>OZ018318.1:80350258-81792758 GCA_963969495.1 Ceratothoa steindachneri
CTCTCGCTTGGCATTGTGAAGTTCTAGCAAGTATACCTTCTCGTCGTGCTCGACCACCGGGAATGGGACAGCATATTGTGCTTCTGAAGGCTTGCAAATCCAATTGACTCGGAAGTACACCTGCGTCACATCACATAGTTCTCTAGGTACGATCGATTTCGGCACCGAGTGCAGGTTTCCTTCAGGTTACTAAATGAAGTTGATCTGTAACATCGTTTTCACCAATTCATTAATGAATTTGGAATCGGCTTTCGATGAGGAGGATGAAACTAAGGTCTTCGGGCAGAGAAGGGTTGTAACTGCCTGTAACTCCAGAGAATGGCGAAAAGACAGAATCACTGGACAAGGAGCGAGTGCCAAAAAGAACAATTGGCAAGTTCCACTTCTTGGTGTGAAAATTGAGCAGCTTGTTGCCCGCTACGTGAGTCCATTTACATTTGATCACTCTTATTGCTTGGACAAAGAAAAATATGGAGAATTCACGAGAGGAGATAGGGAGAAGTGACTGCGTCCGCAAAAGGGAGAGTAATTAGAAATAAGCTTGAACAAGGTGTATAGCTTTTTTTTGTTTTTTCTGCAATGATACTGAGGTTGGGAACCTCACGAGGGTAATTAAGGAGTGATTAGCAAGGGAGTAGGGTAGGAAGGCAGTTTCTGTCTCACAAGAACATATTAAATATTTTTATTTCTTTTTATGTTGTTAAATTTTGTTTTCTTTGTTATTTTCTATTAGTCAATTGTTAGTTTTCATTAAATTTTTTTTTTTTTTGTAAGTCGTTTCTTTGCCGGGGACCGCTAGAGGAGAAACAAATGAAAAATAAAAATGTTTCATAAGTTAGACTAGGAGGAGAATTAAAAGGAAGACATTATAGGTTAGTAAGTAATCATGTGTATTAATTTGTCTAAATGATCATATTTATATTTCTGATTTCTATTGGCGCGAATATGAGCATCAAATTGCATTATCCTTTTAGTCATCTTTATCGTTTTCCTGACAATCTCAAAGATTTTAGCGACGAACAAGGCAATGGAAATTTGGTACCAAGGACGTTGGGATTTTGTGATGATGGCGAATATTGCTGGGAGGTATTTAAAACGAGATACTCCTGTTGCTTAACATTGACGGTGCACAAATAAGCGTAAATTTATTTCTTAATTTTTCTGCCAAAAATCTTTGCCATCGTTCATTTTCAATTTTGCATTATTAGTTGTGTTTTGTTTGTGTATGTGTTATGGTCTCTTTATTGCTTTATATTATTTGACTCTTGTATGAATAAAATATTTTATTAAAGAAACAACCTTGGTTAATTCCAGTCAAAATCACTATCAACTCATGTACACCTTTGGAAATATTTTTATGCGCATTTCTAGCATTAAATAAAGCCAAAATGGTGGTAAGGGGAGGCAGAAAACTAGGCCTGATAGAAAAAAAACTGAAGTTATTTTCGATTTTAGCTGGAAAAATCACTTAAAATTTCATTGAAGTATTCCAGGCACTAGACAAATGATTTTTTTTGTTGCCTGCTGTAATTTAGCCATTCGGTTTGATTGGTCAGGTTGAATCAGATGACTTCTTGTTATCTATCAAGTTATGATTGCAATGATTACTCATTTTCTGGCAAAAAAAATTACACCCAAGTTTTAATTGAGTAAGCAAGTTAGTTTTAATCAGCGTAATAATCTAGATATAATTTTGTAATTTACTTAATTTAATTTGTGGCTAATTGAGAAAATGAAAAAGGCCGAATATTTATCATAATTGGCATTTGAGAAATGGTAAGCCTCCAGCATTGGTAAGCACTAATTCAACAGAGAAGTGGATAGGATTGTATTTGACAACAAAGAACTTTTAACTCTTTTAATGCCATAATCGAAGGTTATCTAAATACAACTAGAGAAATCTGTTCCGAATTCCTTAAGGAAATTTATTTAAAAAATATAAAATTTATTTTGAAAATCCCAGTTCTTCAGATGAGAAAATTAATTCGAGGTGATATATTTAAAAAATGTACTAAAATGTGCAACATTACACCCTAAAATTTCATTCTTATTAATTTTCAAAATTGACGTGACTACATTTTTGAACAATTTTAAAAATTCAAAATTTTGCAATGAGTACTGAGACCCTTTCCATTTATAATCTTTTTAAAAGGAAATCAAGTTTAATTTTGCTGTTAAAGTAAATGTAATTTATTTTAACACATTACTATTTAGGTTTGGAAATAATTATTTGCATATAAATTAAAATATTTAAAATTAAAACATTCTATAAATATTTATAATTATTTAATCCCTTTCATCATCATCAACAACTAAAAAACTACTAACCTTCACCTACCACTGTATACTCTATCAAGAACACACCCAACGATGATTATTTTCCCACAAGATTGGCCATTCAAAGCGATAGGGCACTTAGGTGCTCTATGATCTCGCCAAATTAGTAGTTATTACATGGAAATATGCCCATAACTCGCCCCCTAACACTTCCTCTGCGACTCTATCATATAAAATATCATCCACTTAATCCTACAAGAGGTATTTCTTTTTAAACCAGTCTTTCACATATTCCACCACCATTTACAAGGTGTTCCAACTCTTCTCCCTTTTCTAGCACTGGATTTCGTATTTTCTCTAATCAATTTTATTTCAATTCATTCTTCCTACACGCCAATACCACATCCAATTACTTTTGTTCACATCCTAATTCACCAGCTTTTATACTAGATATACTTTTTGCCCAATCGTTCCTCACTCCTTCTCCCTTCTTGCACCAATCCTCTCTCACATTGTCCATTTGCACTTCTCTTGCTTCAAATCTTTCCTTCTCCTTTTATAACTTTATCTTAACCTCATATACCAATTTAAATGCTCCTTTCATGCGCCTTTTTAGCGCATTGCAATGATAAACTATAAGAATCCACTAACGTTCTATTCTTATTTAAGATTTTATCACCATTCATAACAGTGTGATCGCAATCTGCTTCATCTGCACCACTGTGAATCTCTGGTTTGTAATTTGTACTATTATAAAGCTAAAAATTATTAGTAAAAATAATAATGAGGCATTTATTATTATGAGAAGATTTTTTCTTGCAAAAATATTTGAAGATTTTACATCTCATCTAATACCAGCTATCTTAAAGTTGAGAGACTAATGTAGGGAACCCCATACACGGAGCATTGTCAGCTTCTAATCAGTTGGTCAGCATTGGAAATCCGTGCAGATTTGATACTTATGTTTAATTTAAACCGAAGCTAAAAATCTCGAGCTTGTCGAGATGGACCAACGGGTGACTTCTCTGACTCAATACTTCAATGATGATGAAGAGCAAATGACGGCACTTATTTTCATAGGTGAATAAACACGTTGAAAGTCCCTGCAGGTATGCCTTTTAGCCAACGGTGGTAAGAAGTCACTGTTTGCGGAACTCAGATTCGACGGTTGGTGACTGACTAGGTACTACATTTGGACTCAATCAAATGATAAGTAATATCAATGAATTAGAAAATGTTCCCAGGGAATATGAATAAAGAATATATTTTATCATTATTTAATAGGCATAAACTTTCTTATAGAGGCAAAACGGCACTAGTAGTGCAGGATTTGGTTGAAACTGCACCTAATGGTTTCGTAATAACAATTCTAATATTGCAGTAATTCGAGGATGAAATAAGTAGTCCCCTAACTTAACCAGAGCGTATGCTAATAAATCCTCAAACTAAAATAAAGAAGTTAGCGTCTTTAGGAAAGACTCAGAATGCATACACAAGGGGAAATAACACAAGATAGTTTCAGAGACCTATCAGAAGATTAAAATGATCGAATTAAGTTAAGCAAAAACGTAAGGTTGATTAAATAATCTGAAAACCTCTAAATTCGGTCGAGGCTATTGCACTATGCAATTTATTTAAAAAAAACGATCACTCAAAGGATTGAATACTCATTGCAAATACAATACCTAAACGAAAATTATTTTTTTATTGTTCTCATTTTATTTCATATCTTTTTTATATTAAGCCATTTTTATTTCATTGTTTGAAGTTTTTTTTATTCGCCTTTTACTGGAGTTAGACCTCAAACATGACTATTGCTGGAAGACAGAATATTTTTTCGTTTTTCGTCCATTAGAAGACTTCAAGAAAAGGCGGAAGAATTTGAAAAGGTTTACAACATCTATAATTTTCCCACAAACTGCGCTAGGTGTGATTCAATGCCATTAAAATAACCTCATTTTAAAGTTTTAAAATATAGAAATACGCAAAACACTTAAGTAATTTGAAATTCCTGAAAACTTTCAGCAATTTGAACAATTTGAACACTTCTAAGTTTTAGGGACAAGCTTTCTTTTAGGTTCGAAGGAGAGGGACTAATGACGCTTTTCTCATGCTGGTCTTAACGAGGCCCCTAAGAACTTACGTCTCTAGGTGCGTTGCCGTAACATATTGGAAACTATAAAACGTCGATTTATTTTGCAATAGAGGTTAAAAAACGCAAGGAAAAATATGATATTACCAAATTTTATTTGGGTGGATTATCAGAGAGAGAGAGAGAGAGAGAGAGAGAGAGAGAGAGAGAGACGCGTAGGATGGGAAGAACCCTAGATTGGCTTATTCTGAGGTCACTTCCGCACGATAACACGGCTTATAGCGAGCCTAATTGTAACAACGATAGATTCCATAACATTGTGTGAATCTTTAAATTTACTTCCGGCGCCCCTCCATATAGATCAAGCAAACCCCCCCTTCCGGTGCCTCTGTAACTTTCACTTCCTGGGCTCTGTATATATAGTAAAGAATTGGCCTGGATAAATTAATATTGTGCTAAAGAGGAGACGTCGCATAAAGTAAGAAGGCCTGCAGGCTCTGATTGCTGGCCGAGCGTAGGCGTGAATTAAGTTGGGATGATTGTTAAATATTAATTAAAACATTCATTGCCCTCTGAGTAATTCCGTACTTAAACTAGACCTGGCCATAATTTTTGTAATATGACCCAGTGCCTTGATCGCTTGCATTATACTTACGAGTGTATATTTTGTCTCTCTTTAAAGCTTCTTTCTCTCGGCCTTCCATACCCCAAGAGCTCGAAGACAAAAAAAAGAAACAAACGAGCACAAAGCTCTCGAGCACAGCTTCCTCTCCCGCAAATACTCCCTCGATCCCTACTTTCGAGGCTGACTGTGGTTACTGGAATACAAGTTGTATTTTCCGTTATAGCTTCGAACAGTCCGTGTACTAAACGGCCTCATGTGCAAACCCAACCCGTGGTGTTGGAAATTACTCTAGCTTAGTTCCCGCCCCCCCCTCATTCGTGCTTCTCTCGAGCAGCTAGGCAGATCCACCTGGAATTGTTGTCGGCCGTGTGTGGCCGAGTGTGTATACCTTGATTTATCATACATGTCCATTATTTTATTTGTAATTTATCTTTCGTGTCCAGTATTTTATTTTCGTTTGTACAGTAGTAAAGTTTATTTTGTCTCACCCAGTTTGATATACAGAACCTTCTAGAGAGTTGAATTAGTTCTGCCAAGTATAATTAGTCACTCTTAGAGACACGGAAAGCAAACGGAGGTCAGAAGATCTAACCTGACCTAGGACATGGATGAAAGTAATTAAATTCCTGAACGATTCGGCATCAATCTCCTAAAAGACTTGCTGTAGCCTTGCTATTAAATTGTCTTCCTTAGTCAAAAATAGAAATTTTAAAGTTGTTGGCGTTAGTTTCTTAAAAGTTAACAACACCCTGGGAGTTCGTAGGACACCGACCATAAGCAATGCTTTAGTGTCCTTTTTCATTAGAAGTTAAAATAAAATGTCTCTATTACGAGAAGATCCAAAGTTTTAAAGTACAAAGAAAGTTTACCTAAATTTCCTTTCTTTTTATACCGGGGTATGGTTTCAAAAATTTAAAAATTTTACAAAAGGAATCAAAATAGTTTCTTCAATATAGCAATGTCTTCATCGATTCTAGTGGGCGCTGAGTGGATGCAAAGTCAATGCTGGTTTCGTGTTTTGTGTCAAGATTTCAGATTTTTTTTAAGGTAAACTTTTATTGAAAGAAAAGAATCATTTATATGTGGCGTTATTGCGAATTTTTCATTTAATGGATATCACGATACAATCGTTCAAAACTTAAAGATCTTTGGAGATTAAAGCACGTAAATACTTTTCAATATTAGAGAATACTAATTTTGTTACTTGATTTGATTCCTTATCCTTGTTTTGATCTCTCTTTTTATCTTTCCAACCAATAACTCATTCATCATTTTTCGCTATATTAAACACTTTATTCACATCTTCAAAAATGATTTAGCATATCACATTGATAGCAACCTCTATTTTTTATCTTTGTGCTATCAGCGAACCAAAATTAATCATACTGGTGTTGTAGTTGAAGGGGTCACCACTTCATTTCTCTATTAAACAAAGGTATTTTTAAAGTCTTTAAAGACTTTATCGTCACTTAAAAACTGACAAAGTATTTTTGACAAGGGCTAACAACTTATTTGAAATAATTCAATCCGACACACAAATTGAGATGAAAAGTGCTCTAAAAGATTTAATAGAATAAATCAAACATTAAATATGTTCTATATATTTATGAACAATCAAAAAAGACAGGATGAAGGTTTCGTACCTATTTGAGAATTTTTCTACATCCCTAAAACAAGTGGATGCAGAAAAAACATATTTGGTTGTTCAAAATGAATAAATGGGAAAAATGTGGTCATGTATGCCATCGAATAAGGCACCAACCGATCCAGTAGCAATTCAAAATCTTGGTTGAGAATTGGAACTCCTGTTTTTTTTATAATATTTATTTTTAATTTGTCAGGTTTGTTTCACCATATTAACAAGCTTATTCATTTAAATATTTACCACACGAATTCCTATGCATTAATTCTCATAATAAATTTATAGCATTTTTTACTGTCCGGAATAACATCAATTTTGGTGTTGATCGTCTGAGCTAAGTATAATTACCAATATTTTAAAAATTGTACGTTCCTCACTCATTTTGCAAGCAACGAAAGTAGGATACGTCACACTCAATCAATCACAATCAAAGGTATTAAACGATTAAAATTTCAAAATAAGTATTCTTAAAAATCTAGCTTGATTTATCAGCTGACCTGTCACTTAGTGCCATGAGGCATTGAGACAAAAACGAATAGTCAGAGGAAAGCTGTTTTTATATTTTCTACTGGCGTTAAAACTTAACATAAAAATATTTTCCTCGCAGCGCAGTTTTCCAACTTTTCTTAAAAGAATTACTCATATATGAAGTTTATTAATCCTTCTCAACTTCGACCGATACATCTCATTTAAGAAAGTTAAGAGCGCAGCAAAAAAACTGCTTCTTTGTTAATACTTATAGTGGTATTGAAATAAGAAACACATTATCATTTAAAAATTGTATCTCTGGTCTCTAAATCTAAGTAAAATTAATTTTAGGTTATTAAGATCCAGCACCACAATTCGGATGGCAGTTCAAATACTCTTAATCTAATCAGTCAGACCTGTTTTGAACAACATCTCTCTTACCTAAACTCTATGCTGGAAATAGAATCGTTTCTTACATACGATTGATCTACAGCAAATAATAAAACATAAGGTAAACAATGGAAGGCCTATTGATTTTTATTCACTATTCTAAATTCCTAAATGTGAGCTCCTCTTACATTTTGCGCGGGCATTAATACATCGCAAATTTTAATTTCTAATTTTTAGACATTATCTCTTCCACTATCTTCCTAATTTACCCTTTAGTCTAAATTTCCGTGTACTTCACATATTATTTATAATTAGATTTCTAACATTTGCTCAACATTCCACATGTTGACATCATTTTTTATACTAATTTTGAAATAATTAATCAGAATTTTGGTCACCATAATTGATCTAAATTTTTAGGCACTTTTTAGGCTCATTTTTTCAGGAGATTTTAAAATCTTTTGTTGATTGAAATATACATAAAAGTTAAAATTTAGATTAAAAATAAGCGCCAGAAGAAGGATGGTTTATTTTGTTTTATGCAATTTCGAAAGGCTCTAATCATTGTTTGAGCTGTGGAAAATGTTGACAAAATGCTTGAGAAATGAAAAAGATTGTTTAAAGATAACATTCATTTAACGTTATATTAATTGAAAATGGAGGAGTAGAGTATGCCAAAAAATAAAAAAAAATCATTAATCTTCTTTATTATAGATGTTTGAATGAGGTTGTTACAAGATTAAATACAAATGCTAACTTCTAAATCCCATGGTATCTTTCCAGATGATTGATTCACAATTCTTTACTCTTGATTCCTGATTATCAATTTCGATTAATTAATTTTCTTCTCTTTTATGCTACTTTCTGCTCTATTATGAATGATTACCATAATAATGGGCACAATTGGACTTGCTTTATTAATTTAAATTAAGGATAGGAAATTAATTCCATTGATTGGCCCAAAACGGACTTCTTTACTTTGTAACCAAATATTTTTCCATTTTATGAATAGAAAATTGGTTTTTAATTTTCAACCATAAAATTAATTAATTCGTTGAGTGAAATAGAGTAATAAAAGGGAAGGTTAAAAATGAAGCAAGGGGGGAAGCAAAAAATGAAACAAACAAATAATTTAAGACCAATAGGAAAAATAAATATCAGAAAAGTGTTTCAAAAACGGAATTCAATATGCTGTGAAAACCAAATGAAAAATCCTACCTTAAAGACTCAATGCAAAATCCCAGGAGAGGATTTACAAAGTCTTATACGTAATATACAGATTTTCCTCCTGCAAGATTTACGTAAATTCCAAAATATAACTTTTTCGTCCAGAAAAATAGCTGGAAATTCACTTGTTAAAAAATCATAAATCTTTGAAGAAAATTAATAAAATAATTAGGAAACTTTGGAATAAATTTCCGTAAGAAAGTTTCCTATCATTATATAACTGAAGAATTTAAATGAAACTTAGATGTTAAAAAGTTTAGCGCCCCAAAACTTTAGGGGATTTAAAATATTTAGCCTGTGATTTATGGATTTCCCGTAAATGATGTTACTGAACTTTTAATATTCAAAAGGTTCTAATAACTTTAAAACAAAATTTAGTTAATCAGGACATTTACAAGCCTTGAGTGACTTTGGAAACTTTTTGATGACGTTATCAATTTTCCTTATTTTATAAAAATTCTAATTACAATAGGGAATTAAAATTGTCCAAAAACTTTCAAGCCAAATGTTAAGATATCAGCGTAGTTTCCATGTAATGAGCGTCAATCCATCATAATGAACGTGGTGTCAATATATCTACACTGTCAAAATTGAACATAGAAATGATTTTGTGAAAGAAATAAATAAAATAAAGAATGTATAAACGAACGCAATTTTTTTTTTCTTATCTTGAACACGAGAAATTATTCTGAGGCTTAAGATAGTTCGCGGAGTGACGTTTGAGACTTTGATAAATAAATAGCGATCTCAAATAGTGGAATTTAGAACAAAACTAATATAGAGAGTGCAAGAGTACAAAGTTTGCCGTATTTAAACTGTTAACATTAAATTTCTCCCCTAGCCAATATTTCATCCTAAATATTTAACTCTCAGTGAGTGTTTTCAAGTTTTGTTAAAAATTTATTCATTATTTCAATTTAATAACGGCTCAGATTTATTGACTAATGCGTCAATTTTGAGGTCGATCAAGGGAAAATATAATTTATTAGTTGCCTAGTTAGTGTATAGATAAAAAAATCAAATTAATATGCACACCCAAGATGGCGTTTATTATAGCCGAAGCCGCCCCAACTATATTGCGCTCCTTCATTATGCTTCCAAGATCACTCCTACTTAAAGAATTTCTTCGAAGTCAAGGAGTTTGTATTACATAACAGTAGACTGCTGCTATTACTACAAGGTGGAGAGCACTATAGTAGATTTGGTGATTTTATTTCCATATTTGAAGTCCGCGAATAATGTTTTCACAACCTTTTCATTTTTGTGGGTATTCCTAATCGACCAGAATGTTGCTTGGTAAGGTGAGCTAATTTTTTTTTATTAAGTCCAATGTGTAGTTGGGCAAAATTGCTGCAATTGGTTTTGGTATTTTTTTTTAGTCTGGTTTTGATTAGAGAAGGCATGAAAGTTTAACATTGCTAGATAGATGAACGAAGGAGTATTATTAGTTTGAGGTGAGATGAGACTCGTTGAAGAAATTGTTAAAAAATTATGAGATTAAAATAGCTGAAATAATAAAAAATCCTCCTCAATCTTTTGTGTTGATTCGGGCATTTCTTTGTGTTATTTCGAGATTGATTGCAATTAAATGCTTTACTCATTTACTCGTGTTCAATATTCAAGATTTTATTTTATTATCATCAGATTAATGTATTTTTATTGTTCATCTTTCAGATATTTTCTTCAAACTTAGGGTTAATTCACAGAATAATGAGACACTTTTTGTTTTTTTTTTTAAAGTAGAGAAGCCGTATCGATTGGTCACAAATGGAGATGGCCACTTAGTTCCTAATATTGGCTAATTTAATGTAACTTATTTAAAAGGGAACAGATTTTTACATGAAAATTAATGAACCGATGGTATTTTAGCACAATGGAAAAATAATGAGGAGAATGGCAGTTTGTTGAAAGAAACAGAAAAAAAGGAAATGTGAAATATAAAGAAACGAATGGTGTAAACTAATTATTGCGAAGTATATTTTGTGGGTGTCGGAGGATATATTATAAAAATCTCAGAAGAAATTGGCACAGAGTATTCCAGATAGGAACTTAAATAAATGGTAGAAAAGTTATTATTTGAAGACCGCAGTGTACTACACCATATTGAAAACAACACTTTAGCCTCAAAAAAAATCGCTGCACTATTAAGTATGATGAATTGTTAAAATTACATATTTAAAATGATGAGTTTTTTCTTTGAAAATCGCCATAAAACCCGAAATATAGCTTCTTCCTACAATCGAACCGCAGAAAAGGTTTGTATAACAAGGAGAAAAAGTGAAGCGCAACTGACAAACATAACGACCGGGCTATTCAAATTTAGGAAAAAATCCACACTCTCTAGAGAAATTTAGTTATGTACATGTTTAGGAAAATTTGTAATAAATTTGTCTGGGAAACATATCATAATGGAATCGGATAGTGTAAAAAAAATAATCTGCGAATGATGATTTTTGTCTAAAAGGTTTTAAATAACAAAATAATTTTAAAATTTAATAAAAAATCCATTTTTAAGTTTTGAATAATGCTCGAAATATCTAGCATTGAGATTGGTTGGTTTATATTTGATTTTAAATTGATTACGTAAAATTAAAGAAGTCTAATATGTGGAAGTTTCTAACGATATAAAAATAAAATTTAATTAATAATGAGTGACAAGTCAATATTTATTATCATCGTTTAAAAAATAAGTTGCCCAAAACATTGTTTAATTGGTAAAAGTGAAATATTACAGAATTTACCAACCAGCAAAGACCAAAATACCACTCGAAGCTAGCTCCAGACTTACGAACAAACAAAGACTCTAAGACTCAAGTATGTAAGTCAGAGATTTAGAATAGGTAAAGGAAGAGAGAATGAGATAAATAAGTAGTTTCTCAACTCCTATTTCTGCCAGATGTCATTTTAAAATGACATGTTCGTACGATCTACTTCTAAAGTCAATATTTAACTTGGTCGCTTGATTCTGAACGTATTCTAATATTACCAAAAAATAAAACAGGGTGTTTATAAAATAAAGAAATTTTCTTCTTCTTTAGTAATGTGAACAAAGTGGTTTATAATGCCGAGGAAATGGTAAATATTTCGTCTTAACCTTTGAAATAGTGGAACATAATCATAAATTAAAATGGTATACGTAGTAATTATGGCTGCGCTTTGAAAGAGAGAGAGAGGGAGTGAAAGCATAACACACCTGATACACTCTCACAGGGAGGGTTCTTGGCTTCTTATTTTTATTAATACTTCTAATTAAGAAAGTAAAACCAACGAGGTTATTGTCCCTTGTTTGTGAGGAAAGTGTTGTAAGGAAAGGGGGAAAGTCATCAGCAAATCTATGCAGCTCTTTCCCTCTCTTCAATTGGGGAGGATTCGCTGATGTTGAAATGTCCTTTGATGGGTTCCTGAATATCTAGGGATGAATGCACACTAAGTTGCATCCACAGAGCGAGCTACAGGGCCGGCGTTTTACTCTTCTATACATTTACTAAAAGGCTGTGATCAGGACATTCATTTGGCAGGTATAGCAAAGGAGATAGGAGACGGCACCTGATAATTTAGAGTTAGGTTTCATGGTACCCAGACCATTCTAGTGGACTTATCTCCAATCGTCTCAACGGTATCAAGTCATTTTTTGTCGACCTTGAATCGGAAACACCCGCGGACGTAGAACCATCTGGAGAGGCACACTTCTGAACCCTTCTGCGAAGACTGCGTTGTATCCCAGACTGCATGGTACCTTTTGAGGCAGCATCCTAGTCTGGAGGACAGCAGGGGATCACTACCATTTGTTTGTCTTGGTGGAAGCGCGCCTCCTCTAGAGCACTTTAGCATGCCAATAATTTTCTATATATTTTTTGTGGTTGTGAATGTTGTTATTTATTTATTGTTTATTTATTTTTTTTAATTAGTTTATTGGAAAATCTTTATATTCGTGGGCGGCTTTGTCCGCCTTAGCAGCAGATAGATGAGTAGCCCCCCCCAAAAGAAGGCTCTAACAATATTTTTAAGCTTCTTTTCGCACTTAGGTTGCAAAGCAAAAATGAATGAGTTTGGACATCAAGGGGCAATAATGAGACCTGCATAGAGACGGTCTTATTTTCCAGCAGCCTTTTCTCAATGTACAAATCAAAATGGGTTCTTCTGGGATTTCTCTGGATTTGTGGGTGCGTTGCTTTCAGACTAACTTTTTTTCTCAGAGTTGAAGCACTTTGTTTGAGCGGCTTCAATGTCCATCTTCTCGAATAATGTCTTCATTTAGTCATTGATGCCCATTAAAACATACAAGAGCAACTGTATGACTGATGGGGGACTGCGTGGTCGAAGGAAGGCCAATTATTTGAAATTTTCCTTATAAAACAAGTTTACATTTTATTTTGTAAGACTATTTTAATTCTCATATTTGATTAAAAGTAAAATTAAGAACAATAGGTAATGACTTTTAATATTTTTGAAAATATTGACCTTATTGAATACAAATATTGTTTAATTTGCACCAATAGAAAAAATGGTTTCCCTCACATGATTTATTATTCATTAACTTCTAAATCGAGTAGTTTTAATCAGGTAAGTTTAGTATCCCAAGAATTATGGTTCAAAGTTTATTCCTCATTTCAGGGATTAAATTAATCGCCCCCCAGGGGTTATAATAGAATTCTAAGTGTTTGTGTGGTTTAGGGGATTGCATCAATTTTAGATAAGGACGAAAAAAAATTTCTATAGAGATAAATTAAATTTTTTGATTTTAAACAACAAAGCAAATTTTACGAGAAAATTATATCTGAGAAGATGGACTTTTTATTTGCTTAAAAAAAACGTAGCTAAATACAAAGCAAGCAATATCACACTCGCCTATACTTTCTTACGTTACTATAATGTAACAAGGCGTAGTGAAGAAATTTACTTAATTTCGCCCTCTCTCTTTCTTTTCTATAAGCTTTTCTTGTCTTCATCTCTCCAAAGTAACACTACAAATCTCCATTATCCACCCCCTCATCCTCTAATAATTAGGTGAACTTATCCGGCTTTGTCTAAGCCCTTGATAACTTTCCTCATAAGGGGAGATTTTAAAACCCGAAATCATACCTTCCCGAATCTCCTATTTCTCAATAATTTTAAACTTTCCTCTATCTCAATTTATCATATCGCAACTTTACAACAATTTCTTACCATTTCTCATCCAATTAAGTTTATTTATTGCTCTACCAAAAAGCCTTATTTTCTTTATTGATCACGAACTGATTTCCAGGAATCTTACTTCCCAACTTCACACGTAAAAAGTTTCTTTTCCTCTTCTGACCTAAGTGTGTTCTTCCGTTTTTCCCTCTAGGGCTCACCTTTGGTTTTGGCAACTATGTTCTTTCAATCTCCTCTGGCTTGCATCGTACCCATTAGTTCTTCAACTATTTTGAATGCAAAGAAAGCCAGGCTAGCCTGCGTGAGATATCTTCGGCGGCCCGAGCTCAGGCTACTGGAACAGAGGCACTTCTCTTGCCTTCTCTCTTGCCACTCTCATGCAACAACCTTCAAAAGACTGCCAATGAAGCCCCCACACGCTATATCTTTTTTGATAACAAAAATAATCCATATTTGTATCATTTCAAAGCTTCTAGATCATTCCCTCCATTGTTCTCCGATGTCTCTGCTCCAATCACGTGAAGCTATCGTTTCCTCTACTTTCTTCTCTGACAAGATATTTTATAATTGTTCAGAGATTCCATCTCCCTCTGTCTCTTGCAATAGAGAGCCATTAATGCCCATTGACCGAACCCACTTCTCTAGCTATAATGTCCCCTGAAGAACTGATCTTTATTATCTCTTCGAAACATACCTGCTCTCCACTCCTGTATTATAATATATGTCTATACGGGGAGTTAATCCCTCTTTTACCTCAGAGGTATCTTTAAAATTTAATTCTCGTTTTGTATGGTACCATCCGATTTAAACACGTTGCTGATCTCCCTATCCAAAAAAACTAACTTGAACCAAAGCGAAACGGTAAGATACCGCTCAATCTTTTACCAGTCTATCCTTTCTAAAGTTATCTAAGAGATACTGTCGGCCAAGTTTCTAGTTATGGACCAAGGTTTTGACCGGGTCATCTATTTAAAAAAAAATTATTATATAAATATTTATAATGTATATTTATGGATATATGTACATATAGGTACAGTGTATATTATGTATCTGTTATTGGCCTTCTTATAGTATCTGTAAAGTTGCAAAATTACGACAAATTGAAGTTCTTCTTTAATCCACATCCTGAGTTGTGTACACTCACACGAAATTAATCAGCCATCCAACCATATTTAACCACCTAGTTATTACTAGAGTGAGAAACGTGGGTGAGTGGAGAGCACACAACCATTCTCACCGAAACTATTGCGCTGAACACTGTGGACGAAGAATGGAAATTTTGACGCTACCATCATTTTGACAACAATGGTTACTCCTAGAACACTAGCGCAGTCATCAATGGTTTGCACCAAAGGGGCCATTCGTGTGAAGAAATTGCTAGAAGAAATAATACGCCTGCACGAACCTTCTTTTGTACCACCCAGATGTTCAAATAGTCAGTGAAGTGCTCCAAAAGAAAACCCTGGGAAGTAGATGAGTATGTATAATAGTCAGGACACCCTTCTTATGCGAAGTCTTTTCATAATCGTATGGTTACTAGTATAGAACTTGCTCAAGAGTGGCAACAGTCAGACGTATCTAAATCTGAACGCAGCGCGAAACGAAAAATTCTGGACACTGGTCACCTGACAAAGAGGACATCAAAGAAGTTGCTGTTTACTAAGAAAAGCACCAAAGACAGATTATCTTTCAGCAGAAGGTACAACGATGGAGGATGGAAGAATTGAGAATGGTTATTTTTTCTCAAGATACCCCCTTTCACTGCTTTGGACATCTGGACGATCAACTGTTCGGAGAAGTAAGAGAGAGTGCTACCATGGGACCTGGATATTTTCAACAGTGAAGGATTCTCAGACCATTCATATATGGGATGGTTTTCCTACAAAGGAATTAACCCCCTCATATTTGTTCTACAAAATGCCGCAATGATAAATCCCAAAACACTGCCTTCTTGTCATGTCGGGATGTTTTAAATGTGTATGAAAAATTATCCATAAATATTTCAACTTGATAGAAGGCTGTAAAATGTTCCTTGAAATATTAGGTCCTTATCCTTGTAACTACTTGATCTTACTGCGATTGAGAACCTGTGAGCGATTCTCAAAAAAAAACGAGTGAACAAACAGAAAAGTAAAAACCGTGATAATCTCTTATCATTGTTAAAACAAGAATGTAACACTATCCGCAAGTTGATATCCATCATGCAAGAGCGAGCTGTAGAAGTCATGAAAAGAAAGGACCAACGAATAAATACTAACTTTATGAATTAAATGTGTTTTTATCATGTATTGAACTTTTTATTTCTGGAAAGATCATTTTAGTTGTCTTTTATTCTATTATATAATCGAGCACCTGGTTATGGGGAGTAATCTGAAGCAATATGGCTTATGAACCACAAAATTTATATCTCTGACAAAGCTTTTGGCCACGACTGTAGATTACTTACATATAATCTTCCAATGTTGATAAAATATTAGTCTTCAAGTCAAGTCACAGTCCGCCTTCGTTGCGTGGCTGAAACTGATAACATTTCCATTCTTGAATTTCTTGACCTTTCGGCAGCATTTGATATTGTCGATCGCAATGTTCTTCAACATTACCGTGGTGAATGGCTTGTTGTCTCGAAAAATGCGCATAGTGGGGTTTGTTTGTACTTAGTGTATTCATATATATATATATATATATATATATATATATATACATATATATATATATATATATATATATATATATATATATATATATATATATATATATATATATATATATATATATATATATTAGAGAAAGAAAGTAAGAGAGAAGAGAAAGAGATATGTATCTCGGCCGACCGACAAAAGTGTGATATAGCTTCCCGCAAGACAGTTCTTGGTCCGCACTTGTTTCGTATGTAAACATATATATTCTCCTAAGTTTCTTCTAACTGCTTCTTTTGATAATTATTTAGAAATCTGGTTATCAGGATTGCTATATTCGATATTTTTCTGCATTCTCTGTAATCTTAGACGCATCCATACTGTAATTTTAGCCGCATCCGCTCAGTAATTTTAGCTGCAACCACTCCGTACTTCTAGTCTCATCCGCTCCTCGTTCTTTGCCACATTCATTCTCAAACGTTGATCGCAATATTTTCGAGATTGTCAGTAATGCACTCGTTAACTTCCATCTCCAATAATTTTGTTCTTATATAATTCCGCATATGTAAATCTTAATTCGATATTCTTGATCTTTTTATAAACATCAGATTCATTTATTTTTCTCTGCCACGTGTTTCAAGCGAACTTAACGATTGGAGCTGTTGGTTATGCAAACACATTCCAATTATGTCATATATTATTTATTATTAAGAAAATTTGGTAGGAATTCTTCTTCATTGTTCAAGTCAAGTTGCTTCAGATCATGTGAATGAAGAGTTTATGGGTTGACAATGAAAGTTTGCACTTAGCGTGGAGCGAGAGTGTGTTGATCAAGTGGCGAGGCGATGAAAACGCGATCTATCTCGTAGGATGATGTGATGTATTTATATAGAAAGAACAGAGGTGGATCATTGTTTAACACAGGCGATCAGGTATTCCTAGATAAAAAGGATACGGAAATAACTTGAAGGGGGATAGGAGGAGTTGATAGGTCGGTGATTGCACTGATGAGTGGTGTAGATGGGTGTGTTTTGGGGTGTTCGTGACTGGACGAGAGTTGGTGGGGAGTTAGGAAGGAGATCGTGTCTGCATAGTCGGAAACGAGTTATTCATGATGCTCTTAACTTATGCCTAGAACGGTATGGTATCGCAGTGCCATCGCAACATACATTCTTGCGTGTAGTGCGGTGTATATGGGATCTCTGGCGAGTTTACCGAGTTGTTTTGTGAGTCTAGTGTGAGCGTATGTGTATAGGGGTGCTAATTTGTTGTTGTCGAGTAGTGTGGACATTCTCGCGTACATAAGAGAGCGGCAAGCGAGCTTCGAGGTAGAGTTCTAAATGCGCTGAGCCTTCTTGTGCCACATGACACTCGTAGCTACGAGTGACAGTGGGGCGTATGTGAGAAGAGGTCGCAAGAGTGTTTTATATAGGTGTAACTGTAGTTTCTTGCCCGCTGGGTAGAACCTGCGCAGCATTTTGTTTCTATGTGTGGCTCTTGCTTGTGTTATGTTTTGGTGTATATTGAACCTAAGGGACTTGTGCCAAAAGTTACCCAAGGGATTTTTTATCTGTTGTGTGTAGTTGAGCCTTGGTGAGTTTAGGTGGTTCCTGTCTGGTGTGTGTGAGAAGATTTGTAGGTTATGCATGTAGTGATCTCTTGCGCCGAAGAGTGTCATCTTTGTCTTCTGAGGATTCGTGGTAATCAGCCATTTATCGTCGTATTCTGTCTTTTCGTCTAGTATTATTTGTGCATGGGACGCGATCTCGTCTGGTCCGCGACCAATGACGAGAATGTTCTCGTCATCGGCGTAGGACACTGTGTAGATGTGACGGCAGTTTTCGGGTGAGCGTGGGATGTCGTTTGTGTATATGATGTAAAGTGTGGGTGCCAGTACGCTTCCTTGGGGAACACCTGAGCGTGGTGTGAAAGGTTGTGATAGGGTATCGTTGTATTTTATGTGACATCTTCGTTCAGTGAGGTAGTGCGAGAGGAACCTTATGGTGTAGAGATGTAACTCCGTATTGTTGGCAAGTTTCCAACGAAGTCCCTCGTGTCACACCTTATCAAAGTCATTCTCCACGTCCTTGCTGATGGAGAGTGTCTTTTGTCGTACCTGGCGTTTTTTTTTTAATTCTGTCGTGAACGATGGTCACAGCCGTCTGAGTGGACCGGCCACTCCTGAACCCATATTGGTGGGGAGAGAACCAGTCCCTCTCTTCCAGGTAGTCCCGTAGACGGTGGTTGATCATACGTTCGAGTATTTTGCCTAGGTGCTCTAATAGAGAAATATACCTGTAATTGTTTGAGTGTTTGGGGTCTTTGTTCATTTTGTGTAGAAGTATGTTGTGAGAGACTTTGAATATTTTGAGGAAGTGGCTTGAGGCTAGTGAGGCGTTGAATAGGTGTGTAAGTGTAGGGTATATTTTGGCGGGGAGGTTGTGTATTAATGCGGTAGGTAGTCAGGTAGGGCCGGGTGCGCGTTTTGGTGTTGTTTTAATGTAGTGTTTTGTTTCCTCGACGGTGATGGGAGTGGTCAGCGTAGATGTGTTGTCGAGCAGCTTCATTCGTATCAAGGGGACGGACCTTAGCTCGTGAGCGTGGGCCCGACACCACTTCTGGACTTGCTGGAAGTGCTCTTGCGCGTGTGGTTTGGGTGGGTTGTGTGTGTGTACTGTATCCAAGTGGGACCTAAATGTGTCGAAGATGACGTTGGTGTCGGTAGGTGTTTGGTTATTTACATGGAGGGTGATGGGTTTGAGTGGATCGGTGCCTAGCATCCTTTTTACGCGCCGCCAGAAGAAGGATGAGTCAGTGCAACAAGTGTCGTCCGCGATGCGAACGACCTTTCAGCATTGTTGGTTCCTATCTAGTTGCACGCACTGTAGGATGCGTGTACATAGGTGAGTGATGTTGTGTTGTCGTGGGCCTCTGGTGTAGTGATTGTTGTACTGTGTGATGAGTATCTGAGTGTGTATGGTATATGTGAAGTGTTTTATACGTGTGTAGGTTTTGTGTGGTGTGTTTAGGTCACGTGATGCGGTTAATGTGTTCAAAAATGAACACCAGTGGTCGTCTAATATATCTGGATTGGTGTGGTCCAGGTCGAGGTTTTGTGGCGTGTTTTCTGTTATATCTCTCTCGCATCTTTTCTCACTGCCATTAAATAGGCTTTGAAGGGTGAGAGGTTGCCAGGTGTTGCCATTATGGAGTTGCAGTTGATCGCTGGTTGAGCCACCATAATTTAAATTTAATGGGCAAATTTGTTTTTCCTTGGAAATCAAAAACGAGAAAACAAATTGATAAACGTCTCCAATTTGTCCTGATATTTCCTCAATGAGTCGCACATTGAAAAGAGAGCAAATATTTTTCCACGAGATGAAATGCATCTATTTTTATAAAAGAAAATATTTTTCATTAAGGGAATGATACTGAAGCGTATGGTATTTTGTTGAAAGTATTTGTCTCAAAGGGAAATAAATTTGTCACTAAAGGAAAAGTGAGAACAAAAATGAAAAAGTTCAAACCAACGTCCGTCGAGCTTTTAATTTTAGGTCAGTAGAAGATCTATTATGAAATACCTGAACAAATACGAATGTACAAAGGGACATTCGAAATATGAACCTCAAATCCTTTTGTGGGAGAAGAAAATAGACATTAGAAACATAATAAGGAGAAAGTTTTCGGACCGAAGAATTTAGATGAGATATGAAGTATGAAACCAAAAAATCCTTTAACATCACAATCGTAGGGTATGAAAAAATCATAACTGACACGATATGTATTTAGGCATCCGAAGTATTGTAGAATAAATTGTAGCGAAACCGAATTCATAGACATAAATTTTCATCCTAAAAAAATGAGGAGTAAACACTAAATATATTTTCCGCCGATTTGTTTGTTTCACGAGGCGAAAAATGAGCCAAAGGTGGGAGTACCGACTTGATTATTCAAATTTCTGGAAAAATTTCTCTAATCTTGAAAGAAAATGGTTTAATTCAGAGGAAAAATTATTATATTATATGTTTTAAAAAGCATATTGGATATTGTAACATATTTTGCTATTTTTTAAAAATAAAATTTGTCTCTCTTAAAACCATGAGCATATTTAATATCAAGCTCATAACTAAGGTAGACTAGTCTTTTATTTTAATATATACATATATATATATATATATATATATATATATATATATATATATATATATATATATATATATATATATATGCAGTGTCTCATTATGTAATTAGTTACAAGTTAAAACATTTGGCCGAAATAGATAACATTGATATAAAAAGTGCCCCCCCCCCGCCCCTAGATTTCCTTGCTTTTTAATATTAGGTTGAGGAATAAGTTCTTGCGTTTTTTTAATGTTGTGTTGATTTAAGTTTTGTTGACGTGATTTGTGCACATATTAAGAAACAATAATAAATAATGAGAGCAAAATTTGCAAAGGTTAGGCTACGTCTCTTAAGAGCGTAGAGTATTAAATTTTTGCTTAGGTTACGTCTTGAAGTTGAGTAATAAGTCATTGCGGTTTATTTAAAAGTTGTATTAATTTCATTTTTGTTCTGTACCTTCAAAATGGAATGTCAAGTTGAAAGAAAGGCGCATTTTCGACACTTGTTGTTATTCATTTTCAATCGAGACGGGAACAATGCAAACGCAGCCAAAGCTCGTCGCGATATTTGTGCTGTGTACGGAGAAAATGCTTTATCAGAAAGGACAGCTCAATGGAGGTTTTCACGTTTCAAAAACGGTCATTTCAATCTTAATGACGAAGAACGTTCTGGTCGCCCCATTAAGTTGGATGAAGATCGATTGAACGACCTTCTTTATGAAAATCCTCTTCAATCGACTAGAGAATTGGCTGTACAAATGGCGTGTGATTAGAAAACTGTAGTGAATCACCTTCATTCGATGGGGAAATTTCAAAAACTCGGTGCATGGGTTCCACACGCTTTGAGCGAAAGCAACACACTTCAACGCTTCACGATAGCCACAAGTTTGCTTGCTCGTGACAAGGCTACTCGTGGATATAAGGACAGATTTCTTCACCGCATCATCACTGGCGACGAAAAGTGGTGTGTTTATGTCAACATAAACCATCCAAAACAATGGCTTAGCTCCAATAAAAAACCAGTTTCGTGATTAAAGCATGGACTTCATCCAGGGAAGACGATGCTCTGTGTGTGGTGAGATTGTGAAGGCATCATTCTTTATGAGCTCCTTGCAAACAACGAGATTGTCAATGCAGAACTCTACGTTCAACAAATGTTTCGACTCGCCGGAGCTATTCGTGAAAAGCGACCCCATCGACGTTAAGGAGTCATTCTACAACACGAAAATGCTCGTCCTCACATTGCCAATATGACAAAAGACGCCATCCAAACGCTTAATTGGGAAATCCTGCCGCATCCTCCATATTCGCCAGACTTAGCTCCATCGGATTTCCATATGTTCCGATCGCTCTCCAACAATTTGCGCGGCGTTTCGTTCAATACTGATTTGGAATTAAGAACCTGGTTAGACGAATTCTTCGACTCAAAATCGAGAGATTTTTATTGCAGAGGCATCTAAAAACTAGTTTAACGTTGGGAAGATGTCATAAATAACAACGAAGAATACATTATTGATTAAATTGCATATTGTTATCAATTAAAAAGGAAGTTTTTCTAAAAATGAATAAATTTGATAAAACCGCAAGAACCTATTCCTCAACCCAATAGATTCAAACCCATAATTGAGGTAGAGGGAGTTTGCAATTGCCAAGCTACTGAAATAAGAAACATGTAATTGAATGAAGCACATACCATTAATATAAAGAATATGCATTATCACAAAAACATAATGTAAACACATAGTATTTAAAATCCTCAGAAAAAAATGAAAATAAACATGCTATAATAAAAAAATGGAATTTTGTAATAATTTTAACTAACATATAACGATCGTTAAATGACTAACTTTTGCATTATATTTGAGTCTTTGGATCATTAAGAGGTTAAAAGTTGCAAAGTAGTATCTTTACAAGGTTTAAAATTTTCAATGACCCAGAGGGAGGACAAAGACAAATCTTTTTCAATCCTTAACCAATGACTGTCTATAATAGAAGAATACGCCATGCATCTTCTACTGCTTATAGAGAGTGTGTTGAACCACATTTTCATTTAACAGTACGTGTTAATCTACCTAACACTCGTTATTGGTTTTATTCATACCAGGAATGGATAACAACACAAACTCTACCGTCACCAAAAACAATAGTGTGGGCATCTATTTGGCAAGTCACCAGATAGGCTCTTGAAATTTAAAAAAAATAAAAAAATGTCAAGACGGCATTTTTGGACTATATTTTTGTGGGGCTGAGAACACCACAATGAAATGGTAGCTGAAAAATGTCAAAAAAAGGTTTGTCCGGTTACAGAAAGAAGTAGTATCCAAAATGGAGTTCAACCGAAGTACCCTTAAACGCAAACAACAGAGGGGCAACCCAGGGGAAACGAAAAAAGAAGCAGAAGAAGAAACACCGATAACTCAGCTCAACGGATAAAACACCCGACAGTATACGACTAAACTTAAAGAAATGGACAGTTGGAATATAAAAATTAAGAAATTAAAAATACTACAAATTAACACATGCGTATGTGAAAAAGAAATTATGTACGGAAACTTATTCAGAAATTTTGATCAAGATGTTATAGTAATATTAGAACATGGAAGAAACATAGAAAACAAGAAAGTACTGATATGGAACTACAATGTTATAGGCACAAATCATTTAAGAAAGACACACGAAGGAATTACAATAGCTATCGAGCAAAGATTGCAGCAGTTCTAAACAGTACAAAAAATGATAAAAGCCAATTTAGCTTTACAACTTTAGTTGTAATTAAGCAACATCATTATTGCAAAAGGATACCACCCACGTAGGCACCTACAATTACCGGCGTAAAACATCAATAACCTATTTAACAATAGTGCGCCGGTCATTTTGATTTTGATTGCCAATTTAACGCCCATTGCGGTGCATCCGGGTATAGATCTACAAACAGTGTCGGTAAACAACTGAATACACTCATTAGGAGATGGTGCTGCTAAGACTAGGACCCAACTTCTCTACATACCTACGAGGATAATCTGCTACTAAAACCAGCCATCTACCTGGCTAACTTCAATCTGCCCTTTAACTATTTTATGGAACGAGTTGAGGTCCCTTGCAGTCACCATGCTGCAATTTTAATGGATATTAACAAGTAACCTACACAAATCCCTTCAAGGAAACTAAAGTTATATCACAAAGAGAGTTGAGACAAGTACAAATAATTAATTCAGACTTACGTACCCGACCCTCTCGGGGAAGACACTCTAGACGAAATCGACAAGGAATTGAATAGGATTAAACAAGAAATTAAAAGAGTAGAGAAGAGAGCCATCCTCATTAACTCGTTCCAAAGCATCCAACAATTCAATTGAACATCAGAGATGGTGGCCTTTAGCGAGGAGACCATCAGGGCAAAAGAAAATATAAGGAGATTCACTTCATCAAGGGAGCCAAACAATCCACTCAGAAAACAGAAAAAAGAATTATTATAACTAATTTACAATAAACAGAAAGAAAAATGGGATCCGCACATCAAAAAAATAGATGTAGAAGCATCCCAATTTAATTTGGAAACATATTAACAGATTAAAGCCACGAAGAGTAAGTAAGTGATAAAATGAAAATTAAGGACACAGAGAACAAGTATTTATAAGACGAGGCAGAAATGAGATCTTGTCCAGAGAGCACTGGACAAATGCATTCAAAATCAGCGAAGAAGTGAACGTGAAGATCAAATCGTGGACGAACTAAATGCAGAAATCGAGAGAGCATACCAATTCCACTTTTTCGAGGAAAGAAGAAACAAGACCGATGGAAGAAATGCAGTCATTATATTAGAGGAAGTAAAAGATACGACAAAGATCTTCCGATAAAGAGCCACAAGCAGATCGGGAGTCACCAGGTTTAATTACCTTAAAGCTCCCTCAAAAATACTGATATGAGTAAGAAGCATGTTAAATGCGTGCTAGAACACGCGATATTTTCTCGATGAACAAAAAGTAGCAAGGATGACATTCATCTACAAAGCAGGAAACACCCTAGATCAAGGGGGTAACTACTATCTCGTCTCACTACTAAATTTTATCGGTAAATTATTCGAAAAAAGAATCAACAACAGACTGTCAAAATATATCGATGATAACTGTCTAAGTAAGAGCTGCTAATTTTGCTTCAGGCAAAAAGAAGTACGGAGATGGCTATAGAAGTGATTCTAGAGAAGATTGCGAAAGAAAGTAGAGAGAAAATGAGCTTGGAAATCGTCTATCAAGACGCGTCCACGGCCTTCGAAAGGTTTACCAGGGGTTTACCGGCAGAAAAGATAAGATGCATCAATAGATCGAAGAAATATGGAAAATTAAAACCAATAGGGATAAATTTAAGATGGTATCCGTATATATGAGGAGTCTTTCAGAAGTATATGTAGAACGAGTGCGCTACAGATACGACTGAGAGTGTAAGGTGCTTGGAATAAATATTACATCAAGTACAAAAAGTACGTTACTGAGCTGACTGGTATTATTGTACAAGTTAAGAAACCTTAACTTGATTAACCAGAGGAAGATTTACCAGGCCATAATACATTTCACGATTATTTATCCAACTTTAGCGATGTATAAGATGTTGAGAAGAAACCTACTAACATTCAAATAGTATAGAAAAAAGCTATGTACATAATAAAAACATTAGAAGAAGAGAACTAAGAAGACAACGAGACCTTCATAGGGATGGGAAGATAAAGACGCTCAACAGATAAATTGCATAAAGAGCCAGGAAAGTCAGAGAAAAGACACAGAAAGAAATAAGACTTGATTTAGCCAACAAAATTGCCAAAAAAGAAGAAAGGAGAAGACACAAATTATTCCAAATTTTCTAAATGATTGATGAAAAATGAGAAAAGAAGAAGAAATCTATATATAGAAAAAGAGCAGACTACTTGACGAGGACTAAGATTAATTAGATAACTGAAGAATCGCCAGCGAATAAATAGATCATAGATAATTAAAACCAGAGGAGGAATTGGAAAAGATAGCTAGAGAGATATAATTCGGCACCAGCTTTAGTAATAATAATTAATAATAACGGTTTGAACCCCTTATATAAACAAACATTACACTTACGAAAATACAAATAGATATATACAAAAACAGAAATGCGTGATTCTGAGGAAAAACAAACTTTTAACTTTATTACTCTAACTAGAACTTGGTACTTACAATGGAGAGAGATTAACTTGATCTCTAGGCAAACTAACATCTCTCTGCAAGCCACTTACTTCCTTCAATTATCAGCAAATATCCTTCATTAACTGTCACATTCACACACGGGACTCACAGTAGATACATGGGACAGGAAGCACGATAAAGAGCAACGATCTAGAATAGATACAAACTACAACATTTAATGAATTATATTATAATAAAAGATTAAGTCTGAAATTTCATTAAAAAAATAGCCCTTGAACATAACCAAAAGTTAAAACAGAACATTTTCTCCTAACGAGTAGTGAAAGGAATTTTTTAAATAAATATTTACCCTCTCTCACCTATTAAATATTATGACACATATGTCCATTTCAATACTTTATTTTATATTAGTTATTGAATAACGATAAATACTTTTCCAGTCTAAATGAAAAAAGTGAAAAATAAAGGCTAAGGACAAGAAGGTACGAGCCAGGAGAGCCGGGAGATTTAATCACTTTTTGAGTTGTAAAATCTAAACACAATTTTAATGGTAAACCAGCAGATAAGTGCTGCATATACGTGCCACCCATTTACAGGATTGATAGTAGATGACACGAGTAGACGGAGCCTGCGATTAGTGTAAATGAGTGGTAATTTTTTTAAACTGGTACCACTCAACTAAATTAATTTACGAAATATACAATTTTAATTGGTCTTTGCAAGTGCTCTTTCGTACAAACTGATATACCTGGAACCTGGAGAAGTGGCCCGTCCTTCAAGACCACATGCGCTTCCCCAGGCATTCTCAGACTAGATTAAGACTACCTGGGATTTACTCATAAAAATTTATCACCCCTTTCTTTCCAACTCTCTTCTCTTTTATTTCCTTAGCTGTCGGCTCTCTTTTAGGCGAGTGGACAGCCAGATTTGGTCCATTTTTTCCTAGTCTGGCCAGGGAGAAGAATGGGAAGTAACCATTTTTGCCTCTTTGCTCCCTTGGGATGGGTTAACATGCCTGCGCCCTGCCATTTCTCTATCACTTACACTGCCATCATCTTTTTTATTCTATCTTTATACGCCCAAAGCCAGGTGGTACACAGAAAGGTTTACCCATCGGGTATAAAAATTGGCCAAGAACGTGCCCCCTTCTTTAAGTGGTACCTGATGCACCTGATCTGGGCCGGGCTACCATTGTATGTTTATATTAGCAACCCACTTAAGAAACGACTCTAAATACCTGATAATGGGAATTCATAAAATAATAAAACAACTCTTTACTGTGAGGGTGTACCCCTTGAACTAGTCCCACGCTAAATGGATTTTCTTCTCACATCTCTCTTGGAGCCGCTTCCAAGTGGCTCCCTATCGAGCATAGAGGCGGCCCCACGTATGATGCTTAAGTGGCTTCTCTTTCTTGAGAAGGACACTGAGTTGCTTGCTACTCTGGAGTCTTCCTTTTGTGAGCTCTGCGACTGCACTTCGCGATCTTCTAACCAAGCTGACAGCGGGGGAGGGCCCTAAAACTTTTAAAGGGGTTAACTCAAAGGAGGCCCATTATACGTTGATTAGGGACTACAATGAAGGAATTAATGTGTCCTAGCATCAAGAAACTGGTCCTTTCCTGGAGAGGATCATGCTCGGAGGGCACAGCACTAAAAAGTAGGAGCTAGCTAGTGTGGCCTAGCATCAAGAAACCGGTTCTTTATTGAAGAGGATCATTGCTCTAATTCGGGGCAAGGCTAGGTCTAGGTGCCACGGAATCCTGAGGAGAGGAAAGTGTAGAAATATCACCCCCCTCTAAGTAGATCTTCTAGGCGCGCTGTTAATTAATTTTCTCAGCGAAGAACCAGACCAAGGCAAGGAATTTCTGCATCCTGGCCTTCTCTCTCAGTGGGCTGTTCTTCGTTAGAAAATAAAAAGCAAAAATAAAGGCTCTCTCCTCTGTCTAGGGGTGATCCGAAAAAGTGAGGGCTCATCGTCCTTTCAGCAACGGACTGAGTTAAAGCTGTTCCGTGAAACCAATAGGCCCTCTTGGAGGAGTGAGGAAAAAAAGGGCAAAATCCACACCCACTACATCCAAAATACCGAAAGTGAGCGTAGCCTTAGGAACCTTATTGAGACGCTTCTGGTCTCTTCGAGTTCGCCGGCTTCAAGCGTTTCCAAGTCATCCCCTCAATTCACAAAACAAAGCTTTCCTACAGGTTCGTGTTCCACCATTCAAAGTCTAGCTCTGTTTCTCTAGATGGAACCGAATGAATCCCGTTTTTTATACGGGATCCTTTTGATAAATGTGCCTAATCACACCTAGATTCTCAAAATCAGTGATCTAGTGACATTCAATGGCATAACTGAAAGGTGACTATATACCTTGCCTTGACCATTGTAAAGTTGCGAGTTTATTTCAAGAAACCACTAGATTTCTCACTTAAAGATACCACGGAACAGCTGGCCGACCAGAGGGCAGCCACGGATAAAAGCGTGATAGAGAAAGGAGGGGTCTGGAGACCTACTCCTACAAACTTCATCACATTTGACCTAGACAGAGACTTGGAATCGGTTTCTATTCTCTAATACCACTCCGACTTGAAGGCATTTGTACCGTTGCATTAGGAAACTTTCAGTTATAATAGTAAATCAAGCAAAGGTGCAAAAAAGGTTCAGCTCTAAATTTGTTTAACTTGCTCATGGGTCTTGCTTGAGAAAATTGTTCCACCCAAACGAAATACTGGGAATTGTGGCGGATCGCATCCTGCTTACTCAGAGCATCGCATTCCTTATATATTAAAAATGATTATTTCATAGTTGTTCAGGTTGTGGATGGATTTTGTATAGAGAAGTTAAAGAGATAGTCTTATGGCAGCCTCTGTGACTATGCAGCTCTTATGAATCACAATCGATAAAAAGTACATTCTGCGACGCTTATTCTATTCTTAAGAAGGTGATAATACCTACGCCTATCGGGAACCCTTCTGCGTTTTTTATCCCTTCCGGAAGCAACACAGTCCTATTGCTTTGCTTTGGAAAATGCTCCGGCATCATCTCTTCCTCGTATGACCGCTTTGCAACATAAAGAATTGATTATGTACCTCAATCTAGTTGATTGACTCAGAGAAACTGAAGACTAGGAATATAGCTGTGGAAACGCAAGTAGTATTGAAGGTAGTTTTATGAGTGCACACAGACGCATACAGCCATGTGCACATTCAAAAAAGTACACACGTACATGACCTAGCACCCCGAGTCTACCCCAACCCCCTTATTGGTTGGTCACTAAGGGGGAGAAGGGGTTTGGAGCTTGTCGCCAAATGGCCCCACCTGTCCCCAACCTTGCCTTGTTTCATGACATTTTTTTGAAGGGATCAGAGTTTGCACACACATGCACGATCATACATACACATAATTATTTGTTTGTCGTCATACTTGAAAATAATTAAAGATGTTAAATGATGCAAAGAGATAGGTATCTTTGTTTAAGCATTTTATTGACCTTTTTTCGAGTGATGTTTAATACGGTCTGCGATACATGTGACATTTTTACATATCGAAAGATTCAATCAAAAGATTACTAATATCTAGAACATATTTAACGTATGTGGCATTAGAGAATAAAGAAACAAAATCGCTTGTTTGTTTGTCGCCGTCGCCAAAAAGCTCTAAACCCCGTCTACCACCCCATACACCACGAGACCTCCTCATCTGTTTCTATTGGAGCCTTTCCCCTCTCACCTATATTTGTTTGTCACCAAATATTTTCGAACCCTGTCTCCAAACACCTCCCATCTGTAGAGATATAAAAACCAACTCTAAATCTTCATCATTTATCATTATAATCTATAGCTTGCTGGTCAGAATCCTTTTTTTCTCTTTGTTCAGCTGACCAAAAATTAAAGTTTAAACTAAGTGTAAGAATATGGAGCCATTAACTGAAGATGAATGGGTTTCATGTGGAGAGATATGTGACTTTCTTCAACATTTCCCCCTTTGTCAGTTGACATCTTCATTCACAGAGTAAGTCACTTTCTTTCTGTAACTTGTTTTAAAAAAGTCAAGGTTGTAAGAATGATTTATTTTACATTTAACTTCAAATATTCATACGTTTTTCTACAGATTAATAAATCGAATAATAACATTTAATTTATATTAACCAGCTTACAAAATAACATATAATATATACAATTTTGTAGATAAGCTACACAATTAAATATTTTCTAACTAACAATTAATATTTATTGAGTGTACAATATCAATTTTCTTTACATTCTGCTACAAGTATTCCTTACTACGATTCATGCGTTTCTTTGATCATTATAAGAATCAAATTGTTCAATAAAGCTCGATATGATTTACCGATTGCCATCTGCTGAATGATATAGACACAAAACAAGCTGCATGAGTCTGAGAAGTAACTCTGAATGGATTGATGATAATCAAGGTATTAATTTTTACTAAGTTTTTACGAATATAAACACCGTTCTGGAACCCTAGACATAGGCTGTCAAAGTAATACAAAAAGATTTTGTCAAGAAACAAAGCTATTCAATGCAAACCAGGTCTATGGCTGCTGTCCAGATTAATGACAAAAGCTGCTGGCAATATTAAAGGTTGACCGTGCTGAGTGTCTCTCGCAAAACAGCCATGCAAAACTCTTTTTGTAGTTTTATTTCCATACAATAGTTTTCTATTTCTATTGAATTCATTTTATTAAGAATAAACTAGTACGTTTCTAGACTTATCTATCTCAATAACAGACTGAAAATCTGCATATATAAAAAGGGACACCGGATCTCTTAATGGAGATCTAAACTGTAACTGTATTGATGATGTTCCCTATTGTATAGGATTGAAGTATTCCCTAAGACAAGTAGTACTCTTGTCCTGATTTAGGTTAATACAATAAATATTTTTACTTTTCAGAAATTGTTCATACGTAATTCCAATACTGTGCCCACCTCCATACACCGTATTCCGTTATATAACGAGTAAACAGCCCTTGAAGCAACTGGATCTGCATCGTCTGAATAGTCTAATTCAAATGACTTTCAACTTCATATCTGTTTTTATAGTGATGCGATTCACATTATAAGGTTTAAATTCAAAAGGTTATGCATCATAGCAACCAGAAAATGCCGAATGGTCGACCATACCAATTACTATCCTCGTAGGTATTCTCTCCATAAAGATATTGATATTCCACTCACAATTGTAAAATTTCGCATACGCACTTGTGTTATAGGGTACTTAGCGTTTGATTTAAGCAACCTATTTTCCATCTCCAGATGAGTTGATGCTGAAAGGTGGACTTTTCTTAAGTAAAGAAAACTCTCTAATAATTCTATTTTATCTTCTTGACTGAAGCTGCCCCTTCAAACATTGACTCAGTTTATCTGACTCTTCGTAATTCTTTCTTCCTTGATGAATCTTCCAATTAACTTGCATTTATCTTCATGTGATGATTCCTTCCAAATTCTGATGACGTGATGACTTCTTCTGCTTCATGATGACGGGATGATTTATTGATGAGTTGAGACGAGTTAGCCCTTGAAGTCATTTTCTTTCTGTTTTCCTTGACAGCGGTTTTTCTCTTGAGTTTTCCTTAAAGCGTTTTTCGTGGTCTCCGTTTTCTTCGAAAATTTTCTTCGTAAAAATTACGCACTGTCTAGGATCGATCTCGAGGCTTTTTATCCAGAGGCTAGCACTCTGCCGTCACGCTACGGCGTAGTTCGCCTTGACTTGGTAATTTAATGGGCTATTTATATACTCGCTTTTGGAAGGAATTTTTCTTTTATACATCTTCTCACCCCTACACTGTAAATGAATGTGGTGCTTAGAGAGACTCCATTCATAAACCGCTTATGTTGCGTAAAGAAATCGGCGTGTAGTTTCCATATACGTCAATTATTTTTTCTTCGATTTACTATATTTCTTTACTATGCGTTCTTTACTACAGTAATATCCTGCAGTGGAAAGAAATACAGATTTTTCTTCTTTACTATAGTTCAGCAAGGTCTCTAAATATGCACGATAGGAGTAATTATTTTCAATGGAATTTACAGATGTTTCATTTAAATAAATATCAACATTGATGAAAAAAAGTGTGAAGAATATTATTTTCCGGAAAAAAGATTCTCCCCATCTAGAAGTTGGCTTCCGTTTGACTTCACAATTCTTGCTTTAACATAAAGATAAACTTCACTCGAGTCTATAAAATACTGTCCACTACTAGATACATAATATTCAACTGGGGTAAGATCTGAATAGATATTGCTAAGTGGAGAGTAAGACTGATAATTGCTCTCAACGATGGAAGTGTGGTTCGGTGGAACGGTAAACAGATCAAGTTCTGTCTTCGAACAGATATAACTTGCTGGATGAAGAACATTCATTTTTTACACGTGTATGATTTACAGCCAATGATAACTTTAGGAAAACATCTATGAAATGTGTGCTTGTTTATATTCTCAGAAAAAAACATCCCAATCCTCTTCATCATCTATATTCAACTTTTTCTCTTCTTCAACTTCTTCATTCATTTTCCCTTATTTATTACTCTCATTTGTTCGGATCTCCTCTCATTATCACTCTCGTATTTTAAATTTCTTCTAATATATTGTCCATTAACTTTAGTAATAGTATTTTACGCCATTCCCAGCTGATCTTTCAAAGCTTGCTTTGCGGTCTTTCCATGCATAATATCCTGAACGGTATTGAAACTGGCGGAAATGGCCTTTTTTCCTAGATATGGAGCCCCCCTCTCTAGATATGGAGGCGTATTTCGGAATAGGAAGGAGAATAAGGATCCAAGACCATGTCCTCTCTGAGCTATTAATCCTTTAAACACGCGTGGGCCATTTAAAATTTTTAATTATTCCTAATCTCTTCTAATGTGTAGTTTTATCATCAAATGACCAAGAAAGAATGGATTTTTTCTCCCTTCAACCGTTCTTATATAGATGTATATATAAATTGATCTCGAGTCCCTAGAGCTTAGATTCAGATAGTGTCGATTATCAAATGTTATACTGAATGAACATTCATTGAAGGGAAGGTGAATAATTCTCAGCAACTTCGACTGAGTTTTGCCTACTAACTGATAGTCTACAAGGTTAGAATAAATGTAACATGATTTCGGATTAGATGCAAGAGCAGGAAAATCTACATTAAACGCTATACAATTATTTAATTGAGGGACATCATGTTTGATGGATCCTTTATTTATACTGGAAAGTTCTTCTGACAGATGAAGTAATAGATTCTCTTTTCTCTTCACATTGAGCAATGAACGTAAAATGAGCATTAACACATAGTCAGTAGACATTTTCCGTTGTGTTTTATCAGATTGAAACAGTAAATCTTGAGATGATAATTTCTGTCTCATTTCAGATTCATTTTCTGTACGAGTGCTATTTAATTTTCCTAATACCTAGTGTCTATCCATATCTCATCATAAGCATAGGCTATGTCTTTTATTTTTGTTTCCTTTCCTCTCACCAATATAGTATTCGATACATAATTATTTACTTCCGTCATTTTCCGATAGACTGTAAATGCATGTGTAGGTTTAGTAATATAGATTTTCCCTGTAAATTGAACTCGCAAAGCCCTATTTCATACTGAATGTGGTCTGTTATAATTGATTTGTGAAATTCAATTCTATAGTCAGACATTGTATTTTGAGGGTAAATATCCAGGAAGGATGAGGAAGGCAGGGCAACATAAAAACTCTCTGACTCCATCTTCACCGCTGATAAAAAAACTTCCTCATCTCCTACCTTTATATAATTTCACGAATGCATATGCTCAAGGTTCGTGGGTGATATCACAAGCCTTCATGTATGAGTTAAACAACTTTGGGTACCCTCGCCATTTTCTTAATTATAGCTTGTTTTTTCCCTGTCCTTTCGCTTTAACTATCCTCTCCACTACATATTTCTTACGGGAGTCAAACTTTACTTCCTGTAGTTCTTCTTCATAAACCTCACATTCAATATGTTCTCCATTTGAATCTTCAATATAATACAGGTCTAATAGATTCGAACTCCTATATATCTTATAGATTTCCTCACTCTATCCTACCTCGTATCCTTTTTTAAAATTACTGGAAACGCGTGACATTCGAACATAATCACCACTCTTATATAGATAACTCTTTTTTATTACTTCAGCTCTCTGATTCTGTATAGCAACATCATTCATAACTTTGAACGGTGTGTTTCCAATCATTATATATCTAGAATTATTATAAGCTCTTGCAAAATCATTTAACACGTCGATGTATTTTCATGTATTATTACAGGTAAAACATCTGAAAAGTCTTTCCTTTATTGTTCTTTGTACACGCTCCACAAGACTAGCTTTGCTTAGAGAGTGAACATGACATACAAAGATATTATTATATTCCCTCAACAAGCAGTTCGCCTTATTTGCTTTAAACTCTCCTCCACGATTAGAACATATATAACCTGGAACCCATCCAGTTTCTTCCATAAGATTTCATATAGCATTTGACACTACCTTATCCGTCTTTTCCTTTAAAGGAATTAGCCAGAGATATCTAGAATATAAGTCAATTTCAAAGAGTATATAACGTACACCATAATTAAAACTTTCAAACCTAGACATCACAGTTAGATCTCCCTGCAAAATCTCGTTTGAACCTTGTGCTTTTCCATGTTTTGTCTTGAATCTTCTCCCCACGGTTTTGTGTAGTGTATCGCTATCTAAACCTGGCAGAAAGCTTTCCACATCAAATCTTTTAGCGATCTTTTTTACACATTGGAATAGCCAATTTAACCCACCGAAAGATGTTGGCAGACTCGGGGATGTATATAAGCGTAACAATCGGTGGTTCATTTTTAACTGAATATCTGTTTCGTTTACACTCGTATAACTCTTCAATAAAAGACAGCTTAACTTAAGAATTCAATTTTATTTTACATCTATGTAGGTTAAAATACATAATTTTAATTAGAATTTCATGGATATCTGCAACCTTATTACTTTTTACACGGTATTCGATATGCACCGGATAAAAATCATCAATGTGTATTTTTAATCTAACTTTATATTTTTGAAAATTAATATCAGTTTTTTTTATATGATCTAGAATTTGAATAAACATATTTGTTAAGGAATCGTGCTCTAATAAAAATTATTTTTATCTGGGGTGAACTTAAACTTTCCTCTTGGAAGTCTTGATGACGCAGGTTGACGACACTCTATCCATGGAGAGACTGATTCATAGAGAGATATTCTATTACATTTTCTTTACACGTAATGGTGACGTAGTCGTAAAGATCTCCAGGGACAAATTCTTTCGCAAGTTCGATAGTGCTCCCTCTCTTGTTGAGAAAACAATGGAACTCATCAAACCATACATTTTTTTTATATACTCATCTTGTGTGATGGTAGGTTGAAGTTTTCGACATTCATCGAGTCTATCGTTGAATGCAAAATAACAAGCATCAACCGCATTCTGTAAACACTTCATCTAACGAAAACTTTGATGAAACTCGTCTTCAACTTTTAGAAAGTATTGACTTCATACTAATTATACAACGCGTTTTGAAATCGTGTAGGAATGAACTCTTCATCCCTTTTCCAGTAAATACCAAAATGTATACTTGGAAATAGACTGTTTGTATTTACCTCATTACACACTTTAGCTGTTTTATACCGTAGTCCTTCACCAGTCGATCCTATTTTAACTTTTTTTTTGCCCCAAACACAAGCCAAAACTCATCCTCACTAAGGAATAGTTTATCGTTATATCGAGTTCTTCCGTAGGTGTTTTCAAAGATCACTCTAACATAACCGGATTTTGTTTTAGTAATATTCAAAAGGGTGAATAAATTAATTTTATATTCTTGTTGTATAATTTGCTTCACCTGGAATCGAGAGATAGCTTCTTAAACGTAAATGTTCGAAAGAATATGGACAGCCACTGATACAAAGTCCAATCGGATAGTGCGTCTTTGAGACGATTTGAATATTCATTAATTCTCTCGTGTGAAGTTGCCACTTAACTTTTTACTATCCTTTGATTGGTCCGTCTAGTTACCATCGTTCATCGGTAAAACTAATTAATAATTCAACCAGTTTCTTAGTTTCTGTTGTTGATGATAAAGAGAAGTATATGTCTTTGCGCGAACTACTCAGCTTGAGATAGAGGAAACTGATGTGTAAGTAATATTTTCTAACTATTTCCGACGTTGCGAGTTTTTATGAAAGAGTTATGGAAATTAGAAGATATTATTTTCACTTTTACTTCCTCCGAGAAGGTGGGCGGGGATCTTTTTTACGCCCTTGCTAAATCATTGAGTAGGTCGATAATGTTAGATTGTTGAAGGCTTTTACCGTCGATGGTAATCACTCCATCATTACCCCGACTGAATCCCTGTGTATCTTTTAGTGCCTGATCAATTAATCTACCTCTTTCACAAAAACTAGGCTTCAGGGTTTCTAGTACTTTATCTGTATAACCGTTTATTTGATCCTTGTTACTCTCATTAACTTTAACGGTAGATGTGTTCACAGCCTTATCATTATCACTCTCATATTTTAAATTTCTTCTAATATATTGTCCATTAACTTTAGTAATAGTATTTTACGCCATTCTCAGCTGATCTTTCAAAGCTTGCTTTGCGGTTTTTCCATGCATAATATCCTGAACGGTATTGAAACTGGCGGAAATGGCCTTTTTTCCTAGATATGGAACCCCCCTCTCTAGATATGGAGGCGCATTTCGGAATAGGAAGGAGAATAGTGTCAAATAGTGTGAAATCTTTAGTATAGTAGTCAACTCTCTCTCCAAAGATAAAAGTCTTTTTGGGGTGGGATTAAGTTTGTTATTACTTCTCTCTCTTTTTCGTTATAAACAATAATTTTTCTCATCTTAGAAGGTTAGAGAGGATAGGTGTTAGAACAGAGAATAAGATTGGTAGAAACGATCCTCCACGCTGATTTATTATTTTTTTCTTTAGAGGTATATAACCTGGCTTTCGAGCTAACATACAAATCAACCGTTTGAATCGTGATATCTTCTGTTTCTGTGATGCTGTCATCAGAACATTAGCTTTTATTAGATTAAAACACATTTCACATACACATTTGAAAAAATCACTAGCCATGCTTCCTATGATTGATTTTTTCATCTTTTTAGAGAGTGTGGAGAACGTATAGAATAGATATGCGTATATTTTCCTTCTATGGTTAATTCTAAAAGATATAGGGTTATGATTTCGTTTGGAAATATTCCCGTCCGTAAGGTAAGTCGTACAGTGTTTCTCAGACTAAAATCGCAGAGCAAATAACCACAAGGTTTTGAGACTGCTTCGCTATATATCTTCATACAGTTGTTCTGTTCACACCAAGCATTATTTGTCCAGCAAATATATTTATCTGGGAGATGTCTCTTCTCTGGTTAAATTAGACTAGATTGTGGCTGTTTAAGGTAATATCGCGCATATAAAATCTTTTATAAAATAGATTTTGAGCTACTAGGAATATGGATATATTCTTATGGTGGGAGATCACTGTCAATATCTCTTATATATTTGCATCTATCTTCTTCGTTAATTAATCTAAAATAAGGAGTGTATGACTTTTTCCATCTAAAGATGACACATTATACACACCTTCGTGAAACATTGCTTCATTTGTAAATTCTTCATAGTCTTTCTGCCATACAATGTAACACCAGATGATTCTATCAACGCGTTGAGTAAACATCTTATCTCTATTCCGGAGTATAGGAAATAGGGATTGGGTTTTCCGCTAGACGTCGGCCCAATGATGGATGAAGTACATGGGGATATAAATTTATATTTTTTCACACTTCCTTCACTCATACTTTTCTTATGTACAATGAATGATATAACTTCTTTCGGATAACTATATAGAAAATCTTTTCTCTAATTTTTTTTCATACTTCCTTCACTCATGCTTTCCTTTCCTATAATGAATCAGTCAAGTTTTTTCAGATAACTATATACGAAATATTTGTATCTATTTTTAGATCGTCAAAACCAATGTTTATTCCTCCTGCAAAACGAAGGCAGATCTACCGAAACAAGCCAACCTCTTCCTCGTTACCCAAACCCACATCGATTGAAGGTATCTTCGATGAAATTCAACCCATAGCAAACTCTGACGAGGAAGATTTAGAACTCGTAATAGAAGGTGAACTTTCAAACATAGAAGATAGATCATGTAACAACACCATTTTTTTCGGATGTAGAAGTAAATAGACTGTGTAAAACTTTGTACCCTTATAAGCAAGAAAATCCTTTACAGCAAAGAATAAATCATTCTCGTTTAAAAATGATACCCTTAAGAGAAAACAGACATGGAAACCTTCTCATCATTGTATACCGTGTAATCGTGGAGAAACCAGAAGAAGCTGGTCTTGGTCGAGTAGTGCGTGAGCTTTAACGGCACATATTGAATCTACAATAACTTGAGAAGGGCGATAATTGTGTAAATAATCGCCACATATCCTGGTTTACTGTACCGTGACGACCTGGCTGTTGCGAGTTAGAAGAAAGTTGAAATCGTATTGGTTTCCAGCAATGAGGTTGTTGATGAAAGCTTAAAAGTGGTTAGTCTAGAGTGAGCACTTAGTCCATGGATTTCTATCCTCAACTTATATTACATGGCTTGGAATCTAGTCAGCCCTTCGTGATGCATATCAAAAAAGGATGGTTATTCGCCACTATAGAATTCATAGTTGCGTGCTTCTGCGCTCAATCTTTTTCTGTGGACCTATACCTCGATGTTGTATTATTTCACGTCACCATTTTATGCAATCTCCTAATCGAATACACTCATGCTCCACATCGGCATCTGATGGAGCGACCTCATCCCTGCGTAACTTTTTGTGAAAACTGCACTACTAGTCAGGGAGAGGTGTCTGCGTTGCACCGGTCGCTACCGCCTGTTTCTCGTGCTTAGGTTAGGCTCTTGCTCACTTGAGTATCATACAAAGGAGCTTTGGAATGCTGCAAGTCTCTACCATACTATTTGACTTTTTTAATTTGTTGGCTGCACACTCGGGTCCCTAAATATGACGACCTTTTTTAAAGTTCACCTAAACCTACCTCTTGACTATATTTTCCCTTCTATGTTGTTGTTTGTTACAATTACCGTTGTTTATTGTGGTATATTTATATATTTTACTGTTACTTCAGTCTAGTTTTTTATTCTGGAGGGTATACCCTAGTCAGTGGCCGCGAGATTCGGTCCTCTATAATTAAAACATATTCTTCTGTTGCTAAGTGGTAAAACTTGCCTTGTAACCCCATAACGAATCGAAGTGGTGAACGCCCCTTTTCTTGCATTGTTGTATATACCATATGCAAACCAATCTTGCTTGTCAAAAGTGGCACCTATTTACATTCAAAAGTGGTAAGCCTTTAATCTTTTTTGAGTGATATAAGAGGACACCTCGAAGGTCTTAACCTACCTGGAGTGGAAATCTGTCCGAAGTTTTCAATTCGACTGACGAAATTTGAGGCTCATAAAGAGATGGGAGAGAGGAACTTAAAGTCGAAGGTGGGGACGACGAAGACGAAGAGAAGTATGGAGAAGACAAAAGAACGGAAGTTTGAGAAGAGGAAGAGAAGGGAGAGAAGTGAGCAACAGGGGAGAAAATAGAGTTATAATGGGATCGACCTTCTGACGAAATATAGGAATGAAGATCGAACAATCGTATCTCGTCAAATTCAACTTCATACGATGTTATCATCTCAATCTGAGGAGAAAATGGCAAATGTCAGACATTTTTAGAATTATTATATATATGCGATTAATATATATACCTTAATACACTGGCGAATACCAAGGATCTTTAGACATTTATACGTTACTGCTCTTACTATACACCTAAACACGCTAATCACCAATGTATCATCAATAGCGCATTTACGAAGGCCAATAATCGCCAAAAATGAGCACAGATTCGTTATTTATTTTATACATTTAAGTTAAAAACGTCTGCTAAATTAATATAAATTTTCTAAATGTAAATTATATAATGATAATTATATGACTAATTATTATTGGTGGTGTTTTCTTCAATGACATTCTTGTATTAGGATGTTTTAATCACAATTTGGTATAGGTATGGTAATTGAAGAAAACCTTAAAACCTTTTAACTGATCAAAAGCTCAACACCACGGAAACATATTATGGGGTAGAAACAGTGTGGGCTATAGGGGCGGGATGACCACGTGATGGCTGCCTCACTTGGAGATGTACCTGTAGGTGTCCCCGCACCGGAGCCAGGGCCTTCTTTGTTTTCAAACATTTTATGCTTATTCGCTCCACTGATGGCAAAAAGTTGGCCAAGTGCCACTAGTTCCATCAAAGAATAGCATTAGCTACGCTGATTGGTAGAGAGATGAAGATAATCCTTTTCTTGGACAGGATTTTATGGCAAATGGGGTTGACCCATCAGAGGCGGCCAATATCAGTACTCTTCGGACACTTAATGGCTCGCCGGTTAATGTGACAATGCCTGCACTCAACCATGAATTTAGGCAGATGGGTGTTCATACAAGAGAACTCGTGGACCACTCCTTAAGACATCGCCGAAGAACTGGCTAACTACGAAGCGGTCAAGGTAGAGCCAGCGATCTCAGGACTCTCCCTAAATACGTCGTCACCTTTGATCGGGAAATGCTCTTTGATTCGGTGTGTAGCGGTTTGTATCGCCACCGTGTGAAGGTATTCGTGCCACTGCCATGGAAGTTCTACTACTATTACACCTTTGGCCATACGAATCGCTCATGTAGACAAACAAAGTCGGGCTTACTCGAAGTCTGTTTAAATTGCCCTAAGACCGTAGACATAAAGTCCCAATTGTGTATGGCCATGTTTATCAATTGCGGAGACCCGCAGCACGCTTCTTTGAAGAAATGTGGTGCGTATTTCCCGGAAAAGAAAATTCTGGCCGTTCAGGATGAAGAGTGTTTCTCTTTTCATGACGCTAAGGACTTGGTCCTGGATGACCCATCGCTATCTGGGACATTTATGCCTTAATCTTAATAAAGGAAGCATCTGCTCCTGCCCTCTCCAGGCTTAGGAGTACATTCGTTTCCGAGCACTTCCGAAACCTTCTACTACGGAGCAATTCGTCTCATCCTTGCCGCTTACCTTAGACCTAGCGGCAAATAGGGCTCACATCCAGCCTCAGCTTAATCCAGGCATTCCTTTTTCCCAGCGTTAACGTTTCCCGTAAGGCGAAACAGCCGCGCGCCTCCAACGAGTGTATTGACTTAAAAGGCAAAGTACCCCGAAGCTGCTCGTTACGCTGTTTTTAATTGTCCACCTAAAGGAGGAAAACACAAGAGGAGCTTCGGAACCCACGACTCCCACTTAACGCTGCATTGGGCGACTTGGAGACGCGGGACTATCGAAAAGAGAGATACCTTCCTCCGCAACCGTCCTGCCCACCCGACAATAATAGTGAGCAGAACATTCCTGGAAAAATCCTCGAAGGCGACGGCGTCTTGTACAGCCTAGAACCGCCAAAGCTCTGTCTCGGAGAAGATTAAATTTTCTTCACAGATTTATTTAAATAAGTTTTTCCCCGTCTAAAAAATCCGCCGAACCTTTGTCTCAGTGGGCTAATAACACTTCGCAAGCATCCAACTCGAAAAATGTGCTAAATAAATATATACAAGGTAACCATAAAATCCCTTTGAAATATTTTTTGTCTATTTACCTATTTATTCCTTTTTTCAAAAATTCCTACTTGGACAAAGAACGCGATATTTCTCTTTGCCATTTGAAATGATGAGTGAATGCCTATTTTCCATTTAAATCCCTATTTGAATAGTGATACAACTCTAGGTTTCTGGGTACCTCAAAACCGAGGTATCCCTTCGTGTACGAAGGGATAGAGATTTGGGCTATAATACAGTCAGTGTCGGATAAACTTCGCAAAGAATTCATGATAAAGTTTTGTGATAATCACAATTAAAGGGGAGAGAAAGAGTGGAGTAATAGAAACCTAATTGATTCTTAAAGGCTACTATTATTTTCAGCGATCATATATTGGGAAATTGTTCGAAACCTAATACTTAAAGGGTAAATAACATTTTAAAAGTGGTAGGTCCTGCACAAGACGATACACATAAAATTTTATTCAGACAGAATGATCTGATATCCTTATCATTGTCACCTTATAACTCTACAACTCAAAATAGGGGAGCTGTGCACATCGAAGACAACCAACCTTTTCTCCCTATATCATCCTTTCATCTTCAAATAAACAAAATTATCTTGACTTTTTATCATGTCAGTACTCCGGCTTAGTGACTTGGCAATCTGGATTAATGCAAACTTATTATACGGAATATCATCCAATTGCCACATTGTCACTAATTTCTATCTTAAGCACTCTTTCACAAATAATCTTAACAACTTTTGGCGATCCTCCCACCACGAAATCCAGACTTTATCTATACCAGTAGTTCTTAATTTTGGGGCGTACCACTCTAGGGTGCGTCGGTAACTTCCAGGAGGGCACAATCCCTTATTTTCTTAACGAAAACATGGGCTAATATTCAGAAGATTTTGAAAAAAAATTATATAGTTATATATAGTCTACTTTAGCATACTATATAAACTAAAGCTTGAAGAATAATGCACTATTAAGTAGGCCCTAAGGAGAGTGGTAAAGCAGACTCTACTTACTCTACATAATACTTTAAGTCAGCATTGATATTTCATATTTAATGATCATAATTTACTAACAAACAAACAATTACGTTTTTTAAAAAAGGGTATATTGCTTTGACATTAAGTTAACATCACTATTGGACCCATTCTTTTCGTCTCGGGAATAGTCTCAAATATATTGTGTAATTCAAATCAGTGTTTGAATGACTACAGATATGCGTAATCTCAGTTACTATATTTACTTAAAAACAGTGAGCAGCCTTAAGTTTGTTGTTGGTTTAATAATACGCATGTGTTGTTTTGTTTTGCTTTTGCGAAATTTTATTTTCCTCTTTAGTCACGTGCAACCCTATGCTCACCATGTCGAGCTGACGGTCGGTTGGTCCGTCCGTCGGTCCGTTTTGCTTCTAATTCTTTTGGTAATAACATTGTAACTATTTTACCGATTCTAACGAAATTTTTAACCCTTATGTTGTTTTACATTCTCTTTCGAAAAATATAATTGCCAAAGTCCTTACCTGGTTATCTTGGGAATTATTTGGCAATAAAATCATAACTATTCGGCCGATTCTAACGAAATTTATAACCCTTATTTTATTTTACATTCTCTTCCGAATGGTATAATTGCAAAGGTTCCATCATGGTTAGTTAGTCCGGGAATTATTGAAAGTTCTGAAGGTCGTAAGGCAATAAATCAGGTTAAGTGAGAGCATGCGACTTTGATCAGCAGACCTTGTTTATTTTATCAAAATTATTGGTACTTTAAATCATGCAGTGATTTGTTAATCATAATGTTTGTTTATAATCATGTATGATTGTATGCACTTGTATTATTTACGAACTTTGCGAATATGCGTTTGGTGTTGATCATAAAGTGGTATTTATAATCACGTGTTGATGTTTATCTTACCTTACACGTGCCTTATATTTTGTTCACAAATTCATGGCTCTCCAAAAGGGTACCTGAGATGTCTCTTAGTGAGTGATATGTTACATGCTTATAAAGCCACTTAATGACAACACATTCTGCGTTTGTGGACAAGCCCAAGCGATTATTTGAAACAAAAAGATATCCACTTCAAGAAACTAAGTTGAAGGGCAGGACCTTGGCAATTATTTAATGCGAAAGGGAATGTAAAACAACATAAGGGTTTCACACTTCGTTAGAGTCGACCGAATAGTTATGATGTTATTGCCAAAACAAAATAATTCCCTGGCTAATCTTGGAAGGTCCTTGCCAATTATATCTTTCAAAAGAGAACGTAAAACAACATAAGGGTTTCAGATTTCATTAGAATCGGCCAAATAATTACAATGTTATTACAAAATCCCCCAGCAAAACGGGGAGCGACCGACTGACCGTCATAGTGAGATGTAGAGTCGCCCGCGACTAGACTTACACGCGACCAAAAATGTAACACTATATTAATTATGGGTTTACCCATTTGGAAGATCTTGAAATCCCGGGCGCTCTGTTCATACACTACATCATAGATCAGCAAAAGCATTCTCTGAGAAAGACTTAGATATTTCTTGTCTAAAACCAGTCGTTTCTGCGGGGAAATTTATTCGGGGTCATACACTTAATCACTTCCAGTTTCAGGCTTTTCTTGAAGAAATTTTTTATGATTTCTATGATTTGCCTTATCATGCTACAGTGAGGTGTCTCAGCTGTGGTAAAGTCTTGTTTAGTTTTTATAAGCTCCGAAACGCAAGAGAATTTTTCTCACCTATAATAATAGAGCTGATTTATTCCTGTCTGATCCTACCTGGTAGTCAAAGTTTCTAATTTAGTTTATATCACATCCCACATTAATGAATTGAACTTGAAAATTTAGGGCAAGGATGACTTTGGCTGTGAACTCTATAAAATTATAAAAAGATTTCGAAGAAAGCTCTCACTGTCGAAGTACAAATGGAATGAAGAAACTTCTCTCAGGTTCAGTATTTTAAGGAGATTTACACCAGAATCACAGAAGATGTCAACCTCGAGTTTCTGAAAAAATACTATTTATGACTTAAAAAAGCAATCTTTTAGAGAAAATTTCAGAGCTCGAGAGAATTTAAAGTGACATTCTTATGTTCTAGAGTCCGTTTGATTGTAACATCGTTGACGTTCCAATCGAAATATTTAATTCTGTATTATTTTCATATGTAAATCTATGCTTATCATCAGTGTGGTATCTTAAAATAAAAAATACGCAAGACCTGCGATAGCCATCTATTCTACTCGGCACGTGAGAGGTTGTTTAAGCAAATATAGTTTTGGCAAAGACAGATTGATCGGCATAAATTGAGCAACTGTTATTTCGATCGAAACATCAACAGTGAAAAGCAGATTTAGTTAAATTTCGGAACATTATGAACAAAGGCCAGCCTAGCAAAGTTTAAGCTTCATAGGCCTTAAAACAAAGAAACTCTGAAATGACAGAAAATAAATTTAACAAGAAGATTTATTTACTAAGCTAAAACTAAATGATATAGGTCAGGGTTATATTGGGTTGTAATATATCTATTATATGCTCAATATTTGGCCAAGTCTCAACAAAACAAGTTTCAGGATGAGGTAGAGTAAAATGAAAATTAAATACTACTACCATATAAATTATATGCCATATTTTTGTTGGATTTCGACAAAATAATTTACGAGTACATGATAGAACATAATAAAATATAAATTTAATGCTACGAACAGCAAGTGAATTAGGAGAAACTTCGTTTGCAAAATCATTTCATTTTGCTCACAATGATCTGAAACTTTGCTCAAAGATAATTCGCTTTAAATGTAGAACTGAAAACAAGCTACATTTTTTACTATGAAAAAAACGAAGAAGCTATAAAGAAAAGATGGATATTGAACATCTTGGAAGTACTTTCTACTTAAAGAGATCTACTAACATTATCAAAATTTACTTAATATCCATGAGATCACATGAAGTGTTATCGAGTAGCTAAACGTTTTAAGCTATTTTCGTAAAACACATTAATAACTAGGATCAGCTATCCCATTAACTGGTGACTTTCAGTGAAGTAAGATTAATGGATTTAAAAAAAATATTTTTGTTATCATGTAGTCGCTCGGGATCCCCGCTCTCTATTCTGATGGTAATTTTGCTGCCATTAGTCATCGGAGAGGAGTTCAGATTCAATTTGACATTGTGGCCGCTCTCATATATTGTAATAAGGAATAATTTAGAAAAAAACGTTAAACTCTATATTGCTAATGACATCTAAACAGGATAGTCCACGAAACTCTTGTAAAAAAATTGAAATCTTCTCACATGTACTAGGTAAACTTGAAAATCTACTTATTTTGTATTATATATATTTTATTTAGATTTTAAATTTTAGTAGCGAAGCGCAAACTCCGCCCGTAGGGAGGGGGGAGTGGCGAAGCCATTGCCTGGTTCTTTTTTATAAAATAAGTGAATATCTAAATATTATTCCCGTTCTTTTTACTACTATAATTATATATTAGAGGCCAAGAGCCGTTCGCGATATAGGCTAAGCACTAAATCTAAATTTTCTTTAGCGAGCCAATGACCTTCGTTAAAGCTAATCCGAATTCATCATCTTAATCTTTTTCTTAAATAAGTTAAGTTCAATATATAATTATTTCTACTATTTTAGAAAATAAACTGCGTTTACGATAACAATCTCACGCCCCATTGATTCTGCGTCAGTGCAGGATATTTTAAAATTATAAAATTAGCTGCACTGACGCACTTAGGATATGCGGTTATGATAGTAATTTCTCGCTCCATTCATTCTGGGTTACGCTCCTCATTCACACAAGCAAGTAGCGGTATAATTCATCTGTTTGAGGTGAGAGAGAGACTGCCATTCCCGCATCCGACTTGCCAATCACACTTGACGCTGTTCCCAATTTGGATTGATATCCCAGTATTCTGATCCATAGTCATTCTAGACTGAGGGATGCCTACAGCTTACCCGATGCATAACCAATGCAGCGAAAGGTTGCTATCATAACCGCACGTTATGATTCTTTGGCAATATCGGCAAAGGTCATAATCTTAAATTTCACAGGTTTTTCCTCTTATTTCCTTCATTGACTTAATTTTAGCTGAGAGTTTTCATTGAGATTTTTCTTTAGTACAATACTATTCCATATTATTTTCTCAACACAATTAATCAATTCGCTTATTATTCAGTTTATTCTTTTCTCTTTCATATTAAATAAAATAACCCTCTTGGTAATTATTAAATTTCTAACTGATTTCAATAAATCAATTAAATACCTTGTAAGTAATCGAAAATATATAATGCAGTTTCTTTAAAAGAAAAAATCTCTTGGGTGAAATTGTTTATATAAAGGAGATCAGAGAAACCTATTGGTCATAAGAACAAAAAAAAGTGGGAGCCGAATTCTTTACTAACTGAAAATGGGAAGTTATGTTTCTTAAGGAATTAATGAGTCTTAGAAGCAATATGAGGAATGATGACCGTGTAATGTACATATGTAATATTTTAAATGGTTTTGTCTCTGTTTAGACCATTCTGTAAGTCCTTATGTTTATATAGGGTTGATAATAGTAACATGAAAGCTCATCACCAGTCCTCTTGAAAGAGGAGCCTGCGCTTCGCAGTCGCTCCTTCAGTTTGCAGGCTAGGCCATATCCGGCTTTTTTAAAATTAATTCCTCGTTTGAGATCAGGTAGAACGTTCGTCTTCATTTTCCGATCTTCAAGATGCTACTAAAAAGGTCCTGAAATCGAAGATGTGGATCATGTGAATCATTTATTCATTGAAGTGTTGGAAGGGCTTGAGTGTTACAATGATTCCCAGAGAGATGCGGCCAGGAGTTTCAAACTCCTGGCAGTGTCACTCAAGGCGGTAAGGTCGTGAATGAGGTTCCAGAGAAAACTCAACGAACGGCAAGACACCAACGGCGGACCAAGACGATATGGGCCAGATAAGATTCCTATGTCTGGCTCTGGCGGAGGATGGCAATGTCCAGCGGGCAAGTGCGACAAAGGCAAGCATTGAAAGACTATAAACCCGGCAGGCTGATGCAACCAGCCTCGCCCAAACTACATGTCTCAATGTTTTGAGCCGCATTGGACACTTTACTGGTCAAGTGAGCGCGCATTGCCGTCGCGCAGGCACGATTCCGCGAAACAAATTCCTCGCGAATGGCATTCGTCTCTGCTTTCTTTCCGGCCTTCTTTCTTTCGCAGACCTGACCTTTTCCCTAACAGACTTGATCTCCTCATTGAGGACAAAACCGATGCTCGGACACGAGCTGGAGCCACCTGTGCCGCCGCCGCCGTCGACGACGACGAGGATGATTCTATGGAGCTGTTTCTCATTGTTGGTTTGTTTGATTTTAGGGAGGTGGAAAATTCCTTTGGAAGATGAGATCTTATCTAAGTTTTGAGGCTGCATAAATATTTTGCTTTAATTATTCCCACATTAAATTCATCAATTCACGTCTTTATATATTGAGTCTTGTTCTTTTTTCTGCCTTGCTCATTTTTAAATTTGATCAACAATTTCAGTCCTAACTTACTAGAGGTTGAAATTAAGTAGATAATTTCATGAATTAATGGGAACTAGAAACGCTGTTAAAAGATAGAAAAATAAAGACCAGGCCTCGAAGCATGTTGGTGAATAATATTTGTTATATACTAACCGATCCAATTTTCTCGAAATTTGCCATCAGTTAAAAAGTATTTATCGAAGACATCGATGGAAAGAATTAAAATACTTCCATTTTTTGTGACAGCAAAAACATGGCTATATAAGGGCTGATTGATGCATTTCTTTTGGGAATGTTAGAGAAGCACTTTGAAACTTGCCTTTTATGTCAAGGACGATGTTCATCCTGCGTGGGGCTTCGAAACAGTCTCATCTCGGTTGGCAATTTTTTAAATAAACTAACCTCATTAATATATATATATATATATATTAATATATTAATATATATATATATATATATATATATATATATATATATATATATATATATATATATATATATATATATATATATATATACACTTGTAATTGATTTGTTCTTTGGGAATCTGATACGTAGTAGGAATTTGAAGACCCAGGAGATTACCCCAATCATTTATTGGCCAGATGTTTCGAACCTTTGCTAGGACCATCATCAGCCACTCAATCGACTATTATTGTTAATATTTCTTCCCCTTCTCATTCATTAGTCAATACAGTCGCTGATGATGGTCCTAGCGAAGGTCCGAAACGTCCGACCAATAAATGATTAGTGTAATCTTTTGGGTCTTCATATTCCTACTATATATATATATATATATATATATATATATATATATATATATATATATATATATATATATATATATATCATGAACTGTCGAGCTCCTTCCAAACAGTTAAAATAACTTTAATCATCTGTATTTGAACGTTTCGAGGAACTGGCATCATCATTGATAATAAAAACAGGAGCGTTTTAGGTTACATTTCTTATTTTAAAATAATAATATAAGAGAGCATTGCAATTTAGGGTAAGTTAATACAAGTTAAATATTTTTTTCATTTAGAATACAATGCAGTGATTAGATGCTGTTTAATTTATATTCAAATTATATTAAATTTTATGAATGAATTGTTATTCTAATCTCCGTAGATAGTTAGTATGTGGGTTATTGGTGAATATTTTACAGTTTTTAAAATAATTTCAGACATGCCTACTTTTATGAGACCCTCTTATTCGATACTGCGCTGCTTGATGCGACAATGGTCAAGCCAATATACTATGAATCACAAGATTTACAACTTTTTTTTATTAATTTCAGCACAGCGAGAAGGTAATAGAATTTATTCCTCTTAGCTGAAATATGATCCAATATTGTGCTCATTTTAATAAAAATTTGTGGTGTAGATATCGATATAATTTATTAAGACTTCTTGAAAATTTTTATGGAGGCAAAAAAATAAAGGAAAAGACTTAGTTGCTCAAATTTATATAGATATTGTAAAGTTATATATATGAAATAATGCTGAGTTTTTACTTTTTTTTACTTGCTTTAACTTTTTTTTTTACTTTCCTCCTATTCGTCCCACCAAACCATTTAAATAAATATAACAAAAAAATAATCCTATCTCTCGATTCCCACGTATGAGAAAGGCAGTTCAGACATCTATCTGAGGAGCTACTCACTCGAGTAACTGGCCGTTCAGCCATCTGGATGAGGGTACAGAATTGCGCCATAATAAGATAAAAGATCCGATGATAGAATTAATAAACATTGTGATTGGAGAAATGTCTCTTCCTTCACATACCTCGTGTTTTTTCATCTCCAGCAAACCTCTGAATTTCACCGTGCCAAGGAAGTCCCCGGAGGCATCTCTGCCGGCCACCCACACAGTGGTGGACGGGTAAATGATGTCATCTTCGGAGTCGGATGGCGACGTCGGCCTCCATACGTCTGTCCCAAACCTCCAACGTGAATCCTTCTGTGGCAGAGACGAGTAGGACCACCGTCCCAACGACGAGAATACCCCGTCCATCGCCCCCTGGGGGCCTTCGCCTACACTCACCACCTCAACGCGTGCCACCTCCGGGGACAGGAGCCGTTCCAGGTCAGAGGTCAATTTACCGAGTCCCCCTCGAGGAGTCTGCAAGGGTAACAGGGAGTGGATTAACAAGGGCGAATCAGGGAGAAAAAAGGCAGTGAGTGATAAACCGATCCTTTTTAAATTTCAGAATTAATATTCTTTTATTTCAGCGTGAAAACCAACGTGCGTAAATGTGTGGAAGCTTTCTAAACCGAACACTAGAAGGAAGAAACTACTTATTGAGTACGATCCCTTAATTGAGAATGGAACGAAGCGGACATAAAAAAGTGGCAAAGTTGTTGGGTATGTAAATGTTTGTAATGAAAGAAGTAAAATAATGAAAACCTGAACTCCCTCAAGCATGCGTGCGAGGGCCGGGTGAATGTACGACGAACATCAATTAACAAGTTCTTACAGCTAGCACATGTACTCAACAGTACAATATTTGCTTACTTGAGGCAAAGGAAAGACGAAAGAATAGAAGGGGAGTGAAAAAATAAGGTGATGATAAAGCAATGGTGATGAGCGACTTTTTTGCTCAGATACAGGAGTTGCTCATACCGTAACCTGGGTGGCCACATATTCAGCCCATGTAAGACAGGTCGAAATTCCGACAAGTATCAATTACATCTTATTTTTATTGAGGTGGAAACACAGAAATGCCTACTTGGTCAAAATGACAACCATCTTGTTTAAATATACAAGATGTAGCGACTTGTAGCTTGGATCCTGCATATAAATGTATGTGCTACCAAGGTAGCACTTGTAGATAAAAGGATTTAGTAGGAGGGACGAAAAAAAATAAAGAAAGAAAGTAGCGTAAGGTTAGCGAGCGATGAATCGACTGCGCATTCCTGAGTGTAAGCTTTTAATCCGTCCGCTTACACTTCTCGGCACGCTACACACTGATACATTTGAACTAAATAGTAAGGCTACACTGACACTTGAACAAACATACTCATTGATGTTTATAAGTGCAAATGAGCACACGTATACATGTATATATTTAAGTTCAGTACATGAGTATTTATAAGACATTTAGTGTTAGGCAAGAAAGACGGTTTCGTGTCCCTAAATAGAAATAAAAAGAAACACAGAAATAAACACGTTCATGTTGTGTACACAGACATGAACGTCTACACACACTGTGATTGGGTTGTTTATCGAACCTAGGAATATTTAAAAACATATTCACTTCACATGACAATGATTTAGAGAGTTGCAATAAATTTTAACATGGATTTAGACTTTGTATCGATGTTGGTGAATCAGCAGAAGTGAATTGTTATCCTTGATATTGAAATGAGACAGTCGATGGCATGAGAGTCTTCTCCCAAGAGCATCGACACAAATAACCAAGGTGGAAAGAGCACTCGACCAAGAAGTTTTAATTATGTTAATTTTAATTTGAGAGAAAGATGAGAGTGAAGGTGAGGGAAGAAGAAAAAGAATGTATACATGAGAGGGGGATGCAAAAAATCCTAATAGGATTTGACTCGATTTGAAATTTATACATTTTCACATGATATTTATAGAGGTGCAAAGTTATGCTATCTTCCAATTGTATTAATTAGGCGAATCTTAGCCTCATTAAGAGTTGCATTTTAGCCTTAACATTCTTAGACTATTAGATCTATTTCAGAACTATCAGATATCCTAAGGGTTCAATCCTTGCTCTATAATTCAGCATTCTTGAAATTTAAGTCTATTGATAAACATTTAACTGGTTTAGAGTAAATTTTTATGGATTCTAGGACATTGTAGTGAGTTATGTAAGATGGGAGATTGGGTTTTGTTTTATGCTGCGTTTCTCTTTAACTCCCTTCTCTTCCATATATCCTGCGCGTTGTATGTTTGTAAAGTTTCTGTTAATTCTCAAATGATGGTTTCCTATAGAATTTTGTATTTGTCTTTGTATTTGTATCTTGTATTCGCCTAAATATCCTATTTCATTATTCTGTCATTAAAGATGTCTTTGTTACTGTACAACCGTTTTTGGTATAACTGACTGTTTACTTAATTGCCTAAATATGTCAGATAAAAAGATGAACTCTCTTTGATGTGGAACACATTTAGTGTGGAGGAGTAAAAATTTGGGAAGAGATCCGCAATCAATTGGCTCAGATTTCCCGGCTAGTTACGATTTTATTCTAACCGTACAGTCTGATTTTAACACGTTTTCGCTTCTGATAACTACACTAATTTATTTACAACCCTATTATTTAAAAAACTAAAACTAGTCTAAGAATTACAGAACCAGGTTAATCTCTGCCACATCGGAGTAGGAAGTGATAAAATGGAGTGTCAGAGGAAACATAATTATGAGTCTAACTCCTCTGCCTTTATTTTAATCACGTTGTTCACGGAATAAGGTGATGCTGAAATCAAAATTTTCTTTTTTTTGGTGACCATCGACATGATTAATTAGAAGCTAGTAATTTTTGTGAGCTCTCTATCAACGTGGAATAAGTGACCAAGAAAAAGAGATGATCTGGTAAATGATATAATAGGGTGGCCTCAGATGTGAATCTAATAAGCCATCAAACCTTAACTGTAGTAGTTTTTCAACAGTGAAATCACAATAAACGACATTTATAGAGTATCTATCCACTCCAATACATGTATATCCTGTATATAACGAGAAACCAATTATTTCTATCGACTGGCCATTCATACCGATTAAGGGCTATGCACTCTAGCATCTTGTCCATTCGAGATTCATCCGAAAGCAAAGGGACATAAGTACCCTTGTCCCGTCACAAATCTCTTTCAGGCACACCTATTATACATATACAATATTGTCAAGGTGTGTCCTTAATTCAGGATTTCCTCTCTTAAACCTCGTTCACATAAGCAATTCACATTGCACGCGATTTTCCAATTCTTTGCACACCACTACATTCAATTTCGTATTTTCTCTTCGCAAGAACATGTGGTTTCAGGTAAATCGATACTAATGGTACACGGGATAAGAAAACAAGTTGTGTACCAAACTAACAAAATATTCTTATGAGAATTTACACACATAGAGTTTTGAAATCATTCGAAATATCAACCATCTGCCTTCACGACCTTCTCCAGGCACGTCCTGAACTGGTGGCATGCGCAGATTAGGGAGGCCTTGTAAATAGATAATAATACCGGAATAATTGTGACCCTCAGAGATCATGAAGTGTTGTTGTGAAGAGCCTTGTTAAAATCATTTTTAACAAAGACCTACACAAAATAATCTAGGGTGTTTCAGTCGGGAGAGCTGGACAGCCACAAGTGGTGTGGTACGTTGTTGCACAACCACGTCGTCTGTGTCTTCCTTGCCTTTGTCCGGGAGCAGAGTCCTCGAAAACGTATGATCTTTCCGCGGCTACTTGGTTAATCCAAGTCTTGACTACAAGACTTGACCTTAAGGCTCTAAGATAAGATAGAAGGATGCATAACGTGAACCTACCTCGTGATCCCGGCCAGAACCATCATAGAGGGGAGAAATTTACTGCGCTGACTATAGACACTTCTCCCTTCTTCTGACTCTCGATGCACTGCCGTTTCATTTTGACTTTGTAAACAAGTTTAAAGGGGAGCTAAAGAAATTCACAATGTGCTTTACACTTCTCCCTGCGCGGAGAGCCGCGAGTATGGCGTACCGTATTTCAATTTTAGGTGGCATTAAAAAAAACGCGTTTGCTTTTACTGGCAGCAAAACTAAACTATTACCGATCATGTCTAAGGTCACGCAACCTCCATTAGTGTGGTCATTAGCTCTTAGGCACTTTTTCTACTTTGTTTCAATTCACCTAAATTACACTCAATATAGAGAGGACTTACTAAATTAAACGGCCTATGGGTGCTTAGATTCCTTCCTATTGAGAGTAGCACTCCTCGACCACCCTACCTACCTCGTTCTATTACTATTTGGTGCCTCTACAAGATTTCGGCTTGTGATCCTAAGGAATCCCCCCCTTCTTTGCGCCCCAATGATAATACCTGCCCACTTGATCACATGATTATACTCTATCAGCATAATTTGTTTGATGTGTGGATAAGAAAAAGTTGAGAGGTGGAAAATAAATGATAGTTAAAAGTGAAATGCTATCGAATTTGAAAGAGAAGAGAGTATGTAACAAAACTTAAGGGCAAAAGTAAGGAAGTATATTTGAACTTGCGGATAGCTCAAATTATGTGGGGGCACTACCATAAGTAAATCAGAACCCGATACAGGCAGCGGTAAAGCATAGAAAGAGTTACAAAAGAGCGAAATCGGACGATTAAAAAGCGGATCTTTAAAAGATTCGTCCCAGCCGATCTTAATGAAGTTAACCTAGAAGAAATTAATAAATAAATTGAGTGTATTTAGTATTTTAGTCTTTGTTGTCTTGAATTTTCATTTTAGCATTTATGCATATTTGTAATTTTGTCTTTTGTTACTTTCATTTCTTGTTCTTTTTTGTTGTTTATTGAGTCTTTTTACTTATTTTGATTTTTTCTTTAGCCGTAAAATGGTTCAGAGTTTTGCTGAATCCCATTTATACGGCTTCTGATTTTTTTTCTGTTACTTTGTTACTATTTATAGTTAATTTGTTTTATTTCACCTTCACTAGGAGATATAACTCTTATTATTTATTCTTGGATCGTTTCCTTGTTTTTGCTTCAGATTTTTAGCGCTGGATCGTGTAGCACCTGATTTACTGGGTTGATCTAGGTTCTCTAGTGCATCTCTTTTTTTTTGTTATTCTATCTGATTTCGATACTTTTGCGATAAATCGTTTTACTCGGTTTGAACTCGATGCGCTTTAGTAATTTTGTTTTTTTAGTCTCGTGGTTGGTTGGAGTTATCGGATAGGATATTTTGGGGCAGAGGAGTTCGAAGTATAGTTTCCGTTTCCTTTTTTGAAGACCTCCTTGAATCTTTGGTGTTGAGTAGGCTCAACTATTTTTCATTATTGTGTGCGATGGATGGAATTGTTGTTATCTTGATGTCGAGCACTCGCTATGATTGGTTATATTTTGTGAGCAACTTCTTTTTATAGAGATTACTTTGAAATTGTTTTTATTTTTTCATTATCATTGTGGTTTTTAATTTCTAATGCAGATATCAGTACTACCTCACTCGGGTTGCTTTCTCACCACTAATCGAGAGATATCATCAGCTCGTTGGAAGTTACGTACTCATTGACTGGCTGTATAAGATTTCCCCTGTTGAACATCTGCTTTAATTTCCAATTAGTATTATGTGCGGTTATTTAAGCTAATCATAGCTTTCCTTTTTTCGATATAAATGCAAAAGCTTTTTACTTTTTTATTTTCCATAATTAGAGTTGCTATTTTCAGTTTCTTCCTCGGCAACCAGACCATAGTGAAGGCTTTGGCAACTTCATGGAGCAGTTGATATACTCCGTGGCTTCTAGCAATTTCGGTCGCAATCTTTCCTGTGAGAATTAATAGTGTTCTTTCCTTCTCACATTGGATTCTAAGTCCGTGCTCTTGTTCATATGAAAGTTCTTTTCTTATGGTTAGTTGCACAATCAGTCAAGTAAGATTTTCTTGAAGTTTCTCGATAAACTCCTATAGCCAAATATAACGTTACATTCCAGCTAGTGCTTTGGCTTGGTGAACTTTTGCAGGAAGATAAAAAATTTTTTCTGTGTTGAAGGCAGATGGGAAGAATCTAATGTTCTGAGTTGCGTTAGAGATCTTTAGATTCCCATCTTGGATGTTACTTGAGCTAACAATAAGTTGTCTTTTCTAGGCCTTCTATTTGAAAGCCTCTAGAGCGTTTTACTATTCTTCTCGTGTAAAAGAATCTCTTTCACCATTTGCTAAACTGCTATCTTCATCGACAAGTTTGGATTCTCGTTTTTTTAGATGTTCCAGTACTTTTTAAGTTCTTTCTTCCTCGAAATATTGGTCATCTTCATATGTGATGGAGAACATTTATCTCCAGTGTCTTCGTAATTGTTGTTCTAGTATATTGGTCGTTTCCCACTCTCAACACAGTCTTTTCTTTCCCTTGGGTTCTGATCATCTGCGCCTCTTATATAAGGTCTAATTGTAGGGGAGGAGCTCCTAATTCTATTTTGGAAATTAAATCGTTCTATTCCTCGGTTAATTTGTTTCTAATTAGTTCTCCTACAAATATTACATATGTTCCTTATACTTTGATATCAACTCTTGTTATCCCCATAGCTGTTGATTTCTTCGATGGTGGCCTTAAGGTATCTCAAATTTTCTTCTATTTCGTCGTCCCAGCTCAGTGCTAGGAGCGTCCTCTAGCTTGTTTTCGGGATGCATATGTTGTCTTCTCCTTCTATTAGTTGTTCTATCTGCTGGCCGTGGGTGGCTATAACTTCCTTAGGTTTATTATTCAGGTTCTCTACCCTGTATTTACTGAGGTGTTCTTTCTATGCATCACAGTTTATTTTGCTGAAAGCTTTACTCTGAGAAGCTTTAATTTTGATGGGTGGGGTGAATACTGTATTAATGAATGAGAGATTATCTGATTGGATGCCAGGACTCGGAGTTGTGTGGTGGCCGAAGTTAAAGTTTGGGTTTGATACATACATATATTGGAAACTCAGAGCTTTCTCTGCACTGCGTTTTTTTTTTCAGAAGTTGGAGGGTTTTGCAAGTTTTACTTGAGATGTCTGTGTACCCTACTGTGTACCATGCGTTCAGTTCCCCAAGAAGGAGTGCTGATGTTGGGTTACGGAAGATTTTGAAGAAGTTGGGGTTAGGGAGATTCAATTGCTTTGGAAGTAATATCCTACAGCTATTGCAGGTCACCTCAGGTCATTTTTAATTTAAGTTCAATATATTCTTTTTCTTTTATTATTATTTATCTTTCTTTTATTTTATTGAATAGGAAGCCTTTTCTGATCCACACTACTGTTCCAGGATATCGTGTTTGGATATAATTCGTGGTAATTATGTTAGAGTTCGATATTTTGAAATAGGATTTTTGCAAGTCTATTCCACGTTTGATTATTATCAGTGAGTCGGGTCTATTAGCCTTCCTATGCTTCCACATATTAGCTTTACGTTCAAACCGTTGGCATTTATGTAAAGATCTTGACTTTCTTTTGGTATTGAAATTGGTTTTTATTTATTTTCTTGTTGCTTACATATTCAATTTAGTGTTTTATCTTTTTCTTTCCTAGTAGTCGAGCTTGCTTGACCAGAGCGCTTCTCTCTATTTTTTTTCCAGTGTAGCGTCTATAAGGCCTTGTTTCATTACATTGTTTATTTCCGGTTCATCATGTTATGTGATTGTGTGCTATCAGGTGATATTTTTGTGTGGAAAGTTTTGTGATGGGTGAGAACTAGGGTTCGGTGTGAAGGAATTTCTCGGGAAGTTACATTACTCTTGCAGTTTTGTGCGATTGGAAGGTGGTTTGGGTCTTGCATGTAGTGGCATAGGTGGTTTGAATTAATTGTATATGGGAAACTTGTTCTTCTGCATGTCAAGATGATGTTTTAACGACACATACTTTATTTAATGGTATATGTGATTAATTAGGGTATTGCTGGTGCAACTGTTACTAGGCTGAGTGCTTTGTTTTGTGTATTCTGTGGTTTATCTACATGAATAATTAAACTCTTTCCCGATCCTCTGCATCGTCCTCAGAATGACACAGAAGCACTCGGAGATCTTCTCATTGGAGCTCCCAGATCCAATCCCAAGCAGCACAGCTTGCCTTTTCCGAATTTAAGAGGATTGAATTCAGCTCCGATATTGTTTCCTTCGCAGACGATTGACAACTGAGTCTACTATCATAGTAGAAAGAGAAAACCGACGCCAGACAATAGGAATTGGTGTAATTTAGAGTTACAAACGGCGACAACTTACCCATCGCACCCAGTATATAAACACTCGATGTGTTGTTAACCATCTTTATACTTTTCACTGATATGCTGTTTAATTTCAACTTTGTACATATTCTTAACGGATCAGAATTATATTTTTGTTTACTTATTATAATAACAGCCTCTTTACAAAGTGAACACTTTAGGCTTTGTTTTAATTATTCTCGGAAGAGATGGAAGCAGGTCATTTGCGAGAATGGGCTCTCGAATAAATTTCTAAGGAACGGCCTCTCATTTTCTCACCTAAAAACCTAATACTGAATGCAAGCCCTTCCGATCAAATAACTCCTAACAACTCGAAACCATCCTATTATTTATCAAGAAAAGAATGCTATATAATTAACAAAGGCATTTTCATTTCACCTTCGAAGGCATGAAGAAATAAGGAAATAGATGAAGATAAAGTGGAACAAGACAAAAAGGATAATAAATATGTTTACGTAATTTAAAGACTGCATCGTAGGTTTCTTCAATCCTAAATCTATGTTTAGAGGAGAATATTATAAATTTCGATTCTAGAAATATTCGCTGTAGAAAAATTCGCCGAAGAAAAATTGGTTGCATTAAAATCCGCAGAATGTAATTTAATTGTAAAAGTATAATTACTTATTAATTATAATTAGTAGAAATAGGTAAATAAATTCTCATTATAAACATAAAATTAACTTAAGTTACAAATATAACTATAAACTATTAAAAAGATAAAAGGAAAACTTGTATTCCTTAATTTTAAGCTATATATCTTTGCTTTGGCTCTATATCTGGGTAGATAAACTTGCTATGCTGCGCTAAGCCCAGATATTGGTACACTATGAGCAAAATAAGAGAACCATTTTCCTCTGTTAAAATATTTAAAAAAAATATGAAGAGTAGGTAAATTGAAATTCCATTGTACATAAAGGCATGCATTTAATTTATTTTATGTAGGTTTCATATGATACAATCGTATATTCAAGGAATCGACTAACAAAATGAAGTATTGTCAGGTGCCAAATGAGATATTTCAGGAACATGCTAGAGGTTTCTTGAAATCATCTGGTAACATTTTGCTCAGTAGATAAAAACTGTACAGCCGCCATTGTTGTGTATTCTTTCTGCAGAGATGCCACCACAAGTGAAAGCGACTTCTGTTTGGAAAATTCTTTGCTTGAAAACTAAACCTATAAACCTCCTTCAAATGTAAGTCAAGTCCACATAACCACCATCCGCAAAGACAGCTATTAGGCACTTCTCTATGAATGATCCCTTCGAGAATGCAGCAGGAAATTCTCGAAATATTAAGACTAATAATAGCAAAGAATGAGCCGTTTCACATTGTCCCGTCTCCTGATTTAAAGCTCATTAATCAAAAACAAAACCAATCATCAGTAAGAAGAACCAGAAGCCGAGACTCGAATATGATGAATCTCATGTTATTTAGAGGGATAGGATTGAGAAAAAAATCAATTCAGGGATTAAAGTAAATTTAATTTAGTTGGATCTGATGGTAGACGCTTTGTTAGTCACGCAGCAGTTGACAGACTTATACCTAGATGCGTTAAACAGTGCGCCAAACATGGAGGATGCAGCATCATTGGCATGGGATGTTTTTGTCTGAAGGAGTTGGTCCGCTAGTGCCAATAATTAGAACGGCAAGTGCGAATGTATACTTAAACCTCGTACAACAACGATGTTTTATTTTCACTTCGAGCATCTATGAACCAACCAGCGATTTTCATGTAGGACAACGCACTATGACCTACTTCAAAGCGAGTAAATACTATTACAAGCAAGAAGATATCGAAGTTATAAAGTGGCCTGCTCATAGTATGGACCAAAATCAATTGAGAACCTCTAGAAGATTAGTGGAGACAAATTTTGAGACCAGCAGCCTTCAATTGTCACGGATTTATGCACGGAAATTGAGCACGAATGGAACAAAATAACTGGTGAGTTCCTGTCGTCGTCATCGTCGCATGGAAGTAATAGAAAACAAAGGCTTCAAAACCTCATATTAAGTCTTTTAAGTTTCATCGTTCTCAAATCTTGCTTTGTTTCTAAACAATTCTGTGTATGATGGCTCTCTAATTTTGCATATGTCGATATATTATTTAAGTAGTTTATTTGATATAATTGCTTTAATATTCGATTGCATGTTATGAAATCTTCATAAAATATATTAAATGCGTATCTTTATGTAATATGGAAACTTCATTTACCTATTCATCATATTTTTTAAATATTGTAATTAAGGAGAATCCTTCTCTTATTTTGCTCGGTAGTGCATATAGTAAAAATTAGCCATGACGGTCTAAAATTAATAGATTGCGTGAATTATGTATAATGTATGGACTATATATAAATTACTTTAATAAAAGACATATTGGAAAAGTAAGAATAATAAATGCCTAGCGTGTGCTAGAAAACTAGATTATATTAATTTGTAATGTAGTAGTGAAATTTGCCACCCTCACCTTCCCAAACCTCGAAGCCTAAGGTTTATCAGACAAATTTACAATTTAAAGGCATCGGTGACTGATTTATAAGTTCCTACGAAATCTTTAAATGCACATGTTACAGGAGATGTTATGCCCATCAGCTTTGATGCCGCCTTTAGCTCATGTGTCTAAATATATATATTAGAGGCTATTGTTCAAAAAATAACCAAAGACTCCCTACCCTAAAAAGTAAAAGTGTTAATAAAATTCCAAATGAGTACAATGTTATTTTAAAGGGTGGTAATTTTTATGATTCTTGCGAAGAACATCAAGTTAGAATTATAGTATTTAGCACACAAAAAGGGTTAAATAATCCTGAAAATTACAGGGCTACAGATTAAACTGTGTCTGCTTTGAACAGCAATATAACATTAGTAATTAAGGCTTGAAGGAGGAAACCAAACTTTTCGAAGGGAACTTTTAGTTTAGATGAGAACCATTTTTGCAGGTGAAATAGCTATTACTTCTGCAATACCTCTTCTACAATATGTTTCAATTAACTGTTAACCAATGAATCTTTATCACTAAGCAATTGAATAAACACCGACAAGTTACCAAGCTGATTCCTTATTTTCAACAATAGCACAGCAACAATCAGAATTACTCTTAAGAAATGGCAAAAACATGTAACTGTAAATAGGATGAAACAAAAGCAAAAGTATTGTCAAATATTGAATTAGTGCTAACGGCATGAAATCCTTGAAAATTTTGGTTGCTGAGATAGCTTTAAAAGAGAAACTTAAACCGTGCTAACTTTAATGCTTTCACCAAGTTTCCAAAAGACGAACGTTACCAAAAATCAAAATCCTGTCAAAGAATTTAACGAAAGTACAGCCAAAATCAACTTAAATTAGAAAACATCCTTTCCTGAAGAATGTCACATTTATTTGCAAGATATAATGAACAAACAAAACTATTAAAAGTGTTCAGCTAATATACACATCGTACACTTTATCCTTCGGAGATAACTATTTGGTGAGGACAAATAAGAACAAGAATTATTGACCATACACTTTTGAATATTATGAAAAAGAGTTACTGTGAATTTACAAGCGTATTAATATCTATAATGTGGCTCAAGGATTAGTTTCTTGTAAAATTAATTTCGCACTAATCAGTGTTTATCTGGCCAGCCAGATTTGTCCTCTTTTGCTTTCGTTTTATTCCTTTTTGGCAAAGAAAGAGTCTTGCAAAACACACTATTATATCGTGGAGATGAAGATTTAATGAAAATCTTGTTTTTCTTATCAATAAGTGTGTAGATGGTTATTCAAAGCCAGACACATTTTTAATCGCCATCCTCAATAAGGATTGAGTCTTTGACGGTATATTTAAATGCAAACCATCAATCCATTATCAGTTATTTACACTCCATATACATAGTATTAATAAATACTACTAACGCATATCATTGTTTTATTATCCACTCTATCGGAAAAAACGCACAACAGATATTTTAATGCAGTGAAGGTTTGGCCCCCATCATTTCGCCCTGAAACCCTAATTGTCGACTTTAAGAAATCTACTATCACTCCATTCCCTAATGAATTAATTAAATAAATTATAACGGCTCATTTATTTCACATGACCTCCCCCACAAATATTTATCGATAAATTTTCGATTTTTGGCTTTAAAGGTGCGTTACCAAAGAGACAGTGAATTCAATATTAAAATTAGATACTTCACGGCATTTGCTTTCTTCCACCTAGCGATGCTATAGATGAATTCCTAAAATTTGCCTCTTAGTTATAAATTCAATATATTAAGAGAATGAGGTCAAGCCCCTAAAAGGCAGAAGAGAGAACTAACATTTCGCATAGAATTCTGAAATATTTTGGAAAGGATTCATAATAATATGCCGCAAACGAATAATAGCATAAAAAAACTCTCACAAAATCATCCAAAGAACCGTTCCTAACATGCTATCCATCAATCTGAAAAGAAGAATTGTGTTGCAGAGATTGGAGAAGAGTTAGAGATAAAAGAAAAACTGATATGATAATATATGTCACTAATAAATAGGGAAATGATAAGGATAAATAGGGAAATAACGAGGATAAATAGAGAAATGACAAGGGTGACCAGGGGAATGACTAGTATAAACAGGGAGATTACATGGATAAATAAGGAAATGACGAGGATAAAAAATGAAATGACAGGGTTAAAGAGGAAATTACAGAGATAAATAGGGAAATTATGAGGATAAATAAGAAATAAGAAGGCTAAAAAGAGAATGATAAAGATAAATAACAAAATCACCTGGATTAAATATAGAAAATAAATATAAATAGAGAAATAACAGGGCTAAATAAGCAATTATAGGGAAAAATCTGGAAATGAAAAGTATAAATGGGAAATGATAAGGATTAATAGGGAAGTGACGAGGATAAATAAGGAAATAACAAGGATATATAAGAAAATAACAAGGATAAATGTGAAAATAATATATGGAAATAAGATGAATAATAGTAAATAGCATGGAAAAATAAGGAAAGGAGAGGGATAAATAGGGAAATGATAAGGATAAATTGGAAATTATAAGGATAAATAGGAAAATTAATTTCAAAATTACATAGAAAGTTAATACGTGCACAATGGTAAGTTTAATGTTAGCTAAGTTTGTGTGAGAGAGGAAACGATGGCTTCTTGTAAGTATTACATCTAGAGTTTATGGCCCTAATATTTACTTGCTTCTGGGCGAGTAATTCAAGGACTAAGAGAAGTCTATATTTTATGCCCAACTTTAGCGAAAATGGGCACAGATATTTTATGATTTAGGATTGCAAATGGAGAGAGATACTTCATCTCTTATGGGCTCAAATGGTCACAGATAATTGATCCCTTATGATCAAAAGTGGATACAGACTTATAATCTATAAAACTGGCTAACATAATTTTTTTTTAATCATATCCGAAATTTGCTTACTAATAATCAATCTGTAAGTAACTTACCAAACCAAGCTTTCCATTATGCCTAATTTTTTTTTCTGTTTAACACACCACAATAATCTTAAAATGCAAGTCTGTGGGAGACAGCAGCCCTCGACTTAATTCGCAAATTAATTTTCATATCACATAACCATCGAATTGCTTAATTCATCTTATGTATTGCTAAAATTCTTCGCATATTTAATTAATGTCGTTAAAATAATTATTTTCTGTAATAAAGCGCCAAATTCGATATCTTTCCAAAGTAAAAATAAGACTTTAAACGTCATCCAAATGTACACTGAGCATTCAATTTTCTGATTTATTTCTGAACTGAATCATAGCAAAGGCAAGTAAATAGATGCTACTATCAAGCAGCGGAGTGCCAATGGTGCCTACAAATTTCGTGTGCATAGCTGGGCACAAAACCACCAAAATTTACTTTCTTTGGAACAGTTCTTAATTCAATCATTTTACTATTACTCAACCCATTTCTCTGCTATCATGGAAAGACAGCGCAGAAAAAAAGGTGTTTCTTGAGCAATAAACCAAATAAAATTGTCTTTTTATGTGACGAAGCAATGAAAGAAAGACCTTTCCTTGCCTGTGCCCAGAAGAAATTTTATTAGTTCTAGCCCATTAATTTCGCTTCACGTTTCTTGAAATTTAATGAGTCGAAGCTTTGAGTCGATCTAGGTTTACTAAAGACTCTGTTTCCCATTTTATGGATACAAACAAGTGCAATTATTGTTTATGACGACGCACAGATAACACAAGATTTGAAAAACAACCCGTCATTTCCAATTTAGCTTTGTTATATAACTTTAGGGGTGTTTCATAAATGTCGATTTTATTTAGAAGGTTGGGAAGAAAGTGGTCACTCACTTAAGAAGTGGAAAAAAAACAAAGAAATTTTATGGAACCAAACCAACATTAAGTTAGGTTAGCCTTCGTCATTCGACTACATTAGGTTAGGTTAATCTAAATCATTCGAATACCAGCCTCCCTATGTTGCTGTTGTTTGTTGCTCCTGCGCAGTTTATTTCTTTTGTATAAGCCCCAACTCGCATGATGCTGTACTATTTCACGCATCATTATTAATTACCTCCTTTCAACATATCTGGGCAGTAGAATTTTACTGCATTACTCTTAAGGAGGAGAATCCAGATTACTTTCCTTTCAAACTTTGCCAAACTACACATGATTCTCGAGCCTCCTTGCGACAGCATGATAAATTTTATCGCTGGATCGGTGGAACGGATTCCTGGGCAAGTTCCCTTTTAATAGACTCCTCAAAGGATGGTGTGGGTATTTCACTCGAAGAATATTTTAATTATTATTCTAACTACTAATATTATAAGCACAATAGATATTAATACAAGTAATTATAAGTGAGTCAGGACTTTCTAGACAGAATGCTATTCTTTCTTTATCTTTATTTTTCCAATGTTTTTATATTTATATCCATCGGCTGAATTATTTTGTTTATTCCTATGTGACAAGGATAAAATATGATCTTTCTCTCCAATTACAAGTACTAAATATTTCGATTCTTCATCAATAGCAAAACTTAATATTTTGTTTCGATCCGAGTGACAAGGATTGAATATTATGCTTTGCAAAATGACAAAGACTACATAGTTTGTTTCTTCCCCCAGTAACATGCACTGAATATTTTATTTCTTCCCCAAAAGACAAGGGCCGAATATTTTGTTTATTATGCAGTGAAAAGAACTAAATATTATGTTTCTTCCCTAATAACACAAACAATATATTTTTTTCTTCTCGATATAAGTACAGTTACATCTCCTCACCCTCCAAAACAAATTTCAGAATTTTGAAAATATAACGAAAGAAATCCTAAAACATGTAGAGAAATAATGGGGCTACAAATTAATATCAACAAGTTATTCTTTTATAATATTAAAATAAACGTGAATATAAATAAATAGTTACTTAAGTTGCATACACTCTCTACCAAGATTTAATATGAGTGTGTATCATGGACCTGTAATTTTTTTATTGTGGTAGCCCATCTGGCGACTGCCTACTTGGGAATAAGTCGCCGTTCACAACAGCCTACTACGAGTATTAATTAGGCTATATTAAAAAAACTAACGATATCTAAATAATACCTCGGAACTATAAAAAAGGACAAAGGCTTAAAATAATAACAACAACGAGAAAAACCCAAAAGACAAGAAGGCAGCCTGCTCAGGCATCGGGGGTATACCCGCCTCCCTCCGGTGCAGGAACAAGCGACCTAAAAAAGAAACAAAAGAAGGTCAAATAAAATAGAAGAGGCCAGCCTCCTTCAAAAATTCTTAAAGTTCACAAGTCGGTGTGCATGAAGCCGTCCCGAGTACAAGGGAAAAGCAGTAGCAACCGCACCCCAAAGGTACCGGGACAGGTAACGTGCGTGGAGATCACCCATGTGGGACATTCAACAAGAATGTGCCGAACAGTCTGTGGGACAATGCAGTCTTTATACTATGGCGCACGCGAGCGCTCCATTACATGGTGTTGCGTCCCGCGAATGTGTACAAGTCGGAGATGACAGAAAACAACCTGAAGCCGCTGGGGCATTGGCGCGTAGGTCCATGGAGACAGTCGCAGCGCAATGACACACAACTTTAATTTACCATCAACCGTCTCCCATCTTCTTTGCCAAGCAGCATGTAGAACGAAATGCTGGTCCGGTCGCCCAGTGCTCGCGGACACTTTGGCGCCCTCATCGGCGTGCTCATTTCCCGCAATTTCTACATGTCTAGGAACCTAGCAGAAGATAATCTCGACATCCGCCCGGCTCACAAAAACCATGGCGTCACGGTTATCGCGAACCAAGAGATGCAGAGTTTACAGTCCGCCTAGAGCACTAAGAGCGCTTTCTGAGTTGCTATAAGTCACAATCCGGTTTCCGAACCAGGTACATTGCTTTATCTCACGTACCGAGCGGTGTATTGCAACCAGCTCCGCCGTAGAGACAGACGCAGCGCCTTGCAGAGCTCCGCTGACTTAAAAGAGAGGGGATACGGCGGCGTGGAAACTGCCCCCTCTTGGGACTTGGAGCCATCTGTATACACTGGAATGGTTCCAGCGTGACAGGAAGTGTGCTCCAAAAAGGATGAACACAATACTCCCGGCGCTGTAAATGCTTTGGGAGCAGCAGAGGCTTGGAGACAGATAATCAAAGGTTGTACCCTCCAGGGTGGCGTCCTGAGCAGAACCAGGGGTACCACCGGCCCAGGAGCTACGAGGGGCGGTCAATAAGTTTTGCGAATCGGTAGGGCAAAACAGAGGAAGGGAGATAGCTGTTTGCGGGGGTGTTAGGACAAGTTATGACAAGTCAGGACCTGCAACCGCACTCTCCTGCCTCGTCTATTTAAGAAGCAGTAGCTGATCGCAGATCATCAGTCACAAAGTTTTCACAAATGCAGAAGGTTGAGCAAGAATGCAAAGGAGATCCATGAACTCATGGTTGCAGTGTACACCGACACCGCCCCTTCCTATGCAATCATTGTTCAAATGAATAGGAAGTTCTGCCATGGTCGTGAGTCCCTTGAAGATGACCCCCGTCCAGAAAGCCCGTCAGACGTGACCAATGAGTACAATGTGGCCCGTGTGGAGAGGATGATCGTCGAAAATCAACAGGCGAAGGTCGAAGAAATCAAGCGAGATCTTGGAATATCGCATGGAAGTGTTATCAACATCATCCACGACAATTTGGCCATGACCAAGTATCTGCCCGTTGGTTCCCTAGAAACGTTACGCCCCATGATCGACTTCTACGTCGTTAAAGTCCACAAGGCCATAGTTGCACCTGCTGCCCTGCGCGAGTGCGGAATCGAGGATCTTAACCCTCTCCCCTACAGTCCAGATCTGGCTCCTAGCGACTCCTTTTTATTCCACCAGCTCAAGGTTGCACTGCGTGGACGCGGATTTGGAAACGATGAAGATGTCCAGTTTGCCGTCCAGGAGTGGATTAAACAGCTTTCGGGAGATTTCTGGTCGTCGGGAATTCGAAGCCTCAGGGACAAGTGGCGTAAGTGCATTGAAGTCGAGGGTAGTTATATTTACAAATAATAAAACACTTTTCCTCATATCTCGTTTCCTTATAACCGAATTGCAAAACTTATTGACCGGCCCTCGTATATCTAGCTTTTGATGGAGTTTGCTAGACCTAAACGTAAAGGGCTTCGTGTATAACTGGTATCTCTCGGCGTCCCAGACACTGTCAAGATTAGCTGCGGATGCAGTGAGAGATGTTGGTAACTGAAGGAGGCGCCGTTCTCGCGCATACAGGCGAATAATGCACTGAGCACTGCGAAGAGCGAGTGACATCATCACAACATCGACAAGTAGGCCCTCAATGGAAGAAGTGTGGAAGGAACCGGTCACCAGGCGATGCTGGGGTGGTGGATTGAGTCCAGCTTCCGCAATACATACTTAGCGCTAAGCTGCGGATGCATAAAAGTCGCCTCCATAGTCAAACTTCGAACGAACATAGGATCGATAAAAAAGTAAGGCAATAGCCCCGTTACCGCCCCAGGCCCTGAACGTCTTGGATCAAAGAATATCCATGGCGCAGGTACAAGAGATACTCTAAGGCTGTGAATATGAGCCTCTCAGGTGAGGCATAGGTCAAATACAAGAGCAAGGAAACTGAGCGAGTGCACAACTGCCAGGCGCACCCCATTAAGAAACAAGTCTGGATCACGGTGGAGAAGTTGATGGCGGAAGAAGAGCACCATCTTAGTCTTGACCAAGGAAAAGCGAAACCAGTGCGCTTCGGCATTGCGAGATATGCGATTTTAATGCCTGTTGCAGTCGATGCTCCAGAGTTAGCACCTGGGCCCCGCCAAAAGAGATTGGAAGGTTGTCCACGTAGAGAATAGTGAGAACATCTTCCGGCAGCAGTGAGGTGATGCACATGATGGTCATGGCAAAGAGTGTGACATGGGAGACACTTCCCTGAAGGATTTCCTCTTCCTGTCCATTGGACTGGAGAGGGCTTCCTCAACTCGTACGTGGAATCGACGATTTTGTCAAAAAATCAGATATAAAGATTGCGAGGCTTTCCTTCGCCCCAATCGTGCGACGAAGCTCCATGATACTGTATCTACTGCAGTATCATATGCCTTGCAGACGGAATTTTCCAGTCGGAGCAGAGCATACAACTGGCGGAAGCCGCACTGTGCCGAAGACGGATGGCATCCGCAGTCCATAAAAAAAGCAAATATAACATTTACCAATTTCTACATCAACTTGCACATCCAGGAGGTTAGAGAGATTGTGCGGACACCAGCCGAGGTAGAGTGATCTCTTCCCGGTTTTTGAAAAGCGAGCACAGTAGCAATTCCCCATGAATCTGGGAGAATACTCTCTACCCAGATTCTATTGAACAAATGTAACATATATGCCATGCATCGTTCACCCAGGTTACGAAGCATGTCGTACATGACATCATCCATACCAGGGGTGGTGTCCGCACACGAACCGAGAGCGGAATGCAACTCACTCAAAGTAAACCTGTGGTTGAAGGGTTCTCCGCCTCTGGAGGTAAATTCCAGTCGGCGGCCTTCCGCGACATAACGGCCCTCATTGAATACAATTGGAGCAGTATCCCGGATAGAGAATGCATAGAAAGCGGTCGCGAGAACTTGCCCCAAATATTTTTTACTCTCTTCCACGCCTCTGCTAGAAGGGTCTTCCTATTAATTGAAGACACGCATGCCTGCCAAGAAGAGGGGCGGGCGTGCTTCGAAATATACCGGAACCTAGACCTAGCTCGACGAAATTTACAGACAGTAAAGTCGTTCAGGAGACCCTTATAGCGCATGTATCCATAACGCTTCTGGTTGAGGGCCACCTTCCACTAGGCTGACCACCACGTGAGCGGTCAGCGTGCAAAACGGCAAGACGCTCTAGGAATAGTAGTTAGGCACACGACGATGAGGTTGCCGCAGAAAAACTCAAAAGCCTCATCTAGTGCCCTAAACTCCCTGACTGAGATAAAGAAATCAGTAATTTCTTAAAATGCGGACGACCGCACCCGCGCCAAGCAAAACCGATGCGAGCTCTCGGGCAGCAGTAGCCCACCAAATGATATTTAAATGGGAAAGTGATCACCACCATGGAGGTCATGGAGCAACCCCACCCCAAATCAGGATGTGCATCCGGAGAGCATAAAGATCGATCGAGGCAGGAAATGTAGCAGTTCTCGGGCAGTGATGCGTAAACTCATCCACAATTAGGACACCTGTCTCCAGCTCGTCGATCAGGTCAGCAAGGACTTGAACCCTGAGATTAATAGAGTAGTCTCCCTAAAGGGGGTGCCTACGTTTCATATCTCCAAGCAAAAGAAAGTGCCTCGGCAATCGTTCTACTACTTGGTGCAAGTCCCTCGCGTCGAAGTCGGCTGACGGTGGAAAATAGGTGGAAAAAGACTACCTCCTATCCAGGTACTGCATGAGGGGCATTCTCCCACCTGGCCCCCATCACCTGATGGTAGAGTCGCAAGACCCTTATACTCCGGAAGGGTGAGCAGGGGGCACGCGCCCATCATGGTCTTCTGCAAAAACAGCTAACAAGGTACGGGACGAGACGAGCTTTCACAGCTCCTCCTAGTTAGCCCGGAATTCGCGGCATTTCAATTGAAGGAATATAACCTCCAGCCCTAGCTCTGGAGAGATGCGGGGTTCGTCTTTGAAGAGAAGATCCTCAAAGGAATTATCTACGTTTCCCGGAGGCAAAACTCTAGGCGCTGTTGTCTGGACAAGGCTTTGTCGCCTTCAGGGAATTATCGCGGGAAGTTGGGCTGGCCATGCGAGTCTTTTACTCCCTCCGCCTCGAAACCTTATGCGAGCGGGGTGGCTTCGGAGGCCATGGTCCTTCTTTTGGATGATCCACCGTCTCCGAGCCACTAAGCCTACCACTGGGTATGTGCGAAGGAGCCGAAGCTCCTTTAGTGCTGTCTTCCTTACGGGAAGCAGCTTTAGGAACCCTAGAAGATGGCCTCACGATCATCTTTAGGAGTGTTGCCTCTTGTGAGTCTGACGACTCGCTGGAGGTGCACGGCTTTTTCGCCTTACGGGAACTGACCACACTTCGGGGAAGTGAGGAGGGAACCATGGTTTTAGCCTGGGAAGGGTGTGAACCCTTTGTGCCATATTTACCAGGAGAGCGACTGGGGTGGGAAGAACACGCAGAAGGGTTCCAAATTGAGTAGAAAACGACCATGCTTGTAGGCCTGTCAGGGCTAGGAGCAGAGGGCGTCTTTCTTAAAATTGAGGCATAGGACGTCGCAGGAAGAGCCGGGCGCGCCAGGACCAAGTACTTAGCCTCGCGGAATGAGAGCCAATCTGTTGCCTGAACGGCCAAGATTTCCTTCCTAAGGAGATACGCACCACATTGCAATAAATATGTGGGGTCAGGCTGTTCCCAATTGACACACTTGGCCACACACGATTTGGACGTATCGTGTGCGGCCTTGGAGCAACTTACACAGACTTCGGGTAACCCTGAATTTGTGCGTCTGCAGGAGCGATTAATATGGCAGTGGCACGAATGCCTTCATACGGTAGCGGTACCAACCGGCACGCACCGACTCAGGGAGCTTGTCACAGTCGAACGTGACGAAGAGTGTAGGGGTGGGGTTCGAGGCCCCTCCAGGTTTTCTCATCACACGTCCGACCTTGACCGCCCCATGGACGGCCAGCTCTAAGGTCATGTCATCCATGGAGTAGTCTTCGAGTTTCATAGCATAATCTACTCCTTTCACGAAGTTCATTGTAGACTACGATTTCACACTCAGAGGCGTGTAATCAAGTGTCCGAAGGGCACTAATTATGGCTGCCTCGGAGGGATTCGACACATTCGCCAAAAGGTGCCTGTCCGAGGAACGGGTCACCTTCGGCTCTCTACTTATTACAGTAGCTGGACCTCTCTCCTGATGGATCATGTTCCCCTTAGCCAACATGCTGCTATCAGTAGAGTGAATAAAAAGGAAGCCTTTGAAGCCAGCAGGGTCGAAAACGCCAAGTAGCCTCTGAATTAGGAGCCCTGACGTAATTTAGGCTCCTCTCTGCACAGTTCTAGACTCCGTCTGAGACTCCAAACTCGGGGGAGCAACAGGGCCGGACGTGTAAATTTAGCTTGGTCGCTTACCCAAACGGCAGCAGACCCATCCGTCCCCGTGGTTCCGCGGTGGTAGAGGAGTTCCGAGTCTTTTAAGTCTTCTTCTTGTTTTTCCTTTATAGGAGAGGAAGGAGGGCAATGAACCCACTTCTCTCCTCCACCGGTAGAAAACCCAGGCCAGATGGACTAGCCTCTACAAGACCTTTCTCGGAAATGGAATAGTTCCTGGCTGTCATAGGGAAACCAGCCGGGGAAGGAGACCCCTTCTTTCATTATAAGGGCTCGGCGGCACGAGCCGTCTGAGGATGTCCTTGCACAGGAACGGACTTGGATTCAGTGCTTGGCACCTAGCCTTGGTTCGACCCCATGGAAGGTCCTACCATCTAAGACTAGGTCACCTCAGGGAGCAAGTCGATCTCAAGGGGGGCCTCCATTTAACACCTACCCAAGACATCACAGATCCCATTAGAGGTTCTTTTCTATCTTTTAATGCCGGCGAACTGGAATCCGTTGAGGAAGAAAGGGGGTCAAGTGCAATGACTCCCTGCATACTTGTCGCACCCACTTGCAAGACATTAAAGGCCACGAGCCGACGGGCCCTGCCGTCTTTTGCTTCCCTAATGGGATTGGCTCTCTTGAGCCGCCCCAACCGGAGCGGTCTTTTACGGGCCGCCTGCCTGCCTGCTTTCTTAGCAGTCCCCTTAGAAAGTAAAGAGGGGACTGCCGGTGGAAAAAGTGACAGATCCGGGGGCGAGGGGGAGTCCCCTGCACCCGTAGGGGACTCACTCGAGATGCCCGAATGCGTCTCCGGTAATAGTGGAGGGGAAGGTAAAGGGAGAGAAGGTTTTTTTTATTAAGTCATTATTGGGCATGGTGACGCTTTGTAATTAACGGGATGCATACGCTCATCACTCCACGCAGTAGCCCACTCTGCGAGGGTTGAATACGGGTGTGGAAGAACCAGCTGCCCCCATTTGAGGCTACTCCTCCCACCTAATGACTTGGCAGCCCATTGTCATGGCGACTCTACCTTAGGCAAGGCGTAAAAAAATGATAGATAGTGAAAGGAGAAAGAAAGGAGATGTGAAGAAGGTGAAGGTGGGGGGGAAGCAGGTTGTTAAACACATACCATCTCAAACCGGAGCTAACATTCAGGGAGCAAGCTCCCACGTCGGGAGGAGGTCCCCCTCCCCCGGCGCAAGAGCCTGCGACCTACAAAAAAACAAACAACAATAAAAAACTAGTTAAATACAAGGAAGAAGGCCGCCCCCCCCCAAAAGTCAACAAGTCAACAAGTCAAAGTGCAAGATCTCGTCTCGAGTTTAAGGGACAGGTGGTAGCGAGCCAGCCCATCTCGGTACCGGGACAGGTAACGTGCGCGAAGATCACCCAGACTGGGACATTCGACAAGAATGTGCCGAACAGTCTGGGGGACGACGCAGTCGTCACAATAGGGCGCAGGCAAGCGCTCTATCAAATAGCGATGCGTCACACGAGTGTGTCCGATTCGGAGACGACAGAAAGCGACCTAAAGCCGTCGCGGAATTGGGGGATAGGTCCATGGAAACAGTCGTGGCGCAATAGCACGCAACTTTTAGTTCTTTTCGACCGTCTCCCATCTTCTTTGCCAAGCAGTCCGAAGAGGTGCCCGTATTTCTGCCGTGTAGTCTATGTGAGGAAGAGCGAAACGCTGGTCCGGTCGCAGAGTCCTCATGGACTCTTTGGCGCCCTCATCGGCGCGCTCCTTCCTCGCAATTTCTACATGTCCAGGAACCCAACAGAAGATAATCTCTACATCCGCCCGGCTCGCCAAAACCGTGGCGTCACAGATATCACGAACCAGGGGATGCGGAGATTCCAATGCCCCGAGAACACTCAGGGCGCTTTGTGAGTCGCTATAGATCACAATCCGGTCTTCGAACCGGGCACCTCGCGTAATCTCCCGTACCGAGTGATGTATTGCCACCAGTTGGGCCGTGAAGACAGATGCAGGGCCTGGCAGAGCCTCGCTGACTTCAAACATAGGGGATACGGCGTGGAAGCCGACCCCCTCTTGGGACTTAGAGCCATCCGTATACACTGGCACGGTTCCAGCGTGACACGAGGTGTGCTCCAAAAAGGTCGAACGCAATACTCCCGGCGGCGTACAAGCTTTGGGAGCAGAGCCGTGGTGACAAATAGCCAAATGTGGTACCCCCAGGGTGGCGTCCTGGGCAGAAATGTATGTAGCAGTCCTTTTATTCCTATATTAGTAGCAAGGTCATGAAATTTTAGGACCTAAAAGAAAATGCCAAGGTTGTTCTATAAGTGATGCTGTCTTTTTGTGAGTGGTTCGGTTACCGAAGATGATTTGTTATGCAGATTGGGTTCTTGGTTTAATTTGGATTTATTACTCTATATTCCGCGGGAACTTAGAAAGTATTCAGATATTGCTATCTAAATACAGAGGCACTTTGTTTGTATTGTTTGTATAGGTTTATTGTGCAATAACGTACATTTATACATGATCTAATACAAATACTATAATAATATGATATAATAATATTTAAATACACATAATATAAGCGTACACATTACACAAAGTGGGGAGCCCGCCAGTGTTGGCGTGCCGCAAGACGCGGCGAAGCTTCCCACGCGTGTCTTATCTGCTGCAAGTAGGCGGATATGGTGCTGTTCTCAGCACCTCCAGCAGCTCGTTTGTTGGGGTGTGGTGGACCACCTGGGCAGCTCTTGCCTCTTGAACCCTCAGTAGGGCGCTTCTTACAGGGTGAGGGGCTGGCTCTGGCTCTGGCCTGAGGTGGGTGGTGGCTGGGCAGGAAAGGAGGTAGAGCACCAGTGGGTGCCGAAAGCGGCGGCCGCAGGTTTCGCACCTTCCTGCCACAAAGTCGGCGTGCGGCTCTTCCAGCTTAGAGTAGCCCAGCCTCACCCGCTGTAGCAGCTCGCGGTTCGCTCTGGGCTGCTGAAAGGATGCGTTCAGTGAGCGATAGGCTGTGGCTGCAGCATACCAAGCCGCTTGCCTCTTAGTTGCTTCGCATCCTTGGTGCTGCTGGTGGGCGTTGTAGGAGACCTTGAGTTGCTGCAGGTTGGGGAGCACGGTCCAGGTGATGATGGGGACGTGGGCGGCTCGCTTGGCAGCCTCGTCGGCAGCCTCGTTGCCGCGCACGCCAGCGTGGCTGGGAATTCAGTGGAGCCAGACCCGTCTGCTTTGCGCTGCCAGGTCCTGCAGGGTGCACAGGATGGTGGTGGTGAGGTGGATGTTGTCCCTGGTGTGAGTGTGGGCGTGCTGCAGCGCCTGCAGTCCCGACCGAGAGTCCGTGTGTATCACCACAGTGGCCTCCCGGCGGAGCAGAACGTGCTGGAGGGTGGAGCAATGGTCTTATGTCCTCCATGCCTGCGTCAGGCCGCTAGTGATGAAGGCGGCGCCAGACCTCCCTCTGTCTGGGTCGACGGGGCCGTCGGTGAAGTAGACTACGCTGCCTGGCTCTGTGACCTCAGACATGGCTCTGAGGGCGTGCTGGCACAGCTCCTCGGTGAGGCAGTGCGCTTTGCTGGCGGGCAGCTGTGTGGCGGTAAAGTCAGCGGAGGGAGGCTCCCATGGTGGTGGTGGAACGTAGGCGGGGTTGGGGGTGTCGGGGTCGCGCCACAGCTAGTTCCCTGCCTGGTTGAGGGTGTTGGTTGCTAAGCTGACATTTACAAGCCACCTGTTGTTACGCAGGCATTCGATGCCCTGCGCCACGGCCATTCAGAGTCTCCTCTGCGCAACACCCTCCTCGTCGCGCTGGATAACTATGGCCACCCAACAGGCCACAATGCAATTCATCCTGGCGGTGAGGGGCACCAGGCTGGCCTAGCTCTTCATGACATAGGCACTGCACCACCTCAGTCCCCCAACATGGTCCTCATGGCGGTGTTTTGTACCACCTCCAAGCGCTGCTGCTGCTGCTGGGGTAGCGCTACAAGGATCGGTGCACTGTAGTCCACTAGGGAGCGCACTGACTGCAGGTAGTAGAGGCGGAGGACGGGGAAGGTTGCACCAGCGCTCGTCGCGTCATGGCCCTCATTACATTCAGCCGGGCCTGCGTTCGCTCCCTCAGGTACGTGACAGGATGCGTGAAGGACAGCCGCCTGTCTACGTACACCTCGAGGTACTGGTAGGAGTCGGTCTTGGCCAGCCCACCTTCTTGAACGCGCAGCTGCTGGCCGGCAGGTGTGGATACATTGATGGCCATGGCATGGGACTTCTCTGCCGAGATCTTGAGCCCTAGCTCTGTGCACTTGGCAGTGATGAGGTGCAGCGCTTCTTGAGCCCGCGCGAGCTTGTCGCCGCGCCCGGTGACGACGAGGGACAGGTCGTCGGCTTAGCTGAGGAGGATAGTTCCTTTCCGATAGGGGAGCGCCACCAGCTGCTCCATCAGCACGTTGTAGAGGAACGGGCTGAGGATGCCGCCCTGGGGCGTCCAGCTCTCAAAGGTAAGGTAGGGAGATTTGTGACCCTAGAACTTCACACGGGCTCAGCGCTGTTTAAGGTAGTCCTGGAGAAAGCCCAGCAGTCTTCCTTGCATGCCCTTCCTCACAAAGGCAGCTAGTATGGCGCGGGGGCTAGCCAGCTCGAAAGCCTTCTCGAGGTCAAGCAAGACTACGATGGTGGGTTGGTTGTTGGCGTAAGCCAGGAGGGTGATGCGGCAGTCTGCCGTGCTCACCCTCATGGTGTAGCAAAACACGTATCGGTGAAGGCTCCCGACGCTCCACTGTAGGCGACTCAGCACCATCCTCTCCGCTGTTTTTCCAGGAAAGCTCAGAAGGGAGATTGGCCTGAAGGTGGTGTGATCTTTCGGCTTGGGGATGGGTTGTATGTCGGCGTCCTACCAGGAGGGCGGCAGACGGCCTGCCAGCCACGACGCGTTCAGAAAGGATAGCAGCGCGGCGTCCCCGGCAGTCTTAGCGTACGCAAGCATGGAGTACCGCACTCCGTCGGCACCCGGCGCTGGGTCAAGTCCACGCTTCGCCCTGGCTAGCTCCTCGAGCGTAGGAGGCTAGTCCGTCGCGAGCGGCTGGCCTCGCGCCTCCCTGACTCTTCGTCGCGCTGTGGGCGTAGCTTCTGCTGGAGCTGGCATGTGTGGGGAGGCAGCTGCTTGCTGGAATCCCTCACTGTGAAGCAGTTCGCCTGCCGATCTGTCTCTTGCTGTGGGCGGTGTTGGGCAGCTGGGCGGGTCGGGGCAGCGCCTGAGGCCGTCCTGAAGCACCTCCACAGCTGTCCGAGGAAGGTGTGTTGGCTGAAAGAGGCGCACCACTCCAGCCACTTTTCCTCCCTGGCGCTCAGGGACACCTGTCGCGCGCGGGCTACCACGTCCTGCAGGAGGTGCAGGTTGATGGCGGTCGGGTGCTTCTCGTACAGCCTCCTGTGGACGTTGACGCGGTGATTGTGCTCCCGGACTTCTTCGTTATAAAACCACCAATCCGGGCGTCGGCGGAGGTTAGAGGCTGTTCTGGGCATGGCGGCGTCTGCTGTACTCTCTTCGCCACCGTAAGGTCCCTCTCCTGCTGGTGCAGGTCCGCAGGAGGCACATACGTGGACCACCATATTTCCTCACGTTCCAGTGGGGCGGTTGGAGAGGAGGAGCTGATGGGGTCACATTGAGGGCGGTGAGGGTCCCGTAGTGGTCGCTGGTGAGGGTAGGGTGGACCTGCCAGGTGGCGCCGGGCTGTAGGTCGCCCGACACCAGCGTGAGGTCGAGCCTTCCCCCCATGGACGTTCGTGGCCTCCCCGGTGTTGAGTAGTTGGACGCCAGGGACTTCTTCGAGCAGGTCGGCCAGGTGGCACCCAGTCACTTTAGTGGGTGACACAGTTCAGCTCATGATGCTGGGCGTTGAAGTCAGCCGCCACGAGAAGGCTGGAGTGGGTTGCAATGGAGAGCAGCTCCCCTGCATCCATCAGGTATCGCTGGCTCCTGTATATATTGTATACCGTAAGAGTGAGCGGCCCCAGCTGCAGCTCCAGTGCCAGGACCTCCACGCCGTCACCACAGTACATGGGTGCGGCGATCCTCTTGTGCGGAATGGTGCCCGTATGAGGGCTGCACAGCCACGCCCATTTCCGTCACCAACCGGAAGTGAGTGGAGAGTGTAGCCTGCGACTCACCATTCAAAGCTGGCGGGCGTGAGCATTTCCTGTAGGAGTACAAGGTCCAGGTCTTCTTGGAAGACGGCTTGCAGCACCTGATGTTTCTTGGGGCGGAGGCTCTGCAGATTCACCTATCTCGACTTGACTTGTGCCGGGCTGTTGAGGGGTAGGGGTGGGTGAGAAGCCCACGCCGGCCTGTTTGGTGGTGGCGCTGGAACAAGGCGTAAAGTGCCTTGTTGCTGGGGGGGGGGGGGCCCACGTTGTTTTCCATGCAACTGCTGTTGCCTACTCGCTGCTTGCCGCTCCCCCTCTTGTGTACCGCCCAGACGTGTGCCGGGCAGGCCGCGAGTCGTGGGTGGATGGGTACCCCACACCGACTCGACTGGTGATGGTGTGGCAATAAACCGATGGTTTCTTCCTGGTTGGGTTGAGGGGGCACGTGGTTCCCATTGCTGCTGCTACCGGTGACCATGTGGCATCCTCCTCATTCGTTCGGGGCACTTCCCGTTCCAAGCGTGGTGCCCTTTGGGGCAGTTGGGGCTCTGTGCCGTAGTGGTATCGCTGGCCTTGAGGCGACCGATGCACTCCTCCGTCGGGTGCGTTTGGCTGCACACGCCGCACCCAACGGGGTGTTGGCACATTACCAGGAGATTGCCGAAGCGCTGGCACTTATAGAATCTCACAGGCTCACCCTGGTAGGGGCGCAGGGCATAGAGGCCCCAGCTGCCCAGGTTCTTGGGTGGTGGCGGTCCCTCATACACTACCAGGATCTGCCTGGTTGGGACCTTGTCTCTGTGTGCGAGGAGCCGTGTTGCCGAGAGCACTTGGGGGTGGGCCTCGACAGCCTGGAGTGAGAGAGTGGTGGGATAGCGTTCAAGCCCCACCTTGTCTCTCCTCACGCTGGTATCGAGCAAGATCACTCGATCCCCCTCCTCGGCAAAGCGGCACAGCATGGCCTCCAACCCATCGTCCTTTGAGGTGAGGACGTATTCGCTGTTGAGATTGGGGCGAATGTTTATCCTCAAGCCAGGGTGTGCTCTCTCCAGTGACGTCACCATCTGGTAGGCACCGGTGGTTCTCTCCTGGTGAACCAGTTTGAACTTGGGACGGGGGCCTCGTCAGGAATTAGAGACTGTTACCCAGCCTCTCTTGTCCTTTTGCTTAGCCTCTTCGTTCTGGGGGCTCTCGTCGATAACAAATCGACCACTTCCATCGCTGGGGGCCTCTTCAGGCTCCTCTCTCTCGGAGAATTCCTCCTCCATGTTGCGGGCGGTCCTCTTCAGGGTGGAGGTCTTCGTCGGTGACGCTGAAGCAGACCGATTCTGCGTCCGCTTCGCAAATCTTCGCGGGGTGGCTATGGATGCCCACCCTTGCATAGTGGCATCACTCTTCTTCGCCCATCACAACCACAGAGCCTAAAGGGGAGCACAGACCGATGCCCTCCTTACAAGCAGGACAGGAACGGGAGGTATCTCCAATCAACACGTCCATGCTTGATACTGCATCTTTCGACAGCCACGGAAACAGGAGGAATCTCTAATCAGACCGTGGCTGCCCTTATAGACTACCAAGGCAGCAAAGGTGCAGCTGGTTCAAACTAGTGCAGTGGGAAAGTCCTTCGGCTGGGCGTAGTGATTTGATCTTCGTGATTCTTGCTGTTTCGTCGTTGAGATGTTGTGATGTTATTGTATGAATACAGAGGCACTTTTCAATTTACCTTTTATATCAATGGGCCGCACACCCCACGGCAAACATAAATTATAAATTGATTTAATTTTTTGTAGATTAAAAATGTTATTCAAATAACATTAAATTTGGATATTCTAATTCGATTTATTTTCCTCAATATTTTACATTATTAGAGAATCTTAAATTTTTTTTTTAGTTATACACAAGTAATTAATAAGGTAGTTTTACTTACTATTTCATTAATAAAATGGGTTCATAATTGGAGAGTTTAATAGACTCATATAAAGGGTTTTTGGAATTTAGTTGATCGTGTATGGGTTTGTTTTATTTAAAGATATATTAATTTTGACGGAAATATACCAAGCCATTATATTAATTGTTATTATATATGATTAAAAATATTTAAAAGGATAAAGTTCGATTTTTAATTAGCTGAAATGGTGATATATGGGGAAAACAACCCTTCAATAATTGCCAAATGCCACCATACCTCGTATTTTAGTGCTCAGGGCTCAAATACTCTTTATCAAATCTTTCATTCATTTGATTTAAATTTAATATATAGAGAACATGGCATTCAAATGGTTACCTACACTCGTATAGACATATTATTTTAATTATCCAGCCTACTAGTTAACGGAACAAATCAATTTGTTAGCAACAAAAAATGACTACGACTGTTTATTCTTTTACGTTAAAGAACATATCGATTATAATTTGACGGTATTTATCGATGTTAAATTGGATAATAACCTTTGTGGACGAACATTGAAATTCAGTAGAGAGGTGGTGCTAGTTTCATAGCTCTTTGTCCCTAACACCCAACACGCTCTCATTTCTTTACGGGGTCTGACAGTATTTATAGGCGTTAGTTATTGTTTTAGTAGCTTTGCATGGCTTCTAATCTTACCTGTCCCGCTTGCACAAATGGTAACAGCATAGAGAACTAGAACAACAAAAAAACGGTCATTTGACCACTGTCAATTCGAACTCTTTCAAAAGAGAAGTACTACCACTTTTGGGAACAGTTCTCAAGAAAGAGCACGATTATTGATTTGGACTTCCTGGAGTCTAAAGTATTTTTTTTTATTTGAAGTAAAATCATTATAATATTTCATAAAACACTTAAAAATGCTCTTTTTTAGGTTTCTTTGTCTTTAAATTCATATCACATGCGCAGAATTTCAAAGGTGATATAAGTATTTAGAAAAAAAGATTTTTCATATATATATATATATATATATATATATATATATATATATATATATATATATATATATATATATATATTTATACACACATATATTTCACAGTACTTAGAGGGTCTGAGGTTATTTCTAAAATTCATTTTTTTATTACATTTTTTGTTTCAATATGAGCTTTCGCACACAGGAACTGCAACTCTTCATTGCGAAAAAACTTATTATTTAGGCTTACATGCTTTGTGTGTGCAATTACAACCTTAGTATTTCTATTTTTATGTTTAATTTCTTTTTCAACTTCCATTATTGACTGCAAGATAAATTTTAAAGTGCTAGGTGATTCTGAGGTTCTTTAAAAAAATTTATGTTCTGCCATGCTTTTAACATTTCACTGAGCCAACGCACGCATAAGACACTCGTAATCGCGAACAAAATTTTTTTGTGTACGTTGCTTTATGTTAATGTATCACAATACTTCTCTCTAACTAAAAGATGCTTAGGTACAGAATTAAATATAAAAATGCTGACAAGACGGAATATTTTCTCGGCACTGAATTTTGTCTATAATAATCATTATTTAGAAATAATGGTATTAGCGATCTTTCGCAAATGTAACTCGTCTGCCGGAACAAGTATAAACACCCGAGTTACTATAATTCCTATGAGTATTCGGGACGGAGTCCATGTTACTATTGTTATTTCTGTCACTTTATTGTAATTCTCTTTCATTCTGTTCCGGAGTATCAAAAGTTTTTGTGCAATTCACAATTGTTTCACCATTGGTAGGCTGCGAGTAACTTTTCTCCCTAATTTTGTTTGTTTCATTGTATCGATCAATACCGTATCTTTACCTCTATTAGGAAAATATAATCCGTGTACGTTGTCATTGCGTTGAAAAACATGGAACGGGCCTGCATAAGGTGCTTCTAGAAGTTTTCGAACGCGATCAACACGGACCCAGACATGCGTGGCATCTCGTAATTTCTTGAGTACCAACAATATCGGTACTGAGTGTAGATCCCCCTCAGAGATGTGTGTGAATTCCACTTGTGACATTGCTATGGCTAATTCATTGAGAATTTAGAATCAGTTTTTGATGAAGAGGCAACAACTAAGGGTTTGCTACAAAGAAGAGTTTTCCCCGTGACGCGAGTAAATGGTGAGAAACTCGAATCATGAGCCAGAGTTTGGAAGCTAAGAAGAACAATTGATAGGGCATTAGCCATCTTTGTTGATGAGCCATAATAGAACTTAAACTATTTCGTTTGTAGTCTGCAGGTGCCCTGTTGTTCTGAGCCGATAAAAACCGACGAGGACAGATAATTCATGAATAATTCAGATTCCACCTGGGCCATTCTGTCCGTAATAAAATACAGTGGAATACCATACCTGGAGATCTAGCTGTGTAAGACGGCCTAAGCAAGCATTGCATCATTATATTGGTAATAGGTAACGCTTCAATCCTCCTTGTAGCTCTGTCTATGCATGATAACAGATAACAATTATGAGATGGGTAGGATTGTTCAGGAAGCATACCCAGCGGTAGTGGACCAACAATGTTAATGAGTACTGTTCAAATCTCGACGTGGGAATTTTAATGGGCAAGATTTATGACTTGGGCAAGATCCTTGACTTTGTAGGCATTCTCGTGTCCAGGAAAACATATTCCAATCCATATTAATTCAGAAATACCTTATTCTGACCACCAACGTGATGCTTTAATTTCAGTATTATATATTCTATGTAGTTGCTTAAAAAGGGACATCATGCAGACTATAGCAACAAATCCATTGGTAAGTCCATTTCGTTGTTTCTCTGACCTTCCTTGGTAGAAGGAATATTTATGAAGCTGGTACATGGTTGCCTGAAAATTCAATTTATACCTCATGAATTACTATTTTCTTTTGATATTCTTTTAGTATTCTCTGCCATTATTTTTCATACCTTATTTAGATGTTCTATGTGGTCATTTATGTTATCTATGAAGATCAAAATGTCGTTGATATAGACAAAAACGCAGCTTGCATTTTTAAGAACAAACGACAATCTCAAAAAATCTCAAAGCTCAATGGAGTTGACAGCAGTTTTTTTTTCTCTGTCCACTTGATTAAGTGGAATCTAGTGATATGCTTGAGCCAAATCTTGTTGCAAGAAAAGTCATTATCATGCTCTGAATTCTCGGGTTTTGTTATTGCGTTCAACGAGTGAAAATCCCCAGCTCTATACTCTCCTGGGGTCTTCTTTTGAAAAATATGAAGTTGGGACCCAATAGCGACTTTGATGGAAGCACTACACATTCTTTCAATGCAGCCTTGAATGTTGCTTTAGCAACTCGTATAAAAATATTTAGAGGGATAAGTTTCAATATTTAACTAGCTGAAATGGTCACATCTGAGAAACATCCATTCAATAGTTAAAAAATGACGCTATATCTTTCATTTTAGTGCTCAAAGCTCAAATTATCCTTATAGAATTTTCCATTTATTTGATTTAAATTAAATTTATTGAGGCCATTGCATTATAATTATTACTTACACTCGTATACACAGATTTTTATAATTATACAACCTAAAATATTATATTTCTGTCTTTTCTTTCTTTTTAAAACGGTATTGAAGCTTCTGGAGTTAACGGAAAAAATTAGTTGGGAGGAAAAAATTAAGTACGTACAAAATTGATAGTACCTTGGAAAAATATGACTGAGGCTGTTTATTCTTTTACTTTAGGGGACATATCGATTATAGGGGACATATCGATAATATATTTGCTAATTATTTTTCGTGACGAACGTTGAGATTCGCGAGAGCGGTTGTGTTAGTGGCAGACGTCATTGCTCCTAAAACCCTGCACGAGCTACTCTCATTTCTTTAAGGACTCTTGCACTATCTATTGGCGCTCGTTATTGTTTTTGCAAGTTAGCATGTTTACTAATCTTAGACGCACCGCTTGCCCAAATCGCATCAGCATAGGGGACAACAAAAAAAGCCCCTCATTTGACAATTGTCGATTAGACCTCTTCCAAATGAGAGGCAATACTGCTACTGGAATAGTGTTCTTTTAAGAGCATTGTTATCCATTTGGTGTATAATATTCTTCTCCCTAACAGTCAAACTTTCTCTAACTGGCCAGAGTTTATATTTCCAATGTTTGTCCTTGGCTCGGCTGTCCCATGAACACCGGGAAGACGGAAATTTTGTATAGCTTCCTTGTTGGGTAAGTAAAAAATTTACCATTTTCAGATCCACACATAAGATCCATTTGTGTTCATCATATTTGAGTAAATCTAATACAGCCCTTATTTGTTCATGCTTCTATTTTAAATGCATAGAGTGACCAATAGGAATTGCACCGAATAAGTTTTCATTAAGGAGTAACACATATTTTAAACTCTTCTTTGAAATATCTATAAAAAGTTTCTATTCACCTAGATCATACTCTGAAACACCCATCGCATTTAACAGTCCTGAAACATCACAACAGCAAACAAAATCTTCTTCAGTTTTAAAGAATGCCAAGAGATCTCTCTCTCTCTCTCTATTCCGATAAAAAGTTATATTTGTTTTTTATGCAACAAATTCTTCTCTTTAAGTCGAGAAGCTAACAATTTTTCTAACTCTTTTGACAGGCCTAGGTCTCTACCTAAATTATTCAGTTCTAATTGGATGAAGTTTCCACGTTCTTGGGTCGATGTATGTACAAAGTCTGGATCACTGTCAAGTTCATTGCTTACATCAGATTCACGTATATCACTTACATCGTCCATTGAAGGAAGTTCCTTAAATAAAGGTACTGGAATTTCATCTGAATGAAGCACTAGACGAATTGCTGAATCAAGATTTGATTAACTTATTTCATGTCGCGTTTTCTTACTATACCCAGAAGACTTTGTGAGAAAAAAAAGTTGCAATCCTTTAGGTTTTTCGGGGCTCACGCAACACCATAGGAATGCCAAATCCTAGTTGTTTTCTTGTGCCCTTTGTGCAATGGCGTAGATTTTCGATCACCTAATTTAATCTTAAAGTAAGCCAAGTATGCTCTTTTCACAAAGATACTAATGTTCATTCTTTGAGTTGATGCAGTAAAACAACCACATATATAGCAAAATGAGTTAGGGGGAATTCAAACATTTCCTTCGTATTGAGGCCATACTACTGAATGTTATTTCATAAAACAAATCTGAAAAAAAGACAAAATTATATTATACACAATTGCTTTTTATATTTAGATGTGCATAAAGACAAGTCTGAATACATAGGTAAAATAAAATAAGAAGAATACCAAACGCCTCCACTTCCATTTACTTGGACGTAAGATAGCATGCTACTATGAGTGGGACCAATATGGACCAGTCCCTAACTCAAAATCTTGACGTGATAGAAGAAAACTATTGCGATTTCTAAACACAGTGGCCCCGAACTTCCCAAGAACAGGTCTCAAACTTATGTCAGCAAAAAAAAAGTTAAAATTTGTTGACTAGTGTAATAGATGAATTCGTCATCTACACTAAGATCATTCCTTAACAACCATAAATTCATTAAACAAGAACAATAACGTCATTCATAAATATCACTATCATCATCGTCAAAGATAATAACATCATCAATAATTTGCCATCGCTCAAAACTATTCATCAAATTTGATCACATAATTACTCAACACAAAACTTCATTCATCAACTACTATAATCACTTTCCATTTTCAATAACATCATTCCTAGTAGTAGTGGTGGTAATAATAATAATAAAACGAGTATGTCAGTGCACATAGAGATCAGAATGACTACCACTGGCAAGCCCGAAGGCATTGTTAGGGGGATGGGGTGTAAAGTAGAATTGTGTTGACACAACAAGCGATCATAGAACTCTTTGTTCTTCCGTGTCAGGAGAATATGGAATTGAGCCACAACAATAACATAATTCATCGACAAGAGCCGAGAAATGAAAAAAAAGGTACAGAATGCCAAACCGATGCTTATTTGAACGCCCAAAACCACGACGTGAATCTTCGAATGTTTGAATGACTAGCATTTAATTTTTCAATGAGTTACTATTATTGGTTGTCACTGCTAACTTTAAGGTCTCAGAATGCAATTGTTTATTCGTATATATGGATCAATATGCTCTGTGGTGCGGAATTTCTCTCCATGTATTAAGAATAATCAGCCATTCTCAGCGTTTGCGTTTCGATACTTTTTTGCCATATGTCTAGTCTCAATTAATTATATTCTGATATATTTTTCTTTGTCTATATATTGTTTTTGATTTTTTGGCGCACCTAGACTTTTAGAAGTTGACTATCCACATGTTAAGAATATCCCTAATTGAAGGGATTTTAAAATATATTCCATTTAATGAACCATTCAAATTTAAGAGACGTCGGATGTCTCATTGAGGGATGTAAAAGTGTCATTAGAAAGAAATTACCGAGAAAATTTGTATTCCATGGGGTGTTTGCCAAAGCTAGATCTAGATATTTGTAGGGGAAAATTATGTTTTTGTGTGTATGAATATGTATGTTTGCAAAGAGGAGGAATGGGGAAAATATAAACTTTTAAAGTACTTTTATTGTCGTTTCGCTCATCCCGAGTTTCTTATTGAATGGCAAAGGATTGATGGTTTCCATCTGAAGCAAACTAGCGAACAAATATTTACCTACTACTCATGGGCCCATGAGCTTCAAACCAAACTAGGTGTGAGGGTATGGAACGTACATAATCGCATGCCGCTTCGGTGCCGCTTCGTTTTACTGCCGCTTCATACCCCAATTCGCTTTTGTAGCAGCTCCTCTAAACGATCTGCTAACAAAGAAACTCCCGGACCCCCTCCAGTGGAACCTCGACGCCGAAGCGCACTTTGAAGAGCTCAAAGAGAAGCTAGTCTCCGCCCCGATCTTAAAACTGCTGAACCCTCAAAAACAATTTGGCGTAAGGACAGATGCCCCCCAATTGGGTATTGGCTGCGTATTACTCCAATACGACGAGGACCAAGAACCCGCTCCTATAAGCTATGCGAGTCACCGACTGACGGCTCACGAAAGGGCGTACACTACGGCAGAACTAGAAGCTCTAGCGATTGTTTTTGGGAAAACAAAATTTAGAATGTATCTGGTAGGTCGTCCATTCCTCATAGAGACTGATCATAGACCGTTAGCCTACTTAAAAACTTATTAAAACGGAAAGGGGAGGCTAATGAATTGATCATTATTGCTAGCTGAGTACCGTTATGAAATCACGTATCTAAAACGGTCTGACAATGTACTCAGATAGCCTTTTGAGAAACCCAATTTCAGATAGCGATTAATAGTCAATTAATTTTTTTTGTGTGTATCTCTTTGTATAAATAATTATTTCTTGCCTGTACTCTGTATGTGTTTTGCTTTGTTTTGTATATGTAAATTAGAGAGACTGATGTAGCAGTAGTATTTTGTAGCCATTAGATACTAAGGTAAATTCCTAACGGTTTTGATAAAATTACCGACTCAATTGTTCGAGTCGAGGAAGATAATTACAAATTCCCCAGGTGAAGTTAATTTTCACATTATTCCTTATTTCATGGCAGAATAATGTTCCTCGAAATAGGTAGGCGTCTGAGGGTATGGAACGTACATTTTCGCATGCCACCAGACAATCGTGGGAACGAAAGAAATTTGTCGTTTGAGTTGACCTTCGTCTCCTCTCTCTCCGTCCCACCCTCCCCCGACATTCTACCTCCCTCCTCCGCCTTCCTCTTGACCTAAGTCGTTATCCATGCCAAACTTCCCCAACAGGCGACAGGAAGTCTGACGAAAGAAGGCCTATCTCACAGAGAAGCCTAAATTCTATTTGCCTTCTTTATGATACCAGGGAGATTGTCCAGAAGGCGTTGCGATAAGCGAATTGTCGTATATGGAATCTATCTCTCGATTTCACACAGTCCGCGTTATAAATGACAACGCCGTTCATCCCTCGGCATAAGTGTTCCAAACCTATCGCGTAACCCTCACGTTAAACGAGAGTCGTTGCCGTAACGTATCGACTGCCAACGCGCCGCTGAGTTAATTTAGTCGCTGTCTCAAAGTGTTCCTGAGGCAAATCCCGCCCCGCAGATTCTGTGACTAGAAGAGTACGCTCTGTTGCTCAACGTAACTTGTAAAAAAAAGAAACATCCAAATAGTTACTGGAAGTAACTATTTGTTAGTGTCACGTCCAGTTAAGAGTGAACTAACTGGAACTGCAGTCAGCAGCCCCGAACCCGTCGTCTTATCATCACTCTCCTCGAGAACTCGTGCTAACGCCACTCGAACCTCCCCGTCTGGACCTGAGTAGTCGTCTCTCCAATCCATCGCAATTAATGGTAATCTGCAAACCCAGTGTCCCTCTATTCTTAAATTACCTATTTAATTAACAGTGATTGATACTCCCATTGAGTCATTATAAATCTAGACGCTTAACGTCAGTGTTATCTTCCCCTCCTTTTTTAAAGGGATTCAAGTGAGTCATTCCCTGATATTATTATTTATAATTGCTGTCAACCCAAACTAATCCGTGTTTAATATTTAATCCTTATTTACCTAAATTCCCGTTTAACTATTGCTCCTAATTATTATTTTGGTGTAAAGTAAAGTTTATTTTTGCACGTGTGTTTATTTGTGGCTCCTCCTTTTTGACGTACCCTTGGCAAGACTTTAATTAAGAATCCCTTCGGCTAATTTATTCAACCTGTATTATGCTCTCTTAGAATTTAACAATCACAAACCTCCCTCCAGTAACAAGTGGGACTTTTATAGTGAGAATCTTGGCTACGGCACAACCCACCTCTAACCAGCTTTCGCACGTTCAGTAGGAATTGAAGCCTATATATATATATATATATATATATATATATATATATATATATATATATATATATACATAATGATTGTAGATTGAGTCATAGGGTCTCAATACCATCGACTCAAACAAAAGCGGCATGTCCATATCAAGGACTAGAATAATTATTGTACCAGACTATGAGCAATTCTACGACACTAGGCAATGTCATTGGCTTCTTTCAGCGACTATGGAGCCAGAATATGCAAGATGAAAAAGCACATAGATGAGAGATTTGGCAATTGGGGTTTTCTGTCTCCATCATAATCAGCAAAACCAGGAGCAAAACAATCAACATTGGCTAAAGCGCGACAGCCAAAGAAGAAGAACGAAGCGTGAAAAACATCACACCATCCAATAGTTCAATTGCCTCTGGTAGACAAAAAGGATAGAGCCGTTCAACTAAGTGGTACTAGTACTTCAGCGATGTACGAAAATTGGTAAGATTTGCCGCTCTAAACCGTTGACTAAATGTGAGGGAGGAGAAGGCCATGGGAGGCTCGTTTGACACATTTTAGACTCTTTCCTTTTCTCATTTCATTTCGGAATAGGAGAAAAGTCAATAAAATGACCTTTCCTTTCCATTTATTTTAGACACTCGACATTTTATAGATGTATTTTCAATTTTGATCACAAGTTTAAATCAGACCGCGTACATAATGTAGTTTAGTATTTAATATAAATTTCTCATTACACAGTTGCTTGCAAAGTTGTTTATAAGGTTTTAATGTATACACTAATTGATATTAGTTTTATATTTTGAAAATTAATTTTCAAAGCTTCAGGTCCCGAAAAATCTAGCGAATCCACCTTAAAAATGAAAAAGGGAATTGTTAAAATTCTTTGCGAAATTTTAAAAAAGAAAAGCTAGGAAATAGTTCTTACCGAATTCCAAGAGGTTAATGTAACCCCAATTACTTAGTTCAATTAGATTTAATTGATACATATAGGATCTAGGCGTACTTGGAGACGAAAAACTTAATATATGAATCATAACCCTTCTTTTAACAATGATGACCATGTTTTACTAATTTGTCTGTTTTTTCGCTAAATTATGATACTATTTGACCATACTAAATAATCATACTAGTTAGATGTAGCTCCAAAAGGTTTTTAAACCGTTTCAAATAAAATAAAGTTTCTAAAGATAAAAACACATTAAATAGGTGCTAGCTTGTTAAAATTATAGAATCATGGCTAGCAAAGACACTTAAATCCGCTCTCTGGTTAGCCGTAGAAAGAGTAAGGAAAGTTGGGAGCTCTTTAGATAATTTCTTTTACTAAAAAGCAATTAGCATAGTAATGCTATATTTTATTTGTGCTTTAATATGGCCATTTTAACAACTAAACAGGTGCTATTCTAATTAATGTTTAAATATGTTGATAACTTGCTTCGAACTACATTTGCTAGAAGCGAGTTCCATGTTGAAACGATTTTATGAGTGATTTTCTCAACGTTATTCCTCTGATAAGGCTTTAATTTAAGTTTATGTATCTTTATTTGGTCTCCTGTTCTTTTGTGCGTTCAAAAAGTGAATCAAAACTTTTATTATCGCAATCTTTCAGAGTTTTTAAGATTTCTATCAAATATGTTCGCGAAGTCTTCAAGTGAGAGCAATCCGATTTGTTTAATCTTATTTATTATGTTTGTTTCGCAAGTCCATAATGATTTGTGTTTCTTTGCAATTCGATCTCTTCAATTAGTGATATCCATTTGCAGATAAGGAGATCATAAATCAGCTGTATTTTGAACGAAACACATTCATTAATTTACAAGGGCTTAAAAAAAGACACCCTATATTTTCTATTTAATGAGGTCGTCGATAAACGTTATGTATGCAGATTCTAGCTGAAGATAATTTATGCCAATATTTGTGCTGGCGCTGTTTTGGCCCCCAAAAGTGTAAGAATTTATCTAAATGGCTCCAGAACTTCACAGATGCTACTCCATTTAGATGCAGTCTATCTAACCTAAAGAGGTCGTTGGGAGAAGGAATACAAAAAGTTAACGAAATGTAGTGCTTTTTTTGGGGAAAGAACAATGATTAATGTATTAGGCCCTCCCATAAGTAATGCTGCCTTTTTCATGTTTATCATTATTCTATGGATATAAATAATCGAAAGAAGATTTAATTTTAATACCTCATAGTTTATGTAAAAACGTTAACAATGCCAGCAGAAAGTTTGTGTCTCTCTGGGAACGTTAGTCTCAAAGATGAACACATAAAAACCCCATAAAATAGTGCGAAACACGAGAAATAAATGTATTATCTATGGGATGTCCTAACAAGATCTATTGCAAGGAAGCTCTTGCCAGAACTCACTGATAAGAGTACACCTGAAAGAATAATGTTATAGGTGCTGTCTTTGAGTTTTCTCAATAGGACTTATGACCTATAAACAGGTCGTCCCGAGAACCGTGAATAGGACGCGGCTTCGTTGCCTAACGAAGAGAGGGAGATTTGTGTGATCTCCATCTTATGTACGTCTGGGTGAGTGGTGACAAAGGAGATTAAGGGTGTATCAGTATTAACTAGAGTTAGATTAACTGTAGTGGTTGTAATAATGTTTAAAAACATTAGATTAACTTGGATCAACTAAAACCGGCTACCCCAAGATAACTACTAATACCAATAGTGCGATTAACTACACATTGTTTTCCTATTATTTTCTCTTCTTTCCTTATTATTCGCTTCTTTTATCATCTATTATCCAATGCCTAGGAGCTCTTGATTACCTTCTGGATACGGCCTTAGGCTTGTAGCGTCGAGGCACGGGTTCGAACCCAACCAGCGCAGATACCTAACTTTCAGTAGCGCCACAAACAGGTCGGCCAGTGGCGGATACGCTGATAGTTACCCATCCCAATGAGTGGGAAGTAGCTCCACAGACAAAGCCTATCACATCATCGCTGGCATTCACTCCCTGTCTTCACAGCACATGATACCCAATCTCTCATCTGTTCTACATCCTTGCAGATTCATTACTAATATCCATTAAGGAAGTACCCATACCCAACGTGCGGTACTAACGTCACCTATGGGAGTATTTACAGAACCCTGACTCAGAACCACGAGGGTTCTATGATACTGTGACGTCAGAATTCAGGACTACCCAATCCCCCACCCAACGGGCGAGTACCCGCCCATGGTGCCTTAGGGCGCGCTAGCGATTCTCATTCTGATCTCTATAGGAAGTTCATCTTCCGACTTAGATAAGTCGTTCATGATGCCAAGGATGGATGCTTTTATTGGTCCTCTATTCTGAATCGAAAAAATATTAATTCTAGTAAAAAAACCTTTTTAAGTAGTTCATAAATAAATATTACCTACAAACATTAAAATATAAATATTTATAATTATACTAATACAGGGTATTTTTTTTAGATGTCCTACATTTGAAGTTTAATAAAATAAAGAATAATTTAGTGTAGTGTACAAAATGGACGAAAATGGCGTGTAAGCAGAAAAGGCGTAGAACAACATAAAATTGAAGAGTTGCGTCAAAAGGTCGAACGGTCGCCGCAGAAATTATTAAAAAGAAGATCAGAACAAGTGGGATTTTCAAAAAGTGCAACATACAATGTAATGAAGAAAAAACTGAAATTTAAGCCAATTTGGAGAAGTTGATGTACCGCCCGTGACAATGTCTGACGTAGCGCACTTTCATCTCAGCGGATACAATAATAAGCAGAACAACATAATATGATCGGATCACAACCAAAAAGCTATACACCAGAAAGAGCTGCATCCTGCAAAAACCACTGTGTGGTGTGCGATAATACCTCAGAAGATCATTGGGCCGTATTTTTATGAGAATGAAAATAGAAACTCAGTCACTGTGAATGGAGAAAGATACCGACACATGCTTGAATAATATTTTTTACCGAACTTTCGAATGCTTCTAAATGACGATAACTGTTTTTCCAGCAAGATGGTGCAACATCACATACATCGGATGAAATAATGCAGTTGTTAAGACGAAACTTCAGAGAAAAAATCATTTCTCGAAACAGTTAATTTAAAGTGGCCTCCAAGATCCCTCGATCTAACATCTAGTTTTTTTTTATGGGGATATTTAAAATATTGTGTTTGCCATAATAATCCTAGAAGTATTCAACAACTAAAGAATAATATCGGTGAATAAATTAACAACATCGATGAAGAACTTTTGAAAAAAAGTAATGAGAGCAATTTCGTCACGAGTAAATGAATCTTCTAATAAATTAAGTTATCATGTTAATTATTCAATCTGATTATTAGTCTTAGTTTTTTATTAATTTTAAGCAGATACAATTAGTTAAAATAGAATTGGTTTTAATGGTTGATAAAGATCTGAAAGTTCAGCGAAAATTTGTTAAAAATCAATGCTTCACTAAAACTAGCATAATTTCTACAAAAATAAATGACTCAATTAGCCATTTCAGTAGCAAGGTTCTACAACTATTACCAACAATCACCGGAAGTTTCACTCTGATCACAAAATTATTCTTGATTTTATTTAACTAAAAACGTAGTACATGTATAAAAAATATCATATTATGTAAATAGATGAAATCTATTAGATAAAAAGCAAATAATAGAGTGTAAAATTACAGTATAATAATATATTAAATAGATTAAATAATATAACGCATATACATTCATAAATAAATCAAAGTTGCACCAACAATACGAGATTGTATCCCAAATTTAGTCTTTTTAGAACGGAAATATTGATGAATGTTGAACAATGTTTAATGTCTTTGAAAATAGATTAAATAGTGAAAATAGGGGCCCAACTCTAGATGGTATAGGGTCCTTTATTTGACGTTTATTTTCCCAGAACTTTTTACGAATGTTATAAAACTTTACTCCTACATTTAAATAAAATCCAAACATGATAAAAGAATCGTTAAAAAATACCAGATACAAGATTAGTTCAACAGTGTGGAAAACTTTTGAAGCAATAGGTAGGGAAGGGATAGTTTTATAAAAGGGATTGAGTATTAATTAACATTTGTTCTATGTGACCTGTTATGAGTATGCTGGGCCTATCTATTCGATTTAAATTTACCATATTCACTATGTAATATTTGTCTACTGGAATGGTATGTATACTTGTAGTAGTTCTTTACCTACATTTCAAACACGTTTATTAAACTGACGGGTATTTTGAGAGAGTTTTAATTGGTGTGAAACTTGTATATGAAAAAGGCGAGTAAATTTATACCAGATTTGGAGCCATCGTATGTAAAATGTTTTTCGAGTAGTACTGCGTTAGTGAGGATAATGAAGAGTTCGTTTCCTTGGGAGATGCAATTTCCTTCTCGGTCTACAGCGCTTGAATTTCTGACTAGTTTGCTGGTCTTTATTTAGTGCTGCAGTCGGAGTTCCATTCCTTTCCCTTTCTTTTTTCTTCAAAAATCTACTGGAAGAGTCAGAAATTTGTCTTTTGTTAGTAGTCTTTGGTCTTTCTTGCAGTTCATCTTCTACCATGTCTTCTCCATCTGGGCGATGAATTGGGCGAAACCATAACCCTTCATTTCTAGGAGGTGGGGTTCACACATCCGAGAACGTTCTAGGATGTACGATGTCTTTAAGGTCATGATCTCCTTTCCATATTTTAAACTCAGGAGTGTTAGACCACTGGCTCTTGGGGTATTTTTGCCGTGAGTTTGCGTGTCTCTTTTCTTCTTTTTCGTTTATAAATTTTGTCTTCCTTTCCTTTATTACACCTTTCCTCGTGGGGCATCGAATTATTAATGGCTGAGCTTGCCTTTGTTGTTGATACATTTTTTGATTTGCTAGAAAATTTATTCCAAGAATGACTAACCGTTGCGCATTTTGAGAATGTTTTTTTCTGCTTGGGAGCAGTTGATAATTTGAGGGCCCTTGAGTGCGTAGGACACACTAAGGGGCACTTTATCTTCTCATTCTATTTATACCGGAGAGATTTGTTCTTGTTATCCTCATTAGATGGTTTAGAGTGGCAGATGGGACCGTGTTTGATTGCTAATGAAAGTGCGGCTTTGGTGGACGAAGCCATCATTCTACCACTCTAGTAGCAAAAGGTCTTTGAGGGGTGAAATTAAATTTCTGCTTCTGATTTTTTAGTTGTCGAGCTTTTGCCGACATTGAGACTGCTATTTAATTTCCTATTGAGTGTCACAAGGCAACTCATTTATTGGAAAGTGTCATCTATGTATTATTGTTCCTGTGCGAAGAACATCGGGTTATATATTATTCCCTCACGCAAGAAAAGCTCGATGCCGATGCCCATTTTGCTCCCATTTTCACAGAACGACAAATTAGTTAAATTTCTCTAGACGGAGAATCCCACCCCTTATTCATCTCTACGTTTAAGAATGGGAATTTGCATCGTCTCCCTTTGCATGTGCTTGAATCCGATGGCGGATTGAAGATTGGTGATCCTCCATAACAATCGCTCATGATTGAAGCGTCAAGAACCAAACATGAATATGATTTAAATATTTCGGTGGTGCTCAACTACTTCACTTACTGACTCCTCCTACATATTCTTCATATACCGGCAAAGTCCAATACGGAAAGAACTATGGTCACACATCAAGTGGCCTTTGTATGTGGATGACATTCTCATCCTGCTACCCTCCAGATCAATCATGAAAAGTTGCTTCGGAGTTTAAATTAGCTTCACCTGTTCATCAAGTTGACATCAGAGAAATAGAGATACGACGTTCACCTAAATAGAACATACGCAGCTGTGAAATTCTCCTCTAGAGAAAGTGAACTAACAACGATGACTTTGTGCACTACTTGTCGACACGACCATCGGGCCAAAATGGTCATTGTCATTAGGCTCTTTCTTCATGTGTCGAGAATATACAGCCTGGAATTTCTCGCGCAGGAGAAACAAAATATATGACACAGCTCCCTCAAGTTGACGTAACATGTGGAATTCATCCAACTTCATCCAGGCTCCCATCCGCCCTTCTACTCCTGAAGTAGGCATAAAGATAGCTTCCGCATCCAAAGGTGCACTTCAAGTAAGCCCCTACACTTAGGGCATCTACCACACCAAACCACCTAAGAAAAAAAACGTCGTATACAGCCTTGGGCTGTAGCTTACTTCGCGTGAGATACAGTAACATAAAACAAGTATAAGCGAACACAGATCGTCTGTTCGCGCGGGTTGGTTCACTAACGCGTTCACAAAGCACCTGTGAGATTAAGACTACCGATTCAACTGGCAAGCGGTAACTGTAGTTGCACGTGTAACAGGTAGACGGAGGAGAAAGGCGATATAGGCTCTCTTCGTAGGAATGTAAGATGCCTGAATGCCAACTGCTGATTCTTCAACTTTAGTTGAGAATTCGCAAAACAGATAGTTTTCCGCCTTCTACCATTTTTCTTGACCCTGAATAGATGCCATAAAGAATTTCACTAATCTGAACATATAGCAAATAACTCGAAATAGACCATTAAGCGAAAGGGTCAGATTTGGGAGTAACTTTCTGCTCTGATAGCTATTTAAACTATGTATTTTTTGCTCCTAATGCTTTAAGAAAAATTATAAAGGTTTAAAAATTAGGAAAAAAATATTAAAATAATAATAATAAAACGTAAAAACAAAACAAAATCAAAATAACCAAATAAGAAAAATAGAATTCTCTTAGAGAGTTACCCATACTACCTAAGTCTATGGACGACAGTTACTCTACCAAAGTAGTTAATTCAAAAACTTGGAAACTAGGAATATAATATAAGTAAATTATAAAAGTGAGTAAAACTCCGTCAAATTAGTAAAGGAAATTCACTGAGATAAAGCTGAAGAAATATTAATTAGTTCATAAAATAATCTCCTTTTAGATGATTAATACACGTTCTATTATACGTACTAGGTGAATTAGTACCTTTTAGACGGTTAATTCTTAAAAGCGACAAACTGTGTGAAATAGTGTACGGAAGGGAAAAATAAACAGGAGGAAGGACAATGCAAAACACTAAACTAGAATATGGTACTTGCCAAATCTAATTCCTTTTTTCACTAGTATTTCGCCAAAGGGGCCACTTGCAATAGAGTTTTATAGCAAGCTAACAACTCCTGTGGACAAACGAACATAAACACATGATAAGTCTGACAAAACCATGACAAGATGACCAGTGACGACTTAAGGATAAGTTTTAAGACCATCCTCAAAATTCCGAAACCCGATCGCCTTGATGTGTTGAGATGTATGGGTATTTGAACGCAGTGCTAGTCAAACTATTCGATACTCTATATGAGTATGCAGCCATATGAGCAAAAGAGGGAGATATAGAGGTTTTAATTTTTTCAAAAGCAATTGAATGTGTTAAGAAATTTTATCTACTCTCTAAGTTAGCAACAACGATCTGGTATGTCCTTTTATGATTTGTAGGGGGTGGCTTGTCTGATGGGTGGGCAAAGAATCGCACAATGAGATAGGTATCTCGATAGAGAAAACTTTTACATGGTCTAAGGTAACAGATTTAATATATATCAAACGTTTCACAATTCTAGCAAATCATATCATTAGTGCTAAAAAAATAATAAAAATACCAATTAAAATATGTAAATAAAAAGTTTTTATAACACATGCGAAAAAAACAAACAAACAAAAATCGCAAAACATAAAGATTACATTTGAAACAAATTAAATACAATGGGAATATTAGGAGGAAATCTAACGAGGGAAGTGATATGAGATAGAAATAAAATTGACGCAATAATTACCCAATAAGCTGGTCACTTCACATCTAATGTTTACCGACATCCCATTTTCTTGTACCTTGGATTATATATTTAGATTTTATGAGTTTAAATTTAAAATTAATGTCATCCAAACCCTCCTTCATAGATCATATAACTTATGTTTAAAGTTTACAGCTCTTCATTCTGAATTCGAATTCTTAACATAATTCTTTGCCTCCAATAGTTACCCCAAATCGCTCTCTTTCAGAAATAAATTAATTGTAGCTTCTTTCTTAAGGAAAAAAGGCTCCACTCTTGAAACATTACAAGCCGGTAATAGAATAAAGGTCTTCTTTTCCTTTCCATACTTGGGTTCCCAATCCCCCAAACCTGAAAATGAATTTTAAAATTAATGACATCTATCTATCCTCAATTAGTGCCCTGTAATTACTTCATCAACGACTTGAGACTTTTTAAGTTCAAAGATCAATCATGCAGCACTAAGCGATCCAAAATTATATACGGTTTCGATGTACGTGTAGTAGCACTGTATCATGTGTGGGGCAACAAAGCGCACGTTTAATCCCGCTTCATGTAGCATCTGAGTAAATCTGAGTGAACTAGTCTTCACCTTGTATATGAATCAAAGTGTAAAATCCTAAAATTCAAAACCAGTTTGTAAATATTCCTGGAAAATATAAAGCAAAGTATAGATATTAAGTAGATTTGCGTTGCTCTCTCTCTCTCTAACTATTGCTATGTATTTTTTTCCTTTGTTCTTAACTTTAGGTTTCTACTTCTCCACAGAATTCGAACTGCAACGTTTGTTCTTTGGATCTAATCTGCCACATACTCCATGTACTTGGTAGCAGTAATTTTCCTAGTGAGTACAATGTAATCTGCGGAGTAATAATGCCATCTACCTAACATCAGATAGTATTGTACTATCGAGTGCGACTACTCTAAATTTGCCTAAATTAGATCGGATATTCTATTTACATTTATATTAGCCTATCTGCCTGATTTCTTCGGTAGTCATTTTAGATTGCATGGGCGCAATCTTTTATGGAAATGCTGGTATTTTCTATACGGAATATACTCTAAGCTGTCTTCTCCATAATATATTTAGAGAATATTTATTTTAATATTTTACTCAGTCCTAGTTTGAGGTTTTCTATTGCATTCCATGTTGTCATACTTTATTAAAAGCTTTCGCCAACCCTCCAACATACAATGTCCACAAAGCTCCCATTTTTATTTGCTTAAGAAATATGTAAACTTGACATTGATTGCCTTTCTATGCTTCATTTTTTCAGAAGCTATACTGGTGATAGTTCTAGAGCAAACTTTCCACAATGTATTCAACCTATTCTTTATTTAAGATTTTTACGAAGAGATTACTTCTAAATTCCACAAGAGAATTGTTATGGTGTCTCTCTTTTCTTATCGGAGGCTGCTGAGATTTGTCTGTGAAATTCTCCTTACTCTTTTTAAACAAATATGGAAAGTAGCCTGTGTTCAGGCAAGCGTGCAGGATAATCAAAATACCTTTCAGAATGCACTGTCGAGCTTTGATGTAGTTCGGATTTGTTAGTTCTGAGTAGTCTGCTGCCTTTAGTCGAAATGAATATAGTCCATTTTGTAGTTTCTCCATTATTATTATTTCCTTTTCGCCTTCTTTCGGATGAACTTTCTGGTTGGGATGCACTCTTTGGATGTTTTCACTATCTTGTCTATTATTTAATGTATGAATTCTTCAGCAAAGTTTTCAGTTTCATCTTAACTGCTATTTAATATATTCTCTAAGCGTTTTAGAAATATTATTTCTCTATATTGTTCCTTTTATTATTTTGCTCTCTGAGTTTTCCATTTTATTTTGCTGGGTCTTATATAAGCAGGTGGTGTGATATATGTTCGGAATTTCAATGAAAAACAGGAATAAATTAACCTGAGTTTATTCGTTGTGTGGTAAACTCATGTACCACCTCCTTGATGAGAATGGCTTCCAGAATCTTCATCCATCGGGCATCCGAACTCCTCTTGCTCTCTGTCATAGTGAGGTTTAATGGAACTTTCCTAAAAGTGAATTGTTAATTTTGACTAAAGTTTATTGTCACCATACAAATGTAAAATTTATTGGAATAAGTCTTACAATCCTTATGGAGTCTGTGAGTGAATGCCCTCAAAGGACCAACGTGAGAGGAAGCCCTTCGGAATAGCCCTTTCAGCCCCTTAGCTCTAAACCACGTGCTACTTAGCGTAGGAAGTTTTCAATCCTGAAGAAGGAGGCAGTCCAGCGCTGAGTCACCCCACCCAGCTGTATTTGCTTTCCGACGCTCATCGCTATCTACCCCCCCCCCCCCCGCGATAACGCGGACCGCAGCTAAACTATTCCTACCCTATGTTTCCAAGGCATGTCTATTCCCACGCGAAGGCCCCCATACTAACCATACACTAATATTATGAGGCAAGCTTTGATGTCCGATTCGACTTGTTATCTTAAAGTAAGTTTACATACACTGACGTCAAGAATCTTCTAGGGACGGCCAGGCCATCGGGTTATCTATCTGGCCAGCCACTCAAATATTTAACCCAGAGTCCGCCAGTCCGTCCGTTCAGACCATTTGTCTGTTCCCTAGCAAAGTTCCGCAACCCCTGTTCGAGTCGTACCTCATCGTAAGATCTCACCAGCAGATCTCTCTTCGTGAAGGTTTGGCCTCTGTTCAGAGGAATACTATCAAAAGCCCTTCTTCCCGGAGAATTGTGTGGTCCCCCTCACCTCGGACCCCCTTCAAGATTTCTGTTCCTTTGAGTCTGTGACTTCCTGCCTATCTGCAGAATCGTCTCGAGTTGATATTACATCTCTCTGCAGCAGAGAAAATCTCATTCTTCAACAACAAGTAATCAAACCCATCTACGAGTGCTCCTCGTTAGGAAGTATCTTCTCGAAGACCTATGCCATTGGTCTCTCCCCCCTTCCAATTCATCCCGCGCGTCACGGTAAAAGGATCTTGTGTTATAATCCCCTGATTACCTCATTAATCATCACCAGTATCCACTTTTGATTGACTTCCCGCTCAATCGTAATTTATAAATCTGTTTCGAGTTAACGTTAATTTTGCTCCTTCCGCCTAACTCTGTCATATCATATATTGTCACAATCCATTTAACTACCTTTTGGGTCTTGTTCTTTATATATCCTTTGAACTGTAGCTTGGCAAGCGATTAGATAAATCCAAGTAAACCGTAAATCGCACTTTGTATTAATTGCCCTAAAGTATATCACAAGCGGCCTTGGGTCGGCGATCTGCCCGTGGTCGTGTATGCGCCCTTGCGCCGAGCGTCTCCGTAAATAAAGACAAATACCTTCATAAAATTAAACACTATTTTTGTCCGCTAACTCTAAATTCAAAAGAATAAGAAAATACGCCACTGACCTCACAAGAAACTTGCAAATTAACTGATATTCGAGAATATCAACAACCCTAAACAAACCAGCTACAACACATCAAAGAGAATTCAGCCCCAGATATATTTATAGCAAAGTTGTGAAAATTCATAAAATAAATTGCCCCTTCGAGAAATTATATTTCAAGTTATAACGCCTACGTATAAGTTTGTGAAACAACTCAAAATAATCAAAGCACCCTTCATCCTTTCATTGATTTCTATAAATCCACCAAATAATTCATTGAGAAACAAGAAAACTCTACTCTGGAAGGCAATCTTGCGTCCTTGATGTGGAAAGCTTATTGACCAAAATGCCGGTGAAGGAAATAATTGAAATAATCATGAAATGTGTTTAACAAAATAATGACCTACTTGTTACAAGAATCTAAATTCTCAATCTAAAACAACTCTTCAAAATTGTACAACCGATGCTTTTTGAATATTTGTACAAACAAAACTTTATTCCCTCAGATAGCACTGTAGCCATGAATTTGAAAATTGGCCAAACAGTTGTAAATTTTAACATGGGAAAAATTAAAAATATTCACCTTACAAAATTATATAATCCAACAAAGATAAACCTCAGACTCCTGAACGACATTTTGCTTGCACGTGATGTTGAAAAACTACTAGAATTCAATCAATCTCAGGAATTAATCTAATTTCTTAAATATACTTATGAATGCGTTTTTAGGTTTTATATGCGTCATAAAACAATAAAGTGAGTCTGTTATGAAATTACATTCCAGTTTATTGGTATGAAAAATACAAACTTGCTACCAGTACTAGCAATTGTAAGGCGACCTGCTGGTTGACTCACTCACCTTTTACTGAAATGCACCGCCACCCTATTTCTAAACAAGTCCATTTATTCCTGTTTCCATGATGACACTCTTCCCATCAAATACTGTTTGGTCGATTAAGTAAGACATTGTCGTCACCTTTATTATTTTGAGTATTTTAAGTTATGTTCCAAGCTTTGTAGAATTATTCAATTTAAGCTCAGCATTCTCTCAGTACTACATAATTGCGCTTGAATCACTTTCCACCCGCACTCAGTGTTGCTGAGTAATTTTAGACAATTTTAAGTCTCAAGTGTCTATCCTGTTTAATAATCTATAAAATAACAGACGTGTAATTTACTCCGCTAGTTAGCTCACTCAGAAAACGCTACGGAAATTCAAGAATAATCTTTACCGGTAAGTGGTCTAGTGAAACCCCATTGAACTTCAACCGGACCACAACAAAAACTTTGTGACCTCTTGCAAGGTCATGTTGAAATAAACCCACAATCATCAAAATCCTCCTTTCGCAGTGCTTCAAAATAGTTAAAACAACCAACAACGATGGCATAGAAACAACCGAATGAAGGGTCTCTAAGTACAATTCTCCTACCCGAATTTCAAACTAATTCCCCACCATCGTGGTTCATTCAAACAGAGCTACCTTTATGTATATACATTTATGTATATTAACCAGTTAACAAAATAATGATGACGTTAGAAAGAAGAAAAACAAAAATCTTTAAATCCCTCTTACATCACATCATTACAGCAGGAATTACAGTCGCGTGAAGGTCCAAAGATTCTCAACAAAGTTATAAGAGATTAAAACAAACTAGAACAAACATTGTTGCATACATAAAGGAAAATTCCGCTCTTCAAAATCCCCTTTCTAAAGCACCATTAACTTTATTAAATTATATGGTAAATCCTATTGAATAACAGCCGATTATAGGCTATTCAGTTCTATCAGAGTTATCTAAACCGGCCACCAATGGGTGGCCGGTAAGAGTGCGAAAGAGAACAAACAGCACCTAAACAACTTTTCGTCTGAACACGAATACATAAATTACAGATTTATTTAGTGAAATGCGTTTGGCGGGGAAGATTGTGCTCTGTAGACGTTATGGATTTCAAACTCGATTTAATATCAACATTCCAAGACAAAAGTAATTCCTACGCCCCCCCAGAAATTCTAACAAAACTCTAAAAGAAGTCGCTCCAAAAAGTCATTATAGACAAGCTAAGATTCTCCCAACATATCCAAGCACAGGTCAGCCAGGCCAACATAATCCTGGGAGCCCTCAAATACACCTTCTAGCATAAGATAAGATCGCCTTAATTTACCTATACAAGAGCTTAATCAGACCTTACCTGGAATATGCTTCTGTGATATGGAGCCAATCACTGAAAAGGGACATTGACAACTTGGAGCGGGTCCAGCGCAGAGCAACGCGACTGGTGCAGGGACTGTCCAATCGCTCCTACGCTGATCGACTAGCAAGCATTCAACTTCCAACCCTACAATTCCGCAGACTACACACAGATATTATCCAAACTTTCAAGATTCTCAAGAATATTGATAACATCACATACAGTAAAGAATGTTAATATGTGGAAAGGAATGTTCCAACCAACAAAAAGTAACACTACCAAGGGACACAGCTTAGAAGTCCAAATTTAACACCAACCCGGACCAAGAAAAGGCTGCTTTCCTGCTCGAGTCTCGAAAGTTTGGAACAAGATAACGCAACACACTGTGAATGCTACCTCACTAGAGATATTCAAGACGAGAGATGCCAAGGAGTGGGAGAACAAGCCAAACTTATACCAGTATAACTTTTCATAATAATTTGTTAAATTTGTTTCATACTATTTGTTATAAAATAAGCTATAGACTGTCAAAAACGGATTAGGTCTTATTACCCGTAAGGGTATCGAATGACCTCTACTGAAGGTGAATAATGAATCAGCATGTTTGTTAGCATTATTTTATGTATTAACCTACTTTTTAGTATTTACATCTTCGTTTGTAAGACGTTTCAGGTGTGTCACGCTTCAGGTTCCAGCAGAAGTCAGCCAGCATAGCAAGGATCCATTTTCCATTATACCTGTTTTCCATTGACGCTATATTTTGATGGAACCTCTATCCATGTTCATCCCTCACATCCCCTATATTCTCTGGGAAGAAGGACAAATGAGAATGAAGAAGGTGTGTCTTTAGTGACATATTGCATCTGAGATCTTAGAAGCATTTGATTAGGCTCTCTACTATACTTTCTCGCTGGGCCCATTGGTGCTTTCCAATAAGTCCTTTGCATACATCTTTGAATGCATGCCAGGCAGCTAGCTCAATCTCATCCATTTTTGCTTCGAAGTTCTCATAAACAATAAGTTAAAGAATCTGAGGGCCTAGTAATATGCCTTGTTTAATCTTAGCATCACTTATTTTGGAAAAGATTGTTTCGAGGTTCTGGAAACATGGCTTGTTATGTTTCAGTGATTTGATAAATTGCTTCATTAGGCCTAGTTTTATACGGAGTGGTGGCCCTACTGTCCAACTTGCAAAGGAAGCACATAAACCTTGCGTATCCAGTTTGTAGCCCCTTAAGCAGGGCTAATACTTTTAAGTCCGCAAAAATTAGCCACTCATGCTCTTTGTAACTTATGTGGTCTAGAATAAAATCAATGTTCTCATATGTCTCTCTTAAAATTACTAAGTGAGCAACTGGCACTGAAGGCATGGTGTTCCCAATGTGCAACAAAACCGCTTCTATGCTGTAAAGAGATGTTTCTATGAATAACCTCCACTCATCTGGTTCATAGGGCAACTCAAGGGCGTTGTACAGGCCTCTGATACCATTACAATAAGTCAAGTTATTTTTAAGAGTAAAGAATTGCTGTAGATCTGCAGAACACTTGCTAAATAGTGTAAGTCGAGCTTGTTCATCCAACAGGTTGTATTGCTGTAGACGTGGGGCCAGTAGTTCACTCTGTTGTTTAGTAAGTGTTAGATCATGAACTAGATCATTGAGTTCCGGTTGGTAAATGAGGTATCGTTTCTTGATAGATTCAAGCTATGCCACATATGGTGCATCTTGAAATTCTGAATCGTCTGACTTGATCGCATTATCGCTTGGTAGTTCATAGGGCAGTTGTAGGGCAGGAATAGCACTTCAATGTCGTACTGGACGAATAGTAGAGTAAAGATCTGGATGCATGATAGATTTCTTGCCTTTTCTGTTGCGACCTGCAGGGAAATAAAATAAAATCAGACTAAAAATGGATATTACTGGCTGTGATAACTTGCTGAAATATTGGAATTACAACATAGTATGTATTTTGATCTATTTAATTGATACGTCTCTTGGAAATATATTAAGAACCATGAAAGAAAACACATTAAATACTCACCATTAATATCTGTTAAGCAAAAGTAGCAATCCGTTGAATGGTCGTTTGACTACATCTAGACCATTGATACGCCGAACATGAGGCCAGTCCATTTACCTATTAACCAGGCAGAAAGGGAAATTGTACACCTGGCAAAACATAGGTGAGGTGCCCAGTGTTTGTCCTGGTCACCCACTTTACATTCAAAGTACATCTAATAAAGTTTCCTCACATGTTTAGTCTAGTTTCTTTTGTATTGTTTTAATGTAACTGATCCAGATATATAACAGAAACTGTCTGGTGAGTTTTTGAATTCTCAGGAAACTTTAGCTCTGTCTCTTGTAAAGAAAAAATACTAGTATGTAAAACACAATATAAATAGTAACAGCCACAAATATTAAATAAGAAAGTAAAATTAGGGAGCATTTATATGTTACAAAATTATCAAGCGTTACATAAGAGCTACCACGGCTTTGGACCCATATAACTACAAAAATATTTAGTATACCTTAATAAATTTCATAGGTTAGGTTGACAAATACCTTAGGAACACCCTATTGAAATGATAAGTTTTAGAGTTGTCAGTATCGGCCCAATCTAAATTGCATTCAATCACTACGGAACCATCAGTGTATTTAACGTAAGTAAGCTGTTAATTTACGAGAAACTGGAGCGTTGCAAAAGGAGACGGATGTTATTTTCGTGATTTACGCCCAAAATACCCGTAGAAATGTTATTCTCATTTTCGTTTATTCAATTGTTGTACAGTGTGATCTCCAAGCAAGGGTTTGTAAAAGATGATGGGATCCTTCGTCTACCAAACAGACTTTTGAAAAGTACAAATAAAAGATTAACTCTTTTTTAGACTGGGATGACACTGCAAAAAATACTACTAGCAAATCACAAGAGGCATCCCGGAAACCAGTGACTCGGCCGTTACCTCAAACATTTTCGTAGGAGCAATTATAAAACAACCATGTGACAGGGAATGAGAATTTCTAGGTTACTTCTGTTTATTTTTAAGGGCGCTGATTTCAATTATTTAATCAATAATACAGCGCTATTGGGTATATATTTTAGGAATAGAGCACTTGAAATATATATCTGAAGAAATATTATTCTATCTCCGTACTGACAGACTTTTAATATTGGTTCATTCCGTATGAAAAGGCATGTGTAGACAAGTTCAAGTTTGGTTCAGAAGATGAAAGTAACTCGCTACACAAAATCAACCCTGTGGCTATAATAACTAGCTTAAATCTTTGCCTCTAAAAGATATAACATCAAATTTTATCATATAAAACTTCTTAAGTGGCTTCATATCGCGATTCGGTGCAACAGTCAAGATCATAACAGTTTATTCCTTATATTTCTAATCAGGATTGTTTAATCAATATTTGCAACCTACAGCGACGGAGAATGTTTATATAAACTCATAAAGTAAACTTTTAAAACTCTGGTTCTTGCAAAGGAGAGTCAATGCAACTGGTTATAAAAACTCTCATCAGCTATGAATTGCGAGGGGATATGGTATAATGGATGCAGTTTGCGCTTTACTCGTAACTTTTTCCATTCGTTGCATCAACTCATTTAAAAATCATTTGTTCTTGGAGTGACAATCCAGGATGAGACTAGTAGAACCTATAGTCTCAAGGGAATTCATACAACACGACACTAATATCTCATAAAAATTGGAAGAGTCTATCCCTATCTTTGCAAAGGACTCAGATATGCAATAACTTCACACAAACTTAAATAGACATGCATAAACTTTTCCAAGGAACAAACACGCCTATGTGATACAACGGAAACAAAAAGTTTATTAAAGCCAATGTTCACAAACCTTAAACTAACTATTATCCTCACGAGCAATCCAGATAGGATGAGAGAGGAAATATTTAGCCACTATGCCATTAATGACAGCCATGAGTTTGGACTTGAGATCCAAATCCATCAAATATTTTCCACTGAGACAGCAGGACTAAGACTTGCATGAATTTCCTGATTGTTATCACTCTCTCTACTTTCTTAGTTTACACATTCTCTTCATTCGTAAAGTTTGTATGAATACCTGGAATTTTAATTAAAAATGTCGAGTTTGTCCTTTTAGTACCATTGTCCTACTAATCAACTTCTTTCATTATATGCGAACGAAAGAATTCATAGGTAAATAGTCTATCCTTTCAATATGTAAATTGTGTAATGATGCTATCTAACTCAATTTCTCTACGCTGGGGAATTTTAGCAGAAATCGCCTTAAACGCTTTATAAATTTAAAAAGTTTAAACTATTATCCATTAATCGTTCCATTAAAATGCCACTTAATGCCTGGTGAAATACCTTATCTCCCCAAATAAGTTCATAGATATTAAAAACGTTAACACGATGTCAATAATGAAACGAATTCTATTTTTTATAACCTATAAAGATTGTCGCAGTGCTGTCATGAATTTCCCTACAGTTTATTGAAATAATAAATGGAGAACTGCATTCAAAACTATATATGTACAAATATATTGCAAACTGATCTGTTCCCTAACCAATTCTTGATTACAACCAGATCACTGACTTCTTAATGAATACACCGCGCCTTTTTTATAAACTACTCCATCCATTCCTGTTTACATGGCAACCATTTTCCCATAAATTCCTGATTGCTTGATTGATTACGACGTTACTAACACCTATATTTTCTTCTTTCCCATCTAAAGTCATGTACCAAGCCGAGAATTCCCCGATTTATTCCCTTAGCATTCTCTAATTAGCCCCTCTGTCGAAGAATTATCCCTCTACTTTTGTCGGAGAATTATTCTGCAACTGTTGGCCGTTTAACATTTACTCCGATATAATACCTCTTTTTCAAAGTATTTATATATTTAATGACCTTTAGCGAGTCAGTCTGACACCACTTAGGAAAAGAAATAATTCCTCTATTGGCTGAGTGGAATCCGGATTCATCTAAAGGAGTCTAAATACTAAATTAGGAGAGTACCACAGCGTTTAATCTGTTTTAAGGAAAGAGCCGGTCAACACGTAAAGATCCAGTAAAACCACTAAGAATTAACCCAAAATATATATATCTTTTAATTTATCAATTAACTCAAATATTTACGCGAAATTCTCGAAGTTTAACATGGTTCGCATAAAAAAAAAATTGCTAGATAGCTAATTTCTGGAGGCCTCTAAGTTAAAGAGTTAAACAAACATTTACTCTCCGTAATATAACGAAAATATGACAGAGGTCAAGAAATACTATTTCTCTATTAGTTAGCTTGGGACAGTTTTAAAAATACTAATTAATCCGAAACAAATATATATATATATATATATATATATATATATATATATATATATATATATATATATATATATATTCATTCGGACTTACATGACCTTGATCGGAACAAGGGTTGATGGATGTCGCTATACTGGATTTTTCAGCGAGTATGCGGAGACAACATACAGAGTTCTCGACGAAGAAGGATGAGGGGGGTTGTCATGGTGACAGTGGAAACCGATGTCGATCTCTTCTTATGACTTTATCGATCCGGTTATAAGTCTAAAAGACGGAGAGAGGGGTTGTGCTCTCTGGCTTAAGGAGTACTCTTCTTTGTAGCTCTTGAGTTCTTCTTGTACCCTCGTCTACTTCACAAGGTTACCAAAAAACTTGTTTTTGTTATACGGAGTGATACCGAAAGTAATTAAAGGGAACTTACTTAGAGATTAATTAAAAATTACTGAGATTGCGATTTGAGAGTCCCTCAAGGAGTGAGCGGATACCTCCTATTATCTTGCTCCTCAACTCCCTATTTGGCACTTAGGAATTTTGATCCAGCCAGACCTCTTGCTAAGTCTGCAGAGCATAAATCAATATGGCACCGATAAGAAAACGAGACGAACTTCATAATCTTAGAAGTCGAGTCCGGAACAGGGAGATGGACTGATCACAAAAATCTAGTCCTCTATCGTCTCTAACAGAATAATCGTTTTCCTTCCTTATGGGGCTTATTTATAGACCGGGGACCGTCCCAACTAAGGTGCACGGGGTAATGCAACTGAGAGGAGCGCGAGGGGGAAGGGGGAGACACCGCAGAGCCCAGGTATGCTTGTTAATGAGAGGCACCGACAACCGTCACATTATTTCACCTTGGTGGTCTTTTTTAATCTTACGTCGCTTTTTGGCGCTCTAACTGCGGGCCTCCTGAGCTCGTAGGTAATCGGATCGTTTGAGTTCGGTTATTAACTGGGTGTTTTGCCGCGCGAGTTGTTCAAACTGTTAGTTAGGTGGATTTCTTCCTCATTTTCGCTTGGGCTATTTTCTTATAAAAGGTGCTTAATGGCCTTTTGCGGCTTCCTTGCGACGTGCAGCTCGAGTTGACTACCCACTCGGCGGTGAGATCCAAGCCCTTCGGCAGTTTGCCTGTTAGTCAGACGACTACCGTTCTTACGCTCCTAAATTTCTTGTTGTTTTTTTCTCTCGCTCTCTCCGAAGAGGGATTTTAATATATATGTCCGCTTGGCCCTATGGCTGGCGTTACGTTTTAATTCCTCTACACTCTCCTTTCCCTTAAATTACCTCTCTTCTTGACTAATTATTGTTTTTAAGTAATTTTAGATAATGTGAATAGTTTCAAGAGTTTTCATTTTTTTAATAATTTCTAAAAAAAAATTGTCTATATCACTCTCCTTGTTTGAGATAAAGGAACCTCAGTTCATCCCCAGAAAAGTTATGAGTACTCAAGAATAATCATCAACAGTAAATAGTTTACTTTCCTTGCCCACACTCGGGACTCTCTTCCCATACCGAGGCTGGGCTGGTCCAGGAGAGTTGCGTGACTCGCCGTTCAAGGGCGATCCATAAAGTCACAGTTTTAGAAAAAAGCGGGGAAAAATATCTCCGTCCCTCAAGTGTAGTGCTCCTACTCTAATCAGTTACCGAACCCCAAATACATCCCTCTACACAAGGTGGTGTCAGCTGCTGCATAGGCAATCATGATGCACCAGCCCTCAAGATAAATGCGTGCCACCCATCCACAACACCCGCAAGTGGGTCAATGGCGCTATACCTTTCATACACTCTCACTTCTTCCATCTTCGTCACTTTCTTTACAAATATCTCGTAGCTAACTTTCGCAGAGAGTTGCCACAATTGGTTTTTGCTTCTTAGTTTTAAGTAAAGAAAAACTAAACAACATCTGCACTCACACCTTTCCTCTCTACAATCTCTTTCGCGCATAAATTCCTTCAAAACATATTAAAATAAAGAATTGAAAAATTGAATGAGAAAAGAAAATGAAAAAAACCCAGAATATATAAAATAAATAAAAATATCAAAAACAAGAATAACTACTTAGAAAAATTGACTTAACAAACTCTGTCAATAAACTGCAAAATTACATTATACAAATCCTTGGTTCTGTTTACACGAATGTTCATAATGTGGATTTTGATGCATTGTCTGGCCGAAAACAGCCTTAGGACAGAGAAATGGGAAAGCCTGTTCTCTTTGTACTGTTTGCCAATTTTTTCCTTCCTTTTAGGGAAAAAATCAACTTTGTCGTAGCAATTTGAATTCAGCCATTAAAACCGACTCTCAAAAAGTAAACTCAAATAATAGTCAGATAAAAAGGAAAAGACATGTTAAAACCTACAATTCAAATGCTACGATTTAATAATTTACAAAAACAGGTATATCACACGATTGCCTCTGCGCTCTTCATTGATTCCTGGTAATTATGCACAAATATAATAATTATAAAAAAAGTTATTCATGCCTGAATAAATTAACGAATTTGGCAGAGACAATCATCTATACACACAATGTCTTATATACACCTTTCAACATTTCATAAAATAATTTTAGTGGCAAACCTAAGCTTGGTCCATATAATGAGAAACAAAAGATTTGTTCAGCAAAAAGATGGAGCATGAGGCTCCAAAACAAGTATTGTACTTGTGAATAAAATATTCCTTCTCTCTCAAAGCTTTCGTTTTTCATTGGTCAAAATATAATGCACCTACTTGAGGTACCCAGTTCTTGGTGAGGGTGGAAGCTCTCACAGGTAAGAACGTGAGGGGAACAGCTTGGGAGAGGATGTACTCTTCAAGGACACGCACTTCGACCGTAACGTTGGCCTCTATATTCCGCTGGCCTCGGAAATAATCCGAGACCTTGAAGTAAAGATGGTACCTGTGGAAGGATGAAAATTACAGATAATGGAAAATGCCAGACACATGAGTTACCACTTGGTAGTCAATCTGTGTTAGGATCCTACCCACTTGTTGTAGTTTTCTCTATTTAGTCTGTAGGGCTGGGTTTTACATAAATAATTTGACTGGGAGAGACTAAACCTCAATAAGCTTTGTTATATATATTTTTTAATCTTAAATTAGTGACTTTAATTTCATATGTTGCATCGTTTTCATCCAGCTTCCTGCTTGACCTAATTTTACCTTCACTGATTGCTTATATTTTATATAAAAATGTTGTAGGTATTTACATATAGAATTCAAAAAGATTTAAAATCGATCACTAAACTAATGAATTTAGAAAAATAAAAAAAATCAAATACCGCATAGGATTGAATAAAAAAATGCTTTCTCAAAAGGCCACGTTCTGTGGGTTGATTTGTCTGTCCTTTATGACCAGAAAATAGACATGGGTTCAACAAAATGGAAACTCTTTTTAAATTAAAAATATAAATTTTAACGTTGGTTTGGCACTTTTTTAGCATTAATAACAGCTCCAATACGTCGAGGAGTTTAGACCAACAACCTTCCCATTCTTCACGTTGGAAACACGAAGCCCTAGACTGCTTTTTTATAAAGGATTTTAAATATATTTAAATAAGATTGCTGAATTACTTTTAGTGAGATTCTCTAAATATTTATTAAAATTTGTGAAACAAATTGTACATTCATAAAAAAACGACAACACACATTTACAAATATGACTAAAATGTGAAGCAATCGAGTACTTGCATACAAGCAGAAAAACAGCAGGCGATATTATATAAATGTTGAATCCAACTGTAAGCATTACTGGAGGCGTTAAGGCTATAAAACGGCTAAAGGGACAGTTAGCTGTCTTCGAAGAGTAAGAACTATAGCCCTCCCGATCAGTGAGGCCTTAAACTCCCACGAAAAAAAGGCTGAAAATGATGAGGCAAAGTCCAAGGAGGAAGAGTTCCAGACACATTGTTTTGTAGCCGAAAGTGTGTCCCGTTAAAAATTATTGAAAGAGGATCCGAAACTTTGTCCAGTCAACAAGAGAGCTTAGAGACATATATTTCACAACCTTCCCCCCCAAAAAACACAGTCGAAAGAACAAAGCTGATCGTCCAACACTCTCCTTTTCTTTTATGGTGCTGAAAAGGACAAACACTCACTTCTTTCTTTCAGCGATGAACGGTCACCCGGAAATTGGGTCGGCGTTAGATTTTTTTATTTGGAGCCATATGGTCGAGGCCCTCTTGAACCGGATTCTAATAACTCGAACTCAAAGCCGAATTTAATTTAGTTGAACTTAAAGCCTAATCATCTATAGTAAATTAAATTTAAAAATTACATCTTCGAGAACCAGATTTACAAGAGAATTACCTATTTTTATTGTGTTTAGGAATCGACATAACCTTTGGACATTTTGGTAAAAAGTCTTATTTCGTGTTTGAGATCTTTAAATAGAAATAGTTTTCTGCCTTCTACATATAAATGTATTGCTAATTTAATCACTATTTATTCTAGTTGAACACTGATCAGTCACTCACAGGTGGATATGACATGACCACACCACCTTAATGCAATCCTGTAGTGGGACCACCCCATTTGGATGTATTCCATGTGAGGTTAAATTGCAATAGAACTTCGGCTTTTTAGCTCTTGCATGGACTGCTACTACAAGGGGGAGCTATAATATTACCCTCAATGCAGCAAATTACCTCCATGCTAACCTGGTCTCCTCAGGATAGCCTCACAGAAAGTGCGGCCCCACTTCTAATTCTGGTAAAATTGGCATGGTCCACAACACAGACTGTACGATCAAAGCTTTCTGCCTTAATTTCCCAAGCGTTTGGAGTGGGCAGAGATGTCATCTGCTCAAGGGAAGTAGAAACAACAACAACATTCTTCTCGATGTGGTTTGCGCATTGTACTCTTGTTATTTTTGTGCCTCTAGCTTTTTTATTATTACATATGTATATTGGAGTGAAATAGAGCATGCAAGAGAGAAAGATTGTAGTTAGTTTATGTACATTTTATTTAGTTACTTAGTTACACAGGTTGATTCAGAGCAGGTTAGGTACAATAGAGCCTCCTAGAAAGCAAATAAAATTTATATATTTTCATCGTTATTTTGCTTGGCCATTGAGTTGCGATATTTACATCTCCCTTTCGATTATGACGAGGCCATTGCAGCTTTGTTTGTGTCAAGTCTCTAATGTCTAAGCATTCCTTTTATTATGCCTTGAAGGGGCCTGGTTTCGCCACTAACCAATTTTCTATTGCTCAACTTTCTCTATTTTTTCCTTTTATTCGTCTCATTTCCTTTTACTCCCTTCCTTCCATTTAGTGTGGGGGCTACTGATTAGCCAATGGAAACAGAGCTTCCGATTTTGGCCAAATTAAGTCAAAACAAGAGTGGTAAGACACCGATGGAGTCTCTATTTGCCTTACCTTTTCGACGTCTGCTTTATGCTCAAAATACCTATGATTCAGTTCCCATGGTAAACTGTAGATCTCTAATGAAAAATAAAAAAAGCATCATAAATAAGTGCAGATTGGTGGTAAAAACCTTTCCAATTATGTATTTTTCTTTTCTCTTGCCCTGATATCTATGAGCAGGTAATTTCCTTCCTTCTCACTTTGAAAAGATATAGTCTCCATTAGTCTTTTTAGTTCCATTTCTCTATTGTCAGTTTTTCTGTTATTTGACATTAGTTCATTGGCGCCCTTAATATCTCCTTCGCGTTGTGATGGCATCTAATTTCAAGAACCTTGATCTTCCCCAATATTTAAATTATCATGAACCCAAACAACAAGTTGATATCCGATAATCTTTCAACTCCCCTTCATGTCTAAATTTCTTAATAGGCTGGTATTAGCTAGTATTCTAGATCACATCTCCTCCTCCAAAATTTAAGAGATCTTGGTCTTTGGCTTGAAAGTAAGTCAGGGCAAAAAATCAGCTTGACTACATGAATCGAATTAATTGTGAAACGAAAAAAAAGTAGAGAGATGACTGAGAGAACCACAGAGATCAAGCAGTTGATGAGGAAATGAACGGAAATAATTTAAGAGGAGATAGAAAGAGTTGTAAGGCCGTGGCTAGACACTGATGTTACGTGAAACAAAACACCCTCTTATCGTTCTTCATTCCTGAACCCTTGTTCCCTGGATATGCCCCCAAGAAACGTATTTGGATGCGCTGCATGAACAATCGTGCCTTCTCTATAGTTATGCCTAGAATGCTGAGTCATCTATTTGTTGTTAGGTGCTGCTCTTCCCCCTCCTTCCTTAGTGACTTTTGGGATGTAGTAAAATACGCACTTCTTCTTTCAAGCCTTTTTTGAATCGGGAGTAAGAGTTTTCTAATGAACTGTGCCCTTGAAGATCGTCATAGAAAAATTAATATTATTATCATTATGCTCCCCTGAACAACGTTTTAAGTGTAGAATGGCTATTTCACATGATACAATCATCGGATCTTTTTCGAAACAAGGCCAGCAGCGAAATAGGTGTTCGAAGCTATTTCAAGTTTAAGTTTAGGTTAAGGTTATGCTAGGTTAAGTTAGGTAAAACTTATTTAGAAGAAGTCAAACAAACTCGAAAGCTTTAAAAATGTATTTGTTTCTAAGGAAATATGAAACAAATTCATCGTATATTGGTGTAACCAAATCTTTGCCCTTTTTTCACCTCCGCCATACAAATGCAAGCAAATTAGAGTAGATAGGCCAAATGGTTCCATTTTATTTGTATACTCTCTTGTTAATGGATCCTTAAAATTCTTTGAGTGATCCACAGTAAGATCTTTATATTGCATAACTTGCAATGACGCTATGCCACTATAATCCCGCCACTTATATGCAATGATTGTTGTGGCAGATCGAACGCATTCTTTCATTATAGTTAATAATGTTTCTGCTGATCTATAGAGTACAACATTTATTAGTTACTTTTCTCCCCATAAATCCAACCAAACACACTACTGAGTTTAAGCTCTTCCTACGTTATATTTTCGTCTTGAGAAACAAAATTCATCGATTTCAACACTTCCCCACCAATATTAATTGGGGTTTGGAGCAAGAAACTAGCGTTAACTTCTCCTAGAAAGTGTTTCCAATCCGTTATTGCGTTTGTTAACATTTTAAACTCTTTAACAAAAAAATCGGTATTTGTTTTCCCTCTAAACTATGAGTGAAGGAAAAACGATTCTCTCAAAAGATGATTTTGATTCTTCTAAATAAATTTCATTTCGCAATACAACACTGAAATTGAATTCACACGTATTACATCAGCAACGGCAACCTAAATATACTAATGAAAATTTCATAATATGTCCATTTTTGCAAAGTCACCTTTCATGCAAAACACCCTTTTTTTTACAAATAGTCCTCAGCGACTTCTGTGGTTTTAACTTCTCTTTCAAGTTCGCAAAATTACATCATCTTTTGAGGATATAAAATCTAAAGAAATAATGAATGAATGAGTTAACGACTATTTAGCTATCTATTGTCGTGAGTGACTGAATGACTGACAAGATGTACTTACACTACGAGCCTATCGCCTTAGTCTACCCTTAGCCTAACCTTAACTTCGCGATACCTTCGAACGCCTAATTCGCTGCCGGTCCTGTTCCGATAAAGACCCAACTATCAATTGGTGCCAACGTATTCACAATGTTTTCAAAATATCCATGGTTTAAATAATTTATATTCGAGGATGGTAAGCAAAAGATTGGATAGAAGTGGAATAAATCAACCTTAAAAATGAAAAAATAATAAAAAATTAATGTTTCATAGAGAAATTAAGAAGAGAATTTTAGTTTATTGATTTCACATAAAACTTTTATATATGTACTTTTTAAGGGGGCAAATTATGACTAATTTAAGGTAATTTATTTTGTTTTTAATGAAACTCATACCTAAAACACATAGTAAATTACGATGTGTGGTGAGTAATTTGTCACCGCTAGCAACTCTGAATTCCGCGCATTTGTGTTTTCTGGCGTTGGTTCTTTCTTCTTTCTATAATAGTAGATTCAATTGTACATCGTATCTGAAGGAAACGATACCATACCTAAATTCTAATCTGCAAAAAATAGGAAAAAGTAAGCTGTGCTGCTTAGTATTTACGCCGGAAACTCCAATGCGAAGATTTTTGAGTGCTTGGGTGTCAATCTGAAGACGATACAGAAGATCATAAAAGAGCTCCCTCAGAAAACTCCCTCTAATCATTATGATACGAAAAGTACCCACGACCTTGTGCCGTGGATCCAGTCTATCATTGTCAACGATCCCAGCAAGTTAATGATGTCCATACTCAGGGACAAGGGAGTGTTAGAGTCTCTAATCAGGAAGTTAGTGCATGATGACATTCACCACTACTCTTACAAGATAGGAGAGGGCCAGCTTTTTTCGAAGAAGATGAAGGACAAGTGGAAAGAACGTGTTTCGAAGCTTTTAGCCAAAATGAAGCATCCATTTAAGCCAGGCATGCTTTGGTTTTTCTCAGACAAGAGGTTCTGCCAAGTCTAGGGTCAGGTGCTATGCTTACAATAGAACTGTTGGTTTGCAGTGTCCCCGAAAGAAGAACTGAGATTTATGAAGACCAAGTTCTCGGTCCACATCTTGGTGTTTTGGGTGGCCATTAAGAATGGCCATGTTATGACCCTGTTTATCTTCCAGGAGGACCTCAGTGACAATACAGATGACTACATCAGGTTACTGCATGAAATTATATTGCCATGGATCCAGGAGGTTACCGAAAGGCCGTACGTTGGCAGCATGACTCTACACCATTTCAAACAAGCAGGAGGAACAGGTCTTGGCTATCAGACAATTTCTTTGCCACACCCAAACATCTAGCCTACCACCTTCTCAGACTGCAACCCCCCTCGACTATTATGTTTCGACCTTGGTTGAGAGAGAGACCAATAAAATCTATTGCACAGCGAAGCGCAGCCTAGTTCCATAATTACCACAGTTTTCACTCAGTAAAACAGGGAAACCATCGAAAAGGCTTTCTGCAGATTCAGACGACGCCCGGAGACGGTGGTTGACATCAACGGTGACTTCATTGAATAAAATGTATACCATAATCTTTCATATCTTTAACATATAAATTCTTTTACTATAGATGTCTGTATAAATGACCTCTCTGTGTTATTTTGTTTTATATTGAAGTTCAGCGAAATATTAAAAACTGAACCCTGTATCAATTAACATTTCATTGAAGGATATTGTATTTTCTGACACATTTATATCATCTCATACCGCAGAGCATTAGAATTCTAACAAAGGTTTTTCCTCCCAGCTAAATACCATGGATTCTTGTTTTGCATCAGATGTTTTTTCAATCCATTATGCCACCGGAATAAATGGATGAAGTTATGATAGCTCCAAATACAATAAAGATGAACACCGGAGATCTAAAATAGTAATTGAAGAGGCTCCGAGAAGAAAAAATTGATTTCATCGTATAAATAAGCATTTCGTGAAAGGAAAACTTTTTTTGTAGCAGAATAATCAGGACTTCAGGAGGATTGTAATGCTTTTACAGTCAACATTAGCCAAAGCGTCCCATATTTCAACATCGTAATTTTTGCAACTCATTTTTCCCCTAAATTTTTTATGTTGATTTTCTCTATATTTTTCTCATAAGTTTGATCAATCTTCAACTAAAGACGTTAAGGTGTCATGCATTACAGACCACAAACCTTGGTCAACTTAGTCCTCGTGCATGAAAAGCACCTGAAGAGGCGATATGAATTTTCCTGCGTTCGCCTCTGATTAATAATGGGAAAATTTCTCATCGGGTAAAAGTACATTTGGGATATTATGCTTTTGCTTTGTTAACTAGAATTATAGCTCTTATAATCTAAGCTATAAGCCAAATTATATTAAATTCGAGCGTGGAATTTAGCTATTCTCAATTCTCCTAGATGGGTAATTTACATATTTATCTTGGTGCAAATCTTCGTACGGCCATTCTCTCGCCTCACATAGAGCAATTTACTTTTAGATAAAAAATAAAATTGGCTCATAATTACCTTCCTTGAGAGAGTCTCGGAGAAATCTTAATTTCACCGGTGCCTTCGTGGAGGGAAAACAGAGTCAATGGTTCTTGTGCCCACATGAACACTTTATCGGCCGTGTCGCAATCATCGGGATCCGCTACATACGCTCTGCCGATGGAGTAGTAGTCTGCCAATGCGCTCTGTCGAGAAAGCCATGGTTACAGTACACAATTCCTTGTTTAAATTGAGAAAGGATTTGAAGAAGGAAATGAAGAAATGGTAAGAAATTAATAATGAAAAGGAGAAAATCAACTATGAATCGGGAGTGAACTGGGCAGGTTTAAGGAATTCAAAGAAATGAAGGGAAATGAAAATATAAAAGCTAAAATCAGTCATTTAAATTACCAAAAGTGTATTAAAAAGAGAAAATTTTATAATATTAATTTATTAAATACACTAATGAAACATCCATAATAAAAACCTACAAAAGATCCAAATTACGAAAATATAATGTAACTAAAATACAATTCAGGTGAAATCAAGAAGTGAAGAACCTAGAAAGGGATAACCTTGAAGAAAGCTAAATTTGTTGATTGGTTGGTGAATAAGATCAAGTTAGTCCGTTATTGACAGGGCTAGATATAATTAAGAAATAAGGAGACAACCCTTTATAAAGGGTAAGTGAAGGAAATATGATCTTTATGAGTAAAGATTCGAAAATTTATAGAATCTATTTAATATAATTGAGGCAACTTATTTTAAAAGTATCAATAAAACATCCCACCTTACATTGTATTGCATGATTTTTTAATAACAGATGTATTCGTCCTAGATAAATTTTTTCTTGTGCGGTGGCTGATTCTCATATGAGAACAAAGCTTCTCTTTCAGTGAACAAACTGTACTCTAAATATAAGTTCCTTTTACAGAAATTAAATAGAAGTAAATGAATAAAATTTACGGCTGCTCATCTTAATGAGGTAGTTTGTCTTTTGAGGTAAATAAACTGCCTATGGAAGAGAAGGTGACAAAGGTGATTTTGAAGTTAGTGTGAAAAAAGTATGTATTTGAGTAACTTGTTGCATTTTCTAGTGAATAATTATAGAATAGTCCCATTTAGGATACTGCAAAGATTGTTTGATTATTAGGGATATCATATGACAGAAATTGTGGAAAGTTTGGAATAATTTATGCATTAAAGAATAGGTAAAGGAGAGATGGAAATATCTATATATTAGGAATTTTATTCTGCTGAATTTATATTACGTCAAAATTCCTGAAAATACATTCTGTATTTTGAAGTAGTTAATTTGTCTGTTTTTCCCTAATACTATCTAAGAGAGTAAATTCATTGTTGCTTTCTAATTCAATAGTATTTTTAATGTTGGGATTGACCGAGTATATAAATATTAAAAATTGTCTAGTTTGTTCTAAGTTATTGAAAATAGCAACAAAATGATCTATATATAAAAAGTAAAACATGAGTTTGAAATCTAAAGGAAATTATTTCATAAAAATCAATTATAAAATGCCCCTAAAAGGTATTAATCAGCTATAATGTGTCTCGGCCTAATTTTTAACAAAACTAACACCTTTCACAATTTCTCTGGTAAAAAATTCAAGATTGTTTTAGAATTGATTTTAATGAGAATTATTTGCTTTCCAATGACAAAGCTTACCAACAGACTGGCGAAGTAAGAATAGGATCCCCAATAGTGCCAATACCAGCTAACGTTTTCATCATTCATCTTGCAAACAACTTTATAAAACAACGTCCTTTAGATTTTAAACATATATTTGTTTTCATAGGTATGCAAATGATTCTTATGATATTTTTGATATTTTAGAGCTAACATTAAATATACTAGTGAATTAGTAAGCAAGAATAAAACTTTTTCTTAGATATTATTATAAAAATGGCCGACAAAATAATGGCCTGAATATACAAAAATCCCACCTTTACTAGCCTTGTAATCAAAACTTTCAGCCATTTTGACATGCCATACAAACTCAGCGAAGTAAAAATCCCAAATATATTCCATCTCTTCTCTACCTATTCTGTAATGCATAAAAATCAAAATCTTTGTTGTCCTATTTTAAAAATAATTGCTATGCCTTTCCTTGATTGATAAATTAATCAATAATTTCCAGAACAGAATTTACACTGTGCCTTTTCTGTCATATGAAGTCCTTAAAATGAAAATTACTTGGCAGTACCTGAAATATGACCTTTAAATAAACTATTCATGGAAATTTATATATGGAAAAAATGTCTGCTTTTCAAAATCATGCAATACAATATAAGGCAGAATATTCTATTGGCACTTTTAAAATTATTGGCCGCAATAATGATCAATATAGTCTAGGAATTTTGGAATTTTTAATCATAAAACTAAATCTTCTATACTTAACTTGATATCACAGATGTTAGATCCCCCCCCCCTCTCATTTAATAATTATAACTATATCAACAACTAATCAACTTGATCCTATTCACCAATCAACCGATTAATAAATTAGGTTTCCTAAAGGCTATCTCAATTTTATTTCTTCACCTATTAATTTCACCTGAACTTTACTGGGAAGTTACATTATATTTTAGTTACTTACGATTTTGGGGATGGTGGTGGTGGTGATTATGTTTCATGAGTGTATTCAACATAATAGATACTTTAAAGTATTCTCCCTTTAATATTCTTTTGTCATTGAAATCCCTGATTTCAGCTTTTAATTCTTACAATTCGTTACATTATCTTTTCACAAGAGGGTTTTTTTAATATTTTTCATTCAAATTTGTTGTTACGAGTATTTTTAACTTCTGTGTAATACAGCTAGTCTTTTCTACCTTATAGATATTCTACTTTTGCAAATTCTTTTTTTATATTTTACTCGAATACTTCCTTAATATCGTTCATTTTAATAGTGTTCGTGTGTTCATAATTTCAGTTTTAATATTTTTACTTACCTATATTAGTTTTAATATGATTACTTTTTTAATCGTTCTTCTTTTATGTAATATTATTTGAAATTGCATAAATTACTCTAAGATTAGTTTTTTGTGGTCCCCTCACCTGTAAATATTATTTAATTTTCCTTTGTTTCAAACATTTTATAAGATTTCCGAGTAGCACAATTCATTTTCCAAACAATGATCTAGAAGTGCTCCTGCGCCATGTGTACTAAAGCATGTGTTCAATTGCTGCGCATTCTACGATTTAGATGGTGTGCTTAGGATCACACCAAACGTAGCGAATATCATTTTGGCCAAAAACTTCTATTTTAGTGTCATTTGACCCCATAACATTTTTCCAAAGTTCAATTCCCATTTCAAGATGCTCTCTAGCAAACTTTAAACTGTTCGTTACAACCTTTTTATTAAAGAGTAGAGTTTTGCGGAGAGGGAAAGAATGCAGATCATTATGATAGAGATCTCTTTTAATACAGTGGCGGCAACAAAAAAAGTGACATGTGACAATTCAGAGAAAATGAAACAGAAAAATGTAACTTACATATTTTATTATTAATATTTCATGAAAGTTAATACTTGGTCATGTTGCCCTTGCACTTGATGATCATCCTGAGTCGATTGGGCATTGATTCAGTAAGGTTTGCGAAGTAGGTGGGGTCGATCGTAACCCAGATCTTCTTCAGTGATTCTATCAGATCCTTGATGCTGCCGAGTGCTGGCTCTTGAACTTTGGTTTTCATCAGATTCCAAGCATTCTCAATAGGATTTAGGTCCGGGGAATTACCAGGCCACTCCAAAACACTAATATTATTATCATTGAAGAACCTTTTCACTAACTGGGACCTGTGAGCAGGGGCACCATCATGCATGAAAAATTCACACTGATGAATTTCCCAAAATGGCAGCATGTGCTGCCTCAAAACTTCCAGATAGTTAGTCCCCCTCATGGTTACATTCTTGGGAAGGAAGTACAGACCCCTCTGCCCTTGTTTCCACTAAAGGCACCACACACCATCACACTATCAGGGTGCTTCACAGTTTTCACGGTATATTTTGGTTTATACCGAGACACATTGCTGGGACGACGCACGATCTTTGACTCTCCTCTGACCAGCCTAAAGGTGTTTTAATCACTGAACATAACCTTCTTCCAATGGGCAGCTGTCCAATGTTTATAGGTCTTGCACAAATTGAGCCTTTTCATCTTCATAGTCTTGGTAAGAAGTGGCTTCTTGGCAGCGCGGCGAGCCGGTATGCATAAGTCCTTCTGTAAGCAATGACGGATGGTCCTGAGGGCGACGTTCTGGAGGAGGTCTGGGTGTTTTTTCTTGATTGAAGCGGAGGTTACAGAAGAGTCTGACATCACTTCACGCCTTAGGATATTATCAGTCCTTGGAGATGTCTTCCTAGCTGCACCAATGCCCTCCTTCATCTTTGGTATGGTACCTGGTGGCAATAACTCAGCTGCCCGTTTTAGGCGATGAATCGTATTTTTTGAGGTTCCTAAATCTGCTGCTACATCAATAAAAGACTTTCCCTGCTCTAATAGGGTCAAGGCACGGCTTTTTTCTGTCATAGAAAGCTTTTTCCGCCCCATTGTATCCATTTGCACAGAAGTTATAGCACGTCAAATGTAGGCACGAATGCAGGAAATCAGCACGCTGGAGTGCCATACACTAAAGCCTAACTGTACGAGCTCAAACGAGACACTGAGTTCCAGTAAAGCGCAGTTCTCTTGTCTTAGCTCAGGAGAGTCGTCCACTTGCGGCATAAGCCCCGCACCTTTTCATTGGCTAGTTGGCAAGTAAAATCGTGAAAACGATTTTGTGTATCGATTTCTGTTGCCAATATTAAATGTCACTTTTTTTGTTGCCGCCACTGTAGTTCTTTTACTCAATAGTGTCTATGATAATTCCAGATCGCTTTGTAGATCTTTCCTCAAATAATTTGGATTATTCTTTAACTTTCGAGGCATGTAACTGCGATTGTTAATCTTGCGAGGAGCTCCGACTCTTGGCAAGTTGCAGGTGATTCCATACTCGTGATGCTTTCAAATGATAGGACCAAAGTTGCATAAGCTAATTGAAATCTCCCAGAAATAATCCTAAATGATAGTCCATCTGAATGAAGTTTAATTGTGTGCTGTCAAATGGGTTGAGGAATTCTTTGACCTTCGGCATTGCTTAAAGCAAACGTCTTTCCTTATGGATTCTTATCAATAAATGACGGTGCTATTATTCGGCAGTGTACATCTGTTCCGTTTCTATAAATTTCTGGAATCTTCAATCTTACTATTTTCATCGATTTTATAGGACTTCTTATGCTTCATAACAATATTATCGTGTGTTATTAGATGGCTTGAATACTTTTGTTGTCTACTTAATTTTGTTTAGTAGCAATTTTCCTGTTAATTTTTTAACCAGAAGAGAGCACGGAGTATTTCTTAAATATTGAAAATTTTATAACACTTTTGTTATTTCGGTATTTCAATCAATACTAACAAAACTTTTTGAAACGGTATTGTTTCAAAACAGGTGTGTAAAATATTTCCCTATTATTTTCTTTTTCCAACTTAAATTTATATATCTATTTAATTAGTTTTTCAACCAGATATTTTCTGAAAACTTTTATTACTTGGCAACACCATACTGAAACTAGTCAATTATTTATAAATCAAATAATTATATTATAGTTAGCTTACCTTTGTATATAACAAAAATTCTACTAAAAAAAAATTAAGCAGGCGACAAAAGTATTCAAACAATCTAATAACACACGATAATATTGTTATGAAGCATAAGAAGTCCTATAAAATCGATGAAAATGGTAAGATTGAAGATTCCAGAAATTTTTAGAAACGAAACACATTGCTTTAAGCAATGTGTCCTTTCTAATTTGGGCAACTACACCTTAACTCCTGAGAGACAAAGGCTACTCCCAATTCTCTACTAACCAATTATAAAAGGATATTTAACCATTTCTATGATGTTTATTCTAATTAATTACCTCCGTTTTCCACACATATATAGTCTTCTGCGCTGGCTTCATATCATTATCATTAATATCGTCGACGATAACAATGACATCGTTGACAGAGGACAAATTGGCAGCATCTCGGATAAGGACTTTGATTAAGATTTGTCGCTGTTGCTCTCTGTCCAATGGAGTCCTTGTCCATAATTCTGCTCCACCCCGGCCACTGTCTAGTTCTGTCCAAAGAAATAGAAGGCGGATTTAAACAAAGAATTAAACAGAAGGAAGAGATTGATGTATAGAACACGACGTAAATTGAAAAATGAATAGAGAAGGATTAGGAAGTGATTGGAAATTAGAAAGGATATAAGTAGAAATAAAGTGGAAAAATATAATAATTTAGTGTAGAGTTTACCACCGTTTTTCACTTATTTCGAAGATTTAAAGTCGCAGCCAGCACCTATTAATTAACGTGGCTTCCGAACCTCGGGTAATTACAATAAAGGGCAGTGGCTTCCGAACCTCGAGTAATTACAATAACGGGCAGTGGCGTGAATTGGTCTCGTCTATGGACTCCATCCCGCGAATAAAAACACCCGTTGTGGCTTAACCTTTATATAATCGGAAGAGATGTTTCCACTCGGCTAGAACATCACCCAGATGAAGTTGAGTTAGGAGAGAAAGTGGAACAGCAATTTTTTAATATATTTAGCGTAATCCAATGCAGACGAGTTCATGAATTCAAGAAATAAGACAATAAGACAATTGAGACAAAAGATAAAGTTTCTATAATAGTATCAATAAAGACATGCTGCCCCCAACCCTCAAACCAAAATACTGTATAAGGTAAACCTCACTTAATCTATAAATACAATTTTACAGATTAATCAGAATTGCGTCCTATTCCAGTCCATATGGTTCTACGTATTCTCCATTTTAGAGTAATCAGGCAATACACCTTCCACATATTTGATCTCTTTTCTTCACAATTTCCTGATAAAATCTACCCTTAAACCCTCGATGCTTTCAACTTTGTAATTGGACCTACATTCATAGCATAATTTTATGACCGACTTACATGACCTACAGCACTAAATCTCACAGGCTAAATGTTGTATCAGTTCGAGCGAAAATGTGAGCTGGAAAGACTAATGAGGGCATTTCATTTACTACGCAGTTAGCAAAGAAACGGCAAAAGACATTTAAATAATTAAGAAATTGTAAAAAAAGGGAGAGGAATCATATTAAAACCTCGTTATCCATAATTGCAAAGGACCCGAGAGCTTTAATGATTATCCATTGTGCTCGTATATAGTGTAAGTGTTCGTAAATAGGAACTTAAAAGTGTCTAGTTAATATAATCTTGCTAAAATTAACTCAAAGGTTAGTTTTGTCTTAAAACAACTGGAATCTGTTTTTAGACCAATCAGAGACATAATTTCACTGCTAAATTCATCCATTTCGCCACTGTCATTCCAACTGCCTTGGTAGAAATGATGATCTTCATTGTATTCTCCCAATATCACCATTTTAAACCTTACAAATGCTTATGTTACTTAATTTCATATTTATTCCCCCTGTTTGATAAGCCCGGTATGGAGGTTCTCTAGTTCTTTTAGATGAGAAGCAGCCAGAGACATGGAGTGTGTCCAGATGCTTCAACGTAGGCAGGACACAGGCCTCGTGAAATCACTTCCATTTTCTCCTTCTAACGCGGGATTATTCAGAATCTCCAAACAAGTGGGTGAGAGCTTCATAAGAGGATATCACTTTGCCTCAGTTTTCAACAAGTCAGTCTTTATATTTATTCAAAAGTGGAATCTATCCGTGAGGCTCTTCTTGGTGACATAAGGATTTTTTCTCAGCGCTTTTCGACTCGAGACCATTCTGCTAGACACTACCTCAATGTGCGCGCCGAAACGTTCACACTTTCTCCTTTCGAATCATGAGCAAGCTTTGCATTAGAGCCAACCCGATCCTCGAGTTGATCATGGTATTCATTTGAAGCTCTTTGGGAACAAAAGACTTCCTCGTAGGGAGGTTACGAGTCTTTTTAAATTCATTAATGATCCTAATAAGGGTGCCTCTTGATGAAATACTCTTTGCACCTATCTTTTCGAATTTCAAGACACTTTGGTACAGAACAAAAATGATTGCACGCATTTCTTTGTAAAGAACCACTTCTGTGATTAGAAAAGATTCAAACATTTATTTTTACACTAAAATATTAAAAAAATTAGATTATAATTACGAATTATTCATTTAACCCAAATTTATCATCATCTTGCATTTTTCATCGAATAGCAAACTCTAATGAAGGAAACTCACCATCTAGATGAACAGGACCAGAGCGCGATTTTAGATTCAGGGAAGGAATGCACATTTAAAAAAAACAAAACACTGGTCAACAATTTCTTTCGGAATCTCAGTTTCATAAAATATCTTTACACTTTATTACTGATTTTGACCTGTTAAATTCAAATCTGAAAACGGTTTAGTTCTACATACTCTGGTTCTCATGCAATTGTAAGTTTTTGATTTTTGCCGTTTGTGGTCTAATTAATTACTTACACGTTTATATTATCAACAGATGTATTAAAATTATTTTGTTTTCCTTTTTCTTTCTAAAAAAAAATTGTCTATATCACTCTCCTTGTTTGAGATAAAGGAACCTCAGTTCGTCCCCAGAAAAGTTATGAGTACTCAAGAATAATCATCAACAGTAAATAGTTTACTTTCCTTGCCTACACTCGGGACTCTCTTCCCATACCGAGGCTGGGCTGGTCCAGGAGAGTTGCGTGACTCGCCGTTCAAGGGCGATCCATAAAGTCACAGTTTCAGAAAAAAGCGGGGAAAAATATCTCCGTCCCTCAAGTGTAGTGCTCCTACTCTAATCAGTTACCGAACCCCAAATACATCCCTCTACACAAGGTGGTGTCAGCTGCTGCATAGGCAATCATGATGCACCGGCCCTCAAGATAAATGCGTGCCACCCATCCACAACACCCGCAAGTGGGTCAATGGCGCTATACCTTTCATACACTCTCACTTCTTCCATCTTCGTCACTTTCTTTACAAATATCTCGTAGCTAACTTTCGCAGAGAGTTGCCACAATTGGTTTTTGCTTCTTAGTTTTAAGTAAGGAAAAACTAAACAACATCTGCACTCACACCTTTCCTCTCTACAATCTCTTTCGCGCATAAATTCCTTCAAAACATATCAAAATAAAGAATTGAAAAATTGAATGAGAAAAGAAAATGAAAAAAACCCAGAATATATAAAATAAATAAAAATATCAAAAACAAGAATAACTACTTAGAAAAATTGACTTAACAAACTCTGTCAATAAAATGCAAAATTTCATTATACAAATCCTTGGTTCTGTTTACAGGAATGTTCATAATGTGAATTTTGATGCATTGTCTGGCCGAAAACAGCCCTAGGACAGAGAAATGGGAAAGCATGTTCTCTTTGTACTGTTTGCCAATTTTTTCCTTCCTTTTAGGGTAAAAATCAACTTTGTCGTAGTAATTTGAATTCAGCCATTAAAACCGACTCTCAAAAAAGTGAACTCAAATAATAGTCAGATAAAAAGGAAAAGACATGTTAAAACCTACAATTCGAATGCTACGATTTAATAATTTACAAAAACAGGTATTGCACACGATTGCCTCTGCGCTCTTCATTGATTCCGGGTAATTATGCACAAATATAATAGTTATAAAAAAAGTTATTTATGCCTGAATAAATTAACGAATTTGGCAGAGACAATCATCTTGTTTACCTTTCGGAATTCCCATGACATGGCTAGAACCAACGGACCACACAACTGACTGCTATTTTTGTCTGGTGAATACAAAGGGCATTGGCAAGAAAAACAGACAGAAAAACTTATCTTCTAGTATCTCCTCAGCAATCCGACCTACTCTGCACACTGGTGAGGTCCCAATGTCCGTTTTTAAAAGAATTCCTTCCATCTAAAGATGTGGGTAGTGACCAAGAGTAAGATAATGTTGATGAAAGTCAATAAATACTTTCAGAATCCGGCGATCCTTCTTATAAGAACCCAGAGTCATTAACTCCTCAACAGTTTAGCAAGCCAGAGCTGAATTACCTTATGTGTGATTTGGGTCTCTCCAGAAATGCAGCTGAAGTGTTAGCCTCTAGGTTTCAAGAAAAAAAATCAGCTGAGCCATACAACCAAAGTTTCATACTTTTGAAATCGGGAGCAGGTTTTTTTTACCATTTTTTAAAGAGGAGAATAATTTTGTTCAATGTCATAAATCTCAGGTCTTCTCCAGGAATTAGGGATGCCAGTATATAATCCAAATGACTTGCAATTATTTCTAGATAGTTCTAAGCGCAGTTTGAATTGTGTTCTACTTCATAATGGCAATGTATATGCAGTTATTCCAATTGGACATTCTATGTAATTACAAGAGGAACATAATGACATTAAAACTGTGATTGACCTCCTAAAATACCATGAGCACAACTGGAAAATTTGTGTGGACCTTAAAATGGTTAATTTCCTCCTAGGTAGACAAAGAGGATTAACAAAGTATCCCTGCTCTCTCTGGATGTGGGACATTCGAGTTCGAGGAAAGCATTGGAAACATAAAGAGTGGCCCATACGTGATACTCTAGAAATGGGTATTCCAAATATTGTCAACGATTCAATTGTCAGACTAGAATTGATAATTTTTCCTCCACTCCATATCAAGCTAGGTTTGATGAAGCAGTTTGACAAAGCGTTGAATTCTGATGTGAATGCTTCCAACACATATATTCTGTATTCCCTTGTTTGTCCTTCGAGAACATCAAGGCTGGTGTTTTTGATAAACCACAGACTCGTGCACTTGACGCGATCAAGAATTTGCCAGAAAGATGAACGACATGTAAAGGACTGCTTAGCTTTCATTTGTGGCAGTGATGGCAAACTTTCACGGTACTTGGTAATAAAAAGGCTGATAACTATGAAACTTTCGTAGCTAATATGTCATCAGTTTTTCACGATCTTAGATGTAACATGAGTGTAGTCATCTTGATAGATTTCCCGAGAACCTATGAGCAGTAAGTGACGAGCAAGGCAAGCGGTTTCATCAGGACTTTTAAGACCATGGAAGAGCGCTACCAAGGAAGATAGGACAAACATATAATGTTCCAGCAGATTACTGCTGGAACATTAAACGATAATGCCCCGAGACAATCCACAAACGCAAGAATGAATTACGTAAACGAAGTAAGAAACTAATTTATGCTACTAGATTGCAGCGTTATCAATTTCAAAGGAGAACGTAGGAATCACTCTCCTTAAGCCATGGCTTGGTTTCTTATTTTAGTGACTTTAATATATTGTAAAAAGGATTGGCAATAGTCTTGCTGAAAGGGAAGAGCAGTATTTTGTGTATGATTCAAAATACTTTATAATTCGAGTGGGGTTAGTGGTCTTTGGTAAGATACTTTCAGATATTCATTGACCATTAGTTTATAAGGTATAGTCCTGTTTGATCCATCATTAAATCCTTGGCACCACCTCGTGTCTGAGCATTGCTTCCTTCATGTTATCCTATCTTCTCTGTTAAGGGCAGAGAATGAGAGAAAATGGTGACGAGAAGCCAGTACCTAAGTATCTTGTTTTGGGTGATCGTGGCTGTGCGACGATCACGCACAATCACTTGACTAGGGCCATGTCCACCCAGCTTAATGAGGAAGAGACGTGCAATTTCAATGATCCTGGTTGCAGCGAGCTACCGGGTTCTTAGTATGTAAAGGCCGGCCTTTATCACATATGCCCACCAGACGCAGCACTCCTCCACCGGTACCAAATTGGTTTGCCTTTGGGGTCTTGGGTTTGGTTTATTATTTTCAGTTTTCCTTCTCCTAATCTTTACTTGAAAAGGTTTACCCTACAGCATAGCATGGGGTTGGATTTAAATTTCTCCTTTTCGAGGCTTTTGTCTGTTTGACCCATACATATTTGGCGATCTGCAGATTTATATTTATATTCAAAAACTATATTTTTAGGACGGCATTTTTTAGGACGGAATGATAAAATGGTAATATTTTTTTTGCTTAGTTAATCAGTGACCTGGTATGTTTTTGCAGCTTTCTAAAATCCAAATATTATTATTATTATTATTGGTGAAGTTCCGAAAATTGCTAGGAATTTAATCATAGTTGATTTTTTAATTTTATTTTTTTATATATTGGAAATTTTTCTAAAAATTATTTTTAAAATAGATTTTAAAATTTAATCTTTATCTGGAAGAAATAGCTAGCTACTTGTACTTAAAAACGAGTAAAGCGAAATGAGTAATCTGGTATGTTTTCGCAATTTTCTAAAATCAATATTTTATTATCATCATAATCATCACTAACTCTATAATTGTATAACGGGATTTTTTGAAGATGAGTGAAAAATTAATAAATGTTTTTTTTTGCTTAGTGAACCTCGATGGACTTCCCGAAGCAATTAGTCTCTTGGATTCATTAAAATATCTGGATACATAGATAACGCAACTTCATTAGAGCTAGTTACAAAATTATTAAAGGAATTGGCTAAGATTTAAATTAACATATTACTGAATATACAACAGATGGTGCATCGGTAATGGTAAAGCTCAGAAAAGAAATTGTCCCTGAGCACCATCAATGCATAGACTATTGTATTTTCTCTTACTATCACAGATGTTTTATACATCAAAAAGTGTTGTAATTTGAATACAATTTTATAAATAATAAGGCAAAATACGATGAAATATCATTTAGTTTATTCAAACAGTAGAGACTAATCCGTCAAACGATTGTTTTCTTAAACAAATGGCAAGCAACCTTGTCTTTCCCAATTGCATACACAATGTAACCTCAAACTGATTGGTTTTCACAAACACACGCATTTTCTTTTTATTTAATTCTGCATACCCTTTCGTTAAAACTTTATAAACCATATAATTAGAAAAATATTTGTGGTCTGAGTTTTATATAATGTTCTAAAATATCTTGTGATTGTAAATTATAAAAAAACAATAGTCTTCCTATTCCTCAATTTAATCGTTTAAATAACATTCTTTTTAGAAAATCAGTATATCTGTTTCTAAACGAATGCCTTTGTTACGATATATAACAGCATATTAACTGGTTTCCATATGTTAGGGGCTTCACAAATCCATAACTACACTTCTGATGGAAAGATATTTTTGAAATGGAGCTTTTCTCCTGTACTATACAGTTTAATTTTATTCTTCTCCTTATTTTATTTTGCATGCTGCTGTCAGGAGTTACAAATTGACCTTTTAAAATATTCTCTCTCTTCTGTTTGTTCATTACTTGTTTTAGTAAAGAATTTCTGTCCGGCTCTGAGACCATCATCTGCTTAATGTTATCATTAATGGTTGTTTATCTTGGATCGAGTAAAATAAACAGTAATAAGAATATCAAAGCAAACTTAGCCTAAATATCTCTAATAATTCTGGTTTCCATAAAAAAACATGGTTTATTACCTCAGAAAATATAAAAACGAAAAGCATGTTAAATACAATTAACTTGCTGAGAAAAACTAAAAAGGGCCAAACTCCTACGGATTAAAGTTTAGAAACATAGATCTCGACTGCATTTCCAGCCGGGAAAATGTGTCTTGTGCGAACGAGAACAGGAATAAAAAGTTAAGAACTGAAGTTGAATAGTCTCTTAGAATAAAAAAAAAGAGAATAATGACATCAAAATCTTGCAGTCTCCTTCAAACATTTTATAAGCTTTCTCATCCTGAATAGAGATTGTTCTAATAATGGGAGTCGAGAATTGACGTTTTTCATGGGATATTCTGATATACCCTGACAATTTTAGAGCTATTTTACATTTTAACAAAACGAATATTTGAAAAGTTTTCAAAAGCCATGTAATAACATTTGTATTTGATTAGGTGCATAAACAATCGCTCATTAATTACTAGAATTGATCTTAAAGATTCGTGGTTATTTAAAAAAAGGTTAAAAGGCGGATACTACGGTTTAATGACAGCTGAAATCAAAAGAAAATATGGATAAAGTATTAGTTTCACCAATTTAATTTATTAATAAAGTATAGCACCTTTGTTATTATATAATTATAAATATAACTTCGAAAACCTTGATCCCTAATACTAACGGATTCCTAATCCGATTACAATTGTCGATCCTGCAATATATGGGCGGCACTGATGACGACAGTCCAATAAAATTAAATAAAATTGACTAAGTCATTCTTTGTATGAGTTATTTATAAGATCTGTGATTAATTTCCTCGCTCGACGCTGTATGTAATCCATTATTACAATGTTCGTTCACAAGCATGAAGAGCTAGATTGCACCTTGTATCTCACATTCCGAATGATGTCTTACAAACGCGTTTAGAGATAGAAGAAGAATATCTTTTAATTTAAGCGTAAAATTTCGAGCAATCTATACTAGAAACTAAATCCTACATCCTGTTTTCAGGTTCACAATTTTAAATTTTACTCACCCTGTTTTACTCTCTTTGAGGATTATCAAGACCCAAGTGCATTACATGTCCACGTTGATTTGTATTTGCCAATTATTTACTCTATATAATTAATCCTTAGTTTGGTGTCATCAGCAAATTTTAAAGTTTCACTTGATAAATTTGTGTCTAGATCTGTAATATATTGTCCCACAACTATGTCTAGATTATTGTAAAACATAACATGTGACATGACCAACATATTCAGATGTTTTTGTTTATTATTATAACTAAAATATACAATATCGGAATAATGGATAATTTGTTTTAAACACATAAGTGTTCAAAATGTCAACCATTGCTATGAATGCACCACTGCGCAATTTGAATCACTGATTGGCAGACTTCCACCCCATAATTAGTAATAATATTTCTACACACTTTTTCAATTGTGTCCATTTATTTTTTTCAAGCGATGTAGGTCTTCTACTGTAAACTTTATTTTTCAAATGATCTCCCATAAAAAAAAATCAACTGAGTTCAAATATGGTGAGTGTGTTGGATACTCGATAGTACTTCGTCTTTTGATCTACGGGTTATGAGAATTTTCATCTATTTAGTTCGTAACCTTAATTACTAGTTGTTCCATCTCATTGAAAGTAAATATACTCATGTTCATATATCTGTTAAATTCCTGGTATATCTTATCCCTGAAGCAGGTTCAAAGCTATAACAAGTAACTATTCTATCGAGAAAGAATCGAACAACGAAATCTTCTTAAGATAAAACACTCCAGACAGTTATATCCTGTAAATTTAGATGTTCTACAAAGATTTGTGGCTATTCATGTCATCAGTATGTGCATTTATGACGATTATTTATTCCTTACACCTTAAATATAGCCTCATCAGACCACAAAAGTTTCACAGCAAACTGGTCATCTATTTTGTCCCAAACCATTGTCAACACTGATTCTGCGATCCGGATCATCATCATTCATGCCATATAATAATCTCAGGATGTAAAATTTCGATTTAACATTCTTCATAATTCTGTGGACATTTGCCTTACTTTTCTCTATTTGATGAGCACATTCTCGCACATATTTTATGATGATCGGATGAAAATTATGCATTTTTGCTAGTACACATCACGCACTGTAACAGAGATTCACGGGGACAAATGGCCTAAGGGGGTATCTCACGCACGAACGGACCTTCAACCAGCGTGTTTTGATGAACTTTCGGAGCGATAACGAAGAAAGACGAGTCAAACTGGAGCCCGGCACCCAAATCAGCAAGAAAACGCTAAGCCCTTTCCCCACGTCGCCTTGAATCGGAGCGGGACCCACTTTTGCTGGCAAATAAAATCTTTCCGGCGAAGTCGTATATAGTTCCCAGGGCGGAATCAAGCAAATTAGTATTGAACCAGCAGCCAGGAACTGCTCACGCAGTACCAAAGCGGTAATCACGAAGATTCATTGGAACCAACCAAAGAACACAACGCGCACTTCACAAGCAACTCTCTGTTACCCTAAAGAATTGCAGGCAATAAACCAGTGTTCAGAACTACGGCATTCAAGGACGTATGACCTTATTTTGGAATAACGCGCTTGGCTCCGAGCCCAGCAAGGATACTCCCTCGAGCAACCACTCGAGGACATCTCCCCCCTTTTGGAGAATCGTAAGCCTATTGGATTTTTCTCTATCACCGTCGAAGAGGAGTGACGCTTTCCGACTACGAAGCTTCACCTCATCATCTCCTCTTGTTTTTTGGGGAGTAAATATTGTGCTGCTCATAGCTCGTGCCGAATAATTCATTGTAAATTATTTTAATTTTGCTGAACGATTAATTATTGTTAAATTCTGTTATTTGTTTGTATAATAGTAAATATATTTTTTTCTTTTGTTTAAACCCAAAACAACATAAAAAGCCATTGGTATATTTTCTACGTCGGCCAACGGAATAAACGCACTCGAATATTCCCCGTACTAAAAAGGGATTTCCCCTCCCCGCGTCTAAGGAGGGCAAGCGAAGGTCAGTAAAACCTATCTCACCTACGACAAAATAATATATATATATATATATATATATATATATATATATATATATATATATATATATATATATATATATATATATATAATTAAGCTGGTTTCAGGTTTATAAGGGTCGTTAAAGGTTTTTATTTAGAAGCTTTTAAGATTGTGGTTCTGGATATCAAGGAAACAATAATTTTCTTGCTAAACTACTGGCAAACTTAGATACACGATCCTGATGAAAATTTTAAGTTAATTACTTTGTGATTATTGTGACTGTGTATCGCTATTGTTCCCAAGCGCATTATATATCTGTTATTTCGGCAAATTGTATTTGTTCGGTTTTGTTTGTCGTACCTAATGGTAGGCGTTAAGGCTTGTTCGCCTCAATCACAGAATTCGCATCATGAAAGCGTTTTTATGTATGGTTTCTACAGGGTCATGTAAAACCCATTGAAACTTCCTTAGTGCTCATAGGTGCTTTGAATGAAACACGATTAATTAGGGTTCCGTAAACCCGCTGCGTCCTCTTGTTGTTTGTGCGTTAATTTTTTTAAGTACAAACAGGTGAGACATCATGTCTTCGTTCGAAATTTTTAGGCATAAGGAGAATCTCTTGATCGAACTGGGAAGGACTTAATGTCCTATATCCAGGAAAAAGAGAGAGCAGCAAGAGCGGAAAGAAGAGAAAGAGAAGAGAAGAAACGAAAGGAAAGGCGAAAAAGGGAAAAGGAAGACAAGGAAAGAGAAGAAAAAAGAGAAGAGAGGGAAAGAGAAAGTGAAAAACGGGAAGAATGGGAGAGAATTCGTTTGCACGAATTAGAGATGACAAGGACGAGAAACGAAAGCCTATCCGTCACTTCAGGGACCGGAATCCAGCAACCAGCACCTGTCAAACTGCCTGCCTTCAAAGAAGGGGAAGAATTCTCTTCATATTTAACCCACTTTGAGAAGATCTTCGAAGTAAATCAGTAGGACATAGAATCAGATGGCGTAGTTAAATTCTTGCCCCTACTGAACACTCACCTGAGGGATATTTTCATTTACCTACCCTCAGAGGCAGCAAATGATTATTCATCGTTGAAATCCGAGCTACTTGCCGCCTATAATAGGACCCTAATTTTTACCGTGTGAAGTTTAAACAGTGCAGAATTCAGCCCAATCAAACCTTCAGACAGTTCGAGTACAAATTATAAAATCACCTTAATTTCTGGCTATGATCGATTATATTCTTAAGGACCAACTTTTGGCATCACTTCCATCAGAAATCAGATCATTCGTCAAGGACAGAAGAGTGCATAAAAGAGGATTACGTTTATGCAACAAGCCACAATTGCTACCCCAAAAAAGGAAAGAAAGTGGAACCATCTTCTCCCAAATTTAAGGTAAATAAGCATAAATTCGGGCCTCACAACAATAAAAATTTTGTCAAGATGACAGGACATACCAAGCATAAGCCTGTTCGAGCACCCGTCAAACGAGATGTCCAGCCTTTCTCCTCTAATCTCACTTCGTCAGCGTTCTCCAGGAGGACTATTGTGTGTCATTCCTGGGGAATCGAGGGTCATATAAGAACAAATTGCCCACAAAACTCTCACTTGAAGAGTACCTATTCCCACCAGATGATTGACACTCCTTCTCAGATCCCGTCTCAACCGGAAACTCCTCTCTCTTCGAACTAATCAAGTCCCGACTGCCACCAGGTGAACTTTTTTTAACAAAAGCAACCTTGGGAGCCTTCAATACGAGACTGATACAGTGAACTACTGCCATATCTCCACCCTAGTCCGAGATACCGGTTGCACGTGTATCGTTGACTCGGATAAGCTTCTCCCACCTGTAGCATGGGCTCACGATTGGCTCGCCATCGTTCATAATTACCTGGGAAACGCTAATCGGTTCTCTATCGTGTTAAGTGTTATATAGACTGCGCCTATTTCACTGGCTGGACCGAAGTAATTGCAGTCCTCATCAAGTTTTGTGCCGCTCTGATTGGGCAGAGCCCTGAAGTTTCTTCACCCCCAGTGTCTCAACCCGTGAGTACCCGCTCACAAGCAAAGCAGGATTTGGAAGCAACGGCACCCCTGGGAACCCCCAATCTTCAGAATATAGCAATGTCGTAAACGAGGACTTTGCTACGAAACAGCAGGAGTGTGAATCCCTTCTTCCTCTGTGGACTAAGATCCAAAATAAGACGAAAGACTCCATTAGAGCTGGCAAATTAGATCCTTCATCGTTAAAGATAACCTCCTCTACCGCATATGCTCCAAGGAAGATCCCACCGAGTTTCGATCATTATATGTTCCCCGCTCTCATGTGCGACTTATTTTACAAACTGCACATGACAGCCTTTTATCGGGTCACTTCAGTCACACAAAGACTGCCCAACGAATTTTGTGTACTTTTATAGGCCCGGGAGCGTCGGAGGAAATTCTTCGCTATTTTCGATCATGCGACATATGCCAGAAAACTGCGATTAATTAGCGAGTTTAGCCGGCCCCCTTGCAGAAGGGCCATATAATCTCAGAAGGCTTTTCCCGAGTGGCAATCGACTTAGTTGGACCAATCCACCCACCATATAGTGAGGGCTAGAGTTATGTCCTCATTCTAGTGATTTTGCCATCTAGTTCCCCGAGGCTGTCCCCCTCAAATAGATCGACAGCATTTTGTCTGCCGAAGCCCTTATCTCCATCTTTTTCCGCGTTGGATTATCAAAGGAGATATTCTCTCACCGAGGCCGTCATTTCACTGCTCATTAGATGGAGCAGGTAGGAATACTACTCATTGTAAAGCCACTATTTACCACACATTTCACCCCCCTGCCGGAAATGGTATGTGCGAGAGGCTGAATGAGAATCTCAAGACCGTTCTGCGGAAGATTAGCCCAAGTAAGCCAAGAGAAAAGCATCTTTATCTGCCAGTGGCTCTTTTTGCGTATAGAGAGATAACACATCATATTTTGGGGTTAGCGCAATTTGAATTATTTTGAGGTAAGAACGTTCGAGGCCCCTTTAGCATTCTCAAAAACTTTTCACTAACCAAAAATTAGATCGTGAGGTCGAAACATCATATTCATACATAATCGAACTCCGTCAGAAGTTAGAAGAATGCACCGAAATCGCCTACCAAAATGCCGACGTTAATCTGAATAAATATAAAGCGATTGTAATTCCAGAGACAATAACAAAGTGCTAAGCTAATGGAAGGGCCTCTACTAAATAATAGAGAAATGCCGTCACGTCGATCATTTGGTTGAAACACCCACAGGGAGAAAGCTTTTCTATATAAACCTCCTTAAGAAATATCATCGGCGCGCAGGAGTTGACCAAATATTGGCTATAGACGAAGAATTAGCTATTGAGTCAAGTTACCCTCTAGAGCCCCTAGGTTTAGTACAAATTGCATGCATAGAGCAAGATAGCGAATACCTCTTAATCGTACCAGATATGATGGAATCCTCTTTTATCGATCTCAAGATAAGTGACAAGTTATTTATTGTTCGCTCAGAGAAATCAGCTCACATCTCTCGTAAGTCAATACGGTGACGTCATCTCAGGCATTCCAGGTTGCGCTACTCAGTTTGAGCTCGATATTGAAATTGACCACCCAAGAGGCTATTAGGTCCAAACAGTATCTGTTACCCGTACATTTAAAAGAAGCTTTTAATACGAAAGTTGAAAAGTTATTAAATTTAAAGATAATCGAGCAGTCATATCCGATTACTGTTTCCCCGTCTCATGGTTAAGAAACCCAATAATTCCTATAGGATGTGCATCGACTTTAGGAAAGTAAACGCCGTTACCGTGTTCGACCCAGAGACGATTCTAATTATCGACCAAAATCTCCATCTGTTTGAGAAAGCGAGCTATATTTCAGAATTGGATTTGTGTAAGGCATATTCCCAGATCCCATTGCGGGAAGAGGTTAAAAGGTACACCGCTTTCCCGACCGAAAAAGGGTTACTACAGTTTCATCGGCTCCAATTTTGGCTCTTAACCACCTGCAGTAGCTAAAATAAGATGTTAGGACGAATTTTAGATTAGCTACCACACATATCATTCTATTTCGATAATAGTTACATGGCTACAAATGAATGGGACCAGCACGTGACCGCTCTTCAAGCGCTGCTGCAAAGGCTCATGGATCGTAATTTGATAATTGGTCCGAGTAAATGTCATTTTTCCTTTAATACAATAAATTACTTAGGCTTCCGCATAGGGAATAATCAATTAGCCCCTCAGGATGAAAATATACAAGATATCGTAAAGATGCTGCTGCCCGCAAACAAAAAGCAGTTTAGGTCGTTCATGGGTTCCGCCTCCTTTTATCAGCGATTCATTGAATTTTGCCGCCCTTTCTGCTCCCATTTGCGAGCGCCTGAAGAAGAAGGCCCTAGAACAATTAGTTTGGACTCCATTGTCAATCACCAGCTTCAAACAACTCAAGAGCAAACTCGCGTTGGCCCTAATATTACGGTTGCCCAATCCCGCCAAACCATTTGGCATCTAGACGGACGCAAGCAACGACGACGGCATCGGATGTCTTTTAGTTCAATACGGATTCAATGACGAGAGATTTCCCATCGCTTGCGCCAGCCGAAAGTTATTACTGCGTGAAAAGAACTACGCAGTATTTGAGCGAGAGGCCCTCGCTATCATATGGGGGAATTAAAATATTTGACTGGTATTTTATAAGGGAGGAATTCGTAATCGAAACCGATCACAAACTCTTTTCGTACCTGCGAAATATTAAAAATCAACAATGGTAGATTAATGCCATGGAGTTTGTTCCTGCAAGAATTCCAGTTAGGATTTGAGAATGTTATGGCCGATAGCTTAAGCCGAAATCCGGTATATTTCCTACCAAGTGAATCTTGAGCCTACTATTGTTATATAATATAATATATATATATATATATATATATATATATATATATATATATATATATATATATATATATGTTCAAATAAATTTAGGTAAGAAACATGTACCCTTTTGTATGTAATTTGGAACTGAGTCAGATGTTCCCTCTCCTTAAAATTCGGTGTTTATAATCATGACTGTTGTAAATTAAGTATTTTGGGTGATAACAATCGATCTATGTACATTTTTACAGTCTCTATTGGTATATATTTTGACTTTTTTGTGTGATTTTGTATAATGTATTCCTTGGCTATATATTTTTTTTTGCTGTGATGCAAATTTATTTATTTTGTATTTGTACAATGCGTTTTTTTATTTCGTGATGTGAAGGTATTGCAACACCTTTTGCATTTCTCGAGATGTCCTTCCTTCTGAAAGTCCCATCTTACGAGGGAAGTAGATGTCAGGTCAGAGAGAGAGAGAGAAAGAGAGAGAGAGAGAGAGAAGGAGAGAGAGAGAGAGAGAGAGAGAGAGAGAGAGAGAGAGAGAGAGAGAGAGAGAGAGAGAGAGAGAGAGAGATTAGGAGAGGGAGAGAGAGAGAGAGAGAGAGATATTCACACAGACAAAGAGGCTTAAGGGAATATCTCACGCACGAACGGACCCTCAACCGGCATCTTTTGGTAAACTTCCAGGGTGATAACGAAGCGTAACGAGTCAAACTGGAGCCCGGAACCCAAATTATCGAGAGGGTGCTAAGTCTTTCCACTCCGCGCCTTAAATTGGAGTGGGATCCACTTCCGACGGCAAACAAAATCACTTCCAGCGAAGTCGAATATATTTCCAAGCACGGAAACGAGCAAATTAGTATTTAACCAGGAACCAGGCACTGCTCACGCACTATCCGAGCAGTAATCAAGAGGATTCATTTGAATCAGCCAAGGAACACAGCGCGCCATTCCACAAGCGACTCTCTGTTACCATTAGGACTCGCAGGCAAGAAACTAGTGTTCAGAACTACGGCAGTCAAGGGCGTAAGGACTTATTTTAGAATAACGCGCTTCGCTAGTCTCCCTGACACATCACCGGCGCCCTGCCCTTTTTACTCATTACTCCTTCCTCTTCTCTTTTATGCCCGGCATCTCTTGGAATCACCGGGAATGAGTACTAACAGGCAGATCGGAACGAGACACCGACCCGTCCAGGCCAACCCGGAGCGCGTTTAAGCCCCCATTCAAGACCATGTTAGCGAGAGTAGCAAAAAAGCTACTACCATCCAGGGCCACCCAGTTGTCGCATCCCTGGACTCGCTCGAAGCTACCTGAGGATCTCAGGACACCCGCAGTGCGGCCACTTTAGTCACAAGGTACTTTCTTCCTGGTTCGCCAGGTCTTCCCAATTGCTTCACATTAGGAGCAAGCGTCACCTACCCTTGGTAAGGGTCCATCGGTGGTAACGCATATTCCCGGATTCACCCGGGTACAGTTCACCACAAGTGAACTTCCTCCTGTTTACCCACTAGTTCCGGAAACCCCTAGGTCTCTGCTAAGGCTGCCAGCCACCGCCGCGCCGGACCCCGTCCTGGCCTCCCTGCCGACTCCCACCGACCTCACCGATTAAACAAGTACTAGGTGGGATATCGTCACTAACAACCTCCGCACTAACCTACAGGCCTCCTGCTTTAAGACGAGGGACCGAGAGGCGATCCAGTTGCTGTCCCTTCCGGAAGATCATCAGCGCCCCGGATTACCACCGTCCTCACCATCGACTCCGCCTCTACCACGTGGTTTTCCAACACGGGTGGACAACAGCGCTGAACGACGCCAGGGAGCAGTCTGCCATCGAAAGCGGAATAATCATCTCCGAGAGGTCTCTTCCCCGCCCTCTGACTGCCTCCTGACGCCCACCACCTGTCTATGGATCATGGGCTCAGCCGCCGCCTCAAGAGGCCGTGGGGGACGCGATACAAACCGGCCTAGCCAGGGCCTACGCCTTCCTGCAAACGTTTGTAATGGCCTTACATGGTAGGAAGAACTCCGTGTCGCAAGAGCCCGACGCCGCATCGGTCTTGACGACCGGTCCCGCTCCGACACCTCCGAGGAGTTCTGTTCCCTTTTCCCTGCCAGCCCGCCTTACTGCACAACGCTGTCCCTCTCCCTGGACTCGTCTGCATATTCTTTCAGGATCTCGGCCAGCGACTCCAACGATCTTTTCTTCTCCCCAGCGTCACGGAAAAACCTCTTCGGTTTCGGTGGTACCTCCGTATCGGCCTCGATTTCCGACGCCGCCACCAACGACCCTGCCACCCCACCATCGGTACCGCGCGCTACCTCTTCTCCTACCTTCTTCCCTCCTTCCACAGGTGGTCGACTTCTAGTCTGATAACGAAATCATCATCTTAGACCACCCGCCCGCCATCCTCAACCCTCCCCCGACAACAGGACCCGCGCATCTTCTTCGAAGAAACCTCTACCTCCCTGGGGCACTTGACCATCGCGGACGATTCGGCCCTAAGGGACTTTTTTGATGAGGCAGCTGAGGAACTTGGCGCCCTCACCATTGAGGCTCCCGCGCCACCTCGAAGCCTGGAGCTCATCACACCATGCTCATGCCGGGCTTGGCGGTCCCTACTGTCATTAACATACCACCCCTTTCTGTTTGATCAGGTTCCTCAGCCCCCCATACTGGAGAGGAGGACCCTTCCTTTATTACAAGAAACAAAGATGTGTGACTTTGGCCTAGACGCAAACAGAGGGCTGGAACTTAAAACTGGGACAGAAGTACAAAAACCAGCCTTATTACTGGGCAGGAAAGGGGATACAAAAGGAAACGGGAGGGTGAGAGGGAGATGAAGGCGAGGTAGGAAGGGCCGGTGATGTGTCGGAGACGAGCGCTAAACAACGAATGGCGCTCCGCGGTGCGGATAGCTTCCTATATAGACTAGGGAGAAGAAGATGTCTCGATGGCGAACGGAGAATTCCTGCAAAGGTTTGCGAAGCACCATCCGCTGGATTCCGACGACTTGAATGTAGGTGATATGACGAGAGTTCTTGCAGAAGATCTTGGTGAGGTTGGCAATGGAAGTAGGAGAGAGATAATTAAAAAAAACCGCTGTATATTTTTCCTTGAAAGGCGTTCCTGATTGCCGGGATGTTGTCCAAGTATACCTGGTCGTTAAGAAAGATGAGGAGTGCGAGGAGAAGAACGATGGACTTAACGCCAAAAATGCCCAGATCCCAGTTCCTACAGTCCCATGCCAGCTGAGAGGAGCCGGTGACAAGTGAGGCGTCAACGGCTACTCGGAGAGGGAAAGGCCGTGGTAGCTTCCAACGTGTCCATTTATGATGGACGAAGGGGATCAGGTTGCGGAAAATCTCAGGTCGGGGGGCGGTGAGATGGTTGTGACAGAGTTGAATCCAGACGAAGGGAAGGCAGAGGACAGGGACGACGAAGTTTAGAAGACCAGCAAAGCGTAGCCAGCACTTGCGGGGAACAGGATGGGCGGCGACGTATTCTAGGGCGCTGGTCGTTATCTCACACAGCTGTTGGGTGATCCTGGTCTTGTAGCTGCGGAGATCAATTTCGATGCCCAGGTAAGTCAGCTAGATCGTGAATGCCTAAGATGCATTTCCTAAGGTTTATCGGACCGAACTGGCATGGGCCAGAGTGAGGAACCTTCTGAGGGCTGCTTTGGTTCCTACTGCCATGATGTCGTCCAGGTAAGTATGTGCGACGACCTCAACAGCCTCTGCCTATCCGTTGACGACGGTGGAGAGCGTCATCTGCATCAAAAAAGGGGCTCCAGAGAATCCCATTGGGAGGCGCTTGAAGCGGAAGCGGCGCCCATCTACCACAAATCCAAAGCTCGGGCGGGCCGAGGGGTGAAGGCGAACGTGGTAGAAGCCATTCTTGAGGTCGAGCTTGATGGCGTAGGAATACTCCGGGGCCTGGGCAAGGACCTTGGGACTTCATGAAGTCGGACTACGAAGCTTTAGCTCATCATCTCCTGTTTTCTTTCGAGTAAATATTGTGCTACTCATAGCTCGTACCGAATCATTCATTGTAAATTAATTTCCTTGTGCTGAACCATTAATTTTCCCATAGTGTATAAATTATTGTTAAATTCTGTTATTTTTTTGTATACTAGTAAAGATTATTTTTGTTTTTCTTGTTTAAATACCAGAAACACATAAAAAGCCATTGATCTACTTCCTAAGTCGGACAACGAAACAAGCGCACTCGAATATGCCTCGTACTTGAATGGGACTCTCCCCCTCCCGCGTCTAGAGAGGGCAAGCGAAGGTCAGTGGAGCCTATCTGACCTACGACAGGCACAATGCCGTATACTTCAAATTTCTCACGATATATGAAATGGTATATCGATTTAGAGGATTAGTTTAAACTTGTCTTCCCCTTGTTGTTGAAACTTTAGTATATCCACAACTTTAAAATATGACCTCATTATCCATTTTGATTGCTTGAATAATGAGTGCACATTTCAATTTCCGTGTTTCCTGTATGCAAGCAAAGTTAATGATAATTTCGATTTTGCATCTCCTTAGGCAGTAAACTATGAAAAGAAAAAAATCATCTGAATCTATTAGTGGATTCGTCAGATTTAAGTTTTTAAAATTGTCTACATGTATTTTAATGTATATATATATATATATATATATATATATATATATATATATATATATATATATATATATATATATTGGGATGGTCCAAAAATATATGCAAATTATTGAAATTAGTTGGCAATGTTCACCACATGGCTAAAATTATGCTATAAGATGTTAAAAGAGCTGATGCAAAATATTGACTAAATTGGTGAATATTTAGAGGTCGCTATGTGTCTCCATATTTTTAAATTTCAGTTAAAATATTGGAACTTTTTAATAGTAAGCATTTATTGGTTGTTACTTATATACTATCATAAATTTGTCATTGATAACTCATTCCTTATGAATTACAATAATTCGCAAAATACTCAAGATATTGCATTATCTGAAAAGTGGAATGACATTCACATACTCAGCGTATGATGCAATAATAATTGTTGTTTCAGCTTTTTGATTTCTGAGCCCATTTGTAAAGTGATGACGCAATAACGCCCCCTAGTTTCAAATGGTGATGCAATCGCACCATTTCCTATATGAGTCAGCGAGGATTGATTAATTGTTCATTTGTAGTTTGAAGTTTAAAAGTAACGTAATACAAGTGAATACAAGTGCTGGTTTATGCAACTATATATATATGTAATTATATATGTAATTAATATACTTTGATATTCAGTGCATAGATAGTTTGCAGTTTTTTATCAATATCAGACTTCCTTAAAGAATATTAGAATTATGTGTTAACACACTTTATGTTCATATTTTAATTCACAATATATATATATATATATATATATATATATATATATATATATATATATATATATATATATATATATTAATTAAGTATGACTGCCGTAATTTTTTACAAACACAGGAGCCTATTTATTTATGTCAAATGAAAGCTTATTCTTTTATGAATATTGAATATTTAAATATTTTAGAGTATAAAAAAATATCTTCTAAGTATAATTAAATGGAGGGGAACCGTGAGCTCACTCAGTTACAATTTTTTTGTATTTGTGTGTTTCAGATTATGGCTGGAAGTACTCGTTCATCTGCGGCCGTTTGGCTTTTAGGACATCCTACTAGTGAGATTTGATATGCAAGACTACCAGCATGCGGTGATGTGCTTCGTGTTATTCAGTACCACCATCAAGTGGAGTTAATGACTTTGACACAAAGTTACAACCTCGCTTGCAAAAAAGTCATAAAAGTATAGGAAGGAATCCGAATTCCCACACAGCGAATAGACTTTTCCGTTAGGAAACTCTTAAGGTTGTATGAAGAATACCTTTTTTGGAAGAAGAACCGAAAAACCGAACTGTACTCATGTAGAATGAATAAGTTTAATTTCGAATCTACTCTTTCAAAACTTTTTGACATAGCCTCAATAAATGCTTTAAATGTGGTAAAAAATGAAGAAGACCGCCAATTTCTGTTGATGCAGAGAGAGAACATTTTCTCCTGCAGTATGTCATGCAGTGATAAGATTACTTCAGCCAAGGAATCCCGCAAAAGATATGAACATGAGAAGGTTTTGCAATACAAAGAGAAAATATATACTTCTAAGAATCAAGCAGAAGCTGCTGCTCATGCAGATTTCGAGTCATCATCATCTGAAAGAGAAAGTTTAATTGCGCCAGACAAAAAGTTTTGTTCACCTTCTTCAACTAGAAAAAAGAATGCACATTGTAGTTCTTCAAATTCCAAAAATATCTTTACAACTTCAGGTGTGGCTGCTGTTCTTGAGCGTGCAAATATTACGGATAGAAAAGCAACAATGGTTGCTGGATAAATAGCACAAGCCTTGGGCCAGGGTATTGCAGCTATGACACTTTCCAGGAGTTCTATACGACGTTCCAGAAAGCAAGTAAGAGATGCAACATACAATGAAGACAAAGTTTCGTTGTCTGCCGAAGGACCGACTCTTCTTCATTGGGATGGGAAACTACTACCTGCTATTGATGGGGCATAGGAAACAGTAAAACGAATTGCAATAATAGTTTATGTAAATGGAATGGAAAAACTTCTTGGTGTGTCAAAAATAACACGAGCAACAGGAGAAGAACAGGCTATGGCATGCATTTCATCAATTAGGGACTTGAATCTTTGTGACGAAGTTCATGGGCCTTGTATTTGACAGAACTGCATCAAATACAGGCATGCAAAAAGGAGCCTGTACTATAATTGAGAAAGTATTAGGAAGGGAGCTTGTTTCGATTGCGTGCCGTCATCATATTTTCGAAATTATGCTGTCATGTGCTTGCAATATTTTACTTGGGCCTACAAGTGGTCCGAACAGGAGTCTCTTTTAACGTTTTAAAAAACAATGGTTGTCACTTAAAAAGGATCCTTTTAAAGAGGCGGATAGCAGTTTATTCGTCAATCCAGTAATGCATGATCTTCGAAGAGAAATGGTCCCATATTTTCAGGAAGCTTTGAAATCTCGTCGTTGCGTGACGATTATGAAGAATTGCTGCGACTCAGTTTCATCTTTCTTGGGGGCATTGATAAGACAGAAGTTACATTAAGAGCCCCTGGAGTGGCTCATCATGCACGCTGGATGGCTAAGGCTATATATGTCCTTAAAATATACTTGTTTAAGCATCAACTGAAACTAACGGAACGTGAAAAGGCCAATATTACAGAGTGCTCACTTTAATTGCTTTGGTCTACTCGCGTTTTTGGAATGAAGCCCATTTTGGAACGATTGCTCCTTTAAATGACATTCTGCTTCTTAAAACTTTGCAAAAGTACCCAAATCAGACAAAATCTAAAAAAGCAACCACAGCCCTTCACAGACACATTTGGTATCTTGGAGAACCTCTTGTTAGTCTTGCATTTTTCGATCATAGAATTAATACTGAGACCAAACAGAAGATGGTCTCCAATCTCCAACGTAATCAAAATACCAAAGTTGTTCGCCGATTGAATCTTATAAAAGACATCGAGACTGGTAACTCAAAAAGCTAAGCTAATCTTCAGTCTCCTAATGAAAAATGGATACAAGTTTGCAGAGGATACATTCCTGAAGACTAACCCAAGTTCTTGGGAAGAGAATACGTGCTTTCAAGAATTTCAACGTCGAGCGATTAACTTAATGGTTGTTAACGATCCAGCAGAAAGAGGTATTGCACTTATCAAATCGTATAATGCATCTCTAACAAAAGATGGAGAACAGAAACAGTTGTTTCTCAGACTTGTGGCAAAACATCACAAAAATTTCCCTCATGCTCAAAAGGATCAATGTTTAATCAGCAATTTTAGTTCTAATTTGTGTCAAAAAGAAATCATTTGGCATTTAACTATTTTCTTTTCACTTCAATATAAATATTGGACAATAAATTGTCTTTGAACACCAATATCTGTTTCAAATAAACTAGTATTTGCAAAGACTGTTTATTTCTATCCCCAAATTAATTTAGCAGCAGACTAATAAGTTAAGATCCATATAGCGACCAGTAAATATTGTTCGATTTTGATAAAATTGAGTATGTGACCTACTGTTCAATGTGGTACTACAATCAGGCATGTGGAGATGAAAAACTAAAAAATATTTTTTGGGGGACCACCCTAAAATATATATATATATATATATATATATATATATATATATATATATATATATATATATATATATATATAAATATATATTAAAATAATAAGAACCTGAGTATTGATCTCTGAGGAGCGTGGTTACTGACTGATGCCCAAGATGAACTATTTTCATTCACTACAACAACTCTGTTCCAATTCTTTTGCAGTCAGCTTTCAATCCAATTTAGCACGCTGCTCCATATTTTTCCCAATTCTTTAGCTATATTAAGAGACTATTATGTAGAAAGGCGTCAAACACCTTTTCAAAATCAACGTAAACTACATCTACAGCTTTAACTTGATCAAATATTTTGATCAGTTCAAAAACCGTGCTGTTTAAATTAATAAGAAACCTAAATTAGCTTTGTGACAATAATTAAATTAGGTAGGTTAACTCTCTGTCAAATAGTAAGTTAACCAATTATTTGTGTGTCAATTATTAAGTTAACTACTAACAGATTTTCCATGCTGCCCTCTATAACAATGGTTCCAAAGAGTTGACCAATGACCAATTAAAGGAAATGAACAGAGGAGCTGAATCATCCGCAGTTGAGGGTTATCGTCTTTCTCGAGGCCCAGTCGAGTGCGCACCCTGCCACCATGGTAGCGAAATATTTCCTCAAGGTTCCCACCTGGAAACGCAGCACCTGCGTTTCCAGGTGGTAGATAAGAGAGAGAGAGAGAGAGAGAGAGAGAGAGAGAGAGAGAGAGAGAGAGAGAGAGAGAGAGAGTGTTACAAGGAGTTACAAGGAAAGATAGTACCTCAGAAGACTAAGTTAGTCCATACCGAGGAAGTACTCATTTAATATTGATATTCAATCTACTCGTCATAGAAATAGTATAGTAAAGTTCAAGGCTCTCCCCTCCCACCTCTCCCGCCCGATCTTTCGGGCAATGAAAGATGAAAAGATACCCGCTGTGCTAGAAAAAAAGTACACAAACAGGAATTTCGACAGGAAAGCAGAAATGCATTTCTACATTATTATTTTTCTTTTAATATTCTTAATCTAATTATTTTCAGTGTAATCTTATGTTTTTAGTATGTAAGCGTATTTATGATTTTATCTAACCTCCTTTTAAACGCCTCGACACTGGGGCTCGAAACGACCTCTTCCGTTAACTGATTCCAAATATTTACTATTTTATACGAAAAGAAATTACCGCATACATTCAATTTGTATTTTGGAGGGATTAGCTTCATACTGTTACTCCTTGTTACATTTCTGTTGAACTCGAACCAGATTGAGTAATCCACATTATCAATTCTATTTAGTATTTTATATACTTGAATCAACTGGCCTCATACACGTCTAGTTTCTAACTTGTAAAGGTTTAGCTTGTCTATTCGTGTTTCATAACTATAATTTCTTAACGAAGGTATCATTTTAGTAGCTGTGGCCTGAACTCTTTCTAATCTTTCAATGTCTTTTCTGAAGGAGGGTGACCAAGCCTGCGCACGGTATTCCAAATGGGGTCTCACTAGGGCGTTATACAGGTTGATTACAGTTGTACCGCTTTTAAAAGTGATTTGTCTCTTTATATAACCTAGTATCTTCCGCGCTTTCTTTTCAACATTGACGCACTGTCGAGTGAACTTGAGATCGTTTGTGACATAGATACCGAGATCTTTTTCGATTTCTGATTCTGTTATTGTTTCGCTCTCGAGTTTGTAATCTGCCTTAGGATTTTTGTGACCAATGTGCATTACTTTACATTTCTCCAGGTTAAGGGGAAGTTTCCACTTCCTAGACCATTCACTTATGTGATCAATGTCACTCTGAAAATCTAGTCTATCTTGCTCGGTGACTATGCTTTTACCCAGTTTACAATCGTCGGTGAATTTTGAGATTTTAGAAATTATTCCAACGTCTATGTCATTCACATATATAATGAAGAGCAAGGGTCCCAAGACCGATCCCTGGTGAACTCCACTAGTTACAGTTTTCCAATTGGACTCTTCTCTATTAATCACTACTCTTTGCTTACGAGATAGATATATATATATATATATATATATATATATATATATATATATATATATATATATATATAGATATATATATATATATATATATATATAGAGAGAGAGAGAGAGAGAGAGATAGAGAGAGAGAGAGAGAGAGAGAGAGAGAGAGAGAGAGAGAGAGAGAGAGAGAGTGTTACAAGGAGTTACAAGGAAAGATAGTACCTCAGAAGACTAAGTTAGTCCATACCGAGGAGGTACTCATTTAATATTGATATTCAATCTACTCGTCATAGAAATAGTATAGTAAAGTTCAAGGCTCTCCCCTCCCACCTCTCTTGCCCGATCTTTCGGGCAATGAAAGATAAAAAGATACCTGCTGTGCTAGAAAAAAAAGTACACAAACAGGAATTTTGACAGGAAAGCAGAAATGCATTTCTACATTATTATTTTTCTTTTAATATTCTTAATCCAATTATTTTCAGTGTAATCTTATGTTTTTAGTATGTAAGCGTATTTATGATTTTATCTAACCTCCTTTTAAACGCCTCGACACTGGGGCTCGAAACGACCTCTTCCGTTAACTGATTCCAAATATTTACTATTTTATACGAAAAGAAATTACCGCATACATTCAATTTGTATTTTGGAGAGATTAGCTTCATACTGTTATTCCTTGTTACATTTCTGTTGAACTCGAACCAGATTGAGTAATCCACATTATCAATTCTATTTAGTATTTTATATACTTGAATCAACTGGCCTCGTACACGTCTAGTTTCCAACTTGTAAAGGTTTAGCTTGTCTATTCGTGAGAGAGAGAGAGAGAGAGAGAGAGAGAGAGAGAGAGAGAGAGAGAGAGAGAGAGAGAGAGAGAGAGAGAGAGAGTCACAAGGAGTCACAAGGAAAAGAAGTACCCTAGAAGACCTTACAGTCCATACGAGAGGGTACTTGTTACGAGTCAGGGACTCGTGAGCCTGTCAGCGAACCAGGACTTTATCCAGGCGCCTTTTGAACTGCTCCACAGAGTCGCTGTTCACGACTTCTGGCGGAAGCGCGTTCCACTCGTTGCAGATACTGTAACTGAAGAAGTTCCCGCATCTGTCCCAGTGATAACGCGGCCGCTCAATTTTGTAGCCGTGGTTTCTCGTTACGCCCTCGCTTAGTTGGAACATGTCCCCGTTGCCTACGTGGTCAATACCTCGGAGGATTTTGAAGACCTCGATTAATTGACCGCGCAGTCTTCGGGTTTCCAGTGAGAGGAGGTTTAGTTCTTCTAGGCGGGCTTCGTAACTTTTGTGCCTGATCGAGGGGATCAGTTTGGTCGCCCTGGCTTGTACTCGCTCCAGTCGGGCGATGTCCTTCCGAAGGGATGGACTCCAAAACTGGACTGCGTACTCCAGGTGAGGTCGGACCAGGGAATTAAAGAGAGTGAGAACGATTTCCCTGTTCCGATACCCAAACTGTCGCTTGATATACCCCAAGATTCTCTGGGCTTTCTTCTCCGCCTCGATGCACTACTTGGAAAACTTGAGGTCGCTGGTGATCACGACTCCCAAGTCTTTTTCCATGTCTGTGCTCTCGAGCGCCGAGTTTTTGAGGCTGTAGACGGCTTGGGGATTTTTGTGGCCGATGTGCATCACCTTGCACTTTTCGACATTGAACGGCATTTGCCATTTGTCTGACCACTCCCCGAGTTTCCTCAAGTCGGCTTGGAGTCTCTCGACGTTTTCCGCGTCTGCCACGTTCATACCTAGTTTGGTATCGTCGGCAAATTTGGAAATCCTCGCAGTTATGCCATCATCTATGTCGTTTACATAGATGATGAAGAGTAGGGGGCCCAGCACGGAGCCTTGGGGAACGCCGCTTGTTACCGGTAGCCAACCGGACGTTTGCCCGTTCACCACTACTCGCTGCCTTCGACTATGCAGCCAGTTTTCGATCCAGTCACCTACAGCTCCGGCGATGCCTAGCGCTCGAACCTTTTTTAGCAATCAGCGGTGGGGCACCTTAAAAGGTTCGTTAGGCATGACCTGTGCCGCCGGAACCCGTGTTGGGAATTCCTCAATAGGTGGTTGGACTCGACGTGCTGCGTTATTTCGTCAACCAGGATACTTTCCATCAATTTTCCTACTACCGACGTCAGGCTGATCGGCCGGTAGTTAGATGGCTCGCTCACGTTACCCATTTTGAATATGGGGGTGACTTCCGCGTCTCGCCAGTCCTTTGGCACGCATCCAGTCTCGAGCGATTTCCTGAAGATCGAGCAGAGATGTGGGGAGACCTCATCTCGCACTTCCTTCAGCACCCGTGGTAAGAAGCCATCGGGCCCTGGCGACTTGTAGCGGTTCAAAGCGTCGATCTTTGAACGCACTGTCGTCTCTTCGAAGTGAAATCTCTCCAATTGCTCTGAGCCTTCGTACTTGTCGCGAGGCTCAGGAGTGGTGTTCTTCTCCTCAGTGAAAACTAACGAGAAGTACTTGTTGAGGATGGTCGCATTCGCTTCGTCACTGAGCTCTAGCTCACCATCCTCTTTCACCAAGGGACCGATCCGTCTACGTGTCGGCTTACGGCTGTTTACGTATCCGAAGAATTCCTTGGGGCTCTCTTTGCAGAGTCTCGCCACACGGACTTCTTCGGCGCGTTTCGCCACCCTTATCATGGACTTGACACTTCGGCATAGACTTCTGTAGTGCTCGAATTCTCCAGTGTTCTTCGCTTGGCGATAGGCGGTTTTTCTCTTCCGTAGGGTTCTCCCGATTTCAGGGGTGAACCACTTGGGTTGAGTAGCTCCGACTCGGCCGCGTTCTGATGGAATGAATCGTGACTGCAGGGCCATGAATGAGTTTTTGAAATTCTTCCATGGTTGCTCGACGTTGTCACTATCTTCCACCTCTATCGCTGCCACACCAGCACGAAGTCCCGCGAAATTTGCCTTTCTGAAGTTCAGCTTGGCTGCAGCACGAGCTACTGCTTCGCGAGCTGGGACTCGAATGCAGAACCTGATGAGGCGGTGGTCGCTGCCACCTAGCTCCTCATCTACACTAACTTCCTCAATGATGTCATCCTCGGATGTGAGAACTAGGTCGAGGATGTTTGCACCTCGTGTTGGTTCTCTCACCCATTAAGTGAAGAATCCTTCATTTACGAAGTTAAGGAGCCGTATGTTGTCGATGGGGGTTTCTCTGGTTGCCCAGTCAACGTGAGTGTTGAAGTCCCCCATGACGATACTCACCGTGCCTTCAGTTAACTGATTCAGTTGATTATAGAGGTCCCTGTCTTGATACTCCGTCGAGGATGGGGGTCTATAAACTGTAACAGTCCTGTACTTGGTGGTACCCAGCTCCAAGTCCACGCATAGGACTTCTTGGTGGGCGGTGGTGGTGCTGCTCGTTGCCGTGAATACACTTCTCACGTACACCACCACTCCACCCCCCTCCTTCGCCAGCCGGTCTTTGTGGAAGATCTGGTAGCCCGTGATTGCGAATTCGCCCTCAAAGTCACGAACAGAGGTTCGAATCCACGACTCCGTGATGGCCACCAGATCTGGTTCTTCCGTTGCTACGAGGGCCACTAATTCCAGAAACTTGTTCCGGATGGACCTCGCGTTGAACAGAAGAACCTTAAGGGAGTTCCCGGCTGGTGGCCTCACTAAGTTCGACCGTTTCCCGCCGCCTTTGGCTTGGCGGCAGGAACGGTCCTCCTTTCCCGAACAGACCGGACGCAGCGGTTAACCGTCTCCTGGATGAGGTTAGCCAGCATGGCTTTTCCCTTCATCGACAGGTGGGCTCCGTCCCTTTCGTAGAGGTCGTTCCTACCAAAGAACGTCCGGAAAGGGTCCGCGAAGAAGACCCCTTCAGCTGTACAGAGGTCTCTCAACCTCTGGTTTACCAGCTCATTGCGACGGTATGTAATGGGGTTAGGGCGCCTCCGTGGAAGGATCCCGACAACGACCCTCCTCCTCGTCTTTAGTCCGCAGTCGTCGACTGCCCCCATGACGTTCTGGAGAATTGGTTCTGTCGCCCCTGCTCCCCCGTTGCGGAAGTAGAGGTCGTTGCCACTAGCCAGAATGGCAACTACTGAAGAGTCAGTAGTGGGACTCTTCTCCACCTCCTTTCTCAGTGCCTTATTACCCTTGCCGGCAGGCACTTGACCTCCACTTTCTTTTGGAGCCGTGCTCGCAGGAACGGTTCTAGTCCTCGAGCCTGAGAGTCACCATAGACAGTGACCTCCGGTTTCTTGCACGAGAGAGAGAGAGAGAGAGAGAGAGAGAGAGAGAGAGAGAGAGAGAGAGAGAGAGAGAGAGAGAGAGAGAGAGAGAGAGAGATTATTTCTTTGTAACCGAGACAAAACTAAATGCTAAATTTCTTTAACAAACATATAGACCTTTCCTAGAAAATAAAAGGTAAATTTTTCTCTTTTTTCTTTAAACAACCGTGACGGATTTACGGCAATAAAAATTGATAATTGATGCGTCGTTAACCTTCTAGAATGAGAAGACGTACATGTAGATAACCAATCGATCTTTGGTACAATGGTCATCTTTATTGTGGTTAATTCAATTTTAAATATATGTGTTTGTCATCAAATAATATGAATGCCGCAGTTTCTATTGACATACACTTTTAAATGGTTGGCAATTTTGTTCACAGAAGCACTACTAATCTACATTTACAGAGTCACTACTAATCTTCTTCCTTATATTAACTCAATTTATTTAAGAAAAAAAAACTGTAATCGAGAAATGGTGGTGGAAACTAAGTCAGCATATAGAGTAGAATGAAATAAAAAGAATATTTTTTAATTGAATCGTTCTCGTTTTTGTTAAGTAATGGCCCAGCCAGCAACCGTTGGGAACTTCATACCATCGCTCCACCGCAAGTTCCAGCCTTACAACAGCCGCCAAGAAAGTTCTATCCACGCGAGCTTCAAGCTCCTTGAATTGAGGCAACCATGAAGAATTTTTTTTTCTCTTTTACGAGCTCATCTGGCCATTGCCTACTTGGGCATTAGTCGCCGTATTAAAAACCTGCCTGGTACTAGGCTACTTTAAGATTAGATTAAAAAACACAAAAAACAAATAAAAACCAACACTAAAAATTTTAAAAAAGGGAAAAGGCAACGAGTAGGAAGCAAGCTCCTGCGCCGGATGTCCTCCCCCGTGCGACCTATAAGTGACCCCTCCACGCCAAAAAACAACAAACAAAACAAAAAAACTGGTCAAATAAAAGGCAGAAGGCCGACCTACCCTCAAAAGTCTACAAGTCCACAAATCAATGTGCAAGCACTCGTCCTGGGTACAAGGGACAGGCGGTAGCAAACCCGCCAATCCCAAAAACGGGACAGGTAACGTGCGGGAAGATCGCCCAGACTGGGACATTCACCAACAATGTGCAGAACAGTATGGGGTGAAAAGCAATCTGCACAGTAAGGCGCTGGCAAGCGCTCCATCAAATAGCGGTGCGTCCCGCGAGTGTGCTCAATTCGGGGACGACAGAAAGCAACCTGAAGCCTCTGCGGCATTGGGGGTTATGTCTATGGAAACAGTCGTGGCGCAATGGCATACAACTTTAAGTTCCCTTCAACCGTCTCCCATCTACTTTTCCAAGCAGCCCGAAGACCTGCCCGTATTCCTGCCATGCAGTCGGTTTTTAGAAGAGCGAAACGCTGGTCCGGTCTCAGAGTACTCGAGGACTCTTTGGCGCCCTCATTGGCGCGCACATTCCCCGCAGTTTCTACATGTCCAGGAACCCAGCAGAAGATAAACTCGACATCCACCCGGCTTGGCAAAGCCATGGCGTCATGAATATCGCAAACCAGGGGATGCGGAGATTCTAATGCCCCGAAAGCCCTCAGGGCGCTTTGAGAGTCACTATAGATCACAATCCGGTCTCCGAACCGGGCACATCGCGTAATCTCCCGTACCGAGTGATGTATTGCCACCAGCTCGGCCGTGAAGATAGACACAGCGCCTGGCAGAGCCCCACTTACTTCAAACAGAGGGGATACGACGTGGAACCCGACACCCTCTTTGTGCTTGGAGCCATCCATATACACTGGCACGGTTCCAGCGTGACACGAGGTATGCTCCAAAAAGGTCGAATTTAATACTCCGGGATCTGAACAAGCTTTAAGAGAAGAGGCGTGGTGACAAATAGCCAAATGTGGTACCCTCCAGGGTGGCATCCTGGGCAGAAACAGGGGCGAAACCAGCCTGAGAGCTATACCTAGCTATCGAAGGGGTTTCCTGGCCCTAAAGCCAAAGGGCTTAGGGTATGAATGGCGTCTCTCAAGCATAGGCACCGTCGAAATCAGCTACGAATTCAGTGAGATCTGTTGTCGACTGAGGGAGTCGCCGGGCTCGCGCGTACAGGCGAATAATGCACTGTACACGTCGTAGAGCTAGTGACATCTCCCTAGAATCGACTAGTAGGCTCTCGATGGGGGAAGTGCGGAAGGCACTGGTCGCAAGGCGAAGGAAGGTATGGTGGATCGAGTCTACCTTCTGCAATAAAAAAGTAAGACAGTAGCCGTATTAGTGCCCCATGCACTAAACGTCAATATCCATTGCGCGGGTACAGGAGACCCTAAGGCTGCAAATATGAGCCTCTTAGGTGAGGCGTTGGTCAAATACAAGACTAAGGAAATGGTGCGATTCAACCACTTTCAGGCGTATTCCATTAAGAAACAAGTCTGGGTCTGGGTGGGGACATGGATGGCGGCAAAAGTGCACCAACTTAGTCTTGGCCAATGAAAACCGGGACATGTGCGCTTCTGCATAGCGAGAGACACTATTCAATGCCTGTTAGAGTCGACGTTTCAAAGTAGGCATCTGGGCCGCGCCAAAAGAGATCGAAAGGTCGTCCACGTAGAGCGTAGCGAGAACATCTTCCGGCATCACAGAGGTGATGCCGTTGATGCTCAGGTCAAATAGTGTGACACTGAGGACCCTTACCTGACGGATGCCCTTTTCCTACTCCATTGGGCCCGAGATGTCTTCCCTCACCCGTACGCAGAATCGACGATCTCGCAAAAATTCAGATATAAACATTGGGAGGCGTTGCTTCGCCCCCATCGTGTGTAGAGTCTCCATGATACCGTATCGCCATGCGCTATCGTAGGCCTTCTTCAGATCGAAAAACATCGTGGCATATTGCTTTCTACGAAAGAAGGCCTCGCAGACGGCATTTTACAGTCGGAGCAGAGGATCCGACGTGGAGTGGATCTTGCGAAAGCCGCATTCTGCAGAAGACTGATGGCCTCCGCTGTGCATAAAAAAAGGCTAATCTAACATTTACCAATTTCTCCATCAACTTGCACACGCAAGAGGTTAGAGAGATTAAGCGGAAACCAGTCGGAGTAGTGATCTCTCACCGATTTGTAAAAGGCGAGCACAGTAGCAATTCGCCAGAAATCTGGGAGGAGCCCCTCGACCCAGATCTTGTTGAACAGATCTAACACAAAGGCCATGCCTCGCTAACCCAGGTGTCGATGCATGGCGTACAACCACATCGTCCAAACCATGGGCGGTGTCCGTGCACAAAGCAAGAGCGGAAAGCAACTCACTCACAGTAAACTTGTCGTTGAAGAGTTCTCCGCCTCTGGAGGTAAAGTTCAGCCGGCGGCCTTCCGTGACATCATGACATCATGACATCATGCGAAGAAAGCGGCTGCAAAGGATTCCGCCACGAACGCGGAGTCCGAGATTGCGGTCATATTCTCCTTGAGAACGGGAGGGGGGTCCTACGAGAACTTGCCTCGAATCGTTTTGACTCGCTTCCACATCTCTGCCAGAGGGGTCTCCCGTTAAGTGAGACACGTATGCCCGCCAAGAAGAGCGGTGGGCAAACTTCGAAATATACCGGAACCTACCCCATGTCCGAAGAAATTCACCGACAGTGAAATCGTTTGGGCAGCGCTTATAGCGCTTGTAGGCATAACGCTTTTCTTTGAGGGCCGTTTCACACTCAGCCGACCACCATGCAAAACGGCCAGACGTCCTAGGAATAGTAGTCAGGCCCGTGGTGATGATGTTGCTGGAGAAGAACTCAACGGCCTCATCTATCGACATAAACTCCTCAATTGAAATAAAGAATTCAGTCATTTCCTGAAATGCAGGCCACCACGCCCGCGCCAAGAACCACCGAGGTCGGCTCTCAGGCAGGCGGCACTTTCCCTGAAAATGATATTTGAATGGGAAAGTGATCACTACCATAAAAGTCATCGACCTCTTCCCAAACAAAATCAGGATGTGCATCCGAAGAGCACAAAGATAGATTAAGCCAAGAAAATGAAGATGTTCTCGGGCAGTGAGAAAGGGCCTAGGCAACTGTGCCACAACGCAGCGGAAGTTTCCTGCGTCGAAGTCAGCTGACGGTGGAATGTACGCAGAAATAACACTCTACCTCCTATCCAGGTAAAACTGCGCAGTCACTGCCTGAAAGGAGGTATCTAAAGTGAAAAGAAGAACGGAGACATCATGCCGGGTGTAAATCGCGCATCCATCCTCAAGCCCGGCCTCCATCTTGTGGTTGTAGGGTCGCAAAACCTTTTACCGCCGGAGGGCGGCGGGGGTCACACGCCTAGCAAGGCCTCCTGCAGAAAAATAGCTAACGGGGAACGGGACGAGACGAGCCTCCGCAGCTGCTCCAAGTGGCCTGGAGTCCACGGTAATTCCAGTGAAGGAATATTCCATTCAGGCCTAGCTCGGAGGAACGCGGGGGCCCTGTTCGAACAGAAGGAACCCCGGGCGCTGTTGGCCGGACAAAGCGCTGAAGGCGCTGTCTCCTTCCAGTACTTATTTGGGGAGGTTGGGCTTGCCATGCGAGTCTTTCCTCCCTCTGCCTCGAAACCTTAGGCGGGCGTTGCGGCTTCGGAGGCGGGAAGTCCTCTTTTTTAGGATCCACCGTCTCTGAGACACTTAGCCCACTACTAGGCGTGGGCGAAAGGGCGAAGCTCCTTCGTTACTGTCTTCCTTACGGGGGACAGCTTTAGGAACCCTGGAAGATGGCCTGGCGACCAACTTCAGAGGTGTTGCCTCCTGTGAGTCTAACGACTCGGTGGAGGCGCGTGGCCGTTTCGCCTTCCGGGAGGCGGTCACGCTGGGGGAAGGGTGGTGGGGGGCTGGTTTTAACCGGGGCCGGATATGAACCCTTTGTGCCGCTAACTTTATCAGGGGAGCGCTTGGGTTGAGTAGAACCGTGCTCGTTGGCCTGGATGGGACAGGAGCATAGGGTATCTTTCCAACCATTGAGGCATACGACGTCCCAGGCAAAGCAGGGCACGCTAGGACCAAGTCCGTAGCCTCGCGGAATGAGAGTTAATCCTGTGTCTGAACGGTCAGGATTTCTTTCTCAAGGAGATATGTACCACATTGCTTCGAAGAAGCAGGGTGCGGCTCTCCGCAATTGACACACTTGGCCACACACAATTTGGACTTATCGTATGCGTCCTTGGAGCAATTTACACAGATTTCGAATGACCCCGATTTTGCACGTCTACATGAGCGATTCGTATGGCCAAAGCGGTGAGAGTACTAGCACCTCCACGGTAGTTGCACGAATGCCTTCACGCGGTAGCGGTACCAGGGAGCTTGTCACAGTCGAACGTGACGAAGAGTGTAGGGGTGGGTCTCGAGGCCCCTCCCTGTTTTCTCATAACGATTTCGACCTTGACCGATTCATGGTCCGCTAGCTCTAAGGTTTTGTCCTTTATGGAGTAGTCAACGAGTTCCTTCGCATAAACTACTCCTCTCACAATGTTTATGGTAGAGTGCGGCGTCACACTCACCGGGATGCCATGAAGTGTCCGAAGAGCACTTATCTTGACCGACTCGGAGGGATCCACCGCATTTGCCAGAGGGCTCCCTTCCAAGAAACAGGTCACCTTCGGCTCTCTACCAATTACACTAGCTAATTCTCTCCTCTACTGGATCATGTTGCCCTTGGCCAAAATGCTGCCATCAATGGAGCGAATAACGAGGAAGCGCCAGGTTACCTCTGAATGAGGGGCCCCGATGTTATCGAGGCTCTGTTCTACGAACTTTTTGCCTTAGTCATAGTCAGGGGCTCCGCACCCGCGGGGGGGGGGAAGAGGGGACGGATGTGCCGATCTTTGCTTGGTCGCTTACCGAAGTGGCGGCAGACCCATCCGTCCCCACAGATGGAGAGTAGCCCCGAGTCTTCTTAGTCTTTTTCCTATTTTCTTTCTTTTTAGGAGAGGAGGGCGGGGAATGAATCCGCTTCTTCCCTTCGAAGGCAGGAGCCCGAAGGCCAGATGGACGAGCCTCAGCAAGGTTGTTCTCCAGGATGAAAAAGGTCCTGGCAGTGGCAGAGGCACCGGTCGGAGGAGATCCCTTCCCTCCTTGTACTGCCTTGGAAACCTAGGCCGTTTGAGGAGGCTCTTGCCTAAGTGCGGATTCGGGTTTGGTGTTTGGCGCTGAACCCGGATTCACTCCCATGGAAGTACCTACCGTTTGAGGCTGGGTTGCCTCAAGGACCATGTCTATATCAGGAAAAGCCTCCAATGGGCCATCCCCCCAGTACATCGCAGGTCCTGTTGGTAGCGTTATCACAAGTCACATCTGGGCAGGCACAGGCTTTGACCCCAGCAAGGTTCAATATTCTTGCCGCAGGTCTTTTGAGGGAAGCAACCGAGGGGCCTGGCTTTCCTTTTCCCCTAAGGGAGTTTGCATTACCGAGCTGCTACAATGGGGAGTGGTCGGCTATGGGTTGCCTGCTGGCTTTCTTGGAAGTCCCCTTGGAAAGAAAAGGGGAGACTGAGATTGGAAAGAGGGAGCTTTCGAAAGCACCTCTAGAGAAGCGGGTGAGGGGAGCTCCCTACACCCGTATTCCACTGAGAGGAGCAAGCCTCCTCTCCGGTTAGAGAAATTGTGAGGGTCCCCTGCGCAAGCACAGGAAGGGGGGAAGGACCTCCAATTTTTCTGTGGAGCTGCCCGAGGGTGGCTCCGTCGATGGATAAGGGGAAATTATGAGGAGATTTTTAATTTTCTCATCATTGGGCATGGTGACCATAAGTTTTCACGGGATGTATACCCTTATCACCCCTCGCAGAAGCCCACGCTGCAAGGGGTGCGTACAGGCCTGGCAGAGCCAGGTGCCGCCATTCAGGAACACTCCCTCGCTTGGTAGCCTGGCAGTCCCTCGGTATGGCAGCTCCACCTTGGACACGGCGTAAAAAGAAATAGATGGTGAAGTGAGAATGAAAGGGGATGTGAGGAAGGTATGGGTGGGGATGAAGCAGGTTTTAAAAACCCACCACTCCAGAACGGAGCTCAGGGGTTAGGGAACGTTGTCCATTGCCACCTCAGCCCTGATCCGGGACGGTTGGCTGAGAAGAAGGTCAGCATCTAGCCTGTGAAATTAGAGGTTGACCAGAAAAAGATGTGTGAGAGGTTTCATGAAAAGCGAGGAAACAGGGCGGGGGGGCACAAGTGTTCTGAAGGAAGGAGAAGAAGCTAAGCTGGGGTTGGACGGGGTGCTGAGGCCCGTCAGTACGGCGGCCAGGATGGCATATCGCCTCGCCCCTTACGGGGGCAACCATGAAGAATTCTAGCTGTAAACCTTATGAATTAAAGACAAATTGTGAGTGGGTGTAATTAACCAACCACTCAAATAGTAAATGATCTTAGAATAAATATATTCTAAAGGATTAAATGACCTTTAACCTCCAGTAAACATGGCTGATACCTCTAGGAATAAGAAATGAGACCTCTCGTTGGGAGGCAACGTAGAAATCGATCATGGACAATGGTAATATTTCGCGATAATTACCTCTATTCTTTTCTTGACGTAACTATTTTTCTAGACATTCTAGGATCTTGACACGCACATCTTCAGTGAAATATTCCACCCGACAAGGGGATTTTTATTGTTAATGGCCTACCACCTTTCCCAAAATGGGTTAAGCAAATTTCGTTAAAATCATGCCTTATCAGTGAAATGAAATCCAATAAGACTCTTTGTGACAGGAGAGAGACCCTCCCCTCAGAACGGATGTGAATTGGAAACCAAATTTGAATAGTAAAATTAATAGATAGATCTAGAAAAATAGTGACTAAATTTCATAATTATGTGTAAAACAAATTTTAATCTCTTCTTTTTATTACCCATCATACCTTGTCCAGTGACCGAATTTCATATCATTAGCTTCTGCGAGATCATATTCTTGTTATCTTTACGCATAATCATGTCCATTTCAGTAACTTTTCGTGTCTTTGTCTTTTATTTTGTCACGCTGTTCTGGCCATTCCAATTCGGTACTAAAATTGTGTTTACAATATCCGTGACATGAGTTTGCGACTTTCTTCAAATACTTTTTTCATGGTCTCTGTGCGTCATTTTGAAGAATATCCTTGTGTTTACTTGATTTATCTTCAGTTTATGCATGAAAATTTGTAGCAGAATAAGGTCGAAGTGCAACCACGTGCCCTTCTGTTTCCACGTGGTTGTGAGATCACCGGATGGAGCTTTGAAAGCCCGGCTGAACCAAGGTGAGGGTGCAGCCTACGCCGTTATCACACCCCAGCTATATTTGCTTAGGGACTGATTTCATTGTCTCATACGGCCGCCTTTCAGCCACAATTCCTGCCTCTCGTCATAGATCGTAGTTCGTCCAACATTTCACGCCAACTTTATCACAAATTCCGTCCCTTCCCCTCTTCAGGAGTCACCGACCTTTCCACAGAATCGCACGTGTGTGTGGAGGCGGCTGCCAAAGTCACCAAAAGCCACATCACCAAACGTCTAAATAATCTTTCGACTCGGTTTAGTAATGAGCAATAATAGACTTCCCACCTACTACTGTGAACGAGCTGAAGGACGCTCGATTTCCCCCGTGATCAGAGACATCAGCGATTTAGATTCGAGAACGAAGGCCAAATCGACATCTATGAACTCTGCCATAATCAATTGGCGAGTATTATTATTATTATTAAAGTTTCAAGCCACAACCCCAACTGGAAGAGCAAATAGCTATAAGCCCAAGGGCCCCAGCGGGGAAAGAAACCTGGTATGGAAAAAACGAAACAAAGATTAAGAAAAACATAATAAATAAATAGAAAAAAAAAAAAAAAAAAAAAAAAAAAAATAAATAAATAAATGCTATAATGTTAAAAATATTATAATATTATATATGTGTGGATAATGAATAAAATATTAAAGTTATAAGTTTCTGTTAATTAAAAATGTATTAGCACCCACTTTAAATTTCTGAAGTTCCAAGGACTCAACAACAACACTAGGAAGTTCATTCCACAGTTTAGTTGTGTTAGGAATGAAACTTCTTGAAAACTGTGTTGTGTTGAATCTCATAGGCGTAAAGGCCCTACTATTGGCATTTAGTACACCTCTGGTAACTCGTTGAGGGGCATATAAATTGGGCAGATCGTGATGCAGTGGATGATCTGCATTGTTAAAAATTTTATATAAGATGCATAAGGAGCTTATTGCTCGCCTGTGCCACAGATCAACTTTGAGGTCAGGAATTAAAAATTTTATTGCTCTCAAATTTTTATCTAATAAATTAAGATAAGAGTTGGCTGCCGAACTCCAAACAGGGGCGCAATATTCAAAACACGGAAGAATAAAAGCATTAAAACAATTTTTAAGAACAGTCTGCTCTCCAAATACTTTGTAAGATTTCCTCAAAATGCCAATTTTTTGAGCAATAGAGGAGGAAATAGATCGAATGTGATTCTCAAAAGTAAACCTAGAGTCAAGCATAACTCCAAGCAACTTAAAAGAATCACATATGGAGATGGGAATGTTATTTATTAAAAGATCTGGATGGGGAGGATCTAGTGTTCTGGATCTGCTAACAATCATACTCTGGGTTTTCTTTGCATTTAACTTCATGCCCCATGAAGTGCACCAAACATTTATCTTAGCCAGATCTCTATTTAAAGACTCTGCAACCGATGCTCTCAACTCAGGAGATGGGACTGGGGCTATTAGAGTAGCATACTATATCCGAAGACCATCAACGAGTTCTCCCTCATCTGAAGCGAGAGATAACCAGAATTTCCCCTTCACAATCATCGTATCCCAACTGGCCGCTTTCCTGCAACGAGTACGTAAGCAATTGTTACCGTTGCCGCCTGCAAATTGATCTATAATTTAGCTTACCCAATCTATCCATTCTTTGTGTGTGCGACCCGCTTTAATATCCCCCTTTAAATCACCGACCTGAATCCGACCTCCTTAATCCCATAATTAACCCACCTGTATCTCGCGTAGATATTTAACTCCGTATGTACGACCATTCTCTTTAAACCCAATATTTGTGAATATTTAAAAAAAATATTTTGTTGCTAGTTAAGATATATTTTCGTCATTGTCTTTCTTTTGCAATACCAACGAATACCAGCTTCCTGTTAATCTTTGGCCAACTTGCACTCTGAAATATTTGTTTTAAAAAGGACCCCGCAAAGTTAATAATTAACCAGCCTCATATAATATATATATATATATATATATATATATATATATTATATATATATATATATCTTTCCACCATTCCAAGATGACACACGGAATTAACTGGTCAAAAACTGATACTATTATCCAGAGTAATGATTTTATAAAGAGAAATATCCTGGAATCATTTTTAATCTTCCACACAAAGAAGAGTAATCTCAACATTAGCCCAGGGCTGTTTTCGCTAGATCCAATTTTATCACTTATTTTAAAATCCAACTTATCTGATAGCATTAAAATGTTGACCTCATAGGGAAATGCGCTTAGTATAAATACTGTGTGTCTTATTTTTCTTACCATTGAGAGTTTGAAAATGTCAAATAAACGAAAGTACTAACCCCATCCGCCTTTTATTTAGTTTCCTTCCGTGGTACATATTCATATTTATAGTTATCACGCACTAACTTTCGTGATATATATATATATATATATATATATATATATATATATATATATATATATATATATATATATATATATATATATATACATATATATATATATATTATATATATATATATATTATATATATATATATATATATATATATATATATATATATATATATATATATATATTATATAGAGAGAGAGAGAGAGAGAGAGAGAGAGAGAGAGAGAGAGAGAGAGAGAGAGAGAGAGAGAGAGAGAGAGAGAGAGAGAGAGAGAGAGATATTCTGGCCATTCCACCGACGACAATAATATTTATAGTGTCTAATTTTTCCCTTCGTAAGTTTGAACTGGTATGATGCAATAAAGACATGGAATAATAGCAACAGTAAAAATATGTATATAATTCAATTAAATAAATTTATATTCTATTCACATTTTATAAATATTCATAAGAAGTTTGTAACTGATTGTTACAACTATGTGCCTAACTTTTTTCATTTTAATTGGATGGGGAGTAACGCAATGCCATTTTCTTGGTCCTGTCATTTTTTTAAGTATTTGATTTAATTTTACTTCTGCTCACAAACTTGGATTTATTACAGTGGTCGAAACTTACTTCGTATTTCAATGTTAATTGCGGTGATATCGAACCATGGCTTGGAAATTGTCTTCCGTTGAACAACCCAGGCCTTATACCTACTTAACCTAATAAGCCTTTCACGGCAATCATGCGATCATTTCGGCTTCTACTTTGCAAGATTAAGCAATTACCATGCAATTCTATACATTGTCAGTGCTCTTGGTCTTGTCGAATATGACCATCGAATTCATTTCAGCTTCACTGCTATCAGGAGTAGGATGGTCATATAGAACTGAACAATATCATTTCTACTTCCATCCTATTGCTTAAGTGTTAATTGGTTTAAGAAGATTAAGCAAATGGAACTATAAGGAAATTCCGTTAATATAATAAGATTCAATTAATTTTAACCAATCTTTCCGCCACTCTTTCATTAAAATTCTTAACCTACAACAGTATTAGGACCTGTGTGCCTGCTATGCTTTTTAATCATAGTGAGAAGATCCTAATTTCTTGCTGAATCAACTAGTTTGATTAAAACAGGGTTAATTAACTTAAGATTTCTGCTGTAAAAGCAAATCAGACCATTACATCCTGTTTTCATGAAATATAATTAACCAAAATCTCATTTAATATTCTGATTTTTGTCAAGAGGGAAGTCGAAGTACTGACCATTTTCAAAATAAGAATTGCTATATGGCCTATGGTGTCACTAGATTTGGTATTTAACGATATTTTCAGGAATAAATCACACTTTGTTATTTGACATTTTCAGGAAAAACACCCTTTGTTATTTGACGATCTTTTCAGGAAAAAGACATCATTTGTTATGTGACGAACTTTCCCAGGAACAGGGTATCCTTTGTTATTTGACGATCTTCCCAGTAAAAAAGCTCCCTTTATTATTTGACGATAGTTTCTGGAAAAAAGCACCTTTTGTTATTTGACAATGTTTTCAGGCAAAAAGGCATCCATTTTTATATGACGGTTTTTTCGAGATAAAATATTTTTTTTTATTTGAAGACATCTTCAGGAAAAAGGCATCATTTTTATGTGACGATCTTTTCAGGAGAAAACACCCTTTGTTATTTAATGATATATTCATGAAAAAATAAATCTTTTGATATTTAATTATATTTTAAAGAAAATGAATCCTTTGTTATTTGACGATGATTTCAGGAAAAAGATATCCTTTGTTATTTAAAGATATTTTCAAGAAAAAAGAGGCATTTGTTATTTGAGAAAGATTTCAGGAAAAAGCATATTTTGTTATTTGAGCAAGATTTCAGGAAAATGCATCCTTTGTTATTTGCCGATCTTTTCAGAAAAAACATCCTTGGTTATTTGATGATATTTTCACGAAAAAGTACCCTTGGATATTTGAAGAAGATTTCCGGAAAAAGCATCATTTATTATTTCTAGAATCTTTTTCCAAAAAAGGGCATATTTTGTCATAAGAAGATATCTTTAGGAAAGAGTTATCCTTTGTTATTTAACTATCTTTTCAGGAAAAAGGGATCTTTGGTTATTTGACAGTATCTTATAGAGGACGGACTCCTTTGATAGGTAAAGACGATCTTTTCAGGGAAAGATATCCTTTGTTATTTGTAATCTTTTCGGGAAAATTAATCATTTGTTATTTGACAATCTTTTCAGGAAAATGACATCCTTTATTATGTAACGATCTTTTCAGATAAAAATACCCTGTTATATTACGATCTTTTCATGAAAAAAACACCCTCTGTTATTTGACGATATCTCAATGGAAAAAATCAGATTTGGTATTCTACGATATATTCATGAAAGCCCCCTGTGTTATATGACGATATTTTCCTGAAAAATGCAGCCATTATTAATTAACATTCTATTCAGGAAAAAGGCATCTGCTGTTAGTTGACGATCTTTCCAGGAAAAAGACATTCTTTTTTAATGGACAATGTTTTTTTTATAAAATTCAGTCTGCCATATTCCCCACACTTTGTTGCTTTCAGTACTTGGTGTTTACCGACAGATGGTAAGATCGTAATTTCGAGTGTTTGTTCTGAGTGTACGAACTTATTTTTAGAAATCTTACCTGTCTGTTCCTTATCTATCCATTATTTTAAGAAAGAAAACACCATTGTTAGATATCCTTAACTCAAGAAAGGGCTCGAATGCAAAACACGATAGGATCATTACAGAGGCGCATGAAAACATATTCCTAGGGAGAAAGGTAGTTTCATCTTTCGACCACATGGATAAGATAACTTCTTCATGGTAGAAATCCCTATTTTTAACTTCTCCACTTTTCTTTCGACACACTTTAAAGAGTTTTGCAATACAGTTGATTTAACCCTTTATATATATATATATATATATATATATATATATATATATATATATATATATATATATATATAGGTAGGTAAGGGTAAATTCGTCTTTTAGAGAATTGGGTTGTAGCCCAGTCGTATGGTTGCCGCTCCTAAAGAGTGTTAAGGTAGGAACTCCAGGGCACCTTTTTAGCGGATTAAGGAATTCTTACGATTTCTCTTATATAACCGCATATATATATATGTATATATATATATATATATATATATATATATATATATATATATATATATATACATATATAATGGTATGAGCAATACTACCCTCAGCTGAGGCCAGCGATGCAATTGCAAGAAAGAGGAAGCAAAGCAAACTGTATCAAACAGCACAACAAACAACTTACAATAACAATTCTGGGGGCTCTTCTCATTGAAAAGATGGCCTTATGTAACCCCTCATACCCAGTGAACTAGCTCAAAGTGAGTATTGCACTTTTTGGCTAAAAGTGAAATACTCACTCTGAGCTTTTCACGGTTGGTTTTATCAAGGTGAAACATCGTCCATAAACTTCGACCGAATGCACTCGGAATGTTTGTTTATTATTTCCTTGTTGGCTCTGTGGCATACAAGTAAGAGATTTCCATATTTTGGTATTGACCCAATAGCTATTTCTATTGTTCCTTTTCTTTATAGGGGAAACAATGTATTAATTTGTATCATCGTGACAGTCTTTTATCCGCCGTAGTTAGATATGTGATTCAGAAAATGTGCGGAAGAAACCCCTAAGAAGAATTCTCTAAATAACACGACTTTTGTAAGCTTTACGCAATAAGAAACTAGCTTGATAATTGATTGGCCCCACTATTTTCAAGAGCTTCTTGTGTGCTTATCTGAATCTTAATTAAGTCTATTATTCACAGCACATGGAAGATTTCTTTGGATCTGTGGCTTAAGAGTAAAAGATTTATAATCTCTTTTTCCAGGAATGAAAACAAGGCGTATGAAAACTCTTATAGACATTTGAGTTAATAAGGATCATCCTAAATAATACCAAAATAGTTTCATTATTTTATTTTCATACTTTGTTTCATACTTTTCTTTATAGAGAAAGCTTTTTATTTTGATCTTCTAGGCCCAATATGATGTTTCAAAACATCTCAATTGATCAAAAAGATCACTGTTGTTCTTTCTAGAGTACTTCAAAAACATAAAAGGCTCATCGTTAAACTTAATAGCCCCCCAAAAGTTTGAGTGGGTAAAGGATATTCCAAATACCAATCAATATATCTCCTTCAATAATTACCACTTTCTTACTCTGATTGGAAACATAGAGTGAGACCTGTAAATTAAATATGAATTCTTATTTCTAGAGCTTTTGTCTAAAGTTGTCTGAGTATTTCTCTTCCTGGAAAATTATGCAATTTTTGTAAAAATAACAGTTATATTTATATAACTATGACAAATTCGTTTTGTTTGGCTAAAACAATAAAATTAAAAAAAATAAAAATCTCTTATTTAAATCATCTATAGAGGAAAACTTACTAGAAAATTATATGGAGTAGACGTTAACAAAATAATTTACCCTCAATGTTCTTCATGTTGTTTAAATATATTTTGGGATTATTAACGCATGAATATCTACGCATTTTTTGTTTAATTTATTTGTATATTGTAGTTTTGCGGATGGGCTATTCATTTGTTCGTAAGTTCGTCTCCCGTCCCCCCCTTCCCTAAAAGATTCTCTTTGTTCGTCATTATGTTTGAATGACGTCACATTTCTGTTTATTGACTGTTTCTCTATTCCATTCTTCTTCTGCCCTTGATGATGTAAATACGAAAGTGCTTGGCCTTATTCTGTGTATTATTTTCCTTTGGGATATTTCAAGCATATATATATATATATATATATATATATATATATATATATATATATATATATATATATATATATATATATATATATATATATATATATATATATATATTAGCAGAGATATCCGTCGTTTCCTGGCTGAAATATGCGTTAGGAAATTAAGTAAGCAGGAATTTTATCCCGGGGTTCACCTGGACAAAAATTGATTGAAAATCTTATATGTGGCACAAAAATATCTTTAATTGCTGATTATTATTATTTTTAGGTTGAAGGGAGAATCAGGAGAGGTACACACTCTCCCTATCATATAAATGATTTAAAACATGTAAACATTCAATGTGCGCTCCTGGCAGTTTACGTCCACGTGAGACTGACTGTTAGTTAGAAGTGAACAATGTTGTGGCCACAGAAACAGATCGAGGGTCTTATCTTGTTCTATCTATATCTGCTATTCTTCTATTCTTCTTCTTATTCTATTACTCTATATTTTAACAACAGGATTTAAAAAAAATTGGGGGGGTTGGTTTGGATGTGGTTTTGTAGGGAGGGAGAGGGCGGAGGGGAGAGATTGGGGGAGAGGGTCAAGGAGGGATAGAGGGAGGGAGAGAGTGGGTGAAGAGAGAGGGGGAGAGATGTATTCTCTTGGTTTGGATGTTATTTGTAGGGAAGAGACAGGTGAGAGAGGTGTGGAGAGGTGGGGGAGAGATGTGGAGAGGTGGGAGAGAGGGTGGGAGAGCTGTGAGAAAGAGAAGATAGGGTGGAGTGGAAGAAATAGGGATAGATGGGGTAGAAGATAGAAGGGTGAGGGAAGAGAGATGGGGGATAGAGAAGGGGAAGAGAGGGTGAAGAAGGAAGAGAGTGGAAGCAGAGTATGGGGGAGGGTTAGAAGGGGTTTTTAATTATTGATTCCTATAAATAGACACACACACAAACAAATTCATTTTTATTATAAATATATATATATATATATATATATATATATATATATATATATATATATATATATATATATCATCACTAACTCTATAATTTAAGAAGGGGATTTTTTGAGTATTTGAATAATAATTTTATCTTAGTTCGGTTATGACTTAAGTTTTTTTATCAAAGTTATTTCTAATAATTCTTTTACAATATCAAAAAACAAAATTGTGAAGTTCAGAAATAAATATAAGTATCAAAACTTTGTGAATTTTTTAAAACCCAAAGTATTACAAATGATGAAATTCAGAAAATTGATTTTTATATATCTTCTATAACTCTATCTTTTAGCAACCTGATATTTTGAAAGGGAGGAAATTTGGTTTAGAGTTGCTTTTTAAAATTATTATAATTGGCGAAGTTCAGAAAATTTATACAAATTTAACCATAGCTGCTTTTTTTAGATTCTAAATTTTAATTTTAGTAGCGACGCGAAAGCTCCTCCATAGGAGGGAGTAACGAAGCCATCGCCAGCTATATATATATATATATATATATATATATATATATATATATATATATATATATATATATATATATATATATATATATATATATATATATATATATATATATATATATATATATATATATATATATATATATATATATATATATATATATATATATATATATATATATATATATATATATATATATATATAAATATATAAGTGAAAGAGAAATTTGACGCTAATGAGGAATGCGACATGAAACAACTTTCCAAGGAGCTTGGGGAGATACTATGTTTGATGGGTAACGCTTTGGCGAAGTTGAGTCTCTGCACTTGTTAGCTTAACTGTATGCCATCTGACCCCCAATAAGCACAACGTACAGAAATTTCAGACTTTTCCTGGTGTCATTTATTTCTTCCTAGTTTGGATTACCTTCATTGTGTCGTCCTTTGCTCTCTTTTATCCTTGTGTTCGTCCAATGTTCCTTTCTCTTAACTCTAAAAAACTCCTATTTCTTGTCTCATTGCTCATTAGCGTCAAATTTCTCTTTTCTTGTACTATATTGTTATGTAGTCTGCAATACAAGGTTCTCTATCTTACTTTCTGTCTTCAAAAAGGTTTTTAAAAGCAGAAATTAAATATGGTGAAAGATCTGTGTTGGTTGTTACCACCCGCAGAAATTTTATTTGGTAGATCACTTGCCCTGTATTCGTCTCTATTTCAAATGAATGGGTTTGGTAAAAAACAAACTAAATAGCTGAGCTTTCGATCTTATTCGATCATCTTTGGAGCGTCTTGATATGTTCTTTCCTCCTTTACCAATAAAATGTGGAGTCGGAATCAGACTGAATGAAAAAAACCGGTTTTTAGGGTGTATTTATTTCGCTTGGCTGATCATCACTTTAGAGCAAACGAGCTTATTCGGTTTATTTGAATTCCACTCACGGTACACCAGGACATGACGTCAACTTTTTATTTTATAAAAGCTCCCCTGGTGGGCTTAAATTTGAAGAAGGAACTGTGAAGGGGTGCCGGTTGTCAACCCTTGTGAGAGACACCAGGTGCACCTACGTCGTAGTGTCGGAAATATTGCTACCCCCAGTAAGTCCTGACCACGATACGTATGCAGTATTCCACGACTACTTGGGGTGCGCTAACCGGTTCCCCGTTGTTCGCTGCTACATAAAATGCAAATCCTTCACTGGTTGGGTTGAGGCCATTGCAGCCCCCATTAAGTTTTGCGTCGTGTTGGTCGGCCATAGCCTCTAGATCTCCCCTAATTCTGTCTACCAGCTAGTCCTTACCAGGGTTCAAGCCTTAAAAGAGATTGTAACCCCCGTGCCGTTATAAATCCGTATGCCCTCGAATTTGCTTCTCTTCATAAAAACAAGTTCGAAATTGAGCAGAAGTAGTGCTCTTCTCTATATCCTCTGTGGAAAAAGCTTAGCAGGACAATCGAGTTTCAGATTGTGGCTTAAGGAAGGTTACATATCTCGTTAAAGATGAACTCCTTTACCGTTATACCTCAACCTAGGATGGTGCTAAGACTTGCTCCTTTTGCATCCACCATTCTCAAGTTTCCCAGGTTCTTCGCCTTGCCCAAAATGAGTTATTAGCTTGCCCTTTTAGCCACAATAAAACTGCCCAAAGAATCTTTCTCTATTTCTTTTGGCCCGGTGCTGCCAAAGAAATTGCTGAATCTGGTGGATGCTGTGATATTTGCCAAAAGATGACGGCAAAAGGACGAATCGCACCTCCCTCCCTTCAAAGGACCCCCATTATTTCTGAACCCCTTTTTAGAGTGGCCATAGACTTAATTGGCACTAGCCATCCCTAGTCGAGCGAATGGTACTCTTATATCCTTAAGCTTATGGACTTCACTACGAGGTTCCTTGATGCAGTTCCCCTTAAAAGAATCGATAGCATAACGTGCGCGGAAGCATTAATAGCTATCTTTTGTCGAGTCGGCATCCCTAAAGAGATATTGTCTGACCAAGGCAGATAATTTATGTCCGAACTCATGGAATACGTGGGAAAACTTCCCCTGATGAAACTTCTCTTCACAACCCCTTTCAACCCTTCAGCTAACGGAGTCTGCAAAAAATTCAACGAGACTCTGAAGACCGTCCTGAAGAAGCTGTACCACGCTCATTCTCAAGAGTGGCATCGGTATCTGCCTGTATCTCTCTTCGCGTGCCGTGAGATTCATCATAGGACTCTAGGGTTCGCCCTGTTCGAACTCATTTATGGGCAAAACCTCCGAGGTCCTATGAGTATTATCAACGAATTGTTCGCCAATCTCCGCCTCGATTAAGAAATTAAAATCTCGTACCTGTACCAATTGGACCTGAGGTATGCGCCGAGATAGCGCATAAAAATTCGGATCTTAATTTAGAGAAATACCGGACTTTTTTCGACGTGAAGGCAAAAGATATATGTCTACGACCCGGTGATGAGGTACTGCTCCTCCTCTCCTCTAAATGTAATAAGCTCATTTCACAGTGAAAAGGCCCGTTTCCCGTTTTAGAATCACGAAGACATGTGGACTACCTCATAAAGAACCCTCCATTAATAAGTTATATCACATAAACATGCTCAGGCGAGACCACCAACGCTCGTGTATTAATAATATAGTTGCACATGACGAAGAGGTAGTGATGGAAGCCACTTACCCCCCCCCCCCCCCCCATCCATCCGAGCTTCTTAATCTGATACAGACACTTTGCGTTGAGTCAAATAAGGAGCACCTTCTACCTTCACTCCTCGGTTACAGTGAAGAAAACGCACCGGAACTCGATTTAAACCCCAAATTAAAACCCTCACTAAAGGCTTAACTGGCTAAGTTATTAGCTGAATTTGAGAATGTGATTTTGGAGCCTTTTTGAACTAAACCGTACCCCTTGCCTGTGCATCTTCATACGGCCTTTAATTCAGAAGTGGAAAACCTATTAAAGTTGGGTATCATTGAGCCCTCCACTTCTGATTTCTGCACATCGTAATGGTAAGTAAGCCCGATCAAACATTCAGAATGTGTGTAGATTTCCGGAAGTTGAATTCCGTGATGGTATTTGACGCGGAACCAATCCCACTCATCGACCAGAACCTACACTTGTATCTCAGAAATAGACCTATGTAAGGCCTACTATCAAATTTCCCTCGAGGATAGTGCTCGGAAGTACACTGTGTTCCCCACGAAGAAGGGCCTAATGCAATTTAGGCGTATTCATTTTGGTTTGGTTACTGCTTGCATTAACTATAATAGAATGATGCGGCGAATCCTGGATGTCGTAGGTAACGTTTCATTTTATTTCGATAATGTGTACGTTGCCACGCGTACATGGGAACAATACCTCTTCTCCCTTCGCTCCCTCCTCATGAGGTTACGATAACATGGATTGACCATTAGGCCAAGTAAATGCCATTTTGCCTATAATTCCATTCGTTATTTTTACCTTCATATCGGGGTTAACCAGATGTCCCCCAGCAAGGTAAAGTAAAGGCTATTGCCAGCATACCTCTTTCGTGTACGAAGAAAAAACTCCGCTCCTTTTTGGGATCCACATGTTTCTACCGGCGTTTTGTGCCCAATTTTACCGCCTTAGCTTCTTAACTTAGCGCCCTGTTAAAGAAGCAATATCCAGATCCACTCGTGTGGAACTCCAAGGCATCCGCCCACTTTGTCCAACTTAAGGATAGACTCGGTTCTGACCCAATTCTAAAACTTCCTAATCCGACCAAGCCTTGGGGAATCAGGACCGACGAATGCATCGAAGGAGTAGGATGCGTCGTATTGCAAGACGATGATGATTGCAGCCATCGGATTACATACGCGAGCCAGAAACTCTCTTCGCGTGAGAAGAACTACGCGACCATAGAACGTTAAGCCCTCATGATAGTTTGGGGGCTACAAAAATTTAAAATGTATTTCTTTGGAAAGGAGTTCGTGATCGAAACGTATCACCGCCCATTAGGATATTTATCAAAATAGTAAAAGTCAAAACGGTAGACTCATGCGATGGAGTTTACTGTTTAAGGATTACCAATTTCTTAGTAGGGACCCGATAGAGGAGCTTTCTTCTAACTCGTAAGATAGAGTCATCGAGGGTGTGTACTCACAATTGTATATATTATAAGGTGTGTGCCTCTGTATATATATTGCTCTTTATTATTTTTTTCTTGTGTAAGTAATTTTTATGGTCACCATGTCTATTTTGTTGTTTTTTGGTATTATTATTTCTTATTCTTAACTCCTAAGTTCCACAACATCATATAAATTGATTTTTTTTTCGTGTTCGCAGCTATTTAGGCCCGAAGTTAAAGATTCCCACATTAGCTTGTATCCGGTCAGGTAAATTGTTTTTGCCAATTTCTATCTCTCCCATTTGTGGGGAATGACATTTTTTATCCCTTACGTGTCTGTGAAAATTCATCTTAGATAGGGAGGCGTGTGAGAGCATGAAACTCAATAAGCCGTTATCACACAAAATTGCTCTGGTCGAGACAGACCAGCGCAGCTGAGTATAATTTAGGGTGGTTATCACCGTCCTCCCCCAGTTTGATAACGCTGTCCCGCTTCCAGGTAGCAGGTGTGTCCATCTTCCCACTCTTGGGGTAGAAGGGAATCTCTCTTATATCCCGTCCGCTTCGTCAATGACCCAAATTATCAATGTTCATATTTGCTTAAGCGGCGTCCTATATCCCTTGGGAATCTCGCTTAATTCCCTTTCGCCTCGTCCGTGCCAGAAATTATCAAGGTCCATGTTTACTTAAGCTGCCTCCCATATGCCCTTGGGACAGTCCCCTCCCTCCCCAGAAAAAATAACGACATACATTCATGATAAAAAATAATTAACAAAATTACATACAGATAAATGGAAGATGGAACGGAAATCTATAAATTGGAATATACACACAGGAGAACATTTGGTATTTGCTGGGACCAATTGTGAGGCTATGCTTGCCTAGTCTACTAAACAGTGCTTGGAGGGAGACCAATTTCGGGTCCCAATCACGGGTGGCAACGTATATGTTGTCAAAATCGAAAGTGACATTTGATAGCTCATCCAGGATTCTGCGCACACTAGCAAAAATGCACAGTAATCAAAATTGAACCTTCACGGATTAACAAGGGCTAAGAATGCCATGAAGCATCTTGGGGATTAAAATCACCAAAGGAGAAGCTCAATCTCCAACAATTTGACCTATGAAACATACACGGCCCAGATAGACACACGCACAAAAATAAATATGGAAGGGTTGTTCCAACAATCTTTAAATAAATTTAACGATACTCAGCCTTAGGAAAAAACAAAACGAAATAGACTTTCTTTCGGGTGATCTAAATCCATCGTTACGCACAAGATGTCTTCCTTTCAGAAATATGAATTCTAAGGAGAATCCCTTGGATTAACCGGGAAAGATCTTTTTTCCTATATAAAAGAAGAGGAAAGGAATGAGAGAGCCGAGATAAGAGCTCAGGAAGAAGAAAAGAGAAAAAGAGCAAAAAGAACAAGAGAGAGAAGAAAGAAGAAAACAAAAAGCATTGTCAAAAAAGAGAAAGATTCCGACAGTACGAACTGGAGTAAAATCAATTGCTATTTAATATGAGGGAGCTTAATGATCGCATGTTAGTACTTTCTTTCGTTTTGTTTCTAATCTTTTAACTAAACCAATATTTATATATTATTTTTTTAGCCGTTATTTTTAACATTAACCTAAGCCAAATGAGCCTATATGGCAAAAAGGGTTTTAACTTCCTAAGTTATATATCGTGAAAGAATAGACTCTTGAGGTCCACCTCGGACTCTCAGAAATGCACGTGGCCGTAATCTCGAAACAAAGAGCGTAAGGAGCAAGGTTGAACGAGGCCGGTATCGGATCTACCCAGCTTTATTAAGCACAGCTGTATTTACTCGAGTAGACCTATACCACGCGCTTGAGGCAATTTAATCTCTCAACCCCTACCCTCGAAGCGAGAAAGAACTCGAAAGAATATTCCATACGCTTCCTTATTTCGAATTCCTCGGCTGGAAGCCGGCCCTCTTCCGAGCCTCATTTTGTCTAAGGAGAGCGCGCCATTGCCTGAGGAAATTCCTCCATCTCGTCAACCCCTATTTTACCCAAGGGTTGCCTGGATCGAGTCAGTACCCGCTCGCCCTACACACGAAAACACGTCACGAATCTCGATTTGGCTTCCTCCTTGATATATTTCCAGCACCAAAGGCTAGAACTCTCCTCCCATTCAACCCTATCCCAGGCGATTGGCAAGCTCCCTACAGCGGCCATTCGTTCGTGGATTCGCGCTAATACTCTGTCAACAAGAATTCTGAAGGAAAACCTGTTGTTTTTTTCATTTCTCGCCTACCTGAATTGCTTTACCCCTCGCCGCATCAAGCTTCCGTATTGCAAGCCACCGTCGCCCGCGGATCTTATTATAGGCCGGTCATCCCATATCAATAATCTTTGTTTATATTTCAGCTAAACGTAGCCCGTTTAAAGACTCTAATCCAAGTCAGGTCATTAACCCGCTATAATCTATTTTTCGTATTCCCTTTGAACGACAGCCGAGTGTCATTTTTCTTCTGACCAAATATTTTTATTTAGACCCACTTTTGTAAATATTTTAATATTTCCTTTTATGTCATTAAATATTATTTTTTGTCATACTCGTTAAATAACCTGAACTGCACTCAGCCATAACTAAGTCTTTAAGGCCAATCTGTACTCGCTTACTTCGATTTTTAATACCAACATGCTCGGGGGTTGGTTTTATCCCGCGCTCTTATTAACTCCTCCCGCCAACTTGCCAGCCAAGCTCGTCAGTGTGTATATATATATATATATATATATATATATATATATATATATATATATATATATATATATATATATATATATATATATATATAATTGCTATACCACGACATATATAGTAACTATATCTATATTATAGAAACTGGTGTCAGGTTTAGCAGGGTTTTTAAAAGGTTTTTAAAGATGTCTTTTAAAAGGTTCCTTCTATTTAGTTGTATTTTACTAAGGCTAAGTATCGTTCAAGTTATTTAAGGATTGGTGGAACAACCCTTCCATATTTATTTTTGTGCGTCCGTCTATCTTCTATTTACGTTTGGAGAGAGTCTCAATCAGGGTGCGATTTAACCCCAGTTCGTACTGTCGGACTCTTTCTTTTTCTTCATGATCTCTTTGTTCTCTTCTTTTTTCTCTCTCTTGTTTCTTCTTTTGCTCTATTTCTTTTTCATCTTCCTGAGCTCTTATCTCGGCTTTCTCGTTCCTTTCCTCTTCTTGTATATTGGAAAGAAGATCTTTTCCCCTTAATTCAAAGGATTCTCCTTGGAATTTAAATTTATCGAAGGAAAATATCTTGTGCGTAACGATGGATTAAGATGACCGAAAAAAAGTTCAATTGACCACAGGCACGCTACGGGATTAAAACCCTACAGTATTGAATTCCCATTAAGATTCAATACTCTAAATAATTTACTATTGAATACAAACCACTAAAACAATCTAATTTTAAATAAAAAAACATATTTCATCAAAATTTGTTTCGTATTCTCTTTTACTCTGAAAAATGTATGTAAGTTGAATTAAAGTAATATAAGAAGAGTGGTTCTAAATATATTAAAAATATCTGGTTATAAAATTTGTCCCTAGGCAAAACTAAAAAGGTTAAGAAAATAGATAGCGATTACATTAATTTTTAATGGTATCCCATTGATTAATTATATTTAAGGTCATATTATAGTCAAATTGTTTATTATACATTCTATAAAATGGAAATTCATGTTGAATTATCTTTCGTTTTTACTATAAAGTCTTGGAATGAAAAATAAGAAAAAGAATAAAACGATTTTATTCGCACGTACAAAATTGAAGATTTATTTTTAATGGGTTCTTTCTTTGTTCCACTAAAATCAACATATAAATATTGCTGGAATTAAAAAAAATCCTAAGAGGATATTAGTATCCATAAATTAATTTAATACAATAATTTCATTTATAATCTTTTACCCATTAATTAGCTAGGGCCATTTTTTAGCCATTCTGAGATCGATTTTACGAGGTGCTCTCGCTAGTTGCAAATTGTGTTCTCCCTTTTAACGAAGAATTTTATGATTAATTTCGAATCATAAGTGAAAATTACACTCATACCATGTAAGAAATTATAGTTTAAGACATTTTTGAAAATTTCCCTCGAAGAGCTACTTAAAATTATACTCTTTGTCTTTTTGTGTCATTTATACCAAATTACGTTCGGAAACGATTTATAGCCAAATCATATTTTTGCAGATTTATGCAATAATTTTGGTTATATTTATTTTATGGTTTTATATTTGAAATGATCTAATCTTTATTTATATCTTTCACATAATTATGTTTTTAAACTCCGAGGATTTTAGCATAATTTCCATGTATCCTAAAACGTAGCTACGTATTGCTGATTTTTATTATTATAAACCTTTATAGAATATATAGAAAATAAATTTAGCTTTGAAGGTAATTTGAAATCTATAAGATATAGTTATAGATTTATAAACACATGTTTAAAATTGTAAAACCAACTTTGTTTCCTGCTCTGTCTACTTCCATAAAATAAAACAAAATTTAAATTATCGTTTCTCTGTTATGATACGCCTTTTGCTTAAATGATTCACATTTAACGTTGAAAAGGTGTAATAGGCATGAAGTGGTTATACTGGACAGCAGAGATTTTGTTACTGGGGAAAAAACATGTGTTTTAAAGTAAATCAACTATGTTGATTTCTAATCTGAACTCAAAATTAATCTAGCACATCAATATTTTGACCCCTGTTACTGGTTTCTTAAAGAAAAATAGGTAAGAAATTGTGTATGCATATTGCATATCAGCGCTAAGACCGGCCCTATATGATTTCGAGAACCAGATTACAGTTCCACCATCACATGATTTACTTTCTTTCTAGATCTTGACACGTTCTAGGAAGAATCCCATTATTATCCTAAGGACGCAGAGTAGTAATTGATTCTAAGAAAAATGAGCCAAGCTTGTTTAATCAAGAAGAGTTGAACGTTTAGTGAGATAACTATCATTGCCAAAGGAGAAATTAGAAGCATTGGTATCCCGACTAGAGCAACGGAATCTCCTAATGGAAGGTAGGAAAATTTCTATTTAACTTTTGCACCATGAAGAATCTATTTTACAAGCAATAAAAAATAATGCTTGTTTCTGTCTTGACTTCAATGTACACGAGCACGTGGTCAACGAATGGAGATGGTTTATAGACACAAGTAAGTTTAGTATCAAACCGGTGTTGTTACATAATGGTAAGGGAAAACCTTCTATTCCTATGGATCATGTTGTCCGTAGGAAATAGAGTTACTAATCGATGAAACTCATTTTAAAATGAATAAATTAATCAGTTCACAAGTCAAATATTTGTGGTGAATTAAAAGTAAATTTCTTTCTCTTAGGACTGCAGCTGAGATATACTAAAAATATATGCTTCATCTGTCTATGGAACAGACGCGTTGACAGCAACCATTACGCTGTACAAAGGGGGCCTAAAAGAGATGAGCACATAGTTGCTCGGGACAATGTACAGCATATGCCACTGGTAGACCCGTAAAAGATCTTTCTTCTACCCCTCCACATCAAACTCAGCCTTATTAAAAACTTTGTTAAAGCAATGAAACCCGATGGATATGGCTTGCAATAATTTTATATAGCAAAAAGTGGCATAAAACTGAAATCATCTATTATCATTGGACCCGATCTAAGAGAAATGATGTCTGATTGAAAATTCAGAGATAAACCGAACCTATTGGAGCTGGTGGCATGGGAGTAATTCTTGTTAGTTTTACAGAACTTTCTTGGAATTCGTAAAACTTACAAATATGTTGATTTAGTAAACAACATTCTAATAACTTATGAAAGAATGGAATGCGGGATGTCCCTTAAAATTAATTTCTCGTATTCTCATCTAGATTTTTTCCAACGAATCTTGGTGCCGTTAGTGATGAGCATACTGAGAAGTTCCACCAGGAAATATCTGAGAAGGAATCAAAGTAAAAACTCCGATTTAATTCACATATGGTGAGGGAATACTGCTAGACCCTACAAAGAGAGACAGGCCCAACACATAAGCACAAGAGCAAGTGTCTAAAAAATTTCTGAACTCAGAATATAAAAAGATAATGCGAGCATTCCTTTAATATATATATACTAGGCACCCTTATATTATACTATTTGCCTTGAGTATAAATAAACTTTATAAATTACTAATATATGTAGTATTAAATTAATAATCATGTATCTCGAAATTAAATATACTAGTAATAAATATTTGTGCGCGTAATTCAAAATCCTGATGTGAAAGAAAAACTCTGAGTTCAGGTTCAGACTCAACGTACTCCAATTTAATTTACCACAGCACCATTTTCTGGATAGCAAACATAATTTTTTTTCCTGCCCAGTGTTATCACCAACAAATTATCTATTTCTTTTAGATCTGGCTATTTGACGTGCCAAGGTCCCAAAAGTTTGATGTTATTTTTAGAAAAAAACTTAGTGGTTTTGCTTTGAGACAAGCTGCACCATCATGCTGTAAAATACATTTATCATCCCTAAATAGGTCCGGAACTGTTTCAAAAACCTGCTGATGAAACATATTTTGGCACCATTTTTAGTTCATAACTGTGTTCTTGGCCAAAATTGTTACTGCTTCAGTTCCCTTAAATGAGAAGCATCCCCAGACATTTTGAGAGTGTCGCAATGCTTCAGCCTGGGCACGACACAGGTCTAGTGAAAGCACTCCCCTTCTCTTCATTTAACGAGGGATCTTTCATAAGTTATAAAAATGCGGAATGGAACTTTATTAAAGGATAAAACTTTGCTCCGGTGTTCAACAAAACATTATTAATATTTCTTACAAAAAGGGAAAGCTATGTGTAAGATTCTTATTGGTGATATAAGGATTCTTCGTATCCCTTCTGGACTTGAGACCTCAGCCGAAAAACTCAACCTTACTGTGCGCGCTGAAGCGTTCAAACCTGTTTGTTTCTAATCATGTACAAGTTTGGTCCGGTGGAAACCCGATCATTGAACTTAGATCTTACCAAAAGGCCATCAGGTTGTCTATTTGGCGCTCTTTAGCGTCGAGAAGGCTCATTGACAAGATTGTAACAAGTTTTTTTAAAGTCATTAATAATCCTAAAGATGGAGCTCATTGATGAAATAATCTGCATCTATCTTAGCATCCAGAAGACATCTTTACAGGAGTGTAAGTAGTCTTTTTAAAGTCATTGATGATCTTAAAGATGACACTTCTTGGTGCAATACTCTTAACAACTATCTTCTTGCATTGCAAGACACTTTGGTTGCAGAGCAACAATGTTTGCATGTTTTTTTTTGGAAATAATTATTTCTGAAATTGCAAAAGATTTAAACTTTCAAATTTGCCCCCCAAACTATAAAATAGGTTATAATTACACAATATCATTTATTTAACCCATATTTTAAAATTTTTTACCCCTTTGATCGAAGAGCAAACCTCCAGAGACTGAAACTCACCTGCTACAGGAACAGGACCAGAGCGCAATTTTGGATTAACTGAAGAAATACCTATTTTTATTTTTAAAATGATGACTTATTAATAAAATTAAATAATTTTAATATTAGTATAGTTATTTGTATCACCTAAATTTTGAAAAAGAAAAAACTTTGGGCCATTAATGTACTACAGTTTAACCTCCCATAGCAGACTTAAGCAAGTTTTATCAACATTTCCTTGTGAGATGACACATACGTGCCTTCTTTTTTTTTTGCCTAAGCAAAATGCCACATTTTCTAAGGAAAATGAAAAATTTTGAATTATTAGAATCATATTTCTTCCCAAACTTTGCAAGACAGAGGATTGTATGAGAGAATCAAAACTCATTTAGTTTTGTTGTGATTCAAATTATAATTTGAAAAATTGTTTCCTTTGAGGTAATCATTTCCCACATGAGAACTAAGGCTTCATAGGATTAATTCTTTATCAAAATATAATTATATTTGGTTGCTTTGGGCCCAAGAAACATTTATTTTGTAGTCGAGTTATTTGTTTATATATTTCTGAGTATTAAAAATAAAAACTGTTCAATTTAGTGAAAGTTATGGGAGTTTTATATATTATTATTTTATTATTTTTAACGGTATTATATTTTGTGTTTATATTTATTAAATTTTATTTTAGTTTTTTCCCATTTTTCTTTTTAAGAAGCCAATGATAGTTATTGAAGTTTCCTTTATGCTAGATTTATGATGAAGTATAAAATGGACTTATTAATTTGACTTATCAATTTATATGAGTTATAAATCGACCTAAGAAACAAAAACCATCGAAGCCCAAAATTGACTAATAGGCCATATGTCAAGTCGATAAATTGACCTAAGAACCAAACACCATCGAACCCATAACTTGACTCATAGGTCACAGGTGAGTCGTTAAATGGTTCTATCAATCAACGCCCATAATCTTAGATCACGATAAGTAGACAATAATTTCTATTCTTCCCAGACAAACCATAATAAGTATTAAAAGAGAGATCAAATTAGGGATTAATAAGAGAAAGCAATAATCAGAAGCTCAAATCATGAGACGGCTGTAGAAAATTATAAAAACCTGAAAAACATGTGTTAAATCTTCGAAACAAAGAATAGAAATACATAAAAAAAGGATTTACCTTTTATAAACTTGAGCGAAAACATCTGGAAAACAGAGGCAGGATTTGAGCCATCCAGGTCAAAGGTGAACGGAGGACCATGACCAAGTCCCCAAGTGTCGTCATCTGTAGCCAGCAGCACGCCAATTCTGATATAAAAAGGGTTATTATTATTTAGTTCCATCCTGAGATGGGAATGAAAGCTTCAATAGAGAAGAGGAAGTAATTAAATGGAATTGAGGAACGAAGGTCAACTCGAGTGTTCATATAGAGGTAAGAAGGAAAACGGTGAATATAATGAAGAAAAAAAGCCAAAACTTTTAAGAATGAGGAATAATAAGAAGGTAAACGTCGATCATAGCTTTTAGGTTAAGAAACGGGTATTAGGGACCTCTAGTTACAACCATGTAAAACCAAAGATATAACTAGGTGTAGAATCACGATGCTTGTTAAAGCGATGATAAACAGAAGATAAAGACGAGAGTAAGGCTATCATTTGGATAGCAATAGTTTGTCTCTTACCCTGATCTAACCGCGAATAGCCATAGCAAAAATGCATTTATAATTAAGTCTTGATTTATTCTTATTTGCCTCAAAGAGCATAATACATAAAGCTAAGTTTCGGTTACTTTGATAAGGAGAGAAAAAGTGAAAATTAATTTGTCTAGCAATTTAGTTCTCTATGGGGAAGATAAAAGTCTTTATATTGAAATAATTGAATTTATGTTTTAAATGTAAAATCACTCAACGATAAAGCCTTTGAGTGGTTAAATATTACATTCTTCTTATGAATACAGAATTCTTTAATATTTTTACCACTAATTGGTTATTATCATCGGGTTTTTCAACTAGTTTCATCTCTATCTTTCTAATTCATTGCCTCAGTAGAGTGAAATAGCTTGAGGTTGTATCATAAATATTCATTGTCACAACATTAAGCCTTAAGTTTGTGCCATTATCCGAAGTGTAACTACTCTTATTTGCGCTTACTTTCTTTACAGAAGTCATTTCTCTCATTTACGGCTTACGGCCTAACGCCGGGGCATATGCGCTTGCTTTAGTAGAGTGTCCGTCCATTGATTAAGAAAAGGCCTAATTAAAGAGGTTTGTTTTCAGAACCTACTTAAAAGTGCTTGGCTAGGACGAAAAGCATTCGCCAGATTAGGGGCAACTACAGAGAAGGCATGATCATCTATGAAGCAGAGATGAGTGTGAGGAACCGAGAGCAGGAGGGCAATTCTCGAACGATGGGCCGTTTGTTATTATAACATACCGAATGTGGAGGGCATATATGCGGGAGTTGCGGTCTTCAGGATTTTAAATGTGAACTTTAAAAGTAATTTGAAATTTAATCGGCAGCCACTGCAGCTCGCAGATCAAAAGTGTAGCATGAGAGAAACGTCCTCAATGGAAGAGAACTATACCAGCAAATTTGTGGACAATTCAAAGGAGACGAATTGTAATGCAAATGGCTCCTTTGAGAAGAGAGTTAGAGTAATCAGGACGGAAGGTAACAAAGGCATGGATGGCTATCTTGAAAATGTTTTGATCAAAGTGGGACGGAATCAGACTGAGGTTACGTAGAAAGAAGAGAAAAAATTTGCTGATATTAGCAACATTTGATTTGAAATAGAGTTGACTGTTCAAGGACACCCCAGGTTTCTAACATTGTTATAGAACGCGATCGGAAAGCCACTTCGAATGAAAGATGGGACTACATTTTTACAGCGAGTGATATGTGTAAGGTGCTCATCAATATGATCTCAGTTTTGTCATGAATGAGTTTTAGGAACTTATCTAATAGCAATTCATTAATTGAGTTATATGCGGATAAAAGATTAGTGACGGTTACGGCAAACGAGTTTGGAGAGGAAAAGAGAAATATTTGCGTGCCTTCAACATAGTAATAGAAGGATAGACCTAGGTGAAGCATAAGAGGCCCAGAGAAAGAATATAGATATAAAAGAGGAGTGGGCCAACGAAAAAGCTCTGAGGAACACCCTAGATCATAGAGGCTGGCCAAAGGGCCTCACCTCAGATGTGAACAGAATGAGTACGAGGTGATAAATAAGATCGAAACCAGTTTGAAGAAGTTCCAGAGATAGAGAAAAACGGAGTGATCAAGGCTGTCAAATGTTGCCAAGTATCGAAAAGCACCAGAATTAAAAGCCTCCCAGCGACGTCTTCGCGGCTGGGTTGGTCAGCCACATTTAGGACAGCTTATTCAGAGCTGAGACCTAACGTGAAGCCAGCCTATTTGGTTTCGTCGATGCTGGAGGAGGACATGTGTTCAGTGATGCGGGCAGCTACTACCCTCTCAAGAGCCTTGGGAAGCAGTGAAAGTAGAGAGATAGGACAATAATTTGTAGGATTATAAGGGTAAAGACTTTCTTTAAGATACGACGGACAGCAGAATGTTTAAAGTCAGAAGACACGTCACCTAGCGACAGGGAGGCGTTGAAGAGCCCAAGTAGGTGTGGTATGACGACAGGTTGGAACTAAACATAGCGACTAGGTAGTAAGTGTCAAGCGGAGAGCAGATCTTTTCGTTTAGCGGATGGTTACAGTGTGACTAGAGGCAGACGAAGGCGAGATCACAGATTGATTATTAACTATCTTTTGAGAGAAAAAGGCATAGAAGGCAAATGGGGAGATGGACATGAGATACGAGAAACGAGCGAGGAGCTTGAAGAGTGCACAAGGTTTTCGTTCATTATCGTCAAGGATTTTACTGCTATGGGCCTCACTGGAGGATTGCAAGAGGGATGTTTACACATGGGTTGTAAGAGAATAAGGGATAGAGAAGCTTCCTTCGTTCTTATGCCTTGGGTGTGGGCGTAACGAACACGCTTCTCACATCCTCTTCTGTTTTTTTTTCGCCTCAATGGGCATGTTGAAGAAACAAGGGGTGCAGTATCTGCGATATAAAGCAGCATGAAGAAGAGTGGAAGAGTAAAGGCAAGAGGAAATTAACTGCGAAAAGGAGCAGATAGATAAGTTGGGGTCAGAAGAGAGGAAGCCGTTGGCACTGTCCAGGAGAAGTGGAGCAAGATCCGGAGGCTAGTTTGAGAGGTCTGCGACGACAAAGATTTGGTTAATTAGGTATTGGTAGCAAACGAGATAATGTATATTCCCGTGGGTGAAGGTGTGGGAATTGACGAATTAGGAGATAGAATAAGTTGGAAGATTTTAAGGAGTCGTCGCTGTGTGGTTGAAAAGAAGAGATCTAATGTGCGACCGGGTGATCTGTAGATGTTTATGAATTTGAGCGAAGCGCTTAGGGCGAGACTATCAAGAACTCCTTAGAAAGTGTTGAGGAAGAGGTGTAAGTTGTGAGTGAGGGGCAGAGAAAATCAGCAGCAGTAATTTGGCCCCAACGTCTCTCTTGGTAGTTCCATAATTGTGTAGGTTAGTGTATACTGTGTGTGTAACGGCTGCCAAAGTAGAATTTTGAATAAAACGAGGAATAAATGGAAAAGCAAGGAGAAAATACTAAAAACATATAATGAATGGAAAAACATAAAAGAAACAATAAAACAAGGAACAAGTAGAAAACAATGAGGAAATAATAAGCAAATAATGAAGAGAAAAAATGGGAAAACAATAAAACCAGCAATACATGGAAAAAAGATCATGAAACGATAAAACAAGAAATGAAGGGAAAAGCAATGCGGAAAAATAAAACAAAGCATAAAAGTAAAAGCAATAAGGAAATAATAAAACATTGAATGAAAGAAAGAACAATGAGAAAACAATAAAACAAGGATTAAATAAATTAATGAAGAAATAATAAATAATAAATGAAGAGAAGAGAAGCATTAAAAAAGGAATAAATGGAAAGCCATTTGGGAAATAATAGAACGATGAACGAAGGGCAAAACAATGAGGTAACAATAAAACGAATAAGTTGAAAACAACGAAGAACTTAAAAAAGAGAGGCATGGATGTAAAACAATGAGGAAAATAAAACCATTAATAAATGGGAAAACAATGAGGAAATAATAAGCAAGGAATGGAAGGTAAAATAATAAAACAAGGTTAAATGCCAAACAATAAGGAATCAATACACAATCAATAAAGAGAAAAACAATGAGGAAACAATGAAACAAACAATAAAATGAAAACATTGAGAAAAATAGAACAAAGGATAATTTACCAATACAGAGGAAAAGACAGTTCTATATATAGATAAAAAGTAATTAGCAAATAAAATAAAGGAAAAACAATTGGCTAGCAAATAGCCTAAGTATAAAAGAGGAAACTATAGGAAAGAATGCAGAATAAACAAGGAATAAAATAAAAAAGGTAAGAAAAAGTAGAAATTATAATAAAAAGGACAAACATAAAAGACGAAGAACTGGAATTAAAGGGGAAAACTTGGAACAGAGAAAAAGATAATGTAGTTAAAAGTAACATGAAATCGAAGAGTAGAAATAAAAGATTAACCGTTGAACAACGAAGGCAAATTTCGTAGATAAGTTTATCAAAAGAGTCGGATAAAACAGTGTTCAAGCTATTGGAAGAGAAAAGGCAAGGAAACCAGATGACTAGTAGGACACGCAACTCACCAACATTTATCCTAGATCCACAACTTCAAGTTTCTTGTGGAGTATATAAAAGGGAACTAATTTGTCCCTCGAAGGAATTTTCACAGAGAGGCAAAGAAAAACAGACTTGACGTTTGGAGGTACCGTCGAAATGAGATTTTGTGATGCACATTTCCCAGGACGCTTCGTGGCACTCTTCCTCGGCACGCTTTAAAGCATTCTTCCTAAACACACTTCGAGGCACTCTTACAATATTCTCTTCCCAGAAACTCTTCGACACACTTTTGCATCATACTCTTCAAGTGACTGTAGCCAGACACTCTTCGAGATTTGCTTCTAAGGCACTCCTTCTTCAGGACACTCTTCGAGGCAGTCTTCCATGGCACTCACTGAGAAAGACTTCCAAACTATCTTCGCAGACGCTCGTCGACACACTGAACCAAAGCACTCACTCGCTACTATGTACTCTTCCAGGATTGCTTCGACGGCAATCTTCTACATTAACTAACAGAAGCCGGATTTACATCGATGTTCCCTAGATAAATGGTAAATCTAGAGGTAAATTATGCAATATATATGCTTTATAAATCTTAGCTTTGAAACAGGCCATAGAACTTAGGCTTTACTTGAGGTATCAGTTTTTCTAAGTTAAAAATCGGTGAAAAAATGTATATAATATATAAGAGAAGCGCGTTGTTTGTTAATCTTTCATTACTTTGAATGCCATAGTGGGTAATAAAAAATAAATTACAGGAGTTGGTCCTGCTAACCCCCTTAATAGCACTCTGGATAACTTTATTTACTATATTCCCTTAGCTCTTCCAACATTATTGTTTTTAGTGAGGAAGGGGGGCATATGCCGTGTTGTACAAATTACTATTCGTTTTAGAATTTTAGGAACGTTTTGTCTCTCCTAGACTTTCTGATCTGTTTGATTTTATTTGTTCCCAAGCGAACGCTTTAGACACCACTGCCATATTATTTGCCCAGAGTTTGAAATTGAATTACCTTGATGCTTCAACATTTTCAGTGACATGTAACACCCTGGTCCCCACCAGACGTGGAGGGGTATCGTTCACATCAGTTATCTTTAGCACTACTGTAGCCGTTGATCTTTTCGACGGAACTCCCCGATCCACTGCCAAAACCCTCACTAATCTTCGTTCTCCTTCAAGTCCTTCTCTGTCCAGAGGTTCCATTGTACGAATTTCGCCGTTAGGGTCGATTTCTAGGGAACTCCAGAGGTCGAGAAGCTCAAAGTCCACAATGCCTCTGCCAAACTTTGGCGACAATAATGTAAAGAAAAAAAAGTTAAATTATCTTTTTACACTTTGCTTTGATATATATATATATATATATATATATATATATATATATATATATATATATATATATATATATATATATATATATAATATGAATTTAGGAATATATCGTTCTATCTGAAATTGTATAAAAATCTAATTTTTTGCTCATTAATTGAAATAGATTCTAAAATGTATCCTAGTTGATAAGAAAAATCAGCTTGAGATTGAACAAAATCCAATGTCCATGAATTTAAAACTTCTCTTCATTAGTTGTTAAAAGCAATTATATTTAGCTAATTCAAACATTTCTTTACGAAAAATAGATAAATTGAAATAATGGTGGTAATTAAGACTACTATTCCAATTTTACCTGATCAGGATCCACAGCGCTAATCTTCGTTATGACTGAGTGAGGAGGAAGATCTTCTTTTAAAGTGAGGTGTATCAAGCGATTCTGGAAGATGGGTGGGTTATCATTTACATCTCGCAGTTCTACAACCACCCACGCGGAGACGATTGCTCGCCTATCCTCCCACGAACCCTGCAAAAGAGGAAGTAATATTCCAAAATTACTGGAGGAGGTTTATGAAAATCAATATTAGAGCACTACAAATGAAATGGCTCAGCTCACCTAATAATTCACGATGTATTGTCGCTATTTTCTATAACGATAGCAGTAAAGATGATAGAAATAAGCCTATAATTTTTTAGACAAGTATATCAATTGAACAATATGAAAGTTATTCTATGTTATTTTGAATAAATACAAGAGAAAAAATATTGCTCTTTATTAGGTTGTCTAGAAATTAATGGGTTTTGGTTTTAAGTTAAAATCACCTTAACATAAAAAAAGTTCATCCAACAAAGTACTTTTCATCTTTATTGATATCGATTGTCTGTGAATTAACTAGGTAGTGGTACCTTTCCTGAAGAATTCATTCTGATTTGATGAAATATATTTGATATCCTTTTCTACCTCATTCATATCAGAGACAACTTTGTCATTAATTGGATATTGTAATTATCTAAATAAAAGAACAATGACATGGTGTAAGGAGATGTGAATATGGACGATGAGGAACTTAGAAACCTAAAGCAATAAGGTTTTCTTCGATCAAACCTGCTACATAAAGGAGGAGGAAACACGTTCATTCGACTCGTGAAGAACGTTTTTGGTTCAAGAGCCTTTTAGGTGTGATCAAGCGATCATCTTTCAGTTTCCGTAACAATCCTGGGCGGAAATGTTTCACGGGCACTTCGATCTAATGGAGACGACGCAATATTCGAGGTTATTAACCTTGTATTCCGACAGTTAACTTTGCACTCAAACATAAGGTATCATAGTCATCATTATAGCTTATTATTGCGTTGGTATTATTATATTTTTAAAATGCTTCTGTAATACTACATAACACAATATTTTGCCATAGTTCCTGAACTGTTTATTGCAGAGAAACAAATTTGAAGCAATAGAAGTGATGTATTAATAGAAAGCATAAAAGTTCTACATAACACAATATTTTGCCATAGTTCCTGAACTGTTTATTGCAGAGAAACAAATTTGAAGCAATAGAAGTGATGTATTAATAGAAAGCATAAAAGTTCTACAGGTTTAATAAAAGCATATAGGAATAATACAAAAAATAACACTGTCCAACAAACTCGAGCTTTTTTAATCATCAGAGACCTGAGCCAACTTTTCTTATGGCATTTCTCTCACTGATTTCAAATCTGAGTTTAGTTCTTCTTCAGCAAATCAGGTTTTTGAGATATTCGAAAATGAAATATGAACGCCGTCGCTGATAAAATGTAGCATTTTATTCTGATTTCTTTGCCGAAACTGGTGATCTATGGTTGTATAGCGCCATTGCTAGGAAAAAATTGCCTTCTGTATATCTGCATGTGCATTGAGAAATTGAACTAACACAAAATGCTACAGTTAACATATAGAAACTCTAAAATTTATCATTCTCTTTAGGCGTAAACATATGATAAAGAAAATATCCATGTTTTGTTTATTCCACAAGCATCACAAAGTTAATGGTACTTATATTGCATGTATAAGAATGGTAAACAATGATTGAAGGGCTAATAAGTCAAAACTTGAATTCCTAAACGTTGTGAATGGGATTTGCGTTTGAACTTTTTCTCAGAATTATTACGATACAAGTTCCAACAATGATCTCTCATCATGCTCTCATGGTCTTGATATTCTGGTGGAAACGTTCACCTTGCTCCAAGATTTTCAGGGAAAAAGTCTAGGTGCGAATGCAGGAAATGGATCTTAAGTGACATACGGCATCCCATTTCTTATAAGATTGAAGAAGGTTTACCACGCCATCTCTGTATGCAGGTGACTTTTTGATGCCCAGAAAGTTTGCACATAACCACTTGAAGGCTAACCATGCATTTAGTTCAAGAGAAGTGAGGGTCTTCTAGAAGTCAGGGTCTGCTAAAACCTCCCTGATTTGTGGTCCCACAAATATCCCTTCTTTTAGTTTTGTCACGCTCAGTTGTGGAATTCTTTGCACAGATATTGGAATCCCTGAGAATTGTCCTTAGCCATTGCTTTCATGAAGTTTTTCATTAGACTTAGTTTCAAATGAAGAGGTGGCAGATACATTTTCTGAGGCTTTACCAGGGGGACAGACTGAGCACTGCTTATTCGAGGCCCATATGTAGATCGAAGTGGCCAGTCACGCTTATCATAATGTTTTGCAGTTGCACGGCTATCCCACAGACAGAGAAAGCAATAGTACTTCGTGAATCCTCCTTGCATACCCATTAGCATGCCTATGACTTTAAGATCACCACAGATGTACCACTGATGGGATTAGTAGTTTATGGCTTTAAGATAAATATCCATATTTTCATATGTCTCCTTAAGGTGGACAGAATGGCCAATAAGAATGGAAGGCTTTACATTGCCATTGTGCATAACGACAGTTTTCAGACTTGTCTTAGAAGCATGAATACAGAGACGCCTCATACTCGTATGTCTGTGACAAGGCTTAGAACAATCCATTTATATCATGGCAGTAGCAAAAAGGTCCATTAACTATGAAGAATGAAGTTAAATCACGATTACGCTTTTTAAAGTAACTCACACGCACGTTTTTCTCGAGTAAGATTTTTTCCTGTAATCGATATGGTAGAAGTTCTGCTTTCTCCTTTGACAGTGACAGATCTCTTAAAAGATCATTCAAATCTTTCTGAGTAAATAACTTTTGCTCAGAGTTAGCATACCATATTCAATATATGCATCTAATTTGCATGCACCTTCAGTACTGCTATCATCACTGATATCATCAGGTACGAGGCTATCATCAGGTGGAACTGGAATTGGCAAAGATACATCATGTGGAACTGGTCTGCACGCCGAATCCATGGTTGGATAAACAATTTGCTGCTTCTTCTTTGCAAAAAACCCTTTTGTGGTCACACTGCAGAAATAGCAATCTTCGAAATGATCTCTAGGCTCTCTTCCTATTATAGGAACAGCGAAGGCATTGAGACTTTCTTTTTGTTAATCCAGTCACGTAATCCATTAGAGCAGAAAGTACAAATTTGGTGTAGTGCCTATGCTTTATCTTGATCACCCAGAGGGCTACCGAAGTAGGGTTTGTACATTTCCTTTATATCATTTGTGAGAGTACGCTGCTAAGATTTTGTTGTAAAATGTCCAAATGCGTAACAGAATTTATTTGAATGAATATTTGGAACCCTTTTATGATCAACGCAGAAGGTGCAGCTTAGAAGATGCATATCACATGAGGAATCTGAAAGAGTAAAACAGAATTATAAATAATTTTGCAAAATATGCATGCAGGTAACAAATGTAAATGAATTCGTCTCTACACCCCTTTAACCAGCAAGATCTCACGAAGCATCTAGTTTTCTCATCTTAGCAGTACAATAATGATGCATGCAATAGAGCAATACCAGTAATATACTACATACATTTTATAATCGTAGGGGGCCACTGAATTTTTGAAATATCTTAAAAGGTACGTGCTAGATCAAAGCCGAAGGCAGATTCGGATTCAACATGGAAAATGCATTTATAAAAGTATAGTAATTTCTCTGATAAAAAATGTGTGTTTGGTACAAGTCTATTGTTGATGCCATTTACTTGTGGCCTAATTCCAAAGATGTTAATGTTTTTCTTACCATAATCAATTCTCTTGTCCCTTCAATTAAATTTGCCCAGGAGATGGAAAATAATAGAACCCTTCTCTTTCTTGATCTTCTTATTCATAAAACTCATACAGGTTTTAAATACTCTATCTTTCGTAAGCCTACTAATTCCAATCTTATATTCATTTTTACTCTTCTCACAGCCCTAAAGTTAAACGTTTTGTTTTTTCTTTTATGTTTCCAAGGGCATTACGAGTTTTGAGCCCTAAATATATAGATTGGGAATTTTTCAATATTTTTGAAATTGGCAATAAGCTTTGTTACCCTTACCCGTTCCTTCAAAACTGTCTTTCTTCTGCTAAAAAGACTGTAATAGAACGGGTTGAGGCCGCGTAATTTCAACCACTATCACATGTTATTTAAAACCACGATGCTACCCACGTGCATCTTCGCTTTGAAGCTTGGCGCCTTATCGCAGCCACCTGAGTCAATGTTTAAACAAGGAGGTTTATCTCCCCCGTTTTGCCCCTTGCGCTGACCTCGCCAGATTGAGTTAGGCTTATGGGCAGATAAGGCATTGTTGCCAGGCTCGGCTGTGCATTCCCTCGAAGCTCCCACTCCATTGTCCCCCACGCCAAGAAGATGTGCCGGTTATTTATTTGGAAACGTTTCCACTAAAATCAGATTGGAGATCCAGATTTTCGTCACGAAACATCACATCGACCCACTCTCACCTTGTGCGCCAAGGGACCTTGACCTCGAGATTCACCATCACTTGTCCAGAAGAAGGACAATATCCCTTGAGTGCCAAGGTTCAAGCCTTCGTGACGCCAAGTACACAAGGCTTCCCCTGTTGTTCAGAAAGAGAACAACGTTAGAACAGCCATTGTTCGTTCGAGCCCGTTGCCCAGGTTTGGTTCTCGCTCTCCCCCCTGTTGTTCAGAAGAGAACAACGTAGAACAGCCATTGTTTGTTTAGGCTCGTTCGCCAAAAAACGGTTCTTACCCTTCCCCTGTTGTTCAGAAAGAGAACAACGTTAGAACAGCCATTGTTCGTTCGAGCCCGTTGTCAAAAAACTGTTCTCACCCACCCCCTCTGGTGTTCAGAAGGGAACAACGTAGAACAGCCATTGTTCGTTTGAGCCCGTTTGCCAAGAAACGGTTCTCACCCTTCCCCCTTGTTGTTCAGAATAAAACAACATTAGAATAGCTATTGTTCTCGAGCCCGTAGACAAGAGACGGTTCTCACCCTTCCCCCTTGTTGTTCAGAAGAGAACAACATAAGAACAGCCCTTGTTCTTTTGAGCCCGTTGACAAGAAACGGTTCTCATTCCCAAGACGCCACGTCAGGATCATTTAAATCCCCCGGCTTCGGCTGGAACTCGCCAGCGGACCGAAAATTCCTTCACGTCGCCTTCCTTTGTACAACAAGTATAATTACGTAAGCCAAACGTTACCTTTAAGTATTTAACCCTTTTGTCAACTCTATCCTGTGCTTTAAATGGTTTAGCGAATTATCCCCTCCCTTTAACTTTATATTTGTTCTACCTTTTTAAATCTTTTAATCCTCAGATGAGCTCGATTCCCCACGACCCTTTCCATTCTCTGTTTATGTCAATATTTTCCGTTTTGTGTGTTGTTGATAGTTATTATTAATAAAACTCTATTTTATTAATGATAGCAATATTATTATCATTGAGCTCAGTTCCACTTCTTAAGCATATCGAAGATACATAATATCGGCCAGCCTAGACATCTACGCACTCTAAAGATAATTAAGTAAGTTTCCTCAACGAATAGTTATATATGGTATATCGTCGAGAGTCCATTCTACGACATATATATATCTACTATTTAAATTTGGTGTCAAGTGTGTAAGGTTTAACGCTATATCTTTGCAAACACTGGTCTCAGTCGAGTAAAGCATAGTGTTTTTCGTTATAATAATAGAGTATAGTAGTTCCCTTTTGTTTTACGATTGCTAACCGTTTTTTTTAAACTTAAGAAGCTGGAGTAGCTCAAGGAACTGTTATAATAATTTGTTGTGTTTTTTTGTGTGATTTTAGTCAGTGGTTATTTAGATCGAGAAACCAAGTACGAATAGGTCTGTGCCCATATTTAGGTAGGCTAATTCGCTAGAAGGCATAATTCTTGTTGCAAGTAATTTTAGTTGGTTGACTATTGCGCCCCCAAGTGCAAAGATGACTCAGTTCGAAATCTTTAAATCGCAAGGAGAATCCTTGGGACTCTCCGGAAAAGAACTAATTGAGTACGTTCAAGAGGAGCAAAGAACGGAAAGAGAAAAGTTAAGAGAAAGAGAAGAAAGAGAAAGAGAAATCCAACGAGAAGAAAAAGAAAGAGAAATCCAACGAGAAGAAAGAGAAAGAGAAATCCAACGAAAAGAAAGAGAAAGAGAAATCCAACGAGAAGAAAGAGAAAGAGGGGAACGGGGAAGACAAGCTGAGCTTCACCATCAGATTGAATTAGCTCGTGTTGAAGCAAAAATACAGTCATCCAGTTCCCGTTTGGAAGCCCCCCTCAATCTCTGACTAAAGCTCCCCAATTTCAAGGATGGAGAGGTTTCGGAGCATTTTTAGCCCACTTCGAAAAGATCCTCAAAATCAATAACATGGATCTGGAGGATGAAGGTGTAGTCAGATTACTTCCCTTGTTAAATTGTAAATTACGCGAAATTTTTATATCTTTACCATCTGAATGTACAATTAACTATAGCACCTTAAAAGCTGAGTTATTGGCCGCTCATAATATGACCCACAATTTTTACCGCCAAGAATTTCGAGGAGGTCGTATTAAACCCGAACAGACGTTGCGTCAATTCGGATACATTCTTCAGAGGAATTTTAAATTTTGGTTAGAATCCTCAAAGGTTGATCCAAACTACGAGTCCTTAACAGACTTCGTGTTGCGGGATCAATTTTTGGCGTCTCTCCCGACGGAGATCCACGCATTCGTCAAGGATCATCGGTGTCAGACCTTTAAAGAATGTATCGAAGAAGCGGATGTCTATGCCGCAAGCCATAATTTATACCCAAAGGAGAATCGAACTTCTCACCAATGCCCCTACAAGAAAAAAGGAAGGATTCGCGCCCCTTCACAGAAAAGCCAACGAAGTTCCTGGGCCCCGTAAAACCCCAAAACTTCTTTCCCTAAAACCATCAACGGGACTCCAAACCTCCCGTTAAGATTTCTCCTCTATCTCTTCCCAAAGCGACCAATTATATGCTTCACCTGTTGTGTAGAAAACCACATGAGCTGGAATTGCCCTCAAAATTCTAGGCTTAAAAGCGGACCAGCCCACCAAGTTTACCAGATTAATGCCACCCCGGTTCCCCCGGTGGTGCAGACCCAAGCAGCAACTTCTCCCCCTCCGTCAGGCCACCAGTTAAATTTTATTTTTGATAAAAGTTCATCGGGAACTTTGAAATTTGAGGAGGGCAGCGTGAACGGCTGCCGAGTATCGACTCTCGTCAGGGACACAGGATGTACGTGTTTCATCGTGTCCGACGAGCTCCTCCCCCCAGTGGACCCTAACCACGAAAAATTTGCGGTGGTACATGACTACCTTGGGCGGGCGAACCAATTCCCTGTCGTTAGATGTTACCTGCAGTGTCAATATTATGATGGCTGGGCTGAAGTCATTTCAGCGCCCATGCAATTCTGTTCCGTACTTATAAGACAGAGCCCCCAAGTAAGTTCCGACCCTGTGTCTCAGGCCGCCCTTCCTCGAGGCTGAGCTAAGAAAGAAGCCCAGGAGCCCGTCTTCATCGGAACCCCGATACCGTTCGATTTTTCGGAGACCCTTAACCAGGACCTTAGGTCGGCACAAAAGAAGTGTGAATTACTAACACCCTTAGGCGATAAGGCCCAAGACAAGGACACGGAGACTGTCCGTGGACCCCAAGAAAAAAAGTACCCCTAACGCGCCCATGGAGATACCTTCGTAGCACTGGATGAAACATCGGCGCTTGAAGAAGATTACCCCGCGGAGTCCCTTAATATAATACAGACAGTGTGCATCCAATCTGATGCCGATTACCCTCCTCCTTCCCTACAAGGCGAGTCTTTTGAACCCTCTGACCTGGATATTGACGCGCAGCTGACACCACATCAAAAGAGTCAGCTACAAGAACTATTTGAATGGAGTCACCATTTAACCACTCTATTAGCTCTTTTCGAGCGACTGCGCGAAAATGGCCTCACCATTGGCCCCAGCAAATGCCATTTTGCCCACGAAACCATAAAATACTTGGGTTTCAAAAGCAAGTTGGGTCCCCAAGAGGACAAGATTAAGGCAATCGCCGCCTTGTCCCCCCCCCCCGATTACAAAGAAGCAATTAAGATCGTTCCTAGGATCAGCTTCTTACTATCGGCGACTTGATCCGAAATTCACTGCAATTCCAGCGCCCCTTAGCTCGCTTCTAAAAAAGAATTCCCCCGATCGTTTACGTTGGAATGACGTCGCTGTTTCCCATTTTAATCAGCTCAAGAGTAAGCTCATTTCTGCCCCCATTTTAAAGTTGCCCAACCCGGAAAAATCCTTTGGGATTGAGACCGATGCGAACAACGAGGGCATTGGAGGTGTACTCCTTCAATACGAGGATGACGAAACGAGTCATCCAGTTGCATATGCTAGTCGCCAATTATTACCACGCGAAAAGAGATATGCCACTATAGAAAAGGAAGCTCTATCAATTATCTGGGTTATAGACAAATTCAAAATATACTTGATAGGAAAAGAATTTCAGATAGGAACCGACCACCGTCCGTTAGCCTATATTAGGAATGTGCGACACTACAACGGCCGAATTATGCGCTGGAGCTTACTCTTGCAAGAGTATCAATTTAAAATAAATTATATAAAAGGTTCCAATAACCAGGTCGCTGACGCACTCAGTAGGAATGCGTTACGAATAGCGTAGAGTAATTGTATTCATAGGTTAGTATCTCCATGTAGGTATATACCATCTTGTAAGACTTTAATTAGATTCTCTTGTAATATAATTAGTTAATGTATATGTCTAAATTTTGTAACGCTCAATGTCTATTTTTTGTATGTATATATATTTGTACCCATGCCCCTTTTTTTTATTAAGTTTGTATTAAAGGTTATTTTCCCCTGTAATCTAAAGATCAAAATAATCATATGTATTAAGGTAATACTAGTTAGGTGCAGGAAGGTACGATTGGTAAAAGAAAACAAGTTTTCCACAACATAGCTCTATCGTTGTCCCTTCTCTCTTTTTTTTGAAGTGACAACTTCCCCCGTAATGGAGGGGTGTGATAGAACGGGTTGAGGCCGCGTAATTTCAACCACTATCACATGTTATTTAAAACCACGATGCTACCCACGTGCATCTTCGCTTTGAAGCTTAGCGCCTTATCGCAGCCACCTAAGTCAATGTTTAAACAAGGAGGTTTATCTCCCCCGTTTCGCCCCATGCGCTGACCTCGCCAGATTGAGTTAGGCTTATGGGCAGATAAGGCATTGTTGCCAGGCTCGGCTGTGCATTCCCTCGAAGCTCCCACTCCATTGTCTCCCACGCCAAGGAGATGTGCCGGCTATTTATTTGGAAACTTTTTCACTAAGATCAGATTGGAGATCCAGATTTTCGTCACGAAACATCAATACGACCCACTCTCACCTTGTGCACCAAGGGACCTCGACCTCGAGATTCACCATCACTTGTCCAGAAGAAGGACAATATCCCTTGAGTGCCAAGGTTCGAGCCTTCGTGACGCCAAGTCCACAAGGCTTCCCCTGTTGTTCAGTAAGAGAACAACGTTAGAACAGCCATTGTTCGTTCGAGCCCGTTGACAAGAAACGGTTCTCCCCCCCTCCCACTGTTGTTCAGAAGAAAACATCATAGAACAGCCATTTTTCGTTTGAGCCCGTTCGCCAAGAAACGGTTCTCACCCTTTCCCTGTTGTTCAGAGAAAGAACAACGTTAGAACAGCCATTGTTCGTTCGAGCCCGTTGACAAGAAACGGTTCTCACCCACCCCCTGTTGTTCAGAAGAGAACAACGTAGAACAGCCATTGTTCGTTTGAGCCCGTTTGCCAAGAAACGGTTCTCACCCTTCCCCCTTGTTGTTCAGAAGAGAACAAAATTAGAACAGCCATTGTTCTTGAGCCCGAGCTAATCCTCGGATTAGCTCGATTCCCCACGACCCTTTCCATTCTCTGTTTATGTCAATATTTTCCGTTTTGTGTGTTGTTGATAGTTATTATTAATAAAACTCTATTTTATTAATGATAGCAATATGATTATCCTTGAGCTCAGTTCCACTTCTTAAGCATATCGAAGATACATAATATCGGCCAGCCTAGACATCCATCTAAAGATAATTAAGTAAGTTCCCTCAACGAATAGTTATATATGGTATATCGTCGAGAGTCTATTCTACGACAAAGACATTTTATTAAACTGTCCCTACTCTCTCTTTTAATAGTAATAACATTTTAGTTCTACCATTTTCTTCTTTTTTTTAATGATCTTCCCCGTCCTTTAAAAATCTTTAACATTTCTGTTGCTTTTAAATATGAGACGACCATTAAGAATTTATTAGTACGTAATAATTGTAATGGATTGGGGGGGCAGTTCATTCTGTTGAATGTTCTGGTTGCCTAAGTAAATATTATGGACAAACAGGTAAACAACTTTCTGTTCGCATCAATCAACATAAATATAATGTCCGAAGAGGGGATATTAACAGTGCTTTCTTTGTCTACATGTCACATAAGGAGCATCTAATTAACTGGAACTCGGCAAAATTTATTTATCATTCCAATGACCCTATAAAAAAGAATATCATTGAATGTACTTTTATAAGACAATGTGATAATTTTAACCTTTTCCCTGGCTTATATAAAAGAGATGATATAATTAAAAAACTAATACTTAAATAAATGAGTTCTGACTTTTGTCTTTAGTTATATATACAATTTTTAGTTATGTGGACACATTTTGTTTTTTAATTATGTCACTGCTCTGTTATGTACATTGTATTTTCCCCACTCTTTCGCTCCTCGTTTCTTATAATCTTCCTCGTTATGCTATCTCCATTTCTTTTAATCTGTTACCCTTTCTGTCTTTTCAGTTGGACCTTACTACGTGCTTCTTGTCATTCTTAATGTGAAACTTTACTTTCCCCCTTCTGTCTTTCTCATTGGTGATTTCTTGTTTTTGAGGTGGTCTTTTATACTTTTCTTTTGTATATATACTTTTAATATAATATTATTTCTTGTAGTTATCCTTGACAAGGAACTTAATAAAGTTCGAAGGTACTCGGAAACACCATTTCATTTTTTCCTGCGGGACATTTCATTCATTTGCTACCCTCACGTGATACTTTGTGAGTTTTTCATTTCATATATATATATATATCTAAACATTTTTAACACATTCATTTGGAAAATATGCTACAACCTTTTTTCACTGTTGTTAAAGAGAATCGTTTCCTTATTTGGTGCTCAAATTAACACGAGTAATACTGGATTATATTTCTCAGAGGATTGCGGGTGGTAAGTTATTGTTCACCGTTATCTTTATGCTTTCTTTTCACAGATTTTTTCAGTAATTTAGCGATGTGAATGGATGCATTCACTTCTTTGGAGATGGTGCTACAAGGAAGAAAGAGCTTTGAACTATTGAATTCACCCTAGAAAGAATTACTACTACTGGAACAAGGTAATTCTATCATAATATTGATATTGTTTACATCACTGAATCACCTCCATGCTTAACTTTAGGAATGAGACAATCTTGATCATAAGCTTCTTTAGACGTGTACCAGACTTAAGCTCGGCCTTAAAATAAAAAAAATGTAAAGGAATAGTCCTCAATCAAAACAAGACTCGCTTTTAAGCCGTTGTTCTATGATTTTTCGGTAAAATGTATTTTAGAATTCCACGGTCTCGATCGCTGAGATTTTTCTTTAGTCTTCTTTTACTTTTGGCGAAGCTTCTCTCTCTCTCTCTCTCTCTGACTCTTCTAAGCAGTTAATATTAGATTAAGTTTTGAAAAGTCATTTAGATTATTACAAGTTATCATCAAATAATAAATAAACAAAACGATTTGAGACTTATAGTATAATATTTATATTATATAATAATCTGTATTTTATTAAAAAAATTCAGGCATTCGGAATTTTATGTAACGTTAATCTCGTTCAGAATAACAACCATGAAATTGTTGTTTCCATTATTTTATTCAAAAAAGATATAAGTTTAGATGCATACAGAAAAGAATAAAAACAACTAGAGAGGAACTAAATTGCAGAGGGGTCCAGAATTAGAGGAATGTTCAAAGGTCAGCTGTAATTCAAATTTTAAGCTCTCCTCTTCCTTTGATCGCATTCAAAGCGATCTAATATTTTCCGTCATGAAAGATTCAATCATCTGTCACTTGGTCAGGGGGAATTGCAATGCGCTTCAATAAAATACGAGGGGTGGTCAATAAGTTTTGAAATTCGGATATAAGGAAACAAGATGTGAGGAAAAGTGTTCTATTATTTTTCAATATAACTACCCTCGACTTCAATGCACTTGTGCCACTTGTCCCTGAGGCTTCGAATTCTCGACAACCAGAAATCACCCGATTGCTGTTCAATCCACTCCTGGACGGCGAGCTGGACATCTTCATCACCCCCAAACTAGCGTCCATGCAGTGCACCCTTTAGCTGGCGGAATAAAAAGTAGTCGCTAGGGGCCAGATCTAGGCTGTAGGGGAGGGGGGGGGGAGCTCCTCGTATCCGCACTCGTGCAGGGCAGCTTGTGCAACTCTGGCCTTGTGGACTTTGACTATGTTGAAATCAATCATGGGGCGTGAGGTTTCTAGGGATCCAACGGGCAGAGACTTTGGTCATGGCCAAATTGTCGTGAATGATGATGATAACACTTCCATCTGATATTCCAAGTTCTCGCTTGATTTCTTCGACCTTCACCCTTCGATTTTCGAGGATCATCTTCTCCACATGGGCCACATTGTCATCGTTGGTCACGTCTGATGGGCGTCTTGGACGGGGGTCATCTTCAAGGGACTCACGACCATGGCGGAACTCCCTATTCCAGCGAGCAATGGTTGCATAGGAAGGGACGGTGTCGGTGTACACTGCAACCATGCGTTCATGGATCTCTTTTGCATTCTTGCCTTCCTTGGTCAAAAGTTTGATCACTGCGCGGTACTCAACTTTCTCCATTGTTGAAAAATTTGTGACTGAAGATTTGCGATCAGCTACTTCTTCTTAAATAGACGAGGTAGGAACGTGCGGCTGTAGGTCCTGACTTGTCATAACTTGTCCTAACACCCCCACAAACAGCCATCTCCCTTCCTCTGTTTTGCCCTATCGATTCGAAAAACTTATTGACCGCCCCTTGTACATTAAAAATATCATGCATGATAATTTTTTTGCATATCTGTTGGGTCAGTATGATTGAAAGGGTAGGTGATCAAGTAAACTTGCTCCAAAATTGAAAAGTAAATGGCAAACGAGATAAGAAGACTTAAAATCTTTGGTGCAGTAAGATTGCATGCTCTAATATTTGATTTTCCTTGCCTACATATATCTCCCTTTTCGTTAAATAATAAGAGACATGATTATTCATTAAGTTAAATTTTCTATGCAGATCTGTAAGATTACCTGTATTTCCTCTTCAAAATAGTACGTAAATACACTTTAAACTATCAAGCAACCTTATTCCTTTAAATCTGAAATTTACTCTAAGTAACTTTTCAAATGACTAAAACTAAGTTGAAATGTGAGAATATCGAAACAGAACTGTTGCTGATCTCCTTATTCTTAGTTGTTTTATATGAATAGTATATAGCAATGAGGTAAAATTCAACAGTTTCAAGCACCTTGGGAAAAAGTAGACTCCTTCTTAGGGGAAGGTTTATTTTCAAAGAATTTATCTAACACTCCATAACTCTTATAAACTGCATCTCTTGACAGAAAACTGTGCTAATATTTTTTAAAGAGATGGAGAAATTCTAGATAATCGGTGCGGTTATTGGCATAATATAAATAATTACAACCAACACTGGTTCAAGCTCGCTGTTGGACGCTCGTCTATTTTTTTTTCTGCCGGTATCTATGTTAAATAGTTTTTAACAGATAGGAAAATTTTGTGACAGCAAAGAGGTGGTTTATAAAGTCTATTCTAGCAATTACTCTACTTTGCTTCTTGTTAGAGAAAGTTTTGGGAACCTGACAATCTAGGAAATTCGATCAGCATATCCCGAAAGGCTCCACGCAGAGGTGTGGTTTATAATTTATTGCTATAATTCATTTCGGGTGCTGTTAGAGAACCTTTAGAAGCTTAAAATTCCCCGGAAAGGACGAAAAGTGATCCACATACGGCTAGAGACAGTTTTGATCGTTAATTATTGTTATATATGACTATTAACAGCAAAATTTCTATTGAATTATGTAAATTATCAAAAAGTATTGAAAACACCCGCGCAAATAATTAGAAAGATCTCTGTTTTATGTGGCAACAGAGATGTGGTTTATAAAGGTTAGTTATACAATATTTTGAGAAGGAGGGTTATTAGTGAAGCTATTTGAAACCTAGCCTTTACGAATTGGTAACGGCTATACAAATAAGCTCTTTTCTTATAAAATTGAAGTATTCAAAATGAACCGAACGCCTACTGGCTTTATTTACATAGCAAATAATAAACTTCAGTTCATCTCGTGTTCAACAAGTCATTCTATTACCAGCTGTCAGCCAGGTAGCGTACCCATTAATCTCTCACGCCTCTTTCTGCCCTCGAGCTGATCATGAAGCTGCGTCACGATGTTCTTTCAATTGAACCCATTGCAAAAAACTGTCAATGGCTCCAAAATGTAGTCCATAATATTATGTCAACCTAACTAAATCAACCATAGACTACGAAAGACTTCGAAATAGGAAGACCGAACAATTAAAAAATTGTGAAGGACAACTTCAGCAGTTCTTCGAGAGATACATAAGATTTTGGCTCTCACTATTTCCAGGCAGTGTGTGTTCCGTCGGCGGGAGGAAGATATTTTTCACGCTCGCTTACCTGCGCTCAAGCCATTGCTCAGGCCAAAGAAGAAAAAAGCTCGTCTTGAATTCGACACTGACGAATGCCCAATAGACTCAAGTCTACTTCAGTGACGAAACTAAGTTGAATTTTTTCTGATTTGATGGTAGTAAGCTTGATCGTCGCAGAGCAGATGAAATAATGTATCTATCTTTCGACCAAATAGAGAATAAAGTATTGCAAAACAAGTCTCATGGTGTGCATTTAGGGCGGATAATGAATGCATAAGTCTTCAAGCTTTGCCTCATCTAGGAGTATCCGAAACCAAAAGTGAAATTTTTATGGAGGATAACGCCCCCTGTCACACAGCCGATTCGGTGAAGAGATTCCTGGATTGACGATTACCTTAATGTTATGAACTGGTCAGCACAGAATATGAACCTGATTCCAATTTAAAATGTTTACAAGATTTTGGGAGGGAAGTTTACAGCGGCAATCCGAAAACCGTTCAACAACTGTGAGAAATTCTACAATATGAATGGAGCAAGATTCCAGCGCAAGAGTGTCAACAGCTGATTCGTTTCTGTGGCAAAATATGCCAAAGCATCAACGAGAATAAAGGTCACCACGCAAAATAAAACATACTTATAACTTGTAGAAATGTTTAACAATGATAATATAATCATTAAATTCCAAGATGAATTTGTTTTCACTGTCCTTCGGATCATTTTGGACACTACTTTTTTTTTTACTAAAATACTTATTTACTGATAATACTGCTCAAATCAAAATGATTGCAAGTCCAGATTAGCAATTTCCAACTAGCTTTAGGTCGCTGATAATGAATATCATGGTTAAAATTGTTTGTTACGAGTACCTCTACTTTTCAAGATACACCTACGTGTCACAACAGGTTCCAACAGCGGTGTCGACCACCATACACACACAAACAATTACATATGGGACGCACAAATGAACTTAAGTGTACGCGAAGCCGGGATGATGGAGGCATAAAAGGGAGGGAAGGGGGGTGAAGCTTGCACAAGAGAGTTGCGCGTTGCGGTTACCTCGAAGATTTGGTCCGAGGGAGTAAACCTGCCTTGTTAGAAACGGTGTAGAGTCCACAATAATAGTCTCTTGACAGACGACTATTACGCAAGATGAACTCAGATCTTGCTTTCGGGTTACAATACGAAATCGAGAATTTGACGCCTCACGTTAAGGTAACGTGTACCAACGAGTACGGGGTTTACTTTCACGAGTTTCAGGAGAAAACATGGAGTGGGCTCTGCAAGGGCTCGCGTGAACTAACGAAGAGAGGAACATGGCAGATACTCGTGGATGCTCGGGACACAGGCGGCTACTACTGTTCAAGTCTGGCGTTGGAAGTTTTATAGGGGTGAGACGGAGGGATTTTCCAGAAGAGGGATGGTTCCAGTGGACAGACGCTTGATGGTACTAAGTAGACTTTTCCCGATTCATGCCATCACAGGAATATCCCCGGCGGGACCCTTCGTGCTCCTATGCACATCTAAAGCTTCCGCGAAGTCGGGCCTCCAGCCCATCATGTCCTTCGCAATTTTACGCCTTCGTTAGCGTGGATTAAAAAGGGTCAACCTGGCGTGACTTCTTCTCTCTCTACTTGATAGGGACGACCACGCGCGTCTTTTCACTCTCTTTCTCTCTGAAAACTGCTAAGATATCAAACTTTTCTCAAGTACCCACGCATGAAGCTAAAAAATGTGTTTTCTATGAATAAACATTTATCACTTCAACTTCTAAGGGACTGACTTAAATTTACGGCCCGATGCTATATCTCGTTTTGTTATGGCCGAGGCAAGGATGTGTCCTCCAAGAAAGACAGCGAAGCCTCAACATTGCCCTTTTTAGTAAACTTGTCTTTTGCATCAGTGCTAACCACTGACAACGATTTGTAATAGAACAAAGAAGACATTCCTGGTAGCCGACCCTTTCACTATGCCATCGCTTGTGAAGTGGTCTTTCACCTTATGAAGGACCACTCGACGTCGATCTATTAGGTGTGTACTGACCACCCTTTCGGGAATAGAACTCGTTAAATGGATTTAGGAAACCTAAACCTTTCTCCCGGACATAACTTCAACCATATTACTTGAAAGTGCTTCAATCAGCCATAATGAATAGTGCCTAGTGAATAGTGTTAGGAGAGAGAGAGAACTTTGCGGAAGAGGAAATATTGGCTAAGACGGCAAGAACTCGATTTCTACTTCCTCTAGAATAACAGATTATCCGCTTCATATATTTAAGATTTCGTCGTTAATTGATGAAGATAGTTCCCTGAAAAGTGTTGAATGTGTTTATAAACCGACTTTCTCTGCGGAACTTTTAGTGCTATCAACCTACCCCTGTGCGTTTTTTTGCAAGTAAAATATACGACGAACCATATACCAGTATATATTGGGGATGATTTTCATTCTGCTTGGGTACCTAGACAGAAGATTAGAGATAGCGCAAAATCATAATAATTTAGCTCAGTATAGTTGATCTTTTTGCCAAAGTATTTTCTTGTTCAGGCTGTTGTTTTCCCCCAAGACATTATAAAGTATTTTGGTACATGGTTTACATGATGAAATTGAAAGTAAACTGTATAACCCACATGAACACTTACCCTATCTGTAACTTCAACGAGAAATCTGAATCCTCTTCTTTGCCGCTCATCTTCGAAGTCCAGTGGTTTTAGAGCGTAAACTTTTCCGACAGAGCCGGAGGTTCGAATACCAAAGAATTCTCCTCCCCATGCACTGGATTTGACGATCTAGAAATAAAAGTTTCCTTCTTAAGTGCGTTCCTTTTTTCGTTTAATTATTTCAGATTTTAAAGGTGAAAATGTCTAGCGAGTTCCTGGAAAGAGACCAATTTACACTTTTATCAACGCGAATTTTGATATCAATGTCCTATATATATCGTTTGATAAATAATTTAAAGACTTATTTAGGCCTCGAGTTCAATCTATTACGCATGAAAACTAAGAAAGATGTGGCCGCTTAACTAAGCAGGGGTGCTGTATTTTCCGCTAAATCGGACCTACTTTCTCCCTTTGTACCAACTAGATCTTGTTAGCGACCACAACCAGAAAACACTGATTGGATTGAGATATGACCAGGAATTTGAAAACATTTTTTTAAAATAAATGTTTGAAAAAAATCATCGTTCGAAAATACACCATCTAACATTAATTTAAATGTGACTTTTGCTCTTATTCAAACATGTTTAAAATTTAATTAACGTATGCATACCACCCATAATAGCATCATTTATATAAGAGAAAAAAGAAACCCACGAATATCAATTAACGAATACCTATTAGTTATTCTTAAAACAATGCAAATAAGGAGTATTTGAAATGCCAAAACTTTACCAATCACTTAAATGTATGATCCTAGCGGTTGAAAATGTTATTAAAATGCGTCGGTTGATGGAAAAAGTTGAGAATTAATTTAGAATAATTCATGAAGCATCATCTTGGTTCATACTTGAAATTGGAATCCTGATGCTTCGAATTTCTCGGTAAAGAATAAAAGATAATCATTGGGGCTATTCTTGACTACACTTGGCATCTATGATGACTAGTATGATGTATGAAACTTAAGAAATTACTAATGTTGCAGAGCCAGCAATGCTTTCAGTAGATGTATTAGAAGAATGATTCTCCTTACTACACTCGGAAATTTTGGGGGGTTAACTATACCCTTTCTTGAGAAAGACCTGATATATTAAGAGCAAAATAAAAAAACTAACAAGGATAATTAATTGAGAGTCTTATGATTAATTAATCGCTTTTTAAAGATGGGTGATTATTAAACCAGGTCACTTCTATCACCTTTAATTCGACCTTGCTTATTTTCTGTGATTTCATTATCTCTCCTCATATTCTCAAATATCTTTGAATTGTGAGAATAGTCAAGCTTTACATTCTCTAGCAAATTTGCCTTGCTCTCTTAATAATCCATAGCCTCACTATAATGACCTCTTGTCGGCCATTTCTTGCCACTTCCTCATTCAATGACTTTCCACCATCGACGAGCAAAATGAGATAGAATTTGCTCGACAATCTCCTACAATTTGGCTTAATGAATCTCTCCAAAATTTCTCGAGGATCCTTTAATCCAGCCTTATTGCCACGCGCCCCTTCTTTCAGGACATAGCATCAAAGACGACCTTCTTAGTTCCATTCGCTATGCAAAAAACAAAGCGCTACGGTTGAGACTGCAAAGGCGTTTTAGGATGGCTCATGATCGTAGCACCGAGATAGCTGCCCGTATCTCGCCCGCACCCTTGCAACTCACTCCAATGCAGTTTTCTGAAATCCTATTTGGTAGCTCACATCCGTATATACACACTGAAAAAAAATTCCCACAAACTATTTAATTCACTGCCGTGTCTCTCCTCTCATGTAATTTTCCTGTTTATTACATTTATTACCACTGCCAATTTCTCTAAGTTTTAAAGAGCTTGTTCACAGTTAATTTGGTAATACTATTGTTGAAGGACTGTGTCATCGGATACTTCTGTATCTCTCTTCAAAACTATCCTGTCTCTGTGTTCCCATCTTCTGAGCAAATAACCATCCTCTTTCTTTACCCCCAAGACGCGTTGCCTAATTGACCCCTTTCCTCCCGATTTCCATCATCAGTTTCTTCCCAATTTTCTCATTCAGTCCAATGGGATTTTTAAGGCACCCTGTAGAAGAATATCATAATGCTCCAAAGTTTTGCCCACTTCCCTTCCGGGCGGGCGGCTTATCAACCCTTCCCCTTCCGGCCCAATATCTAGTGGTTTTCAGCCGAAAGAAACCGCCAGCCATTTCAGCTACCAACCGAGTTCCTTCCTAGATTGTTTATCGATAAATGGAAGCCCAACTCCGCTTCCGATAGTTGCCGGAAGTTTATAAAGATCGAAATGGAGTAGCTCGACATCTAATCTACTTCCGGCGTGCTGAGAATCTCTACCGAGTTTCGAGTATAAAAGACGAATTCTTTTAACTCTCAGTAGTAGAGCTTGCACAACGTCTGGTGGGGCAGAAATTGCCATCCATCAGTGTAGTGGTAATTTGTCGAAGCATCAAGTCTTCAGAGAGGAGATCGGTCTCAGTTAGAAAAGCTCCTTACCCCGTTGGTCTGCAAGTCAGTGCTGACCCAAGCTCGTACTCACCTGTAAGAGCCGAAGCTACAAATAGCCTCACTCTGGTTCCCTAAGCAAGAAAACTACATCTCGGCTGTTCTCCCTGACCTTATGCGTTGATAGGTCACTTCGCCCATCCCCCCTACTCACAGAGGCACCCAAGATTGCTCGGAGTTTACGAGTGTGGGGCCCTCTGTATATATATATATATATATATATATATATATATATAAGAGTCGGGGAAAACTCCAACCACCCCTCGACACACCCACTTATGTGACGTTCATGATGTCATTGATCTTTTAATTCTAAAAAAACCTTGCCTGAAACGAAACGCCAAGGCAAGCTACCAAGGTATCTCGAAAGAGTTATTGTTCTCTAAATTTCTTGAAATTTGGTTGTCAACCCGCGTTCTTGATCACATCTGTTCATCCAACATTAAAGGGGTCGTGCTTTTACTGTAGAGGAATAAGTGACAAAATCCGTTCCTTAGGCCACTATGGAGGACATTTCTAGTCACACCTTGGGAAGATCAAGTTTCAGTCACCTGTTTCTAGCGGATTCCTAAATACATTCGAAACAACCGCTTAATATATTCACCTCTGGATATTTTGAGTGTCTTTTTTCTGCCACTTTATTGTTCGTGTCTGGTAGTCATCAGTACTGCATGGGTGATCATGTTTGTGTGACTTCTGCCCCTAAGATGATGAATTATCTGCCTCTCCTTATTCGCTCCTAACACTATATTGGCGCCTATAAGTGTGTCTTGAAGATCAGCTTCTTCTCTCTTCTTTTCTATTTTTGAAAACAGACGATATGTGAAAGTCCTTGGTGTTGAGACAAGCCGCAATCCATTTGTATATGCTCCCATTAATCCTTAGTTGATCATATTTAATTGGAAAGATGGAGTCAGTGTTACTCTGGATCTTTCAAATTAAATATTATCCAATACTAAATGTGGATGAGGAGGCGTTTAATTGACACCTGGCCATTAATTTGGCGTGTTTTCTTCAAAACATTCAGCAGAGTTCCGGTTGCGTTCTTTTTAGTCCATTGTGTCTCAGAGGTCAACGCCCGAGCCGCACAAGCGTGGTCGCTGATTCGAATCTTGAAGAAGGCTGATTTTTCATGATTCACGATCCGCATTAATATGCTTTATAGTAATGCTTTAATAATAAATAATAAACTTATGTTCCATTTCTCTTTGCAAAATTAAAATAAGACAGGGTGTGCAATTTAAATTGATTATTATTGGGCCTCAAACTTCGGCTTTTATTCCTAACAGGGGGGTTGATTAGCATATATGAAACTGAATTAATTTTTTCCGGGAAATTTTTCCATTGCTATCTAATTAGAAGATACATAAATAAGGTAAATATCTAGATTCACTGGTAGCTATTTACCTAATTTTGATATATAGATGTCTGAATTTTGTGATAGTGTGCAACAAGACTTGACAAACACAACTAAACAATATTGACGGATGGCACTCAGTAATTCTTGCCTGAGCTTCAGTGATTCACCCTAATTTTGAAAATTCAAATAAGCACTAAAGAAAGTGCACCATGTAAATGAAATAATAATGGAAAACTTACTCAACGAATGCAGTAAGATGCAAGGTTAAGAAAAGATAGAGATTCGACAAAATCTCTTAAAATACTATGCGAATCCTCTAAAGACTTTAATTTTGAAGATTATTTAAGATCATTTGCCTTTAATATAAGACGTATCGTTATTATTTTAAGACTTTTATGCCTATAAAATTTCAGTGCTATTTATTTTAATAAAACTTAAATTATAACGTATATTTTAACCTATTTTTTTTAACTGAAATTTTAAATTATGTTATCCTTAGATATCAAGTCATTTTAATTTTTCAAAAAATATAACTTTCAATAAATTTTGTGGCAATAACTGTTTTCGAATAATTGAAAACTTAATACTCTTAGTGTCATGTCTGGTTGTTCGGTTTGATCCTGGCCTCAACTACTTTGATGAACAAGTGTAACAAAGGCAAAATTAAAAATTCAGAACCATCTTGGTGTAATAAAGGGAATATCAAGAGCTTCTCATATAGTAAATTTAACTAATCACAATCGATCTTGAAACTGTAGAGCATGAATTCAAAATGACGAGGACAATGCAAGGCGAAATGCCTTACTAGAAAAACTCAGCAATAAAGCCTTAGAAAATGTTCTGATTTCTAACCCGAAATAGGAAGTAGTTTGACGTGTCGAGGTCATTTACACTGATTTCGAAAAGTGTCGAGTTATCCACAGGTAGTGTTGTCCCATCGGTCTCATCAATGACTACTCTCCATTCCGGTCTTACAAATCGTGGTGTGTTGTCATTGATATCTGACAACAAAACTGCGACGGTTCCAGTACCTGGTATAGCAAAAGAAATATAATGGAGATATATCGATATATTAAAAGTAAAAAAGTCTAAAATCAAGAAGAAATCTGGGATTGGTAATTCGAAGATGTTTTTTTAATTTTTATTGTCTACTTTCACTTTCTATCCTCTAGCAAATTTAATGCATTGACTTTATCTCTATAGTAATAAGAAATGAATCATGTAACAGTTGAAACAAACCTTTGATAGAAGGCCAAATTTATTAGTAGCTAACAAGTTCGAATATGTAAAATACATATCCTATGTTTTAGTGAGTGGCTAAAATACAGAACGAAGACCCGCACAGACATTTAACTACACTCAAGGTGGGACCGATAAATAATATTCTAGGTAAAATTTATAGTAAAATTATGTCCATAATGCTTAGAGACACTAAAAGGGGAGCTATCTTTAATTTTCGTTTTTTTTCTGCCTTATCTTCAACATTTTTTAAACGCTATATACAACCTAACTCGACCACCACGGCGCTGAGAATCACTTTAAAGTAGAGTGTAGTGAACCCAGGTAGGAAGCCCCATTTGGACAGTCAAAGATGGGGAGTCCTTAGGACCACGAGCCCAAAATTTAGTGAAGGCATCTTATACTAATTGACCTATATAAGTAGGGTGGTCAATGAGTGCTTCTATAATATACTCGTAATTAAGGACTCATGGGTGGTGCGAAATAAATGAAGAACTGTCGTGCCACAATGTCTATTCAGATTGACGGAAGGACAAACAACCAATATTGATTGAGAGCTTCAAAAAACACTGGTCGCTGGGAAAGAATAAGCAAACCTTTGGAATGCCTCCTGCTCAGGGGAAATGGGAAAGGAAAAAGAATCGAATGCCTCCGTGTACCTTTAAGGACTCTCGAGGAAAGCAACAAACTCGAAAGAGGAAAGTTCATCAAGACGCTATATGGAAACTTTAAAGTTGCTCTAATCCAATTCTTGGCCCTATCAAAAGGGTACATCGCACTCTTCTACACAGAGTGCGATGTAAAAATATTAGTTTCAGCAGAGGGAGTAGAGACATTAAAGACAATGGGATTTGATCGACGGATTTCAGCTCAAATTGCGGTCAATAGTTGTCTCATGTCTCGAAAAACAAAAGAAGAAATAAAAACAAAAATCGGAACAAATAACCCAGGAATTTTAATTCACTTTCAAAATAGTGTGCACCTAAAGAGCAATAATAAAAAATTCTGCAAGAAAGGCTTCCTTTTGCTTAACATGAATATTCCACCAGAAAATGAGAAAAGAGAGAAGCACATCAACATAGAGATGTGCTCAATTGATATAATATGGAGAACCACACTACAAAAATTGCACCTTGACAGAACAAATATGCTCAGAATGTTTCCGACGGAGAAGAAAAGCGTTAATTGTAGCGGGTCACACCGAACAATGGCATCGGCTTGCTCGAGGGGTAAAGAGATTATTTTAGCTAAGAAAATGATGTTTAAAAAAAAAAACAGAACAAAAGATAAATTCAACCTACGCAGGAGTGGCCAAGGCCACAGTATAACAGATAACGGAGAGAAAAACTCATATCACAGTACCAAATGACTCCTCAATGAAGCTTCTTACATGTATATAATAAACTTACGTAATGAACATACCCTTAATACTATGCTGGTTAAAAATGGTCTCAAGAAGATATGATTCCCCGAGAATCCGCCCTAGTCAAAAATTTTGAATCTCAGTGTGGCTAAGCCCAGAGGAGGGGGTGAAACCTAAATCAAGAAAAGAAGATAAAACAAAGCAAATAGACTCGGTAAGCTAAGCTACAAAGAAAGAAGAAGAGAGGAATATCGGCGTGGGAGGCAACACTAGGAGGATTAAGGTGGCAGGCCTTAAACTCAAAGTGTATATCAGCGATGACAGGATATAATCAAAGCCGTACGTGAAATTAGAGTAAAATATTCCTAAAATAAATAGGGGAGGGCCTAGGAGGATGAACCTGTTGAGAATTTACTCTTTAATGACAAAATCAGAATCTTACCTGGCACCTCTGTTACCTTACATCGGAACACATACAAATATTTTATATGTGGGAAGTGTAAGGCTAGTGGAGCCAAAACAATCATGGGATCCACTAGACAGTCCACAATGGAAAACTGAAGCGATCCATATTGGATAATGACACTTCATTGTCCACTACAAAGTTTTAAACAGTGGGGAATGAGGAGCCTTCGAATTACTGGAAGAGTGAAGTCGCCCGAAGTTAAAATAACCCAAAGTTAAAAGAAAAATAAAAGGTGGACCTGAACACGACAAGAACTCAGGGCTATTACAATTATCCCATTTAAGACAATTTTACCAGACAAGATTCCCGGATAAGAACAAGGAAATGCTAAAACCAATGAAGACTCCAAACAGTGAAATATAAAAGAAACAAACTAATGTGAATTAAGTAAAACATTAAAGGGAAAATTGCTAAAGGTAAACCCAAAGTAATAACATTAGGAAACCACCAAAGAACAGCACACACATGAATGAACCGATGAAGAACAGAGATTGGAAAAAACACCCATCAATTTAATTAGAAAGAAGAAATAGAGAAAAAGAATAACAGAGAGAGAGTGATAGATATTGGATGTTAACCCGCAAACTACGGAGAAGTTGTTCAGAATGACTCGATAGATGAAAGAAGAATGAGAGATAGAAAAAAATTAGGGAACGTGGTTTGGATTCTACGTTAATAATTAGGTCCAAATAATGGAATATTAAATCCTTTGTCTTCTATTTCCCTGCCTACAGTAAGAAGGTCAACTTAGATCATTTTCTCTCCTACTGATTTCTATTTTCGTCCATGTTTCTACTTCTCCTATCACTCCCCGACACCCTGCCGTTTCTTCTCTCTCGGAAACACTAAATTCTGTGGGACTGAGGGAGGGGTAATTTAGGAAGCAGAAAGGAGTCGCCCTGGGCGTTGTTTGCCCTGCTTCCCTGTCAAGAGGAAAGGGGGATCCTACGAACGATACTCTATTCATCTTCAGAAAAATATATATTTATATTTATTCCCTCTGTTTATATTTTTGGTGAATCACTTCCTAAAACCTTTTTCAATTTAATGAAGTAAGGCATGTAATTTATTCATGTACTGAGACGCATCTTTCTTTGCTTTCATGAACTTCATTTTCCACAGGTCTTCTAAATCCATACTCATCACTATTTTACACTACAACTCTAACTATCAGGTAGTGCGTCGAGTCTTGGTCATACGCGCAGTTAGGCCCTGTTGCTTTATACGTCAACCCATACATGCAAAATAACAACACAGCTGCATACGCCCCTCCTCTCTTCCTTTGCGTTGAAAAGAATTGAATCTTCATCTCGAAACCTTCTCCCCTGACGAGGGAGAGCTGGCCCTCCCTTGGGTCACGAATTACTCCCTAGTCACCAGGTAGAGTCACAATAAAGTAATACAGTTCTTTTCGTGCTTTCTCCTTTAAAAAAGAGCGGATCCTTTAGTCTTCAGTCTTGCTACCGATTGTCCTTCTGACATTTATGTGAATTGCATAATCCGATGGACACGCCTCATCGAAGGAAAAGTTCATGGGTTCAAAGCCAATGCCACTAGAGGGGTTGGCTATCTATCAAAATGTTAGCAATGTCAGGAGAGTTGCGTCCCCTTCAGGTTCATAATGTTTGTGATAGATGACTTGGGCTATATACATTCCACACATATCCACGCTCCCTATCTCAAACACTTCCATGACTAACCTCTCTTTTAAAACTTTCAAGCCGTGTCCTTCGGTCAAACATTCCGATACCGATCCTCTCAGTATATACACCTTAGTTCCTATCTAGAGAGAAAAAGCAATAAACTACCTTTTAAACCTCCTCCATCCATCGCTACAACTTGAAGCTGATACTCGAACGTGCTTTCTCGATCCAAACAGCACAGGGCGGTTCTTATTTCCCCCGTGGTTGGCACGATTCTGAAGATAGGCGCTCCGTTAGTCACATCTACGGCGTTCTTTTCGAGGTAGTAACGAAGTACAGCGTTTGAGGACGTTTTCGGATCATCGGCGTCCCAGGCCGTTACGTTGGCGACGTGCATATCTGTTACAATGTGAGGTAATTAAAAGATGTTATATGAGAAAATCAGATATTTCTCTGTCCTTTTTTTTACAAACCTATTATACTAAAAGGTAAAAAGAGCCGTTGAATTACTCAGTTATATTCGATTGCTAAACTTTTATTTTGATCGATTTTTTTTTATATTGGAATGGAATTTTATAGAGTGGCGCTTACTACCTCTTCTGATAGATTAATTAAGTTTAAAGAATTTTCCTTTAACTTTGTAACCTTATATAAATCATTAAAATTAAGGCTTAATTAGGGACCTCTTACAACTTGAGTTAGATAAAATATTACTTTAAGACGATCTCGGTTAAAAAAGTGAGTTGAGAATTTAAAAATTTTGAGAAAATAAGTACAAAATTTAGAAGACGAAACTAAAAATTATTTTTAAAATCAAACGAAATTTGCTAAAAAATGGAAAAATTGGCTCAACATAAAACTCATTATTAAACGATAGACCTAAATTTGCTTTTCATAATAATAAAGGAGTTTCATTAATAAATTATTTACAACTCTCTTCCAAGCCATTCTTTTATTCTAGCGATAAAAGGATAGTAATTTACGCCAAATTTATTAAACTCTGATTTTTTACTCTGATTATAATTATCTTAATTATTTTTCTTATTACCTTGTATTTAACTATATAGGATAACTATAATGAGCTCTAAAAAACTTTGTTAATATATTCCAAACTAATGTTAAATAAATTTACTCTACCTTTTAATAATAAACCCCAAAATTATCAAACAAAAAACAATACACACCTCCGGAAAAAATTGAATATATTTATTTAAAAATACTTAAATGCATGCGGTAAAAAGCACTTTAAATTTTGATTTATCATATAATTCTTGTATAATAAATAAACACATAGTTTGGAAAATATCTCAGTAAAAATAAATTTTATTTTTTTATGTTTATAGAAGCAAAATAACTGACAATTAGTAAGAACGAGGTGGATGTATAATCTGATGAGGAAACGCTACTGAATGGTTAAATAATCATAAGGAATGCAGTCGAAATACAGAACTAAGCAGAAAGATTAGGGGGTGGAAGAAGTCAAGGTTTAAAATCACACTATTGGCCTCTCTATAAACAAGGGGTAGGTGGAAGGAGAAGTGATGCGAGTCACTGAAGAGATTCGTGGCCGACTCAGACTCACCGATGCTCGCTTTAGAGAAACGAGCTAATGACTTCAATCAGGTGGACACCGGTGAGTCAAAGTCAACACGTGACTCAGTTATGTGACTCGCATCACATGAAAATCCTTGAAGTAGATCTTCCTGCAAAGAACTTCTTATGAAGTTTCCTCGCTAACGAAAATTCCCGAACGAAGGAAACAAGGGTGAAAGCAAATAGAATATTAGGAAAATAAAGGAAATAATCACAACTTAAAATAGACAAAAGAAAACGGAAGGCTAAACATCTAGAGAAAGTATCAGGTATATTCCATTATGAAATTGTCCTAAAATAAATTGAAGTAGATAATTCATGGCTAAATAAATAAAAATGAGAAAGAAACAATAAAAACACATAACAATAGGGAATTCTCCCTGCCCCCCCCCCCCAAAAAAAAAAAACAATTAAGGAAAAGGCAGATAAAAGAAAAATATACGATTCCATTGAAATAATATTTTTCAAAAGTTTTACAAAGTAAAATAACAGATGAAAAAAAGAAGACATGATTTCAAAGCAAATGTATCACTCGGGAAAGACGAAGAAAATACCCCTTTAAATATGAAGAATTTTTTATAAAGTCCCCAAAAATACACTTCAAAAAGAACCAGCTAAAGCCAAAAGAAAATTTGGGATACTATTAGGAATATTTATATAACCCACAGAAAAAAGGAAAAACTAATTTTACAACAACACTGTAACTTATTCATTTTTCCATATGACTCCTAAATGATTTACATAAAGTTCGGTCTTCATTAGATTTTTCCTTTTTTCTTTCTACAGGTTATACGCGCTGTAGTTCCCACCCCTTTCACGCCCTACATAGTGATGTCACATAATCATAAAAAAATAAAGGATTATTTTAGAAATCTTGGGAGCGGGATAGAAAAGCAATAAAAAAAAGTTTAGTAAGGGAAAGAATCGTGAAGTTTTTTTTTACAATTTTCACATCGAAGTAAGTACCTACTGTTCCGTTCTCCTGCACCTCAGCGTAAATAGTTGTATTTGGAAATATTGGTGGATTATCATTAATATCCTGGACAAAGATGGTCACGTCAGATTCCACAACATGTACCTCCTCTCTGCTTTCATAACCTTGAGATTCTTTCAGCCTAGAAACCAGGAACTTCAGTTTATCCTCTTGCCCATGGATTAGCGGAGAAAGCAGTGAATCGAGTACGTCACAATTGTTCACCTGATTAACGTAAAAATTTGAGGCATAGCGAGTGAACCTTCTTTTTATCAATGGCGGATTGAGTTTTGAATTTAGAGTAGACCTTTTAATTGTACTTGAATTGAGAGGAAGTTCGTCTTTGATTCTTCTGTTTTCAGTAATATTGGGTCCCCTTCTCTTACTAAGGTTGGGTGTTTCATTAAGTTTTCTTCTTGGATTACGGTAAACTCTGGCGGGTATTTGTTTTACAAAGATACCTTTGATAGTTCTTCTTAAATTTGACTGTATTTCAACATATGTCCTTCGTTTGGTTTCTATGTTTGAGCTATCTGTGATTTTTCTAACTATAGCAGACTTGAGGATGTTATTTAAATCCCTTTTAAACCTTCCAAACGCCATTCCTCTCCATGAGCTTTCTTTCCTGTCAAAATTGTAGAGGAAATGGTTTGGTCCTCTGGTTTTCCTTGTCAAATTATCCGGAACTGACAAACAGTTGGACTTAAATTTAAACTTCCCCAAACTATTGTTAATAAAACTTGTATTATACAATAAAGGGGCATATATATTGTGCAAAAGATTCGCTATATTCTCTGTGTTTTCCAAATTCTCACCAATAATATGCGTGAGTAGAAAATCCTTCCTTATTTTATTGGTACTCAACTGAGCTAAGTTATTTCGAACCTTCACGGAACTTTTACTCTTCAAGTTGTTAGAAAGAATTTTACGCGCGTCTTGAGATACGATTGACTTGCACATTGACGGGTGCAAAGACGGCAATCTTGAAAATTTTATAGCTTTGCGTTCAGCTAAAAACTGCCAATTTTTTAAAAATACTTCGTCATAACATTTGTTTCTCAATTTAGAAGTAGAAGTTCTTGATTTTAGTTTCCCAACAAACTTCGTACTTTTTATAATTCTTTTATTCTTCTTTTGAATGCTTTTAAGGGCCCTTGTAACTGAAAATTTAAATGATATTTTCCCTTTATTAACATTATTTTCAAAACAACACGTTTTTCTTTTGGTCAGTTGGTGTTTTCCTTCGACTGAAAGTTTATTGTTCTTGTCACAGATTTGGCACGGGTTTATCGGGCCTAAAGATAGGGTTCTGGAAGGTGCTTTGTAGTCTGTAGAAAACCCTTTTCCATAGGGTTTTCTTCCATTTTTCGATCTGTTTTCTTTATTATCATTTAATTTTTTTCTTCGGGGCCTAGAACCTCTTAGGAGGATAGCGTTCTTTTCCTGATTCGAGATATCGCTGGTTGAAGGCAAAACCCTTTGGTCAAATGATATAGGTTTGAAATCCTTCATAAATCTAAATCTCTTACGGGTTTCTGATCTCCATGGAGCCCGGGCAGGACCTTTTACTTTCCGTTTTGAACGAGTTGTTAGGGGAGGTCTGTTGGGATATGTCGGGGGGTGATGAAGCGCCGCCAGTTTCCTCGGAGGTAGTCGAGAAGAGTCGATTATTGACCTGACCCAATCGCTCTGACCGTCGTGCACCTTGACTCGAAGCCGCCACACAGACTTTCCGATGGGTGGGTCTCGATCCAGAGTCTCGATAGAAAATGATTAGAAGCAATGAATGAAATATAATAATGATACTAAAACTAATAATGAGAAGAATATTTACATTATCAAAAGATTCATTAAAAGAATTCATGGTAGCAGCACTGTATGTTATAATTTTCCTTATTCCTAAGTTAAGACACGAATACACACACACACACACATATATATATATATATATATATATATATATATATATATATATATATATATATATATATAGCGAGAGAAGAAGAAAATACTTATATTGAGAGAAGATGGGTATCTTCGATTGAGAGGGGGGGGGATCACCAGGAACAAATAATATTTCTTTTCTTGCCTTTGAATCAAATTCTGGATTCGAGTTCGTTTATGAGGGTGTTTGCCAAATAAATTCGTATTTGGATTTATAAAAAACTTACTAATTAACTTTATTTTCCACTTAGCGTTACGTAAGATGAATGAATGGAGTCGATGAATCTAAATCCCTTTGGCGTTGAAGTGAATGTGAATGCTGATGGAAAGAGTTGAGAATCCTATTCACCTATGACTACATGAGTAAGTGAATGAGTGGAATTTAGGTTAGTTAAAAATCCGTCCTCGGTGGATGGAAGATACTTGTGCTTCCGGAAGTGCGGTCACTGACTGTGTCTCATATCTTAAAATTAGATTATTTGTGAGTAACAAAAGGTAAGCGTGAGGAGGAACTTTGCTTGAAGTGAATGTTCGTTGGTGTGTGTCTGAGAGAAAAAGAGAGAGAGAGAGAGAAAGAGAGAGAGAGAGAGAGAGAGAGAGAGAGAGAGAGAGAGAGAGAGAGAGAGAGACCGAGCAGAAATAATCTGAATTACTTATCAAAGAATTTATAGGAGACCAGAAATAAGTCAGGAAATGGTTTGGGAAAATGTTCATTATGGTCCATCTCAGGCAAATTGGCGTTAATGGATAAATAGAAACAAATGGTTAAATCAGTTTTGTGTGACCCAAGGTTGTTTTGATTTAGAAGAAGATATGTGACCAAAGGGAAACAAGAAAATCTTTAATGGTCAGTTGGAATTCGCGTGTCTTGGAAAATCCCGTTTATGAGACTTCTTATGTAGGTTCCTGTAAGTGAATTAATAAATATATATATATATATATATATATATATATATATATATATATATATATATATATATATATATATATATATATATATTATATATATATATATATATATATATATATATATATATATATATATATATATATATATATATATATATATATATATATATATTATATATATATATATATATATATATATTAATTCACTTACAGCATTCTTCTATTCATTTTATTCAATGAAATAACATCTCGTTCAAACACCGCCTCGAGGCGGTGTTAAAACTTACTTCAAGCATTTTCGACGGTCCCCTCTTTAACTGGGTGAAAACTGTTGTGATCCTGGACCTAAGGTCCACCTTACTGGTGCACGGCGAATTGTTTGTTTTTCTCCCTCTCTCACTTCTAACTACCCTAAATACCATAATATTGTCCAGGGAATTAGTCTTCATAATTATCAATACATCTTTGAGGGCAAAGCAAGAGAGCGGTTGTTTTGCTGTTTACCATCTAATCCTGGTAGAAATTATTCTCGTCTGAAGAGAACCAAAGCATGTAGGGTTTCATGGGATGGTTCAGTTTGTTATAAATCTTCTAACACGTTCATTCTGCTTTTCCTTTATTTTCTGCGGTAAAAGCTGACCCCTTCTTATTATCTCTGAGTAGTAGGTGGATTTTCCCATGAGCTAAATACCTGATGACATACTCTGACACTCACTGGGATCATTATCATTGATAAGCCTCATCTACGCAACAAATTATGGAATTCTTTTCTTTCATATCAGAATGCTTAGAGTAAAGGTTCCGAACCTTTGTGCATCCTAAATCATAGCCTGACTCATCCATCTCTTATTTTCTATCCTCTGCACCGTCCCCTGATATATATCCAAGCACTGGAAGATCTTCACATTGAATCTACCGGCGTGAATACGAAGCAGCAGAGCTTACCTTTAGAAACTTTGGGAGTAGTAAATTTAACTATGTTATTGCTTCCTTCACATGCGTGTGATTCAGAATTGCCAACGAAGAAAAATGTATAGTGTACGAGGTGTGATCCAAAAGTAATGAAAGTTAGACCGTATATTTTCGTAGAACAGAGTTAAAACCAAACAGTATTCTAAATTCCTTCAAATTACTCCCCTCCTCCCTCTATGCAGCGTTCTATCCTCCTTCGCCACTTCATGAAGCAGTCATGGTTGTTAAAAGCTTTTATACCTCGTAGCACTGAATTGACTGTTTGTGCCAGGTCTTGGATACGATGCAATTAATTCTAAGGGACCAATGTCAGGTGAGTAGGGTGCGTGGGCAAGAAGTATGATCCTCTGCTGCTACAGGAATTGCACAGTCAGGCGCGCTTTGTGAGGGTGCAGCATTGTCGCGGTGCAGAAAAAGGCGCGATCGGTGGCGGGTCGGTGCGAACTTGGCCTGATGTTTCAGGACTTAGGTAAGGACTTGGTAAGTATAGTACTTGGCTGTGATAATTGACTGTTGAGGCACCCACATCCACACACATCAGTCCTTGAGAATTGAAGAAAAGGTTAAAATGCGCTTCCTGATGCGAAATCCTTCATTAAAGTCTGAGGTCGATGCTCTTCATCATTGAACCACACCATGTTGGCCTGCTTAGTTTCTGATGGCGAAGAAAGATATCCAACACTCATCTGAAAACTGTTTCGGACCAACACTCATCTGCAGTAGCACCACCTGAGAACCGTTTCCGACCATTTGGTTCTAATTTACCCAGCCAGAGACGACAAATATGCACCTGTTTTCTCTTCAGCTCTTCAGTTAGCAAATGAGGTATCTATCAAACACACTTCTTTCTCAGTCTTAAGTGCTCATGAACGATGTTATGTGCACTCCCATAACTGACACCAAACTCTGGAGATAAGAATCGAAGTGTAACAGCTGGATCTTCGTCAATGATGGCCCGGTCACGGATGACCGATGGTTGTCCAATGGCTCGAATCCAGCAGGAAACAGTTTCCAGTGATGGAGTAGACGGATCTTCGTTGCTTTTTCGCCGAGTAAACGTATAGAACCTGTGACCTCCGTTAGAGGAATCCATGTTTCCGGTAAGTGGGCTGAACCAACAATGACGCAATGGTACAGCGCAACGAAAAACTGCTACCAAGCCAAGCAGAGACAAGTTAAAACAAGTCACAACAGGCAACACTCGACGCCCCGTCCTCCCCTCCTTCCCATCACTCATGGTCTCTCTGCGACGAGTCCGACTGTCATTATTTTCTGATCCCCCCTCGTATTAAGATTTGAGAATAATAGTTTTAAAACTTGAACATAATAATCTCATGACGTTCTATAAACATATAATCATAGCAAAATATTTATATTTCTACCGACCTTTTATATGCGAGTGTTTGTGCCGCCGTTGGCTTAAAAGATTTATTAGGAAGACCCACTAAAGGCAAGTGGCATTGGCCACACATAACAATAGGAGAAGAAGAAGAATAAGAGAGACAGAGGATGAAGTTTTACAGTATTCGTTTGTAGCTCTCTCAGCAAAACTGTTCGCTCTTAACTTTAAGCTTAGTTTACCCTCTTGGCGTTTTAACGTGGGATTGTTTTCATAATACGGTTTGAATCTTGACTGAGAAAACAATATATTTGGGGACATATCCCATTTAATGTAACACATCTTATGAACCAGAATAGGACGTGCAACCAATTCCTCCATTACACTCTCATTCGCTTAATGCGGCTTATGAACTTTGTTTGAACTTAAATTTGATTTAATTTACAGAATGTGAAAACTGGTGGGGTGCCTACCCATTTAGTTTCAGCGAAGTAGAGCGAGTGTTTCGTGTCGCGTCACCGTTCTCAAATTTTTCCACTGTCGTTTCTTTTTTCCACCCTTGTGAATCTAAGGATCTTCAGATATTCTACTGGTCCCTTGTATTCTACGGGTCACTTGTATTATCACATGACTAAAGAACAATCTTCAGTCTTTAAATTTAGATGCAATTTGCTTTCGCAATACAAAGAATAACAAGAAGAACGCTGGGGATTAATGGGTTAAGAGGATGAGAATATGGTTTCTGATAGAGTAAAAAAGTATTTTTTTGTAGTAATAATAATAATGAGGTTTTGATAATTAGGTATTAATATCATGATTAAATATTCTCTATAGAAAATAATTTACTAAAGCTTGCAAATTCTTTGGCATGATCAGAATTGTTTACTCAGCTAAACGGAAAACTCGTTACCGGCGGTTCGGTTCGGTCTGATTAGGGTTTTTTACTCATTGAATGGAATTCATGATCAAGTGAGATTTTGAGGCAGATGAAATGTGTTAAACCATTTCTTGCTCTAAATTTCTACTCATATTTCTTATTTGAAAAATTGTCTTATTATTCTCTTTGCATAAAATATATCTAAAATTTTGAATATTTTTTCATTCACTCGATTTTAAAAGATCCTCGATAGTCGCTACTTTTTCAATAATTATTTCACAATATTTTTATGATAATATTCATTGTCTTATCTTCTCAATATATTATAATTTATCATAGTTGAAAAAACGGTCGATATTTTTAGAATCATATTTCTACAGACTTATTCTCTTCCTCTCTCTTTCTTTCTCTCTCTCTCTTTTCTTTCTCTTTCTTTCTCTCTCTCCCTCTCTCTCTCTCTCTTCCTCTCTCTCTCTCTCTCTCTCTCTCTCTCTCTCTCTCTATATATATATATATATATATATATATATATATATATATATATATATATATTCAATTCATTTACCGCAAATGTCTAGTTACTTTATAGGAATGATTCCATAATACGATTCTTCGTACTTATGGCCAAGGGCGTATCTATTTATCTATTTCTTTGAATGTGATTAATTTGAAAAAAGCATTAATTAGGCCACATATTACTAGTCGTATAATGTTACAAGCGACTTTTAAAACAATTGTTTTGATGGGAGATACACGGTAAACTACTATATGTGCAAGTACTGCTTGGTATATTCTGATACAAACTTTATGGGAGGGGGGTCTTTCTTTAGTCGAATTATGAGCAGCATGGCAACAATCCAGTATCACGAAGTCAAAATTGTGGAAGATATAGAGCCCCAAGTCCTCCTGCAAGAGTTGGAGTTGGTAGGGTACATAGTACATAACTGCGATCACTAGGGAGGGGGGAACTTGCTGGTACTCCGAGTTTTAGATCTTGCTTGGGCATTATCCCTGGTATACCATCTATTTACTTCCGGGCGCAAATTCTATAAATGCTTTTAGACCCATTAAGCACGAATCAACAAGAACAAGCATTTATAAAATATTAAGAACTAAAATTTACGACATTCTCTAATAGTGAGCGAAGGATGAACAAAATGTGAACTTTGCTCAATAAATTTCTACAGCCTTGAATTAAATGGCATAAAAAGGCAAAAAGAAATAGAGACATTTAGAGATGATGTTTTACATAACGAAATAAGATTTGACTTACAAACTTTGATCATGTTAAAAATGTCTCGCTTTTCTAAGTTAATTATATAAAGAACGGAAAATGCACTGAAAAATATAGATATAACTTTTATTTTATCGGGTCATTTTTTATTTCGTCTGAAAAGTTTTCATTTTTTTTTGTAACTAAAAGATGCTTGAAACAATTTTTCGCCCCAATAATTTTTATGGCTATTCATTTTTTTGTTTTTTTTCTCTCGCATTTTTTTTGTTTTGAGAACTAACTAACAGTTGGAGGGTTTCATTTTCTTAGAGTAAGAAAAATAACAATTTTGCTTGAACTTGACAAAGTAATTTCAAGAAATTTAGCTTTCATAAAGTTATCTGTCACCGTTCTGCGTCCGAAAAATACAGCATAAATATCTTTACTGATGGCACAGAGCAAAGAGGTCTGTCTTTTGCAGATCTCCTGAGAATTTGGACACTATTTTCTCCATTTAAGCGCCATTCTTTCCTTTTATTCTAATGAAAAATGTAGAGACAAATTATGATATTTCATCAGCGTTAGAGTCTTATTATTTCAGTAGTGTTATGAGGGATAAATGCAGCAAAAGTTGAATAAGAAGAACCCAATCCGGCTAATTAGGAAAAATGTATCATATTTTTAAAGTGAGGTAAGGAATAATATGTATTTGTGTCAGTTCTCTACTAATCTACTTTAAAAAAAGTTATGCTCTTTTTATATCTAAATAAATGGTTCTGGTTTGCCGCTTATTCATAAGTTTAATTAAAGAGAGATGAAGTTCCACTGCTTCAAAAGGAAACAGGCTCCAAACAGTACATTACAGGTTAAACGATATAAAGATATAGCTAAGGTTTTCACCTCGACACAAATTTTAGCACAACAGAATTATAAATATACAGTATATATCTTTATTATCTGCTTTTTGTCTTTGTATACGTGTATTATTGTATAAATTACCGTAAATAGTCTCTAAGATTATAAATATTGTCTGTAGCACACAATTTGATGTTTGCTTTCACAATAAAGCAGGAGCGAAACGGTAACTGTATTTATATTTCCTTTTATAGTTAAAAATGGTCAAATCCAAGATAACTGGAGCAGCGAACACTAATATACACCAAAGTGTCGTGTTTCGTGCAGTACTTAGTGCGAGAACTGATACACCTGTAAAAAACACCTACTAGAGCAATAAGGCCTTCAAGAACACAAGCGTAAATGAGCCGATGAAGGCTCTGGGAACACCAAGCTTGTCAAGTTCGCGTCAGAACTTTCTTCTCGTGCAGGCTCAGCATATATAAGCTTAATTATATACATTAATTACAGGCTCACTAGTGTTGAACTTGTTCAATTGGAAAAACAAGTAGGTGTGATTGAACCTGCTTTCTCAGTGTGATAGAGTCCTGGATAAAAGTTTGGTGAAAAGGCGTGCTGCAAAGAAGCATTCATTCACCGCAAAAAACACTAAAACAGGCTGCCATCCCGATGAAAGTATAAGGATTGGAAGGTGAAAGAGCGGAACAAAATTATTCCGTCTCATGAATCATCTTTCACAGTTTTTAGTACTTTGAGGTAATCAAAAACCCAAAGAAGAAAAAAGCAAGGGTAGTATGATTCTTACATTGTCCAACAATGCACATACTGACAACCATCCAAGGCAACATTCATATTTGTTCCAGAAAAGTTATAATAATTTGGTGTCCTTGGCCTGGAAACTCAACTGAAGTTAATCTGATCGAAAATCAGGTTTACGTGTGCTATACAAAAAAGTTCAGTCAAACAAAATTAAAATTATACTTTTCCAGCACATGCCATTGAGATACACCCTTCATTATGTGCAGGTGTTTTGAGATGAAAGCGAAAAAGAATCAAGATCTTTGCTCTCCCACGCGCGGGCTACAAGTCCAACATCGCCAGGCGGCTCAACGTCAGCCAGATGACCATCCACAAAGTCACAGAGAGGCTGAAGAACGGGGAGCCATCAAAGTTGACCTCGGTCAAGCAGACCTGAACCAATTTGCTGTGAGAAAGGCCTTCAAAAGTCCTCGGAAGCTAAAAATGAAGAATAAGCGAAGGAGAAGAACATCTCGGGGGCATATGCGTGAGGTGCGTGGAAAGGCCTATGGTCACCGATTAAATGAGAAAAAACGTCGGGAGAACTTTTGTCGCACTCTCAACCACTTATAGAATCATGACAATCCGATTCTCATTATTTTTTATGAAAATCCTTCATGGTCGATCCGGTCATCAACAAGCCGAACAAAGCGGTGTCAAGCTTTGTCAGGACATATGCAAGGTCCGCTAAGCGTCCAAGGCCAAGCACCCAGCTTACGTGATGATTCTCGGCGTCGTGGCTTCTAATGGCAAGAAGATGCCGCCAGTGTGGTTTGAGGTTTGCTACTAGCAAACTGCAGTCGATTACAGAACATTTTTCGGCCGCAAAGCTCAGCCTTTAGTGAAAAAAATGACGAAAAAGGCGGAGTACGCCTTTCAGCAGGTTGGTGCCCCTGCCCACACGACCAAGAACGTGCAAGAGTGGGTGTGGTCTAACATAAACTTCTGTTCAATGGAGTTTGGACGCCGCAGTTGCCCGAGCAAAATCCTCTCGACTACAGCGTAAAGGTGCATGTCGAGGGCAAGACTTGAAAGTCCTCCGTTAACCGCGTGTGCGCCAGCATGAGGAAGGACTTCCTCCGCAACGTGGCCGCGTCCTTCAGGTCCAGCCTAGAGTGAATGTTCGCCTTCCAGTGCTGCTACATTGATTGATATTGCCATTCAGACACAATTTTATGTTAAAACAATAAAACTGTTTATAACAGCACCAAACAAACATTGTGTCCTTTGTTGAGAGCATCATAATGCGTGTAATAGGCTTTTTGCAATACCCAGTATATATTCACTAATTATATGTAATCGAGTTTAATTGGGTGCAACATGTTTATTGCAGGTTCCATCCAGAGTAGTCATAAGTTGCAAAGTTTAATAACTCAATTAATATATATTAATGAAGTAGATCATCATTAACTGTAGTAAACGTGACGCGACTTCTTTGCACAATCCATTTTTTGGAATAAAGAGAATATATAGCGGGACTTTAATTTCGAAGTTATGTTTTATTTCGTAACTTCTTATTGAATTTTTATGTGTAGAAGGATGTTTACTTAACTATTGCTAACCTGATTTATCTTTGAAGTGATATAGGGACTGCTGTAGTGAAAACTTTGATCATTTTCTGTAATACTTAACTATTAAATAATTTAATGCTAGCATAGCAATTTTTTGGTATTGCAATGTAAGGCAAAATGCAAATGAAAATACAATTTACTTATAAAATATCTTATCTACCAGCTTATATACGGGAGTGTATTATTGTTTTCTTTTTCAGTATGAACTAGTTACAATGGATCAGGTCTAAACAAAGATGAAGTCAAATTCTCATTTGAGTAAACTTGTTGGCACTGGGCTATAGCTGCTGGTGTCTGAACTGCCAACTGTGAAGAATGACCCGAGTTGTGGCATTTACTTTATGAAGAAAAATGAAGATGAGTAGAGGAACTATCAGTACGGTCAACTAATTAATGACATCTACTCTGGTCTGGTTGGTTAATGAAGAAAAGGAAATGCTTTTTTCAAGGCACCTGTTATCAATTCAAAGAAGATGATCTTCTCCAAGCTCAAGGAAACCTGGAATCCAGCAGTGAACTTTTCTTTAGGAAAGGATAAACCAAGATAGATAAACCAATCATAGATTAGCAAACTAGCAGAAGACGCTGTCAAAAAATGAGTCTAAGCAGGACCTTTGTAACCTAATCTAGTTTAATAATTATGGAGATTGATTTCTTTGTTTGTAATTGTATCCAGTAATAGACATACATCTCACTATGTGAATAAATATGTTATTTGAATTGAATGTTATTATAAGAGATACCTCTTATATCCTTTAATATCTTGTAAAGGGTTCTAAAAAGCAAAATTAGGATTTAGAAAGGGGACTTGTTGTAGGTTTGAGTTATCCTATTCAATAATAAATATACATAATTTAAGACATATTGTGTCAGGATTTCCTTCAGATCAAACATTATATACAGGAATCAGAAAAGGTAAAACTGGAAAAATACAAATGCCAATTTATGTAAGATTTGTTTGAATAGATGAGTTTATGTTTTGTAAGGTGGAGTAGATAAGATTATGTGGCTGAGGATGGAGTAGATAAGTTTATTTTAATGAAGATAGAGCGAATGAGTTATGTGGCCGAAGTTGTATTGGCTCATTTTAGGCGGTTGAAAATTGAGTTGATGAATTTATGTATGTTATGATGAAGTAGCTATGTTTATGTGACTGAAAATGAGTGGATGAGTTTATTTAAATGAATATCTAGTGGAGCAGTTGATTTGAGTAAAGATGAAGTAAATGAGTTTATGTGGATCTAAATGAAATGACTGAATTTATGCGAGTGAAAATAGAGAGGATTAGATTATATGGCAGAAGATGGAGTGGATGAGTATATAACGCTGAAAATGGGTTGTGTGATTTTCTGTGGCTGAATATGGATTAGATAAATTTAGCTAGTGAAGATGGAATGAATAACTTTATGTGGCGGAGGATTGATTGGATGAGATTATGTGACTGAAGACAGGGTGGATGAGTTATTAGTTCAAGATGCAGTGGATAATTATATGTAGCATAGGATAAACTGGATGAGTTTATATCGCTGAACATAGAGTGGCTAATTAATATGGCTTAAAACGAAGTTCATGAATTCAATTTTAGAAAAGAGAGTCGATGAGTTTATGTGGCTGAAGATTGATTGGATGAATTTATGTGTATAAAATTAGAAGAATTAGTTTATGTTGTTGAAAATGGAATACTTGAGTTTATTTAGCTCAAAATAGAATGAGATTAGTTTGATAAAGATGTACTGAATTATTTTTTGTATCTGCAGATGGTGTAGCTAAAGATTGATTTGGTGAATTTAACTGGATGAATACGGAGTAGATGTGTTTATATGGCTGATGATGTAATATATGAGTGTCTCTGGCTAAAGATGGAGTTGATGAGCTCATTTGGCATAATATGAAATTGGTTGGTTTGCGTAGGTAAAGATAGAGTAGTGGGTATGTCGGTAATGATAGTCTTGAAGAGTTTAATTGGCTGAAGACTGAGACGATAACTTTATTTTTTCGTAAATGGAATGGATTTTTTCATGTTACTGAAGATGAAGTGGAGAATCTTATGTGAATAAAAATGGATTGTATGAATTTATGATTCTGAAGATTGGATTGTGAGTTTATATGGCTGTTAAAGTAGCAAATGTGTTTATGCGGTGGGAGAGGAGTGGATGTATTTATGGGTTTGAAGAGGAAATAGATGTGTTTATATAGCATAAGAAAGAGTACCTGAGATGTTGTAGCTAGAGATAAAGTGAATGAGTTATGTGGTGGAAAACGGAGTGAAAAGGTATAAGTCACCGAAGATGCAGTGGATAAGTTTGTGTTCTTGAAGAAATGGTGGATATTTTTTTGTTTTAAGATAGAGCTGATGATTAGATGTGGATGAAGATGGGTGGATGAGTTTAGTTGACTAAAGATAGATTGGGAACATTTAAGGTGGCTGAAGTGAAATAGATAAGTTTATGCCTCTAAAAACAGAGGGGGGGATGAGTTAATATAGGTGGTGATAGAGTAATAGATTGTATCTGGCTGAAAATGGAGTGGATGAGTCTATTTTGTCGATTATAAAGTGGATGAGTGTGTGTCTGCAGCTGGACTGTAATATATTATGGGGATGAAGATGGATTAGATGAGTTTAAGTTGGTGAATATGTAGTGTATAGGTTTATAATGCTGAAGATGAAGTGGATGAGCTTATTTGGCTGACAATAGAGTAGATGAGCTTAATTGACTGAAAAAGAAGTGGATAACGTTATTTGGCTAACGATAGAGTGGATGAATCTATGTGTCTGAAAAGAGTTTTGATTAGTTAATGTCGATGAACATGGAGTAGATGTGTTTATGCTTAATATGGAGTAAATGAGTTTATGTTGCTGAAGATTTGGATGAGTTTATGTGGTTGGGGATTGAGTAGATATGTTTATGTAATGACGATGAAGTAGATGAGTTTATGTGGTTGAAGATGGTTTTCAAGATTTGTTCTGGCTGAAGATGGAGTGGATTAGTTTATGTTGTTAGAGATATATTAGATGTGTTTATTTGGCTGCATATGGGGTAGATGAATTTATATTCCTGAAGATTAGGTATATGAATTTATTTGGCTGAAGATGGAGTGGATTAGTTTATTTGGATGAAAAAGGAATGAATGATTTTATGTGGCTGAAGGAGTGGATTCATTTATGTGAATGAATAAGGTGAGGATGAATTTATCATGCGGAAGTTGCTCTAGATGAGTTTAGGTGTGTGGAAATGGTGTAGATGAGTATATGTAGCTTAAGTTGACATGTATGAGTTTGTTTGCCAAGAAAAGGAGTGGATTAGTTTATATATCTGAAAATGGAGTGGATGTGTCTATGTCATTGAACAGAGCATGGATGTGTTTATGCGGCCGAAGATTGAGTGTCTGATGATAAAATATGATAAAATCGATTAGATTATTTTTCTAAAGTTGAAGTGGATGAGTTAATGTTGCCTAAGATGGGGTGGAGAGTTAATGTGGCTAAGGATTGTTAGTGATTGGTTTATGTGACTGAAGACGGACTACATGAGCTTATTGGTTGAAGAAGAACTGGATAAGTATATTTGGCCTAGAATGGAGTGGATACGTTTATGTGGCTGAATATGGAGTGTACGAGTTATGTTGCTGAAAATGGAGTTTATAAGTTTATGTGACGAAGACGGAGTGAATGAGTTTATTGGTTCAAGATGCGGTGGGTAAGATATATGGCCTTGGATAGAGCGGAGGAGTTTATTTAGCTGATTAGTTTATGTACGATAATTATGGAGTGGATGAGTTTATCTGGCTAAAGATGGAGTGGATGAGTTTATGTGGCTGAACAAAGACTGGATAAGATTATGTGTCTCAAGATGTTGTGTGGAAATTAAGTGGATAATTTTATGTGGTGAGATTGAGTGGCTGTCTTATAGTGCTGAATATGGTCTCAATGATTTTATGCGACGAAGAAGGAGTGAATGATTTTATGTTACTCGAGATGGAGTGGATGAGTTTATGTAGCTACATATAGGTAGAAATGATTTTATCTGAATGAAAATGAAGTTGATTCGTTTATATGGCTGAAGATGGTGAGGGTAAGTTTCTGTTGACTAGGATAAACTGGATTGTTTTATGAGGCTGAACATGGAATGTACGATTTATTTTGCAAAAGAGTTTATATGGCTGAAGATGCTGTGGATGAGTTTATACGCATTAAGAAGGGGTGGATGAATTTGTGTGCCATTAAATGGAATGGCCCAGTTGATATAGGCGAAAATTAAGATGTGTTTATGTAACTAAAGGTAGCGTTTGAATTTATGTGGGTGAATATGGTGAGGATGAGTTTAGGTGGTTAGTATGTGTCACTCTGGCTGTAGTTTTCTGGCTGAAGATGAGATAGACGAATTTAAGTGGCTAAATATTAGGTGGATGCATCTGAAGATGTTGTGGATGATTTTGTGTCGCTCTAGATGTTTGGATGGGTTATGTTGCTAAAAATGGTTTGGAGAATCTTTTGCCAGAAGCTGGTTTGGTTGATTTTATGTTGCCGAATAGGGTATATGTGTTCCTGTGGTTTGATGTGAAGTCTATGTGCTTAAGTGGCTGATAAGATGTGGATGATTTTACGAACTGAAGATGATGTATGAGTTTATTTGGCTAAAAATGGAGTTGATGAGTTTATGTATATAAAGATGGCGTGAGATAGGTTTATTTTTGCTGCATATGTAGTCGATGAGTTCAATCGGCTAAATATAGTGCAGGTGAGATTATCTGGCTGAAGATGGATTCGATGTGTTTATGTTACTGAGGATGGAGTGGATATCCTTATATGCCTGGTAATGGATTAGATAAGTCTATGTTGTTAAGGATGAAGTAGATGAGTTTATGTGGCTGAAGATGGATGGGATGTTTTTATCTGAACAAATATGGTGTGGATGGGATTATGTAACTGAACATGGTCTAGATGAATTTATGTGGATAAAGATGGAGTGGCTTAATTTATGTAGCTGATGTTGGAGTGGATGAATTTTAAATGAAGATGGAATAGATGACTTAATCTGGATGAAGATAGAATGGATGAGTTTATTTTGTGGAAGATAGAGTGGATATGCTTATGTAGCTGAAGAGGAAATGATGATGGAGTGAATGAGTTTGATTATGTGCATGAAAATGGAAAGGTTGATTTTGTGCGGCTTATGATAGTGTGGATGAGTTTTGAGGCTTTGGATTTGCTGGATGCCTTTATGTCGCTGTAATGGTGTGGAGGAATTTATGTGGCTAAAGATGGAATATGTTAGTATAGACGGCAGAAATTTGGCTGAATTTGGTGTGGATCAGTTTATGTGGCTGAAGATGGAGCTGATGAGTTTTTGTAACTGATCGTGGTGTGAATCAGATTGTGTGTCTGAAGATGTAGTGGTTAAGTTTATTTAACTGAACACTTTGTGGAAGAGTTTATGTAGCTGAATATGGTATCGATGAGCTTACATGGTCAAATATGGTGTGGAAGAGTTTATGTAGCTTAATTTGTCTTATATAAAATTATTTTAGCTTAAGATGGTCTGGTAGAGTTCATGCGGTGAAGATGGTCTGGAAGTGTTATGTGGTTTAAGTTAGATTCGATGCGTTAATATGGCCTAATAGTTTGTTGATTAGTTTAGCTACCTGAAGATGGTGTAGATGAATCTTCATTTGTTGTGATTTGAGAGTAAAAGAAGAATTATATTTGACTGTTGTTGATAGTAGTGTCCTAGCGATTTTTTTTGTGTATGTGCAGGTATTTCTTTTGTTGAGATTGTGTTATAGATGAGATTAGTTTACTACTCTATTGAGGAACTTTCATGTTTATCTTTACTACAAGTGATTTCTTCATGAACGTTTGGTATGGACGTTCTTTGTTTTCATCATATGATAATTTTGAGTGTTTTATTTTTTTTTGTTATATTTTTGTTTTGATAGAGGATGAGCTCCCAAAGCAAAGATCTCCATTTTTCTCATGCGTGTGGTAAAAGTTTATCTCATTGGGTCGAGCTGATGAAATTTGTAGTAAATCTTATTCTGCTACACCCCAAATATGGATTTGTGACTAACCCCTGTAATTTCATGAGTTACAGAAATACCAATTTTCAGGTCGTCACAGAACGTTGGATCCACTCGAAGCCAATCAAATAAACGGAAGAGAGACGGTTAGAATCGATAGAAAAGTGGATATAAATTATATATCAGTTAATTAAATCCACTTACTTTATTTTTAGCATTTGTTGACTTTAAGTAAGTATCTGTTTAGTACTTACTTATATATCAGTTAAATGCACCTACTTTATATTTAGTGATTTCATATGAATGTTAAGTAATTATATGTTAATTGTTTATTATCAGTTAAATGCGGTTAATTTATTTTTAGTAATTGTATATATGTATGTTACTAATTAGATTTTAACGAGTTATATATAATTTAAATTCGGTTACATTTTTTTAGCAATTTTATATATAACTAATTAAATAGTGAGTATTTCTATATCAGTTAAATCCATATACTTTATTTCAAAATTTTATTTATGCATGTTAGTTAATCATATTTTGATTACTTATGTAAGGGAATCGACCCTCTCCCTCCTTTCTCAGTTGAGACACGGGACGTTGACCGCAAACAGGCTGGCCGTGCAGAACGGTTAAAACTGCAAGATCTCTCCCTAAGAACGGGTATTCCATTTCACCTCAAGTGCGAAATTGGAGACGCGTCTCCCTCAAGCCCGAAGGTCCATCAGGACCAGAGGTAAGACGCCCTGAGAAAAACCGTTGGAGAAGGAACCTTCATGCGGCCCATCCACAAATCCCCCCTTTCTACCCCTACCCCAATGGGGTAACGACGTATATATACCCAAAACTTGGGAAAAACAAGGTAGAATACATGAGTCAGCAGGCTACGAAGTTCCGGGCAAGAAGGCCGGGCTACCAAGGAAAGGGACTAAGAAGCAGCTCATCCTTGAGCTAGTTCCTGGTTATCAAACCTAACTTTAAGCTAAATTGTCCAAGTTCAACTTATTCTCGTCAGAGACCTCCCCCCTCCATCTCTCCTATCCTGGTGTATCCCAAAGCACCGAGATAGTCCTCGCCCTTGAGGAAGACTGAAACTAAGAAGAAGAAGCTCATCCTCCAGCTAGTTCCCGGTGGTCACACCGAACTTTAAGTTATCTTGATTTAAGAACCAAGTTCAACTTACTCTCGTCAAAGAAACCCTTCCCTCCTATCCTGGTGCAGCCAAAAGCACAGAAATAGTCCTTGCCCTTGAGGAAGACCCCCGAGTCCACTCCCTCCAGCACGCCCCTGAGTCAAAGTAGTCAAGTCTTGGTTCATCATTAGCCAGTGCGAATTATTCCCCAGAGTAATCCGAAGGGGAGAAAGAACCATTCTTTCACAATCCCGTGGTGATATCCTTTGCGGCCGAAGGCGAGTGACTTCCCCATCTGTCACACTAGCCAAAGTCCTCTGTGGCTTTCAAAGTTATTCCATACGCTACCAACCATCTGGCCCAGGCACGCGTCAATGAGCCAACAAGATTCATGAGGTGGCTGAGCTCATTGAGTTCAAGATTAGACTCAAACCCGTCGCAAGAGGGACAGAGGTATTTAAACTACGGTAGAGACAGTTAGCATTTTTTTATATTATAGGAAGTGGTGGGTCAACGGTCACTATAATTTCGAGAGGTCAATCTAGAAAGCCTTACTTAAAATTGATTGTAGTCATTTCTGTGTATTTTGTGTGTAATATTTCTTTGGTTCATGTTTAATTTCTTTCTTTTAATTTATGTTTTCGTTTGTTTAAAAAAAACTTTATTCTATCCTCGAATCGCTAAGTACGGCACAAGAAACCCACAAAGTTTAAAGAAGTGAATATCAAGATAATAATAATAAAGAAAATATAGCACTCTTAGAGAAATATAGCGTTAATCACGGAGCTTTTGTTTTGTAGTACGTAAACACCCATACATACAAACTCCTTCCATCACTCGGTCCTTCCTATACTACGACAAAAATTAAAATTCTTTTACTTCAATTTTAGTAAGTTCAATAATTTTATATATGAATGTGAAGTAATTATGTGTTAATAACTTATATATCAATTAAATTCGGTTGCTTAATTTTTATTAACTTTATATAGGTATGTCAGGTATTTTATTTTGAGTACATATATATATATATATATATATATATATATATATATATATATATATATATATATATATATATATATATATATATATATATATATATCAGTCAAATGCACTATATTTTTAATATTTAATCATTTTAGATATTTATGCTAAGCACTTATAAGTTAAGTATTTATCAGGTAAATGCAGTTATTTTACGAGTATTTTAAGTATTTTTCTATCAGTTAAATGCGCTTAATTCATTTTTAGTAATTTCATATATTTATGTTAAATACTCCTACTTATATATGAGTCAAATGTAGTTATTTATTTAATAATTTTATATCTGTGATTTAATTATATTTGAAATATTGTATATCAATTAAATGAAGTTCCTGCAATAATTTTTTATGTATAGAATAATTATTGGATATCAGTAAAATGCAGTTACTCTATTTAAAAATAATTTTATATACATATGTATATTAAAAAATTTCATATGTTAATTATCTCAACATAGTTAAATGAAATTACTTTATTTTTAGTAATTTTATCTATTTATGACATTAATTATATGTTTAGTACCTATTTTTCAGGTAAATGAGATTAGATATTTAAAATTTTACATGGATTTACTTGGGATTATTGTGTTTTAAATTTTGCACTTATTTACATTGAATTTCACATTTCACTCCTCTTAGTAGCAATGGAAATTTACTTGATCACACTGATATTATGCTCTGTTTCCTAATAATGTATTATCAGTAAATTAAAAAAAATCATAAACACTTGTTGTTTAAGTCTTTAATAAAGATTAAAAACAACAGTTGTCCAAGAGCTTATCCCTGAGGGAAACCGATAGTGAACAAGCTACGATTTAATCACATTTACAAAGATAGGTTGCGGGCGAATTAATTTTGTATATCCATTTCAATACATCTTCCCTTATAGCATACCCTTTTAACTTTTTAGAAGTCTATTCTATGAAACATTATCAAACGCTTCACGCTCGTCAATGGTTGAGAATATTTCCTGAAAAAATTCTAAGAAGTTATTTAACCACAATGCTCTTCCAAGGAAACCCTTGATGAGTAACTTCTTTAAGCTGTTTTTATACTTTAAAAGCTTGATGATTTGTATAAAAGGATAGTCTTAACATAATAAGAAAGCAGCAAATTAAAATTTTTGAAGATAGACGAAAGAGAATCCTGAGAGAAACAAGAAGTTATTAAAGAAAGTGAGAAACCAAGCATAATATAATTATGTTAGCATGAAGACTATGAATAACAGAGTACTTGTATGTGGAGGAAATGTCGAAAGTAGATGCGACAGTATTTTGGTGATTTGTAGAAACCGGTATAAGGGTAAGATAATTTAATTATGTAACAAGTTGTTTGTTAGTTGTATGAAAAGTCTATATGGGAAGGCAGATGAGGTAGATGATATATTCACTGGATGCTAAAAAGTAATAGTGATTTTGTTATAGAAAGAGTCTGGAGGTTTAGTTATAAGAGATTTACATTAAAACAGTGTCCGAAGACGAGGATTGTCTTAAATAAAAAATAAATAATGTTTAAGGGGAGACAAATGAAAGCAACAAATACTGGTAAATAAGTTTGTTGATTTTTGTCGCAATGAGTATAAAAGTTTCTGACTGGGAATATAAGAAGGATAATCAAGGGATTAATACGGGATAATCCAGGTAGATTTAGAAAGAGGAAGTGTGTGAATCAAGTATTTGCATAAAGGAAGCTAGCTAGGAAAGCAAGAGAGAGAATTAACTTAAATTGTATGATGGTTTCATTCATCTGATAAAGGGTCTATGACAGGTTCTAATGATGTATAGAGAAGATATTAAGCTCTTCTATTGTGTAAAAAATATTTATATTAAGCTGGTCATTCTGATTAAACATTGTTAGATTGAGTATTTTTCTATAGGTCGCGATGTAAGTTAACGGTCAGATGTATCAAATTAGTTTATTATTCTTATGAGTGGATTATTGTAAGTAGAAGCATTTTGATTAAAGTCCTGCTCTATCTAAGTTGGTCTCTACTGATCACTTGGCGTTATTGGATTAAAGTGAGTAGGATTCTACAGTCTAGGAGAAAGTATGAGTGAAGAGGGTGCTAAAAGTCAATACAAAAGAATAACCTGAGAGTTTTGGACAGAACATGCTGTGGTGAGGAATATTATATATAGACAGCGGAGCTTCCATTTAACAAGAGCGATATTTTGAGTATTTTTAAAGTATCGTAAATGAAGGAGGTACAGAAGATGCTGATGGTAACCAAAAGGTTTTAAATTGTAATAAAGTTTCAAGAGTGACCAGTGAGATGGTAAATCCTAAAGGGTTAAATAAGAAATGCTCAAAGAAGCGGCATGGCTGTATACTGGTTGGTATATTTTAGTAAACCTACTGTTTTGAAAGAGAAGGAAGGATCTTGATTAAGATAAGTTAAAATGGACAGTTTGAGAGGGACGCTTGATGATCGAGGGGAGAATAAGGTGAGAAGTGGGTAGGCAACAGGTATTTATGTTGTTAGGAAAGATGTGAAGGAGTTGCTGGTTGAGTGTGTTTTAAGGAGGTATGCATATGAAAAAGTATAGATGGAAATAGTGTGAAAAGAGAATATACAAGAGTGAGTGTGTATGAGAATGTTTGAAATCACACTTAAAATAAGGATTAAGGGAAAGAGTGTTTGAGAGAAAAAGATTTGAGCGTGGTGCAATTATATCTTAGTGTTTACAGGAGGTGTGCATGGAAGGATTTGTGATGGGGAGTGTTTGGGGTATTGTGACTAAAAATGAACCACGACTGAACGACATGCTAAAGAATATTATTAGTACTTTTTCCTAAGAAGAGAAAAGTAACGAGAGCATCTCCACCGCAATGTTTACTCAAGATAGGTTCGTAATGAAAGTGGAGGTGTGAGATGAAATAGAAATATGTGAAGCGAGATGAACAAAGCATAAAACTTAAAGCACTAAAGATTGGATGTGTGCGCACCTCTCAGGACCCTGCTTCCACTACTGAGACACAAAACTATCCATACCTTTTTTTAGGTGGGGATATGAAGCTATGTTAGCATATTAGTTTATGTGATATCATTTTATTTCACTGTAAACGGAAGCATTGGCTAACCCTTAACTGCGTGATGTTGCCGCTTTTCGGATCGATGGTGAAATACGCGTTTTCCGGAGCATAACCATCGACGCCGTCACCAATCAGTGTATAAAGAAGATTATTTTCGTCCACAAAATCACGATCCTTGGCCCATACCTACGGTGAGGATAAAAATTAGGCCATTAGAAGAGGAGATACTAACTCCTGGAAAATTCCTCCCAGAGGGGATAATTTTGGAATTTGAGGTGGATAAATATAATAAGAAATCGCTAAATTTATAATTTTGGGAGAGTGATCTTCTAACCAACTATGTCTAAATATGGTTCATTATATACTTAACAACTTCCTCTACTTATATTAATGCAGGTAGCATAAAAGTTCTCTTAGTTGCACACCTAGATCCACTATTAATATATACTACTACTTTTGATTGAATCATTCAGAAGGACCTGCATTTATGGTTGATCCAAAGGATTGGTTAAAGAATTCCAGACTTTTATACTCACTTCTCCTCAAGGACAAAACAATTTCCTTGATTTTATCGATAGAATCAGATGAAGGAAACTTAATGTGAATAAAATATTCATGTTCGAGATTTTTATTGGAATTTAACTTAATCTCTCTATGGTAACAGAATTTGCCAATAATGTAAAGGAATCCCCTTTGATTCTCCTATCTCACTGATACAATTCGTAGGACACACGTGAAAAAAAACAAATACATAGGTTCGACGTACGAGGGGCAGGCAATAAGTTTTGCGAATTAGTACGGCAAAACAGAGGAAGGGGGATGGTTGTTTGTGGGGGTGTTAGGACAAGTTATGAAAAGTCAGAACCTGCAGCCGCACGCTCCTGCCTCGTCTATTTAAGAAGCAGTAGCTGATCGCAAATCGTCAGTCAAAAATCTTTCAACAATGGAGAAGGTTGAGCACCACACAGATATCACATTTTTTACCAAGGAAGGCAAGAATGCAAAAGAGGTCCATGAACGCATGGTTGCAGTGTACACCGAACTGCCCCTTTCTATGCAACCATTGCTCGCTGGAATAAGGAGTTTCGCCATGGTAATGAGTCCCTTGAAGATGACCCCAAGTCCAGGACGCCCGTCAGACATGACCAACGAGGACAATGTGGCCCGTGTGGAGAGGAGGATCCTCAAAAATCGACGGATGAAGGTCACCCATCCCCCCTACAGTCTAGATCTGGCTCCTAGCTACTACTTTTTATTCCGCCAGCTCAAGGCTGCACTGCGTGGACGCCGGTTTGGGGATGATGAAGATGTCTAGCTCGCCATCTAGGATTGGATTGAACAGCAGTCGGGAGATTTCTGGTTGTCGGGAATTCGAAGCTTCAAGGACAAGTGGCGCAAGTGCGTTGAAGTCAAGGGTAGTTATATTGAAAAATAATAAAACACTTTTCCTCATATCTCGTTTCCTTATATCTGAATTGCCAAACTTATTGACCGCCCCTCGTATCTATGAAAGCCTCTCTGCTACTCCATCCAATTATTCTTCTAAGGGCTACAAGATGGATTGGGAAGGAAACAAGTTTTTGGGGGGGAGGAGAAAACAAGAAGTGTAAGGAATACTTGGCGTCAAGATCTCAGACGGAGACCTTAATAGACAAATAAAAATGTATACAATTGCTTGAAATAATGCCCTACTATAATTATTTTATCATTTATTTCCTTGTTTTTATTTGTTTTTTTCTTATTATTTTCATTTTATAGAATTCTTGCTTCATATCCATTGAACTAGTTCTATTTGTTGCTATCCTCGTTGGCGTTTCTCCTCCACCTTTCTGATTTAATGCCTCCTTTACTTGGTCTTCTTATTTTCTCTGTAATTAATTTCATTCATAATTAGCTTACCTTAATATTGTTTTATATTTATCTATTAATTTTATATTCTTCTTTTTAGAGAGTATTTGTATTGCTTTCCTAGTGTTTTCAATAACCTACAATCTTAGAAAAGTATATTTATCGAAAAACAACCAAAGGCTCGATAAATAAATTATCTAATTCTAGCTAAACCTAGCAACTTCAATTGAAAAGAACTAAGAATTGTTGCCGTTAAGAGTTGGAGATTTTAGAATTCCTGATGTTTGGAGACTCTTCAGTCCTGATGAAGAGCATTCGGCGAGCGGCGTGGGATAGCTTCCTGAGCAGTATTTCGACGAAAGCACAACTCTTTATGTCTCTCAGCGAGGAATTTTGTGAGTTAAGGTGTGGGATTGTGTGACTGATCAGTTCAAAGGGTGTTTACGCTAGGATAATCGTTTTGAGCGTAGGCCAATCTATCTGTCTATTTTTCGGGGATATCTGGAGAGCATGCCGTCTGGTCGGTCGAATCTTCTGTAACTAGTGTGTCTGAAGCGCTTTGAATTGGTGTCCTTTTACTGTATAGCAGTTTTTATATTACCGTAAGTTTGTTTACCAAAGAGGGTGTCTTCTCTTGACTGTAAAATTATCTGTTCGATTGAATCTAACTGAGTCATTAGTTCTTTGTTATCAGAATTTGTTTCACCGGTTACTTCCTGGTTTATTCTTGTTTCCTGAATAGTTCCCTTATGTATTAGGTTGTCAAGAAATTAATAATATTTTCTAAAAAGAAACTAAATTCAGTTTTAATATTGAAAAATATATCTATTCTTAAAAGTTGATCTAATCACCATTAATAATTAATGATCACCTATCGCTAAATTAACTAGTTTATATATGTATTTATTGAACAATTCATTCGTTTTTGATCAAATATATAATTTAATATCCTTCTCCATTTTCATATGAGAGTAAATCTTGTCATTTTGGTGTTATTGCAATAGCGTATATAAATAGTAATCCCACGATGCAAAGGGAAGTGAATATGATCGGGCGAACCTGCCTCAGATGGGCACACAATATCATAGGATGGATGACACCCTCTCGGTTGACAATTGGAAGACTTCATTCAAACGTTGACAAAATAATGGAAGCAAGTGCTATTCCAAATCTTATTAATGCGCCAAAATTTATGTATTTGCACTGCAAATATTCTGTACTTGATAAAAGTCATCTTGCTAAGACGTTTATATATTTAAATATCTGTGCATTAGTATTCGTAGATGCAAAAATGATGGAGGGTCAATTGCTGAGACCTCAGTAAAACAAATTGCTTTACTGTTTAACGGTTCAAGAGCAAATTTTAAACTAAAAGTAAAGCTTACTAAGAATAATGAAAAACTAGCTTGAGAAACGGATGTGTGGACTGAAGGCAAAACCTAATGACAAAGATTGCTGAGCATTAATATGCACAAGGTCGATAAATAAGAACGACAGCTAATAAACCGATGACAGATCTAAAGCAAAACCTTGTCAACCCATTATCAACCAAAACAATTTTTCGTGAGCTGAATGTAATGGGTAAGATCTTTAATTTGAGGCCTAACTTCATAATAAAACAATATATTTACCAAAGTTACAGTTTTCTCCAGTTGGATCACAAGGTTCGTATTCAGTTCCTTTTGCTTGTTCTTTAGCTTCTCGCCAAACTTGGCACTTTATCATCTTAAATGAGTAGTAGCTGATGTCGCCATGCACAAACTGCCTGATAAGAGAAACTGACACTCCGTTTTCTCTGGCTATAGATAACATTGACTCGCTGGGATCGTTATTAATGATGGCGCTTGGATGTCTTCGATAAATTTAGGGTCTTTTCTTATCAGAACAACTTGAGTGAGTTTTCCCGAGCCGCCCAACCATCATAATATACTCAGCCTTATTGACACCAAAATATTTGAAGCTCTTCGCATTGGAGCTCCCAGTGGGAATACCAAGCAACACAGATTTCCTTTTTCAAATTTATAGAGTATTAAATGCAAGCATCTTATTGCTTCTTGCACAGACCTTGCACAAATGAGTCTATATTATAGGAAAAAGAGAGAGCCGACCCGAGACACGTACTCGCAGATTTCAGAGTTGCCAACGGGGTCAAATTTCCCAATCGCTCCCTCTAGCTGGTATAGCAGCTAACACCCTTGCTAGCTCCTATTAAAGTATAATATCCCGTCTGAGGGATTACTCATCTCGCTTCCATTAATTCATATTCATGTACGACAATTCCTATCATATATAACTCGTACGATTTCCAACAAAATTTAACCTACGTATCGTCCGATAATAAGTATCCTATACGTTGTACGATATATAATTCAACCACCCAAATCTTTGTCTGACGTATTTTGAACCCAGCAATCTGCATCAATCTACCTCGCCCCAAAGTTCGCTGACAAATATAGTCCACTCCTGTTCTCGTTATCGTCAGACAAAGTCCCCTTGAGATTATAATTCGAGCAATTATTCTGTGTGCAGAAGTATTCCTAAGTCCATCCATCTATACATTAAATATATCATATATCCTGTAAATTATATCGACCAAATCTTATATTAAAGATATCCAATATATCATTCCATAATTTCTAACTAAAAATATATAAATATTTATTCGAATATATAATTATTCTAAACCTACATTTATATTCGATCAAATTTATTATTCTCATTTTGTGTATTTCCCAATTTCCCCTTGCTCTCTGTTTGACTTATATATCTTTCTCGTTAATTTATAAATAAATATAGAAATATACCACTCTTAGTTTCCCATGAAAGTGCCGGTTGTCTATTCTCATTTTTACTCTATTAGAATCTAACACGTGACTCCTCTTTCCTCATTCCTCATTCTTATAAAGCATTGGCTGGTGAAGATCTAGGCTTAACATTCCCATCAATCAGAGTATATATATATGTATATATATATATATATATATATATATATATATATATATATATATATATATATATATATATACAGTGCCCGGACATAAGTATTTGCGCAACTCTATTTGTGATGTATTTTGAAAAGTTCGAGATCTGAATCATGGTCTTGGGCTTTTTCGTTTCATATAGTACCCAAATCCAATCCGGGTGAGTACAGAGCTGTAGGAGATTACAGGCGACTTAATGCCAGTACTATTCTAAATAGATGTCCTCTTCCCTACCTGTCTGGCTTCAACTCTGCTCTCTTCGGTTGTTCAATCTTTTCTCGACTCGATCTGATTCGTGCTTTCAACCAGATTCCTATTCACTCAGAAGACATCCCGAAGACAGCTATCACCAAGCCATTTGGTTACTTCGTCATGCACCGAATGCCTTATGGTTTTCGCAACAGTGGTCAGACCTTCCACAGTTTTATGGATCAGGTTCTTAGAGGTCTTCCTTTCGTATTTTGCTACATAGACGACCTTCTGATAGCATCTTCGTCTTTAGAGGAGCATCTATATCACCTTCGCCAGGTTTTCGCTCGACTTAAAGAGTATGGTATCGTGCTCAACACTTCTAAGTGCCTATTTGGTGTCGCACAACTCTCCATTCTTGGACATCCTGTTTCTCCTGACGGAATTCATCCTTTCGAGGATAAAGTTGCTGTTATTCGGGATTTCCCTCGACCTTCTTCACTAAAGCAACTTCGTCGGTTCTGTGGGATGGTTAACTTTTACCATAGATTTATTCTCTAAATTTCAAAAATAATGCTTCCACTCTACACTATCTTTTCAATCTCCTAAGAAGAACTCTCCACTGTCATAGTTTTCCGAGGCGTGCGAATCTTTTTCTCGCACCAAAAAGGCTATGGCCTCCGCTGTTTCACTAGCCCATCCTTGCTCAGAGCCCATATAAGCGTTGCGTTGGATGCGTCAGCCACCCATGTAGGTGCAACCTTGCAACAAAAGGTTGGTGACTCATGGCAACCTCTCTGGTTCTTGTAAAAATCTTTAACTCCTTTTCAGAAGAGATTGAGGACTTTTTCACGAGAGCTTCTTGGGATATATCTCTCCCTACGGCACTTCTGGCAATACTTGGAAGGACGTGAATTTACTGTTTTCACGGATAACAAACATTGGCTGGTTTCGCTTTTCTCTCATAGCATTTCTTCCGTATAATCTACTGTCGATGCTCGTCATCTAGACTTTATATTGCAACTTACAAGTGACATTCAATACGTTACTAGTCTTAAAACGTGGTACCGGACACGCTTTCTCGCATCTCTTCAATTTCAAGCACGCAATTCTCTAATGCGCCCATTGACTATTCGACAATAGCGTTGGCTCAGAAACATGATTCAGACACGCAAACACTGCGTCACTCTTCTCAACTCGTCGATCGCGAGGTCGACTTAACAAGCAGTCCTTCCATGCGTATCCTGGTCGATTATTCATTGCCTGACTGTTATCGTCCTCTTTTTCCTCTCGTTTACCGTCGGCAGATATTTGAACAAACTCACGTTCTTTCTCATCCAGAAATGCGAGCTACTGGTAAGCTCATTGCACAAAGTTTTGTGTGGCCATGTATGAAGGCCGACGTGCTGAGATTCAGCGCCACACAAAGACTCCTCTGGTTCCTTTTGCACTGCCTTCGTCCCTCTTTAGCGCCATTTACGTCCATCTTGTAGGCCCTCTGCCTTACTCCCTTACTCTCGTGGTTGCACCTATCTACTCACCATAATCGACCGTTTCACTCTTTGGCCAGAGATTGTCACCATTCCAGACATCCGAGCATACACCGTCGCTCAAGCCTTTATCTCAGGCTGGGTTGCTCGTTTTGGTGTCCCTTCCACAATCAAGAATGACCCTGGTAGTCAATTTGAGTCCCACCAATGGGATGTACTCATGGCAGTTATTGGTTTCTTTTGCCTTCGTACCACATGCTACCCCTTCCAAAGCAACTTGGTCGTCGAACGTTTGCATCGGACGCTTAAAGCAAGCTTACGCTCCACCGATCCAAATATCACTTAGGTGGATAAGCTACCTTTGATTCTTTTGGGTATTCGTTAATCCTTGAAAGAGGATTTGGCCTGCTCAACAGCGGAACTAGTTTACGGTACCAAACTCCGTCTTTCTGGTCAATTCTTTACTTTTAATGACTACACGCTCCCTCCCTATCTCGATCCTGCTTTATACGTACTCAATTTGGTACGTATGATGGCCGAAGTTAGGCCTACTGCCCCAAGAGTGCTTGCTTCTCAGAAACCTTTCGTGCCAAAAGAGAGATGTAAGAGATGTCATCCTGTTCCCACGTCTTTGCCCATAGCGATTTAACTCGCTCCTCCTTGCAACCCATTTATGATGGACCATTTCTCGTCATCTCTAGGCAGCCGAAATTCTTTGTCCTACAGTTTGACACCAAGCAGGATATTGTTTCTCTAGATCCCTTGAAACCCGCCTTTATTGATGCTTTTCACTTCGAACAGCCATCTTTCTTTCTACAACTATCTCTTAAAATGGTTCAGTGATATTCTCTAACTCGCCATCATTTAAAATCACCCACAATCACCTCTATCCCACCCATATCTCCGTCCCGATTGCTGCCGCCTTCTCTTTTATCGCAGGTAACCTCGTTGGCAGGGCTGCAAAGTCAGGAGTCCGTCTCTCTACCTCTGGTTATCCTGCAAGCAGCAAGTTAGACTCAAAACGTCCTAAGATCACCGGATGCCAGCTTAGACAGGACAACCACCGGATTACCATCGATCCGTCCACCTTCGCTTGTGACAGTGCCTCGCCCGCATTTTATGGTATTTCACATAATCTTAGCCAGCCCAGCGGTGTCATAGCACGGTCCAGTCGCATTGAAGGAAACCTCGGAGATATCTAAATTAACCTTGTTTTGTAACGGGAGGGGTAACTCTCTTAAGGGGGGTGGATTATAGTAGCAGCTAACATCCTTGCTATCTCCTACAAAAGTATAATTCCTCGTCTGAGAGATTAATCATTTAGCTTCCCTTAATTCATATTCATGTACGACAATTCCTATCATATATTACTCGTACGATTTCCAACAAAATTTAACCTACGTATCGTCCGATAGTAATTATCCTATAGGTTGTACGATATATATTTCAACCACCCAAATCCTTGTCTGACGTATTTTAAACCGACCAATCAGCATCAACCTCGTACCTCGCCCCAATGTTCACTGACAAATATAGTCCACTCCTGTTCTCGTTATCGTCAGACGAAGTCCCCTTGAGATTATAATTTGAGCAATTATTCTGTGTGCAGAAGTATTCCTAAGTCCATCCATCTATACATTAAATATATCATATATCATAAAAATTATATCGACCAAATCTTATATAAAAGATATCCAATATATCATTCCATAATTTCGAACTGTCAAATTTATATAAATATTTATTCGAATATATAATTACCCTAAACCTACATTTATATTTGATCAAATTCATTATTCTCATTCTGTGTATTTCCCAATTTCCCCTTGCTCTCTGTTTGACTTATATATCTTTCTCGTTAATTTATAAATAAATATAGAAATATACCACTCTTAGTTTCCCATGAAAGTGCCGGTTGCCTATTCTCATTTTTACTCTATTAGAATCTTACACGTGACTCCTCTATTCTCATTCCTCTATCTTATAAAACATTGTTTGGTGAAGATCAGGGCTTAACATTCCCATCAAACAGAGTATATATATATATATATATATATATCATCCACCAATCTCTCCATATATACATATAACTGCTTTACTTGATTCCATTGAAGGGTAAAATTACCAAATTTTTTATTTAATGAATCAATATTAAAACGCCTAAAATGGTTCAAAGACAATAACTGTATAATTTATTAATGTATGCATGGCATCTACTTTAACGAAACATTCTTCATTCTTTTATTTTTTCAAAATGAATTTATTTATGGACAACAACCAAAGAAGAATTTGTTCATAATTGCCTGTCCCCAACCCTGATGCATTGACCCGGTTGTTCCTTAGTGTCTTGGGTGGTTATATCGTAAAAATTCTCTTGGTCATGTGAGAGCACTGAATGGTAGGTTTAATATAAAGAAGTATTTGTCAAATTTGCGTATACACATTCACCTAATGGTACAACCAGTTTCCCAATGGTGGCGTCCTCTTTCAGGACGATAATACATCGATTCATAAGGCTAAAATTGTTTAAAGTTTGCATGTAAATCACAGGAGTAATGTATAACAATTGGATTGCCTTCCCTAAAATCAGCAGATCTTAAAATAACTGAACATCTCTGGTAGGTTTTGAAGCAGCAATTAAGGAAGCAGTTTCTGTTTTAGGAATGGAATTATGTAAATTTCCAAACTCGCTGGCGAACCATATTTGACTCTATTCCTCGACGTATTAAAGTAATTATTGCTTCCAAAGTAGGTCGAGTTCGATAGTAAATAATAAAATTGTTACTTAACATGGTGTACCTAATATTTTGTCGAACCACTGTTTTTAGGTTAGAGAGAAAGCAATAGTGACACGTAATAATATGCTTTTCATTTAGCACCCAAATACCATGGAATTTAAATTTAAATATTCTTCTTAGTATGGATTGTACAATTCTCAAATATTATTTTCACTTACCTCAAACTAGTCTTGTATTTGTGATGAAGAAGTAAGATCATTTAAAAAAGAACAAAAACGTGTTTTATTTGCAGTTAACTATAAACCTGCACACTATCTAAAACCACGAATAGATTGTTGAAAGAGAAGGCAAAATTTGGTGAACATAGGATTAATATTTGAAAATAAAATAATTGAATTTAAATATCATTTCACTCAAGTTGCACTCACGGATAATATATATATATATATATATATATATATATATATATATATATATATATATATATATATATATATATATATATATAATACGCAAAGTAATAGAAAATAAAAGGATTTTTTTTCCAAAAAATGTATTTCACTAATTGTGAAAAATCCATGAAGGGGGTGGAATCAAACCACTTAGTCGAGTCGAAAAAGGGGTTGCTTAATTGAGATCAAAGCGGTTGCTGGCTGCCTTAGTGTGCCTTGTTCGATTCCACCTCATTTACGGATTTTTCACAATTAAGGTACATTGACGATGTAGTTTCTGTATGGCCTAATGGCCATGAATTTGAAACCTTTTTTAATAATTTGAATAATTTGCATGTCTCCATCAAATTTAAATATGAATGGGAATATGATAATAGATTACCCTTTTTAGATGTCGTCATTAATAAAGATCACCATGCATTAAAACTTGACGTTTATAGGAAACCAACCCACTCGAATGCCTATATACATTATTTTTCGTTTCACGATAATACTGTTAAAAAATCGGTAATTTCTAACCTTTTGCTTAGAGCATACAAAATATGTCATCCTTCCTATTTAGATGAAGAAATTGTCATTATCAGGACCATTTTGTCTAATTTGTATTACCCCGATTGGTTCATATCGTCTGCCCATTTTGCAGCTAGGAAAACATTCTATGGTAATAAACCTTCCCGCACTAATGACTTCAACAAATGTATGACATTGCCATTTCTTGTGATATTGCATTAATTTTCATCATATATATATATATATATATATATATATATATATATATATATATATATATATATATATATATTACAAGAGAAAAAAATTAACATGAATAAACACGAGCCCCTAAAGAGGATGAATTTTAAATGCAAGACAAGGAACATTGGAAGACATGAAAATTAGGCAGAGAAAAGGACAGCAGAGGGAAGGTTATCCATAATGAAAGGAGAGAAAAAGCACCAAGGGAAAAAATTGAATAATCCTGGACGGGATTCGAACCTGGGTCTCTTGATTGCCGGTTAGATGCTCTACTATTAAGCTCTGTGGTCTAAATAACCAGAGGTCTGTCTAGATATGGCTAGTCTGCATGTGAATGTTTCCTGAGAGTTGAGGAATTAACAAATAGGAGATGGAATCGGCGATCATTTCCTTCTAACACAAAGTCCCAGGTCTCAAGTAAATTACTATCAAGCACTTGGAGAATGTCACGAAGTGGTTCAAATCTATGCTATCGAAACGCTAGAAGTGTCTCCAGCAGAAGATTACTTTCCCATCTGCTTAAAGACCTCAAAATTCATCTTTATCCAAAAAGAATGGCGGAAAAGAAGCGAATTATGAATTGAAGACCAATTTCATTTCTGAAAACAAGTAGGAAATTTATTAAAAAGGTAACGATATAAGTGGTTTACCTCGCAACTGGCAGCTTATTCTCTCTAATTAAGGAACATTACAGCTTCCGTAAGCAAAGAGGCACTGAATCCGATATAGATCTTATGTATCAGCATACAGCTGCTGGGCTTGAATCTCGATGCATTGTGGGCGTAATTTGCAGAGATCTCAAGAAAGCCTTACACAAAATTTGGCTTAATGGTCTCAAGTACAAACTGACAACGCTTGAGTGTGTTTTACACGTCGAAAACTTCCTCTGCGATCTGTTCCTCTACAGGCAAAGAGTCATCTCGATCTATTACCAGATTAAGAAAATCATAGATCTCGTCTCGGGGTTTTCTAAGGGCTGGGTGCTTGAGTCCGTCACTCGACACAATATAAATCATGGACATCCGAAACCTTTCAATTCCCTTAACATTCAAGATGCAGGTGAAATTTTTTGTTAGACATTAAACTAGTCCTGATGGTCACATATATTGTATACAAGACTAAAAAGCAAAATTAATTAGTTTCGAATTACTTTATATAAAGGAACAAAAATGTCCATTTGGGTGTGCAAAGAATTAAGCAAAGTTCAATTCTAAGGGAATTACATAATACGTTTGAAAAAATAACACATTTAGTTGTACATTTTATGGTAATAATAACTTAATCATTAAATAGCTTTACGATAATTAAAGATGTGCAATGGTAAAAAGACCCAATTGAAATAATAAAAATGATTATGAAAAAAATCCACAAATTCCTGAGCTTTTAGTTTTGGTGAAATTTTATAAAGCACTTTCTATCTTTATCAATACATAGATGAAAGACAGCATTTTTCGCATATTGTATTGATTTTTCTCTTGCGTGCAGGTCTTTTGCAGGTTCCTCTGTTAATGCTGACATTAGAAAAATGCCCCACCCCATCTTTCCTTATGCTGTCCTCTGGTATAGCCTTTTTAGATTTCCCAAGTCTTTGTTTCTTTTGAAATTCAACATTCACTTCATTTGAGGGTCTTCCTCGTTTTTTAGTTAAATCCTTCCCATTCATTATTAGCCCCTTTGCAAGACAGAGCTTGCACTCACATAAAGAGCTTTGTTTCTTTGATGGTATACCTAACTTTTCTGCACTCCTCCTATAGAGTAGCCAACTATTCATAACAACCAAGTAAAAAAGATGGAAATAATTCTTTTATAATATTTATTTGATCTAAATAACATTCGGTAGTACGAAATTAGCTGATCATGCAGATCAACCCCATCCATATGTTTATTGTAGACCTTTACAATTTTAGGAATTGGCACTTTTACTGATTCCTTGGCTTTCCTATCTCTCCTTTCGCAGCTATCAACTGAGTAAGAATAAAAAAAAGGTAGAAATGAGGCAAACAGATCTATTATCATACCATTTAATTGCAGTCATTGCACACCCATCACCAAATTTACTCTGTCATTCATCAAAACTTCCCCTCTCTTTTGAGCTAGGCTGCTTGTCAGATTTGAATAATAAACTTGGAAGTCTCCTTGCTTGTACAGTGCCATAACACCCCACTGATCTCAGAGCCAAATGTTCCATAAGAAGATAAGAGGGGAACCAATTATCGAAAGACAATTTAAAGTTTTTCCCAGATGGGAAGCTCTGTGCTAAATTTAAGACTGAATTCGCACAGGCTTCAAGGTCTGGAACATCAGAATCATCAACAGGAAATACCTTACCTTGAAATGGAAAAAAGTCGTATACCATCCACTTATCATCAGATGAAATAAAAAATTTATATCCACACTTATGTGTTTTTTTGGGGATATACTGCTTGGCACTTGATGCCCCTTTGAATGGAATTATCTGTACATCTACATACAAATGTTCATTCATTGGAATTTTCCTAAATTCTGTTTGCAAATGACTAATTAGAGATCTAGTTTTGGCAAACTTATCATTTTTGCTCCTATCAAGTGAGTTGTTGTCTATAAGATGCAAACATGATTTTATTTGTTTCCACCAATTTTACTAATTGCAAAAGAAACAAATTCACTCAAGGTAAATTAGACCAATGAGTTGAGTTAATGTATGTATAATGCAAAGCTGCTTAAAAAATGTAAAATATCCAAATAAAAGCTTTAATATCTCAATAATAACTATAGATCCTATAATAAAATGCAACCTTCTATATATCATATATAAAATTTCATTGTGGCAATGCATCCAAAAACCTAGGATTGCCCAGGAGGTCAAATATATCCTGCTTACAACTATTCAATTCACACTGTTATTTTATTTTCAAAATTCCTAATATTTTGTCACATTATAGTTAAGCATTACTGTTTCGATATAATAAAAAAATAATTAATGATAATTATTTGGTAAAGGTTCAATTGTACACTATAAAATGCTGAAAAAATATGCTTGTCGATAGCATCAATCACTCTACTTGTTTTTGTTTACAAAACTGAAACATGTGCATTTGAAGGCTAATAGGCAACTCTTTGGACTGCCAAAAGAGGAATTTTTTGTTGCGTTGGGCATGCAAAGTTGTCTTCCTTTACTTGGCTGAATAAAATGCACTTTTTTGAAAGAGGCCAGCTGTATTTGCTTAGCGAAAGATTTCATCGTCTCTCACGGCCGCCTCTCAGCCAGTATTCCTGTCTTTCGTCATAGATCGAAGTTTGTCGAGCATTCTAGGACAACGTTATCTCAATTTCCCTCGAAGGAGTCACAGACTTTTACCAAAAATTGCGCGTGTTTGTGGAGGGGCAACCAAGCCATATAAAGCCACCTTCCCGAACGTTTTTATAATCCTTCGACTAGGTTTCGTAAGGAGCACTGATAGAATTTCCACCTACAAGCACAAAAGAGCTGAAGGACGCTTCCCCCACGCGATCAGAGACAACGACAATTTCGATTCGAGGACGAAGGCTAAATCAACATCTGTGAACTCTGCCATAGTCAATCGGCGAGTATCTGAAAAGGATTCCCACCTTCGAAGGCCATCTAATTGTGCTCTCTCATCTGAAGCGTGAGATAACCCGACTTCCCCCATCGAGTCATTGTATCTCGACTGGCCCTTCCTTGCAACGATCACGTAAACAATTGTAACCGTTGCCGCCTTCAGATTGTTCTACAGTCTGGCTTACCCAATAGATCCATTCTTTGTATGCGCGCCCGGTTTAAAATCCCCTTTCAATCACCCACCTGAACCCAACACGTTAATCCCCTAATTAACCCAAATGTATCTCGCGTAGACATTTTGGTCCGAATGTGCGACCATTCCCTTCAAACCCAATATCTGTGTATATTTAAATATTATTTTTGTTGCTAGTAAAGATATATTTTTGTCATTGTTTTTCTTTTGCAACCCCAACCTGTACCAGCTACCTGTTAATCATTGGCCAACTTGCACTCTTAACTATTTGTTTTAAAAAGGACCCCGCAAAGTTAATAATAAACCATCCCCACTAGACTCATAACAATTTTCCCATTCACTAACGGTCTTCAACCAACTTCAGCCCAAAGTCCCCAAAGTACCTACGTATATATAAATTTATATATATATATATATATATATATATATATATATATATATATATATATATATATATATATATATATATATATATATATATATATATATATATATATATATATATATATATATATATATATATATATATATATATATATATATATATATATATATATATATATATATATATATATATAAAGGGTCTTTGAATAAGGACACTCGAACTTTGTCAGGCGATAGTTGCCATGTTGTTAAAGCGACATCTGGCAATTTCCCTGTGAACTGTTCAGTAGTACTTAGCAAGTCACGATTGAAGGTTATAGCGTTTAACAGCGTGTGCAAATCATCAAATGTTATAATGAAAATCAGTGCTCCGTTCGACAAACGCTCCGCGCATTACGTGGTTTCTATCCTCGCCACAGCGACGAGGCCCATTTTTAGGACAAACAATCCATATGAGATATACCAGCACCAATTTCATTCAAACAAAGTCACTGTTTGGTGCGGATTTTTGTCTAACGGAACCATCGGTCCGTATTTTTTTGAGAACGAAGATATGATTGCCATAACCGTCAACGGCGAGACCTACAGATCGATGATAATCAACTTCTTGTGGCCTCAACTGGATTATATGCCTGATATGGATATTGACGACATGTGGTTCCAACAGGACGGCGCTACGTGCCACACTGCGCACGCCACGATAGACATTTTGCACCAGCGATTTCAGGGCAGGGTTATCTCGCGCGGCGGCGACGTCAACTGGCAACCGAGATCATACGATTTAACGCCATTAGACTACTTTCTTTGGGGCTACCTTAAATCGCAGGTCTATGCGAATAATCCGCAAACAGTTGATGTCCTCAAAGTCAACATAACGAACACCATCCAGCAAAATCAGACAGATTTATGCTTCATAGTCATTAAAAATTGGGCCTCCCTAATACGTTCCATCAAGCGAAGCCGCGGCAGACATTTGAACGATGTCATATTCCACACTTAACGCCATAAAATGTACTTTCAAATTGAAAATAAATTGAGTGCATATATCACACATAACTTGTTTTATTTACATTTAAAAATCAAGCAACCTTATTGAAAGGCCCTATATATATATATAATATATATATATATATATATATATATATATATATATATATATATATATAGAGAGAGAGAGAGAGAGAGAGAGAGAAGAGAGAGAGAGAGAGAGAGAGAGAGAGAGAGAGAGTAGGAGAGAGCAAGAGAGTCTGGCCATTCCACGACATATATATATATATATATATATATATATATATATATATATATATATATATTTCCTCTAGACCAAATTCTCGTTCACATTCGTTTGTAAGTTAACACAATGAATCTGTTATTCGGAAACTTTTCCTTTTTAGAAATTCATTTGATGTCGATGGTTTTACAGTTCTTTTCGTCACTTTCGTTGTTAAAAAAATGATAATAAATTTAATACCCTAATCGGATGCTGGTTTCTCGCTTTATTACTGGGATTTACATCGAAACCTCACCACTCCACTCAAATATCTAACACGATACAAGCTGGAATGTTTCAATCTAAATCTCCTATAAAAAAGAACAGCTGCCTAAACTCTTCGAATCTTAAGTCAACCAACATAGTTTACGAGTTTATCTGCCCCAATAAAGACTGTAAGCTTTATAAAAACTCACAAAATATTGGCATGACAACTCCTACCTTTTAGAGACGTTTAACTATGCATTTACAAAGCGGAGGGCCTAAAAGTCATATGGAAAGTGCTCATAACATTAACCTAGGGAGATATATGCCAGTTGATAACACCGTTATTAAAAGAATAGAGGCTAATAAAGCTAGGTTAAACATCTTAGAAGCCATATTAATAAACAAAGATAAGTGGGCCATCAACAGTCAAGCGACAAGCTTGAATCGCATATTAAAATTATTTTAAACTTCCACTCACCGGATTGGCCCATTTCCTCTAACGTTATGCTCAACCTAGGCGGAATAAATACCCCTTAAAAATTGTTTTCTTTTTTTCTGTCAGATCCTCACTCCACTCATTACATCGGTAAAGTAGGCAATAACATATCAAAACGCTCCGAAGATGATCGAATAAGATCGAAAGCTCAGCAATTTAGTTCGGTTTTTACCAAATACCTTGATTTAAAAAGAAGATGAATACAGGACAAGTGATCTACCATCTACAAAATGGAATAAAAAAGATAGTTAGAAGAAGAGAAAGTTGCCAAAGGAAATTAATTAAGGCGAAATACACAATGGTCTTCAACAAAATTTGCATATATATATATATATATAAATATAAACAAAGCACCTGAAAACAGAATTGACAATAATTCTTATAAAATAAATTCTAGGCTGACATATCTACCGAAACTAAAAAAAGTGGCTCATCAACTTCGGCAACCAACAAAGCCACGGTCATACACAATCAGAAAAACTATTTACCTGGCATGGGCACTGATCAAACTACCATCACACTAAAAAATCATCACATCCAACTAAATAAAATGCCTACAATATTATACCTCACCTATGACACACGAGTGATCTTCATCCATCAGGTAACAGACATCTGTATTAAAATCAACCAGATGTTCATGCCATATGTGTGGGAGTTACTACCTTTGGAAAACAAAAAGAAATTAACCACCACATACAGTGTGTGCCACATTAAAGATAGTCGATTTTCAAATTCATTTGAAGTGGCGCATACTCTATAATAATATTATCTGCGCCACACTCAATTATACATCTTCATTTTTGGCACCTTAACATTGTCAATTCTAACATCAACAACCTGGAAAAAGCAAAGCTCAAGCATTTTTCACCTTCATCAACTGTACCGAAACCATCCCCTCAAACAACATACGTTAAGAAAAACAAAATTATGCCCATACTTTTACACATAAAGAAGAAAGGCACATAGCTGAACAACTAACCACATTCCAAATTACACCCATGGCACAGGCTCAACATAACACCTTTCGCCAAAGACCACTAAGTAACATACTCAACACATTCTATGATTATCTATACCTCGCTTTCTTCTGCCTACTGCAAAACTAAAAAAAGATAACCACAGTCAAACAGTCAATTACTACTTACGCAACCACGTAACTAATCCCAAACAGGGATCATCTCCCCCAGATATAGTAAAGTAAGAATATTTCCTTTTCATCAAATGTATCACTCTTTCCAAACTCAGATCAGGCCACCTTTCCAAACTGGAATACTGCAAACATCTAAAAAACATAACATACAACCAAATCTACAATCAGTGTGAACACTCATAAGAAATAGTGAATGCCTCATCTTCAGAACAGCTTCATTAATACGATCCCGAAATCATCTACATTTCTAATTTCTCTCCCATAAATTTCAGACTTGATAAAACCCCGAGGCAAATAAATCTAAGGATAATAAATCGAGAGAGGGCGCTGCCCAAGGTCGAGGTCTTCCACGATCAATCTATCTAGCAAGCAAACAATTGTCGAGATAATTCCATACAATTATAGCATAATGGCATTGTGCACCAGCGTGACAAAGTTTAGAGTCCTATTAATTGTTGGAATATATCAAGGTATATGGTTTCAGGGACTGTCGCCTATGAATAAAAACCATACCAAGACAGCCATTTACTTTTGATTAGATTGTTTCCCATTCAATAACTTGGTTGCACTTTGATCTAATCAAATGCGACACAGTTATATCGATAGACTTTGCACATGCGTGCAAGGCGCTTGATCTATGTTATTTAGATTCTCATTTTTAATTTAATTCGTAAGTTTGTCAAACTCTGTTGCTCTTAGTTCCCAATTATATTCTAGCAAGTTATGGAAGACTAGAATGTAGCATGATGTCTTATGTCTACAAAGGAGAGGGGAATTATGTGAAACGTTTTCGATCATCTAAACTTACGGGACGCCCTCCGATTTGATAATGGATGATCCTTTCGAATATTTCCATCGACAGATTCAATTTTATCACTGGATCTTCTTGACAGTGAAAATCTACTCTCCTCAAGCAATGATCTAATACTTTAAAATATATTCAAAATAGCATGGAAGCTTTATTTATATTTTATGGGACATATTTTTAACTATCCTCTAGTTTCGTTAGACTTCATGTATGACATTTTCATATTACTAAACAAGCCGCTGTTCTCTTCCTTAACAGGAAGAGCTTGGTTACACAAGCACCCCTGCGGGGTGTGAACAACGGCCTTATTTGCTAATCTTAACCGCGTTTTTTAATCCCCTTTATGGATTCTTTATTTTAACACCCTGAACACCCTTTTCTTCTTCTTCTTCTTCTTCTTCTTCTTCTTCTTTTTCTTCTTCTTCTTTTTCTTTTCTTCTTCTTCTTCTTCTTCTTCTTCTTCTTAATCTTCATTTTCATCTTTATCTTCTTCATCTTCTTCATCTTCATCATATTCTTCATCTTCTTCTTCATCCTTTTCTTTATCTTCATCTTCTTTATTTTCATCTTCATCTTTATCTTCATCTTTATCTTCATCTTCTTCTCCTTCTCCTTCTTCTTCTTCTTCATCATCTCCATCTTCATCTTCTTCTTCATCTCCTTCTATATCTTCATCTTCATCTTCATCTTCTTCATCTTCATCTTCTTCTTCTTATTGTTGTTGTTGTTCTTCTTTTTCTTCTTCTTCTTCTTCTTAACGATACCCAACATGGATTTAGGCGTGCGAGATCGTGCTTGACTAACTTGCTCGAATTCTTCCACAAAATGATTTGCGTGTACGATGAAAGCAAAGCTGTAGACGTAATATATTTAGACTTTAAAAAGGCGTTCGACACCGTCCCCCACCAAAGGTTATTAATGAAAGTTAAAGCGATTGGGGTGACTGGTAAGATTTTAAACTGGATTAGAAATTGGCTGAAAGATCGCTCGCAGCGGGTGGTAATAAATGGGGAATGTTCAGATTGGGCCAGCGTTAGTAGTGGGGTACCGCAGGGCTCTGTTTTAGGCCCTTTATTGTTTTTAATTTATATTAACGATTTAGATAAAGGCATACTTAGTCGGATTTCAAAATTTGCGGACGACACGAAGCTGGGCAATCGTGCCTATGTAAGATCGGATGTCGATAAATTGCAGGGGGACCTAAACGCGATTGCCAATTGGGCGGACAAGTGGCAAATGGAATTTAATTTATGCAAATGCAAGGTAATGCACTTGGGTTGCCATAATTTAAGAGTAGAATATACCATGAAAGGCCAAGTCCTCGACGCGGTTAAATTAGAAAAAGACTTGGGAGTATTAGTCTCAGACGATTTTAAATTCTCGAAGCAATGCGCGGATGCGTGTAAAAAAGCAAATCGCGTTTTGGGTTATATCGCGCGTAATTTCACCTTCAAATCTAAGGATGTAATTTTACCTTTATATGAATCCCTTGTGCGGCCACTTCTCGAATACGCTGTTCAATTTTGGGCTCCATATTTAATGAAAGATATCGCGCAATTAGAAAGAGTGCAGCGTAGGGCTACGAAATTAATTCCAGAGCTGAGGAATAGATCATACGAGGAAAGGCTCAGGGCTTTAGATTTGCCATCGCTAGAACGCAGAAGATTACGTGGCCAGCTAATAGAAGTATTTAAAATACTAAAGGGTTTCTCAAACGTTGACTTTCGCAATCTGTTCGAACTGGATCATAGGGGAAATACTCGTCAGCACGGGTTAAAATTAGTGAACAAGCGTTTTAACACTAGTATAGCCCAAAACTATTTTACATTTAAAGTTACTCAAAATTGGAATCGGCTGCCCACCCACGTAGTAGATAGCACTTCGGTTAATATGTTCAAAAATCGTCTCGACGTGCATTTGAATAGTTTAAATATAACGTAGTTGAGCACTGTGAATTTAAACGTCCTTGCAGAGAGAGAGTTTGGAGCGGAGGTTTAAGGATATGAAATTATGATGACTAAAAATGATGCCGGCGATTCTCTGCATGTGTAGCTTAGATGTCCCATTTCTTTTCCGCCTATCCTATAAGTAGTCTCTATCCCTAAATTAGCTTTTCACCACTAGCAGTCGAGTGGCTGCGGAAGATGAGAAGAAAAACTTTCTATCTCCCCCGACCCCTAGTTTGATTAGTTAAAATTGCACGATAATGTACACATGTAGATAAGTGTGTACAGTAGATAGTATTAAAAAAAAAAAAAAAAAAAATAGCATGTTAGAGATACACTCGTAGATAAGGGTGTATCGTAGTTTTTGATTTAGTGTAGCGGACTAGCCTCGAGCGGACCTTAGGGTCTTTGCTGGTCCTAGATTCTGTAGTTCTGTAGTTCTGTAGTTCTTCTCGTAGATAAGGGTGTATCGTAGTTTTTGATTTAGTGTAGCGGACTAGCCTCGAGCGGACCTTAGGGTCTTTGCTGGTCCTAGATTCTGTAGTTCTGTAGTTCTTCTTCTTCTTATAAAGGAATTATTAGAAATAACTGATAAATAAATTAAATCTACTTAGGTAACAACCGAACTAAAAGAAAAAATCTTATTCAAACACCTTTAAAAAATCTCGTTCTTAAAATATAGGGTTATGGATAAACCCATTCTTTCACATTTATCGTCAATTATATGGTTCCGGAAAGATGTAAAAAAAAAGATCAAAAGAAGCAATTAAAAAGAGTACATATGTGCAGATAGTCATTAGGAAACTCCAATTATAATTTATAACATACATAATAACAATTATATCAAATGATTCATATTTCAGCAAAATAGATGGATAGTGTAGAAACAACCAATATATTTATTTATCTATATATCTACCTATCAATCTATATATATATATATATATATATATATATATATATATATATATATATATATATAGTACAAGAGTAACACCACGCAGGGGACGTGGTCCTCCCGCGATGCCTACAAAATATGGGGAAGTTGGGACCGATGTGCTCACACCAGAAATGCTGTATGGCACCGGCCAGATATGGACCTTCCTGTATTGTTAGTGGTGTGAGAAATTAGTGTGGAATGGTGAGCGTTGAGTGTCGTAGAATTGCTCATAGTCTGGTCCAATAATTATTCTAGTCCTTGATCTGGACACACCGTTTTTAGGAAAGTCGATGGTATTGATCCTTTGACTCAATCTACGATCATATATATATATATATATATATATATATATATATATATATATATATATATATATATATAGGTAGGCTTTAATTCCTAATAAACGTGCGAAAGCTGGTTAGAGGCAGGTTGTGCCGTAGCCAGGATTCTCACTATAAAAGTCCCACTTGTTACTGGGGGGAGGTTTATGATTGTTGAATTCTAAGAGTGCAAAATACAGGTTGAATAAATTAGCCGGAGGGATTCTTAATTAAAGTCTTGCCAAGGGTACGTCAAAAAGGTGGAGTCACAAATAAACACACGTACAAAAAATAAACTTTACTTTACACAAATATAATAATTAGCAATAGTTAAACGGGCAAAATTAAGGATTAAATATTAAACACTGACGTTAGGCGTCTAGATTTATAATGACTCAATGGGAGTATCAATCGCTGTTAATTAAATAGGTAATTTAAGAATAGAGGGACACTGGGTTTACAGATTACCATTAATTGTGATGGATTGGAGAGACGACTACTCGGGTCCAGACGGGGTGGTTCGGGTGGCGTTAAAACGAGTTCTCGGGGAGAGGGGGAAAAAGACGACGGGTTAGGGGCTGGTGACTGCAGTTCCGGTTAGTTCACTCCTAACTGGATGTGACACTAACAAATAGTAACTTCCAGGTACTATTTGGATGTTTCTTTTCTTTTTCAAGTTACGTTGAGCAACAAAGCGTATTCTTCTAGATACAGACTCTGTGGGGCGGGATTTATTTCAGGAACACTTTGAGACAGCGAACAAGTTGTCTCGGCGGCGCATTGACAGTCGATACGTTACGGAAACTACTCTCGTTCAACGTGAGAGTTACGCGTTACGCGAGTTGGTTTGGGCCACTGCTCTAGAGGAATGAACGGCGATGTTATTTATATCGCGGATTGTTGGAAATCGAGAGAGAGATTCCATTCACGACAATTCGCTTATCGCAGCGCCTTCTGGACAATCTCCATGGCATCATAAAGAAGGCTTCTCTGTGAGATAGGCCTTCTTCCGTCAGACTTCCTGTCGCCAGTTGGGGGAAAGGTGGTGGGGGGAGGGAGAGGAGACGAAGGTCAACTCAAACGACAAATTTCTTTTGTTCCTACGATTGTCTGGCGGCATGCGAGTATGTACGTTCCATACGCTCACACCAGGAACGCTGTATGGCACCGGCCAGTATGGACCTTCCTGTATCGTTAGTGATGTGAGAAATTAGTGTAGAAAGATGAGCGTTGAGCTTCCCCACAAACAATAGAGGTAGGTTGTGATTGGAAAGGGCCGCATCGGGACATCTATGCTAAGTTTTTCGCGTGGGGGTCTGTAGTGAGTGGCCACAATGATGGGGCCGGAGTTCGTTTGTATTTTGCAAGCTAGAAAGGAGTCGTCTTGCATGTTTATGACAGAGTGGGGTATTGACCGCTTAACTAGGATTGCTGAGCCTAGGTACGGTTCTTGTGGTGTTACGTATGTGTGGTAGCCTACAATGCAGAGTCTGTTTTCGGAAGATGCAAGCTAGTCGATTTCAGTAGTATGATGTCGGGTCTTTGTGTGTTGCTTATCCAGTGGGCGACAGTAGGTCGAATACCGTACAAACTGCCTACTTTTAACTGTACTACGTTCAGACGACCTATGGTCTAGAGCGTGGTGCAGCCGCCCACCTCTTCGTGGTCTCTTGAGTTGCCAAAAGACATATGTCTGTGTTAGGTGGTGTTTGGTAAAAGTTAGGTAAAGGCAGTGGAAAGGGTTGTGGAGTGAGTGGAGGATGAAGATGCGGTGGTGTAATGGGAATAAAAGAAGAGAAAAGTTAAAGAGAGCGCAGAACTAGTGGGGGTCTTGGGAGCAGACGAAGTTTTTTCAGAGTCATCAAAGCAATAGTGCTACTTTGGCTTGTTATCTACATGGTTAAGAAATCGTCAGCGTACAAATTTCATTTTGCTATGATATCTACATAATAATTCACCTTCAGTTTTGTATGAATGAAACAGAGATTTTTTTATTTTTGCAATTATATAAAACATAGAAAATTGTAATTGAAATAATATAAAAATTTATCTTTTATTTATATTCTATCGATAAACAGCACGTACATCGGCTAAAAATGCAAGATATAGGACAGGAGCTTCTTTTCTCATCATCCGCCAACCAAAGTAGTCTAGATGCGATTGAAATGTTTTTTGATTGACACCTCTCACTTTTTTAAAGATACGAATCTTTGCATCAAGCCAAGATCTTTTAATTGCTTGTGTATGTGCACTGGTGTAAGAATCTACGTATTATTCATAATGATTTACGAAAAAATAACTAAAATTGAATTGGTTTAAATTAGAGTAGGCTGGCCATTCGTTGGAATGGATCTAGAGGAAAAGGATTTGTTAAAAAATTATTTCTAATGCCTCTTACAGACTAACTACTATTTTTAAAAGTTATTTGTTGTGTATACATATTTTATGGACGTTTTGCTCTATTTATTTTCGTTGGTTTCTCTTTCTTGTCTAAAACATTCTTTGCCAAAGGTTGATGAATCTAACATGGTTCTGAGAGATAGGTCCAAATTACTTTCAATAAATTTAAAATTATCCAATATTTCATTTAAAAATACTGAAAAGAAGTCATTTAACACACAAGCCATGATCTCATCACGATCACAATTTCTTTCATCGATTTGGTAAGTTTCAATTTGATTTGCGTCTCTGCATCTACACAGGTAGAAAATAATTCTTTAGCATTCCCCTCTCAATTTCAATTGGAATATATTTGGCTATGTTTTGTTTCTTCTAATTTTATTACTAAGATTGCCCCTGAGGATTTTATAATGAATTAGATCAGCATTGCAGTTTGTAACCATAAAGCAAAGAAAAATTGCCTTCTTTTCCTATACAATCCTGACCATATCGATGTTTTAACAACAAAGCTTCTCTTTTAATTACCTGGTCTCTTTTTTAATGGATGGACCCTGGATTTGTGTGGCAAACAAGATTCCTTTACACAGTTCTAATATTTATTTTACATCTATACTATGAAGATCAGTTTACAATCGAATCGGATAATCACATGATGGAACTTACTATAACCTACCATAGTTGTTAAATCTAACGCACTATCCACTTGGCTAGCAAAATCTTCCTCACATAAAATTAATATATTTTTGTAAAACATATTTATTTACAAAGGACCATATTATCATAATCTTATTTTATTAGCGTATATAAATCTTCCTATATAACGTCTTTAACCTCATAAAACCAAATTACTCGTTTTATTAGCATTTCTGACTTAACAGACCAGCACGTTTCAACAACTTTTTACATCAAACATTTTTTATTTTCTTTTGTTTAATTAAGCATTTTCACACTTCTAGAGATGTATTCTAAATTTATCACGTTTTGGTATGAAGAAAAATGAGGTAAAAATGAGAGATTGAAGGGTAAGTTGTGGTGTAAAGGACCGATTCATGGATTTGAAGGAACATTAAACTTTACACGCTTGATCGAAAGAGCTACAAAGTTTACAATATATTTAATTCACAACGTGAAATACACATGCTCCAATTTGGACGAAAATGGTAAGAGGTCATATGAAAGGATAAAAAAAATGTTTATGCATGGTCTTTACTGTTACTGCAACTAATTGGATTAGATTTGGCTGTAATTGTTGTAGAATAAGTAGAATCAAATTATTGTATGTGTGTTTAGCTATAGCTAAAATTATAGATCATTTAGTTAAATATTAAAGAATAAGATTACACGCAAAAGGGTTGATACATGTAAACTGTTACACCCGAATCATGGAGGAGTTGCACGCCCCCCTCCCTCTCTCTACATTGCTCGTTGTAGTCTCATACTAGACTGAGAAAACCAGGGCATTTTTTATTTTCCCTTTTATAATTTTCGCATCAATTTAAGATTAGGCGCCTGAGGTGCCTTATCTTAAATTGATCGAAACGCAGGTGCTTTATCTTGAATTGAACCAAACGCAGGTGCTTATTCTTTAATTGTAGATATTTGGAAGGTTTCTAAGTAGATCGTAACTTACCTTAAATTAAGTTACTTCACTTTAGAAGTTCTTTTCGTTTATCGTAATTTATTTTAACTTATCTTATCTTATGTAATAATATAACTAAACAGTATGATATATAAATGATCCTTTAATTATTTTTCTATTCAATAAAACGTTGCTTAGTAATTACAATATTTTTAGGTTCCATTACAAGTCACCTTGTGAGTCATTAACAGAGCAATTTTAAGCGCCTTATCTTATATTGATCGAAATACAGGTGCTTATTTCTGAATTGAATGACTTTAGGTGCCTAATCTTAAATTGATCCCAAGTTTTGCGTCATTCTCACCATTTCTTTGATTGGCAAAGAGATAATTTTGTAGGCTTGTGGCTAACCAGCTACCATCCACTTATCACTGGTCGGAACCGTGATAGTATGGGTTCAACCCTTCCCTTTTTGTTCTGGTTGGGAGTGGTTTTTACAGGCCTATGCAATTATCACCCTTTTCCCTTTCTACTTCCACATAGTTCTTCCACTTTATATATTTTTACGCCTGAGTCCTGGAAGTGAGCCAAGCCGGCTACGTTTGAGCACCCAGCGGGAAAATTAATCCTTAATGGTGCTTAGCAGGTCCAGCGAGTAACCTATCTACCAGGTCTCGATCAGGTTATTTAATATAGGCATTTGTCGTTTGAAGCAAGAGGAAATATGGCACCCATGCCTAAATAAAAGGAAAAACAGCAATAATCCCCTCCCTCCCCTAAAAGAAAATCCCGAAAGTAAAGGCTTTACTTCCAGGTTTAAAGGGGCTTTTCCTTTATTTTCTCTCTCTGAAAACCACCAAAAGCGATCTAATATCTAGTCTGCTTTCTCAGGGACACCCCTTAAAGTAAATACGGAATAATATGAGGTACTTCCGTTAAAGGAATGGAGCATGTAACCAGCAAAGATCACCTTGTAAAATCTCCTGGATTTTAAATGTCATGCTAATAAAGTTTTACTACTTCCTAGGGTGCTATCGTGGATTAGCCCATTCTTACACCTAGGGAGAATCCTTGCAAGGGGTTTGAGTCAACTAAATTGAAGAAAAAGATAAAGGACACAAGAATAAAGGTTCACCTTCCTTAAAGCTCTTCAGAGACGGGCGGGTCTTTTGTTAATTCATAAAAGAACAGGCCGAGGAAAGTTTGCTTGACCTCTTTAGGGGGAAATAAGAAGCAAAGATCCTGATATCTCGCCAGGTTTAAAATATCAGCTTATCCGCTCGAGTGGCGAAATAAGGGTTTTTCACCGAGACTTGCAAGGCAGTTTAGGACTTTAGCTACGTTTAATGGTGAAGAATCTTAGGTATCTCGTTTTTGGTAAGAGAAAGTTCTCGTTTAAGGGGATGATACACTCAGGAGTGCTGGACTCCTCCCCTTTTCTTCCTTCCCTTTCTACTAAGGTAAGACAAAATCCCACCCACTTATCACCACTACTATGTAATAAGGACTGGGTAGTTTGCGGCAGCAATTTGTATACGATGTGTTGTTTCCTTTCTTCTTTGTCCTCTTCCTATCTCCATTCAGGTGGTAGCTGACCAGCTTCAACTAAAGAGGAGGTATTCTCTTGTTACTATATACATAACTTCTACCGTCAGCTAGTTAATATGTGACAAGTTCTGCTGCGGCGTACAACGGTTTCCGAGGCTTTTACCTAAACCTGTATCTCAATGGTCGAAAACGTTTATGGTATAACTGAATGGTCAATCTCTGGATATGGGATTTAGCAGATGAACCCGAAGAGCTTATATTGGTGGTTTATTTTGGGAATAATTCATACATATATACAATATACTTGTTGAATTTAGTTGGATTGGAAATGGTTACTGTCATCTCTATCCATCCGAAGAATTTATGTAGGTAGATGAAACCGTTTTTTAAGCTTTACTCCATTTCGATATTTAGCATGTACTTAACTATTACTGTCTTGACATGTATGTAGTATTTTGTAGCTGCAGCACAACAAAATGAAGATGACATTACCTTGAATAGTCCACCGACAACGACACTTAAACAGAGGACGTGGATTACAATCAGTCACTTTCTGAATATTCAAACCATCAAGTAATTGCTACAAGTGTGACTTTTCTTTTCCAAGGAATGTCATGGAATGTGATGTCATCTACAATAGAGCTGATAGTGTAGTTATATCATACAATAAAGTAAGTGGCATGGTTTCTGATACCTTGTAAGCTAAGGAGGCTGATCTGCATAATTCTTTCATCTAAACCTCAATAATAGGTCGCAACAGAATGTTGTCCAGGTAAAATACTAGCCAGAGTCACATTTCCAAGTTTAGTGAAAAAAACACTGTAAATCACATTACAGTGGTATGGAGAGTTGTTTAATGATGTCTTGGGCAGTGAACACGAAACTATTTGAGAGAGTTTAGCTGTGCTAGTATCCGGTCCACCTTCATACAATGAAGGAAGGTTATTGAGACTCTCTCTTATCGAAAATTATTCTAGCAAAGCTCGGACTGAGGTTTGATGGACTAACTGGAGATATTGAAACTTATGAATAATGTTAGTGCCATTATTTTTGACACTACATCCAGTAACATTAAAGTTCACAGCGGAGCTGCAAAACTGCTCAAGAAATTCTGAACAGAAAGGTTTTTTTTCTGCCCGGTATGTATCACATCTTGGAAATCCTAGTGTGAGCAGTTTTGGGGAAGCCGTTTTTTAAGATGAAGGAGCCAGATAATCTCTAGTTTGAGCATCTGAAAGGTGTTTGGACGGACTTGTCCAAATGAATACCGAAGATAGTGGCTATCAACCACAAATGGCTGAAGGTTAAAAAGAACTGAAAAAATACCTCAAGATATTTTAACCGCAGATAGGCTTCAAGAGTCGATTACAGAGAATAGTTGAATTGGCAGTAATTGTTCTTGGAAGACTCCTGCTTTAGGTATTTACTTGTTTCGATAAGGCACCATTCACTTAGGCAGATGGATGGCCAGAAACCTGTACCTCATGGAAAGGCCGATTCTTTGGAAATCAAGTTGAGTACAAAGAGGACACTTTATGAAAGCTGGAAATGATCAACATCTTTCTTACACTGTTCTACACTCATGTATGGATCAAGTCATTCTCTGCTGTAGATACTCTCGTGAATGATCTAAGTCTAATTCAGAACATATTTACGTAAAAGAAAACTAACCAAGAGCTTGCTGATGCAGTACTTAATAAAATAGTAAACCACAAAGGATACATAGCGAAGGCGGTCGTGCCATTTGCCCTGATCGGCAGGAGATTGAGTGACGCATTGAAACACAAAATTGCTGCCCAGTTACATACTACTGAGAAACCAGACAGCCTCAGAAGAGTAAAGCTTCTATTCTCGAGTGTCGTAGCTAAGATCATCCCATTTGATCTCATTGCACCAGAATCACATTACCTGATAGACACACTGCACATTGGATTCAAGTGGCTACTATAACCTGTCACCTCTCGGCCAGAGAATGAAAACTAGAAAAAAGAGTTTAGGAATATTTTATGAATATATCTGGCATGCTTTTTTCTCGAAAGTCTGTTGTAGAACTTTAGCACCATCTATGACTGTAAAGCTCGATCCTTGAACAGTAGGTCCTGTTGCAGTTTCTGCATGTAAAGACGGTGTCGCCCAAGGGTGCTACCTCTGCTCTATGTCGTCTGCGCGCTCCTCTTTCTTCCCACATCTCCTTTCTCTTCTGCTCTTTTGTCTTTATGTCTAACTTGGTGGTAGGTTGCCAGCTGCTGCGGTGAGCAGAAACCGCTTCAAAGCTTGCTGGCACAATGCCACCAGCCTTGAGGTCGTGCTTTCACACGTCTTTGTAGCAAAGTATGGGTCTTCATGCGGGTCTGGAGCCACTGGCAAGCTCACCATACAAAATTTCTTTGGGTAGCCTGCCATTCTGCATGTGACTAACATGGCCAAGCCAGCGCAGGCGTCTCTTGGTGAGTAGGTCAGAGTTGCTGAGGGTTCCTGTCTTTGCAATAATGTCCTTGTTAGGGATGTGATCCCGCCATAAAATGTGAAAGGTGTTGAGCCTGTGTTCTTAGCGGGCGTACAAGGTCCAGCTCTCGCTTTCGTACATCAGTGTACTCAGCATGCAGGCTTGATACACTTGTATCTTTATCTTGATGGTGAGTATAGAGTTTTCTCACACTCTCTTTAACAGGTAGGCCATTGCTGCAACTGCCTTGCTAATACATGAATTCAGCTCGATGTCAAGATTAAGAGTGCTGGAGATGGTGGAACTAAGATATGTGAAATCTTCTACCACGTCGAGGGTGCAGTCACCCATGAAAATTTGGGGTGCTGAGCTAACATCTTGACTCAAAATATTGGTCTTTTTGATGCCTATCGTTTGGCCAAACTCCTTGCAGACAAGAGCAAAACGTCTGATGAGCTCCTGCAGGGAAGCCTCAGCGTGTGCTGTTAGGGTGGCAAAGTCAGTAAACAGCATCTCGCACCTTTGTCCTGCACGGAGGCGTGCGGGGTTGTACAGCTGGCCATTGCTTCTAGTGTGAAGGTAGATGCCCTCCTATTATTGACTGAATGTATAGCAAAAGGGAGAAAACGATGTCGAAAAGTGTCGGCGCGATCGCACAACCTTGTTTGACTTAGCTCTTGATGGGGGATGGATCAAGGGAGGATCCGTCATACTGGACGGGGCATTTCATATATTGGTGAAAGGAAATGATCATCTTCAGGAGCTTGGGTTGATATCCAATTCTCTGCAGAAATGTGAACAAGCCTGACATGCTAATCAGATCAAACGCCTTAGTCAGGTCTATGAAGACGATGAACAAGGGGCTTCTCTTGCAGCTGCCTCAGAGATAATATCATGTCAATCGTTGATCTCTCGGCTCTAAGCCCGCACTGCGCCTCTGGGTAGACACGCTCTGCGGGCGACTGCAATCTGTTCAGTGTATCACGGGGAAGGTTTACTAAACAGTGCTCAGGATAGAAATTTCGCGATAATTGTGAAAATCAGTGCGATCGCCTTTGTTTTTGTAGAGCGTGATGATGTTGGCACTTCGTATGTCCTGGGGCGCAGTTATCTCCTCTCAGCACTGCTACAAGAGTTCGTGGAGATCGTTGTGGAGGCTGGTCTGTTTGCCTGCTCTGATGACCTCGGGGAAAGGCCATCATTCCCTGGAGTTTTGCCGCTGACCAGAGAGTCAATGGCTTCGATCAGCTCTTCAGTGGTGGACGGATCGTTGAGCTCTTCCATGACTGGCAGGGGCTCGTATTTTCCACCGCCGTGTCTGTTGTGACGGTATCCCTTGAGTATCGCTCTTAGAAGTGCTCTGCACTTCGCTCCATTTGCTTTGCACGTTCGGTGCTGATTTCTCCAGTGGTGGTCTTCTGCGGTGCGATCTTAATGGCACATGGGCCAAGGGCCTAGTTCATGCCTTCATACATGGTTCGAATATTGGCGCAGTCGGCGGATTGCTAGATGTTTTGACATAGGTTCTGTCAATATTTTTGGCGCACTGTCTAGCAATCCGTTGGGTATCGCTTCCTGTCCTCCTAATGGCCACAAGTGTTTTTTCACAAGGGTTTTTTATTGTAATTGAGTAAAGCAGTTATTTTGGATGAGATAGTTGGCTCAAGGTCCTCGATTTCGGCTACAAACCAGTTGTTTTTTTCTACTTTATCTTTTAAAAAGGTGTCAATAGCAGACTTGTATGTGGCATTGCGGATGTGTTCCCATCTCACCTCCACGCTGCTAGTTAGGCAGTTGATAAGGGCCTCTTTAATGGCTTCTGCAAAGCGTTATTTTAGTTCTCTCTGCTTCGATCGATAGATATGCAATCATGGAGTGATCAGTGTCGGAGTCAGCGCTGAGTTTGCTGTGTGCACTGAGGTCATATTTCAGCGATGGACCTCGAGTGATGAAGAGATCCAACTGGTGCCAGTGATGAGGTAGGGGTGTCGCCAAGACACTGTGAGTGTGTTCTGTGGGAAAAAAACGTGTTCCTGATGCAGATATCATGAAAGGAGCATAGGTCGAGTAGTATTTGCCAGTTCTAATTAAGTTTGCCGAGGCCAGGAGATATGCTCTGAGTTAATCAAAGCATTGAAATAGCCAAGTAAGTACAAGTGCTCTGAGTTGGGTAGCTTCTTGATGACGGTCTCGAGCATCTCGTAAAACTCATCCTTCACCTCCGCTAAAGAGCGAAGAGTGGTAGCTTAGATGATTATAATGATAACGGGCCCTGAGGTGTTTTGATGCGAAGAGGCTGCGCGCCATGCCTCTGAAAGCTGGTTAGATTGAAGACTGTACGGTTTCTCACTGCATAACCTACGCGATGCACTCGGTGCTACTCCGGGGACTTCCCCTGTCGCAAAAATGTATAGTCCGTTTGTTTTAGGCTACTTTTGTTAAAAGTCTGGTTTCCTGAAATTAAGCGATATCAATATTAAGCCTCTTGAGCTTGCGATTGATAATTGCGGTTTTTCTTGAACCATCGACCTGTTGGAGGTCGTCGGAGAGGCCAGGACACATCGTTCTGACATTCCAAGTTACCAGTCTCAGCGTTAGCGGCCTTCTTTTTTTCTTCTTTCTTTGTCTGTTGCGGTGTTTGCAGTCTGTTTTTCGGTATTTTTCCTGCGCTCCAAGCATACATTGGAGCAGGAAGTCTGTAACGGGTCAGCACCCTACTGGATGGGGGCTGCCCAGCTTGATGCCGGCGATAGCTGACCAGTGAGACGCGATGATCCCTCTCACCGTGGGAGACAGCCCGTAGCGTTCGAGCTCAAGCCAATACGCTCTAGACTTATAACCTAGAACTGCTGCCTCTCGTAATATTTCTGTGGCTGAGACAGCGGCAATGGAATAACCTCTCAAAGGCGCAGGCTTAGGTGAAGTGTATGGAGATCTTGGCTTGCACAGTCGTCAAGATTTCCCTCTTGGCCTCACCGGTGTGATCCTAAGGTAGGCAGAACAGTACGTTTGTGACCCGTTTGGCTGAAGGAGCTGCCGGGTAATGACATTGTGAACATGGTGTCAAGATTATGAGCCATTTTTCAAATATTATAACAACAGATGCAAAACTAAGAGACTATCTACTTCAAACTGTGAATTTGAACAAACCTCGTTTTGACAGTTTCAAAAAACATAAACAAAAAGCTATTTGTGTGAATGTCATTATGAAAAAAATCAACATTTAATGCTTTTACTTCTTGATCGATTCGACTTGTGACAAAATGTTAATCTCAAATTTATGTCATGAATAAGATGCCTTGTCTGCCTTGAATGATAAAAAATGAATTTCTGCAAACTTTATATATACCAATGTGCAATTTCCTGTTGAAAGACTATCATAATTGTTGAAGGTTAGAAACATGATTAAAGTAACTTTAATTTGGTGCCTAATTCTAGTGCAAAACATGATTTAAGTAACTCTGGAACTAATGCTTTTGGAAAATTTCAAGGCATAAAATTTATAGCTCCATGAAGCAATCGTTCCCAAAATCCTAGGTCAAAATACTTGTGATTTACTGGATTTACAACTCAAAATGTTCCGGTTTGCTTGAGATGGGATATCCTTTTATGATGTCGTTTTATTCATATTTTTTACTCATCAAATGAAACTTAAATAATAACTTTACGACTAAATTTAGAAACAAATAGATGTAAATGAAAAATTATTAAGTAGTTTCTTAATACATACATATATTATATAAATATTAAATAACTGTATTTTGGATGGGAATTATATTCTACTTTTTCTGTTAGTAGTGTGGTTGTCCTTTTGGACTTCTTTATATAAAGGGATTTATTTTATATTCCTACTGCCTGATTGATTACGGCATTTGAGGATCTATAAGCAACTAGCCATAATATAAAAAAATCTAATTTAAAATGGAAGGATATATCCAAGGTTTAACGTACCTACATACTAATATTTACAAACAAAAATGAAGCTCAAAAAAAAAAGTAACAAATATTTTTACAACTGTAATTCCGATTTAGGTTTACTAAATCTATTGTATAGGATAAAGGGCATAAAGTTTTTTAAATTTTATTATTATTTTCATATTTGTCAATTGCGATTAGACAAACTTATCAATTAGAGGTTTTCGTGTGCTTATATTTTTTTATTGGCTACCCTTTACCTAAATAAGGGCGGGCAATATGAGTAGCGAGGATTAAAAGAGTATAATATAATAGGTCATTTACCATTTTCATAATTTATTATATTTCCTATTTTATTTAGGAAATAGACCTTGTAAAATTAATATCTTGGTAATCGAATGCATTCCGTATATACAAGTTGGGAAGTGTAGTTAGTGTTTATTAACCTTAAAAATAGGATTTTTTTTATATAGTTAGGTTGGGGACTTGAACTATGTGATCATTAGAGGTCAACATTTAGAGATAAGGCTGATAAATAAGGAATCGATAGGATTCGTTAATATTCTAGTATTTTTTTCACACTGTACAGATCAATGGTATATGGTCGGTTTTCTCAGGGGTCATTAATTACGTAAATCATGGCAAAACATCGTTGAATTCATTGTAACTAGCTAAGGTGAAAGAAAGAAGAATAATAGTTAAAATCCCCAAATCTTGAGAGGTGAAATCTCTATCACGACTCCATTCCACCTCAAAGATACATAAGAATAATAGGAAGCTATCTTAATCGGGCCTAAACTTTGATGGCGTGTTCGCTACAGGTATATAATTCCCTCGTTCGTAGGATTTTTTTTGTGTTCCAAGGGAAAAGTAAGCTTAGAGATTGGCAGATATAATTTGTTGGGATCATAATCTTTCTACATATACCATTCTACAGGTTGTACATAATAAAAGTACACCCTATTTAATTAAATGTTCCACTGACAACATTTTTTGATAGAGGAAACCAAACTGATTTAGCCGATGGGATAATTTTTTGCTAGGTGAGAGAGAAACGAGAGTGGGAGAACTATATGAATAAAAAAATGGATAGACAAAAAGAAAATGAGAAAGCTCTCGGGAAAAGAAAGAGTGCCATGAGGGGGTAGAAAAAGCCATGGCTGGATTGGCCTGTATGTATTTACATTTTTATAATCTCATCATGGCGTAATTCAACTAAAGGTATCACTAATACAAAACACAAGTTCTTACAAGGAAACCGGGCACTGAATTATGCAAAGAATGAGGCCTTTCGGGGAAAGGTTGTACACTTACTCCATAAAGTATTCATATTCCTTCATGATACAAATTTTTTGGCACTAATTTATGAATCATTTATTTCAATCAGAGGTATTTATTAATTTCAGATCCACAAAATTTCAAGAAGTTGGCTAAAAAAATAAAGGAATAATAACACTTTTTAGGAAAGTTGCAATCCAAAAGTATACATACTCTATACCCTTTGATAACTATTACTCATTTGAAAAAGATTTCGCTGGAGACTCCATGCTGGTGACTGATGGCAATCTTATGCCATTGTGAATTATTGAGGTGGCATTCAGAAGCCTCAAATAATTGTATTGTCATCGCCTTGTTACTCGCTCAAATCTTTCGATCACTCCACGCCAAGTACCAGCCTCACACATAATTCTCTAAAGCTCTCCATTCACGCGAGCTATAGCAACCTGACTTAAGCAATCAAGAAAAATTGCTACCTGAGTCTCGAAATACAATTGATAATATAATATAATATATAATACATACTAAGAGTGTGTTTGTATAACCAACCACTTCATTGGTATCCCTGAAAACTTTCAATTGGTGACATTGTTGAAAGGCTACATTCTTTCAAGCCTGAATCAACTAACCTCATCGCTCAACATAATTCTAAACGCACTCGTCAAGGCTCTTCAACAAGAAAACAACCAGCAATACTCTAACATGAACACGGAAATTGTTTCAGTGAATTAAGTGCTTCAATATTTATGAGGTAGACCGAGACACTGTCACCATCTCTGCAAGATGGCAAATGAAGCAAAAAGTTCTAGTCCACCAATACAAAATTCAGGCTGGTCTATTCACATCAACCAACAGACCTCTTGAAAGCAGTAGACTTGTCATTCAAGTTTCCAGCAGAGAAGACGATCTACGAGGCTCTCAAAGCCATCGTTTTGCAAGACCCAGAGACCGTTGATCAGCACCAATGCCAGAGCCTTAACAGAAATTCACCCTAGTGAAGCAGAAACCTTCAATTTTCCTTTGAAAGACCCAAGATGCCACGTATGTCAAATACTCGGCAGCAGAACTGAAAGAAACCTTTCTCTGTCGTCTCTCCTTCCAAGTAAAAAATATCATGGAGGTGCTGGAAGATGTTTAACAACTCGACAGTTTATGAGAGCCTGGCCATCGCATCTTAGCTCATAATGCATTAGGTGCCAAGGAGATGGTGGCTCCTGGCGCCTAAAATAGTTCGACATAAAAAATTTGTCCAGTTCTCATGCCGCTCATGATCCAGTTTGGCCATAGAGCTGCGGAAGAAAAGTTCATTTCGAGGTAAGAGTAGTGATTTCCATCTGTTTTCGGTTATCAGTCCATTTGGATCCTCCCCAAGAGAGATTTCGGGAAGTACCTCATCAAGCTAGTGCTGCTATTACGGTACTTCAAAGATGAGGGCCATTGCTGCTTGTCACCCTGTTTCTTTGCTGCCAGAAGCCACCCAATAGCATCCTACTGAAGTATCAAACTCTTCAGAAGCTATACTATTCGCCACTGTGACTAATTTGGAAACCGCGAAAATTTCTACACTCAAACTTCACCATTCAACAATCAATAAATCTCCTGCAAATAACAAGCGTATTTCACGATGAAATAAAAAACTTAACCTCTCCTTGTCAGAATTACCATTCCCCTCTCCACACCTGATCATCTGGCTCCTCCACCAAACTTGCCACCTAATTAATGTATTTATTGCAGAATAATTTATTTTATAATATGGCTGATGAAAGTGTGAAGGGTGTTGATGGTAGGTTAGAACAACATGTGAAAGGAACGTAGGCCCTGTTAGCATTTTTAAGCAGTTGCTCTAGCTCATACAAAAAGTTTGTAAATGTAAGATAGCTTTTTGCGGCTTTTTACGCAGTAAAAAATCTCTTCTAACGATACAAGGGTCAAATGTACCCTTTTCACTGAGCGCAAGACTCTTCTTGCCTTGGCATTCCTGTCTCCAAAGTCTTACCACTTTCCTATTGTGTCTCCTCATCTGGAATTCATTTCGCAAGTTATAGAGAGACTATGCACTTTAAGCGGTGGCAGACTAACTTAGCTTGTCAGTCAATACGTGCTTATTGAGTAAGGAGCCACTTGACCTGAGCAATCAAAAAGACTTCATGCTTCTCCTTGTAAATAAATATAATATATAATTGGAGCGTGTTTACATAAACAACCGATCCAACTCCTAACATAATCTTCAAGAATATTTGCATTGGATTATTTATGTATCAGCCTGTTGATTTGGTCAAGTGTATCGACGTCTGTTGCACAGAAATTGTTCAATAATTAATGGTTCCACCTCTATGTTTTCCAATTGAAAGAGTGATTTTGGAAGACTAGCCTCTCCACTTTTCTGCTAAAAATACTTGACATCATTTGGTCATATAAACTCATTATTCTTTTTAGATGACCAGAGAATACGGCTTCAAAAATTGAAATATTTCTCCAAATGATCGTTAACGAAGTTAAAAATTCCTTTGAAAATAGCATTTTATTAAATGTGAATAAAGATGTCTTCATCAGAAGATATCAATGAATTTCCATCTTATGCACCAAATTGGACACTTGATCAAATTAACATCAAAAATTTCATCTCATAATTGATCATTCATCTCATTTCTGTCAACTCTTGGGTTAATTTTAAAAGAACTATGAATTCTCTAAAGTCTATGGAATAGAATTTTCGAATGACACGAATGCTACCGATTGACAGTTGTTCCCAATTCCTTAGACATTCTTATCAGTTCACTGTATATTTAGGGACATTTAACGGCATATAATTCAACTCACTTTAAACTATAAGATACATGTAGTGGTTAGTCCATTGAAGCGTTGGATGTTAGTAGATCCTATGGTTTTAGTTCCTCTTATTTTCGTAATTATTTCACATATTCTTTCATCAGAATTCTTTCATTTTTCTTTATCTCATTTTTATCCCTATATTATTCTCTTTCTATTTATTGTAATTTAATAATTCCAATCTGTAGTTTTGTAGAGTAACTTTTGTTTAACAGTCCTTTCTTAACCCAAATGTGCCAGTCTTTCTCATTCACAAGGGCTCCAATTATCTTAGAATTTCCCCAACAATCACATTTCTTTTGCTATTAGTGTTTCATCTTATGTATCTAACAAGAAAGATAAAACTTGCGATCTGTCTCCCATCACAGTCGTTCGCATGTTAAACATACTATCACAATACACAATCCCTAAATTTTAGAGCTTATTCCTTTTGTCGGTGGTTAGTAAAGCCTCTCATCAATCCGGAACTGAATGCATAACCATTTCCCTCCTCTTATGTTTTAGCGATAAGAGCGAAAAGGGAGAGACAGAAACTAGTCACTGTACATATATTGTTCTTCAGTATTATTATAGGATATGCTTCAAGGCATTTAGTCTTACAAATTTGGGTGAAAAAGAGAGAGTTTGTATAGGTGAAGGTTGGTATATACAATGTTGAATTAAATATAATGTCATTTCTCTTTAATAAAAGGACAATTTTTGTCTTGTACTGAAATTCGTGAATTAAGTTTGTATGGATTTTCTGCGATAGATTCGGAAAAATACTTTGTTTGTTTGTCTGTGTCTCTTTCTCTAACTCTCTCTCTTATATATATATATATATATATATATATATATATATATATATATATATATATATATATATATATATATAAAAATGGATATGAGAAACTGACAAAGTAGCGCGTGAGTAGAGCAATAAATGCAAAAAATCCTACAGGAAAATGAAAGGCGGATTCGGAGTACTTTCGAACTTTTTCAGTTCATTCTCAAGGAATGAAGATAAACTGAACAAGTTCGAAAGTACTTGGAATCCGCCTTTCATTTTTCCTATACGATTTTTTGCATAAATATATATATATATATATATATATATATATATATATATATATATATATATATATATATATATATATATTAGAGTGTTTCTCAGGTATAGGGGTGTAAAATTAAAGTTGGAATAATACAAGCTCTAACCACCAGAATTGTTTCAATACCCACAGAAACACTCCTTGTAAAATTTTGTGTAATTAAAATAATATTTAGGGATGCCCCGGCAAGGTTGAACAATGGACCATTCCACTTAATATTTAACTTAAACTATTTATTTATTTATTTCATATTAATCCAATGTACAGTATAAGCATATTACATTTTATATCTTAATGACAAGTTACAATAAGTACTTTATACATACAAAGATTAGTTATGGGCCCAAAATAAGTCAGTGACTTTTAGGGCAGAAACTTAAAACTTAAGACCCAAGCATAACATTATCAAGAATAAAATCCCTTTATGTTTACGAACAGAGAACGCCTTTGTTATAAAAATATAAACAACATAGTATACATTTGAGAACCTAACCATTGTAGAGATGGCAAATAACGAATAATTATAGTATTTAAATTTAGAGATTAATTAAAAAACTATTTATTTTTAGTGCTTATTTCAAAAGATCTGTAGTTAACATAGTCGAAAGTCTTATATAAATAATAACATATTTATAATGTATAAATCAGAGTAATAGTACACAGTATAATAGTGTACGGTAACAAATAAATACACAATAACAAAAACTGAGTAGAAATTTCGTAAGCCGAAATTATATTGTTGTTAAGAGCTTTTTTGAATTGAGCTAAATTGGTTTGGGATTTGATATTATCGTTCAAGCCATTCCATATTTTGATAGATTTGTACAGAAAGCTACATTGTGAATTTGATTTTGAATACAAGGGTGAAATAAATTTTGTTCTATTGCGGGTTTGATGATTATGGGTATTATCAGCTGTTTGTAATATATTAAATATATAGTTATTATAGGAACAATTTATTGTTTTGTAAAGGAATAAGGATGTTTGAAAAACAAAGAGATCATTTAATTTTAGAATTCTGGATTCTTTAAAATATCGATTAGTGTGCTCTTTGTAGTCGAGTTGATGGATGGCTCGAATTTCTTTTTTCTGTAATATGACTAATTTATTGAGATAATTTTGATATTTTCCATGCCAACTCTCTATGCCATATGTCAAGTAAGGTTGCACCATTGTCATATATAAAGAGTGGAGAATAGATTTATGAAGAAACTTATTTAATTTATATAATATTCCAATCGATTTTGATAGTTTTGTTGAGATATGCGTAATATGTTGTTTAAAACTCAGATTTTTGTCAATAAAGATCCTAGGAATTTGATATGACTAGCTTCATAAATTATTCCGTCGCCAATTTTAATATGGGGCAATTCAATAGATTTTTTGTAAGAGAAAAGAATATATTTGGTTTATCTACATTTATTGATAGTTTATTAACATTAAGCCACATGAAGACATTTTCGAGTTCTTTATTTATTGTAGATGCAATGTTGCTCGGTTTGACATATGGTAAGGGAGTTGATAAGGCACTATCATCCGCGAATAATATAAATTTAAACAAAGAAGAGGATTCAAAAATATCATTGATATAGATTAAAAATAACAGTGGCCTTAGCACGGAGCCTTGTGGGACCCGAGTTTTAATATTAAGGTGGGATTAGTCTTGACCATTGACAGAGACAAATTGCTTTCTTTCAGTTAAATATGATTTGAACCAATTTTGAAGGTTGCCTCTAATTCCGTACATAGCTAATTTTGACAGTAGAATATTATGGTTGACACAATCGAAAGCTTTTTTAAAATTGAGAATATAATGTGGCCTTTTTCAATGTTATCATATAAATATTGTAGGTGGTTAATTATCACGTGAATCGTTGATTTTTGACGTCTAAAACCATATTGGTGTTTATACAACAGTGAATTAGATTCCAGAAATTTATAAAGTTTATTGAATGCTATTTTTTCAAATATTTTACTGAACATTGAAAGACATGAAATAGGGCGGTAATGGCTGACGTTTGTGAGGTCTCCGGCCTTTGGTAACGGTGTTACCCGAGCAACTTTTAATACACTTGGGAATATACCTTGCGTAAATGATTTATTAATTATTGATGCTAAAATTGGAGCAACTATATCAGAGATGTATTTTAAAATTTTAGTGGAGAATGAATAAATACCTGATTTTTTATTTTTTAGTGAACTAATGATTTTTTTTATATTGGCTACGCTTACATGAGAAAAGAACAAGGAATTTGGTACATTAATCTCATTAAAATACGAAAGAAAAGATTCATCGACTATTCTGCAGGAGTCTGAGATTTTTTTTACCTACGTTAACAAAAAATTGATTGAATTCATTTGCTTTTTCCGTATTGTCATCAACTGGTTTGCGGTCAATAATAATTTTTTTAATTTGGTTTGTTCCTTTAGTATTTTCAGGTTTTATCACAGAATTGATTAATTTCCAAGTTTGTTTTATATTGTTTTTCGTTTGATTAAATCGTTCATGGTAATGATTTTTCTTGCCTATTTTAATTTGGTTAGTAACTTGATACTGAAAATCTTTATATGTGTGTTCTGGAATTTGACTAATCTGATAAAAAGAAAAGTATTTTTTACGTTTTTTGATGTTATTTATAATTGCGTTTGTTATCCAAGGTTTTGTTTTGTGTTTTTATGATATAGTTTTAGATTTTAGAGGACAATTAAGTTTAAAAGCAGCGTCTAGCCGTGAAATTAACTCTTCGGTAGCAGAATCGATGTCATTTATATAGGAAACTTCATATAGATTCTGATTGAGAACATAGTTATAGAAGTTTGTTAAGGTTTTTTCGTTAATTATGCGGTAGGTTATTTTACGGTTTTGATGAATATTATTCGAGTTGAAAAAAGACTTTTGGATCATGAATATAGGAAGATGGTCCGATATGGCACAAAGGAGAATACCGGAAGAGTAGTTTTCGGGGTGAACTCTGAAAATATTGTCAATTAGTGTTGCTGAGTTTTGGGTCATTTTTGTTATTTTGGAAGTAAGGAAGGAGAATAAAAAGTATTGGGGAAGGACTGAGTTGATGCGTAGTTTTCAAAGTTTGATAGATCGAAATTAAAATCTCCTGTAATTATTATGTCGTCATAGTTTGTAACATTGAAGTAATTGATTAATTCAGCAATATTATCTATAAACATCTCAGGGTCACCAGAAGGAGGTCTATATACGGTTCCAATGATTATTGTTTCACCATTTGATTTTACTTCAATAAATAAAGTTTCAATAGGAAATACAAATTTCGTCAACTTTTTTAGTATTGAGTCTGTCAGATATATACACGCTTATACCTCCCCGTATCTTGTTTACGTCGCGTAGTGAATGAAAAGAACTATAGTTTGGGAAACTGATAAGGTGCTTATTATAATTTGTTAGCCAGCTCTCGGTGAATACCAAAATGGAAAATTTATAATTAGGTGTTGACAAAAATATTGAAAATTCATCAATGTTTGCGTGCAATGATCGAATATTAAGATTTAAAATGGTCATGTCTGTTTTTTCAAATGAAAATGTAGTGTGAAATTTGTCACAATCATAGTATTGGTTTCTTACGTTATTTTCTTTAAAATTTGGATATAATTCATCAAAATGGTTTATGTCTGGATCGATATTATTGAAGTGATCAAGTTGTTCAAACATAAAGGCATTTAAATTGGAATTTAAAAAATTAAAGGTTACAAATTTCAATTACGTATAAATATATCTATAAACAGTTAAAATACTATTTTTATGATAAATTTAATAAGAGAAAAAGGAATAAAGTATATAATACAATTGAAATAAAAGTAAGTGAATGCTAGGTCAAAACATGGTTTGTTTGTTTTTTCTCATCTAAAGCCAAAGGTATTATTACTGATCGTTCCAGAGATTCTCACCATTAAAGTCTTCAAGCGTCGAATAGAGGTGTTCCGACAGAAATTTTTGGAGGGCAGCTCGGGTATTGACGACTATACGTAGGTCACGGCGACCGGAGGGTGATGGCAGGAAAATGTTGATGGAGCCATCTCTGGTAGTGCAGCCGGAGATCTTTGTGGAGAATTTTTTTTAGCTTGGCGGAGGACAAAAAGGATTTTGTTACGATTTGGAGTCAGTTGTTCGTTTACATAGAATGAAGGTTTGAATTCTTTGCATACTGAGAAGATGTCACGCTTCAGATCACTTCTGCGCAACTTCACAATTATGTTTTTTTGTCGGGACCTTGTACTTTAGGCTTGGGACCTAGACGATGAGCAACAGAGATGTTGGATTCTTGCATTTGTATGTGACAGTTATCTTTAATAAGTTTGCGGATGATATTGCTGCAGTTTTCATTAGTGGTGGCTACAGGTATATTGCCGGAGAATATAATCGTATCTCGTCTTTCATAAGCGTCGGAAGATTCAACCTTTTCTTCCAATTTTTCGATTTTTGATCTCATTTCTTCGTTAGATTTTTCGGAAGAGATGATTTTTTGTTCTTGTTTGGCAAAAGATGATTCGAAAAACTTAAAAAGAACGTTCATAATGTCTTTGGCATCATCTGATAGCGTAGATGAGGGAATATGGGTCTGCAGTTCATTAAAATTAACTGGTTAGTTTAATTCGGTTTTTCCTCTTGTAATTGGAGTATTTTTTTCTTTGTCTGCCTTTCTGAGAGTAGGAGGAGCCATTCTTTCTAAGGATGAATGGAGAAATGTGACAACACTGCTTATTTACTATGGGAATTTGTTTTATTACTGGGAGGAACAGTAATGTTTAATTGTTAAAATTATTACTTTGGAGGTCGTTGGGTGTTGATTGATGAGTGATTGTTTTAATTTATTAATTTAAAGAGTAAAGAGAATAGTTAAACAAGATGGATGCGGCAGCGCTGCACTTCTAATCACTCAGTTGAGTTTAGGCTTAATGGCTTTCAAAACAGACTCAGTGGGAACATGGGAATTTTTGACGTATTGCGGTAATATCACTTTATATGTCCAAATAAATTAACTTACATACGTAGATTTATAATATTTAGTATTCAATGCAGTTAAAATCACTAGTATTCACTTTTATTCAATAAATAAGCAATATCACTGTTTGTTGATGAAACAAAGATTGATAAAGGAGACCGGGCAGCACACACTCAAAAACACACCCAAAGAGGACAGTTGTGAACGCATTATTAAAACCATTCTCAGGAGTAGCCCATTTCTTCTAACGTTATGCTCAACCTAGGCGGAATAAATACCCATTAAAAATCGTTTTCTTTCATTCTGTCAGATCCTCACTCCACTCATTACATCGGTAAAAGAGGCAAGAACATTTCAAAATGCTCCGAAGATGATTGAATAAGATCGAAAGCTTAGCAATTTAGTTTGATTTTACCAAACAAATTCATTTAAAAAAGAGATGAATACTGGACAAATAATCCATAATCTACAAGATGGAATAAAAAAGATAGTTAGAAGAAGAGAAAGTTGCCAAAGGAAATTTATTAAGGCAAAGTACACGATGGTCTTCAACAAAATTTGCATTCTGGAAAGACTGCTACACAACTACACTAATATATATATATATATATATATATATATATATATATATATATATATATATATATAATATGCCACAGGAAAATAAAAGGCGGATTCCAAGTGCTTTCAAACTTGTTCATTTTCATTCTCCTGTGGGATCTTTTGCATTTATTGCTCTACTCACGCTCGCTACTTTGTGAGTTTCTCATTTTCCTGTGGGATTTTTTGCATATATTTATTGTTCCGTGCTCTAATTTTTTATAGCACGTTTTATTATTATTATTTTTGCCTTTTTGGTATTTTTATTTGTTTCCTGATGTTAAGATGTTTCAATAACATTGGCCAACACAAAATCTATTGTTTAATATTCTTTAACTAATTTACGCAAATTTTGATGTATTGTATAAAAAATCCTGTTTTTCCTCAATTAGGTCAACTTTTTGATTTATCGTCACACACAAGATGTTTTTTACAAATTTTCTTTCACATTTGCCGGTATTTCCCTTTTCCTTTATGGATAAATCTTTCTTATTTCCTTAACTAATCGAATTCTGAAGAATTTACATGCGGCAATTTTTGACTAACTGGTATTTTTCTTATGTAGGTGAATGACATAGACTCGGCCAAATCTTTTGCATCTTCGGCAAATACACCGCTGTTCCTAACAAAATCCAGTCACAAGCTTCATATAGCGCTCTTTTCATGCTTATTTTGGTATGTAACTTGGTGACCAAGATAATCTTGTGCGCTTCACATGGTATGCAAGTCATACACCAATGGGCCGTTTCAGAGCCGCCAATTCAGCGCCTTGCCGTTTCAGCGCTTTGCCGTTTCAATGCGGCCGGAAGAGGGAAATGAAAAAGTTTAGATTATGAAGCAAAATTATTTCACATAATTGTATTTCTTATTTGGGAATTGTGATTTACTTTCTTAAAAAAGACTTATATTTATTCATATATATATATAATTAAATTTTAATTATTTTTAGCTGCATTAGTTTAGTTAAACTAAATATAATGTGTTCAGTATGGCTTGACAAGCTTTTAGGTATGTCTAATGCGGGTGCCAAAAATAAGAGCTGGTCACCCCTGGCCTAGCCATTTTAGTCCGCAAACGTTACAGCCCTACATTATTGTAAAATATACATTAATGGCTTTAGTGTTAATCTCTAGAGGGTAGGGTAGTTCATCTATGTTGGAACATTCATTGGACAGGTGGATTCCAGAAATATGGTGTAAAAATCATCTAACAAGAGAATCAATAGGCCATCTAGCGATCCTTTTTAAAACCCTGACAAAAGGATCAGCCCCTTGATTCATGAGCATCCTTTAAATTTAGTATATATTTTACTATAATTATTTTACCTGTATGCCACTATTTCACAACATTCAACAGCTATCTATGTTAAATAATATACATATTTAAAATCGTTTTTTACCTTTCTTGCTTGGGAATCCTTATGATAGTCGTAATCTACGCAATTTTTAGAAAAAATATATTCTGAAGGATTTTGGCAGATTAACCCATTTTAGCTCATTTTAGTGTATTAAAATTTAATAATAAATAGATTTTCATTGAAAGGTATCTGCCAAAAAGGCGTATTTTTTTAAAAGGTTATTGATTTAATATAAAAAATTATGAGTTTAAATATGGACCATATGTAAATGGTATTTAAAATTTTGTAATATTTTGTTTATCTTATTTTCTTCAATAATTCAAATTAATTTTTTGCTAAATATTAATTCGTGCCAAAATCTTTTTTAAATTTGGTATTTTTGTGCTGATATTTCATTTATTAGTATGTAACTTTTAAGTGTGTTACCTGAAAATAGAAAAGTCTAATTTGTACTTTATAAAAAATGAACGAGGTTAAATATGTTTTTTTTTTAATTACAGCATTCCTTATGATACAAAACCTAATAATCATATTTGCACTAAAATGTTACAGCGATATATTCGCGATGAAATAATCAAACAATGAAATGGTTTGGTGCTGAAATGTCTTGGCTTTGAAACAGCAAGCGCTGAAACGTCAAGTCGCTGAAAAGGTTGCGCTAAACTGGCGGGACTGAAAGGACAAGGCGCTTAATTAGCGGCGCTAAAATGTACCTAAGTATTTGAGTCGTTGGACCAAAGGCAAGAAGATTTGTCTAAAGTTTGAGATCCCCATGGTTTGGAGGGAGCAAACAACCCATAAGTGTGACGGCTACTTCTGCGTTATTGATTTCAATGGGAACAACAGACAAAACTGGATAAGCCTTAAGTATCATTATGTTTAATTAGCACGTCGTCATATAGCTTATTGTGATAAATTCCAGTACCTATCATTGGAGAACTTCCTGACATTAGTTACAAAGATTCCTCAAGTATTGAAGAAAAGGAAGAAGAAGTGTTTTTTGGCGGCATTGCTCTGCATCCTTTTTCTCCAGATTAAAGGAGAAAACCTCCTTTAAGGCATGAAGAAATGAAGATTAAGTAGTAGTGACGCTGGGAGGCAGTCATGATGCGTGATTAGTGTTGGACGCTGAAGAGCGATCTACCTACCGCTGAGCATTCTAGAAGTTCAAAGGAACGGAAGTTTTACACCCTGAGTTCTGAACAATGATGACATAGTATCAAATTTACATGTACTTACCTTATCAATGTCTACTATTCAATGCAGACTAATAAATTTTGTAACAGTTATTAATAGATTCTGTTAGAAAGGGATTTTTTTACCCTAAATATCTATTTTGGATGAGAAATATTAACAAAATTGAACCGAAAATGTCATAAAAATGTAAGCGATTTAGTTATATGATCAGATTTTTTAAACAAATAACAGCACAAAAACCTGATCGGATCGGTGGAAAGGGATGTTATTTCCGAATTCAGCTGTCCAAAATTGTCTTAAATCCCTTGTAAAATTTATACCACTTACAAAATCTTTTATTGCAAATCATTGTATTTAGGTATTTGTCGTAGAATTTGATAATGAAATACTTGCCAATTTCTCTTGTTTTTCTGAATGATTTTAACTTTAGTTAGATTATCGAATGGCAGAATATTATTTTAAAGATTAGTAAATATTATTTTGGCTTGGAGCGTCATTTTGACTTTGATTAGAATTTAATTGAACCTTATTGTGGAAGCATGAGAATTAATAAGCCGTTATCACACAGAATTTCACTGGTCAAGACAGATTAACACAGCTGTGTTTAACTTGGGGTACTTTGCCCCCGTCTTCCCCCTCAGTTTGATAACACTGTTCCGCTTCAAGAGGGCAGCTATGTCAATCTTTTCCTTATTGGGGTAGAATAAATCGCTCTCATTTGCCGTTCGCCTCGTCGATGCCCAAGATTATCAAGGTTCATGTTTGCTTAAGCTGCATCTAATATCCCTAGGTAATCTCGATTAATTCCCTTCGTCTTTTCGATTCCCAAGATTATCAAGGTTCATGTTTGCTTAAGCCGCCTCCGATATCCCCTTTGGAAGCATCGTACTCGAAGTCCTCTCCCGTCCATGGCTGTGGCTCCTATTTAAGATGATGTCTGCAAATCCTAAGCGAACCCGAGCTTCTTGTCGTCCAGACCTTAGTGTTTGTCTCCCGTAAAGTGCCCCCCTAGCCCTTGTGATCTCGTCAGCAGATCGGCTTCGTGTGATCCGCCCTGATCAGAGGAAGATTATGCAAACCCGTTTCTACCCTAGAATATTGTCCTGGGTTTCTCTCGTCTCACTACATTGATTAAGACTTACGGCCATCCGTAGACGAATCTCGATTTCGTAATTACTTCTCCATGGAGCCGAGGTAATCTCAACCACCTTCGGAGTCTCTCTAGAAACCTTGACATCGAGACACCATCAAAAACGACCTGGCCATTCGTCTTCCACATCCATAGGTTATCCTCCAGAAGTAACCAGGAGTCATTTCCTCGTAAGTCCCACCTCTTCGTTTCATTCCTAAGAAGAATTCTCTATTTGGTGTAACGCCAATATACACGCTAAATCTTCCATTCAATCCAACCTATTGGATTACCTATATATTTTCCCGGCGCTAGTTTCCTTAATTTTTGCCTGTCATAATATTCTTTTGTCGTACTTATTTATTATTTAGGTTTCCATGTTTATATGTGCCCTTGTTCTTATTAATTGTAATAATTTTACTTTTGTAGAGGTGTTTACCTTTTGAATAACCCTTGAGACGAACCCGGCAAACGTATTCCCTTTTAAAGAGCCAACCTATAATATCGCAAATCAATTGCACCCGAACGCAGCGCTGATATTGGCTGTTTGACGTACAGTAATAGTTTGTGCCTTTTAGAGACGTTTTGTTCACGCGCATTCCTCCCTCGATAGCTATAATATTTTAAAGGAACTTTCAAACTTTCATAGCTGGAGCATCGTCAACAAAACCACAGATCTTTACTATTTTCAAAGAAAATGTTTCGAACATCATGACTTCTTATGAAAATAAAATAAAGTCAATACGCCACTAGAAATTGAGTCAGAAAAACAAGGTCTGCTGACCAAAGGTCGCGTGCTCTCAATTATAGTGATTTATGACCCTACGAGCTTCAAAACTGTCAGTAATTCAACAATTAAACTTTGGAGGATCTTGGCAATTATATCATTCAAAAAAGAATGTAAGACAACATAAGATTTCAAATTTCGTTAGTATCAGTCGAAAAGTTAGGAAGTTATTCCCAAGTAATTCCCAAGATAACATAGGAAGGACTTTGGCAATTATAGCATTAGGAAGGAAATCTTAAATAACATAAGGATTTAAAATTTCTCTAGAATCGGCCAAATAGTTATGAAGTTATTGCCAAATAATTCCCAGGATAACTTTAGGAGGACCTTGGCAATTATATCATTGGAAGAATAATGTAAAACATCATAAGGATTTGAAATTTAAATATATGTTTCGAAAGAGAATGTAATAGAACATGCCTATTTCAAATTTCGTTAGTATTGGCAGAATAGTTATGAATTTATTGGTAAATAATTCCCAGGATAACTTCGGGACGACTTTGGCAATTATATGATTAAAAGGAAAATATAAGACAACATAAGGGGTTCAAATTTCGTTAGAATCGGCCGAAAGTTATGATGTTATCACCAAATAATTACCCGGCCAACCTTGCGAGAACTTTGGCAAATATATCATTCGAAATAGAATGCAAAGCAACCTAAGGGTCTCAAACTTCGTTAGTATCTGGCGAATAGTTATGATGTTATTGCCAAAACAAAAAAAATACCGGGATAATCTAGGTTGGTGGTGGTGTTAGTACTGTAGGTGGTGCTGGTGTATGTTGCGTAAGTGGTAGTGGTAGTGGTGGTGGTGTAGGTGGCGGTAGTGTAGGTGGTTGTAGTGAAGGTAGTGCAGCTCGTGTAGCTGAGTAAGTGGGTGTGGTGCAGTTGGTGGAGATGTAGGTGGTGGTGTAGTTGGTGGTGGTGGTGTAGGCAGTAGTGGTGTAGGTGGTATTGGTGTAGGTAGTGTAGGTGGTAGTGTAGGTAATGTTGTTGTATTTCGTGGTGTAGGCGGGGGAAGTGTATGAGGTGGTGGTATAGGTCGTGGTGTTGTAGTTGGTGCTGGCGTGGAGGCTCTAGGTGGCGGAATTGGTGTAAGTGATGGTGGTGTAGGTGGTGGTGGTTTAAGTGGTATAGGTGGTATAGGTGTAGGTTGTGGTGTATGTGGTGGTGGTATAGGTAATGTAGATGGTGGTATTGTAGTTTGTAGAGGTGTATGTGGACGTGGTGTATGTGGTGTAGCTGATAGTGGTGTAGGTTGTAGTGGTGTGGCTGGTGTAGGCTAGGTGCTGCACGTTATGGTGGTGTTAGTGGTGGTGGTCTAGGTGGTGAAGGTGGTGGTGGTGTAGGTTGTGTAGGCGATGATTAGAAAAAGAAAGTAAAACAATATAAGGGTTTCAAATTTCTTTAGAATCTGTTGAATAGTTACACTTTGGGTATTCCTCAATGGCGAGGACTATCTCTGGATTTTCTTGAAAACCGAGATAGGAGGTTTCTCTGACGAGAGATGCATGAGAGTTATCCTCGATACAAAGGGGCTAATTTTCAGTGTGACCACCAGGAACTGGCTCAGAATGAACTTCTTCTCTGTTCCGTTCTTTGAGTGCCATGCTGACGCTGGACTTCTTCGTGTCGATATCTAACTCTATCTCCTTTTTTTCTTCTCCAGTTATCCGCATATATACTTCACCTACCCAGTGGGAGTAGGGGAAGGGGGAGGGGATGCGTGCTTATGTATTAAGCCTCTCTTCTATAAAAACACTCTCCTGAGCGTCTTCAATTAGCTCTAAAGGAATCTTCTGTCTTTCGTCGCAGCTCCTATAATTTCGTCGATTACACGAAACTAGATCCGAAATCTTAGGGGAAATAGTGTCTGTTTAAACATTATTATTGCACCTAGGCTCCTCCCCTTCGTATTCTTATGCTCGTTGGCACAAAAATCTGTTGATTCATACTTCTCGTGGTTGGATGAGGCTTGTGGCGGCCAGCGGGTCGAGGGGAGAGAGAGGGGGGTGTGGTAAGTAATCGGGTTACACTGCTTAGCGTCAGGACCTTGTAGTATCCGAGCAAGGCATCTGTTATTATGGTGGGTATCTATTTTCCTACATTCTTCCCTTCGAACAGGTTAATGGAGGGAGGGAACTTCAGTAAAAAAACAAACAAACAAATATAACCCACAAATGCAAACTTACATGTCCTTGAATATAATACTGATTCTTACCATTAACTGGGACAACCATCCTATTAATTTAAGTTTCTTTAATCTCGGTTGTACAAAGCAGGTAAGCGGCAAAGGCCACGTGAGCCTACTGGATACGTCTTACACCATCCAATTTAACAGAAAGATAAAAAAGAACAAATCATCGATTACACAAAGAAAAAATCAGCCTGGTTGTTAAGTGGTATCTAGACAGTTACTTCCTTACACTTCTAAATCTTAAGACTTTAACTATATACACAAAACACAGACAACGAAAAAAAGAATTGTTTTAAGATTAACGGGAGATGAAATAACCCTCGATGGGGTTTCGGCTCAGGTTATACATAAGCTTTATCTTATTGGCACCTTTTATATAATTAATATTAAAGTGGTACTCGATTACCAATACCTTACAGCGCTTGAGTCGGCCGTTCTGTTTATTGTGTCTACGCAAATATGTCAAAATCTGCTGATGGAATTCCAATTTACTTTCACTACCTTTTTTTATGGCCACTGACTATCTTTACTTCACAATTTATGGCTACAGAGGCCTGTTTCCTGTTTGCATAAGTGAGGAGAAAAGGAGTCCCATCGTCGTCATTTACCAAGCTAAACTGGAAGATCGTATTTGGAGTCCCTCTAATGGGGTCGAGGGAAAGTTTCTTTAAGAGATCGTTAATGGGTGCGACTATCATGGCGAATTGGGGTTTTAAATGTAACTCCGTGGACGATTCGTTCTGGGGGAAGGCTAAGGATTGTTGGGGATACTCGTTATCCGACTCTACCCTCTGACTAGATTTACAGGGGTATACCGCTTCCATACTTCTTTCTTCTTCCATCGTCACCCCCATTTGGCTGGGTTTTCATCGTAAGTACTTTCCTAGGTCCAGGCCGGGATACAACGGCCTTGACTTCCACCTGATCCTCGCTCAATGCCCTTTCATGTGCGAGCATTCTTTATTTTTCTTGTCTCTCTTCTCTTTCCGCTCGGGCTATTTCTCTTTCCATCTGTATTCTTCTTTCTTCAAGTTCTTTTTTCAGCTTTATTTATCTTTGTTCTGCTTTTATTTCCATCTTTATTCTTCTTTCTTCGGATTCTCTTTCCGCTTTTGCTAGTTCTCTTTCCATCTGTATTCTCCTTTCTTCTACTTCGTTTCCTATCTTTATTCTTCTTTCTTCTGCTTATATTTCCATCTGTTTTCTTCTTTCTCCGTCTTCTCTTTTTACCTGTATTCTTTTTTCTTTGGCTTCTCTTTCTATCTTCATTCTTATTTCTTCTGCTTCTCTTTTCAACTGTATTATTCTTTCTTTTGTTTTACTTCCCCTCGGTATTTTTCCTTCTTCTGTTTTATTTTTCACTGTATTCTTATTTCGTCTCCTATACTTTTCATCAGTATTCTTCTTTCTTCTACTTCTCTATCTCTGTATTTTTCTGTCCATCAGTATTCTTGTTTCGTCTGTTTCTCTTTCCATCTGTATTCTTATTTTTTCGTATTCTCTTTCCCACTCTATACTTCTTTCTTCGCTTTCTATTCTCTGTTCTTCCAGGGCGTAGGCAACCATATCTTTGCCTTCTAGTCCAAGAATTTGACCTTGTTGGTAAAAATTTTCGAACGATGCCATATTATATATGTCCATCAAACTCTCACCGCTGTATGCGCAGGTACTTATACAACCATTAAGCTAGTAGGGCGCTGCCTAACTTCCCCTTGTCACAACACCTGCTACTTATTGGAATACCCTCCAAAACAATTAATTAATAACATTAACGGGCTAATCACGGACAATTAACCACAGATTAACAGACGGACCTGATTCTCTTATTATGGTTAACTCTTCCTCGAACGCTAGGCATAAATTTATTATTACTGAAGGGAAGGCAGCACAAACAACTATACTGAGTTCTTCCAATACTCCAGAAAACCTGTCACCAAATATTTATGTCGTGGTATGATGGTCGAGTTGGTGTACGCAGGTTGGTCACGTACTTAAATAACTCTTTTATTTCGTTTTCTGTAAGAGTGCTTCATTACTTTATGTTATTTAATCTTTGAGGATTTCTAGTGCCATGTGCAGTGTTTTCTCTAAGGAGTGTTATATTACTTTATGTTATTTAATCTTTGAGGATTTCTAGTGCCATGTGCAGTGTTTCGAGGATTGAATTAAATATTTTTAACCGAAATATATCTTTAATTACAACATAAAAAAGTGAAATATTAAAAACAAACTATACATCTAGAAATAAACGAGTCTATGTTAGAATTAATAATTTAAATCAAATTAATATAAAATAATGGTTGACCCCTAAAGCTTACTTTAATACTGGAAGCTAATTGACACACAAAAATAATTAAATTTCTTTACCTGTTAAAAAAACACACCTGAATCCGGCTGAATTAACCACAAACCTTATGTAGACGGGGAAATGGTTTGCAGTTAGGCGCGTGGGCGTGTTGGCTGACGCCCAACCGTTTGTCTAGCAAGGAGACGGACTTAAAGCAACAGGTGATTTCAGTGAGGGTGACGGATAGCGTTAAGCACGTTGTCTTAGTCAGATGATTTAAGCAACGGGACCGTGAAGTTATGTTATTTCCAATCTTCGGGTTAATCTTGAGATGCTTCACACTGACGAGCGATGGGCAAAAAGTAAATCTTTTGACGAATGGGGGGGGGGGGAGGAGTTCACTTTGGGCATTTCTCAATGGCGAAGACTATCTCTGGTTTTTCTTAAAAGCGAGATAGGGGATTTCTATGACGAGAGATGCATGATAGTGATTTTCGATACAAAGGGGCTAATTTTCAGGGTGACCACCAGGAACTGGCTCAGAATGAACTTCTTCTCTGTTCCGTTCTTTGACTGCCGTGCTGACGCCGGAATTCGTCGTTTAGATATCTAACTCGATCTCCTGTTTATTATTCTCCAGTTATCCACATATATACTTCACAGACCCAGTGAGAGTAGGGGAAGGGGGGGAAGGGGGGATGAGGGCTTATGTATTAATCCTCTCCTCTATAACGACACTTTTCCGAGCGTCTTCAATTAGCCCTAAAGGAATCTTCTGTCTTTCGTCACAGCTCCTATAATTTCGTCGATTACGCGAAACTAGATCCGAAATCTTAGGGGAAATAGTGCCTGTTTAAACATTATTATTGCACCTAGTCTCCTCCCCTTCGTATTCTTATGCTCGTTGGCACATACATCTGTTGATTCATACTTTTCGTCGTTGGAGGAGGCGTCTGGCGGCCGGAGGGTCGAGGGGAGAGAGAGATGGTAGGGGTTAAGTAATCGGGTTACGCTGCTTAGCGTCAGGACGTTGTGGTACCCGAACGAAGCATCTGTTATTATGGTGGGTATCGATTTCCCTACAGAGATCATAACATTGAAAAACCCTTGGAGTCTAAAAATCGTGACTTGAGGTTCGAAACTCTTATCATAGATCAAATCCTGCTTATTGGGATCGACAATGTAAAGTAAAGTTTATTTATTTGTTTTAATTTTTTTATTCTTATTTAGTTTTAGCCAATCATTAGCTTGTTTTTTAATCTTTTATTTCTTGTTATTAAAGGCACTGGCATGTTGGTTCTCTGATTTTGATTTCTCTTTTATATGGTTTTCCGTTGATTTATATATCTTTATTTTTCCTGTCATATTTAACAGGTTTGCTCATGTTACATTATAATATCATTACCAAATGATATAACAATATGTTTTATTTTGTAACCTATAAGACGTTTAGAGACCTGATATAGTAAATAAATCACTTCAATATTTATAAGCACACAGCACAGTTTCGGTTGGTCATCATTATCGGAGATGCCAAAGGAATAAATTTATTTAGGAAGAAATATATCGCTTTGCGTTGTGGTCGCGTTACCTCAGTGGAAGAGCACTGGTCTAGATAACCAACGTCTCCTTGACGTGGCGATGTATTTATTTCTCGTGGCTTTTTCGGGATCATCTCCTGTAAGATCTCTGTTCTTCTGAACCGTATACCCTTTTCACACACCTCCTTTATCATGCAGGATAAGCATGAACGTAGTAGATACCTGCTAGTTTGCACGCCAAACACCACTGCCCGCCGCTATCTTTCGGTCGTACATTCACTTTTCACTTATATATATATATATATATATATATATATATATATATATATATATATATATATATATATATATATTAATTTAGGTCGGAGTTTCTATTTGTTGCAAGTTTTATTAAAGACCAGGTCCAACTGAGCTTTGATTAGCTTTTTTCTTTGCTTCTCTAATTTTCTTATTATATTTTTTTCGCCTTGTGAAATGTTATGAATAAGGTATCCGACATTGGTGATTTATTGCAGCTGAGCTTTCAGTCAGGTTTGACCATCTTCTGAGCGAAATAATTTTACACTGGTTTAGACATCTCAAAACCGTACATTTATAAACTAACGTTAATCCTGTATTTAAAGATAATCCTTAAACGGTCAAAAGAGTGTGGCTATCAGAAAAGAATTAGGAAACCTAGGACATCTGGGCAATGAGAGTTTTATAAAAAATAACCATTTAATCCGTAAAGAGTTTTAGAGTTCTTTGGGTAGACATCTTTTCTTGGATTAAGATTGCTTCCAGAATGAGAAGGCGGATGCAGTCAATTCTCCATTTGATCACGGTATTTATTCTCTACTGAAAGTTCTCGTAATAGATCAGTTCGATGTTTCATTATGTAGTGGTTTTGGATGGCGCCGTTTTGCAAATGCATTGTTAGTCAACGAAATAAGGATGTGGTTATTATTACAATGTATTTATTCTAAGGATATACGAGGGGGAGTCAAAAAGTTCTCAGATAAATGGCATAAAATTTTTATTTGTAATAATACTGTAATCATTTTTCTACATAAGCTCCATTAACATCTATACACTTTCTTAATCTATGAATCCAACGGTAAAGACCATCTTTGTAGAATTCACGGGGTTGTCTCTGGCACCAAGTAATGACCTGCTTTTTTGCTTCATCTAATGATTGAAACCGGGTTCCTTTTAGGTGTCCCTTTAAATTTGGAAACAGAAAAAAGTCAGAGGGTGCTAAATCAGGGCTATAAGGGGGATGAGCAAGAGTTTCCCATCGAAATTCCCGTAGCTGAGATCTCACAGCTTTGGACGAATGTGCAGGGGCATTGTCATGGTGGAACAAGATTTGCTTGTGGAGCTTTCCTCGTCGTTTTTTGGCTATTGAAGTTTTCAGCTTCCTTAAAACTCCTTCGTAATAGCTGGATGTAACAGTTTTTTGTCCTTCTAAGAAGTCTATTAAAATAATTCCCTCCGAATCCCAAAAAACTGTAGCCATTATCTTCTTAACGGACCTCTCTGTCTTGAACTTGATAGGCCCTGCTGCCCCCCTTGGGTGCCACTCTTTTGATTGATTTTTACTTTCAGGATCAAACTGATACACCCAAGTTTCATCTCCCGTTACGAGGCGCTCAAAAAAACTATCCTCGTTTGCTTCAATCTTGGTCAAAATAGCCAAAGAAAGGTTGGCCCTATGATTCAGCTAGTCTTCTCGCAACGCTTTTGGGACCCAACGTGCTGAAAGCTTGCTCAGGCCAAGATTTTCAGTTAGAATTCCAAATGCTGAGCCATGAGAGATTTCACATGCATTGGCAACTTCATCAATAGTAATACGGCGATCTTTATCCACTAGATTCCTCACAAGCTCGACATTTTCTGGGTTAATGGAGGTGGAGGGTCTCCCTTCACGTGGATCATCTTCAACTTCTTCTCTGCCCCCCTTGAAGCGCTTAATCCAGTCGTAAACTACCGCTCTACATGGCGAAGAGTCACCATAAACCTGTTGTAGAGCGTCAATAATCTTAACAGGCTTCCAATCAAGTTTAGTCAGGAATTTAATGTTCGCTCTTATCTCAAAATTTGCCATTTTATGGGTTCAAAAAAGTAACCTTTTTGAAGCACATCTAATACAAAGAGTCTCGACAAATTGAATGACGAATTTTGTAGGAATTGTTCAGAAAACATGAAAGTCGTGTTTGACCCTGTATTTACTTGTACAAAATCGAACATTTCAATAATCTGGCATTTGTCTGAGAACTTTTTGACTCACCTACGTATCTTACAATCTTCATGGGGGCAGATGAATTCATAAATTACATTCGAAGCTTTATTTTACTTTGTTGTGCTTGTGTCATTGTTAATGAGGCGTTTACTACTTTTTTTCCGGATTTGTTCATTTTGTATTTTGGTGTATAATATTTTTTATTGTTCTTTCGTCCGTTTTACATGAATTACTAGTTTCGTTTATTTAGCATTTATTATTATCTTTATTTTTATTCTCATGCAAATTTGTAAAAATGTTTTCTATAGAAAACAAATTGTGAGAGATGATTTAAATTATTGGGAAGTGGTCAGCATTGCTAAGTTGAAGAGTAGGTGTTTTAGAATTAGCCATTTGCTGTATAAATCGAGAGTTAAACCTAAGATTTCTTTCTGTACACATATGCTACAGTGCTAGTGCATGTACACTAAAACCGTATATAATTTTGGATGTCATATTGTTGAGTGGTTGATCTTTGAATTTTAAAATTGGTCAGTTTTAACTAGTTACTCAGAACACTACAATTGAATAATTGATGATAGGTTGATGGCAGCAGGTGTAAAAAATCATTTTTAGGTTGCTCAGAGTGGGCCCTATAGTATAAAAAGGAAAAGAAGACTTAATTTACGGTTTTTAATAATTGCCCAGTGGAATATTTTTTAAAAAATAAACCACATTGTTTCTGAATAAGAAATTTGGGGTAGCATTAGTCAAGTATTTAAATTCTAAATGAAGAGATGTAAACATCGAATATAAGTTATAGACTCTATAAAGGCGTTTAGAGAAGGCATGATTTTTAAATTTAAACTCGCACAAGTTAAATAAAATTAGATGATTTTAGAAAAGTTGGGTTTTAGAATATATTTGACTTGGTGATTAGTTTCTCGGGTAAATTCCAAGCCATAAAAGGAGATGGTGCTATTTTGCTCGAACTCACAACTAAAGTTAACATTCGGGTGTTGATTTATGTAGATAGTACAGCAAGAATGACTAATGTGACGTCGAATTAATTAAAATGTATCTACATAGTACCTATAACAGCCCAGACGAATACTAATGGGACAGTTATCAAGCCAGAGTTTCATTCTATTTAGAAACAAAGGACTAATAGGAAGACCCTTTCAAACCCTTTCATCTAGCTCATACAAAACATCATTAAAAAAGAATAAATTACCAATGAAGGTTTAATGAAAGTTTTAAGAAATGTCTTTATTTACTTATTACTTGGATAGAATTACGGAAAAGAGAATTAAAAATAATATGGTTTGCCTCACAAAGGGTAATATTAGTAAACAAACTCTCGATATCAAAGCTAACCATGGATTTCCACGAACCTTAAATCCCTTAAAAATCAAATTAATTACAGTAAACCTATCAAATGTTAAAGAGAATAAAACTGGGAGAATAAATTTGCCAAGGGAAAAGAAGGTATCACTCTATCCCAGAGTGATTTGGCTAACTCTTCAATGTGAACATTGAACTTAAGGACACTGAGATCATTAATACTCACTATTATGTTAGCTTTTCAGAAAATCTCCTCAGCGAAAGAAATTTCCAATGGTTTATTTTGAGAAGGTTTATTTTCACACCATTCTAATCATAGAAAAGATTTCATAATAATTTGTATTCGTGGAACTTATAGTTTTCCTGAATTACATCATCTATAGATTGACTTAAGCTGAACTCTTTTCCCTAGGCAGTTAATTTCAATCTATATTTAACATTTACATACAGCCGCAACCTGAAAAATCTAATAAATTAGATAAATGCTAAGTCGTAAAGTTTTTATTTGCATATCGATAAGAATATAACGATGAAATGAAAAGGAATACATAGTAATAAGTTATATATGTTCCAGAAAATCAACAAGAAATAAAACATTAAACAAAATGCAAAACCAATATCATTACCAACATATAACAGGTAAGAGTAGATAAAGCTTTAAAAATTACAGCAACACCAAACTGATACAGGAAGCTCGGTAGCGTCTCGAAAGTCCCATGGCATTGGTGAGAGCAATTAGGCTTCTAGGCATGCCCTACACGAGACTGCGACACCTGAGGGGTGTGATGGAGGCCAAATACTCGGTGATGACTGCCTTCAGTTGGAGACTGGCTGACGAAGTCTGCCGGCCTCTTTCATATCAAGCGAGAGGTTTTCCATTGGATTAATATCCAAGAAATGATGTATTGTCCTGCTCGAAAATCACATTCCGGGCACTTTTGGAGATGTCTCAAGCTGAGAGCAGCACATATTCTCACTGGTCAGCTCGATACTTCTGAGAATTCATGGTGCCATTAAAAACGGTAAGAGGACTTACACAATAATTTGACATGCAGCCCTATACCATTACAGAGGGGCCACTATGCTTTACTCTTGTCATTATGCATTCCTGATTCTAGTCATCCCCTGTCGTCTTGCCTGAGATGAAGAGCAACTTAATCGTGGACTCCTTAAACCATAAGACACATCCACAATTACGCTACGCATGGTTCAGTTAGTGAACACGTGTCTAAGCAAGTCGACGTTACTTATTCTGAAAACTGATCAGCGGCTTCTGTAAGCAGTCTGTGAAGAACTGTTCTGACGGATGCAGTAACCTAGCCGCTCTCTGTAAATCTATTTTGCAGCTTCATTTCGGTTTTATTACACTATCGAAGGCTCACGCTGCGGAACTAACTGCCATCACCTTGCCTCTCACCCTCGGTCGTTCAGAACAAGTTCTCTTTGGAATATTTTCACTTTTTCAGATTCTCTTCATAGCACCTAAATGCGATCCACCGACACCCGAGGCGATATGTCGACAGCTGATACTCCCCTCGTGCGTATTAGACTTCCTTCCTCCACGGTATAATAAAGTGTTTTCCCCATTATCATATCATTATCAGATCCTTTCGACATGGAATATCATTTTAATCAACAAATATGATGTGTTATATCAAAACATTTAGGATGTAACATACTACCACATAATGATACAAATATTTCCTATATTTCTATAGCATGACGCACTCTAGATATTTCAAAAAGTTATAAGGAAGCTTTTACCTTTATTTTTTCCAGCAAAAGTATTTATTAAATACATGCAAACCTACACCGACGTATTCATATCCATAACCAACGACTAAAAAAAATTGCAAGTGTCCGAAAAACTTTTGCTTTCAGGTGACCCTCCCAATACACATTTCCATACCATTTTGGGGTTACCTCATTTATGCCGAAAAAAAATAAACTTGACATTTGAGGCAAAAACTTTATATATGTTTATTTATATGTAAATGGCAGTCACAAAATCTATTTCATATGGTTATTTTATGCTTCGATGAAAAGTTATATTTAAAAATCAGTTTTGCAAAAATGCACCGAGCGGCATCAAATAGCATGGAAATGTTGCAAAAATGCAACCTCAGGAAGAGTAAATTCATAGGATTAAAGGCTTTTCTAATAAAAATCCCGATAAAGCTTTAATTTTATTCCTTCAATATATATATATATATATATATATATATATATATATATATATATATATATATATATATATATATATATATATTCCTTTTTAGATTGAGCAAATAAAAAATTCCTTTTATTCCTGTATACAAAAGATCCTTTATAATATTAATTTATATATAAATTGAAACATCATTTCCTTCTTTCAGTACTATTCTTTTCTAGTTTAACCATAGAATGGACTTTTATAAAAAAACACACTCTTTTTAAACAAGAACTAAAAAAATAACTTTTTTCTTCGTAAAATATATTCATTTTTGATAAAAAAAAGCTATATTTAAATCTATATTTGATGAAATGCCATTGAACATTTTACGTGGTAAGCGACTTTACCTTTTGAACAAGAGAAAAATGTCTGACTGTTGAATTGTTTACACCTGTGTCGTTTTTGTGTGTGAGCCTTTATAATATTGTGCCCAATGTTATCAGTCCACATTTTAGAGGATAAATTACTAGTATCCATCATAATTTGATTTCCCGGATATTGTGCAGCAGTTCCATGAGACTTTGGGATATTTTTTTCAAGAGTCCTTGTGAATGAAGGCACATAATTAGAATATCCGCCTTCTCTTGCAAATAACTTCGAATTGTTCATAAACTTAACAATTGAGTCAGAAGTTTTATATATGATGATTTATATGTACATAGTAGTCGCAAAATCCATTTTTTGCTCCTGATTCCTATACGGTAGGCAGATACGTTCTGATCAAGCCTTTAATTATTTTAGGCATGGGAATAATTATATTTATCTTCTGAGACATCGAAAACCTTGTAGCTGTTCCTATTGGTAACAAACTATGCAGATTAGAAGCAATTGTTACCACTCCCATTGTTATTCCATCTAGCTAACAAAACTTTAGAATCGCTTCTACTGAATTATTCAGAATATCCTCTAGTCTTCTTTTTAAATGTTTTTATAGGTGTAAGCGGACATCTTTCTATCCTGTTGAAACGCATGGTTACAGTAACTCCATGACCTCTTGCTGTTGTTACTTTTAACAATTTTAGGGAAGTGAAATAGTTGTCGAAATAAAACAAAAATTTGAGGTCATTATAGCAATTCGGGAGCTTGTCAAGCATTTTCACTACAACAGTCCGCACCTTAACCAAATAACTTTCGATACTCGTCTATTGATGCCTCACTAACTTTATATCTTTGTATAACTCGATGAAGTAAGCATAACCAAGGGAATTAGCCGAAACTCATAATGTGTAATCATTGATTCGTCAATGGAGTTGCCTCCCTTTTTGAGTGCTTCCCCCAAACGCAGAAAACAGTCATCCAGCATAATTAGAAATGGGCGAACCTTTTAGTATTTGTTCGGCAGATTCTTGTTGAATGTCCCAGTCTGGGTGATCTTCGCTACCGTTTTTCCCTTGTACTCGGAACTGATTTGTGCACACAGACTTGCGGACTATAGAACTTTTTGGAGGATGCTGGCCTCCTCCACTTTATTTGACTGTTTGTTGTAGGTCGTATGTCCCTTCGCCGGGAGAAAGCGGGCCTACCCCTAATGCGGGAGAGCGCTTCCGGGTTGCCGTTTTGCTTTATATTTTATTTTCTTTCTTAAGCCTTTGCTCTTTATATAATTTTTATTTGTTATTTATATATTCTTTATTCTTTTTTAATATAACCTAGTAGAAGGCTATGGTGAGTAGGGTGACTTATGCTCCAAGTAGGCAATTGCTAGAAGGACTCCTAAGATGAAAAGAAATTGAGTATTTGTCTGTTAGATCCAGGGCATTATTATCTACTCCATACAGGTACTTCTAAACTTCCTGGAAATGGCCTCGGCGAATTTAAAAAAGCAGTTAAACTATTGTGAGTATTAGTCTGACAATCCCAGTACAATCAACGAAGAGGCACAGTAGCGTATCCTTACACAATCAGTATGCCTTAAATTATCTTCATCTCTTCACTGGTCAGTCAAAAACTATGATCACATTGACTTATGGCATACCATACGGTTTCTTTTGTCATCAAATCAATTACTTCCACATCCATGAAAAAAACATTATAAACTGTATTCAATATTGAAAAGTGTTCATTTTATTTCTAAATAAGGGGAGACAAATCAAGTTTCAACTGCTCTAAATAGGCCCCTTTCCCCAGCCACCGGAGCTTACACCCAACACTAGAAAGAGTAGAATAAAACGGAGGTGGCCAACTTCCTCTAAAAAGTCAATCAGTCTCCAGGACTTATGTACACGAACCCGTCCCGACCAGAAAGGACAAGCGATAGTCACTCTGCTCATCCCGATACCGGGAAGGTAACGTGCACGAAGATTACACAGACCAGGTCATTCAGCAATAAATCTTTGGGAAAACGCAGTCGTCCCAGTAAGGCGCAGGTGAAAGGTCCACCAAATAGCGGTGTGTCCAGCGAGTGTGTCCGATTCCAGGAAGACAGAAAGCGACATTTAGCCGTGGAGGCATTAGGGTGTAGATCCACGGAAACAGTCAAAAGAAAGGGGGCATTTTGTAAAATCAGTAGAAACTTTGCCAAATCCACAAAATGGGTAATAAAATTGACAATTTCGACCTATCTCCTTCCATGCATGAAACTAACCTAACCTAACCCAACTTACCTAATTGATCAGGTGTAGATCACTTCTTAAAACCGAGCCTAGTAGTAATGTACACAGAATCTGGGGTAATCTAACCTAATCTAATCTTATGTCGTGTAATCTCTACCTATACCTTAACCTGGTAAGAATAAACGGTACCAATAGTGACCTAAACTAATTTGTATGTATGTGATTACTAACCTAACTAAACCTAATCTAACCTATACCTAACCTATCCTTAAAATAATCGTTTTCATCCCTAAATAATTACATATTTGAAATAGGTTAACAATACCATTAGTGGAAAACGTTAAAAACATTTTTAGCCCAACCTTACGCAACATATGCTAACTTCACTTATAATAATAAAATTATATAATCCTTACAAATGTTGAATAAGGATAAAAGAAGCTTTAGTAGTGATATTTACAAAAATCGAAGAACTTTCATCAAACCCTAAAAATTCAAACTTTTATATTGTTCGAAAGAGAAGCCAACTTTTTTTATTATACTCTTAAATTCTAACTTTGTGGAATTAGCTTGAGCTAAAACTAAAGATAGGTTAGTTGGGATAATATTTACTATGTTTTTCTAAGGTAAGTCTCATTTGGAAAATAAAAAATGAAACGCTTCTTTCCTTGAAAAAGGATCATAAGTTAAATAATTGTTTCCACCCTTTTCTTTCTTATAAGTCTTTTAAAAGAGAAGGTTATATTCAATTAAGAAACTCTCCTCAGTTAAGTAACTGTTGTTGTTCCAAACCGATGAACGCAAAGAGCTCTCATACTCTCTTGTAAATTTGGGGAATTCAATGCTTATCTCAAAGATCTACGTCATTCGCTTTAATTTATTTTGTGAGTAAAATATTATGAATTAGGAATTTTTATGCGTTCATTGGTTTTGGATTAAATATTGCATTCTGAGAGAGGGAAGGAAAAACAATTACTAATAAAAGAAAGGATAAACACTCTCTGAATTCTCCGCAAGCAGTTTTTCAATAAAATCGTATATTCTAGCTCTACAAGTATTTAAATTTACCTATCTTTTTCATATCTGGAATCGGTTACTTAGAGAAAAATGACAGGCTCACTAGATTCTACTTCTACTTAATTTTTCCTTTCTTTAAGTATTATTTGTTTTTTATTCCATCCCTCAGAATGCAATAGGTAATCAAAAAGGCTGTGATAGATGATACTACCATTCGTTATTTTCCCCGTTGCTTGAAAGAGAGAACTCTCGTTAATCTATTTTTGTCAGCTTCCTTATATAGGTTGTGTTTTAGACATAGCGATGGAACGAGATAATACTTATGAGTTTCACTTTACAATTAAGAGTTTGATACTGAGACCTTTCGCCCTATAGAAGAATTATATGGTTTCAAAATCTAAAGTTTTGCTTATTATTGCAGAAATTTCACACATTTTGAAGATTTGTTGGGTTTCAAACGGTGAAATGGGGTCACAGAATGACTGAAACTGGTGAAATATATATTTTACGAAAAACAAATTTCTATAGTGTCTATATAATCGAAAGATATCACATGTAATTTTAGGATGCAGCTTAAATTACAAATAAAAATATTGAACGTTATTATCTTTAAAATATTCCATCTACAGTTATTATTATTTGGAAAACTTCTTTTGACATATATTATTTTGGAAAGAGCGGAAAAAATGATTTGACCTATACTGTAGGGCGGTTATGGGATAAAAACTTTGAGAATCACTGTACTATGGGTTTTAGCCCTATTTTAACGAATATCTGCAAGAAAACACTTTCGTTATATAATAGTCATGATAATAGGAAGGGACATGACTGGTATTAAAAAGAGGAATTTGATACATGGCTAAATGAAAAAATATAGCAATATCGAACTATACAGTATAGCAGTACACAATCCTGCAAGATCGGTCCTTACAACGCCTCCCCAGTAACATCTTTGTTGAAATGTCCCAGGCATTCCAAAGTCCCAAATTTAATTCCTTTTGGGATTTATTTCTTCCGACTTAACTTTTCCGTCTTACTTTTCTTTTATTTTACAATGTCAAACGTTATAGTGTCTTAATAATAATACACGCGCAAAATAAACATCAAAACCCAGTAATTTACTTTAAGCTTCGTTGTTTAATTAAAAAATATAGAAGAAAGAATCTCTTTTCTTTTCAGTTTCAAAATTTAATATTAATGTTCACAGCTAAATTCTGACATGTTACACAAACCCCTAAAAGGGCTAAAGATATTATGCTAATTAGTACTATTTGATAAATTCTATTTATTGTGTGTAATTTTTCGAAAGCCTTTGCGGAAGCTGGTAATAAATTCATACAAACGTATCCCTTGACAATGTTCCTCTGTAGTAATTTCCCTCTGATAAATATAAAGAACAAAGTAGCAATACGTTAGCACAATCTCTGGTGGTCAACCTTAGGTTAGATGGAAAGCGATATGGTTGAGGGACTGCAAAGATCAGCATGGCTAAGGAATAAAATTCGGATAGTGGATGAAAGGAAAGAATCATCTTTTATTTATCTCCAAATCTTCCCCTTCACCAAAACTAAGTGTTTGTTGATAAAGTTAAACCCTATTTAAAATTAAATATAACCATCAAGAGGAGATTGTTTTTCCACAACTTTAATTGAAAATGTGTTTCACTCTTTGATCGCTTGATAATAATGGGTTTCTGCGCTAATTTTGTTTTAGAGCTGTTTCTACAATAATATTGGGAGAATATACATACGTAGCAAATTTACTCATATATCTTGCCTTTTAGGTTTCCATGGCAAGGTCCAGATCGAGGAAATTGTGGAGATGCGTCAATGATGATCTTGACGAAAATAACAAGTTTAAGGGCTGAAAGTATTGATTTAGAATAATTATGAACCCTTACCTGACTCTACACAAATCATTTAGGCAACGTGCCCGTTTCAGAACTTAGGTTGTTCAACGTAAATTAAAATCAATGATATAATAATGCAACATACTACATCTGCCTCTCAGGAAGACTGAAGGTGTCCATAATCACAGCTTAAAATCTACTTGATTTTTGTCACTCTGTTTACCTAAAAATCCACTGGTGTTTGTTGATTATCATGGGAGTTTATCAAAAATTAACGATAAGATGTGCTATCCCTAGCTCTTTTCCTTTACAACTAAAGTTACTGAAGAAATGTCTTAATAGTAACCTCACACTCCACATGTCTATTTTGATAAAGTGTTAATTTACCCGTATTAATATATATATGATTTATCAGAAAGAATTTGATTGTCTATTGTTATTTATATAGAGAGTTATCAGTATCGTTAATTTGGATTTGCTAAGAACAGAAATTAAATTTACATTTCGAAACTTGTTTGGAAGAATTATCTTTTCACAAAATCACGCTCTAATAAACCATCGTTACCATGACATCCCAATATACCTAACCCTTGCCGTAGATAGAACATGGAACAAGCTTAAATATCTCACATGTTCACCAGACTATCTGGCAAAGGCAGAAGTAGCCTCCTCAGCCTTTGAAACGGATGCATCCTCAGTCTGTTGCCTGAAGTCATCACACATTTTTCTCCTTCATATCCCTCCATCTTTTACCCCAGCGGCCACTCTTCTTCTCCTCACCTAGCCGAAAACATAGAATATGATTCTAACTATATATGGCCCCGTTGCCTCCAACATGTCCACCATTCATAGTCTTCATTTTCCGGCAACTTTTCAAAAATAGCATCACCTCAGATGCACCAAGTTATAGTCCTTAAATAATTACACATTCCAGTGAAGTCGCAACCCATACACAACTACACTTCACTTACTCATCGTGGTAAACAAAGACGTTTCTTTCTCAAACACAAGCAGACAGACAGAAAACAGAGAAAATGACCGCAATTCTAAGCTATAACCAATTGCTATTATCGAAAATATAACAACATACAACAGCATCAAAATCTAGATTTATCCCACACGACTAGTCCCAACACTGCACAGCTAGATTTTCCTTCAAATAAGCACTATACACATAGCTTCCCAATCTCTTCATAAGGGTGGATTTTGTTTGATAACACTACACATGGATAACAACAGAGACAGAAAAACCAACCAGCACCACCACCAACGGACAACTACAAACCCTGAACATGGTGAACAATAGAAAACAAAGAAAAAGGAATATAACCACAAACACAATCCCAAATCACAAATATAAAACATCTACTCCCCACACACCCACACTAGAACCACTTGGCAAACCTTGAACAACATTTCATTCTGACCACCTCCATACATTAAACACATAGTAACTAACTCAAACTAACAACATAAACAAACTATAAAAGAGCCAATGTGGTCTAAATTCACAGCACATAGAAAACACCCTATGCAAGTTTACACTTGAACAATGGTCGTGTAACTCTTCGTGGCTGGATCTTCGCTTCTCTTCGGCTCCGCTCATCTTCTTCCTTGGAAATTCTTCGGGCAACCTTGTGGTTTATCTAGGATGAACCGCCAGAAAGGGAGTAGGGTTGTGTCTCTTCTGAGCACGACAAGAAACTCAAGAGTCTGAGGGCTTCGTCACCTCAGAATCCATCACTCGTTACCTCGTCCTAAGGACGCAGTTCCTAGATAAGGGTCTCTCGGACGCGTCAGGATTGGACGTCGACACCAGCATCCATGGGCCTACTTCAAGGAACCGCCCTGATAGGACACCGCCGCCCTACAACGAGGTCCCTCCCTCTCTTTCTGCTTTTCCAGTATCACCTGCGCGGGCTGCTCCGGAAACCCCTATGTCTCCTCGAAGACCGGCCGCTATTCTCCTGGATTCGACTCAACTGTGGCCATCCTACCATACAAGATTCCAGGGCGTTCATTGCGAGATCGTCGTCGAGGTCCTCCTGGACAACATCCAAGCCTCGGTCCTTAAGGTGAGAGAGCGTGGAGACATTAATTTCCTTATAACTCTCTTTAGCTTCAGATCCCAACTCAACAGAGAGGAATTCATCAGGCTTCATAATCGCCTTCGACTCTACCACACCGTCTGTCAACACGAGTGGCAGGTGGCCCTTCAAATTCTACGAACAGGCTGCAGTCTCTTCAAGTATCGTCATTAGTGAGTCCGCCCTCATCGTTCCTCGCGTCCAGATCATGCGCAGTAATCGTCCTACACTTCCTTCTCGTTATGGATCCTGGGCCTTCTCTGCCCCACTGTGTGGTGGAGGAGGAGCGTCATCATGTAGAAGGCCTGCTAAGCACCCAGCAGTTCCTTCAAGTCGGCGTAGATAACCTCTTCATTTCTTGGCGTCTCCGCATCGCCCAAATGAAACATGTCCAAGAACGTCCGAAAGACGTCAGATCTTCTACATCGGAAGAGTTCCGATCTCTTTCTTCGGATTACGACGCCACCTTCCCTATGTCTTCGACAAACGCCTTCTTCACGCCATCTTCCAGTGACAACTCTTCGGACATTTACCTGTCCTCTTTTCGGGACCCCATTTCTCCTTTTTCTCCTCCAGGTCTTCGCTATTGGGCTCCTCTCTCTCCGGTGGATCGCCCCATCTCTCCGCTATCCTCTGCTATAGACCCTGAGGACTTGGCCCCCGTGGGATCCCCGTTGGAACCTTTCCTTTCCTCCATTCACGACGAAGCACCTACTACTGTGGAAATTCAGGAAGAGGACGACTTCGACCTCGTTCTTGGTTCCCCTCGAGACGACCTACGGAGCTACATCGAGATAGCCGCCACGGAACTCGGGGCCCTGGTGATCGAAGATCCCCATGTCCCCGCCCATATCATTCACCTTCTGCAACCCGGTCTCGCCGTCCCAACCGTCATCGAGATCCCAGGCCGCGAGGAACCGCCGCCTCCTCCCTCTATCTCCAACCACGCTTTAGACCACATCGACGTCCTTTGGACTTCCTCAGCGCCCCCTTAGACATCTTGGTCAATGGTGGCGACAGCCAACAGGATAGAGATAACCAACAGGACAAAAAACGCAACGAGGACAGGGAATGTGATGAACGTGACCCTGCCGAACGTAACCAGTACTTCATAAGCCCTGGGCTTGACCCCATCGAGCCTGAGAACCGCCGTGTGTACTCTAACGCCCACCTCGACGTCCTAACTCCAGGCTCCACTACCTCCACAAGGCCTGCCGAGGAAAAGGAGTTAAGGTCTTTTTGGACAAACGCTACCACCGTTTGGTAGCCTCTTCATCTGCAAACCTCCCCGTCATCCTTCAGCTGCTAGATCATGGGATCATCAAGGAATCCGATAACGTCACCAGATGTCATCAGGTCTTCCGCATCCTCAAGCCCGACGGCATGGCCCGCCTCATTTACTGTATGGACAAAACGGAGGAATTTTTCAAACCTGCTTCCTTTCGTCTACCTTCTCTCTCTAATGTTCTCGGCTACTGCTCACCTAAGTATTAGGCCGCCAAGGTCAATCTAAAAGATGAGTTCTACCACGTCTCTTCACACCTCAAGTCCCGTCATTGGCTTGGTATCAGCTGCCATGGCAGAACTTTTCGTTTTACCAGGCTCTCCATGGGCTTCGCTGGAGCTCCCTTTCTTATGCAGTCCACCCTTGGTGCGGGTATCAGCGCCTTCGCCAAGGACTTCGGGTGCAGGACGTTTGCTCCCTGGATGACGTACTCATCCTTGGCTACCGGCGTGCGGTTAGAATATGCATCCAGGCTATCCGTTCCGGTTCTCTTCACACCAAAAAGGCTAAGAGTGCCTTCGTTTCTACCAAAACTGTCACGTATTTAGGTGTTAGACTCAACCTCAAGAAGCGTTGCCTCGCTATCACGCCTGAAATGTGCAACAACACGCGCAACGCCCTCCATTTTGCTTGTGACAACCAGATTTCCTCTCGCTCCTGGACGTGCTTCGCATGACTTCTGAACTTCTTGCTCCCCCTGCTTGGACTTCTCTTTTTTGGGGTTCAGATGTGCCTGGATCAGCCCCTCCTTCCGGACCGCTCCAAGATACCTCCGCTGATTTCTCTCATCTCTTCTCTTTGGCGCCCCTGGGATACCCCTCGTGCAGGACCAAAGGTCGTCTTCACCGACGCTAGTGGTTCTGCCATCGGCATTTGATCAGACTCTTCCAGCCTCGGCATACCGTTTCCCCTGGATACCTTCGACAACATCTTCGTGGCTGAATCCGTGAGCGTTTCGCTCGGCCTTTGTACTTCTCTAACGCTCGCCTCTTTACGGACAATATGGGCGCTCTTTTCAATACTTTTCGTGGCAAGCTCCCCCCTCAGCTTCTACGCCGCCTGTTTCCCGATTCCCTCAGTCTCCTCTCCAGAAGTCTACGTGGCTGGTCGCGAAACTTATCCTTCGTGCGCTCCGCTAACAACAAGGTAGACACCGCCTCCAGACTCTTCAAGTCCTTCTCTTCACATTTAGACTGGTTTTCTTCGACCTCCACGACTTAGTATATATAGAGGTCATATTTTGCTGGAGCCGGATGGTCGTTTAACTCTTCGCCCCCCCCCCCTACCCTCTTTGTGTCTTTTTAGTGTTATTGTGTCCCTGTTTTGCCCCTCCTGGAGTCTGTTTGTTAAGGTGCCTTTCCAGTTTCAATCCCTCTTGTTTCTATTTTGGGCCTCTTTAGGTTCGACCTTGTCTTAGCTTGATTAATTAAATGAAGGGTTCCTCTCATCTCTTGCCAGGAAAGCAAGAGATATTTTTCTTCAAGATATAAGAAACGCCTCAATCCTAATTTCCAACCAGAAATCGACAGTATTATGAAGAAACAACTAGACTTAGACAAAACAAGACTTCCGATGCGTAACGCCTTGAACAAATTCGCGATATCAACTGGAGAATCAATACTCTAATTAACACCAAACCACATGAAAGTTGTAAACAATAACTTCAAACAATCACCACCAAGCAAGCAACTCCAAAGTGTGGCGAATAATAAAAAATTACGGACAACACACATCCAACCACACACAACAGTTGAATTTCTCTCACTAGAGACAAAAAATTCTTACCCCAACCGAACAATGCAATAACAATGAAATCAATACAATGCAACGTGCTCATGTCCAATTACTTTCAAATAAAACAACTACCAACTAGCTGCTACAGAAGTAAAATCTTAAAAAAAACTATCGTTAATCTATTTTCTCAGTTTCATTATTAAGTTTGTGTTTCAGACGTAGCGATCGATCAAGATGAGACCTTAAGAGTTTTACTTAAAAAAAAAAGTATTATACAGGGATCTCACTCCTCTTATGACAAATACATACTCATAGAATCTAAAGTTTTGCTTATTTTTGCAGAGATTATTAAATACAGAGAATTTACATACATGTTTGGGGATTTCTTTCTCGGGTTTCAACAAATTAACTGAAACTGTTGAAATATGAATTTTTCTGAAAATAGAACTATATAGTTTCTAGATATTCCCCAGTAATGACCAAAAGTTTTGAGAGTTATATATATATATATATATATATATATATATATATACCTAGGTTTTAATAACTATTTTCATGACCCATCTGGAATCTAAAATGTTTCAAGATTCTCCATCTGACTGTCGTCCTCTGTTCTATATGCGTTTTATTGATGACTCGTTTGCAGTATTCCAAAATGAAACTCAAGCTGAAGCTTTCATCAAATATATAAATACAATTGATCCAAATATCACATATACAATCGACCAGAAACAAACTTATCCTTATCATTCTTAGACCTTAATATTCCTAAGACTCAAGATTCCATTGTCACTACAGTTTTCCGAAAGCCTACGTTCACTCGGTTGAGAATAAACTTTTTCAGTTCGTGTGAATTTAAATATGAAATTTAAGCTATAAATCTTTGTTGCATTGTGGTTACCATCTCTCCTCCACTTACTACTCTATCCATCATGAATTACTAAAATTAAAAACGTACTTTACTAATAATAGCTCTCCGTCGTTATACATTAATAAAATGATTCGAATATTTCTAAACAATATGTATTTACCCAAAGTAAATACACCTACTCTCCCTAAGCCGATCAATTATTTTAAATTTACCGAAATGGGAACTATAAATAGATAATTCATACGGAAATTATCATTACCTTTTAAACAATATTTCTCTCAAATTTAATGTAAGTTCGTACTTGTAAATAATAAATCAATACAAAATTTTTCCCCTGTCAAGGATCGAGTACCCGCTTGTTTGCGCAGTGGTGTTGTCTACAAGTTTATTTGCCCAAGTTGTTCCTTGACTTAATATATTGGCAGCACTGTGCGATCATTTTGGCCTTGTTATTCTTCTCATATGGGAATTAGCCATAGGACAGGGTCTGTTCTTTCCAAAAAAGAACATTTGCCTATAAGAGATGACATAATAAATTGTAAAACGTCAATAACAATAGAAAACTTTAAAAACACAGCCAGCAATAAATGTCTGACAACACTCAGGATCGCAGAATAAATATATATTAAATCTTTAAAACCAACTCTTAATTAAGATAATTCGTTAGTTACTCTTTATTTTCTATATAAAACTACAACCTACCGAACCATACTCAATACTATTGTTCAAATATTCGTCAGTTGAAATATTTCACCGCTTAGTCTTATGGTGTGTTCTTCACTATATTGTAGTTATCAAATCCTTTCTATATCACATAACTTTGTTATATATATATATATATATATATATATATATATATATATATATATATATATATATATATATATATATATATATATATATATTCCTTCGATTTTATACTTTACTTGAGAAGGCAGCAAAACCTGTTTTTCTTTTTAAGTCCAAAAAATAGCCACGCATCTCCTCATGGTCAGGATTATGCTTAAATTTTGGGTTACTTTTCATTTTTCTGTTTTAATTACTTGTTTGTAATCAAATTTAGTTAAACCAGTTGTATTCTTGTGAAGTTCGTTAATTGTATAGTCTATTACAAACAAGGTATTTTCTTTTATTAAACTGAGGTAATAAACATTTTATATATATTTAAACTATTATGGCTATCTAATTACTTAGGCAGTTAAACAAGAAAATTATACTTTTTGTTTGATAATCAATTTAGAAATTCAACTTAAATTAAAATTACTTATAAACTGATATAACATAGAAATTAAACTGAAATAACGGCTACATGATATTGTTAAGCATATTTATAACCAAAAAGAATTAGATTACCTCTGTAAATTAAAAACACATAACTTGAAAGTAATATGGTTCCCTGGTACCTGGAAATAACAGTACCTAAAAGAATAGTAGAGGCAGAATCTAATAGTAGCAGTGAATCATGAAGATCTGGGAAGTAAACAGGAAAATTAATGACCCTGATATATAGAATATGATATCCAATCTTGAATGAAAATAATTAGCTTTAAACTTATGAAAATCATTCGTTTTCAAATAAATGTAAGGTTATGATTTAAATCATTGATTAAAATAAAATCTTTCGATTGATATCATGATTTAAATCAAACAACCCTGCCTAGAACTATTCTAAAAATAATTCACGTTAAACAGAAAGTCTGTCCCACCATCAAGATTCACCATCTTTACCACCGAAATAATAAAATCAAACTGTCACTCACATATCTCTCTTCGCAGCTCACCCACTCAACAATAACCCCACACTTCTAGTTTGTCACCTAGAGCAAACCAGAGGCTAACACATACATAACCTCATTTCGAAAGCCGGATCAAAACTCATCCACATCAGAAAACTTGCAAACTTCAACTGCGGACAACAGAAAGAAACTGACAATCCTAAACAGACTCTTCCTCCACACAATACTGAACTACGCATCCCCAGGCGGGACTACAACCATATCGCACACGTACCTAGATACGATACCATGTGTCCAAAATAGTGCTATCGACATTAAAACAGTTTTAACAAAGCACAACCCAATACACCTCTTCTACGCAGAAACAAAAATTCTCCCAAACAAATAGCACCTAAACATAATAGGCACAGATTTACTCAGTAAACTGCAAAGCCCTTCACACCTTTTCTACGCCTTTGTCACTCTTACTCCTTCCCCGACGTCTACCAGACCCAATTATTAGTTAACTTTCCTTCCCTCCACCTCAATGAGCTCGAAAACTATAAAACAGACACCCAATTTACTTTTGTTGGCTCGCAAAAACACCTGCTAAACGCACTAATCCAAGTGGCAGCTCCACACCATTTAGACCAATCCGAAGCTACCCTAGATCGCCGGTGCCACCTATTAAGTCACTATCCCACTTTAAAAGAATACAAAAGTGAAATGACCTCGATTCTCTTCTTGGCTGCTCCGCTGCAACCTAAAAACACTATTGATTTTATCCTACCCCCTTCTTTACCATCTTAGAACCACTTTTAATATAACCTCTCTTAGAGACCTTTGGAGAAAACAACATAACGTGTCATCTTTCCTGAGTGTTACCGAGTTTGGTTTGAAAGAACATGGAAGGGGGGTAAATTAATCTAGTCCATAGTATTCAATCCCTAAAACAAATCCTGTGACAATGGATCAAATGACAGAAATTAATGGGGAGCCTGGAAACATCAATAAATCCTCATTATCCAAAGTGCGCTAAACTTTTGATCTACACGTTTCGAAAGATATTGATGTCACTAGAAATCATTTTGAGTAATTAACATAGGTAATTATGTTTCATATGGCTACATAATACGACATTAGGTTAGTAGTTTACAGTCGCCGCAACGGAATTCTGTACCTTTGGTCATATTATATGCATTGATATAGGTCCAATAATCGTCGCGGGGAAAATGCTATAATTGATTAATGTTTTGTTGCGGTTTCTGGCAACGTCTGTTAAGTATATATGCGCATTGTGTTAACTGTATAAGAAGATTGATGCAGATAGGATTAACCTATACCTATACGCATCGGAGCAATTCCCATTCCCGAAGGATGGGGATACAAACAAGATCAACGTGGGTATAAAGAAAAAATTTTACAAATGGGACTATGATGCCCAATGCGAAGAGGAAACGGTGGAAGAAGCCTTACATAGTCAATGTATTGCCTTCCATCGTGAAACCTTCGTGGAATTATCTCAGGCCGAGTTTAAGAGAAAGAGGAACGGGAAAAGGAAGTCAACCACCCGTAAGCACTAAAGACATCCACACAAGCCAGAACAGAGAATGGAAAACCAAAACAACAGGTTAAGGATATTAACACTCAACAGTAATGGATGGGAGGGGAAAGCCAAAGCGTACGGAAACATATTCCGTGTGCTAGATCCCGACATCATACTGATTACTGAGCATGGTATCGATACGACCAGTAAGCAGTTGAAGATACCAGGCTACAGAGTAATATCAAAGAACCATTCTCAAGAGAGGTATGACGGTGTTGCCATCGCCGTCAGGAGGAACTTGTCGTTCAAACGTCTGCCAGACATGGACGAATCCTTCGTGGCGGCAGAGCTGCATACGTTAGTAGGCAAGCTCATAATAGCGGCGGCATACCAACCATCTCGACGCAGATACCTCCCTCTGACGAACTTCTACACCCTGTTTGGCCACGGCAGAATGGTATTCCTTGGGGGAGACCTCAACGCCAGATGCCGAACGGCTGGCTACGGGAACACAAACGAAAGAGGTCACAACTTGGAAATGATTATGAGAAGGAAGAACATTCAGCGTATAGGACCGAATTTTCCAACCTATTTCACCGTAAGGTCCGCTACGAAACCTGACATAATCATGACAAGTGATGGCTTCCCTTTCAATCACCGTAGTGAGCCGGGCCCGACAATACCCAGTGATCACATACCGATCTTGACGACCATTTCTCTTGCACCAATTCAACTCCCGATACCACTTCGGAAAAGCTATGCTTCGGCCAACTGGGAACGCTACAAGGAAAACCTTGCCAGCTATGTACCAGTGGGCCTCGACGGAGCGAGTCTGGAGAGGATCGACGAGGAGTTGGAAGCGATTACTGCCCGCATCATCGAAGCAGATCGCGAGAGTGTACCAATGAAAGGATACAAAACTCTCCCCCAACCCAGATGGTCTGAGGAAATGAGAGAGATCGCTAGAGTGCACAGGGAGGTGTATGAGGAAACGAGGAGAGAGGGTGTTAATCGGGAAAGAACAACGCTACTAAAACGCCTGAGTGAACAACTTAAGCAGGCTATCAACCAGCAACAGGCTGAAGTCTGGGACAGCCTGATTGAGAAAGTTGACAGCGAAGTTCAACCCGATGTGTTCTGGCGACTTGTGAACAAGTTGAAAGGTCTGACAAGTAGAGAAAAGACCCGCATTAAGGAGGGTGATGACTACTTAGAAGACCCGGCGGAGTTGGAGGATAGATTCCGCAACTTCTGGCAAAATATCTTCAGGATAACACCAGAGGAAAATGCGGAATTCGACCAGGAATTCGAAGGCCAACTGATGGAAGAACTAAATCAGAATGTGCATCGAACTATACCACATGCCTATGTCGACGAAGGGAGGAATATGGTAGACCATGGCCGGCCAACTACACCGGAAGAGGTCATGGTGGTCATTAAATCCTTCAAACAGAAGGCACCAGGCTGGACGGGCATCACCAGGAATAATTTGGTACATGCCCCCCGGCAGATCATTCAGGGAATTACTAACATCTACAATGCTTCCCTGAATACGGGCTACTTCCCAGATGGGCTGAAGATAGCTAAAATTATCTTTATACCCAAAGGGAGGAAGCCTGATCAACTGGTGGACTACAGACCAATATCCCTCCTGGAGATAATAGGTAAAGTCTACGAGAAGCTTCTAGCTAACAGGTTACAAGACCAACTAACCGAGCTAGAAGCCCACAGCTCTCAGCAACACGGGTTTCGCAAGAGAAGGGGGACGGATACTGCCCTTGCCCTTCTCACTGAAAAGCTTGCCCGATGTAAGGCCAAGAATAAATACGTAGACGTGGTGATGCGAGATGTGCAAAAGGCCTTCGATAAGGTTTGGCTACGAGGCTTACAACACAAGATCCTAAGCCTCCAGCTGAACCCTACCCTGGAAAGGGTCCTCTGCAACTACATCATGAGTAGAAAAGCCCGAATTTCCATCGAGGGCTACAGAGGACCTGAATTTCAACTTGAGGCGGGTGTTCCACAGGGTGGCTGTCTGAGTCCGCTGCTGTACCTTCTGTACACACTGGATTTACCTGATCCGGTAGGGGAGGATGTGATGTACCTGCAGTTTGCAGATGACATCACGCAAATCGTCCCCAGCTATTACAAGCACGCCGGATATCAAGCAAGGCAGACAGCCATCGAAATCGAAAATATCAATCGATATGAACGTATGTGGAAAATCAAGACCAACCGCCAAAAGTTCCAGATCCTACCAATTAACCGCCGCAAACGTGTGGATGTCAGAGTAAATGGCGAAGTTTACCCATATGGTAACAAAGGAAAAGTCCTGGGTCTTCAATTTACCTCCAAAGGGTACATTGGTCACATCAATGACAGAATCTCCCTAGCCAAAATACAGCTTGGCAAACTGTATAGGTTTAAAAACCTCAGCTCCAAAAACCTTAAAAAGCTATACACTGCTCTGGTGCGCTCAACATTAGTGTACCCGGCAGTGGTCATGCAGGCTGTGAGTTCCACCTCTCTCAGAAAAATGCAGAGAGTGCAGAACAAAGCAGCCCTGCTTATAGCTGGAGCAAAAAGGACGGACTACATTCAGCAGACAGTCCTGCACGCAAGAGCAGGATTAACCCCTCTGAATGTAGAACTCCAAAGGCTAGGGAGTAAGACCTGGGACAAAATCGAAGAAGAAATACTCCCGAATATGAATCAAAACATAGATATACCGAGAGCAGTAAGAGAACGGGTTAGTAGAAAATCCCTCTTCCCGAGTGGAAGGAACTGCTCCAGAGATCGAATAGTTGGTCTCTATACGTAACCAAAAGATTGATTTCAACAAAAATCACGGAAGATGAAGAAAGCGAAGAGTAGAGAGGCGTAGTGCCCATCGAACCCAAATGTGACAAAACAATATTCAGAAACAAAACCCCCGGCAAGACAGATACAATTTGTTAAATTACAAAAAGTAACATAAAATTGCAAGAGCAAACAAAAAACTTGAAAGGCTTGAAAGCCACGACGGAGGAAATAGTATAGATATTTATTTTACCTAATTATAGTAAAAAAAAAAAAAATAAAAAAATAAAAAAATAAAATAAATAAATAAATAAATAAATAAATATATAAATAAGTATATAAAAAAGAATATATATATTAACACAAACTCATATAAATAAATAGAGAAGAAAAAGATTAAGACAAGTAACAAACGAATAAGGAGAAGAGATAGATAGTACAAGAAATGGACAAACCGGTGAGGAGCCCTCTACACCAGGGCAATTCTCAACCCATCTTTTTATCTTTATATACCTACTACACTTTTTCATGCTTCTTACATCAACTTCAACTTCAACTATTATTCAGTACGCGCTCAGGCTTGGTCGTGAGGAGATGCTCAATTTTGCGATGTTACTTTCATTTTGATGGTTTCTTGAAGATATTTTGCTGATCATAACTAGCACTCTAACCATAGATCCCAAGCCTCTGACAAATGAGGAAAAGGTCCGTATTCTGACTTTGAGGGGAGAAAACGTTAAGATAAGTGAAATATGCCTGCAAACAGGGCGGGAAAAATCTCCCAAACACCATACTCCAACATAAAAAGCGCCAGGAAGAAGAAAAAAAGACTACACCTGGGACAGATCGCTTGCTAAAGAAGGCTGTTATGAAAAACATTAAGATAACAGCCAGACAACTCAAGGAAATGTACCCTAACCTCCTCCAAAATGTCTCGGAACGGACCGTACAGCATCGCCTCCTGAAAGGTTTGAAACTCCCCAGCCGTACTGCCGCGCTCAAACCGCTGTTGAATGACCGCATGCGGAAGAAAAGGCTTCATCTTGCAAAGCAGCACAAGGGCTGGACATTGGAACAGTGGTCAGAGGTCATGTGGCAGATGAAAGCCCATTTGAGGTCATAAGGTCACACAGAGTAAAGGTGAGGAGGCCGGTTGAGTCAAACAGGTACAGGCCCCAGCACACAGTAAAGACTGTAAAACACAGTCCCTCAGTTAGGTTTTGGGGTTGTTTCAGTGCTACGTTAGGGAGAGATGGTTTATATTTCCAGCCCAAGAATGTGACTATGAATGCTCAGCGCTACAAGGAAATTTTGGAAGGTCATCTATTTAATCATATGGAACCTTATGGAACATCCATCTTTATGCATGATTCAGCTCCTTGTCACAAGGCTAATTTGATCAAGGTATTGCTACAGAGAAAGTGCATCAACGTATTGGACTGGCGTAGGAACAGTCTCAATCTCATCTTATTGAAAACGCATGGAAAGTCATCAGTGCAGGACCTTCAGGAGGTCATGAAGAAAGTGTGCTGCACCAACATGGACTTAAATTACTTGAAGACTTTTGCGTCAAATGTGCCCAAAAGGATGCAGGATGTCATCAAGTCCAGGGGGAGATCATAAAATTTTAAAATTTTCAGCAAAAGTGTTTTTAATTATATTAACCTAAACTAATAGAGGTAAATAATATAAAAATAACATAAAATAGCGAGGGTTCAGACTTCCGTTGCGGCGACTGTACATTTTAATGATTCCAATGACAGTATTTATATGAATAAATTATTTAATAGGGGATGGTACAAATAGCATAGTACAGATTGTATCACTCTCTATGCAGTGTAACAATATATATATATATATATATATATATATATATATATATATCACCCATATCCCTACAACGATTGATGTTCTTTGAAAATATGCAAATTTGATTTCCTTCGAAGTTACCTAAAGGACATCAATGGAAAAAGTATTGGCTTCTTGCTATCGGATTATATACTGTACTTAAGAGAAAGCAGCAGCCCGACAGAAAATCTCCTGCATCATTATAATTTATTCATTTATTCAATTCTACGCTCCGGCAGAAAGAAGGAAGAGCGATAGAATTTTAATATTTATCTAAAGCCGTAGGAAAAATCGTTTTCTGTCTTTCACTTTATTTTGTCTCGAAAAATCTCGAGAAAATCTAAACGCGTAAAGCCATTGGTAGCAGAATAACAATCGACATAACTCCCATGAGCAAAGAAACAAAGATTCCAAGACAAATACATTTACTTTATTACTAATCCAAACTTAGATAGAAAACTTGTGCGGTAAAATTAATAAGAAAAGATACCTCCATTTTGGGAAGTACCCGTCTTCATTGCTGAGCTATCTTTACATGATTTCTTTTATCAAATCGACTTGATCATATCATACCCACAGGTGCTGGAGAATATACTAGTATGTGGGTGCTAGAATGTATTAACACAAGACTTTCGCAATAATATTTGGCTTAAATCTCTTTGAAGTTTAATATAATTACAGAAACTAGTTCTCTGCAAATTGTACAGGCTGTCCCTAAGCTCTTAACATAGAAAATATAACAATGGTATCCTTGATTACCAGAACCTACCCCCTTGTCTTCTTTTTCTGGCCTATGCAAAATGAGGTGTACTCAATTAAAATTAAAGATACGAGACACATAAGAGAACGCATCCTAAAAGAATGTGCTCAAATTGACGGAAATTTGGAGTTAAAGGATCGGGTTTATCGCGTGAATCTCGTAAGAAGACATTGAACTTTGCATTAGAAATGATAAAAATCACATTTAAGATGTTATTTATTAATATTTTAATTAAATAAAATTTAGTTCAAATCAAATAAAAATGATTTCAATTTAAATAAAATGTAGTTTAATTTTTGGAGGAGATTATGTATTTTTCCTGTGTCCATATTGTAAAGATATCTACATAGAACGAAAGCGAAAGCAATTAGAATGCCAAAAGAGAGATTGAGGATTGAACAAAGAGCCATCCATCAAAAAAGCAAATATTTGACACTCTTTTGTTTTGAGTGGACCCTATGGATATAGGACAGCGCATACTAAGGCAAATGTATAGCTTAAGTGTGGTTTGATTTTTGCCTCGGAAGAATCGCCTAATGGGTCAACTTTGCAAAAATAAATTTAGTCCCAAATAAATATTTAATATATTTTCCGTTTCTTGTCTGAATAGAAGTTTAAGAAGTGCCAATCGACGACTTATAAATTATTTTGACTGTACCAAAATGTTATTATCCTAAGTAAGCAGTAAACTGATAGGGGGAGGGGTAATCAAAGTGAAATATCTAAAGTCAGAACGATGGTCTATGATTTCCTTATAAAAAAATAAAAGTGTCTGAAATCAAGGTCAGATTTCTTTTCCTGAAGATAACCCCAAACCCTTAATTTTACCTGTTTGTTTAAATCAATAAGACCACCCAGTCCTTCGAGGCCCTCTGTGGGACGCTGCTCCCTTTATTGTGCTAATTTCCTCTTTTCATCTTGTCATAGGTTTAGAAAAAAATTATGAATAATCGGAATTGTTTGACTATCTTAGGGAAAATAAGGTAATATTCCAGATTTTGAAATGGATTTTCTTACAGTCATTGATATCATTATAGAACTGTTACTATTCTCGTTCTTCGGTATACAATTTTTAATGGTTACCAGATTCTGAAAAAAGAAATACTTTTTTGAAAATCACTAACAGATTGTACACATATGTATCTTATATTCGCTTTCAAAGAGCCATCAAAATATTTTATTTTTATATACCCCAGATTTTGACAAAAAATGGATTTCTTCCATTTCAGGTATCTGCTACCTTTTCGAATAAAAGTTCAATATTTTCAGTTCATCTGTGATGGATTTATGTTAAACCTCTTTAAAATTCCATGGATTGACTATGAAATCTTGCTTTCACTATTGCCTTTTTCTTTAATGTGAGAAACTCAAATTGCATGCCCTAAATGGGGGCTTACAAGTCTATGGTGTTGCATTTACATATTTTGGTAAAATCTCTGTAAATGACTGTGGCCAACTTAAAGCAATTTTCAGTTGTATATTGTTAATCAACAAACACAAATTAATTTGAGACAATCTTTCAAACTTTGGGCAATCAAAGATGCATTATGAGCCAATTTACCTCCTTAGGGGCATGGAAAGTTGAGAAGGGAAAGCAATAATAAGTCCATAGGTCTAATTAACCCACTTCAGTTTCACTCTGCATGAATTACAGGTTTAAAATGCCAATATAAGATTTATAAAGGCATGAAAGGTGAGGGTAAAAAGATTGAATTAAATATATATGTATTATAAAAATGTTGAAAAATAGAGGAATATATATTAACTTGAAAAATATTGCTAATTCCGAGGAAACAAGTATAATAAATAAGGGAGTTTGAGGAAGATGCATTTAACAACTTTCTAAACCCCCGCCTAAAATAAAGATCTTTTATGCATTTTAAAGTTACTGAAGCTTAACATAATCTACTTCACCTAAACATAGTAACATCTAGATTTAACCAGTAAAATTTTCAAGAAATTTTTGATTATGTTCTGGTTCTATTTCACCTTATTTTTTAAGAGAAAAGGGTGAGAAAAGACAAAATATTTCTCCGCTTACTGTGCCGATGTGTTGAGGGAGAGCTAGATGATCTTCTTCTATAACATCTACTTTCAAGTGCTGCACAACAAATTCTGGGGGGTTGTCATTCACATCTGCAACCCGGACTTCTAATTTTGTCCGGGACGAATCTCCCTTCTGAGTCTCGGCCGACACTATCAAAGTATGCTGTGGAAAAACGAATTCAATAAAGAAAAGCAGTTTTTTGTGTCAAATTCTTTTCCTCTCCTTTTCTCCAATAGTGAAACCTAGATGACACATAAGACAAACTTCAAACAAACGTAACCCAAGGAAACTTAGAGTACTGAATCTGTGTATCATTATATACAAACAGTCAAAAAATAAAACTTTATCTTATAAAATAAGAGGAATCCACTGCAAAAATGATAGGAAATATCATTACACAAAATACTGATAATTAGTAAACCCAAAAGTTCGTTCAAAATAAAAAGAAATTCAACAGGAATGAAATATATCAATGTGACGGTATTAAGTGCAGAGGTAGAACGTCAAGATTGGTACCCGTTAAGTGAGGGTCGCTGGGGTGCAAACTTTCTCCAGGATTAGAATTGAGTTTAGGTACAACACTTAGTTGTCACAACCAAAATATATGATATTGTAAGTAAAGCGAAAATAGTTTAAATACATTCCATTAATTTTGATTATTGACTTTTCTTTTCTTTACATTTCTTCTCTTCTCTTCTTTTCTCTTCTCTTCTCTTCTCTTCTCTTGTCTCATCATCTCCACTCCCATAAACTATCCTTTCCTCTTTTCTTTTTCTATTTTCTTTTCTTTTCTTTCCTTTTTTATGTTCTTTCTTTTTCTATTCCTTTTAGTTGAATTTACTTTTTCTTTTCATCTACTTTCCTTTTTCATTTTCTTCTTTTCTTTCCTTATTCTTTTCACCATTTAATTTTCCTTTTATTTTTATTTTCACTATTTATTTTACATTTTTATTTATTTTCCTCATCTTCTTTTCTTTTCTTCTCAATTTTTTGTATTTTATTTTATTTCTTTCCCTTTTATTCTCTTCCTTTCTTTTCCTTTTCTCTTTTTCATTTTTTCTCTTTTCTTCTCTTCTTTTCTTTTCTTTTCTCATCTGCATTTGTTTTCTTTTCTTCTCTATTTTTTTTCTTCTCTTCTCTCTTCTTTTCTTTTCTTTTTCTTCTTTTATTTTGTCTTCTTTGCTTTTCCTACTTATTTTTTAATTTCATTTCTTCTTTTCTTTTCTCTTCTCTTATCTTCTCTTCTTTTTATTTTCTTCCCTTTGCTTTTCTTCTTTTTTCTTTTCTTCTCTTCTTTCTTTTTTTCATTTATATGCGATCGATGTAGGAACCTTCCTCACCCCAAGGAAAGGGATCCCCGCCATGCCTCCGGCTAATGTGTTTACAACTACCCATACGCAGGATTCCTTAAGACCGATAATAATGTATGTGTTTTGATATGAAGACGAGAGAGGAAAGACTGCGGTGTTGTATTTGGCTATGTGTTTTATTATGTTTGCGAAATCTACCTACATGATCAGGGGTAAGGAGTAGGCTTCCATCAATCAGTGTCCAGACCTCTACGTGCGTTAACATTTCCGTCTACTCGTTTGAACCAGCACCTAGACGCTATCATTACAATTCCATATCTACTGGGCGAGAGACAGCTCAACCTCTCTTCGTAGGGTATAGACTCTAATTAACCTAGTTAGAGCTGTGGCCTCAAAATTAAGGAGATCTTGATGCCAGGGGTTCATATCTTCCCCCATTACCAAAAACAGGTAGGATGCAAATTCCCCCTAAGAAAATAATTTTCAATGAATCGCTTCCTCTCACGTCCATAAGGTCTGGAGTCGAAAGAAACTGAGAGTCTCCTCTAAGGTAATGTCAGATGTACAAAGAGTAGTCCAAGCACTTATTCTTAATGGCTATTTTTAAGTTTATTTTTTAAATTTTAATTTCATCATTTTTTCGTTGAATTTATCTAATATTCCAAGACACATCTTTAATAGTTCAACGAATTCTTTGTATATTTTAATCTTTTCATTTATCTATTTTTATTTATTTCCCTTTTACCACCCTTTCTCTTCTTAAGTTCGTAAGTGTGAGAGTCCTTAAATATACCACGCCTTCTCCAATCCCATCTCTCTGAAACCCACCTAATTGCCCTCACTTTCGGGAAACGGGGGCATGTTCACGTGTGTTGGTCACCATCTCAGTGCTAATTGCAACCAGAATTTTCTTACCTGGCACGCTCAAGATTCGAGCGACGTTTCCTAATCTTTTGCCTAAGAGCCTCAATTTCTGCACCTGTTTTGAAATAAAGGGAACAAATATTTCATTAACTCACCTGAGTCTTGATTTCGCTATCAAGAGGGGCGGCAATCGTAATTTCTCCACTAGTCTCGTTCAAAGAGAAGAGCCCGTCTGGATTGCCTGCGATGATGTTATACCGGAAATCCATCCCTGCAAATTACCAAAAGATATACTGTATATTACCAAACTTTTGTTCTTTTATATATTTCCACCACCCATGATTGTTTTATTATCCAATTGATTTTTCTTCTCCTTAAAGGGATACCATATTCATTTTTTCAACTTTTTACTACTTTAGATTATCATATATGAAATTAAAGCTCATTAAAAGCCCTTTTATTCCTGACAAAATTATAATAACCTACGGCGCCGCTTTTGAGATACAGGGGGTCCTTTCAGAACCCCCCCATCCTTGAAACCTGATATCATATAAATTGCTATAGATTTACTAAAAATTAACCACTCGAACTCAATTCATGAGTAAACGATGCACATATCATTTAGTTATAATTTAAAATCAGTTTTCGTTAGTTCCATCTAAATTTGTGTTAATGGTGGACAAAAACATATTTTCAGGCAAGATCAACTATAGGTTTTGTTGTCAGATGGAAAAGAAGGTGTTAGGTGAACAGTAGTGGTGCTCTGAAAGCCCTAAAATTTAGTTCAATCTATATTCGAATGGTGCTAAAAATATAAACTAGTTCTCAAGCGCCGTTTTTTTTTTAGCAAATATTTAGTCATATAGTATTGTTTTGCGTTTTGTTCACAAATCAACTTTAAAAATCTACGGAGAATTTCCACGAATGTATAAAATTTGGAATTATCATAATTTTTACTATGTTCTAGTGATGTTGCTAAAACAAAATATATACTATAAAAATTGCGGAGAATTTGAAATATAATGATATAAAAATCAATGGTTTACTTTTGATTTGTTTTTCACAAATTAACTTTAAATATCTAAGAAAATATTTTCACGAATGTATACAATTTTGCATTATGTTCTGATTGCTTTTCACGGATGTTGAGTACTCTGTAGTAGGTTCATTTAATCTTTAGTTAATCAATTGCTTTCCATTCATATGTATTGTTCTACTTATCAATTGATTGAGTAGTTTATTCAAAATCTTTGGGAAGGTATATCAATTACTTAAATTGTTACTATTCTTTAGTTGTATGATAGATTGGTAGTTCAATCAACATATTGACATCTCCTGGCTAAACCTCATCATCATCTTCTATACTAGCATAACCATATTGACATGGAATTGTCAACGAATGGAGAAAAATAATGGGACCAGGGTTTCTTTACGCATCACTGGAACAGCTGGTATGATATTGAAAGAACTAGCGCGATTTAACGGGCAATGGGAAAGGAAAGAGGATTCCAAATACATTGTTCTTTATTTTTACCCTAAAGATGTTTTAATTAATAAAAAGAAGAGCTTCACATTCTTTTTTTCATTTGTGTGCATTAATATAAATAAAATTAAGCTCCGAGACAATGTTTGAGCTTTAATGTATCGTAATATACTTTGCTTTCTTTTCTACATGCTTCGACTCTGTATAGAGGTAAAAAGTTAAGATCGATTCACAACTATTATTTTGACCTAAAGAAATCGCATGAAACTTTCTTTAACCAGACATTTGACACTAATTATGTCTAAATCATGTGAGAATTAAAAATAAATAACTATCTACGTCGACATCTTTAATGTTCACCTTAAATTTAACCTTTAAACACGTAATGCTAGTAATTTACTGATTAAATGATGGGTAATTTCTTTTTATAGAATTTTATATTATCATATTTCTCACAGACTAAGTTTTACCCTTCTTAAACTTTTTTCTTTAGCACAATGCAAAGAAAAACTAACACATGATTACCCATCCACCCATATTGATGTTGTTCTTGGTTGCACAATAGATATACCTTATTAGATAGGTTGCAACTAAAAGTCCATATCTTATATCAAAAGTGAAGCATATGTTTTATAACCTTAATAAATTCCTTCTGTTCTATCTAAACAAATAGAAATTCTTATTAAACCACTCTCCTGTTAGATGTGAAGTACAGCCTGTATATTTGAGTGATTGATAGTGTTTAACGGAATTTCGTTCAAATTGCTCTGGCTAACAATATGTTTTTTTTGTACAACACCTGAATTATTCATCTCTAATATGAAATGACATTTGATAATGTTTCTTCCACCAGAAATAGAAGATATTTGCTTAAATCATTATTGAAGCAACGTTTTTTGTTGACTGTCATGGCAAATAGATAGTTCAAACGGGGTGGTATGCAGTGTTACAGAATGTTCCTAATTTCAGGTATTAATTTAAAGCATAATACTGATAGGCTGCTAATTGTTGTACCATTACAGGGCAATATAATTTATTTAAAACATTTTTTACTAAATTCACCAGACAAATATCCTAAAGAGGCTTAAAGGAAAGACAGTCATGTAAAATTCTGGACGTTTGGTTACACAATTTATTTTGCCTCTTTTTAATTCCTGCATTAGTAATCATGAAAAGAATGACTAAGGCATTTGTTCATATCAGTTGGAATGCTTTGATTAAATCGACTATTTCCTTTACTGCCATGAATGGGGTAGTGGAGAATGGATTAGTTGAAGGCTTCTTGTATGGGTTGTGTGAAATTGGTGGTGAAGTTAGTTGCACAGTGGTCGTTGAGTGCAATGGGAGTAATAGTTGTTGAGACCTGTTTTTTTATTTAGCACACTTGGTTCCATTATTTTGAGGCGGCAGCCCAGGGTTGAGAGATTGGAAGGGGAGAGGTAGGGTGTGAAGGTAGTTTATTTCGCTTGAGGATGGGTAAGATGTGAGCAGATTTCCAGTCATTTGTGATATAATTATGGGAAAGAGAGTGGGTAAAGTTTTGTGTGAGGGCGTCGATGCCTTTTGAACCAAGGAGTTTAAAGTGACTGATATGTTGTCAGGTACAGAGGTGAATTTGATGGGCATGTCTTAGTCAATTGCATGTGTGCGCAGGCGGTTTTTTTGCGGTTCTGTGTGAGAAGTCAGGCAGTATATTGATAAATTTAGTGGTAGTGTTTTATGTGGACGTTTGGATGTCTGGTGAAATGGGACCTGTTTTTATGATCCCTTTTTTATTTCTTACAAAAAGGATTTATAAGCACTTATCGTTGTTTTCTAATTTTAAAATAAGAAAGAAAATAATTTTGTCAAATAGAGGAAAATTGGATTCATGTTCGTACTTATGAACCCATGTCCTCTTTATTCCTTAACCTATTTAATATACATTGAAAGGAAGAGTTTAATGTTATAAAATGTGGCCAGTTGGCGTGGCGAGTATGCGGCAGCCAGTTGCCCGCCCTCCCTCCACACACACCAGGTTCTAGTATGAGGTCCAATTAAATCTCAATTCGGGTCGACTACCGGGCGGCTGACACACGCAATACCTGTGGTTCGCATCCCACTGAGAGATAAATTAATCTAAACTGAGTGAAAATTGGTACTAAAAACAATACTAAATCATCATCTCTTCGCATCCTATATCCATTCCTAGGATTATTATCAAAAATAAAAAAATCCAAACTCACCCATTTCAAGAATGAAAGCTGCCGCTTTTAATCATTTTCTAGGACCCGAGGCTTCATATTCTATGCTTCATGTTTTAAAAATTACATTGGAAATTATTTTCATTAATAAGAAATTTGAACCAATGTTATATAGATAGAGAGAAGTTTAGTTTTGGCTATTTTTTCCTAAATTTATTGGTAATTTTTGATTAAAATTTGATGTAATAGAAATATTCTAAATATATTTTTTGATTATGTCCATAAGCTCGGTAAATTATCACTACAGAGATTTTCAACCATTTTTTATGACTTCAATTTTGTATGCGTCTTATTGTTAAATCAAATACTGATTAAATTTTAAAATTTTGATCAATTAATTTCTAAAAATGCAAAATATTTGTTAGCAAATTTTAAAATAAATTTTAAATTAAATGCTTACATTATTGTTGAATTATATGTGTATTAAATTGAAAATAAATCATAAATCAATTTATTAAGTGATAAATTATTTATTACCAAATGTAAGAATATATTTTAAATGAAATGTTAAATTCATTTTATCAAATGTTAGAATAAATTTTAAATTAAATGTTAAAATAAGCGATACATTACAATCGGTTCTTGAAATTTGAGTATAATTTAATAACTTTTAAAATGCCTCGTAAATAATAATAATGCTATCGCTCAAGATGTTTGTTGAAATGAAATTTTTAAACATTTAATCAATGGAGAAATTTACAATTTACAGTAATGTGGAATAAAGTTTCAAATAAATGCCTCACATTAAGGCGATTTTTAATTCCCTAGTAGATTTAATTCAACAAATGTTAATCCCTGAGTGGCAAGCGGCTCAATCCCCCTCCCCTCTGGCTACCTACCTCTGCCACCTTTTATCACCTGGATCCAACCTGCCTATACGTGTATAGCTTCGTTCGTAATTTTGTTAATACATTTTGTAACACATATAAACTGAATACTTTGTAATAATTTCCCATTGTAACTGAAGATGATACTCGATGTATCGACACGCGTCAGTTAAATTAATTTACTTATACCTTTGGGAAAATAACAAGCATCAATCCCCGGTGAACTTCAGTACGCTTATCCACAGGTTAAACAATGAAGAAAAGGCGAATATAAGACAAATCAAGAAGATTGAAAAAAGAATTATTAATTCGAAACTAGCGGTCGCATTTAATAAAACATGATATAATGAATATAATATATATATATATATATATATATATATAATCTTTATATTTCATTAAATCCATGTGAAAGATATGCAGACTTACTTCTTCCCTCCGTATATTTTAATCGTCGCGACAGTTGTTTCGGTGTTCTACACCATTTTTGAGCGACTAATGACAATTCAATGTTTGGTACAACCTTTTAATGCGTCCAGCGGACGAACAGGATTAGCTAGGTAAGGATTATGGGCTGATAAGCCTAAACAATTCAAGAAAAACTATTATGACTTAAGGAAAAATGTAGAAATAAGCCTAAACTAGGTACATCATGAAAATACATGTTAAATGAAAATAGCAAAAAGATACAAAGGAGATGGGCAAATCTCACATTAAAGACTATATCGGACACACCCCTACCAGACTAAGGCAGCGTGTAATTGGCTACAAAAAAACATGGAGCCATATATCAGCACTTCATGGATTCCTATGATAAAATACCTACCATAGAAGAATTGATGGCAAACACAGAGATAACCTAAAGAAAGGAACTATTGCCGCCTTCTAATAACCAAGGCTGTAACATCACCCTTCAGAAACCTTCCCTGAACATCCTGCAAGAAGTTGATAATATGCAAGGTTATTCATAGAGAATGAGCAATGTTTTATTAATGAGAAGCAAAAAATAACTTCAGCAAAGTCACAAGTATTCTACTCACAATGAACTTTTATTTCCTGTCTTACAAGTGTCCAATGTGGCCACCACCTGCTGCACGGGCAACATCAATGCGATAAAAGAATTCCTCCCAGACGCGTATCAGCATATCATGATCCACTGAGTTGATCGCTGTTGTTATTCGATGTTTAAGGTCATTGAAGTTAGAGGATAGTGGTGGAACATAAACGCAATCTTTTACATATCCCCGCAAGAAAAAATCATACACGGTGATGTCTGGGGATCTCGCAGACCAAGCACAAAGAGCAAGGTCTTGGGCCCTCTTCCGACCAATCCATCGATTTGGCACTTTTTTTATTTAAAAAAGCTCGAACCATCAGATGCCAAAAGGGCGGTGCTCCATCTTGTACAAAAATGAAGTCATACGAATCTGCTTGCAGTGAAGTGAAGAGACAGTTTTGGAGCGTCTCGAGATAGGTTTGTCCTGTAACGGTGTCTCCTTCAAAGAAAAAGGGACCATAAGCCTTGTTTTGAGACAGAGCACCAAAGATGTTCACCTTAGGAGAATTTCTTTCATGCTCAACCGTTTTATGTGGGTGGTCTGTTCCCAAAATACGCAGATTGTGACGATTGGCTGTGACGCACAAGTAAAAAGTCGCTTCATCGCTAAAAATTAAACGTGAAATGAAGGTTTCGTCTTCCATCATCTCCAGCATCGAGTCGAAAAATTCCATCTGCTTCCTCTTGTGGTCTTTGGTAAGTACCTGAACGAGTCGTAGTCTGTATGGTTTCGAATGTAGAATTCTTCTTAGCACACGCCAGATAGTGGATTGAGGTATCGCAAGCTCACGGCTAGCTCGATTTGTGGATTTTCGCTGGCTCCCCTCAAACGCAGCACAGATTCTTGCCACTTGTTCCCCCGAAACTCGTGATCGTCCTGTAGTTTTTCCTTTACACAGACACCCACTCTTTTAAAACTATCGAAATCACCATTTAATGTTCTTATGAGAGGGCGGATTAATGTTGAATCGCCTTCGAAAAGCACGCTGCAGTCTGACAACCGAATTTGTTTTTGCGAACTCGAGAACGCAGAACGCCTTTTGCTGATGACTCGCCATTCCGAGGGTGAAAAAACAAGTGAACGTTTCCGGAGAAACGACGCGACACGACTACAGTGCCTCTCTGGTAGCAATTTAAAACTTAGGAAACACCCATTTCAAATAGTCACTGACTCATTCCATGCTAATGCTAAAAAAATGAAGTAATGCATCATGAAAACGGTTCATTCCTTTTGAGTAGCCCTGTACCTCCGCCGTACAAAGCAAGACCAACACGAAGAAATAGCTCAACACAACCTCCTCAGAAAAGCACTGAATCTCATCCTTCTACGCAACCAAGTAGCTTGAACGAAATTAAAGTATAAGCCCTGCTATGCTCCATCAGACCTCTAAGCAAAGGGAGAAGTATTCCAAATATTCAATACCAAGGTAGTCTTAATTTCTAGAATTCTTTTAATTTCTATATGTGTGTCTTTGTACATCTGTATTTATATATATTATTTTAATGTATATTTTCATATTGTATGTTTTCCAGTAAATATGATCTACAGGTATTTGTGGATATATGTTTATTAAGTTATGTATCTTTACATTCCTACTCTTATTATCATTATTATTATTATTATTAATATTATTATTATTATTATAAATATTGTTTTTCATCTTTAAGTATCTTTTTGCTATTTTCCTGTAACAAAAATGTTTAATTTATGAAATATGTTATCGAGGCCTTTGTAACCCGGTAGCTCAGTCGGTAGAGTACTTTCCTACATAACCAGAGATCTGAGGTTCGATTCCTCCCTGAGCTATGGGTTTTTTTATCTTTGCTTTTCTCGGGGTAGCCTTCAGTAGAATCTCTTGTTTCTGTGTATCTCTTTTACTCACACATTTCGTTATCAAGCTTTTAAGCTTAGGGATAGCTGCGTGCTAGTTTGGGCGTCAACCAAACAGGCCAATATCTTTCGGTCGCTCAAAGAAGGGATGCGTGCTTTTTACATTTTTACATATATATATTGTAGGGAAATCGACTATCTACCTTATCTCCCAGTTGAGACACGGGACGTTGACCTCAAAACATCCAGACCAGGCACCTTGGGTCAATCTCGTAACCACAACCCCTTGCCCCTCATCCCTATGAAAAGCAGAACGGTTGAAACTGCAAGATATCCTCTATGAGTGTGTATTCAATTTCCCCTTAAGTACGAAATTGGAGACGCGTGTCTCTCAAGCTTGAAGGGCCAGCTGGACCAGAGGTAAGACTTGCTGCGAAAAACCGTTGGAGTAAAAACCCTGCACAAGCCACCCCCTTCTTACCCCTATCACAGTAGGGTGATGAGGAATAAATACCAAACACTTGGGAAAAACGTGGTAGATTCGGTTAGTTTTTAAGGCGACGAAGTTCCCGGAAAGAGAAGGGTAGAATCCGTGAGTCAACCAGGCTACGAAGTCCCCTACAAGAGAGGCCGGGCTACCAAGATAAGGAACTTTAAGTTAACTTGTTCAAGTTCAACTTAGTCTCGTCAGAAAAACCTTCCCCCTCCCTATCCTGGTGTAGCACAAAGCACCGAGATAGTCCTCGCCATTGACGAATTCCAAAACGAAGAAGAAAAAGCTCCTCCTCGAGCCCGTTACCCGGTGGTCACACCAAACTCTAAGTTAACTTGGTTTAAAAACAAAGTTCAATTACTCTCGTCAGAGACACCCCGCCTATCCTGGTGCATCCTAAAGCACTGTGATATTTCTCGCCTTTGAAGAGCCCCCCACCCCGAATACCGTGTTGTCCCCCATATGTCATACACGCCAAAGTCCCTTGTGACTGTAAAGTTATTCCGTCCGCCGCCAACCATCTGGCCAAGGCACGCGTCAAAGAACCCACCGGATTCCTGAGGTGTCGACGGAGGGACCAAGGTATTTAAACTACAGTAGAGAAAGTTAGTATATTTTTATATTGAAGTGAGTGGTGGGTTAACCATCACTATAATGACAATTAGTTCAAGTTAAAAAGCCTTACTTAAAAACTTATTGTTAAAATTGTTAAAACAAACTTAAACTTTAATTAAAACGCAAAAACAAAATCAACATGAACCACAGAAATATTACTAATTTAAATACACAATAAGGACTTATTGTGTATTTAAATTTGTTTATATTTCTGTGGTTGATGTTTATTTTGTTTTGTGTTTTAATTGAAGTTTTAGTTTGTTTTAACAATTTTTTTTTCTATACCTGCCTGCCATACCTTACTTCCTTCACTCAGATTAGGTAATCTAACTATTCAATCAAATTTATTTGTCTCAGCTATCTATTTAAAATAAATGACCATTTATTTCCTCCAAAGACTATATAAGAGACCTATCATTGCAAATTGATCAAACACACATAAATGGGCACATATAATATAACCGTGCATAAACATATGTACATATGCAGAATGTGTGCAGCAATCGATTTTTTTAGGAGTGTTATTAAATACCAAAAATCATTTTATGATCTGGAGAAAAAAGAAATACAAGGAGTCTGATTTTATTAAATTCACACAAACATACAAATATATTGTCACAAGCAAAAACGTTTTGATACACACACACAAACACATTCAATAGCTTCGTTTTTCTCGGTCAAGATTAGGATGTCCCTATAATAAAAGACAAGTTAATTGCGATGCTTTCTAATGAAGGATAGCATAACAAAGGATATTGATTTATATACAAGCACACATGTGCTAATGAATAAAAATGTGCTTAATTTCTACAACTAATAGAAAATAAGGTCACACTCTACCTTATACATTTTCCTTATTTTTTTCACTTTGATATTAGTTCTGTATAAGCTTTACCTACAGTAGACATAAAAATACGATACAAACAAGCTCACATTATATGTAAGAGACCAATGATCAAAAGTACTAAAAGAAACAGAAAATGGAAAAAAGACGTACGCTGCCAAACTTAATTAAATTAATATGCATAAAATATGCATGCTTCACGCTCGTATTAGGGAAGGAAAGCAAATAATTAATGTCCTTCATTACGTCACGCATCTTCTAATCTCGTCGACCAGTTTCGTTTTCCAACGGATTAAACACCTACTTCTAGAAAAATGGGATCAAGATGAAGATAGGTTTCCTTACCAGGCCCGCTCTTAATTAAGTTATATAATCAAAAGGTAAATTATTGTCGAAAAAGAACTTAAAAATGGACGAAAATCAATGGTACAAAAACATCTTCATCGAAGAAGATTGGACTATCCTCAAGGGAAGAGAGAGGAAAGAAACGGAGGAGGAGCCGAAGTCAGCTCTTGCTCTAAAAGGACGAAAATAGGCGCGATAACAAGATAGGAGAAACGAAAATTCCAAAATCCAAACATAACACTACCTCAAAGTCGTGCATGCAAGCACCCATTGCAAACAATCCAGGAATCACCCAAAGGATTTAACTTTGACTGCAGCCAAAGTTAAGAAAAATTATTTGCTACATTGGCTAGCAACTTCCCAGCTGATGACTACAACTTGAGGATTGTTGTCGGCATCATTAACAGCAAACTAAGAGCAAGCTAAGTGGCTGCCCCAGAAGAAGATAAGTCGAATGAAAGTTAGACTAAGAGAGCAGATATTTACATCGTATTGCTAAATTTTACATAGCCAGTGTGGACACATTTAAAAGCATTCAAAATAGAATAATACTGATTGTAAATAAAAAGTATAAATGTTGTAAATAAACCCTAAATTACCTTTTAAAAGCTAGAGTTAAAATAAGCAAAGTGTGCAAATACCGAATTATAATTGTTAAATACAACAACAACAACAAACCATTCAAATAAAAAGTGTGTAATACATATACCAAATGTACTAATAAAGAGAATCCCGAAACATTAGGGGAGACAAATTTAGAGTAAATAAATCAAGTAATAAAGATTAATAAAAAAGTTAAACGATAAAATTCATCAGCTTCTCTAAAAAAAAACGTTCAAATGTATAGAATAAATAAATGACATTTGCAATAAATATTTAAATTATTAAATTAAAAAAAATATATTATCAATTAATATGTAATAAAACAATTTTGGAACTAAAACGACAATTTTAAACCTAGTCAAGTAAACTATCATATATGCAAAGTAAAGGTATGTAAATGTAAAATGTTTTCTTGTATCTCGATCTCCAGATCTCATGGAGCCTCTCTAACGAACTTTCTTCCACCCCTTTGGCAGCTATTTATACTAAGGTGCATTGTAACTTTCCTATCTCTTCAGTCACCTAATTAAATTTATACACTTCACGCGAGTGTATTGTTGTAAGAGTAATATGTATAACCTGAAGATTCCCTCATTGTGAAAATTTATACTAAATGTAATATGCATTTACTCTCGAGCTTTGAGCTAATCTCGCTTCAATTTGAATTTGTCGTCTCTGATACCCGAGGCTCCTTTTAAGTATCTTAGTTTCCTATTGATTAACAGAATATCAACTCTGTGAACCCTCTGCTCTCGTCGAAGAGCATTTAGCAGTTTTAATGTCAATGCTAAAAGCTAATAGGAATATACGACATTAAAGAGATTACAAGAGTTCCTCTCCAAACCCTATTCTATACCGCTAATCAAGACCGAGCGAAAGTTTTTCTACTATCTCCGGGTAAGTATATGTCGACCTAGTTCAACCTGTGATAGAAGTTTTCTTGCCAATGTTATCACTAAAGTGTAAGCCAATTGTAAATATTATCTTTTGCTTTAATTCACTTCCGAAACATACGAGAGCATTCAATGCTCGAAGTAAATATGAAGTACGCTGAATGTATATCCATTATTCTAAAATGTTGCAAAGAAACAGCTTAGACTTTGTAGTTTCTTGCAGTAAATAATTAATTCAAGGATATAATTATATATATTCAGATAAATAAAATGCTATTACTCACTTCAATGGGAATTGCTAGTGGTAAGTAAATCGATATTATAGCATTTCCTTCGTTCGCTTCACTTCACTTTAGAAAAAGTGAAGATACCTTATATATATAAATTGATAATTATTCATTTCATCGTATTTTAAAGTCTGTCAACGCGCGGAATTAATTAAATTGTGTTTGAATTCAGTGGTTATACTAGAAACGCTAATGGAAAACTTGCCGAGAAATGTAAAACGTGGGCTTCGATTTGGAGTTCCTCGACGATGAGGAGTAGAATAATTAGGGGCTACATTTGTCCTTGAAATGACGCGAGGATATGCCAAAGAGAGTAACGTGATTAAAACAGAAACGTTACTATAGACACAAAAGAGAGAGTAAGAAGTCTCAGATTAAAGAGGAAAAAATTACTCCCCGAATTGGGAAAGCCTAGCGTCTATCCTATATAGAATGAATTGCGTTATATCCAGTCTCGCAGAGGTAGGCGGAAGCTCGACCGGATGTTTCTCTTGTTCATACGTGAGTATGTGCTAGTCGTATAAGAAAAGGTTGGGGACAGCGTCTACCAGAGACCGTTTGCTTAAAGATGCAGGGGTATAAAAACTAAAGTCATACTAAAAACCTAGAAACAACAAAAAAAACAAGCCAAAACAAATTAATAAAAACTCTAAAGAAGAAAAAAAAGTAAGGTGAGGATGTTTAAGAAATTAAAAACGGCAGGACCTCTAGCAAGCTTAATAGCCAAGAGCAGCCAAGCCAAACTAGGGAACTTTCAGGTAACTAAGTGAAGAAATCTGAGGGCTCTCAGTGCTAAACAGATGCTCATGATTAAGGTGCAAGTCACAAATCCGGAGGCAACAAAGCGCTACCACAAACCTCTAGGAAAAGTAGCAGTTACTAGCCCACGGCAGAGCAGATGGTTTAATATCGCAAAACTTTTACTCTAAATAGTCATCCAATTTTGACTGCCTTAGATACCAAACATAGTCCATATTATAGGGGAACTAATCGTTACAGGGAAGAAAGAGTGCGGTGGGCTCCCGAGCAGCGGCTACCTGAACAGTGCGGTCTACCCTTCATAACCAGGAATATCCTCCCTGTGGTTAGGAACCTACAAAAGTTTATCCGGTAACAGGTAGAGTTCTTGGCCAGCCAAGACTGAATTTTTCAAAAATCGATTGGTTTGAGTTAAAATAGCAAATAAATTGAGGGACATTCCTCGAATAATTAAAAAATATGAAATGGGTGAATGGCAGGGTAGCTAAAAGACGGAAAGCCATTAAAAAAGCAAATACTTTGCCGTAAAAATGGATGCCACACGCGGCAATAACTAGGAGACAAAACAACAAACTTCGGGAACGCCAATGCCAGTCTAACTATGAACAGATATCTTTGGGAGGGGTCAGCAGGAATATGGTTCAGAAACATATTACATTCTCCTTGAGAGATAACACACACAGTTTTTTCAAAATCACAGAGAGGAGTACAGACAACCGAGAAAGAGAGGTCCCACTTCTGCGGATTAAAGTATGTAAACGGGCAGACGAGGTAGGGTAGATTCATTTCCTTGACCTGATCAGTTAATCCAAGAGCCAGATGCCTGAGCATATTAGGAGACCTATTAAAATCATCTACAGATCCAGTTGAAAGGACACTTAGAATTTTCCGATGAAAGAAGTTGTTGATTTCGTTAAACTTACCGAATACAATTCTGAAGGCGATGAAAAAGGCGAGGTACTAAGCATAGATGATAACGGAGAACTACGCAAAGCATCGCTGGATGACGGAACACCATGAAATACACGGTTCAAAATGTTTAAGGGTGATAACCGGGCTGAAGAGGACGTCTCTCTCCAATATTCGAGCTTAGACTGGACAAAAGATAAGTATAATTTCGACAGGGACCGCCAGTAACTACCCTAAGTGGTGCGCGAGAGAGTTTTTAGAAGGTAGATAGCGTGTAAACTTTACAGCTTCAAGTCCTAGAGGTGCAGTCACCAATAGAGTTGGGATCCAGTATGACGACAAAAGAACGGAACTCAAATGTATTATCTTTCGAAACGCGTTTCGAAGAATTAGGTTATGCAGAAGTGCATAGCCTTGGTCTTGGTCTTTGTTAGTGGGGATAAAAAATTCTAAATCCTTTTTTCAGCGTCTGATTGGGTATGCTGTCAATTTCTACCTGAAGCCAGTGAGCGGTAGAAGACAAGAGAAAAGACAAACGGAGAACAGTCAAATAAAAAAATAAAGTTGTCGAAACTTAGACAGAAGGCGAAGAAACTAACATGTTTATGGCATCACAAATCAGCTGACATCTAATGTAAAGTTCAGCAGTTGAGGTGCAAACTATAAAAAAATTGACGACCGGATTAGAAAATTAGATAAAGCAAGATAAGGAACCTCGCAGGCCCCAATCTCATAGAGGAACTAAAATGCAATATTACAATGCAGTGTCAGAGGCCTTCACAATATCAGAGAATCCAGCCAGGACATCTTTTCTGAGAGCAAAGTCTTCCAACTATAATGGATCATAGACTTTAGGACTCCAAATACAACAAAAACAGTCGGCTAACTATCTTTTATATGAGATTGCAGACGAATATAAATGAATACTATCCAGCTAAAATGACTTTGTATGTAGTTTAAGTTCTCGAAAAAAGTCATAGAATACATCATTAGGCCCGGGTGGGTGGGTTAAGGGGTGATTGTAGTTCATCCGTCGTTAAGAGGTTATTATAAGGGCGGGTTTATAGGTCTGAGAAAATCACAGGGGCCTTCTTCTCAAAGCATAGTACCCTCTAAACCACACTGATAGCTTGGTAGAGAATGTTAAGATTTCTCGGTTTTCTGGGAATCAAATTTAATGACGGTTTCAACAGATAGTCTGCACAATATGACAACACTAATATTATATTTTCATTGTCCTTTCTTATGTCCTTCAATTTTATAACAAATTCATCGTGTGTTTGGGGTGAACCACGCTAATAGAATCTATCCTATTTAAGAACAATGAGACGTCGCCGAGGCCTGAACGATGAAAAAAAGTCTTTCGTTATCGAGAAGAGTATTGAAGTCACCTCTTTATATGATATTGCAGAGAATTTAGTTTTTCAGGTGGACACGAGGAGAAAATTTCTGAAAGAAACTTCGCTAAAGAAGAAGCGATCCGATTGTAGGACGTCCACGAATGTGTCAGGTGGAGATTTAAGGTATATTGATCGCCAGCTACGAGGAAAGTCTGGAAAAACAAGCAAATTCATTTTCACCAACACTGGCCGTCCCATGTATCGGAGAACATCAGGAACCGTTTGTTTTGTTGTTTTTTTAAGAGCTTATCTGGCGACTGTCTACTTGGGCATTAGTCGCCGTATTCAACATTGCCTAATATTAGGAATCTTTAAAAGAGGATGCTAAAAAAATAAAAAAGAACCATCAATAAAAATAAATCAAAGAAAAAAGGCAATTAGCAGGCAGCAAGCTCCGGCGTCGGGGGAAGATTCGCGTACCCCCGGCGCAGGAACGCGCAATCTACTGAAATAACAAAGAACAACAAAAAAAAAAAAAAAACCTAAAGTGTAGGCCCTCGTATTCCCATGCCTCCCCTTTCTCATCATAGTTTACGGTGTTTATCGCTGGTTCACCCGCTTCGAGGCTACCATTTTTGGCCTAAACTTCTGCAACTTACCAGTATAAGTTGTGTAGGGGCAGGGACTCATCCTTCCCCCATTGTGCCTTACTTCTCTTTTTTCCCTTCGGACTGAAGGATATAAATTGGGCCCTGAGGCCTCTTATTTATTCTGTTGCGAGGATTCTGCCTTGATTGCTCCGCTGAATTGTTTTTCGTTACTTACCTCTGACAATCATATTTGGAGACCCGTACTGGATTCCTTCGTGCAGCGAGGATTTTTTTCCATTGATTCATGCAAGTGTTGTCGCTGTCCTTTTGCGACTGCATCGAATTGTACTCTTCCATTTACGTTTGGAAGTGTTCTCCTTTGGAAAGCCGTTCACTCTGGGCACGTGAAAGCTCTCCCTTAGTCACGTCGCCATCTCCTCTTTGGGGAATTCTGTCATCTCGAATTCCTTCTCTCGGATACTTGGGCCTTCGAGTCATCGTTCCCCGTGGTCTCGACGCCTTTCGCCCCGATATCGCCATTTGTGGGTTCCTCCTCGCTGAAGACCGCAATCGCTTTCACCCTGTGAACTTGGGTCGAATTCACTCATCGTCGCCGAGCCTCTTTCGCCTTGGTTTCCGACGTGGGTTATTGCTTCACGTCTCTGGTATCAGGTAGCGTAGCCTATTCCATCGTCAACAGCGCGTGTCGTTTCGGCTTTTAGCAAATTATTCATAGAACCCAATTTTCTATGCGCGAATTTGGTTTGAACGATTTGTGCTCGTTAGATGGTGATAAGCATTTGTGACTTTTCTTATTATTTGATGTATCCGAATATAATTTTTTAGCAGTCAGTTTATTTCATGTTTATGTCAATGTAAATAATACTGTAAATACTTTTATATGTGTATTCATTTAACCCCTTGCAGATACCTCGTAATTTAGCACCGTCCTGATAAATTCTGGTAAATTTCTGGTAGGCCTTTCGATTCCTGGTCTTTTATAAATTTCTTGTGTGTATTTTACTTTAGCCGTGTGAACCGGGTTCTGCGATAGCCTTTATATATGTGGTGACCTTGCCAGGATTAGGTCTTGCCTGGATTTAGTTAGCCAGTATTTGTTTTTTTCCAGTTTAAGTTGTCAGGGGAGGTTGTGGTGCTTATCCGCTTGGGTATTTTAGTCGCCTCGAGCGCGCATTCACTGTCTGTGGCCTAGAAGTAAATTCCTACTCTGCATAGGATTTTGTTAGCCCTTGCACTACCGAGGTTTGCCTTTGCCTCATTTTTCAAGGCTCTGCTTAGCCGTTGTTTGTATTAATTTATTAATCTTGTGACACTTGCAGGGGTGTCTTCTGTGGTTTGGTATACACCTCGTATTCACGGTTGTTTGTTTTTCTTGCCGTGTTTATCTTTGTACTACTTACATTTGGCTACTTTGAGCATTATTTTTTTAAAGAGGTTTGCTTATTGCCTCTTGTATGGGATTTGTGTGGTCCCCATCGTGTGTTTAATCTTGTTTTTATTATTTTTGCCCCCATTTATTTAACATTCTTTTGTCTGTTTACTTATTAACTCTTGCGTGTCATTTCATTTTCGCGTTTGTTACTCATAACTCTCGTGTTTTCTTCTTTGCAGAGTTAACCTGCTCACTTATTTTGGGATTTGTAACCTACTCGTATAACTCTCATTATCAACTTAACATTAATTTTTTTTTACTGACTCGCGTTTTCTGCCATTTTGTCCCACATTAAAGAGCTTAAGGACCAAACAGTGGAGCTGGGCTTCACTAGTAATGAAATTGCTCCGTATGTCCTCCAACAACAAGCGTTTAAACGTGAGGAACTTTAAAAGAACCGCCAGGGAAAAAGGGAAGAACGTCAAGTCCAGAGGGAAGAAGAGGATAGAAAGCTTCAGCTAGCCCAAATCAAAGTAAAAGCAAAGAAGGCCCAAGCTAAGTCCAAACCGAGAAGGAAGTTAAATTGGCTCGCATCTCCGCAGCTCAGCAACATACTTCTCTTCAATTCACTGACCCGGTGAGTGGTCCGAAACTTCCTCTATTACAGGATAGCGAAGAAATTACTTCTTATCTCAACCACTTCGAGAGGGTTGCCGAATTACTCCAGGTTAACCCCGAGAGTTACGCCGTGAGATTAGAAGGCCTACTTACCGGTAAGGCTGCGGAGGTTTATACCTCCCTGCCCATGAATGTCACTAGGGACTACAACCTTTTGAAGAGAGCCCTTCTTACCAGCCTAAATAAAACTCCGGATGGCTACTAGACCGACTTTGTCAGCGCTAAGGTTTATCCGTGTGAAACCTTTCATCAATTTCCATTTTACTTAGACCAATTTTGTCAGGCATAGGTCGAATCCTACGGCGTCGGTAACGCTTTTTGATGGGCTCAAGGAATTTATAATCTTGGACTAATTTCTTTCTTACCTCCATTCTGAGTTGTGCGCCTTCATCAAGGAACGTCAACCCCCCTACTCTATCGGAAGCAATCCAGCTGGCATATAATTGAACTTCTGATCACCCTAGTCTTTCTAGAACTTTTAGCTCTCATCCCAAGAAGTCCGTGTGCCCGTCCAACCCATCTTCGAAGAAGAAGACAACTTCGTCCACAGCTAAGAGCACCTCACAGAATTGCTCCTCCACCCTGACGTGTCAAGGCTGCGGTGAGGTTGACCACATTCGTCTGCAGTATACAAGGAACCCCGTGCTTTCAAGGATGGCTCGTCTTCGTCGAAATCCTTTAAGGTGGGATTCTGTCTTTCCGACCGAAGTGTTCTTCATTTTCAGGCTTCTGGTACTATTAACGGGGCCTTGGTTTCGACCATTATCAGGGACACTGGTTGCTCTTGCGTAGTCGTCTCTGAGGATGTCTTGCCAGACACTGTCGTCACCGCCTGCAAAAAAGTGTTAGTGGCTGACTTCTTGGGACAAGTTGACTCATTCCCCCTCCTCTCCTGCTACCTTCATTGCCCTTACTTCGAAGGATGGACGGACGTCATTAGAGCACCAATTAAATTCGCTAGTGTGCTGGTTGGAAACATTCCGGCAGTTAGGAAGCTTGATGCTTGTAAATCTTTACCTTTCCCAGCTCCACCTCTGTCATCTGCAACCCTTACTCCACCGAGAGCTTCTTCCATTACCACCGGAACTCCATCAGCACCTAAACTCTACCATGTTCGTGCTGTCCAGGCCAGGAGCAGGAAAAATGAAACGAATTCACCACTTAGCTGTGCCTGCCCTCCAGCTCCTTTCCGTGACGCCTGACGACTTCTGTCGCCTGAAAACTTCCTGTGGAACCTTCTCTGCTGTTCGAGCTAAAGCCGCCTTAGAAGAGATCGAGCGAGTTAGAAACTGGGCTAGTTACCAGTTCCTCAAGGTTGACGGCCTCCTTTATCGGAAATGCCTAATACCTGACCATCCCCATAAGGTAGGCAAGTTAACCTTGGTTGCTCCCCGTGAGTGTCGCCCGGTCATCCTTTTAGTTGCTAATGAGAGCCCGTTGGCTGGCCATTTTTCCCACAGGAAGACCGAAGTGAAGGTCAAAGGAATTCTATTAGCCTTGAATGGGGTCTGACATTCGTGCTTTCTGGCGTTCTTGTGATAAGTGCCAACGCTTCTTGGCCAAAGAACGTGTGCAACCGGTGCTTCTTCAGCCAATGCCCATCGTGACCGAGCTTTTCGCCCGAATCGCCATTGATTTGGTGGGATCTCTTTCCCCGCATCTTCTGACGTTTACATGTTCATCCTTAACCTAATTTATTTTGCCACAGGGTTTTAAGAGGCTGTGCCATTAAAGGATATTGATTCTGTGTCCGTCGCCGAAGCCTTACTTACCATCTTTATTCGAGTAGAAATCCTTCGGGAAATTATATCCGACCGTGAGACTTAATTTACATCCAACGTTATGAAAGAACTTCACAAGCTGCTGGGTGTCAAACCTATCTTCACCACACCTTTCCACCCCGGTGGAAACAGAAGGATCGAGAGACTTCATGCCACTTTGAAGGCTATTCTCCGTAAGTTGTATTCGGAGAAGCCTCGAGAGTGGCACAGGTACCTTATTCCAACCTTGTTTGCCCTTAGGGAACTTCCGAGTGACCGAACTGGGTTTTCGGCCTTTGAATTGTTATATGGTCGCTCAGTCTATGGCCCACTATCCGTTCTCCGAGATTTGTGTGAAGATCGACCCCTCCAGGACGACGATTGGACCAGCTTTCAGTAAGTCATCGAGCTGCAGGAAAGGTTGACCGAATGTTCTAACAATGCTGCCCAACATGCCGAAGTCAGCAAACCACGGTACAAGATTATTTCGACCTTAAGTCACAGGACCGGCAATTTAAACCGGAAGATGAAGTCTGGTGCTCCTTCCCAGTGACACCAGTAACTTATCGTAGCCTGGAATGGCACGTATAAGGTACTTGGGAGGCGGGGTAAGGTAGATTATCTCATCCAGGTTCCTCGTGGACCCCGTCTCTATCATGCTAACCTTGTGAAAATGTATCATCACAGGGCCCAGGTGCAGCAAGTGGAAGTTCTAGACGAAACTTCACCCTGGAGGAACTTATGGCTCCTGGGAGGGAAAGACTAAGCATCGTCGAGGAAGGAGACTCGGACAACTTCCTTCTTTGACACCCGATGGTATTATTGATTATCTTTCGTCTGAACACCCCGAGTTCGTTTTGGAGGTCGACCACAAACCACTCCTCTATCTGTAAACATTCAAGGGCAATAAGGACAGACTAATTTGGTGGGCTCTAGCCCTACAGGCATATATGTTTAGGGTTGTTCACATCGATGGAAAGGACAACCAAGGGACGGACCTTTTAAGTAGGTCATCTATTTAATTATTGTATATATTTTCCCTTGTATATACTTTACACTTCCTTTTTTCATTTACTCCTCAGTAGATTCTTGCCTCGGGGCTGGTGTAAAGGCTTAGGCCCTCGTATTCCCATGCGATCCCTTTCTCATCATAGTTTACGGTGTTGATCGCAGGTCAACACGCTAAGAGGCTACCCTTTTTGGCCTAAACTTCTGTAACTTATTAGTCTAATTTGCGTACGGGAAGCGACTCATCGCACCCCCTCCTTGTGCCCCACTTCCCTTTTTCCCCTTCGGACTGAAGGATATAAATTGGGCCGTGAGGCCTTTTAATTTATTCTGTTGCAGCGAGGATATTTTGCCATTGATTCCTGCCAGCGTTGTTGCTGTCCCTCTGTTGGCTGCATCAAATTATGTTCTTTCAGTTAAGTTTGGAAGTGTTCTTTGGGAAGCCGTTCACTTTGGGCACGTGAAAGCTCTCCCATAGTCACGTCGCCATCTCCTCTTTAGGGAATTTTGTCATCTCTAATTCCTTCTCTAGGATCCTTCGAGTCATCGTTCCCCGTGGTCTCGACGCCTTTCACCCCGATATCACCGAATGTGGGTTTATCCTCAGTGAGGACCGTCATTGCTTTCACCCCTGTGGACTTAGGTCGAATTCACTCATCGTCGCCGAGCCTCTTTCGACTGCGCGTCCGACGTGGGTTATTGCTTCACTGCTTCGATATCAGGTATTTTGGATTAAGTCTTTCTTCTTACGTACCTTTCAGATTAATTAGTTTTATTCATGTATCTTTGGGCATTCGGGTAAGGGACGTAAGACAGGGAGGTTATTCCGGGAACAACTGTCCCTAGAGTAGCGTAGCCTATTTCATCTCCAACGGCGCATGTCGTTTCAGCTTTAAGCAAATTATTCATAAACTCAATTTTGTATGCGCTAATATCTATTTGGTTAAAACGACTTGTGGTCGTTAGATGGTGATAAGCATTTGTGACTTTTCTTATTATTTGATGTACCCGAGTATAATTTTTTAGTAGTCAATTTATTTCATTTTGATGTTGATGTAAATAATAAAGGAAATACTTTTGTGTGTATTCATTTAACCTCTTGCGGATACCTCGTAATTTAGCAGCATCGTGATAAATTAAGGGAAATTTATGGAATGCCTTTAGATCTTTGGTTTTCTATAAATTTCTTGTCTGGATTTTATTTGGGCCGTGTGAACCGGGTTCCACAATAGCCTTTACATAGTAAATAGAAGGAAGATGCCGGCCTCACGCCAAAAGTCTATAAGTCCTCGAGTCAATGTGCACGAACTCGGCCCGAGTACAAGGGACAGGCGGTAATGACACCGCCCATCCCGATACCGGGACAGGTAACGTGCGTGGAGAACGCCCAGACTGGGATATTCAACAAGAATGTGCCGAATAGTCTCGGGGACAAATCAGTCTTCAGAGTGTGGCGCTGGCGAGCGCTTCCATTAAATGGCGGTGCGTCCCGTGACTGTGTCAATTTCATAGACGACAAAAAGCCACCTGAAGCATTCGAGGCATTATGGGGTAGGTCCATGTGAACAGTCGTGGTGCAATGGCACGCAACTTTATGTTCCCTTTGACCGTCTCCCATCTTCTTTACCATCAGCCCAAAGCGCTGCCCTTATTCTGCTATGTAATCGGTACGAGGAAGAGCGAAACGCTAGTCCGGTCGCAGAGTCCTCGTGAACCCTTTGGTGCCCTCATTGGCACGCTCATTCCCCGCAATTCCTACATGTCCAGCAATCCAGCAGAAGATAATTTCGACATCCGCCCTGTTGCCAAAACCGTGGCGTCAAGGACATCGCGAACCAGCGTTTGCGGAGACTACAATGCCCAGAGAGCCCTCAGGGTGCTTCGGTCTCTGAATCAGGCACGTCTAATAATCTCCCATACCGAGTGGTGTTATTGCCACCTACTCGGCCATGAAGACAGGCGCAGGACCTTGCCAGGCTCTGCTGACTTCAAAGAGAGGGGATACAGCGTGGAAGCTGACCCCCTCTTGGGACTTTAAGCCATCTTTATACACTGGCATGGTTCCAGCGCCACAAGAGGTGAGCTCCAAAAAGGTCAAACGCAATACTCCAGGCTCTCTAAAAGCCTTGGGAGTAGAGGGGTGGTGACAAATAGCCAAAAGTGGTACATTTCATGGTGGCTTCCTTGGCTGAACCAGGAGTGCCACAGGCCAGAGATCTTTACCTAGCTCTCGAATGCGTTTTCTGCCCTAAATCCAAAGGGCTTAGGTTATGAATGGCGTCTCTTGGCGGCATAGGCACCGTCGAAATCAGCTGCGGATGCAGTAAGAGCTGTTGGCTACTAAGGAAGGTGCCGGGCTCGCGCATACAGGCGAATAATGCACTGCGCACGGCGTAGAGCGAGTGGAATCTCCCCAGCATCGACTAGAAGGTTCTCATTGGGGAAAGTGCGAAAGGAGCCGGTCGCCAATGAAGGCCGTTGTGGTTGATCAAGTCCACTTTCCGCAATACACACTCGGCTGCGGATGCATAAAACCAGCATACGTAGTCAAGCTTCGAACGAACAAAGGATCCGTAAAAAAGTAAGGTAGTAGCCCAAAACGCGCCCCAAGTGCTGAACGTCACGAAACGGAGAATATCCATGGCGCGGGTACAAGAGAACCTAAGGCTGCGAATATGAGCCTCACACGTGTGGCTTCGGTCAAATTCAAGAGCAAGGAAACGGTGTGATTCAACCACTTCTAGGGTTAGCCCATTAAGTAACAAGTCTGAGTCAGAGTGGAGCTGTGGATGGCGGCAGAATTGCACCACCTTAGTCTTGGCTAGGGGAAACCGAAACCTGTACGCTTAGGCATAGCAAGAGACGCGGTTCAATGCCTGTGGAGTCGACGCTCCAGAGTTGGCCTCTGAGCCGCGGCAAAAAAGATAGAAAGGTCGTCCACATAGAGCTTAGCGAGAACATCTTTCGGCAGCATCGATTTGATTCCGTTGATGCTTAGGGCAAAGAGTGTGACACTGAGACACCTACTTGCGGGACACCCTCGTCCTGCTCCATTGGGCTGGAGAAAGCCTTTCCCACCCGTAGACGGAATCGCCGATGGGGGCGTGCGACGCCCCCAATCGTGTGGAAAGTCTTCATGATACCGTATCGCCATGCGGTATAATAGGCCTTCTCCTGATTGAATAAAACCGTGGCGTATTGAGGACAAAGGCCTCGCAGACGGAATTTTTCAGTAGGAGCAGAGCATACTACATGGTATGGAACTTGCAGGAGTCGCACTGTTTAGAAGACAGATGGCCTACGCTTTCCAGTAAAAAAGCTAATCTATCATTTACCAATTTCTCCATCAACTTGCACACGCAAGAGGTTAGAGAGATTGGGCGAAAACCAGCCGGAGTAGAGTCATCTCTCCGCGCTTCTTGAAAGGCGAGCACAGTAGCGATTCACCAGGAATCTAGGAGGAGATGCTCTACCCAGATCCTGTTGAACATACCTTTCAGAAGGGTCATGCTTCGCTTGCCCAGATTTATCGGAACAAAGCTCTAGCCAGACGAAATTTAGTGACCGTGAAATCGTTAGGGCGGCACCTATAGCGCATGTAGGCATATCGTTTCTGTTTCAGGGCAGTTTCTCACTCGGCTGACCACCACGGGTGTGGTCAACCTGCAAAACGGCCAAACCTTCTAGGATAGTAGCTAGGCCCGCGGCGATGAAGTTACTGGAGAAGAACTCAACGTCCTCATCTAGCGAGCTAAACTCCTCGAATGAGTTAGAGAATTCAGTTATTTCCTGAAATGCAGACCAACGCGCCCGCGCAAAGCACCACCGGCGCGGGCTCTCGGGCGGCAGGGGCACATAAAATGAAATTTGAATGGAAAAGTGATCACTACCATGGAGGTCATCGACCACTCCCCAATCAAAATCGGACTGTGCATCTGGAGACCACAAAAATAGTTCGAGGCATGAAAATGAAGCGGTTTTTGGGCATTGATGCGTAAACTTATCTACATTTAGAACACCCATCTTAAGCTCGTCAATCAGGTCGCCATGAACTTCCACGGGGTTGATAGAGTAGTCTACCCAGAAGGGGTGTCTACTGTTAAGATTTCTGAGCAAGAGAAAAGGCCTCGGCAACCATACCACAACGCGCGCAAGTCTCCCACGTCGAAGTCGGCTGACAGCGGAATGTACGCGAAATTAACAGCATACCTACAATCAAGATGCAGCTGCACAGCTACTGCCTGAAAGGAGGTTTTGAAACTACAAGAAAGAACGGATGCATCATGCCTGGTGTAAATCGCACATCTTGCAACCCTGCCCTCTTCCTATGGTGGTGGGGTACCAAAACCTTTGTACCTCAAGAGGGTGGGCAGGTGGCATGCGCCCAACATGGTCTCCTGAAAAAAATATAGCTAACGGGGAACGGGAGGAGACGAGCCTTCGCAGCTCATCCGAGTTGGCCCGGAGTCCGCGACAATTCCATTGAAGAAATATGCGCTCCAGGCCTAGCTTAGAGAAGATGAAGGGGCCTTCTTCGAAGACAAGACCCTCACGGAAATGGCCATACGCTTTCCAGAGGCAGAACCCCAGGTGATTTTAGCCGGACAATGCGTTGAACGCACAGTCACCTTCAAGGACTTATTGGGGGAGGTTTAGCTCGCCATGCGAGTCTTTTCCTCCCTCCGCCTCGAAACCTTAGGCGTGCGTTGCGCCTTCGGAGGGGGAATCCTCTCTTTTCGAGGATCCACCGTCTCCGAGCCACCTACCCCACCACCGTGCGTGGGCGAAGGAGCCGTAGCTCCTTTGTTGCTGTCCTAGCGCCAAATTTCAGGGGTGTTGCTTCCTGTGAGTCTATCGACTCGTTGGAGGTGCGTGGCCGTTTCGCCTAACAGGAAAAGGTCACGCTGGGGAAAGGGAGCTAGCCCTGGTTTTAGCCGGGTCTAGGAGTGGACCCTTTATACCACCAGTTTTATCAGGGGCAGAAATGACTGTACTCGTAGGCCTGGATGGGCCAGTAGCAGAGGATTTCTTTTTTAACATTAAGCCATAAGACGTCCCAGGTAGCACCGAGCGCGGCAGGACCAAGTCCTTAGCCTCACAAAATGAGAGACGATCCTGAGACTGAACGGCTAAGATTTCCTTCTCAAGGAGATACGCACCACATTGATTCTAGATGCCGGTTGCGACTCTCCGCAATTGACATACCTGGCATCACACGATTTGGACTTATCGTTTGTGGCCTTGGAGAAACTTACACAGGTTTCGAGTAACCCCAACTTTGCACGTTGCGAGGAGCGATTCGTATGGCCGAAGCGGTAGTAGCAATAGCACATCCGCAGGTCACAGTCACAGGCGTGCCATAAAGTGTCCGTAGGGCACGAATCATGGCCGTCTCGGAGGGATTCGACGCATTCGCCAAAAGGCTCCTGTCCGAGAAAAGGGTCCCCTCCAGCTCTCTAACAATCACACTAGTCAAAGCTCTCCTCTGATGGATCATGTTGCCCTTAGCCAAAATGCTAATATCAGTCGACCGAATAACGAGGAAGCGTTTGAAGCCAGCGGGCTCGAAAATGCCGCCTAATCTCTAAATGACGGGCGCCGATGTAATCGAGGCTCCGGTCTGCGGACTAGCTCTGCACCAAGGGTGGAAGAGGAACGGATGTGCTGATCTTGGCCTGGTCGCTTACCGAAGTAGCAGCAGACCTATCCGTCCCCGCAGCCCCTGCGGATAGAGAGAAGCCTCGAGTCTTTTTAGTCTATTTTTCTTTTTTTTTTCTTTTTAGGAGAGGAGGGTAGGGAATATACCCGCTTCTACCCTCCGCCGGAATGAGGCACCAGGCCGGATGGAACGGCCTCAGCAAGGTCCTCCTCCTAGATGGGGAAGGCCCTGGCAGTCGCAGGGGCACCGGTCGGAGGAGATCCCTCCCCTCCTTTTACTAACTTGGAAACCCTACCGTTTGAGAAGGACCTTGCATAGGGCCGAACTCAAGTTTGGCGCTTGGCGCCGAGCCTGGAATCGCTCCCATGGAAAGCCCTAACGTCTGAGGCTGGCTTGCTTTAAGAACCATGTATATCATGGTAGAGGGGGCTCCAATTGGCAATCCCTCGCAGGACACCACAGGCCCCAGTGGCAGCGGTGTCACAAGTCAAGTCTGGGGAGGTACAGGCCTTGATCCCCTCTAGGTTTAAAATTCTAGCCAGCAGGTCTTTTGAGGGGAGCGACCGACGGGGCCTGTCTTCCCTCTCCTCCCTTAAAGGATTTGCCTACCAAGCCGCTCCAATTGGAAGCGGTTGGCTATGGGCTGCCTGCTGGCTTTCTTGGCTGTCCCCTTGGAAAGTAAAGGGAGGACTGCTGCTGGAAAGAGGGAGGTGCCTGAAGGCACCTCCATAAATTGGGATGAAGGGGAGTCCCCTTCACCCGTAGGTAAAGGACAACATGCCACGGGTTCACAGCAATTCTTATCAAATCTTCACTAATTTTGAAAACATCTACTTACAGGAGGGGAAAAACGAAGTTTGTCCGAAAAACTCGGCACTGTTGTCAATTGAGATCTGCATCCATATTGAATACGAATGCAACTGACATATGCTGAGAAGGCAGGAATGGAACGAGTTCTAGTAGCGCGAGGATCATAATGTGGAATGAGTGTGAAAGTATTTATTTACTCATAAAAGTAAATAAATTTTTACTTCATTAAGTCGGCTCACCACCCTATAGTGGGCTGTTCATGAGGTTGGGGGTCTTTATGCTGGGGAGGAAATGATTCATCTAATATGAGGCCTAGTAATACTATTCCTGATATACCACGGTAACCTAAAGCGTCCTAGACGGCAGCACCGTACCAATGACTTAGCAGTACCGCAGGTGTCAAATGGCTCTATATCCCCACGTGAGACTAGTCCCTCAATGGAATGACAGATTGATAAGGCAGAGTTAATCCAGGCTCCCGTTTGCCACCAAATCACGCCGAAGAAGTATGATATCACTTTAAGGTGGCAACTCTGGAGAGACACTAGATTTTCAGACTGAGGGCACGGGTCTTAGGGAAGATTTCACCCACGGTCAACATGTAGAAGAGATAATCCCCAGTGAGCTATCGAAAAAAATGAACACGGGTCGACAACAAGAGAAGAAACCTGATATCTGAGTAGGCAAAGTAAAAGATACTTAATACATAAATTTTATATAACAATTAAAGGGATTAAAAGTCTAGTTCACAGCCAGCACAATATTGCGAGCTAAACCCCTCTCGGGCGAAAAGGTAAAACTCCGTATCAATAAAAATACTACAAATAACCAGCCTCAGAGAAACAATAAATTTTGTTTATTGTGCGGAGCTGAGGAACATTCCTGAAGAGATTGCACTAATACTCTTGAGAAAGGCATATTTTGTGTTGAATCTCGTCATACAATGACTATTTCATGTCCGGTAAAGTAAGTTATCATAAACAAAAATCAGAAATACGTTCTAAGGAAGAAGAAAAATAAACAGAACAGCATATACATCTTCAAAGTTTGGTAAGGCGGGCAAAAACTAACCATGTAGATAGGAGACAGTCATATACATTTAAAACGAAAAGTCTTCAAAGTTAATGGAAAATTATTACGCCTATATGGCCAACCTAACCGATTTTGAACATTAAAGAATGAATTTAACGATATGCTGGGCAAATATCAAAACGGTCATAAGGTGATTGAAGAAATAGCCTCCTTCAGCAATTTTTTCCATATGTATTTTAACCTAAACCTATGTTAATACCTCTTCCACCCCTACCCCTGTCAATCTGCACGATCTATGTAAGTGTTCGTGCTGTTAAGCCACGACGGAAATTTTCCACTAATCAGAGTGTGCATATCTAAATCGTCATCAGAATTAAAAACTATAGGCTACGCAATTTTTAGATGAAAAACTTATCCATACCTAAATTTCAGTCCTATTCGAGCCAAAGGTCTCCTTCGTCAATTATGACATGTTAGGATTCAATTTCTACTTACCTTTCGACCAGCCTCAATCTCATGATTTACGGGTCTCATAACACCTTTTCCACCTCTGCCTTCTTTACTTTTCTAGAGTGAGTTTAATGCATAGAGATATTTTAACTGATATACCACCCATTCTCCCCGTCAATTTGGTCACAGAAGAAATCAGTAAATAGGTCAATGACCTAACTTCAACAATTTTATACAATGGATATTATTTTATGATCAAGAAATATACTTTATATAAATTTGAATGCCTAGAAGCAAAAAATAAAACTATATCCGGCATAGTAAAACAAACGCCGAATTCGTCGTATATTACATAAGATAGAATTTATACCCGGAAAGGAAACCAGAAACTATTTCCTGACAAAGTCTTTTCGTCCGACCATTTCACACAGCTCTTTGACTGCTCTACCCTCGGTGTAAAGCAAAGCCATAGATCTAAGCGCCTAATATAAAATAATAATTAAAAAAATATCTAAAATTAATCAACTATTATTGCATACATTGGCTTCCGTCAAAAGATTTTGATGAAGTTTGTGTTGTCTTTGTCTGCGTAAAATATATTTTTAAAGGTTACTTACTGATTACTATGTAATTTTGAGGAGGGCAGTGATTTAGGCATGAAAAGAGATGAATATATTTGTGAGAGAATCAAGATCCGAATGCAGATTCTGGGTCACTTATTCAGCTTCTTTAATAATTTGAGAGAGCATTTTCTGATAGTTTTGCTAATATCACAAATTAAAGTTAGTGAAATTAAAACTACCAACGAAAGAACAACTTATGATGCTCTACGAAAATGGAAAATTTGATCTTCGTCCAGACATGGATCCGGATCCAGTGAGATTAAAATATATATTTTTAAGTGAAAAATTCACTGAGTCATAGTACGGTAATTGTAACTGGTATAAACATAGGACTACTATCATTGTGTAGCTGGGATAATGTAAATGAATAATAGATCCTTTTTGCTACTATGTTAAGTAACGAATTAAAATTATGTAAGTACTGCACTCAATTAACTTTGTTATACTTTTTAATTCCCTAAAAGTAATAAATAATTTGTAATTTGAGTACCTTCGCTTCTACTTTGTTGTTTTTTATTATGTTACTTTTACTTCATTACATTTTGAAAAGCATAGAAGTATTCGTTACTTATCATTTAATTTTGACCAATCACAGACGTAGAAGCGTGTACTCTGGTTTGGACGAATCATAAGCGCCTGTTGATGTTTGGACAAATCACATTCCTCCTTTTATACAAGATAGATAATTAATTTGTCGCTCCAGTTTTCTCGCCTGAGAAGGTCGTCAGTTTATTGAATTATTGCTTATTGTCCTAGACTCCTGATGCCTGAAGTGATTGGTACATTACTATTTGTCGCTACTTATTACTTCATGAATAATATAATTTATTACTTTTACTTTTACATTTAAGTTGGGGTATTTTTAATTGTACTTTGAGTATTTTTTCCAGGGTGACAATAATTTTATTTAACTATTAAAGCAAGGTACTCTTTACAACACTGGTGATAAGGAGGGGTGCAGGGTAAAATAATTATATGATTTTATTTAATTTGGTCTATAGCTGAATCAGTAACAGCCAGATTCATTCAGATATATTATAGCAAATCCTAAAGATATGTTTTCAGGTTCCGGAATTATTATGCGTATATTACTTCATGTAATATTAGAGTCTCTGGTCTAAATATTAATATATTTAAAAGTTTGAATTTAATACTTGTTTTTAGTCGCGTGCGCGCAACTCTATGAGATAATATTTCGGCAATAACATCCTAACTATCCGGCCGATTCTAACGAAATGTAAGACCCTAACTAGGGTCAGATTCCTTCCCTTGTTGAATCTTTTGGAGGTAGTAAGGTAATAAGTGAGAATAATTGAGAGCACGCGATGTAGGTCTCTTGACCTTGTTTCAAAATGTAATACTATTTTGGTTCGGACTCTTGTTTTTCACGTGAATACTTCTACTTTCTACGAATAAACATTTAACGGCAGAGTTTATTTGTTTTTAAATTCGCTGATGATGTGTCTCAGATGAACACTCTTATAAGCGTCGATTTGCCTTAGTTCATCATAGTTCGAGGTTTAATAACTCTGGAGTTAGTGGTAATATTCATTTCATCATTGTTCGAGGTTTAATGACTGAAGTCAGTGGTAATATTCATTTTATCATTGTTCGAGGTTTAATGACTCTGGAGTTAGTAGTAATATTCATTTCATCATTGGTCGAAGTTTAATAACTTTGGAGTTAGTGGTAATATTCATTTCATCACTGTTTGGGTTTAATGACTCTAAAGTTCGTAGTAATATTCATTTCATCATTGGTCGAGGTTTAATAACTTTGGAATTAGTGGTAATATTCATTTCATCACTGTTCGGGTTAATGACCCTGTAGTTAGTGGTAATATTGATTTCATCATTGTTCGGGGTTTAAGGACTTTGGAGTTAGTGGTAATATCCATTCCTTTCGAGTGATTACCATTTTCCATTAATAAGGATATCACTTGTAGGCATTTTTGAGATGAGAGAGATAGCAAAGACCTTTTTCTTTCAATTATTAAATTGAAATTATGGTAATTGTACTTTATTAAAAGAAATTTTCCTTAAAAAAAACACGAATATACTGGTCACAACCTACATGAAGACAATGCATTAAACAGAGGTTAGGTTAGTTTAACGTAGTTCAGAGGGAACAAAATGGATGTACTAAAGTAAATTTAAACAAAGCTCGCGCAGACATCCACCAGTCAGTGAGAACCGAAGAAATGATTGAACATGCTACGATGAAACTTCTGGAAATACGAATCTGTTGCGAAAATAGTTGAATTCACAAGTGAAAATAATCAGGGAATCACATTGTTAGAGTAGATTGGAAATAATTTCCGCAAAAAATGCACCTCCAATATCATCTCAAGACTTATTTCCATCCTGAATACAGGGTGGACCCACTCACAAAACCGGCTTCCATCTATCGATCGGCTTCATTTCTTAATTCGACCAAATATTAAGAAATGAAGTCTATCGAAAGTTGGAGCCCGTTTTGTCAAATGTCATTTTTCAAATGGCATAAATCAATTCACTCATTTTTGGGAAAAAATATTTTAATTACTGACGAGGACGGAAAAGTAAATACCCATATTGCAAGAGATCATACTTTGGAAAATTATAACAGATGATGCGGTTGGTGGATATCACATAATAATACCGCCTGCTTCTTATAAGCACTCTGGAGAAAGCCTTAGTCGCCACTAGGGAAGTCCTGTGCTATCCACCAACCGCACCATCTGTTATAATTTTCAAAATTTGTCAAAAAGTGTTTATCGTAGATACCCAAAGAAATCATGTTTAATTCTCGTTTTCTCTTAAGAATAGCATGAAATCTTAAGTATAACATTTGTTGTTTCGAATGAGAAACTGACTAATACTTGATCTTCCGTGGTGGTGACTAGGGCGTTCTCCAGGGTGCTTATAGGAAGTGAGCAGTATCATTATGTGCTATCCACCAAGAAAACATACACAATTAAAAAAAAACACTGAACTCAATTTTTTATTACGGGGATATTCGAAGAATAAGGTCTAGTTCTCCCAGTTCACAATAAAGCGCATTGGAAGAAAAAATGCTTGAGCAAGGAATGATCTATAAAGCCTAACTGTGCTTGGAGAGAAATGGAAAGCATGTGGAGGGAAGCAAATTCGATATATATTTTACCCCCGATAGACAAGTATTTCACGAGCAAAATCTCGTTCAACCAACACAAGGGCAAATTTTCATGAGAGATAAGAATAAATAAATGTAAATTAGAGAAAACTTTATAGAAATTTTTTTAAAATGGGGAAGAACGAAAATAGAAAACAGAGACAAGATTTGAAACAGCGAAATCGTGTGAAAGAGAAATACCTTTTTTTTATCATCGCAAAATAATAAATCCAACAATTTCCACTCACATGAGGAGAATTTTAATGGATATTTTGATGATCGAAAGAAAAGAAACTGAATTTAAAATATGTAAAAAAACAATCTTGAAAACATTTTCATCTTTAGAACCGAAAAATTTCAAGTCTTGGAAGTATAATAAAAGAGTCTTAATAAAGAGCTCAAACATATTCGATTCGATTTCTAAATCAATTTAAAAAATTTAGCCGCAAACATATTTCTATTTTGTCAAGGATAAATCAACTAAACAGTTTCAAAATCTCAAAGTTTGTCTTAGAAACTTTGAAATTTGATGGTAAACATTGTATTCAACTCTGAGGCCAGTATTTTCTTAAGGATTAGCGCGGAAAATTCCCTTTTTTATGTTTCTCATTATATACTCACACAAATATACACACATAACCTCATAAAACACATGTATGGATAAGGATTCAAGATGAGCATAAAAAAGTAAAAATTACCGTGAATAATGTGCTTTCGTCGTGATTTAAAAGGACTTTAATTAGACTTTTATAAATAACTGGGTAATAAATGGAAACTAATTTCCCATTCCCAGTTAGTAATATAAAATCCATGTATGTTCTCTTGGATGCCCATTGGAGAAATCATACAGGCAAGTATCTAAATAAATTAGCTAAATGCACCTACTTGTAGATACGTTAGTGGTATTTAGCATAATATTCTCCTTCTTGAACCTCATTATCCAAAATTCGTGTATAATCAAGGATTCTCATCCCTGGATACCTGTATAAAAAGTATGAATAAAAATGAAACTAGCATAATACGTTTAATTAATAATAATGTAGAAGAGAAGGATGAAGTTGGATAAGAATAACAGTAAATTAACTACGAAGAAATTAACTTCACTCAAAATGCACACTTAAATTCTCAAAAATAGGATTAACTTAAGTGATCCACCTAGTTAATATTACTAATTTGATCGTTTCTTTGTAGAGATTTGAGCGAATATACAACCACCCTAATGTGTCACAATTGTAGTTAATATTAATATAATTTGATAAACTTAGAAAGCTATGTTTTGATGTTTGAATAACAGAGTAGATACTGGACTTAATATCTTTCATTATGGGTAACAAATATCAGGTTTCTGCGTCTACAGTCCTCGATAATTCTTAAGACTGACAGATTTACCTAGGGAGAATGTAACTGTACCTTCACATTTAGCTTTACCTTAGTTTCCTTTCTAAAGGAGCAGTTCTCTCCCTAACAACGCACTAGTATGTATCTGCTTCGTCTTGCTATGAACTAAGGACTCCAATTCTATTTGCACTACTTGAAACAAGATGTAATTGCGCAGAAATGTGTATCGTTGCACTAGCAGGGTAAAAACAAGGTCGGAAAGCAATTATGATGTATAGAAGTATAGGAATTATTTTTGGAATCAAAGGGATTAGGCCTCCAACTAAAGGAAGTTACCATGAAATTAAAGGAAGTGACAAAAATATTAAAAGAGGTAACCTTGCAATCACAAGAATCACACTTGCCATCAAAGGAATTAACTTACAAATCAAAAAATTAACCAAGATAATTAAAGGAAGTATAAAGATGTATCAAAGAAGGTAACCAGGGAAACATAAGATGCGATCTTTAATCAAAGAAATTAACCTTGAAACCAAATAAATAAGTTTTGCAATTAAAGAACTTAACAAAGGAAGTAACTTTGAAATCAAAGCAACTAAAATAGCAAAAAAGATTGTTTTTGCAACAAAAGGCTTATAATCTAGGGAATTTACTTGGTAATTATAGTAATAAACCTTGTAATCAAGGGAATTAAACACGAAATAAAAGGAATATAACTTGCAAGCAAATGAATGAATAGTTCTTTTAAAGGATTTAACCTAGAATTCAAAGTAATCAAAATTGCAATAAATGGAATTGAGGTTGCAGTCGAAAAAAAGTAACCTTGTAATCAAAATAATTAAAATCGCAATCAAATGAATTAATAGTAGTGTCGTGGTAGAGCAATTATATATATATATATATATATATATATATATATATATATATATATATATATATGTATATATGAATGCAATATCCCGCAGGAAAAAATGAAAAGGTGTTTCCAAGTACTTTCGAACTTTATTAAGTTCCTTATCAAGTTTGAAAGTACTTGGAAACACCTTTTCATTTTTTTCCTGCGGGATATTGCATTCATTTGCCACCCTCACGTGATACTTTGTGAGTTTTTCATTTCCTCTATATATATTTATATATATATATATATACTGATGGGCTGGGCGGGATGAGTTAATTAGAGTGGGAGATAAAACCGTCCTCCCAGCACGTGGGAATTAAAGATCAAAGTAAGCGAGTGCAGATTGGCCTAAAAGACTTAGTTACGTCTGGGTGCAACTCAGGTTATTTAAAGAGTGCAACAAAAATATTTAATAACATAAAAGGAAATATTAAATATTTACAAAATTGGACAAATAAAAATATTTGGTCAGATGAAAAATGAAACTCGGCTGTCGGTCGAAGGGGATACGATAAATGGATTAAAGTGGGTTGATGATCTAACGCGGTTCAGAGACTTTAAAGGGGCTACTCCAAGCCAAAATATATATAAAAAGATTATTGGTATGTTTTTACTGGCTTATAATAAGATCCGCGAGCGACGGCGGCTGGCAATACAGAAGCTTGATGCATCGAGGGGTAAAGTAATTCGGGAAGGTGAGAATTGCAAACAGAACAGGTTTTACCTCAGGGTTCTTGATGAGGGAGTACTAACATTCAGTGCTCTAAATAAGTCAAGAAGGAAGCCGAATCAAGAATTGTGACTCGTCTTCCTGTGTAGGGCGAGTGGGTACTGAATCGATCAAGCCAAACCTTGGGTTAAATAGAAATTGACGAGGCGGAGAATTTGCCTCAGGCCACCGTGCGCTCTCATTAGACGAACATGGGAATTGGGGAAGGGCCGGCTTCCAGCCGAGGAATTCGAGATAAAGAGACCTATGGAATGTTCTTTCGAGTTCTTTCTCGCTTCGAGGGTAGTGGTTGAGAGATCAAATCGCCTCAAGAGTGGGGGCTAGGTCTCCTTGAGTAAATACAGCTGCGCTCAATAAGGCCGTGTGGACCCAATTCCAAGCTCTTTAACGTCATTCCTCACACTCTTTGTTTCAAAGTTAAAGCCCCCTGTGCCTTTGCGGGTCTGATTCGCACCTCAAGGGTCTATACTTCTACAGGTAAAATCAAACGAGTTACCTTGGAATTCAAATGAAATAACAGTGAAATCAAAAGAATTATCATTACAAGTAAATGAACTAACTTTTTAATTAAGGACGTATCCTAGAAATAAAAGAATCAAACTTACTATTAAAGGAATCAATATTTTAATCAAAGGAAATATCTTTGGATTTAAATCTACTAACCATTTAATCAAAGAAATTTACGTGACATTCAAAGAACTTACCCTGGCAATCAAAGAATTCAACCTTGCATTATAAATAATTACCCTTTAACATAAAAGTAGGAAACTTGGAATCAAAAGAAATATACTGACAATGAAAATAATTAAGGTTTCAATAAAAAAAACTCAAACTTGAACCATGTAAACTGACGAACTGACCTTGAGATTAAATGAAGTAAGTATTCAAACAAATGAGGTACCCAGAGAATTAAAGATTAATTAACCTTGCCGTCAGAGAAATCACCCCTCGATTAAATAAATTAAACTTGAAATCATATTGATTACGTTTGAAATAATAGGGAAAATCCTTGCTTCAATGTAATCAAACCTGAAATAAAATTTAATCATTCTTGCAACCAAAGAGATTAATCTTGGAATAAAATTAAGTGAGCTTGGATTTTAACGATATATTCTTTCAATCAAAGTATTTAACTTTGCAGAAAAACAAAGTACTTTTGGAATTAGAGCGAATAACTTTGAAATCAAGTAAATTAGCTTTTCATTAGAAGGAATAAATATTGCAATCAAAATTGCAATCAATGCAAAGATCCTTGAAATTAAATTAAGTAACCTTGCAAAAAGGAATTAAACTCGCATTCAAATGAAGTAACGTTATAATCAAAGGAGATGACCTTGCATTCAATGATATTAATCCTTAAATCAGATGAATTAACTCCTTACTCAAAAGAGTTAACATTAAAATCATACAAATTAAGTTTAATTCAAAGGGAGGAGACTTTGAATTTATGATTCAACCTCGCAACTAAATGATTTAATCGGGGAAAGAAATGAATCAGCATCGCAATAAAAATAACTAACGTTGGAATCAAATTATGTATTCTTGGATTTAAAACAACTAAGTAATCAAGTTAATTATAGTTGCATTCAAATTAGGTAACCTTGCACTCAAAGAAATTAAGGTTGTGAACAAAAGCCTTATCTTACAATGATAGGAGGTAAAGGTGACATCGAAGAAAGTAAGATTGCAATGAAAATAATTATTTTTGCATTCAAAATGTTAAATAAGCAATCTAAAGAATTAAACTTGTAATCTAAAAGATAAGCAAATTATACAAATAACTAAAATTGTAATCAAAGGGCTTATCATTGCAAGCAAGGGAAGGAACATTGAAATAAAAGAAATCAATCATGCCAACAAAATTTGTAACATTAGAATTAAATGAGGTAATCCTGCAAACAATGAAATTAATCTTCCAATAAAGACATCAACCTTGCACTCAGAAGAGGAAATTTTGTAACCAAATGAATTAAGCTTGCATTCAAAGGAATTAACAAGGTAATCAGGGTAAATAATATTGAAATCAAAAGATTTCACCTTTCAAAATTTGATTAATCTTTGGATTAAAGCAATACTTCATTGAGACATAATGATCATTTTTTTAAATCAAAGAAATTATCCCTGATACTAAAAAAAATCAACATGGAACCTAAAGAAATAACCCTAAAAGAAATGACAATTCATTACAATTAAAAGAATTAAGATTTATAAAATATTACCTTTTAATTAAATAAATTATCCTTGTAATCAAAGTAATTTAAATTGTAATTAAAAAAGTAAACTTAAGGTTAAAATAAACTTTGGAATCAAGGGAATTACCATTATAAAGAAAAGATTCAAGCTTTCAATCATGAAAATTATCAAAGAATCAAAAGAAGTATCGAATCAAATTAAGTAAACTTTTAATCAATTGATGCGCGTAGTCGATATTTACAAAATTTCCCTTGTTCTTCAAGACTGTTTCAATTCCTTTTGGCATGCTAGAGACGAAATTTGTGAGGAGATCTTGACTGATATTGGTCCATATTTTATTTTTTAATAAGGACACGCAATTGTTTACAATTGGATGGCTTCTGTTTATCAATCTCTAGTTTGATTATCGCCGGAAAATTCTCTATTGCGTTTAAATCTGGCAAACTCTTAGAACAAGGTAACAAAAGCTGTATCTTATTTTCAGCAAAGAATTTTATTATTGTGTGTTGCTTTGTGATAGGTTGCGTCATCATGCTAAAAAATAATGTTATCATCCCCAAATCGGCCGTGAATTGTCAAGAAAAGGGTTAGATAAAGCACATTTTGGTAACATTTTGAGTTCAGCTCAGAGGTCTTGGGTAAAATTATTACTGTTACAGTTCCCTTAAATGAGAAGTAGTCCTTGAAATAGATAGGATCCGGGTGATTCACCTTGTGAATAACATGGGTCTTGTTAAAGTACTCCCCTTTTTTCCTGCCAACAAGTGATCTTTCATATGCTACAAACAGGTTGAAGGAATCTTCATCAGCGAATATCACTTTGCACTAGTCTTCAATAGTACATTATTTATTATCCAACCTTTGTCGAAAAGTCTCCACCTCACTCTGCGCGTTGAAGCGTTCACACTTGCCTCTTCCAATCGTGAACAAGCATGGCAGTGGAGGCTTCCGATCCTTGAGCTAAGACCTTACCAGGAGACGATCTTGGCGTTCATTTGAAATTCTTGAAAGTCAGGAGTTTAATCAGGCTCTCTAAAGTTATTAATGATTCTAACATACTGCTACTTGATACAATAACTTTAGCAATAATTTTCTTGCATATCAGGCCGCTCTGTTAAAAGTAGCAATAGTTACCCGATTTTCTTTGAAAAAAATAATTTCAGGAATTGGAAAAAGTTAAAATATTTAATTTTACAAACAAATATTACAAAATAAATGATAATAACAAATCATTCCCTTAACCCATATTTTTCATGATTTTATCTTTTTGATCGAATAACAAAGCTTAAGGGATTTAAAGTTACTTTGTATAGGAAAAGGAACAGATCGCGATTTAGGAATGAGCGAAGGAATGAACTTTTTCTTCTAATTTTTTTTAAATGCTGATATTTTAATAAACCTGTAATAATTTAAATATTAGAATAATTATTCCTACCAGGTAAATTTCATATAGGAATGAATAAAATTAGTCTCAAATCATTTTGACATAACTGTCTCTCTCTCTCTCTTTCTTTTGTTGAAATCTAAAATTTCTCTCACATACTAAACCAAGCATATGAGGGAGGAGTTTAATGGCTATTTTGCAAGGCGCAGCACGCCAAGCTTGCATCTTTAATTTAGAGACGGCGCTGCATCCTGCAAATCGTGATTAAGATTTTGATATGACAACTTAATAGCTCTTGAATTTATAGTGAGCTGTGCCTAGTCGCTAATATTAATGGCCTCACTTCTTAAATCAAATTTATATATTATTCATTAAATATTCGACCCTCAAAAGTAATTGTCGTGATATGACATTACATTATATCAATACCATATTATATCTATGAGGACGGGACCAATAACTTAAAAGTGAACCGACAAAAGGGACGGAAAACCACAAGTTTAGACGGGCTGAATAGCCAGAGAGTGCAACGAGGTCAGGTAAATTAGGCAAAATGGCAAAGGTAAAGGTTATTTAAAGAGGCATTTACCAAAATATATTTTTATTTACACAAAAATAATGAGAGAATTGATAGGTAAAATTACCTCAGAGAATTAACGGGCAAAATCACATCAGTAAACGAAAGGGGGAATTGTAGTTATAAATCATGATATGAATTTAGAACTTAAGGTATTCCAGGAGGAGACTATTCAAATGGGGGGAGGGGATTAACTCAATTGGGTTAATGAAGGGGGAGAGGGGTTTGCTTACGGATGTCTTCTGCACGTGAGGTGAGGCCGTTCGGAACTTCTGAGCGGGAGGTTGGAGTGATGACGGTTCTCCAAAAACAAGGGGGGGTAACTTCCGTTCCAGGTGAGAGTATTTCGGCTACCTGAAATGAGGAGGGCTTCGACAGGAGTTGATGAGAGAAGTCGGGAAAATCACTCGGGGGCGATCGTTCAGTGGAATTACCTCCTAGCTGTGGCTAATTCCAGATACACAAAATAGTCCAGCTGTCACTTTGCTTTGTTGCTAGCACTTGACTTGGAACAATGGGGAATCTTCTGGGGTCTGGGCCAGACGTCTCAACTCTGTGTCTATTCATGGGAGTCGAGCGCTATTTATGTCCGAGGCTCTCCCAGAGTGAGGGGCGGTAAGCGGGACACAGCTCTACTCTCGAATGGCCTCGAATCTTCTTGCAGAGGCTATTCTGCCCGTATAAAAGTGAGTCGGGTGAACATGGTTCGAGGCTACCGCTTGTGGAAGGAGGGGAGGAGTTAAGTTTACCAATTTAGGCCTAACCGGGCGTTTTTTCGCGCATGGAAGTTCCGTTCTGAACAAGAGCTTCCACGTGGGGATTCCCTTACACATCTCCCAACCGAAAGATGATGCTTTACAGAGCAGTTGCGCAGGAAAGGATCATCCCGACCCGTCAAACAAGAATTATCAAAGGTCTAGGGAAAATCTAACCTTTTAGGACAGGTATACACACAAAAAAACGTAAATCTGAGCTCAGCGAGGAATTTACGGACATAAGCCTTAAACAGGTCGATTCTAGAGAATTTAACTAATACAATTTTAAACAAAAGAAAAATCACAGGAGAACATTGGCGACATTTCAGTGGAACACCCCCAAAAAGGATACAATTAAATGGAGGCATAAATATAAGACAAAAAAACTTAAAAATTTAGTGGCCCCCCCAAAAAATCATAATTAGGAACATTAATGAGATAATATATATATACAAATCACGTGGAATACATTCGCTCCTGCCGGAGTATGGATTAGGTAATCCACGGGTCCTCTAGCCTCAAGGATGGGGTAGGGTCCCTTTTACTGGCTAAGGATTTTGTTGCTTCCCGTGGGAAGTAGCACCAGCACCTTCGCGCCAGGCTTGAATATTCGTTCTCGTGACTTAAGTTCCAATTAGGTCTCAAACCTCTCAATAAGTCATTCTTTACGGGATACGAAACTCGTTTGTTACCTCGGGTGTACTCACGCTCGAGGGCTTTAGTTTTCTCCCAAAGAGGGGGAGGGGAGTTGCGCACTCCTTTTGGGCGCGGGAAAACTTATCGCTCCGGAGGGCTTGGAACTCCAGGTCGATAGGGATTTCCAGGGAAACAGGTGCACAAGATTCCAGGGCTGCCTGTGTTCGGGTAATCACGGGCTGGGAAACGAGATAGTCGTGAATTACGGGGTTCTGACCGAATAAAACGGAGCAGAACTGGATTGGAGGCCACTAACACTTCGGCCCAATTGGACATATAGTCACACTCGATGTGACAACAAATTACTGGGAAAAGACTGGCCCGGCCAAGGTAGTCAAGGACCACCGCAAATTTCCTGTGGTCGGCCCCAACAGGGAGAAGGAGGTCCTCAGACACTATAATGCAGGTGCACCCGGTGTCACGGACGAGGGTGGATACTCGGCGACCGTTCACAGTTCCGATCTCGAACTTCAATCCACCAGGGTTGTTCTCATTAAAGAGAAAGTTTACCTGATGGACCGGGACTTTGGCGGGCGAGGGAGGTTCGGGAGTCTCTGAGGCGACGGAAGAGGATCAGGGGCGGCCCAGATTTGGTGCACTTGGTGGGACTGAGAGTTTGCGAATCGGGAGTTTTGAGGACAGTTCGTACGGTAATGGCCGGGAACTCCGCAGGTGTAGCAGCCAATCGGGTTCTTTTGGTACGGCACAACCGGTGTTCCGATGGATGGAAGTTTTTTGGCTTCAAGGGACTAGGAGCTTTGGTAAATCTTGGAACCAATTTAGGGGGGTCTTAGGACCATGAAATTTAGTTTTGGGGGGCGATTGGGGAGCTTTTTTAACATCCTTAGAGTATAAATCGTGACTACCCGCGTAAAAATCGGCCTCTTCCAAGCCCTCCTTGAAAGTGACGCAACGTTTATCCTTAATGAAGGTGCGAATTTCGGGAGTCACGGCAGCTAAAAGCTGATCCCAAAGGAAGAAGTCCAGAAGCGACTCGTAGACCTAGGGAATCTTGCACGCATCCAGCCAACAATGAAGTTTTCTTTGGAGGATGTACCCGTCTTTTCGAAAGGTTTGTCCAGGGCGGATCCTTTTCTGGCGGAATTGGGAACGGTAGAATTTGCTATTCATATGAAAAGCGGCTAGCAATTCGGACTTTAACGTGGAATAGTCCAAAGTTGCTTCCGGAAGAAGGGATACGAAGATTTTCCTTAACTTGGCCTTTAGGAGGGGAAGTAAGCGAAGCACGCCATCATTTTCGAAATGCAATCTATTGATCTAAAAGATTCTCTCAAAAGGAGCCAAAAATGACCCAAAGTACTCTCCATCATTAAAAGCGGGAAGGTGGACTGAAGGAGTTTGGGGAATTTCAGCCCGGGAAACGATGGACTGAAAATCAATTTGATTTCGGCTCATTTCCAGCTCATGCTGCCTAATTTGTTCACGTTCTTCCATCTCCATCTTCAGTTTGTTCTCCTACATCTCTATCTTCAGTTTGTTCTCCTTCATTTCGATCGTTAGTTTGTTCTCCTCCATTTTGTTCTTCCCCATCTCCATCTCCATCTTCAGTTTGTTCTCCATCTCCGTTCTTCTTAGTTCCTCTTTCCTTCGCTCTGCCTGTTCGTGCCTCTCTTCTTCCTGTACGTAATTTAGCAGGTCTTTGCCCGAAAGACCTAACATTTCACCCTGACTCTTGAATTTTTCGAAGGATGACATTTTTACACAGTTAACTGAGGTAACACTAATACGCGAACGAGCTAGAAACTACCCACGCGAAACGAATACTTGAATATTCGTGAAGGCCTTAATCACAAAAAGAAATTGATACAGCTACCTACCTCTGCTGTTTCTAAGCGAGAAAAAAATTAAAATGGTTCTACCGGAATTGGGACACCAAAGATCTTAACTCTTTTGGATTAATAACCAGGAGAGTCTCCAAAATTCAAACACCATAAAAAAATTAATTACCTGGGGTCCAACACAAAATCTAAATAGATTACGTGCCACTGCTCGTCAAATAACTTGAACTTGCCTTCTCCCAGTACAATACAAAAATTAAAATAAAAGGGATGTACGTGAATAACAAGGGAACCTCTAATGTCGAAATTAAAATGACACGGGTTCGTAAAAACCCCAACACACTTGACACCAGATTTATATAATATGTATATTAATATATATATATATATATATATATATATACATATATATATATGTCGTGGTATGACATTACATTATATCAATACCATATTATATTTATGAGGGAGGGACCAATAACTTGAAAGCAAACCGACAAACGGAACGGAAAACCCTAAGTTTAGACGGCTGAGTAGCTAGAGAGTGCAACGAGGTCAGGTAAATTAGGCAAAATGGCAAAGGTAAAGGTTATTTAAAGAGGCATTTACCAAAATATATTTTTATTTACACAAAAATAATGAGAGAATTAATGGGTTAAATTACTTTAGAGAATTAACGGGCAAAATCGCATCAGTAAACGAAAGGGGAAATTGTAGTTATAAATCATGCTATGAAGTTAGAACTTAAGGTATTCCAGGAGAAAACTATTCAAATGGGGGGGAGGGGATTAACTCAATTGGGTTAATGAAGGGAGAGAGGGGTTGGCTTACGGATGTCTTCTGCACGTGAGGTGAGGCCATTCGGAACTTCTGAGCGGGAGGTTGGAGTGATGACGGTTCTCCAAAAAAAAAGGGGGGGGGGGTAACTTCCGTTCTAGGGGAGAGTATTTCGGCTACCTGAAATGAGGAGGGCTTCAACAGGAGTTGATGAGAGAAGTCGGGAAAATCACTCGGGGGCGATCGTTCAGTGGAATTACCTCCTAGCTGTGGCTAATTCCAGATACACAAAATAGTCCAGCTGTCACTTTGCTTTGTTGCTAGCACTTGACTTGGAACCACGGGGAATCTTCTGGGGTCTGGGCGAGACTTCTCAACTCTGTGTCTATTCATGGGAGTCGAGCGCTATTTATTTCCATGGCTCTCACGGAGTGGGGGGTGGTAAGCGGGACACAGCTCTACTCTCGAATGGCCTCGAATCTTCTTGCAGAGGCTATTCTGCCGGTATAAAAGTGAGTCGGGTAGACATGGTTCGAGGCCGTTGCTTATGGGAGGAGGGGGGAGTTAGGCTTACCAATTTAGGCCTAACCGGGCGTTCTTTCGCGCATGGAAGTTCCGTTCTGCTCAAGAGCCTCTACGTGGGGATTCCCTTACAGTAACGTAATAATTATTTAAGTAACATTTTAACTTGATACTCTCATTAGAAATGTGGTAAACTTTATGTTTGCTTATGACTACCTATTTTTTAAAAGTTTTCTTTTGATTGACAACTCTCAAAATTCATGTACCCATCTAAGTTTCACATTTAATGGGAAAAGAGGTAACCACGCCAAAAAATAGTAATTATTTTATCTTTCTCATCATATACTTGGTTATGAAACAGACTTTTAAGTAAAACTAGGAATGAGAATAAATGAATAAGTCTCGAAAAGTTGTAGGAATGATTGAATTTGCTGTCGCTTCTGAACTTATGTCAAAGAATTATATGTCCTACGCAGTATAAAGGATTTGACTCCTATCCTGATTTAAGACTAGCGAAACTCTCACCCTTTGAAGAAACCCATACTTTAACGAAAAACACATGTTCCCTCTTTGGCTCAATCTACTTATATCCTGAGATAACGATTTTGTATACCAAAACTCGTAGGAGATAAGTAGCACCAAACTCATCGACACGCGTACCACGTTGTTTTCAATTAAGAAGGCAAACTACAGAATGATCACCAAACTTTGCCTTCTCTTTAATATATTCTACCCTGTTACCTTATTCCTATCATTTTTCCATATGAATTTGTACATCTAATTTACGTTTGTTTTTTTATTTTAACAAGCTTATAGAAATATTTGCTCTTATCATAAGACAAAATTAATTTGCCACGAAAAGTCTCAGTTGAAGCTAAGTATGATAATTCAGTTCATCAAAGCAGTCCTCTGGCTGAGTAAAACAAACACAATCAAGGAGGGAGTATTTCAAATACAATATCGAGTAAATTTTGTTTATAAATGATCGAAGTTGGTAATTAAAAATACAGAGGAATTCAAGAAATTAGAGATTAATTAAAAATAGAGCTTCAAGTAGATAAGGAAATTCCTTTAAAAATCGTCGAAACACAAAAATAGGTTTGCCTGCGTGCAAAGGATCTTAAATGCTTGCTTTTGTTACGATGATAAATGACTATTATCGTGTAGCTGGGCTTGTAAATTGATAAATAACGCGTATAACGATGATTTTTGTGTCAGGTAGCACTGACTAGTTAGGGTAGCGTTTACTTTGCCATATTAACGGACGAAAGAGGACATATTTCAGCACTTAAAAACGTCCCCACACCATCAGACTGCCACTACCAAAGCAAGTAGGATTAAATCTTACACCAATATGATGCCTTACATGCTGCTAATCTTCAGATATGGACAAATTATATTTGCTTTCAGCACTACACAGGACTTGCTCAGAAGCAAAGGCAAACCTACTCTTTTTCATTTGGATTCATGAGTGGTTTCCTAATGCGTTAAGTGTCCCACTTTTACCAAGCGAGGTAAAATAGTCTGGTGAAACACATTCAAGTTCAAATCCTCTGCACTTGCTCTGTAATATCGGCTGCTGTTTCAACAGTCCATCATCGACATCCACTGCATCGTGTGATCTTCCCTGGGAGTCTTTTTCGAGAGCGACCTGTTTTCTTCGTTCATCGCATGCCCCGTTATCAACATGGAGCTATATTCTACATGAAATCACATTTACACCGATCACAATTCCTATAAATATCAGAGTGACATTCCTTCCCACTTCTACTGGACATCTTGATTTTGAGGAATTTGTCCGCATTACCTCGTTTCGACATCCTGATAATGAGTAATACCATCAGTAGCAATCTACAATACACGTAGAACATTGCGGCTATGCATCGGTTATAAAATTTTACGCGTTAATGAAAGTTATGTTATCTTTCTCAGGTATTTGACTCATACTTTCTCAAATAAACATTGTTTACCTTATGACATTTTATTTGATGTTGTTACAAAAGAAATTTGAACACCCTCAGAGGCAAATTTCAAAGAATATTCGGTACTATTTTTATTGAAGTTAAACAGAATCTTTCCCGAAAAAGCAGAATTTTTTTTACATTTTTTTCTCTAGCATTGGACGGAAGTGCACATTGTCCCATGTATGGTCAGATTGAGCTTACAGGGTTTAGTTGCTGTTGAAAATTTGACAGAGCTCTTAAGCCTCAATGGAGGTCCTATACTGGTTCTAAACGAAAAAAGATAAATTAGAGGTGTAACTTGAGACTATTGCTTCAATGAGATAGAATTGTTTAAGTACACGACCTTGTACGGCAGGCAAGTGTCCATAAAATATAAGTATTAAATGGTAAGTGTGAGCGTGGTGGATGCAATCGTTTTTGATTTCTGGATTTATTTATAGGAGTTGAGCCAAATATGAAGGCGGCTTCCAAAAGTATATGTACGAGGGGCGGTCAATAAGTTTGGCAATTCGGATATAAAGAAACGATATATGAGGAAAGGTGTTCTAATATTTTTCAATATAACTACCCTCGACTTCAATGCAATTGCGCCACTTGTCCCTGAGGCTTCGATTTCCCGACAACCAGAAATCTCCCGACTGCTGTTCAAGCCACTCCTGGAAGGTGAGCTGGACATCTTCATCGTCCCCTAACTGGCGTCCACGCAGTGTAGCCTTGAGCTGGCGGAATAAAAAGTAGTCGCTAGGGGCCAGATCTAGATTGCAGGGGGAATGGTGGAGCTCCTCGAATTCGCACTCGCGCAGGGCAGCTTGTGCAACTCTTGCCTTGTTAAATTTGACGACGTTGAAGTCGATCATGGGGCGTGAGGATTCTAGGGACCCAACGGGCAGAGACCTTGGTCATGGCCAAATTGTTGTGCATGATGTTGATAACACTTCCATGTGATATTCCAAGTTCTGGCTCGATTTCTTTGACCTTCACCCGTCGATTTTCGAGAATCATCCTCTCCACACGGGGCACATTGTCCTCGTTGGTCACGTCTGACTGGCGTCGTGGACGGGGGTCATCTTTAAGGGACTCACGACCATGGCGGAACTCCCTATTCCAGCGAGCACTGGTTGCATAACAATGAGTAACAATGAAAGAAATTACCCTAGGCGACCTTACGGTCCATTTAAAGAGGATACCTTTGGACTAGCAATCGAGCGGGCACATGGCTGCTAAATTGTTTTGCGTCCCTAAACGGCCACTTTTCAAGACTTTGTCTAGTCTTTACTTGAAGTGGTCAACAGATTCACTGTTGACAACTTCCACTGGAAGTGCGTTCCACTTATAGCAGATACTGTAGGTGAAAAAATTCCACAGATTGCGGTTGTAACGCTTTACTCCAAGTTTGAAGCCGTGATTGCGCGTGCTGTTCTCACTGAGTGTGAAAATATCCTGGTAGTCAACATTGTTGAACCCTCGAAGTATTTTGAAAACTTCAATGAGCTGACCACGCAGTCTACGGGTTTCCAGCGACAACAGATGTAATTCCCTTAGTCTATTCTCATAACTTTTTTGTCAGATAGAGGGAATCAGCTTGGTTCGCTTGGATTGTACGCGTTCCAACCTTGCGATATCCTTTCGAAACGAAGGACTCTAAAATTTTTCGACATATTCCAGGTGCGGACGAACGAGGGATTTGTACAGACAAAGTACTATCTCCTTGTTACGGTATCCAAACTGGCGCATTATGAAGCCTAACATCCTTTGGGCTTTCTTCTCTGCATTAATGCACTGTTTTGAGAACTTGAGGTCGCTAGTAATAGTTACACCCAAGTCCGTCTCAGTGTCACTTGATTCAAGAGCAGTGCCCTTAAGGATACACTGAGATTTGGGTTTTTTTGTGGCCGATATGCATTACTTTTCATTTCCCCACGTTGAAAGGCATTTGCCACGTGTCCGACCACTCCCCAATCCTTTGTAGGTCCTCTTGGAGGCAGGCAGTGTTCCCCTCCTTTGCCACATTAATACCAAGCTTGGTGTCGTCGACAAATTTTGAGATTTTGGCAACCATGTCTCCGTCCATGTAGTTGACATAGATAATAAACAGTAGTGGTCGCAGGAAGGAACCTTAAGGGACACCGCTAGATACGGGCGCGCATTCAGAGGCCCTTCCATTCAGCACTACTCGTTGCCGTCTGCCACTTAGCCAGCTCTCTATCCAACCTGCTACCTTGCCTTCGATGCCCTGCGCACGCACTTTCCGCAGAAAGTGGCGGTGTGGTACCTTGTCAAAGGCCTTATGGAAGGTCAGGTACGCAGCAACCATGCGTTCATGGATCTCTTTTGCATTCTTGCCTTCCTTGGTCAAAGATTTGATCACTGCGCGGTGCTCAACCTTCTCTATTGTTGAAAAATTTGTGACTGACGATCTGCGATCAGCTACTGCTTCTTAAATAGACGAGGCAGGAGTGATGCGGCTGCATGTCCTGACTTGTCATAACTTGTTCTAAGACCCCACAAACAGCCCTCCCCCTTCTTCTCTTTTGCTCTAGCGATTCTTAAAACCTATTGATCGCCCCTCGTATATGCGTGATGTGTATAGAAGATTTCAACAAAAGTTGATCATGTTTAAATGATGTGTCAACATGTCACATAAGTAACGAACAATTGGTAGAGCGGAAAAAGCATGAAAGATGTGCTTAGACCCCTATTGCCTATGGAAACCTAAACCAGTGCCTGGATCATAAATTCAATTCAGTACAATCTAATGTGAAACATTGAGTGGACAGTTATGGCCTGTTTATTGCCAACACATTGCATTATTCTTGCAGAATATTCGTTACTGTTTGCAGCATAGCCAATAAAAGATCCGACCTATTGAATTATGCGAGAAATCTAGAATATAAGTTGCTAGATACAAAAACAAAGAAATTTAAGGAGGAAATGTTGAGTATGAAGACTCTTAACTGCTCTGCGTCAATAATTATTTATATGAAAAACAGGTGGAATATAAACTTACAAGATCTAGCTCATCAAAATAACATAATTTTACATAGGTAAGAACACAAAGAAACGGAAAAAAGAGGGAGAAAGACCATTAGTTGAGAATGTAAAGAAGCGTGAAAATGTAAAAACCTACATATAACATCACAATAAAATGGATCGTAATTTAAACGAGCCATTCTTTAAGATAAAGGAGACAATTGAAATTGAGTTTGTGCTCACGTATTCAAGAGGCGAGAAAACTGATGACTTCTATTCTCCTCCACTCTGTCCCTCTCTTTTTTCTTTCATGTTAGGCAATAAAGGCAGACTTTTACTTTGTTCAACCATTTATTTTGAAGTTTCTTTAAATTTCCTTTAATACCTATATATAGAACTTAATGTATCTCCGTATCCTTCCCCTTTTGTGCATGTTCCTTAAGTTTCAGTCCCATAGTTTAATTCTGGGATTTTGATGTCACCACCTAAAATAATATTGTTCAAATAAATGTTTGGAAATGCGACTCTCTTTATTTTTGTAGTACTAAAGAAGTAAGATAAAATTCATTAAAAGAAATAAAACTGAGTGCAGTCATTGCAGTGTGCATGCAAATAAAACTAACAGGTGAACATAAAGTTTGGAAAAGAGACACCTGATCTTGCGGGTACGAAAAAGTATTTTCCCCTGAGAGTCTTAAAGCGGTTGGTTATACAAACACTCTCATAGTAATATTATATATTAATAAGTCAGGTGGCTCATAGCTAGCGTGGATGGAGATATTCGTGGAGGTTCAGTGAAAGCTGTCACTTGGCGAGGATAGAGGGTGGCATAAAGAGCGGTATGTGTATTACAATTAATAAGTGATTTTGCCTCACCCGTGCCTGCCAGCTTAGTAGGCTTCGTACGGCATGAACATGTGAGGTGATGGCATCATGGAGTTGCCAGGGGTTGCTTACGACGCCAGTTTGGAAGATAATTCCAAATTGAGCAAAGCTTCACCGATGATCAAATGGTTAGGTTCACAAGGAGAATTTAGAGACTGGCTGTTAAACCGAGTTTCTTGTTTTCTTTTAAAGGGTACCTAAATGGTAAAAATCCACGGAAATCAACATTAGCCCTGCATCTAATAAGGAAGGAAAGATGGTGGACAGGAGATTAGTAGAGGATCTTATGACCATAGTAAACAAAATACTGTTATCGCAGTATTATTTTAATAATGCAACTCGCAATAGTCTAATATAACATTTGTAACAGAGGAGTTCCCGGATTACTTCTCATCTGGAAGAATTGTAGTCAGTGCCCCTAGAAGTACGAGTTTTTAATACTAATAATAATATATCTTTGGTAGTGGCTGAAAAAGGTTTTGGGGGGTATAACCTGATTTCCTCCCTCTGATGAGTGAGAATTGGGTATTGGAAATTAATAATGGTTATCTTACACAAATTGATAATAAATAACAGTATATCACACGGTAGGGAGCACTAACTTTCGGAGATCTGATTTTTTTACACATCATAAAATTATGAATTGTAGTTTTTGGACGTCATCTAAATTATAATACTAAATTTAATAATTATTTTCGAGCTTTACCTGCATTTTAGAGGTGTATCATATAATGTACATTTGATCGCGACGGTATAAAAACTGTTTTTAGATATATTCTCTATTATTACATAACTCTTTTTGAATGGCAGAATGCAAGTATGGTTTAAAAAAGAAATATGAACATAAACAAGTCTGAAAATTGGGGAATGTAGACTTCAGCCCCACCCACTGGATCCGCGCCAGATCTTTGGAACCTGTACAGCAAAATTCTGACACTTAGAGAATTTTTGACCTGAGATGTGATGCTTTACAACGCTCTTGGCAGCATTAAGAGGAGAGAGAGAGAGAGAGAGTTGCGTAGAGTGGTTACCAGTTCATTCCCCACAAAATTTTGTACCATTAGTGTGAAGAACTTTCCCGAGTTGTTGAATTTGATGGATGAAATTTTATATTCTGATTTTTAGGTGATCTTTAGTATACAAATAACTATCTAAAAAGGCGAGTAACCTTGACGAGAGCCAACTGTTTTTATTATTATTTTTTGCTTACCCATTTGATACCTTAGTAGCCTAGTTAGTCTTCCTAATGATTGAGACAAGTGGGACTGCATATTTTGTCCATTTGAGAAATTTGTCTTGTAATACATATTTGATACATAAAAGTGTTTTTATAAAAAAGACTTTGTTACACAATAATTGTCTCTTTGTGAAGAGACTATAATGACTATAATAAAAATTAACACGTAAAATGATACATTATTCTTTGAGGTTATGCCTAAACTTACCTATTATAAATTTGTCCAAATATTAATTAAAGGTCATTTAATGGCAATATTTTTATCACAATGTCAAATGGTATTGACGAATAACTAATAATTATAGGAACGAAAATCTAATATTCTGGTTCTTTTGTTTTGCAGAAGAAACAAGTGATATATATATATATATATATATATATATATATATATATATATATATATATATATATATATATATATATATATATATATATATATATATATATATATGCGAAAAGATTGCTTCTAAGAAGGCGTAATTTTAATTGCAGTAGGAAGGATACGACCATCAGTGACATTCTTATTAATTCCAATCAACGTTTCCGATTACCCAATCCATCATCAAGCTAAAGGGATAAACACAATTTGTGCGGCAAACAAATGTTAACTTAAATTAAATACAAATCAAAAGCAAACAATTAAGATAGTGAACCTATAATTAAAATTATTAATAATTACAAGTACATATAGATGTTCACCTGTTAGGTTGATTTGCATGCACACTACAATGCCTGCACACAGTTTGATTCGTTTTAATGAATTTTATCTTACTTCTTTAGTACTACAAAAATGAAGAGAGTCGCATTTCCAAACATTTATTTGAACAATATTATTTTAGGTGGTGACATCAAAATCACAGATTAGACTATGGCACTGAAGGTTGCTTGGAATGAATAAGATTGTCACTGATGGTTGTATCCTTCCTACTGCAATTATATATATATATATATATATATATATATATATATATATATATATATATATATATATTCAGTAAGAAGGACAAAACGAAGAAGGCGGGTCCCATCTTTAATTCCAAGGTTTCGGGTTATTAAAAACCCATCTTCAGGAGTTACAAACAAATTATAAATGAGTAATCTAAGCCTTAAAACATAAATAACAGCACAAGTTCAAAGTTAAAAACCACAGATCAGAGAAAATCACAAAAATGACGTTAAAAATATAAAATGAACATTACGTTAATGAACAAACAAATAAGTGAGGTAAAGAACAGAAAAATATTTGTAAAGAGATACTATCAATTAAGGCCAAACAAAGTAAACGTAATATTACAAAATTAAACAATCGAAATGGAAAAATAGAGAATTGGATACAAAAAAGGTAAAACTAAAATATAGAGACTGAGACATTACCTTACATGGTCGGATCACAATGACGAGTGAAAACAGAAAGGAATTCAAAGAATGAATACAGCTTGGTTAAGTTATAAACAGAGGAAAGGATGACGTGTCCTCATTTAAATTTGAGTGGCTGTATTTAATACAGAGTAGTTCTTTAGTGTGGAGAGATGAAATAGATTTAGCAAATTTTAAGACAGAAAAATCATTTAAGGACACGTCTGTTTTACAATCAATAGCATGTTTCCTGATGGAAGAAAACTCTTTTATCCTAAATGTTTTACCGGTTCTATGGCTAATTACCATTTGAAAACAAAAACGCCACTGAAGAGTATACACTGTGCTTCCTATATAGGTCCCTAACTTATTGCTAGGGCAAATGAATTTATATATAATGCACAAACTAAATAGCGTGGGAATACTGTCCTTAACTTTAAAAAAACTACCAATATTGTTTGTTATTAATGAATATAAGTTTAAAATTAATTTGACAATAAAAGTTCCTAAAAATAAAAATAAAACGTTTTCGGAGAAGGTCATTACAAGGGCTAATGTCTGATAACAGGATTTACCTGATTTCCTTTGGGACATTAAAAGAAGTGGAGGGGTTATAAAGCCTCAAGAGGAACTTATTAATACAGCTTTAAACTAAAGATAAGGGGTAATCATTTTTTACAAAGTATTTAAAAAAAAATTGAATTCAAAATACATACTAAAATAAGTGGAAGACAAATTGAAACCTCTGAAGAGGAGTGTTTTAATGGCGCCAATTTTGTATGTTAAATAACAAAAACTAAAGAAATTTAAACCCTCTTCTGCGAAAGTTGGTTTTCTAAAAAAACATGTTTGAATGCCGGAGGGGGTACGAAACACATTAAAATCTATATATGACAACATATTATTAATCTCATGTTCTTGAGTGAAAGTAAGAATAATATTAGGGTGTAAATTGTTCATAAAATCAAAAAACCTTTTTGAACAAGAACCAGAAGAAAAAAACGCAAAGGTATCGTCAACGTATCTTTTGTAGAATAAGAGACGAAATTGAGAAGGGCAATCACGGAAGAGTCTATCTTCAAAATTACACATGAAAATATTTGCAAAAATCGGACCTAGTTGGCTTCCCATCCCAACACCTTCAATTTGATGATAAACCACGCCATTGAAAGTGAAATAATTGTCCTTGACAACTAGATGCAATAACTAGAAAAATTGTGAAAAACTGAAACCATTAAAGAGGGCCTTTCTATCTGGAAAGGCTTTAGTCAAAATAATCTCTATAGTTACCTGAAGGGGAATATTTGTAAATAAGGACGTGATGTCAAAGCTAGAAAAGAAAAGAGGACTTGATGATTCAATCTTTGCGATTTCCGAAGCAAAATCAAAGCTATTATTAATGGTATATAGATTAAAGGAAAAAGGGTTAACAGAGAAACTAAAAACTAAGCAATTTTATAGGAAAGAAGAGTGTAAGAAGCAATAATGGGACGAAGAGGGCCCCCAGTTTTATGTATCTTAGGTAGCCCATAGAACAGACCTAAGTAAGATGATAAAACTTACAGAGAACCGTAAACAGAATCACTAAGAACACCCGAAGACTTTAGCTTCAGCAAAATCCGGTTAATTTGTTTTCTAAACGGTAAAAGATGGTAAAAGGTTGTTCCATAATTTCAGTAAACTTGGATTTATCTAACAAAATCTGGGACATTTTGGAAATTTAATAAGTCCTATTCAAAATCATCACCCCATTACCCTTATCAGGACGGGTGACAACAATTTTCTTATTCCGCCCGAGGTTCCGAAGAAGAGAAAAATCTTGTTTAGTAAAAAGGAGAGACGAAAATTTAATGTGCTTAAATTTATGAAAAGATTCATTGGCGACTTGTGAAATATTTGTTTTAAAGTCAGAAAATGAACCTAATATTACTTTCACTCAATAACATGAGATGAATAATATGTTGCCATTTATAGATGTTAATGTGTCTCGTACCCATTCCGGCATTCAAACGTGTGTTTTTAGAAGACCAACTCTCGCAGAAGAGGGTTTGAATTTCTTAAGTTTCTGTGATTTAACATACAAAATTGGCACCATTAAAACACTCCTCTTCAGAGGTTTTAATTTTTCTTTCACTTATTTTAGTATGCATTTTGAATTCAATTTTTTTAAAAGAATACTTTGTAAAAAATGATTATCCCTTATCTTTAGTTTGAAGCTGTATTAGGAAGTTCCTCTTCAGGATTTATAACCCTTCAAATTCTTTTAATGTCCCAAAGGAAATCAGGTATGTTCTGTTACCAGACATCTGCCCTTGTAATGATCTTCTCCGAAAACGTTTAATTTCCATTTTTAGGAACTTTTATTGTCAAATTCATTTTAAACTTATATTCATTAATGACAAAAATATGGGTAATTTCTTTAAAGTGAAGGAAAGTATTCCCACGCCGTTTAGTTCGTGCATTGTCTATAAATTCATTTGCCCAGACTGTAAGTTAGAGACTTATATAGGAAGCACAGTACGTACTCTTCTTTTTCCCTGCAGCACACAAAGTCCTATTACTTTTCTGACTGATTTATTTTCATCACTCTCTTGCTTCATGAAAGATATACATTATATATATATATATATATATATATATATATATATATATATATATATATATATATATATATATATATATATATATATATATATATATATATATATATATATTCTTAAAATATAACTAGCTAAGAAGAAATTCAATCATTTTTCCTAATATACATATTTAAAATCATTTTCATCAGGTGATGTAAAAGTTGAAGTGATTTCCACTACACGGTCATCCATTAAGGAAGGTAGAAGTAACCAATTACTTCCCAGTCTTCTTTCCTGTGACGTAGGTAACCCGTAAGAACGCCACTTAGTCCCCAAGATGGGTTCACGTCATTGAGTTCGGAGATATTATTGGGTGGATGTCTTAGGATAATTCTGTGTCTGTGCTGTTGGAGTAGTGTAGAATGGTGTAACTTTAGTTCAGAGAGGATGACTCTGTGACAGGTGTAGCGATTTGTTAGATTGGTTTATTTGCGGAGAGCGCGTTCATTTAGGATATTTACAGATGGTAGAGTATTCAGGTGGCTTTGGATGAAGAGGGTATGGATGTGTTCCATTAGGTTGTAGTTTGGTGGTGGTGGTGGTGGGAGTAGGTTGCGGAACAGGTGTTTAAATTAGTGTGGGGAGATTTCTCTTTTGTGCACCTCGTTATGAGTCTGAGTGCTTTAATCTTAACGGTTTTTAGTTTTTTTTTGCGTTGGATTTGGCAAGCTTAAGGTGCCATGATGATGCTACTTAGTTGATGGTGGAGCAGATGAATTGCCTATATAGTGTGATTAATGTCTCCTTTTTTACGAATATGATGGTTGATAGTGCATTGAAGGATTAGGTTTTCGTTATGGCCTTGTTTGCGATGTTAGTGAGGCCAGTTTTAAAAGTCATGCGGATATCCAGTGTGATTCGTAGAGGAGTGGATTTTGGTTAGAGGAAGGTGGTTTCCAATTAGTCTGATTTAAGGGTGTTAGTTTGATTCGTTTGGGTCTGGCGTGAATAGTGTAAAAGGGGATTTTGGAACTGAGGCTGTCATGCGGCTTTGTGTGAGTCAATGTTTAGTTGCTGTCATTTGCTTGTTGTCCTGATTGCTAGATATTTTTCTAAGATTGTGATGTTATCCGAGTAGGATTTGGTTTTGATGTGTAGCGCCCAATTTGCAAGATGGCCCTATAAAATCTTGAATTTGGGCACAAATATTCAACACCTATAATATGCCATGCCATAACAATGAACTAATGTTGAAGAAAGCAAAATACTTGGAATTAATGTTAAACCCCAATTTAATATGTATTAAATTAACAGAGAATATTGTAGGTATGCAAGCGAAATAGTTGGAGTTCCCACGCGGATGTACAAATATACACAAATGAGGAACGAGATGTAAACTGAAAGGTCTGGAAACAGCTAACAAGGCAGATGGGCAAACTTAGGGCGGTATCTGATCTTACCAGCTAGATTTTAGGCGAATCTGTGAAACACTGGAATCAATCTTGCTATGAATGCTGGGCTGATAAAACCCAAAGCCTGATAAATACAAATAGACTCCTTCCTAATACACTCGTGTCCACACTGAACACGAACACACCCTTTGACTCCGCCCAGCAGTTTTAACAAAGAACAAACGAACACACTCTGCCTCGATAGGCTCCACCCTACATTCAGATTAAGAGAAGGGAAGTCACGCCTTCTTAATAGACGGTAGTATAAATAGACGGACAAAAACGCTCTTTTCATGATTCATGATTCTTGATTCCCGTTTCTGACTGGTACTCGTACATTAGTAGCATTATTATTCAATCATAATTATTAGTATGAGCCATTTAGAAAGATAGCCTCCTTGGTAAACATTAATTAGGCCTGAAGAACTAGGTCATTTTGCCTGTTATGGGGCGCTCCATTCCCAAGGAGGTAGACTCTACGACCGGTGATCACTCGAAGGATGGAGTTAAAAAAGAAGACTGGCGAATTCCCAGTCAAAGATAAAGAGTCTGCCACCTCAAACCTCGTTCCGGTCACCCTTTCACCCCTATAGATGTTCAGAAGTTCTGGTTAGGTTATTTCACGAGTGAATAAGTTGAAAACTCGGAGTGATAGGGGATATTTAGTTTTTGAAGAGGTATGGATAGGGTGCAATTAGTAAAATTGTTCGGTATGAGTTGCGTTGTACTCAAGGTTTGCAAGACTTGAGTATTTGTATGATTTGTGCATTTTTTCAGATTAAAGACCTTGTGCTGTTTACCCATGAGTGATTAAATATTTGCGTGATATCAAACATTGCCAAATTGCTAAAGTGTTTGTAATGTATGCTGGAGATTTTTTCTGGGGCAGTGGATTTGTAGATTTTGATGAATTTGAATGGAGCTGGCTTTTCTTTTCTTTTTGTTGGTGTTTTACATTTTCCTCTAGATTTGTCTGTTTTGTTTATTATGGAAAGAACTTGTGGCAGCCTTGTTTACATATTGTTATTTTGTTATTTCAGGACACTAGTGATTTGTATGTGGGAACCGAGCTTGTGTATTGTCTAAATTTTCTTTAGGTTATTAAGAGTTGTGTCAAGTTTTTCTTGTGTTATATTGTACTTATATATTAGTTCCAGTCATCAGATTGTTGTTTTGATAACAGCTTAGTGATATGAGTATTGAGTTGTTGGATGTTTTGTAAATCTGGTTGTGTGGGTACTCTTTGTTTTAGTGTTTCTTTGATTTCTAGAGTCTGCTAAGTTTTTGAGTGAAGTTGGCGTTGTAGAATTTTTGTGGCCTAGGGGAATAATATTTTGGCTTGCTTCGGCGATTGTGTTGTTGAACTGGTGGAGTGCTTTGTTCAAAGTTTGATATTTGTTTATGGAGAGGTGCTGTATTTAGTTTTCTATGTGTGGTGCAGAATTTTTGCAAGCTTTCTTTCTCATAGGTTATTTATTTGGTTTTGAAAGATGGTAATTGCAGTTAAATGGCTTGGAAATGGGGTCTGATGGTATGTCTGCTATACTGTTCTATCTTGTTTTGGTGTGCAGATGAGCTTAACCCAGCATTAAGGTTAGGAAAGTGCATGTTTATGTATGCCGAGTCGGTGTCAGATTGGTTGAGGGAAGTGTAGTTATTGTGTTATCTGGGTTCCCCTATTCTCTTTGATTGAAAACTAAATCAAGAGCGGTGGTGTGTATTGAATATACAGATATGCATTAAATTGCCTCTGCCCCCAAATTCACAAAATGCACGAGCTGCAATTTAAAACGGAGGAATTAAACTAAATTTTGTCATTTTGATTGCAGATTGTGAAGCAAAGAGATTAATATTGAGGGAAACAGTCATAATGTTGTTGTTTTTTTCTTTTATTTACATTACGATAATAAATTATAAATAAAGGTACTGCAAAAAATAAGAATGTATAGTTATGGGCTCGAATGAGTTAAAAGAAAGCCAGCATGGGCCTTTTATGCCTCTTTTAAAAATATGGGTGCAGGAATTAGATGGTACGAGGAGCCTAGAGACTCCTCATGATGTTAATGAATGAGGTGGCACGAAATTCTTATGAACGTATCATTCTCGGCAATAAAATCACTATACTTCTGGTGGAAAAATAAAGAAATAATCTTACATTCGTCTAAGAAGTCGTGGTCACTGGATTCGATTTCGAGATAGAAGGGTACCATAATAAAGCTCCAGGCGAAAATAGTGCAAAATACAATGGCCCATCGGATGTGGTGGCTTCGGAGAAACGGGAAGATGCATCGCTCACCGAGTGGTCCTGCATGAGACTCCGCAGTAATCATCTCCTTCCCTTTCGAGCAGAGTTTTAAAAGGAAGCAGCTTCCACTTAGGTACCCTTAGGGGGAGCCTGAGATTCTCATTCAGTTTGAGATTTTGCAAGGAATTTGTTGATCACAATTGATTCCAACGAAAAACTTGATCAAGAATGATTCTAAAGCAAAATTTGATTTCAACCGAAATCAGCAATGATTATTATTCCAATTCAAAGGTGCCTGGAGGAAACTTCGCATCTTTAACTCTGACTTGCGACACACAATTGTTCGTTTTACGAGCTCATAAATACGTACAATATCCCAACTATTTATGACCTTTCATTTATAAGTCGTATTTTTTCTCTATTTTCCATAAATATCTACCTATTATTTGGTCTTTGGTCATAAATATTTTTTCAGTTTAGTTGTTCTACTCGCAAATTTTATAGGTGGAGTGCCCTCCAAGTTTTCATCATATTCCCCAGTTTAAGGTTCTGTTTGTATTCATTCTCTATTCATTATTTTCCATTAGTTCTGTTTCTCTTCTTTAGGATATACCTCCGATTGTTGGCGACTCAAATCCTTTCATCTTTCATTAAATTTATGCGTTTTATAATTTTTTTTCTGATTAAGTATTTATTATTATACACTCTTTAATTTACTACTTTTATTTGCCTAATTAGGATTTCATTTCTCGTTGCCGTGACTCTATTTTCCTCCTTTCTTTCCGCAGTTATTATTTCCCGTCGGTTGAAGGATAAAGTTCCGTAATTTCATAATTCTCAAAGAATCCTGAGGAAAGAAAGATGTTAGCGGGAACAAGAAAAATGTTGGCGGGAACAAGAAAGATTTGGGCGGGAACAAGAAAGATGTTGGCGGGAACAAGACAGATGTTGGCGGGAACAAGAAAGATGTTAGCGTAAACAAGAAAAATGTTGGCCAGAACAAGAAAGATTTGGGCGGGAACACAAAAGATGTTGGCAGGAACAAGAAAGATGTTCGTAGAAGGAAGGAATATATTTGCAGGAAAAATAAAGATGTGGGCGGTAACAAGAAATATGTTAACGGGAACAAGAAAGATGTTGGCGGAATAAGAAAGTCTGAAGAACAAAGAAAAATTACTTTTCCTTGAAATGTCCAAAAACTAAATTTTAGAAGATAGAAACAAATCTATGCAGAAATAAGATATTTTCAAACTCTTGGACGAACTATTTTAATAAAAATAAGGAATTATTGCTGCAACTATAAAGTATCAATGGCCTGATTAATATGAATTTATTCCATTGTGTGAATTTCTTTCATATTCTGAATTTCTTACATGTTATGAATATTTAGTCGTAGGAATTTCATCCATACTATTACTTTTTATGACTATTGCAAAATCTTACAGCCATTTAAAATCAGACGGACTAATGATCATGTCTTTAGTCACTAACTCTATAATTTAAGAAGGGGATTTTTTTGAGTATTTGAATAATAATTTCATCTTAGTTTGGTTATGACTTATGTTTTTTATCAAAGTTATTTCTAATAATTCTTTTATAATATCCAAAAACAAAATGGTGAACTTCAGAAATAAATATAAGTATCGAAATTTTGTGAATTTTTTAAAACAAAGAATTACAAATGGTGAAGTTCAGAAAATTTATTTTTATATATCTTCTTCTATAACTATATTTTAGCAACGAGATATTTTGAAAGGGGGAAAATTTAGTTTAAAGTTCCTTTTTAAAATTATTATAATTGGCGAAGTTCAGAAATTTTTTTAAAATTTAACCATGGATGCTTTTTTTATCAATTTTAAATTATAATCTTTTGAGCGAAGCCATTGCCTTGCTTTCATATAAGACAATTTCCGTGGTATATGGTGGAAGTGGAGAGAGGAGGGGGTGAAAAAGAAAGGACATTTAATTTATGTTTTTATCTTTCGTCACATTCATTACTCTCTAATCAAATGAGATGTTGCCTCATTAACTCTTGGATTAAATAGGTGTGGTACACGATACCCGTGTTCATTTCTGAACTGCACTGGTGTGGTTGCTGGGGTTGAGTTTAGATGAGGATTTTCTCACACCGCCATCCCCTATTCGAACATAGTCGCCTTCAACGATACGAGACCAAATGAGGCATGGGGGCTCTCCAGTTCCAGGTTTATTCCTTTTAATTTCACTTTTACCTAATTTCGGAATTTTACTCGACATCCTTCTCTCAAAAGCCTTCTCGCTCATGCTCTCGTTTTTTATTTATTTTAGGTAACAGGAAAAAGTTCTTTCTCTTCTAATCCGAAGTCTATTTTCTGACTGTGAACCCATTTACGAAGAGTCGGGGTTTCATTCTTCTCTAGTGAAAGATCTCTTTGGGGACGACGCAGAGCAAATCAACGATGTGAGTGCCGGCCGGAGATTTCCTTGTGGCCCAATCAAATAAGCCACTAGAGGAGGCAAATATTTACTTACAGTTCACAAAGTAAAACGGGTAACGATACTAAGGAATCGGTGCGATTTTTTATATTTATATTTATATTTATATTTATATTCATTTTTACTCTTCTCACAGCCCTAAAGTTAAACGTTCTGTTTTTTCTTCTATGTTTCTACGGGCATTACGTGCTGTGAGCCCGGAATATATGGATTTGGAATTTTCCAATATCTTTAAAATTGGCCATAAACTTTATTACCCTTACCCGTTTCTTCAAAACTATCTTTCTTATGCTAAAAAGACATTTTATCAAACTGTCCCTACTCTCCCTTTTAATAGTAATAAAAATTTAGTTCTACCTTTTTCTCTTTGTTTTAGTGATCTTCCCCGTCTTTTGAATAACTTTAACATTTCTGTTGCTTTTAAATATGAGTCGACCATTAAGAATTTATTAGTACGTAATAATTGTAATAGTTTGGGAGGGAAGGGGGAGTTTATTCAGTTGAGTGTTCTGGTTGTCTAAGTAAATATTACGGACAAACAGGTAAACAACTTTCTGTTCGCATAAATCAACATAAATATAATTTCCGAAGAGGGGAAAATAACAGTGCTTTCTTTGTCCATATGTTAGATAAGGACCATCTAATTAACTGGAACTCGGCCAAATTTATTTATCGTTCCAATGGCCCTATAAAAAGGAATATAATTGAATGTGCTTTTATAAGCCAATGTGATAATTTTAACCTTTCCCTTGGCTTATATAAAATAGATGCTATAATTAAAAGATTAATACTCAAAGAAATTAGTTTTGTCTTTCGTTCCTAGTTTTTTTTTATATACATTCTTTAGTTATGTGGCCCATATTTTATTTTAATTTTTTTTTATTATTTTTTATTTTTTAATTGTCACTGCTCTGTTTTGTACATTGTATTTTCCCCCCCTTTAGCTCATCGTGTCTTATAAATCTCCCTCGTTAGGCTATCTCCATTCTTTGAATCTGTTACCCTTTCCTTCGACTTAGTTTGACCTTACTACTTGCTTCTTGTAATTCTTAATGTGTTTCTTTAACTTCCCCCTTCCGTCTACCTCATTGGTGATTTCTTGTTTTTGAGGCGGTCTTTCATACTTTTCTTTCGTATATATACCTCTAATATAATATTATTTCTTGTATTTATGCTTGATAAGGAACTTAATAAAGTTCGAAAGTACTTGGAAACACCTTCTCATTTTTTCCTGCGGGACATTGCATTCATTTGCTACCCTCACGTGATACTTTGTGAGTTTTTCATTTCATATATATATATATATATATATATATATATATATATATATATATATATATATATATATATATATATATATTAGTGTATTTTTCTGCTTCTAGCAAGTTAGATCTTCACCAGGAAAAGGAGAGCAAGTACTGAATATAACATATATTGCCAACGTTTCGGGCTCTGGATCCATCTTCTAGGCTAGAATATCAAAGATTTATATAAGAAAAATTGCTTAACAATTATGAGAACAATGATAATTTTAATGGCTTTAGGCTAAAAATGTAGTAGGATGTAAAACCCCCCTTAAAATTTCAAAATGCTATATACAGGGAAAGAAATCTGTATATTAAGTTACAAATAAATAAATTCAAACGAAATTAATCAGGTTACAATCGAAAGAAATTTAAAACCTCAATAAATACACTAAAATTTGTTACCTGATTCGGAGAAAACTGTGAGCTGAATGAATGAAATTTAAAAATTATACTACCAGGAAAGATTTGATTTTGTATTAGTTGGTTCTCTGATCTATGTAGTTGGTTGGTCGAAAAACAAAAGAAAACAAAACAAAAAATGTTAGCTAGTTAGTTGTTTAAGTGGTAATTAATTAATGGTAACTAGTTAAAAATAAATTCACACGAACTTAATCAGGCAATATATAACTGTGATGAATCCAAATTTCAAGTGCTTAATACTCTACCGTTTAAACTAATCATTAGTATAGAGGACCAATTCAACAGAACTCAGGTCACTTAAAAACCAGAATTTGATTTCCGAAGTAACCTACCAGTCACTTTTTTCTTCTAGTTCTTCATTAGTTCTTCATACCGTCTGCAAAAAACTCATAAAACTGTAATTCCTCTAGGACCTATTCTGGCCGCTTACAATTCACCTAGTTACAATATTGCTAAATTTTTAGTTGCCCTTCTCTCGGATTTAACTCAAAATAAATATACTGTTGATAATTCCAAGCAATTTGTAGATGAACTCAAGCAGCTCAGTTCCAACGGTCATATGGTCAGCTATGATGTTTCCTCTCTCTTTACAAACCTTCCATTAACTAAAACCATAGACATAATTTTAGATAAACTATTTCCTTATCACAATAGTTGACATTATGGATTTCGTCGATCTTCGTTTAATACACTTCTAGAATTAACTGTCAAATATTCATTTTTCACTTTTAATAAAAAAGTATACAAGGAAGTCGATGGTATGGCCATGGGTTCTCCACTTGGACCAACCGTCGGTAACATTTTAATGTGCCATTTATAAACCAAATTTTTAAATGATTGTGCTAGAGAATTCAAACCTAAATTCTATAAAAGATACATAGATGACACTTTTACATTATTCCATACCTCTGCTGCATCAGAACTTTTCAAGAACTTCATAAACTCATATCACCTTAACATTTCATTTACAATAGAAAACAGATAGCACTTTATCGTTTTTAGGTGTAAAAATAGAAAATAATCAGGGTTGCTTTGTATTTTCTGTTTTCCGAAAGCCAACTTTAGTAACTTGTAAACTTTACATCTTCTGCACCTATAAATTCAAAGTTAATGCTTGTAAAAATTGAATTTCCTGTGCTTTCAATATCTGTTCTAACTGGACCATACTCTATTTGGAAATGATTTGTAGGGGTGCGAAAATGTATCAGAGAAAAATTCCTTCCAACTCGATAATATAAATAGCCGATAAAATTATTTTAGGAAGAAATCTCAAGAAGAAAACAGAAGTCAAGGAAAAAGCTTGAAGCACCAACTCAACTAGAATCAAGAAGGACCAATAAATCATTAATCAAGATAATTGGACGAAAATGAAGATACATCAAGAATGAAATCGAAGATTAAGGACCAACCCAGCCAAGAAGCATACCTAAGTCAAGATAAATGGAAGACAAATGTTTGAAGGGGCAACTTAAAGAAAAAGGGAATTTCACTCTAAAAAGAAATAAATAGATTCGATAAAGAGAAAAAAAGCAAGAATAATATTGATAAATAAATAAAGGTATAATAAACAGGCCTCCTCCCCATAGATTAAACATAAAACTTTATAAAATTAAACAACTAATCACTTCTTATTTTTATAAGTTGGATTAGGAACTTTTTAAATAGGGTCTTTAAACCTATAAATAATTATAATGTTCCCGCAAAAAATTATACATTTTCTGTCCCTTTATTGGATACCAAACTGATACTTTTAGGAAGGAATTGTCGAATATTTTGAAAAAATTCCATCCGCATTTTCATTTAACGTCAATTTTTGTAAACCCCTTAAAAATTAGTTCTTTGTTCACTGTAAAGGAACCCATTCCTGATTTTTTGCGTTTCAGAGTAGTATATAAATATACTTGTCCTAAATGTTCTTTGGGAACTTATATTGGATCTATGGAACGTCTTCTCAAGGTTCCTATTGATGCTCACCGTGGGGTCAGTTACAGAACAGGAATGGATCTCTCCGTAAAAGAAAACTGTTGTGTGAACTCATTCTTATTCATGTAAAATAACTATAGATTATAACCAATTTAAAATATTATCTGCATCAAAATCTAAATCTTACCTTCTCATAATTGAGTGACTTTTAATTAAATACAATCAGCCTCAGTTGAATAAGGACTCTACTTCCAAACCGTTATATATTGCCTGATTAATTTCGTTTGAATTTTTTTATACTAGTTACCATCAATTAATTACCACTTAAACAATCAACTAGCTTGCATTTTTTGTTTTGCGACCAACCAACTACATAGATCAGAGAACCAACTAATACTAAATCACATATTTCCTGGTAGTATAATTTTTAAATTTCATTCATTCAGCTCACCTCTTTCTCCGTATCAGTTAACAAATTTTAGTGTATTTATTGAGGTTTTCCTTTTCTTCCAGTTGTACCCTTATTAATTTCGCTTGAATTTATTATTTTTTAACTTAATATACAGATTTTTGTCCTTTATATTACATTTTGATATTTGGGGGGTGTTTTACATCCTAGTACATTTTAGCCTTATGCCATTAATTACACTGAGCTGCATCTCCTCAAAAATTCTTTGCAACCAAGACGTCATTACCATTTCCCATTAGAGTTTTGCATGCTGAATCCAGAAATCATACTCATTTTTTTAGGGAGGTTCTCATTTTTTTGTAATAACCGACACTAAATTATTCAGGTTTATCGTGCAGAAATGCGTCTGAGCCAGGTCTATAAAATTCCTGTGAATTTATATAGGTAAGTAAAGGCAAACAGAGGTTGACAGGCAATTTAATTTTATTGAGAAGAAACAAAATCATGATTAATGTACGTTACACACATACAGGCATGTACATATCTGCTTAAGAAAATCACCATTGTATTTGAATGTTGAAGCCAGCTATTCTCCCAGTACTTACTCTCCTTTTCCTGCTGATATATATATATATATATATATATATATATATATATATATATATATATATATATATATATATATATATGAAAAGAAACTCACAACTTGCACGTGAGGCAAAATTATGATAAATAACACCCACAATAAAAAAAGAAAAACGAATCCGAGCGCTTTCGTCTTTATTCTAAAAGACCTCTCCATGGAATAACGTAGGTCAGGACAGACAATGTCTTAAATAGTAAGGAGTGGGGGAATAATACGGCTACCTTCATCAAAACCCTAACTAGAGGGTACAAATTCTGTAAACACTTTTCCAATTTCTTTGTGGGTGTTATTTATCATATATATATATATATATATATATATATATATATATATATTTGGTTGTACCACGTAGGGAAAAAGAAAGATTGATTGGGGCTAGTACTTTCGTTATCTTAACATTTTCAAACTCCCAATGGTTTATGAAATAGAGAGAGACTGTATTTATACAAAGCAATATTTTCCCTATAAAGTCAGGTGGTCAGATTTTTTAGTACCTCTAATAAGTTTGTTTTGAGAAAGAAAGATAGGACTGGATCTAAAGAAAACAAACCAGGGCTAATATTTATATTTCCCTCTTTTGTGCTGGAGATAAATTAGAAATGATTCAAAGATATTTCTGCTAATAAAATTATTTATATACATTATAGTATCTGCTTTTGACCAGTTAATATGGTGACCCATCTTAAGCCTGTGGACGGCCAAAGCATTATTTGTATATCCCTTAGATACTGCATCTTAAGTTTATCATAATTTCTCTTCTAAATTAAAGTGTTTACAGAGAGGTCGCATAGGCAAATTTGGATTGACGGGATCAGATTAATTGGGCAATGACATAGTTTAAGTAACACCGATTGCTTTTTATATGAGCTGATTCTTTCTCCTTCTCTTAGTAATCTGGTCTCATTCAAATATAGTTTATTTAAATGAGGCGTTTATAAATGCAAGGCACAATTAGGATTCGACGTGAGTTACTTTTTAATTAACCAATTATTGAAATTATGTATAGAAATTCATTTTCTTGTAAGGTTAGAGAATGGATAATTATACTTTTTTATTTTATTCTATGATAAAATTGAGTCAATATAAATGCATCGAAAAGTATTTTCTCATCTGGATGGATTCGAACAGCTTTGTAGAAAAAGATATAAACATACTAGGGGTGATAATACGTCTATATCACCATTTCAAGTAAAATACAGAATTATCTATCGTAGTGATTGATTTCATTCCGTCTAACTTCCTTTCATCAATCTACCCTCTTAGGCCAGTCTTCATGGTTGTCAATGTCATCAGGTTTGGGTGAATATTTTCGAAACTGACCCGCCGCATTTTGGCCTCTTTTTTTCAACCTGAGTTGCCCGTAAATTTTGGGATTCTGGATTGTTGTTGGATCATGTCTCCCTGATCCCAGACATTTTTCAGAGCGATAGCCCTGGTTTGAGCGCATGTTACGATGCGTTTACGCACCCTCCTCCCTCCTTTGTAGGGGCTGTGCGCTTGGTCTTTTCCTCAAATTTTGAGAGGGACTGTTATTATTTCCTTCAAATTAGAAGGCTTGTGGGAGCTCAACCATAAATCGTCAAAACCCTGTCCTTCCTTCCTTATTCACTACATGCCATCAAAAGCTAGTCTTTCAAACCTGTTTATCCCTCCTTTCCATTGAAACTCCTCACTTCACTGCTTCACGATTTTTGCCCTTACGTTATTTAGCTGTGTTCTACAAACTCTTATCGGTGAGGTAAGAGGCGAATATTTTTTCTCTTTGTCAACGTCAAGTTTCTTTCAAAGTTCTATTTCAAACAGATCTCTTTAACTTTCTAACCTTTTTATTTAAAATTTCTTCCATTATTTAAGGTTATTGAGAAGCCATGAGAACACATTTTCGGAGATTTGTCCGAGAAAGCCAGCACGTTAGCCCTCTCTATTAGTTCGAAAACATTAGAGCTAACAATACGAATTAATGGAACCCTGAGAACGATAACGTTAAACATAAAAGTATCTTACCATCTCTGTGCGTCGCCTTGACCCTGGCAATGGTCGTAGATACAGGGGTGTCTTCGAAAACAAGCGAACAGTATCTCTCGGAAGTGAAGGTCAATTTATCGGGTGGCTGCCCAGATAAGAGTCGAGTAGCTGAAAAAGAAATAACTCACATTTAATACTAAATAACTGGCATTTATTACTAAATAACTGTCGTTTATAACTAAATAACCCGAATTTAATAGTAAATAACTACATATGTAGCAATTCGGTGATGTTAAAAAACGAAGTGACTACTTGTCACAGGTGTTTTTTCTGGTGTATTTCGTCGAGTCGTCGAGAGCTAGACTCTCTCTATTACACTCTTTGCCCCATTTCTCTTCGATTCAGTAGACCACAACCGACTACCTCTTATAATAAGCTTTTACTTGCCTAATGGATACGGTGGGCTGGTTGCCCATTGAGTGGATTAGCTGATACTCACCTCTGCCGGGGAAAGTAACTCCCGACGCATAAGTGTGCACATGCCCTATCCTCAACACCGTTATCAATTCCATCCCTGTCTTCTTAACACAAATTATCACTCATTTCTCTGTTCCAGAGCCCTAATGATGGAGTTCTAGTGTCCACAATGGAAGGGGACACACATAAGCACCTGAATCTGAAGGGAAACGTGTGACCCCCTCCCCTCGGGCTCAATAATGGTTCCCACATCTTTGGATTGGGTCTTAAACACAATGGGTCGTCATTCCAATCTTTATGTGCATTTCATTATCTGGTGGGGTTGATGTTATCCAATTTAAAGCACAATAGCAACGATGCTCTATCACGGCAGACATTCTATCAGGAGAGATTTGTAAGGGAAGTAGTAAAGATAGAAGTAAAAATGTGTGGAAGATCTATATCTGCAGGTGCTCATAGACGCAGTGGATATCTGGCGGCAATCTGCCAGGCTTGGGGCATGAAGGGCACAAAACCTCCGCATGAATTTTACTTCTTCTTGCGGGTTTAGGCCTGGGGATCTTGTCCATGATGCGAGGGACTAATGGCACTACCTACCTGCCTAGTATTAAGTGCAGGTGGTGTTGCTAATGCATTTAAATACCTTTTAACCTCTTACAAAGGAAGCATAAAAACAATCCTTTGGTTCGAGCAAAGACCCCTCTTGGTAAGCTGAGTCAATGAGATACATAACAGAGGTATCTTGTAACTCGCTATAAACTTATACTCTTTATTAATAAAGGGGACGGCAAAAAGGTTGCCTCGATTTCAAAGGCTAATAAAAAACAAACACATAAAAATATAAGAAAACTACATTTTATTTTTATGAAGTAGATTAAATACCATTATTTTTTTATTTCAGTTTGCAACCGACTATGGCCCGGAGTGGAGAGCATCGTGCATTTGTTGTTGAAGAGTTTGTTAAGAACGGTAGATCCGTTGTAACGACGCACCGTTCCTTCCGAGGGCATTTTGCGATTATTTGTCATAGTGTTTGTCTAAAGTTGGAAACCAACCGACGAATTGTTTTTTCATCCGGGACGGGATCATGACGACTAAGCGCAAATTGCCCTCGGAAGGAAGGTTGCGTCGTTACAACGGATTCACCTTTCTTAACAAATTCTTCAACAACAAATGCACGATGCTCTCCACTCCATGCCATGGTGACTTGCTAACTGAAACACAAAATAAATGGCATTTAATCCACTTCATAAAAATAAAAAGTATTTTTCTTGTATCTTCATGTGTTTATTTTTTTTTACCCTTGGAATTCGGAGCAACCTTTCTCCCGGACACTGTAGTTACATATCATTCTAAAAATACCCTTCTTCTTTAGACTACTCCAATGCGATACAAATTTCTAATAAATACGTCTTGTATATTGCAACTTCCCTGGAACTTATTGCCTTCGTATTATAATTTACCTATAATGCTATAAATACCCCTGTTATTAGGAATACTCCAAAGAAACACAAATAAACACTACTTAACTAAAATATCTTGCAATGTTCCTTCAACTCATTGTTCTCTAGCTTTAGTTAGATATCCTGCTGTTAATACCCTTCTTGTTAAGACTACACTAATGAGATATAAATAACTAATACATAGCTCATGGCTCTTGCAACTTCCTTTGAACTTATTGGTCCTGCAGTATTAGTTGCTTAACCTGCTAAAATTACACTTCTATTTAAAAGTGCTTCAGTACGATACAAATAACAAATACTTACCTGAAGTATCTTGCAACTCCTTTTGATCTTATTGCTTATTTAGTATTATTTACCTGTGCTTTTGCAAATATAACTATTAGTAAGACTACTCCAATTAAGTATAAATAAAAAATATCTAGGTTAGTTATCTTGCAACCTTTATCGAACTCTATGCTTCTCTAGGATTAGTTACATAGACTGCTGTAAATACCCTTTTGGCTAAGTTGATCCAACGAATACATAACTCAGGGTTCTTCAACTCCTTTAAATTATCACTTCTTTAGTATATTAGCACTCCTTTGAGCATAGGGCATAGTTAGGCATCTTGCAATCCTACATGAACTTTTTGCTTCTTCAGTGTTAGTTACATATCTCCCTTCAGATACTCTTTATCGTAAGAGTAATTTAAAACGATACAAATATCAAATACATTACTCTTTACAGATTCCGTTTTACCTTTCTCTCAGATAATTAAGATTCCAAAAACAATGACTAGAATCGAGGCGCACCGCTAGTTTTGTTAGATGGGAAGGAAATTCAAATTCCTTATAAAAGTCTTGGGAAAAGAAGGCGAATATTATTTAGGGATATTTGGCAGTAAACAGGTTGAAAAAGATCTACAAACCATAACAAGCACCAAATTTAAGCTATTATGTAGACGGCTTTGAATCGAATGATTGGACTATACGTATCTATGTCCACAAAAATGTTTTGCTGTTATAACCTTCAATAATGAATTAATTTTAGGGAAGTTTAATGTAAAAAATTTAAAGCAGTAAGAACAAAGTTCGGAGAACAATATTCTGGTTTTAAATAGGATAAAAATGATGCCAATTAACATCGTAAACTCCAATTAGGGAAAATTTTGTCTTTTAATATGATAAAATGATTTCATTAATATCGTAAATACGTATTACGGAGAATTATGTCTTTCAATATGATGCAAATTATTCGAATTAACATTCTAAACCTGTATTATGATTACAAGTATTCTAATTAACCTCATAACCACGTGTTTGGGAGGATTCTGTCTTTAAATATGATAAAAATAATTCCAATTAATAAAGTAAACAACTATTAAGAAGAATTTTGTCTTTTAATATGATGAAAATGATTACAATTAATATCCTAAACAGGTATTAAAGAAAAATATTTCTTTAAATATGATAAATATTATTCCAATTTACATCATAAGCACTTATTACTAAGAATTCTGCCTTTAAACTTTTATCTAAAGCGCCCCAGACGATAGGACTATCTTTGTGTACACAGTAATGGTTTAAGAAGATAAATGACACGATGGGACTCCTATTTCATTTCATTCAATTTCAAATAACCCTTCAATATATCTCATCCAATGAATAAATAAACCATCTCCAACACCATTCCATCTAAACTAAGCCAAACCACAGCTCAACTATCTCCTAAACAAATCCCACCACATGTAAACCAAATATAAAACCAACTACAATCGAAATGATGCTTTAAAACACCTTTCTAACAACGGTACAAACCTAGGCAAATGTTATAATATCGGGTTTATTTGCTTCAAATGAGAGAAGCTCACGTCTCCCGCAAGCAGATATTTAACTCCTGTATGTGAAACTGTCTAATTAACAAAGTAAATTATTTGGATATCTGCATCACCGCTGTCAAGGAAAATGTAAGATGTGAGGTTATTGGTAATTTATCTTTGTTATTTTTTTTCTCTTTTAACTTTTGAGGCTGTTTCTTAGCTAGAAATAATGTGAAAGAAAATCAGCGACACAAGATTTATTGAGTGGAAACTAAGAAGTGAAATAAGTTTCAACAGACGACATGAAATAAATCTTTGGCTTGTGTTGTGGTATTTTATGAGAGAAATTTAAATTTTAAGAAATGTCTATGCATGTTAGTGTATATATATATATATATATATATATATATATATATATATATATATATATATATATATATATATATATATATGATGAAAATTAATGCAATATCACAAGAAAAGATGAGGAATTAAACCACATTCTCCGAAGACAATTTAATTCAGAACAGTTTCGGTGTATCTCACACCCTTTTTTAACTGACACTGGGCAGAAAATATAAGAGAAATGCATATAAGCATATAAACATATTGAAGGGCTGGCATTTTACTATTTTGTTTATTTGCGATCTTATTACGGGATTAAAAGAAAATTGACCCTCAGATAGATTTAAATTAGGAACTGGCGATATCAAGCTCGATTCTACAAAGAAAAATTTGCGTTAGGATACGGTTTAAGCTTTTCAATTAAGTCATTCGATGAGTTCTCACTAGACCATTTAGTATCCATAGCCAAATCCTCACATGAGCAAATAAGTGGTGAATTTCTTAGTGGTTGTATGCTTAGTGCCCTATATTCTGAAAAATCTGACCAAATTGGTTTTCCTAAAAGATTTCAGATTGCGTTAAATAAACTTAAATTTAATAACAACATTGTTATAACCAAATCCGATAAAACGAATCAGTTAGTCATTTTGGACAAACATAGTTATAATGAAAAACTAAATGAACTTCTTAATGATGTGAACACATATGAAAAGCTACAAAGTGATCTGCTCAATAACAGAACAAGCAATTTCAACAACAAATTGAAGAGAATATTGAAAAGCGCATATTTAATTAATCAATTCAGGAGTATGAACCCTTCACTTCCCTATATGTATGGACTCCCAAAGACCCACAAAGAGGGATGTCCCTTACGCCCAATCATTTCCAATATTAATTCTCCTACTTATAAGCTCTCCAAATGGCTCGCCAAGCATTTATCTCCAGCAGTAGGAAGAATCTCATCTGCACACGTTATGAACACTCAAGATTTCGTTGACCGCCTCAACCACTTGCAATTACCGGATAGAAAACTTGTGAGCTTTGATGTAAACTCTTTGTTTACCAAAGTTCCGGTTGACCAAACCATGGGCCTTCTGCGGGAAATCATGCCTAGACTTAATTTGGATCTTCCCATTTCTACGAGTAAATTTATCGATTTAGTTTAATTATGTCTCTCTGAAAATGTGTTTCGAGTAAATAATGAGTTTTATAGACAAATATTTGGCCTTAGCATGGAAAATAGTTTATCTCCGATATTAGCATGTCTCTTCATGGAATATTTTGAGACTGAACTCCTTCCCACAATTTCTCCTCCTAACTTTATATGGTTAAGGTACATTGACGATGTATTTTCTGTATGGCCTAATGGACATGATTTTGATAACTTTTTTAATAATTTGAATAATTTGCATGTCTCCATCAAATTTAAATATGAATGGGAATATGATAATACATTACCCTTTTTAGATGTCCTCATTAATAAAGATCACCATGAATTAAAACTTGACGTGTATAGGAAACCAACCCACTCAAATGCCGATATACATTATTTTTCGTTTCACGATAATACTGTTAAAAAATCGGTAATTTCTAACCTTTTCCTTAGAGCATACAAAATATATCATCCTTCTTATTTAGATGAAGAAATTGTCATTATCAGGACCATTTTTTAATAATTTGTATTACCCCGATTGGTTCATATCGTCTGCCTATTTTGCAGCTAGGAAAACATTCTATGGAAAATAAGCCTTCCCGCACTAACGACTTCAACAAATGTATAACATTGCCATTTAACAATAAATTAAATAGTTTAAAGGACATATTCGGAAAAGCGGGTATTAATCTAGCCTTTAAATATAAAAATTCCTTAAACCAATTGATGATGGCCAGGAAACCCAAAGAACATCATGACATATGAGTATATGCAGTACCATGCAACGATTGCCATAAAGTTTATATAGGGGAAACGGGGAGAAATCTAGACAAGAGTTTGTACGAACACAAAAGAGATATTAGAGTGGGCAGCGAAAGTAGTGGAATATTTTGCTATGTTAGAGACAAGAATCATACGATCGAGGGTCAATTTTCTATTAATCCTGTAATGAGATCGCAAATAAACAAAATAGTAAATGCCAGCCCTTCAATATGTTAAGGCCTACCCCCCTCCCCCCCGATTAGCCACAAGTAGGGGATTGGGGGAAAAAAGAGGGAATCTTGTGTTATGCTTATATGCATTTCTCTTATATTTTCTGCCTTGTGTCAGTTGAAAAAGGGTGTGAGATACACCGAAACTGTTCTGAATTGAATTGTCTTCGGAGAATGTGGTTTAATTCCTCATGTATATATATATATATATATATATATATATATATATATATATATATATATATATATATATATATATATATATAAATAAACACACGCTAGGCGTAAAATGAAGCTCATCTTATTCTTATTTTGGAATGTCCTAAAAGTTGAAATATTGATAAATAAGGAAAATATGACTTTGATGGAAGAGAGTCTTGAGAATAACTTTAATACCTTTTTTTATTGCTGTAGGCAATTGTAAAGGTATCAAACCTAAAAAAAATATAATTCAAACAAATTATGAAGGTTTTTAAAGATATTTGATTAAACAATGTTGATTATGCTTATATATAGAGACTTGGAGTAGCCTTATACTAAGTAGACCTGCATTCAGTTGTTTTTTGTACAGTACCATGCAAAAAAGATCAGAGCGCCTGTATTTCTATCACAACAACTTCATTAACATTTCATAGAGGCATTTCACGTTTTCAAAGTTTGTCTCCCAAACCATATTGGTATAAACTCCCTATTAATCAAAGTTGTGCAAATTTTGAGGAATAAAGTAAGTTATTAGCAGATAAAAAAATTAGTAGAAAAATTGAAGTGTACAAAATGATCCTAATCACAACACAAACAAAGTTATATTGGAAAAAAAAGAGTAAATTTTCAGTGGAAAATATTTGTACAAGTTATAAGAAATTAGTATTTAGTGTAGATGCCTTTATTCTGGGTCTAGGACGTTTCGGCGCGACCCTTTTCTGCACGAGCGTTTCGACGCAGACTCTATTCGGTGCCACCCATTTTCGGCGCAGACCCTATTCAGCGCACACCCTGTTCGGCGCACAGGGTGCGCCGAAGATGACGTCCGTCCAAGACGCCCGTCAGACGTGACCAACGAGGACTATGTGGCCTGTGTGGAGAGGAGGATCCTCGAAAATCGACGGGTGAAGTTCGAAGAAATCGAGAGAGAACTTGGAATATCACATGAAAGTGTTATCAACATCATCCACGACAATTTGGCCATGGCCAAGATCTCTGCTCGTTGGGTCCCAAGAAATCTCACGCCCCATGATCGACTACAACGTCGTCAAAGTCCACAATGCCAGAGTTGCACAAGCTGCCCTGCGCGAGTGTGGATTCAAGGAGCTCAACCATTCCCCCTACAGTCCAGATCTGGCCCCTAGCGACTACTTTTTATTCCGCCAGCTCAAGGCTACACTGGAGACGATTAAGATGTCCAGCTCGCCATCCAGGAGTGGATTGAGCAGCAGTCCGGAGGTTTCTGGTTGTCGAAAATTCGAAGCCTCAGGGACAAGTGGCGCAAGTGCATTGAAGTCGAGAGTTGTTATATTGAAAAATAATAAGACACTTTTCCTCATATCTTGTTTGCTTATATCCGAATTGCAAAATTTATTGACCGCCCTTCGTAGTTCAGATTATGTAAACGATGTACTCGTCTTCTAGGAAGGTCATAGTCGATCTGGCCTGTTGGTAGCGAGCGTTATCCTGTATTAAAATTGCCAAATGAGCTAATGAAGTTCGCAGATGGGGCTGAGTATACTTGTATACTTTTTATTTCACTGTCTCTGGTAAGCGAACACGTGGCCAGTTCATTCGAACGAAATTACACCTAACATCATGACATTTGCTCCGGCGAACTTTGCACTTTTTTGATACAATTGTCAGGCAATAATTCGCCTGATATGTGACAAACGAATCTCCTGCTATCCGATACTAACACATTTAACCTCACTGAAGTGGACCTTGTTTTATTTTTCATCCATCCATTTAACTTGCTCATTGGTTTGATGGTAGGCGTGCAAGCGACTATCTTCTTACAACTAAGGTGTTACAACCTGTTTGGAGATATTTATAGCCAAACTCTAACTAATATCTCGAGAAAGGGATGCAGATATATTTTAACGGTTCTTATTCCATTTCATGGATCTTGCCTGGCCTACCGGTTGGTTGATCAGCCTTACATACACCTTTTTTGTCATACATAGGCTGACAGAATCTTATGGACTACACTTTTTGATCACTTGATTGTTTCTGCATTTTTTACAATTGAAATACCATCTTAGTTTAGTAGCTTTACGATCAGTTCGCGGACACAAAGATGCGTGACAGAGTTTTTAGTCATGTTACCTGAGCGAGAGCTAGTATTGGAATAACCCAACATACACGAGATTGAACTGAAGTTAGTTGCTATGCTAACAATGCCGGTTCTATCTACAAGAAAACTAATCATTTAGGTCACCTTGGACATATCAATTTTTCTAGTAAATTAATAATTTGCTGATAACTTTAGTTTTATTCATCCAAATTTTTACAACATTTACCCATACGTAATTTAGACTTATAAGTATTTGTACACAAATTTTGGAAACCTCGGATATATCTGGCAATGTTATAGAAATACATTCCTTCTGATATTGTAGCACAGTACTGTACACCGACTCACCTTTGATATAATTAAATAAAAATCGATAATTGTATGGAAAGTATCTCTTTTACTGTGTTTGTTTTCTGAAATTTCGGTAGCATTGATGTTTTTTTCAAATTCTTATTTGATTTGTTTATATGTATTGCCTATATTCATTTTCTAAAGATTGACCTGAATTTACGGACACTTATTCGAAAACAGATCTTCGAAATCATACTGAATTCTAAAACTTCAAACGTTATTATAAGCTTATTGTGTGTGTTAAACTAAGGATCTGATAGCAACCTAAATAGAGTAAACAGACGCCCAAATTTAGTTGGGTTGTATTTTTTGCGAGCGACTGGAAAAAAATGGTGAAGGAGAAGGTTAGGCTACGAGCTGAGTGAAATCTGGCGGAGTTAGGTTCGAGTTTCCCGACCTGGAAAGGTTATGGCAATACTCTGCTAGCGGGGTTGAAATTAACAAATGCAGCGGCTTTAACTTTATTATATACAACGGAAATTAGGAGAATCATCAACGAATTACAAAGCAGTTGGATTAAAACAACACGTTTATATAGATTACTATCAGACTAATCTTTATGCCATGTGATTAGGCTCATTATTAATTTGGTATTAGAAAAGTTACTTTACTGATTCAGAGTTCCGTTAAAGGAGATCACGCGCAAAAAAAAGTGCGGGAGGGGGCATACGAGTTGGAAAAGTGTGGGGTACGATTGAATGAAAAAAAAAATTGTTCCTTTTCGATCCTTTGTGTCATTGCGCCTTATTATATGCATAACTCCCAATTTTTGGAATATCCTCGGGCTGATCTCTCACGCGAAGAGCCGAACTTGCTCGCCTTGGTACAGCTCGTGCGGATCTTGCCTCCTTGCCTAATAGAAAGGTTATATTATTGACTACTATTTATGAACTGGTATTGGGTATGAATAGTTTTTGAAGGAAAACTTTCGTTAAAAAGTGTTATTATTTCATTCTTTATTCATTAAAATTATAAAGAATTTTTTAATAAGTATGTTAATACATCCTCCTCAAAGAATTTAAATTTTGTTGAACTGCAATAAAGGCTTCATGAACTATAACGAAAATTGGTGTTAGTTTTAGGGATATGATTATTTACTGTAGAAAGAGTACTTTGAGATAAAATCTTAATAAATCTAAACTAATTTAACCAATTTAGTATAATTTATTCATTCAGATTGGTTTTTAAGTTTTCTAAGATTTGTCTTTCGAAATTATTTTATTCAAAGCTTTGGAATTCGAAAAAAAGCTTTTTGACGTTTTCTTTTCGAAGAACTGTTTACAAATTGTCTTTCAACGATGGACTAGTTCAGGGAAGTCATTTGGTATCCTTTAGCTCATATCAAGAATCTGCTTTTTCAATTTGTCCCTTTAAAGATGGAACCCCTCCCTGAGTCAAAAAGATTATTTTTTAATTTATTAAAAAACTTTCTTTTTTAAAAAAATTTCTAACTGTATACTTTCCAAACATCTCCACAATCCTCAAAAGGTAGGAATTTTTAGCTACGGTTAGTTGTTTCTCTTCTATCACTCTTACCTGGTTAGGTTCTAAACCATAAGGGTTTAATGGTTTTTTGTTTACATTTTGTTTGCGGTCTGCATTCATTTTAAATTATATCCTGATAATTATAAGATTAATATTCTCTGCTTAACAATATACGATCAAATCTTTAACATTCTCATTGCAGACTTTGGCAAAGAGCTGGAAATGTTGAGCATGAAAATTTATTTTTGATTATGATAACTATGTTAAATGATCAGTCAAATCATCTAAGTTTTTGCGACTATATTTTATCTGTGAATTACAGTCCACAGTGAAAATTACCAGAATGTTGGCAATATCGATGTTTTTCTATCCTTTTGTATCTGTTTGTAGTTGTTTTAAAAACAACATATCTTAACTAAGGAAAAAGCATTCGTTTCCTAGCACAATGTAATCATCTTATTGTAAGCAAAATTATGTTGTCCTAATCCTGTTTCACTATTTTTATTTTCTGTTTTAATCAACTTCATTAATGATTTACTTATTTCTCCTGTCTAAAGCTATGTGCAGAGCCAAGCTTACTGTGGCCGAATATGCTCTCCTCTAATTGTATGATCCTTATCAGATCAGATAATTACCAAAAGAGTGTATGATGTAGCCAAACAATAACGGGATTCTTGTGAAATGCAAGCTCGCTTATTTGTTTTAGTATTGGGTTGAGGAATAGGTTCTTGCGCTTTTATCAAATTTATTCATTACCATTAACAATTTTAGAAAAACATCATTTTTAATTGCAATTTAATATGCAATTTAATATGCAATTTAATCAATAATGTATTCTCCGTTGTTATTTACAACTTCTTCCCAACGTCCAACTAGATTTTTGATGCCTCTGCAATAAAAATCTCTGGATTTTTACTCGAAAAATTCGTCTAACCAGGCTCTTAATTCCACATCAGTATTGAACGAAACGCAGCGCAAATTGTTATAGAGAGATCGGGACAGAGGGAAATTCAATGGAGCCAAGTCTGGCGAATATAGAGGATGCGCCAGGATTACCAATTAAGCGTCTGGTTTACGTCTTTTGTCGTTTTGGCAATCTGAGGACGAGCATTGTCGTGATGCAGAAGGACTCCATAACGTCGATGAGGTCGCTTTTCACGAATAGCTTCAGCGAGTCGATATATTTGTTGAACGTAGAGTTCTGCATTGACAATCTCATTGTTCGCAAGGAGCTCATAAAGAATGATGCCATCACAATCACACCCCACACACAGCATCGTCTTTCGTGGATGAAGTCCTTGCTTTAATCGCGGAATTGTTTTTTTATTGGAGCTAAGCCATTGTTTTCGATGGTTCATGTTGACATAAACACACCACTTTTCGTCGCCAGTGATGATGCGGTGAATAAATCTGTCCTTATATCCACGAGTAGCCTTGTGACGAGCAAGCAAACCTGCGGCAATCGCGGAGCGTTGAAGTTTGTTGCTTTCTTTCAAAGCGTGCAGAACCCATGCACCGAGTTTTTGAACTTTCCCCATCAAATAAAGGTGATTCACTACCGTTTTCTGATCACACGCCAAATTTACAATCAATTCTCTAGTCGATTGGCGAGGACTTTCATCAATAAGGTCGTCCGATCGATCTTCATCCAACTTAAAGGGGCGACCAGAACGTTCTTCGTCATTAAGATTGAAATGACCGTTTTTGAAACGTGAAACCCACCATTGAGCTGTCCTTTCTGATAAAGAATTTCCTCCGTACAAAGCACAAATATCGCGACGAGCTTTGGCTGCGTTTGCATTGTTCCCGTCTCGATTGAAAATGAATATCAACAAGTGTCGAAAATGCGCCTTTCTTTCAACTTGACATTCCATTTTGAGGGTACAGAACAAAAATGAAATTAATACAACTTTTAAATAAACCGCAATGACTTATTACTCAACTTCAAGACATAGCCTAAGCTAAAGCCTAATAGTCTGTCAATATTTATTATTGTTTCTTAATATGTGCACAAATCACGTCAACAAAACTTAAATCAAAACAACATTAAAAAAACGTAAGAACTTATTCCTCAACCTAATATTTCCGCTTCTGTAATTTGCCTAGAAGTGATTCAGAATATCCAAAGATTTTCTTCCCTTTCTGAGTTTATTTTCTTCAAACGTTTAAGAGCGAGGCCTTAGGGGCTCTATTGCTTCATTTGATACGATTTCTCAATACATTAGGTACATTGGGTCATATTAGATATTGATTCGGATACAATTCCATATTTAAGATATTCCACATTATAGTATCTACATTTCTTTATTTTTTCCTCTAGTGCAGCCGAACTTTATTCCGGAACAAAAAATAAAATTTAAAATGTGAAATGTATAAGTGTTATTTAGTAAAAAATAGCCAAGGATAATAAGCAAATATAATAGCTATGTGGAGTTCTCGCTCGCCTAGTGGATACGGCATTAGACTTCTGACGCCAAGGTGTTTGTTTAAACCGGCGAAAGCTGAAACAAACTTCTGGTCCCATGGCAACTTTGGAATCTCCGCTGTCTTTCCCCTTCCTTCTTAACAACACATAATATAGCCTCCTCCTATGTTTCAAGAAACCATCCCCGTTGGTAGTTGTATCCACATACCTTTGACATGGAACGGGTCCCCTTCATCTTGTTTCTTGGTTGATATAAAAAAAACACAAAATACATCTCGACACCTTCCGTCTCTTAGAAAAAGAGAAATGACTCCTGGTGCACTCGAGCTCATCAGCAATTTTCACGATGATCTTTATGTTTGTTTCATTATCCAGGAATGGGATCCTTCCTAACCAAGAGACAGGTTGTGTTGCGTACATACGTGCTTAAGGCTAATGCATTTACTAGGAATAGTGTATAAGAAGGAAAAAAAGGTAAAAGGAAACCAAGGACAATTTTATAATTAGATACGTAAACAAATTAATTATCAATAACAAAAGATACGCAAAGGTAAATAAATTTGAATATGCAAAACTATATTAAAAGGTAAAATTCAGTATTCGTGTACAAATACTGGCTTTTATGATTTAACCTGGCCATATGCTCGCCAAAATGGATCTTTCTGTTATTTGATTTTAATTTTCATTGTATTTGTCATGAATGCGATGATATAGACTTCCCCACGAAGTCAGTTGTTTGATCTCATTGGTGTGGGGTGTGTGTCCATAACACGTCTCCAGAATATAAACATAAGTTCGTGTACAAATCCAAGATAATTTATTTTATATAAAATATAAATCATACGTTATATTCCCTACCGAATCATCCTGCGTCGCATCGGCTTCTTTTACGATTTCTACGCTACCGATAGTCAGATCTATCTCTCCTTCTCCAATACTGCTTTGGCCGAGACGCCCAGAAACCTTCTCTCTGCTTATGATACAATAAATTAGTGTCTCTCAGACGACTTCCTATAGCTCGAGAATGGAAAACCTGAGGTTCTATTGGTAGGTTCTGCTACGTATGTGGCACTTTGTAGGGCTCTAGATTTCTCCATAAGTCTATGTGGCTTCCGAGTTTCCTTTTCTGATACATTCCGAAAATTGGATCTCATATTTAATGGCAAATTGTCGTTTAACAGTCATACTTCTATTTTCTTTCGGTTCGCTATCCAATTCCTCAGTAATCTCAGACAGATTTGCTCCCACTTCGAAAATGTTAGTTTTGAGATTATCATTCATGCGTTTGCCACCTCCCCTCTCGACTATTGGAATACCTTTGCAACCGGTGCATTTACTCTTTATTCTCATCAACTCGTGTAGAATTTTGCAACTCGAGTTTCCTCCATTAGGGTAGCTTTACTCGGGCAACACCGATGCTTCGGGGTCTTCATTGGCTTTCCATCAGTCCCCGCATTCCCTTCCCGGTTCTCCTTCTTGCTTATAAAGCTCCAAATGCTGAGGCTCTCTCTTACCCCTTTTCTGTTCTCTCTTTCTCTCTCGAGCTTAATCCGCGGAGGCACTGAGATCCAGCCTTGCCCCACTCCCGCAAGTTCCTCGCAGCCCTATCCGCCACATAAGGGATCGCGCATTCTTGATCTGTTCTCCGAGGTTCAGAACGCACTTCTCCCTACCCTTCAATCCCTGCTTCGTCCTTCTACTTTTAAGAATGCCGTGAAGTCATAGCTCTTCTCCATAGCCTTTCACTAGAAAAGTAGGGAATTTTCGCTACGAAACTTTTTAAAATTTGCGACGCAAGAATAATGTTATTGATTGATTCGAAAGATTTACTGCTTAAAAAAGACTAAGAAATATTACTGCCATTCTAACATTCAAATTAATTTAATTACTGTATTTTACTTATTCTCATTTAGATGGAGCTAAATGCGAATCAATTAAATTTTATCAAGGCTCAACCGTTTGATTTTGATCTAGGCATCTGTAGAAAAGATAAAAATTATGAGACATTTTCATTAAACATATCAAAGAATGATAGAAATGGTCATATATCAAGGATATTCTTTAATTAATATTGGTTTAGGTACTAACAGCATAAAAGTACACCACCGAAGAGAGAACTACTTCGAGTTATATTTGGGGTATGAATTAAGCTCCTCAAATCTTATTGAAAGCGGAATAATTCGCAAAATGGACGCATTAAATATTGAAGGAAATATCACATAAATCTCCAAATGAGATTATGTATTTTTCGATTTGTCAATAGTAAGATTATAGTAAAAGCTGATACCTGTTTAAGATGAAGTATTTGGAATAATTGACTTCCATTTGGATTGAAAAAGCTAAAGCTAGATATTTTTCTCTAGTTCTAGTGATAGGTTGACTGCTATGAGAGGAAAGAGAGAGCCAAGCTTTGTTTAACGGAAGGACAATTAAAAAGTTGAAATGAGGAGGAAACGGGTAGTATGACTGCAGATGTCTAAAAGTACTGATGATCATGTCACTGAGATGCGATGATGAAGAATCCGAATAATAAAGCAGTTGATGTAGGATATAACATGAATGAAGATACGGATAGAAACCTGAAGTGATTATAAAATGAGCAGAGGAAGAAATAAAACGAAAAGAAGAATAGTTAGAAGAACATCAAAGAGAGAAATGGTATTTTTGATCAATGAAGAAATTAATCCAAATGGTGAGAGTAACTCGGATCAACCTACTTTTTTCGGCTTATAAGAAACGAATGTGAAAATGATTGAGTTTGTACAAAATCGGTTCTTTCCAGAGTATGAAATGAAGAAGTATGTATGAGGTTTTTATTGTTATTATGATATAATATCCGAGATGTTAAACAATGGTGTTAAGTTCGTTGTGGAATTTATCTGCTCGTGTTCTATAGGGTCCATGAAGATATCGAAGAGCATAGGGGAAAAATATCTATTGTAGTAGCAATGTATTAGGTGAAACCAAAAGGTTTTCCACTCGGTATCAAGCTTCAAGATTACCACATGTGACGCAGTTTACAGAAATCTTTTAATCGTGAAACTATTCTCGAGATAAAAAAATTAAGAGGAACCTGAAAAAGTGATTCTAAGAATAGTTTCACGATAAAGCAGTGTCAGTGTTAAACTTCTGGTTGAGAAAATCAGGAAAAAGGAAGGCGAGGTGTATGGTGGGTTAAGCAATCTGTAAAAATCGTAGGAACTTGTCGATAGACCATCAATAAGTGTCTCTTATAAGAAATATTGAAGCAAGGATTGAGTTTGAGGAAAGATGTCCAGAGTAAAGGTATTATATTTGTGGGCATGATAAAAAAGGAATTTATTGTTGTCAAAGGTAATTAATTCAAAGTAATGAAAAGTAATGTAGCATTTCAAGGAAAGATTTTGAAGTCTTTCGACAAATTGAGTAAAGGTAAAGTATACTCGTATGTTTGAATAACACTGCGAATATTGCTCTCGTTGGCTAAAGTTGAGGTTTTAGTATGATCTTCAAAATAGACACTATGGACAACGATTTTAATTAGCTGTATAATCGATTTTGCTTGATTTACGAGTAGTTTTAGGGCGACAATATAATATCTGAAATGAAAAGAGACATGCCCTGGGCATCTCGGTGGAGTTAGTGATCAGAGACGCCAGACATGGTTCACCAAATTTAAGAATAGTCATTTGGATTTCTTCGACGGGCATTGGACATTGGACATATAAAATGATTAATCTAGTAGTAGGAGATTTATAGTAGGAGAAAATTGTTGGAAAAATTGGGGAAAAAATAGGAAAGTGAAATGAAAGTAGAATGAAAAAACAGTTCCCTTCTAAAAGGGTATCTGTGACCTTCTTTGCGTTTTGGTTTTGTTTTTTTAGTATATCTATATATAGATAGATATATAGATATAAGGTGTCAGAGATCAGGGAGAGAAAGAGGAAGATACGCGCCGCCTCGCCCTTTAATGGAGAGGAAGACAACGGACACCTGGGCGACCCTTTTTGGCTGCGCTAATGGAGGTGCGAAATCATCAGAGGCTGTGAGACACCACTATGACCTGAAATGCCGCCATTACAGGAAGCTGCGGCAAGTTTGAGAGCCCAAAAGGGCCCACCAGATTCAGACAAATTTCCGCCTCACTGGCTTAGGAACCTTCCCGCGATCGAGCAAAAGGGGCGAGACTAATCTCGTTTGCCGACGCGTCGGACCATGGTTGAGGGGGGAAATCCCCCCCCCCCTCAACCCGCCTATAAATCCTCCGGCGCCAGAGTTGGAAGGCGGATTCCGCCGCCGCCATTCCCCGTCAGTATCCTCTGCCCACCTTACCCCGGCCAGTGCCCGCTATTAGCGTCCCGTTGAACTCTGCACAATTCTCGCACAACCCCTTAAGCTCCTGTTAATCTCATTAATTCACGTGAATCTACCTCGACCCGCTTACACCCGCCCTATGAACGCAGTGCGCACAGTCTCGATTCGTGTTTTACTCGAAAACAATATTTAAGTTCCCCCCGTTAGTTATAATCAGTATCAAAGGACTATTATTTGAACTTTGCGCCAAGGCAAGGATTATTCCCTCGGACCAAATCTTCGAGGTAACAGCAACGCGCCACTCTTCTATGTAAGTCGTCTCTCTGCCTCCACCCCACCCCTCAAGTGTAAGACTTCTTAATCAGCTTTGTATACGTTCAAGATCCTTCAACCACTCCTCGGTCAATATTGTTCGGATATTTGTACGATGACCGTCCTCATCAAGTCTCTCCCCCCCCCTCCCTCTTTAGCCGGTGAGACCCGTGTACATCTAATGTGTATATAGCTCATTTTGAAATCCTTGTAAAATAATATTTATTGGCATATTAGTGCAGTTAGTTTGGTACCCGCTACCTGTTATCCCGGAACTTCTAAGATAGTCGACTATTGGGCAACCTACATTAAGTTAATTTTCCCTCTGCTTATATTATAAACCCCCCGAAGCACACGAAAGCAGAAAGATTGAACTTAATCCTATTAGTCGACATCTATATTAAACTGGTGTCCGGGGTGAGGTTAATCTTGGTCAATCGATTGATTGAACTTTGATCAATCTATTAGTGAACCTTGATTAAATTGTTAATTGTTGGCTAATCTTGGTTTCGGTTCTGGCGTAAAAAAGGTGAGAAATAACCACTGCATTCCTATTTGAGAAGCGTATTTGAACCCGTTCCCATTTATTTTGGGGGGGAATTGATTATCGAGTGACCGTGCATAACTATTGATTTTATTACCCCACGGAGTTGAATTGGTGTCCTTCGAGGCCTCATCTCATTCTAGAAGTTGAAGGTATAGAATATTAGTATTATTCTTCGTATTTCTGTGCTAGGAGTGCTGTAACTCTCGTCTCAATTGCAGTGAAATCTCGAATGCAAAAGCTCTCTCGCGAGTGTTTCCCCCCCCCCCCTTTGTTGTTTGTGATTTTGTTTGTTAGCAAAACCATTCGCACTCCCGTTCGTGCGTAAAGGAACCCACAATTCACCTTTTTTTACTGTTGTTCGTTAATTTAATTCTTCTTGTTGTGCCCTCGCGTAAACCAGCAGCATGGCACCGTTTGAAATTTTCAAGGTCCAAGGTGAGTCACTCGGACTTAGGGGAAAAGATCTGGTGGCCTATATTCAGGAAAAAGAAAGAAGAGAAAGAGCCGAAAGAAGAGAGCGAAGAAAAGGGACGAAAAGAAAGAGAGAAAATTCACTCTCACGAGATGGAGATGAGCATAGCCAGCAACGAGATACTCTCCATAAACTGCTCAAGTGCTAAACTTGATACACCGCATTCTGCGACTATAAAACTCCCCGTCTTTAAAGAAGCTGAAGACTTGGGGTCTTATCTCACCCACTTCTAAAAGTTCTTCGAGGTGAACCAGTGGGCCATCGAGATGGACGACGTAGCACAATTATTGCCCCTGTTGAGCTCTCAGCCTGGGGAAATTTTTATCTCCCTACCATCAGAGGCAACAATTGGTTACTCATCGTTAAAAGCCGAGTTGTCGCCGCCTACAACATGACCCCGCATTTCTATCGAACTAAATTTAGGCACTGTCGTATTCAACCTAGACAGACCTTTCGGCAGTTCGGCTACTCTCTACATGTCATTTTAATTTTGAGATTGACCCATCCAAGGTGCCTCATGAATACGACGTCCTGGTCGATTTCGTTCTCAAGGACCAATTTCTTGCGTCGCTTCTTTTGGATACCAGATCTTTCGTGAAGGACCGAATGTGTGGTACACTCAAGGAATGCATCGAGGAGGCATACGTCTACGCGGCTAGCCACAACTGCTTTTCAAAGGATGGGAGGAAATCCGAACGCCATCTCCTAAATCCAAAACCAGCAAAACTAATTTGTTCGTAATAATGCGAATAAGTTCGTCAAGGGGTCTGAGCCCGCCAAACCCAAACCACTCTTTTCGTCGGAACACCGTGATATTAAGCCCATTTCTCTCAATCCCCCTGCTTCATCGTTCCCCAGGAGTACTATCGTGTACGATGGGAAGAAATCAGAACGCCATCTCCTAAATCCAAAACCAGCAAAACTAATTTATTCGTAGTGATAGGAATAAGTTCGTCAAGGGGTCTGGGCCCACCAAACCCAAACCACTCTTCTCGTCGGAGCACCGTGATATTAAGCCCTTTTCTCTCAATCCCCCTGCTTCGTCCTTTCCCAGGAGGACGATAGTGTGCTATTCCTGTGGAGTTCCTGGCCACGTGAGCTCCAACTGCCGTCAAAACTCGCAGTTTAGAAGCACCTCTTCTTCTCACCAGGTACACCAGGTCAGTGCCACTTCTTCGCCCCCACCGTCCCAAAACGAAGCCCCCTCTTCTTCGAACCCGCCGAATACTGCTGGCTACCAGGTAAATTTTTGTTCGATAAAAGTACCCATGGGGCCCTCTAATTTGAAACCGGAGCCATGAATGGGTGCCGGATCTCCACCCTCATCTGTGATACATGATCAACGTGTATTGTTGTATCCGATGCACTACTCCTCCTGTTGCTCCGGACATAGATTAGTTTGCCGTACTGGATTTGAGGAAGAGGCTGGAAAAGTGCGCCGAAAATAGGTCTCAGAACGCCGACGTAAATTTTAACAAGTATAAGACACTTCGATTGCAAGTCCAAAGAAAGGAAATTTAACCCAGGAGAAGAAGTTTTGCTTCTTCTCCCCACGGACAACAACAAATTGTTGAGCCAGTGGAAGGGCCCCTACCCCATGGTCTAGAAGCATGGCCCCGTCGATTACCTTATTTAAACTCCCTCGGGAAGAAAGCTTTTCCATATTACTAATCTCAAACGGTATCACCAGCGCGCAAGCATCAACCAGATAGTTGCAATCGAGGAAGAATCCCACATGGAATCTGACTACCCCCTGGACCCCTTTTGCGTAATCCAAGTTGCCTACGTGGGGCAAGGCAAGGAATACCCGTTGCATGTCTTGCCCGACTTCAATAATTCCCCGACTGCAGAAATTGAGATATGCGACCAGTTGCCATGCCTTCAAAAGGATCAACGGCAAGCACTCTTGAGTCGTTTTAATGATGTAATCACCGAGATCCAAGGGTGTGCTACCCACTTTGAGTACAATATCCAACAAACTACCCTGGAACCAATCTGTTCTAAACCATACCCACTGCCTATACACCTCCGGGAAGCAATAAATAACGAAGAGGATAAACTTCTAAGACGGCATATCATCGAACTTTTGGAGTCGAGCTATTGTTCCCCAGTTTTCATGATAAAAAAGGTTGATGGTTCTTATCGAATGTGCATCGATTTTAGGAAGCTAAATTCGGTTACCTTATTCGATGCCGAACCAATCCCCACCATAGATCGGAACCTCCACCTTCTTGAGAAGGCCAAATTTATCTCTGATTTGAATTTATGCAAGGCCTATTATCAGATTCCCCTGAGAGAGGAAGTGAAGAAATTTAGTGCTTTCCCCACTAAGAAGGGGCAATGCAGATTCGACGGCTCCCTTTTGGTCTGGCGACAGCTTAAAGCAATTATAACCGGATGTTGATGAATTTAGAAGGCTTACCCAACGTCACTTTCTATTTCGATTATGATATGTGGCCAACGAAGTTTGAGATCAACACTTGACAAGCCTTCAAGTCCTTCTGTATCGACTCCGGGAATACAATTTGACAATTCGCCCCGGCAAGTGCCACTTCGCGTTTGGAAATATCGATTACATTGGCTTCCAAATCGGGAATAATCGATTAACCCCCCCAGCAAGAAAAAATTCGGACCACCGTGGACATGCCATTGCCCCCTAATAAAAAGCAGCTGCGATCCTTCCTAAGCTCTGCATCGTTCTCTCGTCGCTTCATACCCAACTTTACGACTTTCTCCGCCCCCTTCTACAAGCTATTAAAGAAGAAGGCCCCGAACACCTCGAATGGACGCCACTTTCAACAAACTCAAGGAGAAGTTGGCATTCGCACCAACGTGAGTAATAACGGTATAGGATGTGTCCTCCTCCAGTATAAGGATAACGGCGAAAGTTTCACCATCGATTACGCAAGCAGAAAATTACTCGTGCGTGAGTAAAATTATGCGATAATTGAGAGAGAGGCCCTCGCCATCATTTGGGGAATTTTCAAATTTAGAATGTATCTATTAGGCAAGGAATTTGTAGTAGAAACGTACCACAAACCCCTATCATACCTACGTAACGTCAATAATAATGACGATCAGTCGATGCGATGGAGCGTATTCCTTCAGGAATTCAAATTCCACCTTTGTATTTAGAAGGCACCGATAATTGTATGGCTGATAGTTTAAGTAGGAACCCGGTAGATCCTTTTACAAATGAATTCCGAGTATTTCTTTTTTTTTGTGAACCATTTATTAGTTTTTATTCATAAAATAAATTTGTATAGTTAATTTTATAATAAGAAAACGCGCATCCTTTATATATATATATATATATATATATATATATATATATATATATATATATATATATATTGGGTAAATATGTAGATTGGCGGCTCTAACGATGGGACGTAAACTATTCACGTTTTTAGAGTAAATTTAAGGGGACGGCTCGAGTGGGTGTAAATACAATGGGGGGACCACCCTACGATGATCTTGACTTTTAATCCATCCGGGGGGTCTGGGGGGTACAGTCCTCCAGTATATAATCCTAATTATTTATAGAATAACGTTATAACGTTTACAGAAGTGAATTATTTAACCAAATCATTTCTGCGTCTTTAATCGTTTTGCGAATTATAATGGGGGTGGGGGTAGAGTATGACGTCAGTATTGACTTAATTAAATTTTCTTTCACAATATCTTTTTATTATCCTCATTTAGAGTCATTTTTATTTGCCAATATATTTGTCCCCATTTTACTATTTTTATTCCATTTTTAAATAAATTTAAATATACTTTGCTAGATCATTAAAATGAACTACTTTTTGTTGAGCCCTTTGGGTGGAGTAAAGACACCTTTTACGCGGGCAATGCAGTTTGAATATGGAATTCGTTTGCGAACATTTTCCTTCGTCTATTGTCGAACTTTATACTTTATTTTCGGATCGAGATAAATTTTTAACCTTTCTGGACTGTCATAATTTACTTAAGATTAAAATCGATTGCGAGGTTTGTGGCCAGCCATTAGATATTAATCTTAATTTTGAATTTAGATGTTCTAAAACTAAACATGACTCAAGTGAGCGCCATTGTTTTTAAGAAATCAACATTTAATGGCCCTTTTTCCTCAAACGCCCGGATCTCTGTAGAAACTATTCTGCAAATTATTTACTGGTTTCTAGTCAACCAATTGACATTAGAAGTTGTGTCCCATGAAGTCAAGGTTACACCAAAAACTTTGATTGATTGTTATAGTTTCTGTAGAGAGGTCGTTATTCACTATTGTGGACAAAATAGCCAGAAGATTGGCGGCGAAGGAAAAGCGATTTCCGTTTACCAAAACGGGAATAAAGAAATATTCCACGCTTTCCTCATCGCTATTTCAAAAGTATACCCACCGCAATAGTTAAGTAAACAGCGTTTTTCGTTTAGGGAGTTTCTGGCATTTTTATAAAAACAAATGTCTCGGGTTATATTTCAAATAGGACTCAATCGCACACGAATATTCAGGCAGGGGTGAACGAAATATAAATAAACAAAAATCCACTTTTTCGCCCGAGCCGCCAACCTACATGTTTAATATATATTGTTGTTGTTTGTTTATCTCTTTCTAATGAATTCCTTTTATATCATTAATTTTTTGTTATGTCTAATATAATCGTAGGATAACTAACCCTCGGGCAAGTGAGCCCCACTTAATAGTATTATAGAGATAAAAATATTTTGTACTTTATCTCTATTTTAAAAATTTGTCCTAGGTATTCTTAACCTTATCCGCTATTGTTATGCGACTTTAAGTTAGTTATATTCCTCCCACACTAATTATTCTCCGATGTCACTTTCTTCCTATGAAGTTCAATCTGGGGATGGAGGAGTGGCAGAGATAATAGAGAGAAAGAGAGAGAGAGAGAGAGAGAGAGAGAGGAAGATACGCGCCGCCTGGCCCTTCAATGGAGAGAGAGACAACGGACATCTGAGCAACCCTTTTTGTCTGCGAAATTATGAGACGCCGTGAGATTTCGCGATAACCTGAAATGCCGCCATCGCAGGAAGCTGCGACAAGTTTGAGAGCCAAAATGGCCCATCTGAAGTCGGACAAAGTTTCACCACATCGGCTTAGGAGCCTTCCCCGCGATCGCGCGAAAAGGGCGAGCCTAGTCTCGCCTGTCGAAGCGTCGGAGCCCTGGGAGCGTCTATAGCAGAGGTGTCCTTACCACTATATTGGAATTTTTTAATCCGGACTTTTAGGCCCAAATTTTGCGTTGTTTTGTTTGTTTATATATTTATTTTAAAATCCTATGGTAAGTTAATCGTATCTTGGCGAATTAGTATTTAACTAATTTAAAAGGGAAAAAGTGTCAATTGTTCGCTTTATTTTGTAATTTTGTAATGTTGAGTATTGGAATTTTACCTGAACTTTGTTTTATGTTGTTATCGACTAGCAGTTTGCTACTTGTAAATAATTTTGCGTGTCTCATATCATTTATATTTATGTGCTCAAGTACAAACTTTGGAGGTGGCACTGAGGGAAGGCATCCTAGATAATTTTGCCCTCTGGGGAACCTCTATGTTTATGGGGGTTAACCCAATTTCACCGTTTAGCTCACTTTGCCTTCTCCTCTCTCTCTTTCGGGTCTTCATTATAATTAGGACAGCCTTATTTTGAATCCTGTGCAGTTTAAGTACGTGGGTCTTTCGCCTCGCGTGTATAGGGACTGGAGGGTATAGGTTTTTTGATTAAATTCAAGCATTGTAGATCTTAAGTTTGCTGGAGTAACTTAGGTTTAAGAATAGATAAAATCCACCTAAATCTCTCCGTGCATTCGCTGTACTTCTTGCTATATGACTCCTATATCCAGCAGCCGTAATCCAGAGTTTCAGAATCGTTCAATCCCTGCGGTATGAGATTCGTACACATCCCATACGGATGTCTGCAAGTGTTTCTTTGATGGGCATCGATCGGGAAAATTAAACGTCCGTGATAAGGAAACTGAAAACAGCGATTGAAAAGCATCTGTAGCAAAGTAGTGAAGACATATTTCGAACTAAAGCTTAATTAATTCTGGTTCAGTGTGAAATATAATCCAAATATGATTAGAAAAGTTTATTGAGAGTATGGTTGGACAACCCCTAAACGGTCACTAGAGAATGATGCTGTGGAGTCAACAATTTTTAAATAATTCTAACCAAGAAGGAAAAAGACACCTGAGTTAAATTGTAACCGGTGATGGGAAATGGATTGCTTATGAATATCTTAATAGGCATTAACTAACACCTAAATAAACTATACACTTCAACACCTAAGACAGAGTTGCAACTAATCAAGGTTCTGCTCTTCGTTTGGTGAGCTACAGGATATAATCTAGAGCTTGAACTTTCCATTAAATTTCTGCTACAAAAATCACATCTAATCAACAGAAAAGAGGTCATTCTACATGATAATGCAAGGCAACATTAGATGAAGATAACCCGAGAAAAGATAATGTCGTTTTACCTTACATACACTACTCGCCAGACTTTGCACTCGTCGTCTTTCACTTATTTAGGTCATTTGAACACTTAACTTGGTGGACAAACATCACAAGCGAGGAAGGTGTTGAGACAGTGCTCCGATGCCTTTTCTCTTCTAACGGGCCAAATGTTTTGCTCGTGGGATCCACCAATTGGTTTCACGGTCGGTATATGTTGATTTAATTTTTTTTACCTAAAATCTGACATTACTTTTCGGTACCCTAATAGTATGTTTATGGATGAAGTAATGAGAGCGAGACGAGAGAGGCTGAAATTTTTCCTTTCTTTCGAATTTGGAATCGCATTAATGGAAACCAAGATGTATCAGCAGAAAGTTTGTAAGGAGAGATGTGTAAGTGGTGAAAAAACGAAGTGAAAATAGTGAAAGATATTATCCTCTGGCAAGTATTATTGGTGTTGTGACAGGGATAGCACACGTCTCTAGATGTCAAAAGCTGCAGCAAGGGTGCCCATTCTACCCCTGACATGCTCTTGCGGGTGCAGTAAAAAATAAACAAGTTAAAGATGAGAGAGTAGAAGAAGAAGAAAAGGGGCGGGAAGAATGCAAGCGTCTTGTTCTATCAAGAGGGATGGATCCCCTCCCCTCCAAATAAATGGACATATCTGGTTAGGGACTACACTAAGAAATCATGCGCTGGCCAAGAAAATAAGTATAAAAATGCTTGTGGAAAAAAGATCAAAAAGGGTAGATAAAAATGTCCAGAAGTAATAAGCCTAGATAGTCTCATTCTAGCTTTAGACTTCTGAGTTCACTGTGACCAGAAAGAAGTGACGTCCCACCAGGTACCAGATTTAAGAGTCTAACAGGGAATCCAATTGGAGTGTTAGTTGGATTTCGATTAGAGAAAGGATTAATTCCCCTGATATTGATTTATGGTTATGTCCTGTTGTTGGGGGCTGATAGAGAGGGAGTCTTGAAAATATTGAATGAAACAGGAATGTTAAGCGGCTAAAGGCAGATAGAGACAGAAGTAAGGTGATGGAAACGCGAGTGAGGATGGGATACATTGCGGTATTAGAGTACCTCGTGTTTATTTCTATCAAGTTTGATATTTTAGCTGTTTCAGACGTGATGTGATTGCTAGTGGTATATATGGTTGTAAAGTGACCATAGCGTTTGGAATTGCAAGAAAGACTAAGGGTGGATCACTTCCTTACTGAATGTGTGTTTAGTAAGTAATTTGTCAGACCCAGCGGGGACACCAACCCTAGAGCGATCTTGAGCTATCTTGAGCTCTTGAAGGCCTTTCCTTTCACTCAATCAAACAGGTTTAGGATACAATTAGCGTCACACGTCGACGCAGGAACCGTCGCAATCAGCTGTGGACGAAATGAGAGCCGTTGGTGAAAAAAGGATATGTTTGATTTGCGCATACAATGCGTTGTGTACGTCGCAAAGCGAGTGGCATATCTCCATCAAATAAAAAGAGACTCTCTAGAGGGGACAAGCGGAATGCATCGGTCGCCATACTTCCGCAATGCTGATTTGAACTCGCGTATAGAGCTTATCATCATCATCATCATCAGTAACTCTATAACTTCAGAAAGGGATTTTTTTTGGAGTATTTGAATAATAATTTTATCTTAGTTTCGCTACCTCCACCTACACAAACACCACCTCCACCACTACCACCTAAAACAGCCCTACCACGAACGCCTACACCAACTACACCGGATACGCCTACACCAGCTCCACCTACCCCACCCAGACCTACACTACGTATACCTACACCACCACCACACACCTTCTACGACACCATTACTTACACCACCTTCGGCATATACATCACCTACAACACCTACATCACCACCACCTACAATAGCTACACCACTACCGCCATGTACACCTACACCACCACCAATCACACCATCTACAACACCATCACCTACAACACCTTCGGCACCTAGGTCACCTACATCACTTACGCCACCTACACCACCACCTGCACCACCTACAACACCACTACAAACACCAAATACACCACTACCACCTACACCACGACCACCGACACTACCACTGCCATCTACAGCATCAGCACCTACACCACGACCACCTACACCAAGACCACCTACACCACGACCACCTTCACTACCACCGCCTACAACACCACGATATACACCAACTACACCCCCTCCACTACCTACATCACCGCCTACATCCCCACTACCCACCACCTATACCACCTACACCACCACCACTTACACGTAATTTGAAACCCTTATGCTGTTTTATATTCTCTTTCTAATGATTTACATAATTGCCAAAGTCCTACTAAGTTTATCCTTGTAATTATTTTGCTATAACTTCATAACTATTCAGCTGATACTAATTAAATTTAAAATTCCTGTGTTCTTTTTCATTATCTTTCCAATCATATAATTACCACAGTCTTCCCAATGCTAGTCTGGTTATTTTTCTTTTTGCAATAACATCCTAACTAGTTGGTCCATTCTAACGAAATTTGAAACCCTTATGTTGTTTCACATTCTCCTTCACCGATTGAATGGCCAAGGTACTCTCAAAGTTACTCTAGGAATTATTGGAAGTTTTGAAGGTCGTAGGATCATAAATCAGAATAAGTGCGAGCACGTGAATTTTTGGTCAGCAGACCTTATTTTAGGTTTAACTCCCTCTTTCACGCTACGCTAGGGGTAAATAGCCGGGTAAAAGAAAGTGGAAGATTTTAAAGAGGCACAAAAGACGACCTAAGAGAAAGCACTGGTTTATCTTGGTGCAGTAGGGTCTGCAGGGCATGATACTCATACAGGTTGAAGTTGAATCAATATTTTTAAATGAAATAAAACTCACAGTTTCATTTTAAAATTGGAATTGCATCTCTTTGCCTTTTAAAGAAAGGAGATTCTGAAGGAAGATTTCGTGTTTTTGCTAAGGAGAGATCGGAAGGACTTCTTTCTTCAGAGTCGCGGAAAAATAAAAGCCTTAGTTTTGCTCTATAGCTTTCAATTTTTCGCGGCTCCTTAGAAAAATATTCCACCCGATCTCTACTTACCTAAAAAACGAGAGCTTCATTCTCTTTGTCATTTTTCTGAGAGTCAAATGAGCCTAAGAAATACAATTTTCTCTTTGACAATATGAAGGACGAGCACGTGAATTGACGCATTTTTCAATTTAAAACCCTAATTAAAAATTATTTGGGGATTTTTATTTCAATATTCGTGAATTTCCATGCATTCATTGTACCTATACATATATGTTGGCTTAATTATAGCAACTAAAGAAGCATGTCGAAAATGGCTTTTCTGGCGACTGAACTATGTATGAACTATAGAAGCCTCAGGTGAGTGAGAAGGGGATTCATAAACAAGAATGCAGGCTTCTAAATGGCTCGCATGTCTCAGAGATTCAGAAGACCCCGATGATATCCGAGGTGTTAATAACAAATTTCTTGCAAGAGTGCTATGAATGAGGCGCTATTGTGATCAAAAATGGATCAATTACTAGCAAGTAAGAAATCTTGAAGATTCCTATCCCGCAATTAAGATCGAACTCGATATAGTTAGAATTGGTCATTGCCACCGCATACCAGCTGTCAAGGAGTGACTTTTGACCTCTTCAGTCTCTCACTGGTCTATTTGGCCGAAGAACCCTGACGATACTAATGGAGAATCTGAACTCAAGAAGTCAGGAGTCAGGCTATAGAACTTTCAATGGAATTGAAAGGAGCATGAATACTTTGCTGGGCAGGAACATCGTCCATCGATTTGGTCCTGACTTCTCCACCTTTACCAGAGGAAGATGCGTCACTAAACCAGAAATAAATCTGTCCAATCGTCAGCTGCCGTTCAATTTCTACATAGAACCAGTCCAGGTGACATGTAGTGATCCTATAGTGATCCTATTCACTATCAATAGGAACTCACTACGAATCCCACCTGTAGTTAGAAAAAACAGCATAACAGACTGGGCACGGTACGCACATCTCCTTGAGGAATAGTATCAGCCAAACTTTGATGGGGAAATTCTCGAAGAAATCGACGAGGCATTCCACGACCTTAGCAACTATCTAATTAAGGCGGATAGAGCATGTATCCCTAAATCTGAGTACATGTCTATCTCAACATACAGATTAACTGAATACATGAAGGATTAATACCGTGAACTGATATTACTCTATGAAATCAATATCAGAATCGCATCAATTGACTCAATAAAACGAAGTCAAGATATCAAAGAAGAGCTCAACGAGTTGATCCTCGAACCACAAAGGAGACGTTGGGATGATGCAATCGAAAGCCTCAATCATGATGCATTTGCTAAAGACCTTTTGAATAAAATCAGGTGCCTCAAAGGATCGCTTAAGAAAAGGAAGAAAATAGAATTAATGAAAGAAGATGGATACATCGAAACAGAAAAAAGAAACTTCGGAGCATTATTCCGAAATTCTTGGGAAAAAATCTTCGGTATAACTTAAAAAGAAAACGAAAATTATAATATAGAGTTCGAAAGCGATATTATAGACGAGCTTAATAGACAAATACATAGGACTCACCTGCACCACCAGCTGGATAGACAGCATGACGGAAACCCTAAGATTACCGATAAATAACTGCTCGTCACGCTCAGCTCATTCTGTCAAAAGGCCCCAGGACAATCGGGGATTACAAAGTTAAACTTTGACAAGGCACCAGCAAATGTCATCAAATGAATGAGAAGAACTGTTTAATGCCTGTCTTAACACATGATACTTTCCAGACGCTTACAAAACGGCTAAGGTGATTTTCTTGCCGAAGCTAGAAAGGATCCAACGTTGAGAGGCAGAGAGAGAGAGAGAGAGAGAGAGAGAGAGAGAGAGAGAGAGAGAGAGAGAGAGAGAGTGTGAGAGAGAGAGAGAGAGAGAGCTAACGGCCAATTTCACTAAAGGAATTGGGCGGGAAGCTCTTCGAAAAGATTGTCAAACGAAGACTGGTGTCTCACCTGGAGGAGAACGCCCTTTACGACCCATATAAGTTTGGGTTTAGAAAAAAACTAAGTACGGAGATGGCAATAAATGTCATTACGGAAAGCTTGCCCATGCTAAAAGGGAGGTGAGTTTCATGGTCATTGTTTTTCGCGAAGTATCAAAGGCTTTTGATAACATGTGGCAAAGGAGAATGCATTACAAGATCCTATGACTGGGCTTAAGTTAAAACATAGAAAGAACTCTTTGCAATTACGTCATGGAGAGAACGGCGTATGTTTGTTTAGGGTGTATGGACGGACCTAAGTGTCCTCTCAATGATGGTTTCCAACACGTAGGTTTAGGTCCCACCTTTCTACTCGATGTACACCCAGATGTTCAACCCCGGTGAATTAACTTACCTCAGCATTCAATAAGCAGATGCTTTCAGCAAGATTATCCAGGCTCCTTGACGGGAGGTGCCTATGCAAGCGCGTAGAACTCTATTTATGTTCAGAAATCTTCGTGGCAGCAACAAGAACAAGATTTATTGGGTTGAGGAATAAGTTCTTGCGGTTTTATCAAATTAATTCATTACCATCAACAATTTTAGAAAAACTTTATTTTTAATTGATAACAATATGCAATTTAATCAATAATGTATTCTCCGTTGTTATTTACGACTTCTTCCCAAAGTTCAACTAGTTTTTCGATACCTCTGCAATAAAAATCTCTGGATTTTGACTCTAAGAATTCGCCTAACCAGGTTTTTAGTTCCACATCAGTATTAAACGAAACGCCTCGCAAATTGTTTGAGAGCGATCGGAACAGATGGAAATCCGATGAAGCTAAGTCTGGCGAATATGGAAGATGCGGCAGGATTTCCTAATTAAGCATTTGGATGGCGTCTTTTGTCATATTGGCAATGTGACGACGAGCATTGTCGTGTTGCAGAAGGACTCCATAACGTCAATGAGGTCGTTTTTCACGAATAGCTTCGGCGAGTCGATACATTTGTTGAACGTAGAGTTCTGCATTGACAATCTCGTTGTTCGCAAGGAGCTCAGAGAGAATGATGCCTTTATAATCACACCCCACACACAGCATCGTCTTTCATGGAATAAGTCCATGTTTTAATCGCGGAAGTGTTTTTTTATTGGGGCTAAGCCATTGTTTTCGATGGTTCATGTTGACATAAACCCACCACTTTTCGTCGCCAGTGATGATGCGGTAAAGAAATCTGTCCATATATCCACGATTAGCCTTGTGACGAGCAAGCAAACCTGCGGCAATCGTGGAGCGTTGAAGTTTGTTGCTTTCTTTCAAAGCGTGCGGAACCCATACACCGAGTTTTTGAACTTTGCCCTTCGAATGAAGGTGATTCACTACCGTTTTCTTATCACACGCCAATTGTACAGCCAATTCTTTAGTCGATTGACAAGGATTTGCATGAAGAAGGTGGTTCAATCGATCTTTATTCAGTTTAATGGGACGACAGGAACGTTCTTCGTCATTAAGATTGAAATGACGTTTTTGAAAGTCGAAAACCACCATTGAGCTGTCCTTTCTGATAAAGCATTTTCTCCATACACAGTACAAATATCGCGCCTTTCTTTTAAGTTGACATTCCATTTTGAGGATACAGAACAAAAATTAAATTTACACAACTTTTAAATAAACCGCAATGACTTATTCCCCAACTTCAAGACGTAGCCTAAGCAAAAGCCTAATAGTCTACGCTGTTAATAGACGTAGCCTAACCTTTGCAAATTTGGCTGTCATTATTTATTATTGTCTCTTAATATGTGCACAAATCACGTCAACAAAACTTAAATCAACACAACATCAAAAAAAAAAACGCAAGAACTTATTCCTCAACCTAATACAATGCAATTCTAAGATCTATGGTTCTGTACCTCCCTTCTGCCCTCTCTCCTGTGCTTCGAGGACACAAAAGAGGAGACTAAAAGTCGTGCAGAATTAATGCGTGTAACTAATCACAGGTACACACTGTTGAGAAAGAAGAGGCCAAGAAGAGCTGCATGCGAAGGTGAAGTTAAGGCCCCTAACATTATCATTGAAGAACGGACAATGAATATGCAGGAACTGGTTAATCAAGAATTGAATGATGAAATCATTCAATTCTTGATTAGCCAGATTTCAAAGCTTCGCTATCCTAGTGGCTGGTGGAGACGAAGTGCCGTTCACGGAGGAAAAGAATGTTAATTTACCAAAAATTATGATAACGAACCAATTAAAACGAAATAACTCCGAATCCTGAAAAATCACCGATCTTTGACTAAAATTGATCGAACAAGACTCACTTAACCCTTTCAAGGAAAGTGGTGAAAATAATGTAACACCTGTTTGGCTACGTTTGATGCGTGGTGGTGCAAAAGGAGTACCACTTTAAAAAAAACATTTTTCGAATTGAGCAGCAGCTCAGAATCTGTACCACCTTCATAACAGCACTCTCTGAAGCTTCTAAAGGCCTTTAGCTACAAATTCGGATTCTAAAATTATTTACCCTCATTGTGGCTGAACCGTCGAAGGAGAATGCTGCGTCATCATCACTCCCTAATTGAAATTAGCAGAAATTTCAGTTTTTTTGTAAAGTAAATATAATTATTTTGATATATTTTTGCTTACTAGATAGGATTAAAGTATTTATGTTGATATTATAAAATAAATCATAAAAACGCTCAAGTAATTCGAAAAAAGAAGGTGGTACGTTATCTGTACCACCGCACAAATGTATTATAGATGTTCATATTGGCCTACGCATTTCCAACCTATTTTAGCCGGATATATAGATATATGTTGCCTCACATAAATAGGCTTTCACATTTCACACATATATATGTATGTATATATATATATATATATATATATATATATATATATATATATATATATATATATATATCGTTTTCATTCTTCAGGATGGCTAGCCAAAAGCGAAAATTATCAGAAAAAGAATTACAAGAGGTGGCCTGGACGATATTCCTTCGGAAACATCAATTGACACTTAAGATGTTGATGAAGAGCTTGAAGATAGTGAAGAGAATATAGTATCCCCTATTGAAGAATATTCACAATCATCGTCGTCAGACAGTTAATTAGATGATGTGCCATTATCTACAATTTGATCTTCTGCTCAAGCGACTGTACCGAAATGAAGAAAAAAATATTCGGTGGAAGGAGCCAACAAATTTTCAAAGTCATTGGGGGTTAGTGATGCTCTAAGACAAATAGATGAAGCTACCCCTTGCAAAATATTTCTTGAACATTTTTCAAATCAAATTATTGGCCATATTGTTTTTCATAAAAATTTATATGCTCATCAAGAAGTTTGTGTCAGTTAGCAATAATGAAATGAAATGTTTTCTTGCGATTAATTTGCTTATGGGAATTACAAAATTTCCCAGTTACAGGGATAATTTGAGTAGTAATTCTTTCATTTCCAATTGGATGTCTGTAAAAAGCTTTGATTAGATCTTAGGTAAATTACATTTTAATGATAATGCATTCATACCTCAAAGAGATTCCACATACTTTGACAAGCTTCATAAAGTGAGGCCTTTACTTCAAATGCTTATTGGAAATTTCAAAAAGGTTTTCTGCCTAGCGAAATAGTTATTGTTGATAAGTCAATGGTCAGATTCAAAGGTCGCAGTACCCTAAAGCAATATAATCCGATGAAACCAATTAAAAGAAGTTATAAAGTATGGGTTCTAGCTGACAAATCAGGTTATTTTCCTGATGGGGAAATATACACTGGTAGGGTGCAAGGAAATGTTATTAAAGATTTAGGAGGCAATGTTGTTCGGAAGCTTACGCAACCACTTCAACGGGAAAATCATAGTTTTTTTTGACAATTATTTTACTAGTTACGATTTAGTTAAAGATCTGAAAGAGCATTCTCTGCATTCACATGGTACAGTAAACCAGAATAGGAAAAAAATTCCATCTAATTTCAAAGAAGACAAAAGTATGAAGCAAGGAGAATATGACTGGTATATAAGTGAAGATGGAATATCTGTGTACAAATGGGAAGATATACATATGGTACGTGTTACATCTAGCTATCATTGCCCAACTGCTGTAGTACAAGCTTCAAGAAAAGAGAGATAAAAATACTAGTCAAATCAATTGTCCTAAAGTTATTGAAGATTATAATGAACATATGAATTGTGTAGATATATTTGAGAAGCTGAAGGCGTTATATGAAATAGATCAAAAAAGCCATAAATGGTGGCACAGAATTTTTTTCTATTTCCTCGATGCAGCCATTGTAAATACCTTTATAATTTCTAAGGATGTTGTAGAGGAATGGTCACTCCCACTTCCCCCCCCGTTCACTCTTTGTGTCGTCACAAGGCGGTTACCGCAAAGACATCCGTCGAAGGCATCGGCAGGTTCAGTGCTTAACCACAGTGTGTCACAACTTGGTGCCATGAAAGACCCTAAAGGTCAAAAAGGTAAGATCTTCCCCAGGAGAGTGAGATCCAGTTTCACGTCAAATAAGAAATTGGAGACGTGTTTCTCCCAATCTTGAAGGCTAATGAGGAGCCGATGTTTGACTTCGTGTGAAAAACCGTTTGTAAAAAGAACTCTCCTGGGGCCGTCCTCAAGCCCCTCCCCCCCTTGCCACTCCCCCAGTGGGGTGACGAGGTATAAATAAGGAACTCTGAGGAAAATCGAGGTAGTATACGTCAGTCTCTAGGTGACGAAGTCTTCGGATCAAACCGAACTACCGAGACTAGAGAGGTAGTGTACTTGGCTCGCCAGACCAAGAAGTACCCTGCAAGACAGGCAGGGCTACCTACCTTAAGGGGCTAAGAAGAAGCTCCTCCTCGAGCTAAGTCCCTGGTTATCAAACCAAACGATAAGTTAACTTTGGTAAGTTCAACTTACTCCGGCCAGAGAGACTCCTCATATCCAAATGCACCTTAAACAACAGGTGTATTCCTCGTCCTTGAGGAATTAAGAAGAAGAAAAAGGCTCCCACCTCGAGCCCGTTATTCGGTGGCCACACCGAACTCTTAGTTAACTTGGTGAAGAACCAAGTTCAACTTGTTCTCGTCAGAGAAATCCCCCTCCGTTATACTCGCCCTTGAAGAAGACCTTCCCCGAATCCAGTCCTCGTCCATAAGGAAATAAGTAACGAAGGAGAAAAGCTCCTCCTCGAGCTCGTTACTCGGTGATCACACCGCACTCCAAGTTAACTTGATTTAAGAACCAAGTTCGACTCATCTCGCCAGAGAGACCACGACTGCCTAGGTGTTGCATAAAGCACCGTATTGGTTCTCGTCCTTGAAGAACCCCTCCCCCCCGCCCCCGAAAGAACGTGTGGACCCCCCAGCTGCTACCGTCGCCAAAACGACCGTGGAATTCCGCCCATCTACATCTGGACACACGGCACGCGTCGTGAGTCAATAACATTTCTGAGGCCTTTAAACTCCACCTGAGTCCGTAAGCCTAATTTTTATATTATTGTTTTGTGTAGAGAAAACGTTTACCAATTTTTGTGGGTAAACTAATTTAATTAATTCTTGTTTGGTATAATATTCAGAGTATTGCTATAGTTAATGTATAAATGTTATGTATTCAATTGATAAAGGTAAAATATATGTTTATTTTGTGAATTAGTGGGCGTTTCTTTTATATCCTTACGTGTTTCGTAACGGCTCTGTTCTTTAAGATATGCTATAATATTAATATATATTAGACACTCTTAGCACTCTTAAAAGTAGAACAAAAAGGGGGGGAATTCTACGACAGATATATTACCTGAAAAGATGAATACGAAAAACGTTCGTTTGAAAATTGTTGACGGACTTGTTTCAGCAACTTATGTCACAAAGCTAAGAGAGAAAGGCTCATTCTTTAGAATAAATAAGCATAAGCCTCAGGTACCACTTGAAATCAGAAAGCAAGAATCAACTCATCAACCAAGAAGAGGAACAAGAAGAAGATGTGTCTTATGCAGCACAAAAGCAAAACCATCCAGAACAGAGTGGGAATGCTCGGTTTTCAAGGTGGCTCTTTGCCTTGGAAAAAATAAAACTTGCTTTCAGGATTTTCCTAAAGAAACATACTACTCATGCATGTTACAAAATAAAAAAATTGTTGTCAAAAAGGAATCAAATTTATAGAAGTTAAAAGGAAATTAAAGATTTTTTTTTCTTCATTTTTGCTTGTTTTGGAGGGGGGGGAAATTTTACTATGGAAATTTGTGCGGTGGTACACTATGAGTACCACCTTAATAATTAGTTAATTAGTTATAATTTTTCAAAAATAATAGTGAAATATCATTTGGGTGAAGACTTATTGTCAATATCAAACAAAATATTCAATTTTATTTCAACAAATAAACCCTGAAAGGGTTAAACCAAACGAGACGAAGAAAGAAGAAACAAAAACACTAAATTACACACAGTACACAATAAATAAAAACTGAAAACTAAGCACGAAATATTAAGAAAATTATTACAATAACAATAGTAAATACACACTACACATCCAAGAACATTAAGTTTATTCAGACAAATGGCTCGAACTCAATAATAATAAAAACTAAACAAAAACAACAATAAAAAGCACAAAAAAATAGTGAAAGCAATAGGCCTGATCACCAGGCGTTTTGCATCTCTTTGTAAATCTCTCACACTACATACTTTCTCTTTTCATTACTTTTATTTCTGTCTATCTACCCACACACTCAATTTGTCCCCTACGCACAAATACTCATTTACAATAATTCTTAATTCCTAGCAGTTCTAATCGTTAAAACTCGTCTTAAAGTATTTGAAATTAATTTTAGCATATATAGAGCATAAAACAAATAAAACACAAAAAGAGTTAGTGCTATATTTATTATAAGATATTTTTAAACTTCACAACCTTAACGGTTTCGAACTTTTAAAAGCAGAGATTGTTGTGAAAATTAGAATCGACCTTGCCGCCCTCGTTTACTGTGATCTGGTCTCCTGGATCATCGCCAAAGCCTAGAATTTGGCGGCAAGCGAACAGATATCGAAGATACGGTTTATGTCCTTGAGACAGTTCTATGAGACTCGGGTTTCACGCCTCTTTGTCGCAAATAGTCGTCCGGAACTGACCCACTGCTGGAGGAAAGAGGGCATGGGAACGCAAACTGACTCACTTTTTCTCCCGTCTCTATGGGGAGACTCAAGCTTGAGGTCACTTTTAATAGAATAAAGAGGGAGACTAGCAATGTTTTAATAAACAGGCACATTGACCCTTACCTTGCTTCAAACAATAGTTCCCTCCGAACTAGCTACACAAATGTGTCCTCTACAAGCCGAATGAGTGTGTAGCGTCCAAACAAAATTCAAATATTGTTAAGAGAACTTAAATAAGAAACAAATTTCAAACAATGTTAAGCAAACTTAACTCCTAAAAAACCATCAAACGTTAAGAGAACTTAACTAACGAACAAACTTCTAACGATGGTATGAGAACTTAACTAACAAACAAATAAATTCTCTGCCCACACTAAAACTTGGCTCCGCCTAGTAAATAAACCCATAGGTTTCTGTTGAGAAAAAAAACTGCTTTCGAATATTTCATCATCACCATCACTAACTCTATAATTTAAAAAGGGGATTTTTTGAGTATTTGAATAATAATTTCATCTTAGTTTGGCTATGACTTATGTGTTTTTATCAAAGTTATTTCTAATAATTTTTTTATAATATCAAAAAACAAAATGGTGAAGTTCAGAAATAAATATAAGTATCGAAATTTCGTGAATTTTTTAAAAAACCAAAGTATTACAAATGATGAACTTCAGAAAATTTATTTTTATATATTTTCTTCTATAACTCTATATTTTAGCAACAGGATATTTTGAAAGGGGGGAAATTTAGTTTAGAGTTCCTTTTTAAAATTATTATATTTGGCGAAGTACAGAAAATTTATAAAAATTTTAATCTTAGTAGTGAAGCGCAAGCTACCCCTCCCCCGTCGGGAAGAGTGGCGAAGCCATTGCCTGGTTCCATATATTTTGGTCATTATTAATTGATGGCTGGGCTTCGCGAACGAAAATTTAGAAATGAGGCTGACCATGCTTGCTGGGGGTTGATGATCCCCATCGGGAAAACTACAAAAGCATCCACAGCGGTTGCATGGGAATGTCTGGCCTGGGTTTGATAGCAGCGAATGGTTCTTTATCCATCTCCAAAATGTGCTGCAGAACGGTCACGAACTTTGAATTACTAAATAAAGGATGCTCTATTTTAGGATACTTTTTATTAAAAAAACGAGACTAGTTTTGAAAGTATCCTCAATGTTTAAAATTCCAAAAGAACTCTCCTTAATTACTCGTATTTTATGGACATAAAGATATTTTTGAAACACAAAGAAAAATAACATTAAACTTAAGCGAAAAGTTGGATTTTATCAGATAAAGTTCCTTCCAAACCTAAATCAAATAGCGGAAGATATTTGAGAAATAGTAATAATAACAATAAGTACAAGAGGAGGAAGAAAAATACCTAATTGGAAAAATAAGTTTAATCGGTTGGTAGTCTGAAGTCTTATTTTGGACTTATTTGTTATACCATTAAATTATAGAAGATGTGTCCTAGAAGGAAATTTATTCAGTTATTAAAATTTGAAATGACTCAGATTAATTAATTGGTTTTCTTTAATTTCCATCTAACTTTGTATCTGCATTTGAAAATTATTCTTTGTGTTGGTGTTCTGTTATACGTTGTTGAAATAAGCGGAAACGTCTCCCCTGCAGAAAAGCGTGGGCAAGCAGTGCATAGGCTGATGTATTTAGACTCCAGGCTCTGGTTGAGGTATGGCACGGTTTCTGTTTTAAAGAAGGTGTCCTGTAGTAAATGAAGTGAAAACGCAATGTGAAGAATGCTTAAGAAATTATTATGGTTTTCCAGTTTCGGTGAGAATAGAAAGGGCAACTAGCTTGTATTTAGTACTCTTCAATGGCTCACAGAGTGTATTCGAGTTGTACAAATTTTGGCCTGACATGGTTAGGTTCTAATTAGAGGTGGGTAGGGATCGTTGTTCATGTAGGAAAAGAGATCTAAATACGCTTCTCTTTGTAGTTTGATCGTGGCAAGAAAAAACATTGTGATAAGATTCTGAATGGGTAAGTTTCCTGTTCATTCAATAAAAAGTGTAATAAATTGATAATAAGAACAATTCATTAATATAACTTCAACAATTGTATGAGAGAATAATAAATATTCTAAAACTATAGTAATTGCTAGAAGGTTGAACTTTTTAAAAATTAATATGAACTATTATTTCTGGTTAGACCTGCGTTGATTCGACGATGAATGGACTAAAATGACTTATTGAAGACATTCTTATGGATAAAAGCCGTTTGTTCTTTTCAAGTTTGCTTTAAAGAAGTCCATTTGCATGATAGTTTACACTCTCCAAAGAACATCTGTGTAGGAATCAACATGCGACAGGCGAATCAAAATTTTGATTTCCTACTGTCTCATTGCTCACTTTCATTTCTTGATAAAGGTGTTACGATAAAAGAGAGTAATATCTATACTATAACGTCAAATCTCTATTTCCTTTGATAATTTCATAATCAAAGAGTGGTCAATAAAGACAATGGAAAGGGGAAGGCATCGAATTCATATTTTAGTTTATTTAAAGATTGTTTAAAAGCAATTCGTAACAGAAAAATAATTACCGAAAACATTAAGACAGAGTTATAACTTATGCAATCATTAAAGAAGAATTATTATCCAATACACTCGTATTAGGACGATTTAATTTTAAATCTCAATAATGTGAGTCATTAATAATTATAATTTATTTCAGCGTGAGCACGATGGCTACACACTAAGACATCAGATTTATTGCGGGATTAATGATCACTTTCGAAATATCTAACACCCAAACCTTTTCGGATAGCTCGGAAATTTGAGAAAACCAGATAAATGAAGAGTGGGCAAGTTTTTATTCTCATATCACTATGAATATATCAGTTAAATAAAGATAAATAATAACATTCAGTTATATATGCCACCAAAAATCAACAAGAATTAACAAAATACGAAATTGCCAAAATATGTGATATCAGCAACATATGACAGATAAGCAATACTAAAGTGGAATAAGAAGCTCAGTAGTGTGTTGATAGTCCCTTGGTAGTGATGAAAGCATTTATTCTTCAAGGAATTGTCTCCAAGAGTTTGCAACATTTAAGGGGTGGTGAGCATTTTATGGATAACGCTTCTGAGTCTCTCCCAGCTGAATTTGGGCGAGGTAACCCGAACTTTCAGAAGACCCACCCTGAACTGCTTAGGACGCCATATGTATGATTTCCAGCGAAGATCACCAGTCCTTTCAGAAAAACTGCCTACATTATCTATCTCACCCAGATGTCTAAATCAGGAAGGCACCTTTCCAAATTTAAAGGCGTCAAGTATGAAAGAAAAATCGGTTGATTTTAGAAGGCTAGCTGTCCTAAATTATCAGGAAGAAGTATTCATTCCATCAACCGCTAAATCCGAGCAAAGCCGAAATGCTACTACAGTGCCAGTCAATTCTAAATGCATTTCAACCAGTAAACTTTAACCTACAATACCTAAACTCTCCTCCCAAAATCCCAAGATGCTCCTCACGAAAAAGAGATAAGTCCAAGAAGACTCCCACTAAACCTAAAACAATCTAATCTCTAAAAGAAAACCTTGAAATTAAATCCAACCGGAGAGACATCTTCTCCAGGGAGGAGGCAGCCTCATTTGTGGATGAGATAAGTGTTTTCTTACCGAGGACGTAATTATCACACAGATCTCTTAAACAAGACATAAAAAGACGTTATCGAGACGAGCTAAACCTACCACCAAGGAATTTGCTAACAAAATTGAAAACCCAAGAATGCAGCAGAGAAATAAGTACCATTCAAATACCCTAACTGCAAGCCCATCACACCAAATAGCGATACTATCTTTAAAAACTCCCAAATCGATATAGTCGTACCAGACACAAACACGGGGGCAAACGATGGAGAAAGGCATTCACATTAAAAAGTAATAATCTCACCAAATCTCAAGGCTAAAAAGCTCCCAAATACTACATATAAAGAAACCAGACACAATATAATTGACCCTTAGAATAACACCCAAAAATGACCAGCCCCTATACTACCAAGATCTTGCAGACTAAGATCCCTCAATACACTTAACTCTTATCCATATGTGTTATTACAAAATCTTTTGTTTTTCTCTCTAAATACGTTCATAATTTTTCTTGTAGAAAATGGTTTCCAAATGATGTTATGGAAGCTACTCACTTTATTTAAGCAAAATAAAAATATAATTGATGCAGAAGATTTTTTTGTTATTTGGTTGTCGTACCTTATCTATATGTGAGCAACATTTTGTTACATCAGCATCATCATCATCATCATCACTAACTCTATAATTTAAGAGTTGGATTTTTTTGAGTATTTGAACATAATATCAAAAAACAAAACGGAGAAGTTCAGAAATAAATATAAGTATCGAAATTTTGTGAATTTTTTAAAACCCAAAGAATTACAAATGGTGAAGTTCAGAGAATTTATTTTTATATATCTTCTTCTTCTATAACTTTATATTTTAGCAACGTGATATTTTTAAAAGGGAGAAATTTAGTTTAGAGTTGCTTTTTAAAATTATTATAATTGGCGAAATTCAGAAAATTTCTAAAAATTTAACCATGGCTGCTTAGATTAGAATTTAAATTTGAATCTTAATAGCGAAGTGCAAGCTTCCCTCGTAGGGGGGAGTGGCGAAGCAATTGCCTGGTCTTGTTTATAAGGGTGCACAAGCTCTTAATTCATGCGTAAATTTACAGAACATTTTGAAATGCCTGTTTGAAATAGTAATAAGGAAGTGGCAACCAACATTTTATGAGATTCGGAAGCTACGTATATTTTTAGAGTTAGTACTGACCCACCCATGTCGGGAGGACAAGCTATAAAGAGACTGAACGATTATAATATTTTAACTCAGCTGAATGGTAAAGGAATCAGTTTTGATTATGGTGAATCAGATAACGAATACGATTCATCTAAAGATATTATGAGTGAAGACATTACAGATTATCACCAGAGGGCGAGGAGGGTAATAGTCCGTTCTTCATGGAAGTGGGCCTAACGGACAGCGATGAGCCAAGTTAAAGCGATGATGAAGAAAACAATTCACCTCAGGCATCTGAAGAGGCTTCCCCTGACGCCTTTGTTAGTACCCTTTTCACCCCTAAACGACGAGATCGTAACCTTTGTTATTTTAAGCCTAAGGACCTTGTTCATCCAAGTGATGAAGCTGAAGTTTTTCATCTGTTTATCACAGATAATATTCTCAACACCATACAAATATATACTAATAGGAAGGTCAGTGATGTAAGGTGTGGAATTCGTAAAGATGGATAAAATATACCATTATATGATTCCTTTTAAAGTGGATGAAGTAAAAGCATGTCTAGTCCTTATCTTGTATGCAGGAGCCGATTGCCATAGCTTCACAGCTCTTGATGACCTATGGGATCCGATTGATGGTAAACTGATATATTGTGATGTTATGTCTCAAAAGTCGCTTTGGATTTTTCTTCGTACTTTAAGATTTGATAACTACGGAGATCGACAAACTCGATTACCTAAGGATCGACTTGCTGCAATGAGCGAAGTATGGCATGAATTGAATGAGAACCTCTCACATTTTACATACCGGGAAATATATTGACTCTAGATGATAAGCTTTTTGGCTACCGATGATGCATTTTAGGCGGCACTTATATACCAACAAAACCAAGAAAGTATGGTCTGAAAATATTTTGGTTATGTGAAGCTGACACTGGATATGCTCTAAATTCTATGATTTACACAGGTAAACAAGGAAATTCAGTCCAGCGGGAACTTGGAAGAAATGTTGTTTTACAATTATGTAAACATTATGAAAGTTCGGGACGTGAAATAATTGCAGATAATTATTTTACATCACAAAGCCTAGCTGTTTCATTGCTTCAGAAAAACCTCACCTTACTTGGGAAAATCAGAATACACAGAAAAGAAATTCCTTCAACTCTCAGAAATAAAAACAGTCCAGGACATTTAACTTTATTTGCTTATGACCACCATAATAAAATAATGTTGACTTCTTAGATTCCGAAAAAAATAAGGTTGTCTTCCTTCTCAGCTCTTCTCATCCTAGGAATAAGTGTATTCCTGAACATGGCAAATGGGCCAGCACTGATTTTAGAATACAACTTTGGCAAAAAGGGAGTGAATCAGTTTGATGAAAACATAGAAGAGTTCGATTGCAGGAGAAAAACTGTTCGTTGGTCGCTTTTTGTTTTCTACAATACGTTGGATGTTGCTGCGCTGAACGCTTTTCTACCCATGAAAAAGGATGGTTACAAAAATACACGTAAAATGTTTTTGAAAAACTTAGCAAAATTGCTTGTGCGATTGACTGCCCAGAAGAGGTTTAAAACAAATCAACGAAGAATGCAGATGAAATCTAAAGAAGCTGCTGAAATTTGGGGCTTTATCCCATCTACAACAACCTGTACTACTACGGCGAAAAATGCAAATCGTCTTGTGCCATGTAGAATGTGCTCAAATGTATGTAGATCTAAGTGTGACAAATGCCAGAAAGGCATCTGTCCGTCTCACATGAAAATGATGAAAACATGTGTATGCCCAACATGCTAAAGATTCTTTGACGTGGACGAGGCCTACTGGGAAAACCACTATAAAAAAGCGAGTGCAGCCATATACCGCAAGGTCACTTGGAAACTATGGCAAATTTGTTAGTGTGTGTCGTGTGTCTGGAATGTGCGCATGCGTGTGTGTGCTATATATATATATATATATATATATATATATATATATATATATATATATATATATATATATATATATATATATATATTTATATTTATATATATATATATATATATATATATATATATATATATATATATAATGTGTGTGCCATATAAATATGAATAAAGGTTAAGAGAATAACTATGGCCCAATCTAGGCCAACGGAGCCCAAGAAATAAAACTACTGAACTTTTCTTTACAAGTGAATACCACTGCCACTCCTACCAACATAACAACAAACTTGGCGACGCAATATTCTTATACAGAAACATGCTAATTTACCAATTTATATCTTAATGCACCAATCATCGCCATAACATTAAATGTACTGCTGACCCAAACACAGCTACATCTCTTGGTGAATTTGAACAGCTAACCGATCCACTTCAACCAATATATCTTATTCTAGGAGACTTCAACGGTTGGAGAGACGAGAAAGAAAAAGACTGCAGCCGTATAATCCTAGGATTCGTGGAAAATAAAACCACATAATGTTATATACCGCCATAATGTGGCATAATGTGACGTAACCAATAAAACTCACCCACTAATTACAAGATACTAAAAATACAATATAAACTTTAGTACCCCACATGGAATTACCATCCGGAATAGCAATCAGTGAGAGTTATATTTAGGACAAATGCAAATCTCGAGGATTCAACTTTACATGCCAAGAAATGTGATCAAAGTTCCACGAGAAAGAATGATATCGAGACACCATGTTGACGTCTTGAGTAGGCGACAAACCTTTGATCGATCTTCTTAACAAAGTATTGCACTAAAATCTGGAACCAGACAGTACAAACACTCGTCTATATCTACTAGGTTCTACTGCTCACCTATGAAGTAGAAGCAGTATGAAGTAGCGTACTCCAAAAACTAGGCATTCTCCGTCACTATGGGCTGAGAGCAGCAATAGGAGCCTATAAAAGCTCACTTATTCTGTCATTCTCCGTATAAACAGGACTATTACCCTTAAAGTCGGGTAAAATTGAGTACGCCATGACATATTTTACCATGGCCATAGGCAAAATCTTACTTACATATTCTCAGGAACGCACCACATCAGGGAGATTTTTTTAAGTGCGCGCAAATATTACCCATATTACCCTATGCAAGGTCATCCTAATAGTTCTCCTTGGAAGTTATCAAACTTAAAGTTAGTCTAGGAAATAGCAGGCACTAAATCGACCCCTCCCCTCAATGGAGAAAACAACGCTTCAAAGACCTCTGTCTACAGCAGAGCAACGAGATACCCATTTACAAGGCGAAGTGCATCTTTACCCCCATAGAAAGGCAGCACAGCACATCTACTACGATCATCATTGATGCTTTTATCTCAATTAACGCAATCCACATATCTATAAAGACCATTATCTAAAACAATCCAGGTAATTACATATATAATATACACTAAATCTGCAATTGCACTACTATTCTTATACAGAAAAGTGAATAGATATTCTATAGCATCTGCCATCCTCGAAGAAACAGGTGAACACCCTACATAGCATCAACTCTGCTGCTGCTCTGATCATCAGTAAAATCAAAATGGTTAACAAATGAGCCTAACAGTTTGCCAATAAAAACTTATAACACTTACAAAAAGTGTATCAACCCAAAGTGGAAAGCTAACTTACAGGCAATTAGCGAACCGCCTTTCCAAAAAATAAAAGAAGATCCTCACATTTAGCCGTCACCAATAGGGCAAAATATGAAAGAAGAGGCAAAATCGTACGATTAATACGAGGGCAAATATAATTCGTAGCTTTCGCTTCCCCAAATTATCTCCTTCCCTAATGTAATAAGTGTAACAAGTTTAACAATAAAACATATACTTAGGAATCAACTAAACTATAAAAATGATCCGCTTAAAGAATACAGGGATAGTAAACCTAATTTATTATCTAAAAACTAGTAAAATCTATACTAGAATAAAATACAAAATCCTAATCTCAGATTGACCCATAATAGTGAGAAAGTGGGCAGAAAAGAGCAAAGAGATATATGGTATAAAACGATTTCTTCTCTTCGTCAATTAATAATTCACTTTAGATGTAAATTTAAAATTAATTCCTTAATTTAAATTGGCATCTAGGGTAATATAATTCAATGAGTCCGATCTAATAAATATGTATGGTATACTGTTTTATCCCTTCTCGAACTGCCTTTCGGCACACAAAGATTTAATTAATTGAGTTAATTAAATCAATTTATATGCTTACCCTAGTAAATTGCTTCCATCCTCTTGTATGTACTCATTCTTGCATATATAGAACAACGGCTTCTATGAGGCATGATTTCAGATATTAAAGAAAGGATTCTAATTATGTGTCATTTCGATCAAGGTTTCTCTCGGTATAATAACAATTCACAATTAGTATGAAATGCTAAGAAGTAAAGGAAGGAAACGATCTTAACACTGTACAACAATGATAAAAGAAATCGGAAATGTGACTACCCTTTTCTAGAGGCATTTTTTGTGTAACTCACGAATATGACACCCGTCTCTATCTGTGATTCTCCAGTTTCTCGTGAATTACCATCTTACGTTAAATACCCTGATGGTTCTGTAAGGATTCAATATAAACAGCGTTGGGTCGAAACTGACAACTCTAAAAGTCCTAAATGGATTTTGATATAGTTTTAATGGGGTGTTCCTAAGGTATTTTTCAACTTAACCTATGAACTTTATGAAAGTATACTCAATATATTTTAGTTATATGGGTCCAAATCCGTGGCAGATCTTTCGTAATGGTGATAATTTTGTAAGTTACAATTAATGCTTCTTATTTTATCTTTTTATTTAATATTTGTTGTTGTTACTATTTATATTAGTTTCCACATAATACACTCTGCCTAGAGAATGCAAAACTTCCCCAGACCAGTTACACTAAGAGAATACAAGAGACAGTTGATTAAATATGTGAAGAAACTTTATGATCTGTATTTGAGATGTAGGACAAACGCTGAGCAGCTCACATATGTTGTGTCAGGTATGTAAGTTCCCTTTCTGCCTGGGTAAAGGCAAAGGGCCTGGCCTCATGTTTGGCGTGTCCAATGGTCATGAGGGAGCCAATGGTCCATTCAATTGATTGATAGTTATGATTAATAGATATTAAAGGTAGGTATTCAATGCGTTTTCTTTCCTTGTTTTTTATATATTTTCAAGAGATCTATCAATTAATAAGATCAAAATACATACTATGTTCTACTTCCACTATTGATGCAAGTGATCACAGCCAGAAATATCGATTTTAGTCGGATTTTATTTTATTTCACTGCAGGTTGCAACAGAAAACTCAGGAAATTAATCATGTATCCAGTTATTCAGTCTGCTATTCACCCAGTTCGACATTTAAGTGCTATTCCTGTACCACAGCTGCCATCTGAACTACCAAGCGATGAGACGAGCAACTCAGACGATTCAGATTCTAAAGATACACGATATGTGGTGCAGCTTGAATCTAACAAGAGACCACACCTTATCACCCAACCGGAACTCAAGAATCTAATTCATGATCTAAAAATTACTAAGCAAAAGAGTAAACGCTTTGCCTCACGTCTGCAATAATCAACCCTGTTGGATGAACATGCTCGAATTACAGTATCTATGAACCGTTCTTCAGATCTACAGCAATTCTTCACTTTTGAAAACAACTTGAATTATTATAATGATATCAGGGGCCTATTCAATACCCTTAAGCTCACCTATAAACCAAACGAGTGGAATTTATTCATAGATGCACTCCTTTACAATATAAAAGCCGTCTGTTGCACATTAGAAACACCATGGCTTCAGTTCCAGTTGCTCACTCATTTTAAGAGAGAAATATGAGAACTTTGCTTTTATTCTAGAGCGCATGTTACAATGAGCATGGTAGGCTAATTTGTGTGGACTTGAAAGTAGTAGCTGTACTTAATTAGCTACAAACTGAATACACTAAGCTTATGTGCTTCCTTTGCAAGTGGTACAGCAGGGCTAGTTCAGAAAATTATCTACGCTCAGAATGGTCACTTCGGGAAACTATGAGGCCTGGATGTCATAATATAATTCATAAGCCACTAGTTATGAAGGAGGAAATAATTTTTGCCACCACTGCATATAAAGCTAAGCCTAATAAGGCAATTTACCAAAGAACGGCAACATAAAAAGCCACTTGTTCCAGTACCTCAAAGCGATCTTCCTTAAAATAAGTGATGCCAAGTTTAAAGAAGGCATATTGGTAGGCTCTCAGATTCGTCAACTTCATAATAAAATGCACATGAGATCTATGTCTTTTTCATCACACCGAAATTTGTTGTACAGTGCGATTAATGAAAATGAATCCAACGTAAGCAGATGAAGTGAGCAGATTTTTTTATGTACATTCACTAAAATATTTAATAAATATAGTTGATGCTATATTTCTTATGTACTATTTCGGCGTCTTCCGCTGTTTAGAAAATTTAAAAGAGAGCGTTTGGGGTAATCTATAAAACCACTAAGAATAAATCTAATTAATCTATTATATGTCAAACGTATATGATCTATGAAATTTCTCGAGATGACCTCTATATATTTAGTAGCCATCTCATCGCACTTCTTATAAAGGAAATTTTAGTGAATTTTCACAGACCACTTGTTTAAAGATCAAGTTTGCTACGTTAATCGGTCTAATAAGAGAACTTTTCATTTTATGGTAACAAGAGAGGAAGGTGATTTCTTCGATCTTTGTCTATAAAGGTGTATCGTTTAAGATTTTGCCTTTTCATCTTCGGTAGTGTTTTTATTTGGATCAGATTTTTTTTAATTCAGCTAATTTATTTTGATTATTTTTGTTCACTATAAGTTAATTTTTAATTGATCGTCAAGACAAACTTTTCATATCTCTTTTGTCATTGCCTCTAATCCTAGTAAACCTTAAACAAACTTACCTATTGCTATTTGGTCCCACTCAAAGTCATTTGTAAAATTTTATTAACACTGAGTTGGTGAGCCTTAAGGATGAGGGTGAATTAAAGCTTATATGAAGAAAATCCAAGCGTAGTTCTTTTTAACTGTTCTTATATCGTCTTAATTTGACACCGATTTTTAATAAATTCCAATTTTTTCTTGTTTCTTCAAAGTAATATGGAAACGAATTCTAATCCTTTTATTTCTATTATCTTCTTTTCCAATTATTTTATTATTAGGGCTTTCCTACTAGTACGTGGAACTAATATGATAAGTATGGATGAAGGTATATAGATGAAATTATATCTCATGCAAATCTTCCCAACTCTGTAGAGGTCATATTAATGACTCCAGGTCCCCTGAATATGATATTTTACGAACAGATATGTAACATTTAGAGTAAATTTTCCAACCTATTTACTTTAGAAACTTCCCAAAATTCTCTCTTTCTATAGTTCTTTATCCACGAGTGCTTGCGATAGTCACTTGTTTATGATTGTTATGTATGTACTTTTTTAAATATTTTGTATTATGCTGAGAGAAGATTTTGACCTGCAGGTTTGGGATTTCTTTTTCTGATAATGAGTTATTAGACATTGAAAGAGATGGTATTTGCATCGTTCTATCTTTGCTCATCCTCAATTAATTATATCGTGGACCAAGTTTAGTTTCCACGTCTCTAGGAATTCGCAAATGAGAAAAGTAGAGGGTTTAATATGTAAACAGTTGCGCGTATTTAAGATATCATAATAATATAAGAACAAATATATATAATGTAGTATACTTTTAACAATTGTAAATTTCTGCAATAGCAGAACATCTGTGATACGTTGGGAAATGAGTGTTTTTTTTGAAAAATTGAAATGAATATAAGCAATGGATTTAATATTAAATCAACGTTGGCATATTTATTGGTGCAATTAACTAACTTATCTTGAATTTTTGTTCATGCAGCAAAAGTTATCAGTCTCCCCACCCCCATGAAAACAAAATGCTTAAAGGTGGGTGGAGATTTTATTCATCTATTTAAAATAAAGGGAGAGCTGACTTCAAAGTCTCCCATCACCCCATCATCTAAGAATGTGCCATTGGACATCTTGTTGGCGTTCAGCCCTTTCCTCTTTACTCTCCCTATCTTTTCCTTCTGGTCATGGAGGCGGTGGACTATTTTTAAATCCATCTCTCCTCTTTCTTTCTCTACCATGGATGCGTTCTCTCCTTTCCTCATCCGTCGTAGTGTTCCCTCTATTTTTGACCATTTCTTTCTGAGTATGGATGCGTTGAAACCTATCTTCGTCCATTTATGTTTTCCTCTTTTTAGCTTTAGGTTCCAAGCGAGGCTCAATTTAATCTGCCTCAGTTCCTTGAACCCTTATTACCCTATATCACTTTCAATAGCTTAATGACCAACCATAGCTTCTCTTCTTTCCTCGTTTTCGCTCATGGGCAGATTTTTCAGACTAACATCTCAGATTTGCTATTGTTATTCCTAATTTAATCTGAACATCCTTTTTTATGATTGATCTGAATTACTTTTTGAAAAAAGACCACCATAGTTTCCATTTTCTATCTCCAATCTCTAAAAAATTTATAAACCTTATTCTAATTCATTATTAGACTATTAAGTGTTAATGAAGGTTTAATTACTTAGTCTAATTGTAGGCCAAAAAATTACATTAAATTGAAATAATTCACCATTGTTACCTATTTGTACATTTATTCCGCAAATAGCAGCTCTTGAAAATATTCGAATTATTATAAACTTATTTTCCATGTTCTTTTCCTACAAATCGAAGGTCGTTTTTTAAAAGGAAGAACTAATGAAAGACTTGTAGATATACATTTTCCATCACTCTCAGCTGATCTCAAACTAAATCCATCCATAATTCATAGCAAATGGCAAAATTTATAAAGGAAAAAAGTGAAAAACGTTTTAAAAAGCATTCCATTTAAAAGAAACTTTGTTTACTTGAGTTGCCCTGGTTATTATTTTGCTTTTTTCCTCAAAGTGAGTTACTTGGTTTGATTTCCATTTCGGTTTGTTTGAGATGTTTGGGTTTATAGTCAGAAAATCAGAACAGTATGATTGGCGAATTTTCTGTACACTCTGATGCAAAGTTTCTCATTAACCTTTCCTACCAGGTATTGCAAAAGTCCTGTTACACTCGTTACGATGCTATCGACAAAGGACACAAAAATAATTCTAATGCAGTGTGTAGAGGTATAAGAGTATAGTATATATATATATATATATATATATATATATATATATATATATATATATATATATATATCAAGGCCTTTCTTTTGGTGAGGAGAGCCAATGATATAATAAGAAAAGACATCTGGGTTTAGCTTTGCCCCTCCGATGGTCTCCGGTAACATAGGAGAACGGCCAAAATGGTAAATTTTAGGAGACAGATTCCTGACCTCAGCTCAAAAGGCACGCCATTTTAGGGTGTACTTATAAACAATCAATCCAAAAGTGCAAACTGCCGATCTCGTATTACCCACTCTCAGAGCTACAAGACGCTAAGCCCGGAAGACCAACCTGAAGTCTTACCTTGCGAGTGCCGCCACCACCTCCACATTATCCCGCAGGAGTAATTTGGGTATATAACAGGTTGACCCGAGGAAACGAGGCTTTTTGTTCGTTCCAACAGAAGAGACAAGAAAGTCACCGGTTAACAGAAGATTTTTCGTGTTCGAGAAAAAAACAAAAAAATCACCGGTACAAAGTTATTGCAAGTTAAGGAGAACTTGCAGTCCTTGTACGATACCAGATTGTACCAAAGAAGCTCGGCGCAAGATTATTGAGTATCAATCTACCCAGTTTGAAGACTCCAAATCTTACTCTATCTGAGTTGGACAAACCCCAACTAGATAAAAAAAAGAAGACAACGATTTCATCTCGTTCGGAAGAAAACGAGGCCAAGGTCACCCCGACTGCCTAAAAATAGAAGAACTTTTCGCTTGAAGTCGCCTCACCCAACCCAGATCCCTCGTAACATCACCCATCAAACCGACAGGCAGGTCGACGAACGCCATCTATTAAGCAAACAACCAACTACTCGAGCTACGCCTCTCCGGAACAAAATCTCCGAAGATAGTCGAACTGGTCTCGGGTATTTAATCTCCATTACCTTATGTAAGTAAAGAATAATCCTGTTTTTTATGTCTCCGTGCATAATAATTAGTTTATTGGATGTCTGGCTAAGGACAAAGATATTAACTTAAATTGTTTCCCCCGTAAAATTCTATCTCGAATCGAGCCTCGAGAGCTCGCCCAGTAATCCTTTTTTTCTTTTTTTTTTTAAGTGTATTAGATCTGTATTTTTTTATGTTATTTAGTGAGAGGGTTTATGTTCATTAAAGTCTATTTTTTTTAGTAAAAGCACTGTTTTAATTATCCTCGAACGAGTTAAAGTGGCAATAAATGATAAATTCAAGAAAGAAACCCCTTTTATTCATTCCCTAAAATAAAAATAAAGTTCAGCACTCTTAGAGGACGATCCTCAAACGATCACTGTGGCACGAAACAACGCCTCAAGTCAAAGTTAATTTGGTTTATTAAAAAAATAATAAAACAAATAAATATATATATATATATATATATATATATATATATATATATATATATATATATATGTATATATATATATATATATATATATATATATATATATATATATATATATGTATATATATATATATATATATATATATATATATATATATATATATATATATATATATATATATATATATATATATAAATATATATATATATAATCTCGGCTAGCCCACCACACAGTGAGATAGCTTTAATTGTTTAAATTAATAATCTGTGTTAAAATTGTAATATTAATCAATGTGGTTTCCTTAGGTGGCTAGCACGCACTTCCTGCGAGAAATTAAGGGGACGCACACGTTGGTAACGAAGTCCTTCCCCATGCTGGCTCATACGCGGTCGATGGAGGACTTCATCTCGTCGAAGTCTTTTACGAACCTTGCAAGCCTTGCCTTTGGTATGCGCTCTGATGCTGAAGTCGAGGTGATTGAGGTAGGGCGACTGTGGCAGCCAAAATTCCTTCAACCATAAATTCATGTTCAACCCCAACCACTCTTGCACCGTCTTGGTCATCTGAGCCGGGGCAGAACTTTCGTGGCAAACATGTCCATATAATCAGCCGCACTGGGCTTTAACCGGCCAAAAACCAGAGAGGCTGCATCTTCTAGTTATTCAAAACCCCGAGCCTGAGCATCATCACGGGGGCCAGGTTATTTTTCCTAGATAAATAGCGCACCTCATAGACGTCCTGGCCGAAGCATACCAAGCGGTATTACTGCAAGTTGAGGACCGGATGACTGTGAATGTTTTTCACCAGAAAAAAAAGAGAATTCGATTGTGATAACAGTTCAAGTCGTTGAAAAGGCGAAAGCAGCGCTTCCGACGTTGTTCTCGCAGACGGTCGGTGAGCAGTTGCTTATCGACGAACCTCAATCTCTTGCCCTCTCCTCCTTGACGGTCCTAGACACTATAGCCCCTGAGCTGTTATTCTTCTTCTTGAGCTCTTTAAATTTGAGCCTCGGAGCTATTTGTAAGATCTTTCTTAGAGGCAAAAATTTGACAATATGGGGTCTGCCTGACCGAGGTTGATCTTTGACATCTTCTCCGTTCCTAAGGCTCTCTGCAACTCTAGGAGGCCATTCGGTGGACGTTGAGCTGCTTGGGGGTGTTGGACTTGTTTCCCACGCGGATGAGAGCAGAGATCTTGAATCTGTTGACTCCCATCTCCACATTCACTGACACAATGGAAAATAAATTTTAAATCGCATGCTGGAAAAGTAGAACTTTAAGTTTCTTTTACGGAACTTTTTTATCACAGACGTAAACCTCTCGAAATATCAAAAACCGAGTTGAAGAAAGCCTGGCAAAACCCAATATTTATTAAACATGACTGTGTTATACAACCGCAGGGTTATTTTCGAATAAAATATATCTATCAATTAATCTAAAGGGGGGCCACATTCACATTTCTTCGGGCACGCCTTTAGAATGCTCCACATCTTCACAAATAAACTAATCTAACCGTCATGAATAGAAATACTTCAATTGATCATTCTAAGTTTGAATTATGCAGTCGCAAGGTTTGAACTTACTCGTGGGGGAACGCTACATACGGATGAAATAATTCTACTTAGAACAAAAAGAAGAAAGTTAAAATAGTCAAATGGAATTTCTATTTAGGTCCTGCTTGACGGTGCTGTGGAGCTTCTCCCATGCATACCTGATGCAGTGTAAAGGTGGCTAACTATTGTTATATTAACCTAATAGCAGCCTGACGTAGACGAGCTGACATTGATTAAAAAATAAATATGCGTTTGTACAAAATACTCATGTTTAATAAGAAGGAAACATATAAGAGAAATTTCTAGATGAAAAGGGGAAAATCTTAACGTACGAGTATGAGGAACAATGGGCACTTGTTGATCAGTCAAAATATTAACATGATAGAAATTAAAACTTATAAATCTGATTTGTGTACAAATAACTTATGCCTGGACGAACGAACTGTAAAAAGTAGATTTTAACCCGTTGAACAAAGGACAGGTTAGACCTGATCAATAGGTATAAAATGAATTAAAGTGGACTTAAATTTCTCTGACAAGTGAACTGAGAGAAAACGGTGAACAAACTACCATCAGTCGATGGAGAGATGTTATTCAACAAAAGTGAGTAAGAAGGGTTTTCCTTGAAAAAATTGTACATCTCACGCCAATATAATATGAAACAATATTTCGTATTTATTTGAAACAAAAAACTCAACTAAAATCTCCTTTTTATTAGGTTGGTTTACATGGAATGTCTTAGTAAACAACATGGAGGATAAAACAAACTAAATGATTGATTAATGTAACTGCTATCTACCACCCATAATAGAGAGAATTGTTCACCGTTGGTTCAATATCTTTACGTCTGGAAACATGGACACCAATAATGAACCTTAAGGGAGGCCGGAACATTTTCTTAATAATGATAATTTATCGGCTGAAGTGGCCCATAAACTATAAATAAATAATAGCTTGAACAATTGCAAAAGGCTTTAGGACTTCAGCAACCACCATATACCGTCATCTTAAATTAAGAGAAGAATAAAAAGATTGAAAGAGGGGTTCTACGTGAATTGAAGGAAACTCTAAAAATTGAAATGTATTGGAGTCAGTTTATTGCTTGTTGAAAGATTTGTAAGAATTATGACCCGTGATAAAAATAGATCCTATACGATAACAAGAATACGTCTGATGAATGGCTAAACAAGAGTGAATAACCAATTCAAACAACAAACTCATTCGTGCAGCCCCATATATTTATAGTTCGAAAGTGTTATTGGCGACATATTGCTGAAATAAATTCAAGATTGAACCTCGAACAGTTTGCAGTGGTCAATATACATATAGACCTTTATTGTTTATTGATAGTGCCATGACCCAATCCTCAGCTGGCTGGTCTATGCTTGTAGAATTGGGAGATGAATTTCGCAGAATCGTCTTTATTCAACTCACATTTTCTATAATGTTTATTGTCTTTTCTAACACTAAAAGTTTTAATAGTGGAAATAGAGAATTTGTGTTTTTATTGAATTTGTGCCCAATAGACCTATTTTAAGAAGATCAAAGGCTATTGATCAAAATGGATTATATATAATTAATTATTCAGTAGTTTTCTTTTTTTTCTGCCATATTCAATTTAATATTAAAGTATGTGTAATTTGCATATAGAATTTTGAAGCATTTTGTGTGGATTCTACTCTTAAGTTGCATGTTTCACCCAATCTCCAGTCTTAGGCTGCCAAAAGCATTGATTGTAGTTTTTCGCATTCAGTGCCGCCACTGGTGGCAAAAAGGGGAAATAGAGTGCCAAAGTGTTAAATAATTTGCTAATAAACTGCAATATTCTTAACCGCATTATTATTCTCATTCTATTTCTATAACCTATATTTACTTAATTGGGGTCATTGATTTATTTAATGTTTGAATTTTAAAGGTATATGGATATTTTATTGAATTTTTTTTTGGGGGGGATTTTTAGTTATTTTAAAATGGCGAGAAAAACTTTTTATTATATTTAGATATATTCCAGTATCATTAAGGATGATTCGGATGTATGGTAAAAATGTCGGTAATTTGGATATCTGTAATTCAAATTCTTTTGACCCAAAAATTCCTTTGAATTTTTCCCATGAAAGTTTTGTGGTAAGTAGAATTTGTATAATACCACTGTTTTACTGCAAAATACACAGTCAATTTTCCTCCTCATTCCCCGTTGATACCTTTCAATGTTTTCTTTCACTCAGATTACTAAGAGAAACTGAGAACTTAGGAAGAAACTTAAATCGTTAACATATGCTCTGAATTTGCATATAATTGCACTAGAGTCAGTTTTGAACAAAGTATTATGTAAATTTCTTCTTCCCGAGAATTGAATGGGGTGTCAGTTTTATAAAACCGCATGTGACAGCACAATATGCTTCAGGCAACGACCTTTAATGGTCTTCCAAGAGTTAATTTTCATCCAATTTTCAATGGAGCTCTAGCAAGCTTAGTTGACACGGCCTTGGTTATTTTGACCTTGATTTGGCGAGTTAAATTCTTATCGAGAGCAAAGACAAACATACATACGAGGGGCGGCCAATAAGTTTTGGGAATCGGTAGGGCAAAACAGAGGAAGGGGGAGGGCTGTTTGTGGGGGTGTTAGGACAAGTTATGACAAGTTAGGACCTGCAGCCGCACGCTCCTGCCTCCTCTATTTAAGACGCAGGAGCTGATCGCAGATCGTCAGTCACAAATTTTTCAACAATGGAGAAGGTTGAGCACCGCGCAGTGATCAAATTGGACCAAGGAAGGCAAGAATGCAAAAGAGATCCATGAACGCATGGTTGCAGTGTACACTAACACCGCCCCTTCCTATGCAACCATTGCTCGCTGGAATAAGGAGTTCCGCCATGGCCGTGAGTCCCTTGGAGATGACCCCCCGTCCAGGACGCCAGTCAGACGTGACCAACGAGGACAATGTGGCCCGTGTGAAGAGGAGGATCCTCGAAAATCGACGGGTGAAGGTCGAAGAAATCGAGCGAGAACTTGGAATATCACATGGAAGTGTTATCAACATCATCTACGACAATTTAGCCATGACCAAGGTCCCTAGAAATCTCATGAAACCTCACGCCCCATGATCGATTTCAACGTAAAGTTAACATAATGTCGTTTACTTGTTAACATGTTAGCAAGTAAACGACATTATGTTAACTTTACATTAGCATGTTAAGTAACATGTTAACATGTAATATCATTATAATAACATTTACACATATTAAATTATTATATATTGAAAAATTATGGTAACAGATTAACAACATTATCTGAACATTTTAACAATATTAATGTGTCATTATGTAAAAACATTATTTAACAAAAGGTGACATGGAATTGTATCGTTTTGTGTTAGTCTCCGGCGGTAGGTAGCGCCATTCGCATCGTGGACAATTTCTCGCTCTTGGATAATGAGCGAGAATGCCAAGCACTGGTGAGCCAAAGGGCAGCAAGCCCTAGTTGGTGCTGATAGGCCCATCGGTGTCCTACGTTTTTATTGACTCCAACCATCGATTAGTAAAACACTTTGTTACCAATGAGGGAGAGGGAGGTTCATTTCGTGTCGGGGTGGTATGAGTACTCCTAGAAGGGTGACTAGTACTCTATAGGTAGGGTTTCGTAACATAGGCGAGTTAGTAAGTTGTGATGTGAAGACGGGGAGGGAAACGACAGCAGTGTTGTGATTGACTATGTGCATGGTGATAGATATGGAACTTCTAACTATGCGAGACTTAGTATCAACGTTTGCGTCCTATAGGCAATCATCTCGTGAGTTGCTGAAGGTTTTGTGACCGCGCTCGTTTCCCTAACGTCAGAAATCCCTCGCATTATTCCCCCTTGAGATTCCCTTATTCGCTGTCGCTTCCAAAGTTTTATTATCTTTGTCCGTAACGAGGATGCAATCCTATTCCAATAAAGCGCCCTCATCTGAGGGTCTCCTCCCTCCTGTGTCTTTGTGTATGTGAGTCTATATTGTTTGGTTCTCTCTTTTGGTGATTCGAAATAAACATGAATCCTTTAGTTTTCGGTCATTTTAAATGAGGCCTCTTGGCCATTAGTGGGCTTAATTAAAAAGAAAACAGACACGTTTTTTCGATCACTTCGTGCACTCTGAGTCAATTTTTACTTGCAACCTGAAATTAGACATTAAGCGGTGCCCTTTGAATACTCGTTTTGTAAATGGGTTTCCGGTTATTTAATCCAATATTAAATGAATGAGAGCTACGAGTCAAAACGGGCTTATTTATTTACGTTAATAAGTTAGCCTAGTGCTAGTAAATATCCTGAGTAGACTAGTGTCAATTATAGTAGCAATTCTTATTTCATAAAAGAAATTGGTTTCCTATTTTTGAATAAAAAATAAAAAATGTACAACAAAATTAAATTTACTTAAAAAAAATATGGTTTTCAAATTTGTTGATAGAGAGAAGAACTTTACGGATGACGTCCTAGATTCAACTGGGTAAATTTTCATTTAAAGTAAATTTAATTTAATTACAACAAACAATGAAATTTAAGTAAAACATTTGCCATGCAGTGAAATAACTAGAAATAACGCTCATCACTTTCTCTTATACAGATAGGAGGAATTGATTCAGGCTAAGACTCATTTACTTATCGTTACCGTATTTGTTTTAAGGGTGTTTAGGTGCATTTGTCAACAGCCGATTGACCCCAAAGCTATTCATCAAGTGTCTTATCGAAACCACAATATAACAATAGCTACAATTTACCTAAATTAATTATCATAAGGATACAAATTATTTAAATAGTTTTATCTTGACATCTATAACTTTTTGAATGCTAGAATATTTTTAGTAGATTAATTTTGAATTCAATCTGTGAAAAAACTATGATTGGTAGTTTTAGAATCTAATTCGGTTACCTTGTTGATCAATTGTTCAGACCTATACGTATTGATCATTATTCAGTACTCCACGAAGTTTTTATCTTACTTGATTTAGAAACAATTACAAGTTTTTATAATAGATATTTGTTTTAAAGAAATGCTCAATCTGGTAACTTATTGTATTAGAAAGATAACTAGAAAATATCTCTCTCACCAAATTTACGTGAATGATGACTTTATAAACCAAAGGAGGATTAAAAGAAAGCTTCACTGTCGATTGTAATCTTTTGATAACAGATAACTCATGAAGATTATTTAGAACCCTTAAAACTGTTAAAGAATTTACTGGAGTTGATTCCAAAATATTCAATAGTTCCAATAGGTTTCTCGTATCATTCAGGGTAGCGAATGAATATACATGACGCTGTTCCAGATTATGGTCTCACTGTATCAATGTTAATAACGATATCATTTTAACATATAGATATGTGAGTGGACACTTTTGAACTATTGTGTTATTCTAACAACTTCCGTCCGATAATTTACACAATGTTGTTCTATGCGTTGAAATATATAACCAACTTCAGTGAACTTTGACAGATGTGTTTTAAAACCTAAATCACATCTTGCCATTTTGCTTCGAAATAAATTGATTGTTTAAAGGTAGAATTAAGTTTTGTTGTTACTAAACTTGAACATGCATAGAACTAAGCAATATAATGTTTTAAAAATTATATTGTAATAGTTATTTTGTTTTACCTTTTCTATTTATTGAGCAAAAATATTGAAACAAAATTATTTATTAGTTGAATTATAAATTTGCTGGTAATCGTAACTATATTGAAGCTAATATTCGTAAAAGCTATGTGTCATCTTAATAAATACTGATCTCTGAAGTAACTATTTCACCTTTTTAATAAATAAAGCAGTATTTGTTGACAGCATGTCTCAGCTAAATTTTGTATGCTGTATTTTTACTGATGATAAAGTGCCTAAGATCAAATTAATTTCAGATATATTGCTATCAACGTCTTGATCCTTTCTTTGTTATATTGTTTCTCTTAAAATGAAGGAAAGAAACAAATATAATCTTTTTTTTGGAAACTCCTCAAGCATCATTTTCTCTAAATTATTTTGAACCGTATCTCATTTCAAAGTTTCACTATTATTTCCACCTATTTACTTTAGTCCATTTAGTCCTCTTCTTTCTCTTTATTTTCTGTGACTGAAAAGGTATGAGGAGATTTGCACTTTGCATTATACTTTTTTCCCTATTTCATTGCTAAACGTGACTTAATCTCTTTATTTATCAAGGTTTTCTTTGGGCTGTGCATTCTTCACCTTATCCTTAATTTCTCAAGTGAGAAAGTTTTGACCAACACTGAATCTATAGAGATTAACATTCTCCAGTTAATTGAATTATTCATTTAAAAGTAAAAGTTTTTGATTATAGGCTCGAAAGAAAGCGGGAGAGGTTCCAGGACCTGAAATATATTTAAGTTACATTAGTCCACTACTCAAAAGATGATATATCTCAGGGCGCCAAGTAATCAAACGTTACTTTTTGTTTTAGTAAGTTTGTCTCATATTTTTAAGGTGAAATCTACAAAGATTTAAAGCTCAAATCCACGTTATTAATAAATACAGTCAAGTGATTTGCGCAGGCAATATTCATAATATTGAACCTTGTCCTTATGAACTGCTTAATTCGTTTTGGCATTTTGGAGACAACGATTTTTATATCTTGACTGAAACTGCTCAATTTCTATTTAACAACACCAGAAATAGCTCGCTTTTGGGTGATTCTACATATTTTTTAACCGCCACTTTGATTATCGTCCACAAATTCTTTATTGAGTTCAAATTTGCCGAATTCCCGAGACCATATCTCAAAGTTTCGATTATATTTTCAATCAAGAATTTTGGTATTGCTTTTTCTTGGTGATAAGATACTCCATCATGCTGAAAAAATTACGTGTCATCCCCAACTTGGGAAAAGTTGCCTTTGAAGTGTGTTTTGATACGCAACTCCTATTGCAGTGCTATTCTATTTTTATAGGGTCTATTCGATTCCGATCTCAACCTTCGTCATGGAATTTGTTGAAATATTTCTAGATTTTACTCTCATTGTCTCGACAATGTTGTGCTGTTAACATAAGCCATATAAAATTATATCTCATCCGCGCCCCTAAGGGATAAATTTGCATATTCTCAGCTTATAATATAATTTAAATCCAATTTTACTTAACTTTGGAAAATTCAGGAGTGATTAAAGGGTTATTTATTTGTAGACTAGACAAAGCTCCCAAGTGTAATTGTAATTTTTTTTTCACAAGTGAAATGAAAACTAACGAGGTGTTCTCTCTTTGAAATTTTGTAAGGAGGGATTTACAAAGAGAGTGATGAATATAGAGGAAATAGAATGATATAGACGATCTATATCAGCAGTTCCTCCCTAGGGTATTATGGGTGATAGGATACTCAACTGTGGTCGATGGGCCAAGAAAACGCAAACATCTAGATGTCATTGTAGTCATCTTTGTCATGGGCATGAGATGCAATTGCAAACAAACCACCCTATTGCTGTGTTTTGAGTCCAGGAGGATGCAAGTAATCTTAACCAATTTGCCAAATGATGCAGGCTGGGATTGGAGCAAGATTCAACATTTAAGAAGGATTAGAACAGTATTGGTTTATCGACCCATGAAACCACAGAGATTATATAGGAGCAAACTTTAAGCATCGATTGATCCAGGGTATTTGATCCGATTTGGCTAGAGAGGAGTCCTCGAATTTAAAGTGAAATGCGAACGAATCTCTCCCCGAAGGTTTACCAAGAGAGATCTGTACAGAAATTGATGAAGTTAAAGAAATAGAAAATGTATGGAATATATACCTATAACGGTAGATCCGCATACAGGCATTGGGTCATTGGAGATAGGAAAGAATAAAATCCATCAGATATCAGCTGGTGCAAGGTTGGTTAAACCATACCGGACATCCTTTGTGATTGACTTTGGAAGTTATTAATCTATTTTACAAAGAGATGTGCCATTTTTAAAGAAAAAATGGCACCGTAATTTAATAACTGTAGTGAATAAAACATAGAAGAAATTTTTGTTTCGACTTCTCTCATAATGAACGGTAGTCTGACCTTTATATGGATAGGAAAAAGACTCCAAGAGAAAAATAATACATTTTCTTCATTCAAAAAGTTTACTTCTTCACATTAAGACATGATTCCCACTTAAGGACAACAAAATAAATGACTATTCAAACCAACATATTGCTATTAGTTTTCCACTGCTGAGCATACATGAACTAATTATCTGGATTATTTATGTATAAAAATTGACATGAAAAGTTATACATGCAAATCCTACATAAATGTGTGCATTCTTAATTTTAGGGATCGTTAAAGGTAGGTTAATATCTAAATGTATATATTAACCTACCTTTAACTATCCTTAAATTATTAAATTAGTGCGCTTATGTGTAAGCAATAATGTATTTTTAACTAAAGATAAGTTTTTTTGCCAAAAATATGGGCCTTTTCTCCATCCTATGCAATATATTTAGGGAAAACTATGAAATGACCATCCTTTTTAGGATCCATTCCCATCTTCTTACGAGTGTCTAGTTCCGATATGTAGATGACATCATGTCGGCATGGCCCATAGACAATCACAATTTCAATGAATTTTTCAACAACTTGGATGTAAATATCCACCGTTTAAATAATTATATTCAGTGCTTAGACTATCGAAAGCCTATAAATTCAAATGCTTACATACATTTTTTCTCACTGTCGTAGAATGGACTCTCGACAATATACCATATATGACTTTTCGTTGAGAGAACTTATTTAATTATCTTTAGAGTGAGTGGTGTCTGGGTTGACCGATATTATTTATCTTCGATATGCTTAAGAAGAGGAACTGAGCTCAAGGATAATAATATGGCTATCATTAATAAAATAGAGTTTTATTAATAAAACCTATCAACAACACACAAAACGGAAAATATTGACATAAACAGAGAATGGAAAGGGTCGTGGGAAATCTAGCTAATCCGAGGATTAAGAGAGATTTAAAAAGGTAAAACAAATAAAAGTTAAAGGGATGGGATGGTTCGCTAAACCATTTAAAGCACAGGATAGGGTTGACAAATGGGTTAAATACTCAAAGGTAACGTTCAGCTTATGTAAATACACTTGTTGTGCAAAGGAAGGCGACGTGAATGAATCTTCGGTCCGCTGGCGAGTTCCAGCCGAAGGGGGGGAATTAAATGATCCTGACGTGGCGTCTTGAAAATGAGAACAGATTTTTGACGAACGGGCTTGAAGAACAATGGCTGTTCTACGTTGTTCTCTTCTGAATAACAGGGAGGGGGGGAGAACCGTCTCTTGTCTACAGGCTCGAGAACAATGGCTGTTCTAATGTTGTTCTCTTCTGAGCAACAAGGGGGAAGGGTGAGAACCATTTCTTGGCGAACGGGCTGGAAGAACAATGGCTGTTCTACGTTGTTCTCTCTCTACGGGCTCAAAAGAACAATGGCTCTTCTAACGTTGTTCTCTTTCTGAACAACATGGGAAGCCTTGTGGACTTGGCGTCACGAAGGCTTGAACCTTGGCACTCAAAGGATATTGTCCTTCTTCTGGACAAGTGATGGTGGATCTCGAGGTCAAGGACCCTTGGCGCACAAGGTGAGAATGGATCGTAGTGATGTTTCGCGAAGAAAATCTGGATCTCAAATCTGATCTTAGTGGTAAAGTTTCCATATAAATAGTTATGACATCTCCTTGGCGTAGGGGACAATGGAGTGGGGGCTTCGAGTGAATGCACAGCCGCGCCTGAGAACAATACCTTATCTGCCCATAAGCCTAACTCAATCTGGCGAGGCCGGTGCATGGGGCGACGGAGGAAGATAAACCTCCTTGTTTAAACATTGACTCAGGTGGCGGCTATAATGCGCCCGGCTTCAAGGCGAAGATGCACGTAGGTAGCATCGTGTTTTTAAACAACATGTGATAACGGTTAAAATTAAGCGGCCTCAAACCGTTCTATCACACCCCTCCATTCCGGGGGAAGTTGTCACTTCGAAAAAAAAGAGAGAAGGGACAAAGATAGAGCTCCGTTGTGGGGAACTTTTTTTCTTGTACCGACCGTACCTTCCTGCACCTAACTAGTATTACCTCAATACATATGATTATTTTGATCTTTTGATTATAGGGGAAAATAACCTTTAATACAAACTTAATAAAAAAAAGGGGCATTGAACAATGAAATGATATAAAATTAGTACATATGGGACAAAATAATTCTATACGTTATTTAATGGGTACAAATATATATACATACAAAAAAAATAGACAATGAGCGTTACAAAATTCAGACATATACATTAACCAATTATATTACAAGAAAATCTAATTAAGGTCGTACAAGACGGTATATACATACATGGAGATCCTAATCCTACGAATACAATTAATCTACGCTATTTGGTAACGCATTTCTACTGAGTGCGTCAGCGACCTAGTTATCGGAACCTTTTATATAATTGATTTTAAATTGATACTCTTGCAAGAGTAAGCTCCAGCGCATAATTCGGCCGTTGTAGTGTCGTACATTCCGAATATATGCTAACGGACGGTGGTTGGTTCATATCTGAAATTCTTTTCTTATCAAGTACATTTTGAATTTGTCTATAACCCAGATAATTGATAGAACTTCCTTCTCTATAGTGGCATATCTCTTTTCGCGTGGTAATAATTGGTGACTAGCATATGCAACTGGATGACTCGTTCCGTCATCCTCATATTGAAGGAGTACACCTCCAATGCCCTCGTTGGACGCGTCGAACTTAATCCCAAAGGATTTTTCCGGGTTGGGCAACTTTAAAATGGGGGCAGAAATGAGCTTACTCTTGAGCTGATTAAAATGGGAAACAACGACATCATTCCAACGTAGACGATCGGGAGAATTATTTTTTAAAAGGGAGCTGAGGGGCGCCGAAATTGCAGCGAAATTCGGAACAAATCGCCGATAGTAAGAAGCTGATTCTAGGAACGATCCTAATTGCTTCTTTGTAATCGGGAGGGGCATGTCAGCGATTGCCTTAATCTTGTCCTCTTGGGGACCTAACTGGCTTTGTCCTATTTTCAAACCCAAGTATTTTATGGTTTCCTGGGCAAAATGGCATTTGCTGGGGCCAATGGCGAGGCCATTTTCGTGCAGTCACTCGAAGAGAGCTAATAGGGTGGTTAAATGGTGACTCCATTCAAATAGTTCTTGTAGCTGACTATTTTGATGTGGTGTCAGCTGCGCGTCAATATCCAGGTCAGAGGGTTCAAAAGACTCGCCTGGTAGAGAAGGAGGAGGGTAATCGGCATCAGGTTAGATGCACTCTGTCTGTATTACATTAAGGGACTCCGCGGGGTAATCTTCTTCAAGCACCGATGTTTCGTCCAGTGCTACGAACGTATCTCCATGGGCACGTTGGGGGTACTTTTTTTCTGTGGGTCCACGGACAGTCTCTGTGTCCTTGTCTTAGGCCTTATCGCCTAAGGGTGTTAGTAATTCACACTCCTTTTGTGCCGTCTTAAAGTCCTGGTTAAGGGTCTCCGAGAAATCGGACGGTATCGGGGTTCTGATGGGACGGGCTCCTGGGCTTCTTTCTTAGCTCGGCCTTGAGGAAGGGCGGCCTGTGACACAGGGTCGGAACTTACTTAGGGGCTCTGTCCTGTTAGTACGAAACAGAATTGTATGGGTGCTGAAATGACTTCAGCTCAGTCATCATAATATTGACACTGCAGGTAACATCTAACGACGGGGAATTGGTTCGCCCGCCCAAGGTAGTCATGTACCACCGCAAATTTTCGTGGTTAGGGTCAACTAGGGGTAGAAGCTCGTCGGACACGATGAAACACGTACATCCTGTGTCCCTGACGAGAGTCGATACTCGGCAGCCGTTCACGTTGCCCTCCTCAAATTTCAAAGTTCCCGATAAACTTTTATCAAAAATAAAACTAACCTGGTTGCCTGACGGAGGGGAAGAAGTTGCTGCTTGGGTCTGCACCACCGGGGAAGCCGGGGTGGCATTAATCTGGTGAACTTGATGGGCTGGTCCGCTCTTAAGCCTAGAATTTTGGGGGCAATTCCAGCTCATGTGGTTTTCTACACAACAGGTGAAGCATATGATTGGTCGCTTCGGGAGAGAGATGGAGGAGAAATCTTAACGGCAGGTTTGGAGTCCCGTTGTTAGTTTTGGGAAAAGAAGTTTTGGGGTTTTACGGGGCTCGGAAACTTCGTCAGCTTTCCTGGGAAGGGGCGCGAATCCTTCCTTTTTCCTGGTTGGGGGGTTGGTGAGAAGTTCGATTTTTCTTTGGGTATAAATTATGGCTTGCGGCATAGACATCCGCTTCTTCGGTACATTCTTTAAAGGTCTGGCACCGACGATCCTTGCCAAACGCGTGGATCTCCGTCGGGAGAGACGCCAAAAATTGATCCCGCAACACGATGTCTGTTAAGGACTCGTAGTTAGGATCAACCTTTGAGGATTCTAACCAAAATTTAAAATTCCTCTGAAGAATGTATCCGAATTGACGGAACGTCTATCCGGGTTTAATACGACCTCCTCGAAATTCTTGGCGGTAGAAATCGGGAGTCATATTATGAGCGGCCAATAACTCAGCTTTTAAGGTGCTGTAGTTAATCGTACATTTAGATGGTAAAGATATAAAAATTTTGCGCAATTTACAATTTAACAAGGGAAGTAATCTGACTACACCTTCAGCCTCCAAATCCATGTTATTGATTTCGAGGATCTTTTCGAAGTGGGCTAAAAATGCTTCGAAATCCTCTTTATCCCTGAAATTGGGGAGCTTTAGTGGGAGATTGGGGGATGCTTCTGAACGTGAACTGGCTGACTGTATTTCTGCTTCAACACGAGCTAATTTAATCTGATGGTAAAGCTCAGCTTGTCTTCTCCGTTCCTCTCTTTCTTCTCGTTGGATTTCTCTTTCTCTTTCTTTCTCTTCTCGTTGGATTTCTCTTTCTTCTCTTTTTCTTTCTGTGCTTTGCTCCTCTTGAACGTACTCAATTAGTTCTTTTCCGGAAAGTCCAAAGGATTCTCCTTGCGCTTTAAAGATTTCGAACTGAGTCATCTTTGCACTTGGGGGCGCAATAGTCAACCAACTAAAATTCCTTGCAACAAGAATTATGCCTTCTAGAGAATTAGCCTACCTAAATATGGGCACTGACTTATTCGTACTTAGTTTCTCGATCTAAATAACCACTGACTAAAATCACTCAAAAAAAAACACAAACAAATTATTATAACAGTTCCTTGAACTACTCCAGCTTCTTAAGTTTCAAAAAAGGAGATAACAATTGTTAAAACAAAGGGGAACTACTATACTCTATTCTTATAAAGAATAACACTATGACTTCCTTTGACTGAGACCAGTGTTTGCAAAGATACAGCGTTAAACCTTACACACTTGATACCAAATTTAAATAGTATATATATATGTCGTAGAATGGACTCTCGACGATATACCATATATGACTATTCGTTGAGGGAACTTATTTAATTAACTTTAGAGTGCGTGGTGTCTGGGTTGACCGATATTATTTATCTTCGATATGCTTAAGAAGTGGAACTAAGCTCAAGGATAATAATATGGCTATCATTAATAAAATAGAGTTTTATTAATAAAAACTATCAACAACACACAAAACGGAAAATATTGACATAAACAGAGAATGGAAAGGGTCGTGGGAAATCTAGCTAATCCGAGGATTAAGATAGATTTAAAAAGGTAAAACAAATAAAAGTTAAAGGGATGGGATGGTTCGCTAAACCATTCAAAACACAGGATAGGGTTGACAAATGGGTTAAATACTCAAAGATAACGTTCAGCTTATGTAAATACACTTGTTGTGCAAAGGAAGGCGACGTGAATGAATCTTCGGTCCGCTTGCGAGTTCCAGCCGAAGGAGGGGGGGAACTGAATGATCCTGACGTGGCGTCTTGGGAATGAGAACTGATTCTTGACGAACGGGCTTGAAGAACAATGGCTGTTCTACGTTGTTCTCTTCTGAACAACATGGATAAGGGGAGAACCGTCTCTTGTCTACGGACTCGAGAACAATGGCTGTTCTAATGTTGTTCTCTTCTGAACAACAAGGGGGAAGGGTGAGAACCGTTTCTTGGCGAACGGGCTGGAAGAACAATGGCTTTTCTACGTTGTTCTCTTCTGAACAACAGGGGGGGGGGGGAGTGAGAACCGTTTCTTGTCTACGGGCTCGAAAAAACAATGGCTCTTCTAACGTTGTTCTCTTTCTGAACAACAGGGGAAGCTTTGTGGACTTGCCGTCACGAAGGCTCTAACCTTGGCACTCAAGGAATATTGTCCTTCTTCTGGACAAGTGATGGTGGATCTTGAGGTCGAGGACCCTTGGCGCACAAGGTGAGAGTGGATCGTAGTGATGTTTCGCGAAGAAAATCTGGATCTCAAATCTGATCTTAGTGGTAAAGTTTCCATATAAATAGTTGGGACATCCCCTTGGCGTAGGGGACAATGGAGTGGGGGCTTCGAGGGAATGCACAGCCGCGCCTGAGAACAATACCTTATCTGCCCATAAGCCCAACTCAATCTGGCGAGGCCGGCGCATGGGGCGACGGGGGAGGATAAACCTCCTTGTTTAAACATTTACTCAGTTGGCGGCTATAATGCGCCCGGCTTCAAGGCGAAGATGCAGGTTGAAATTAAGCGGCCTCAAACCGTTCTATTACCATCACTACTTGTTATTTCTTCCCTCTTTCTCCGAACCTATATAACGTGAGATCTAATCTTCCTTCAGGATGAAATTAGCCACCTTATCTGCAATTACAGTGAACTAAAATATCCAATTCACCTCATAAATAGATGCCATTTCAAAGCATAAAAAACTTCTATTGCACCTCCACACCACGAAGGGATGATTTTTAAAAATGTATTCGTTTCCCATATGTTCCAGCCTCGGCTCCTTTAAAATCATATGCTAACGGAAATAACATAAATATTACATTTAAATATTCCAATACCATTCAAAAACCCTTGACTAGACTGCCCCCAATCAATCTTGATGCTGGAGTTTACAGTATACCATTGCATAATTTCAAATTAACATATATTGGTGGGTCAGGCCAATTTAATAAGAAGATGAAAGAACATTTAGCTGATATCAGAAAGTGTATGAATTTTTCAAGTTTCTTTACGCACATGCAAACGCACGACCATAAAATTGATTTTAACCTTGCAAAAATCATTTATAAATCAAACCAGGAATGTGCTTGCGCTTCGCTACTAAGATTAAAATTTTTATAAATTTTCTGAACTTCGTCAATATAATAATTTTAAAATTGAACTCTAAACTAAATTTCTCCACTTTCAAGATATTAAGTTGCTAAAATATAGAGTTATAGAAAAAGAAGATATATAAAAATAAATTTTCCGAACTTCACCATTTGTAATTCTTTGGGTTTTAAAAATTTCACAAAAATTCGATACTTATATTTATTTCTGAACTTCACTATTTTGTTTTTTGATATTATATAAGAATTATTAGAAATAACTTAGATAAAAAAACATAAGTCATAACCAAACTAAAATGAAATTATTATTCAAATATTCAAAGAAATCCCCTTCTTAAATTATAGAGTTAGTGACATTTATATTGAGAGGAGAATTGCGGAATCCATCATCATTAACAAACTTGATAATTTCAATTTATCTGAAAGGCAATAAAAATTTAACAAATATATAAAGAAGTTGCCAATAGAGTTGCCAATCGTATCTATAATCCCCCGGACGCAATGCATTTTGGGGATTAGCAACTCTCCAGATTGTTTCCAGTTCCATTTCATTTTGTCTAGCTTGTCATTTACGGCGGGTTTACTTAAGTATTTTTTTTTCTAGATTGTTTCTTGCTGTTTCGTTTTGTTTAGGATGTGTCTTACCTTATATATACGGTGTTCCTTTCTTAACTTCTTTATTATTAGTTTAAAATGGCATCTTGCCTATACTAGTTCGATAGTTATAAATAAAATCTTGATTCAAATATTGTGGTTTACCATTATCTTTTACTGATATACATAACGTCAATGTGATATCTTACATTCCAATATATATATATATATATATATATATATATATATATATATATATATATAAAGTGCGGTACAAAGTTCGTAATTCATGTCAGTAAATTATTTTTTAAGATCACTCGCTTTTGTTTATACTAATGCGTCTTACGAATTCTACTACATAATTTTAATTATTTTAACTTTATTAATCCCTCTTGAGTCACCTCTTATCATCGATTTTTTTCATGGTTCATACGGGTTCTTCCGACATGTCTCTTTCCATGTTCCTCTGAGTTAGTCTCAGTTTCTTCCTTATTTTTGTGATCTGGGTCCAAATTTGAATTTACAAAGCAAAACTAATTAAGTACTTTAAGTTTACTTAAACAAGGTGAGATGTCACAGCTAAAGATGGAGTTAATGTTTCCTATTTCTCATTAATTTATTTTTCTCTATCTTCTGCTAAACTATTTATAATTATTTTCGTCTTTAATACTTTTATTTTCTTTTACAATTCTGATTCTCTTTTGTCTTCACTCAAAATTCTTGACCTATGTTGTAAAACGTTTAGCGGACATGGATTTTCCATTATTAACATTATATCTTCAATTTTTGTACACATTATAGCTTAAATTATAATTTAGCGCGTCCGTATCTTTATAAGAGTATGCCAATGTGGCCACTGGTTATTCTGCACGTCTGTATAGCTGGTAAATAAATAGCCTTTAATACAAAATAGTGAACAATAATAATTGATTATGCAAAAGCTATAACACTGGTTGAGATGCGAAAGACACAAATTATGATAAATACCGACCGTCATTGAGCCGAGAATGAAGAGTCATCGATCGGAATTAGCTCATGAAGTGATCCCTAGGCGGAACCCAGTCTAGGGAGGGAAGGATATCACTCAACCTTTTTCTCTTTTAGGGAGGTGTAAAAAACCTTTGCAATTTACACATATCATTTTGATTGTTGTGTAACATATCTCAGGAGCATGTAAAATGTGTTGTTAAATCAACTGAAGCAAAAGAGCCTAAGAAACCCAAAGTTTTTCTGTAAAGTATTATGAGCATGGATGTATATAATCCAAGGAGCCGAGGGAGGATATTACCTAGTGTCAATTCAAGGAAAAATAAATTGAGTGATTAGTAAATACAAAATAGTATTATTGGAATATATTTCTATGTATTTTCTAGTTTTTTAAATTGAACCGTTGCTCTCGTGACTTTTTTTCAGTATGGTATTGAGGATTTCTCACTCTAGTTATACAAGCTAAATAATATGTTTATAATTAGAAGTTTATTTATGTATTGAGTATTTGAGACTAAAAATATATTATATTTAGAAGTGTATATGCACATAGTAGATGCCTTTTTATATCATCCACCGGGAACAAACAGATGTATTTAGAAGTACCAATGTACATGTACAAATATGTGAAATAGGCCTTAAAGTTTGTTACTAGCTACTGTGCCAGTGTGACCATTGATTAAGGAGAGATGGTATTTAAAAGATGATTATGTAGAGCTGAGGATGAGGTCGTAGACATCTGTTTCTATTTGATAAAAACACTGAAATTTCTGGTCCAAATCACATTATTACTAAGATTCTAACGCAGATGTTTTGCACCATCAGGTCGGGTTCGATAAGGTACACATAAATGTAAGAAATCCTAAAAATTAGATGTTTCTAAAGCCAATTGCAAGGAATTAAACGATTATAAGGGTACTGGCTTATAGTTTGATGATTAATCCATGAGATATGAAACAATAAGCAGATATTTTAATGGACTTTCGATTAACTATGCTTGGAGATCCAGCACCTTCTCCGATAGGCCAGTGGTTGTAGATCGTCACCCTCTGCACCCATATAATCAAAAGAGGGAACCTTTAGCCAAGGGACAGGGGATGCAATTTTAAAATTTAATATTATAGATAACGCGACTCCAAAGTAGATATAATCAAAAAGACCTCAATGATAAAAGAAACCAAGCCATTTACATGCAGCCCGCCCAACATATTGCAAAAAACATGCTATACATACTCCAATGATTCCTGCCTCTCGTGACCAGGACATAAATTCCCACAAGAACTCAATCAGACACGTAATTCCCCTCTTTATCGCCATTACACAGGATCTCAACTACGAATATACATCACTCCCAAGTCACACTTAGGTCGCTTGCCATGGAAAGGTTCAAATGCGATCACCCCATAAATTAAACATAGTATAGTGTAACTCTCCCCGTACTACGAGGAGCCAAGCACAGTTAATCACATATTCCATACATGTCTGAAATAAGCACTAGTAAATTTATCGAGGCTGACTGATGTAATTTATGTAAGTTTAATAAAAATAACTATTTTATCAGGGTTCTGCAATCCTTCGGACCTTTCCAGAGTGCCTGTTCCCCTAAGTAATTAAAGGATTATGAGAGTAGGGTCAGGAGGCTTCAATGAACGCTCAAATGCACCATGGTAGAGCGATTAGCGTATAAAACAGGCAGATTATTCCAACTCTAAAAGAAAATATCGAGAATACATGATCCTTCCTGCGGCACAGAGGACTACAACGAACAAACTGCAAACTGTTAGCACCGGAAGATAAGGATCTCATGTGCCGAATTATGTTCAAAGGCAAAGATAGGTGTGAGGAATATGCTGAATTAATCAACGTGGGAGCGATGTATCTTCCTGGTTAACATCATATGTAAGAAGGAGGGATCCGGGTCCAGATCCGTCGGAAAATTTAATTACCGCTTTCATGGCTCAAGTTCTCCCCCTCCACAAAATTCCATCGTGATCTCTCTGTCACACTTTAAGTTATCTTGTACTCAAACAAATATACAAACCTAGACGGTTAAACACATAACCACCTCCAATTCTATTGGTGGAGGTTATTTGATTACAAAGGCGAGATAAAATAAATCGTCCTAGTCATATGTTATTCTAGTTAAACATTCCAAATATTTTACATCCAAAATTTGCTCGGCTTCAATTTCATCTTTTTTTCGTAAAATGTTGTTGCCAATAAGAAGAAGCCAATTGGAGGAAATTCTAGAATTCAAAGTTACCTTCTTAATCTCTAAGAATTAAGCAATTTGCATTCTTAAATTTACTTAATATTATTTAGTTCGATATTATGAAAAAAGAATTCAGCTGATATAGATAGAATAGCTGACTTCTATCTATTTTTTTTTAATCTGTTGGACTGAAGAATATCATGCTGTTATAATCCTTTCAGGAGTCTTAAGGTCAGAATTTGCATATTCTTAGCTTAGAAACTAACTTGCACTGCAAGTTCAATTTTATAGATTTTTAGAAAGAAAAGAAGTGATTCGATCTCTTTATAAAAAACATAACTCCCATTGTACCAAGTGAAAGAATCAAATGGAAATTCTCAGTCGGAGGATGTCATTATAAATTAAGATTCAAAGCTTTAAATAGAATAATATAGTATTGCAATTAGACACGACATAATTTAGTAAAATACGGAATTTAAATTACAAATTCCCTTTTACTCAAATCTTTACTCAGCATATGATACGTCATTTATATTACTACAAGGGAAATACGATCGAGGATGTTTTCTCTCCCTCCGTCTTAAATAACTGATAAATGTAGTTTGTGTCACTAGAATCATATTTTAGATATTGAACAGGCAGATCAAAAGAAATATAGATAAATTTCATTGAAATTTAATACATATCTTTCCTTTAAATTTAGAAGGAATAATAAAATTAGAAAAACGAGGTAAGGTAACTAGTTAGGTTGCTATAAATACCCGTACTGAACACACTGATCAAACGAACAGATATATTTTGTAGTAGAGATCTACTAGTTTCGAGGAATCTCTTTTCATGTCTTAGCATTACAATGAATTGTCAATAAATCTGAAACAAACCTATAGAGAAAAGCAAAATGGTTTGTATACAAGTACAACCTATGTATACATAAGCATATATATTTGACACTAGAAATTCAACACAATTAGCGCAAGTTTTAGTTAGCTTTGTGTTCATGTGTACTATAAAAACTACATATAATTGTTATTTGAGTAAGAGAATATGGAGGGCTATATAAAGAAATTTTGAGACTCCTCGAAATTTATTCTACTGTTAAAAGGTGAAACGAGAAACCATGATCCAATTATGTGCCGAAAAATATAAAAAGATTATATTCTCACGTTGCTTTTATTGAGTAATTAGAGCCGTTATATTTTGGAAGAATTTTATTTTAACCATCTATTTTTACTCAAATGTTTGTTTAAGGGAATTAATTAGTTGAGTTTTTTTTCCAAGAGATAAAATACGTTGTTCCTTGTTAGGGTGCAATGTCGTTTTATTTTAATGAGTTCAATTCCTTCTATTTTGAGAGTTTCCTCGGGAAATTTGATGTATCATCACTTCCTTTGAAGGTTTTTGTAAATCGATAAAAATTTTAAACAAGATAAAAAAAAAATTTTTCTATCAAACGAATGAAAATATTCTCACGAGAATTTACAAACAAATAGAATAATATTTATAGTTTTATATTTATTCAAAATGGCCAATAGTTTGCTTACCCGTTCTTCTCCAGGGGGACCTGAATTGATTGTAAGCCGTAGTTAGGGAACCCATGTCATTAGATGACATTATTTCCTCAAAGGCTGCCTTTACTACATCAAAGCTTTGTCATATTCCCCAAACTCATGTATTCAAGGAATTTTTGAGTCATTAGTTCGTGTTATTATTGTTATTCGCCTCGGGATAATCATGTTTATTATAGCTATCTCTGAGTCTTGGCTGCTCTTGGGGATGATTGCAGTGTTTGATCATTTCATTGGAGTTCTCTGTACTTATAACTTATTTTTAAACATACTGGCTCGTTGGTAAGCATGCCATTCTCCCACCACATCTTTGAAGTTTGATTATTATAACCCCTTTCTACAAATACTTTACCAATTTTTATTGTCGTAAGACCAAACAAAGTTTTGTACTAGTCAAATGGTGTTTTATAATTATTATATTCATATACATGTATAAAATTTATATTCTCTGATCTATTTCCTCCTTTTGCTCTCTTCATTATATATTCTTCTTATATTGTAATTCTCTTTTGCCTTGCTCTTTTCTTTCTCTCTCATTTAATATCGTTTTATAATATAGATTCATGTGTGAAATTTTCGTAATGCCTTTATAGCCAATTTCTCTCGTCTGATGACAATGGTAGTGTGCTTCTATAGCCATTTTTCTGATACTTTCGAACTATCGTATCTAAATTTAATAGCCTTTACCTGTACCTCGATTCTAAATAATGATATACTGGATTGACTTCGTGCAAGTTGTACCAATGTCTACTGGTTTCGAACCAAAATGCGTGGATTAGTTGAATCTCAAACTTTTTCATTAAAATGAAATTCAAATTCACGAGGAAATATCAATTAAGTAATAAATATTGTTTATATTATTACAACCTCTACCATCGATATTTCTTCGCCAGGTAAGTAATGCCCTTTTCGTCTTATATATTTCATTTCCTACCTTATTTACCCCTCACACAAGGTTCTTGAGGAAATAGAAAATGACCATGTCTCTATGTATTTATGCCGTTGAAAATTACGTTAATGTTTGAGTCATAAATATGACTATATTTTTATTAATTTATTGATTAATTAATATTCATAAGAAATTTACTCCATCAAACTAAATTCACATTTCAACTGGAAGTTAATATAACATTCAAAAGAGTAGAGTTACAAGTTTAAGTTCAATTTTTTTAACTAAACTTGAAACTTTCTTCTTTCAAAGGATGTCTCTGATTTTCTAAAAGACCTAAAATAATTGAATGGCTAGAGCATTTTATTTTGGCTCCCATTTCTCTGTATTTATATTTAGACAATTTAAAAAAATGGATTCCATAGTTTTCTATTAGACTACCTCATAAGGAAGAAATCCCCGAGTAATTAAATCTACGGCCAATAAACTTAGCTGCTTTTGCTCCACAAATCTCGAAAATTACAACCGAAACCGACTTACTCTCGTTACAACGAGACACTTCCAATCCAATGTCCTTCTTCTCTTATATAAAGATTTAAGTTGTATCAGACGCAACCTAGATCGGCTTAACGAGCTGAACCCTTCATTAGAGAGTTGAACACCACGTGGAAATTTAGGCAGAGCAGGTCTCACTGACCAAACTCAACCAGTCTACCATAAGTCTCTATGATCGACCTATTCCAATGAAGATTCTGCACAAATGACGTCATGTGACTTGCGCATGCGATAATGATGGTAAAAAAGTAAGAAAATCATGTTAGATCATTTTCTTTTTAAAAGTAGATGAACCAGCGAGAGGCAAAAAATCCCTGGATCTAGTCCTAACCACGGTTATAAACTTAATATACAACATTCAAGTTTGGACGACGCTGAAAAAAAGACCAAAACAGGATTATATTCAATATAAGGGCTAGCGTATCCCCAAAGGACAGCTGCTAACTTGTTCCTTTTTCGGAACGTGTAATTCGACCTTTTACGGGATCGTATATTTACCCACGAATAGAATTGCTCATTTTTAAATAATGACGCCCAGGATATGTATTCAGATTACAGCGAGTAATCATAAAAGTAGAATCGGAGTTAGTGGAGCATGTAAAATGAAAGAAAAACGTAATGAATGAGAGAAAAATCGACGGTATATATTAAACAAAAAACGTTACGGAGTCAAATTGAGCAAGCTACATTACATATAGAATGCAGTTAAAGGAAGCTATTACAAAAGTAAGGAAGCAGCCTGAAAAATATAAGGCCGAAAATTCTAAAACAGTTCTATACATATTTTAATAGTAGCAAGCCAGCCAGAAAGCGTATAGGCCAGCTAATGAGTAATGAGCATGGAAGAAACTGTTAAGATAAATGACGATTATTTTGTAAACCTTTTTACTGTCAAGGACATGACGCACTTAAACACAATAAGTGAGAAGTTCGTCTTAAGGGAAATTTGGATGCTCTCTGACGTGCAGGTAAGCGAGTGTGAAATTACTACACACCTATCCCAGACTGTGCATACCCGACGCACCTTAAGCATTTAAAAAAGAATCTGATAAAACCTCTGAGCATGGTTTTTAATTATTGTTTTTGTGAGGGGAAAGTCACAATTGAATTCATGACAGCTAATATCACTTTTATCTTTAACAAGGTCTGCTGTCCAAAAGTCGCGTGCTCTCACTTATTGTGATTTATGACTTTACGACCTTAAAAACATTCAATAATTCCCGGACTAACCCTGGGAGGAACTTGACAATAATATCATTTTAATTAAAATGTAAAATAACATAAAGGTTTCAAATTTCGTTAGAATCAGCTGAATAGTTATGATGTTATTGCCTAGACAGAATTATTTCCGTGCTAACCTTGGGATGACCTTGGCGATTCTATCATTCGAAAGAGAATGTGAAACAAAATAAAACTTTCAAATTACTTTAGAATTGGTCAAATAGTTGTAATATTATTACCAAAACCAAAAAAAAGAAAACAAAATGGGGACCGGCCGACCAACATAGTGAGATATAGAGTCGCCCGCGACTAAAAAGGGGAACAAATCCAACCCTAACAACTTTCGTCTTCCAAAACTTACGTCAAGTGGTGGTAAAGTCTTAAAATCGATAATCAGAGGAGACAAGATGGTAGCTCGCTTAGAGGCAAATGACCTAATCTCAGATAATAAACAACTTATAAAATGGAGATCGTGCTTAACAAATATCCTGTACTTTTACAACCATACGCTATCCATCTGCGAAAATAGCAAAGGATTAGACATATTTAACTTGACATTCAAAAAGCATTTGATAGAGTACCGTATGAGAGGCGCTCACTAAATTAAAAGCTCACAGAATAGGGTAAGGGGAATTAAACACTGGTTTACCGATCGCTCACTGAGCATAGGCATTAATGGTATAAATTTAGACTGGGCTCCAGTTACCAGTGGAGGCCCCCATGGTTCAGGTTTGCTCATTATTGTTCATAAGTTATGATAAACGACCTCAATAACGAGCTAAATAATCAAATTTTGAAGTTAAGAACAACACCAAGATATAAACAGTGCAGCAGCTAGATGTGATGTCAAGGCACTGCTGCGAGACCTAAGCAAAATTGACGAGTGGGCAGATAATTGACAAATGAAGTATGTGGAAGAATAAGGAGAGAGAATTGGAATTCTCCCCTCCCTCCCCTTCACCTTGCCAGTTTGCCGTTGACCGCTTTAAGTTCGTCTGCCCTATATACTTCGAAATTTAGAACAATGGAAAGACCATTAAGGGGGTATCGTGACTTCTCGCTATGGACCCTTATCGCGACCAAAGGCAATTAAGGAAGTCTGTTAACGATGAATCTCTCTCCCGTCTAAATTATTTTGGAGTATATGTTCGAGATTTCGGAGTTCACATGCAGATTTTGTCTGAAGCCGGCGTCCTGTACGTTAGCCGTAACGTCTTTGTTAGTCGAGAGGGAATCAAATACATTCTCGTCCAGATAAGAATTGAGTGATTATCAAAGAGCCAAGGAAGAGCTAGTTGTCACTCAATGTTGTTCGTAGGGCTAGTTTAAGGGCGCTTCAACCATTTCACCTCGTCTTCGGGTTTTAAGGATCGAAAAAGCCATCTCTGAAGCATCTTCCATTTGCTCTTTAAGGATAAGAAGCCCCCCATCTTAAATTTTCCGAAGTTGGATTGAGCGTCCCTTGAGACGCCCACAAGTTCAAGGTCAAATTTACCTTCCTGATCCTTCTCGCCACACATCAAGGTAAAAAGGATTTAATCCCTGCTTCGTCATGCTCCTTTCACCTTTATTCGGTCGAACCTCAAGGATTTCCTTTGCTATAGAACTTACATAATTGTAAGATCATTTTTAAAATAATTATCCCTACGTTCAAACTTAATTAATAGTCTCAATCATCTTAGTCGTGAAGCGTCTATATTCAATTGCATTGCCATTTAACTTGCCTGATATATGTATGCAATCTTTAGTCCTACTAAAGTATATTTCTTTAGCCGTGTTTGAATAATCCTTGGCCTAGCAATTATGTATCTAAAGCACTCTTAAAGCCATCCCCAGGTGGAGCCTTAATTTCGGTCGGCCAGTAGGACAGTGTGAGTATAACAGCATACACCTAGTCATACCACGACAAAGTTCCACATACGTAAATTTAAGTTTCGCAGGTAGGATTCAGAAATTAATATATATATATATATATATATATATATATATATATATATATATATATATATATATATATAGAGGTTGAGGATAAATCCCAAAATGAGACATGTAATATTTCTCATTTAATTAAGAACAACGTTTCGGGTATCTTACCCATCTTCTGGTCTATAAAAGAGATTTAGAAAAGGTTTAAATTACAAAAATTATAATGCACACAAAGTTTAAAAATAAATTATTTAGTTAATTGAAATTATGGCAAATCGTTTGAAAACTATTGAAATTTAGATATGGATCAATTATGGGTACTTTAAAATGCATAAATATAACACTAGTTGATACAATTATTGGTTGACACAGATATTAGTCACTAAATGAAGCAGCAATAGTAATAAATTATTTAATAAAATGAAAATGTGAAAAAATCATTTGAAAACTTGACACTAAATATAAATGCTATAAATATGGATAAATATAAGAATATACTAATTGGGGCAATTAATTGGTACACAAAAATATTAGTCACCTTTAGTGGACGGTAAAAGCGGAGAGACTGAGGAAAGATTATAGAGGAAACCGATTAGAGATTGGTAGGTTGTGAAAATATTTTGAGTGGTTTATGAAATGAGAAGGGGAAAAGCAGTTGAATCAGAATTTAAACTGGGATTTAGTTGTTTTATAAATAATGATTCGAGAATGCGCAGGGAAGTGGAGTCCTTTGCATGTCCTATAATTTGAAAGTTTTTGTGGGAAATTTCTGTCTTACACTTAATTGAATGATCTCGAATGGGAGAAGTTTCTTTATTGGTTAAGGTGGAGCCAGTGCGAGAGCTAATACCAAGATGAGAACAGACCCTAGCTCTAAGTGAGCGAACAGTGCTGCCAATGTAGATCCCCTGGTGGCACCTGGGGCAAATGAATTTATAGACAACTGAACAGCTCATTTCAGGTGGGATTCTGTCTTTAGTTCTGAAAAATTTTCCAATGTGAAAGTTGGTAAGAAAAACTATTTTGAAGTTGGTATGCGTGTAAAAACATTTCAAAAGCTTATTAAGTTTTCGGCGTAAGGGTAGGTTGAGTGGGCCAATATCAGGAAGTAGACAATAGCGGACATCCTTGGGGACAGAGGAAATTTCTTGTGGAGGATGGTATATTTTATCAAAGAATTGACGGATACATTTTTGTACAAGTGAGGGCTGGAAACAATTCCTTTGAAAATAACCCATGAGAAAACTGAATTCAGAATGAACAAGAAAATAATCAGATGAAAGCTGAAAGCCACGGTGAAGGAGGGTTTTGATGTTGTTGATCTTATAAGAAATATCACAAAAACTGTAAAAGTTCATGCCGAGACCAGAAAAGGAGGATTTACGATAGACGGAAGTGGTGAAGTTGGGCGAGGAGCGTGATATGAGAAAATCCAGAAATGGTAATTTTCCATCTTTTTCTTTATCAATTGTGAATTTTATATTTGAATGGCGATGATTCAAATATTCAAAGAATGAAAGAGACTGTTGTTCTGTTTTAAATATTAGAACCGTATCGTCAACAAAACGACGGTAAAAATATCGGTTTCAAATCAGGAGGGCATTCTCGCAAAGCAACTTCTTCGAAGTTGGACATAAAAATGTCAGCAAGAAGAGGACCCATGGGGGAACCCATTCCAACACCATCAACTTGTTGATAGATGGAGTTGTTAAACAGAAAACAGTTGTCTCTAATGGTTAGTTCAAGAAGAGTCCGTAAAAGCGACGGTGTGAATTTATGAAAGGTCGAATCCGGTTCTGGAAAGGCCTTTTGGATGATTAGGTCTATGGTTTCATTTACGGGGATATTTGTAAAAAGGGAGACGATATCAAAGCTACACAAAAAGTCAGGACCAGGAAGTTTCAAGTTCCTGAATTCTTCAGCCAGAGAATAACTATTGTTAACTTTGTATTGATTAGTGGTAAAAGGGTTAAGTAGAGGTACTAGATATTTAGCCAACTTCTTCTCTCACTTGGTCTTCAATTTAAGTTGCTTGTTTTTTCTCACAAATTCCCAAACTACTTCCAGTTTTTTGAAAAATTCATTTACGATTTACAACCTATTCCTATACTTGGGAACTTTAAAGATCTCAAATCATCTTTTTCCCTTCTTACAAATGAATTTTACATAAAAATGAAAAATCTTCGATTTAGTTCCCTTTTCATACAAAAGAATGATTTCAAGCTTCTTCGTGACCTCGGAAACAATCCTGATATTTTTGTTACCCGGCCTGATAAAGGTAACGGTGTTGTGATTCTCAACAAATTTGATTACATTAACAAAATGAATAACATCCTCTCTGATTCATCTAAATTTAAACTTCTTAACAAAGATCCCTCGAAACTTTCCCAAATTCTGGATGATAAGGTTAATCGCTTGCTTTCTAAACTTAAAACTCTTAACATCATTGACGATGGATCTTATAAACAACTTTTCTCCTCTGCCTCTAATCCCGGACTTATGTATGGCCTTCCTAAAATCCACAAGCCTAATGTTCCCCTCCGCCCCATACTAGCTGCATACCCAATGGCAACCTACAAGTTGGCTAAATATCTAGTACCTCTACTTAACCCTTTTACCACTAATCAATACAAAGTTAACAATAGTTATTCTCTGGCTGAAGAATTCAGGAACTTGAAACTTCCTGGTCCTGACTTTTTGTGTAGCTTTGATATCGTCTCCCTTTTTACAAATATCCCCGTAAATGAAACCATAGACCTAATCATCCAAAAGGCCTTTCCAGAACCGGATTCGACCTTTCATAAATTCACACCGTCGCTTTTACGGACTCTTCTTGAACTAACCATTAGAGACAACTGTTTTCTGTTTAACAACTCCATCTATCAACAAGTTGATGGTGTTGGAATGGGTTCCCCCATGGGTCCTCTTCTTGCTGACATTTTTATGTCCAACTTCGAAGAAGTTGCTTTGCGAGAATGCCCTCCTGATTTGAAACCGATATTTTTACCGTCGTTTTGTTGACGATACGGTTCTAATATTTAAAACAGAACAACAGTCTCTTTCATTCTTTGAATATTTGAATCATCGCCATTCAAATATAAAATTCACAATTGATAAAGAAAAAGATGGAAAATTACCATTTCTGGATTTTCTCATATCACGCTCCTCGCCCAACTTCACCACTTCCGTCTATCGAAAATCCTCCTTTTCTGGTCTCGGCATGAACTTTTACAGTTTTTGTGATATTTCTTATAAGATTAACAACATCAAAACCCTCCTTCACCGTGGCTTTCAGCTTTCATCTGATTATTTTCTTGTTCATTCTGAATTCAGTTTTCTCATGGGTTATTTTCAAAGGAATTGTTTCCAGCCCTCACTTGTACAAAAATGTATCCGTCAATTCTTTGATAAAATATACCATCCTCCACAAGAAATTTCCTCTGTCCCCAAGGATGTCCGCTATTGTCTACTTCCTGATATTGGCCCACTCAACCTACCCTTACGCCGAAAACTTAATAAGCTTTTGAAATGTTTTTACACGCATACCAACTTCAAAATAGTTTTTCTTACCAACTTTCACATTGGAAAATTTTTCAGAACTAAAGACAGAATCCCACCTGAAATGAGCTGTTCAGTTGTCTATAAATTCATTTGCCCCAGGTGCCACCAGGGGATCTACATTGGCAGCACTGTTCGCTCACTTAGAGCTAGGGTCTGTTCTCATCTTGGTATTAGCTCTCGCACTGGCTCCACCTTAACCAATAAAGAAACTTCTCCCATTCGAGATCATTCAATTAAGTGTAAGACAGAAATTTCCCACAAAAACTTTCAAATTATAGGACATGCAAAGGACTCCACTTCCCTGCGCATTCTCGAATCATTATTTATAAAACAACTAAATCCCAGTTTAAATTCTGATTCAACTGCTTTTCCCCTTCTCATTTCATAAACCACTCAAAATATTTTCACAACCTACCAATCTCTAATCGGTTTCCTCTATAATCTTTCCTCAGTCTCTCCGCTTTTACCGTCCACTAAAGGTGACTAATATTTTTGTGTACCAATTAATTGCCCCAATTAGTATATTCTTATATTTATCCATATTTATAGCATTTATATTTAGTGTCAAGTTTTCAAATGATTTTTTCACATTTTCATTTTATTAAATAATTTATTACTATTGCTGCTTCATTTAGTGACTAATATCTGTGTCAACCAATAATTGTATCAACTAGTGTTATATTTATGCATTTTAAAGTACCCATAATTGATCCATATCTAAATTTCAATAGTTTTCAAACGATTTGCCATAATTTCAATTAACTAAATAATTTATTTTTAAACTTTGTGTGCATTATAATTTTTGTAATTTAAACCTTTTCTAAATCTCTTTTATAGACCAGAAGATGGGTAAGATACCCGAAACGTTGTTCTTAATTAAATGAGAAATATTACATGTCTCATTTTGGGATTTATCCTCAACCTCAAAATAAGCCTTCTTAGAAGCAAACCTATAGAATATATATATATATATATATATATAATACTGGTAATTGATTTGTTCCTTGGGAATCTGATATGTAGCAGTTAGTATCCAAATTTCTCTCTAAAATATACTATCCTCGACCCTTACTTATTACTGTTTTTAAACAGATGGTTTTCATTATGCTACCCTATCTCGAGCATTTGACATCCGAGTGTAACAAACTCCTTCTCTCTACCCTCAACAACCATTTCCCTCAGTGCCAATTTATGTGTATAAACTCCAACGCTGTATCATTAAATTCCTTTTTTCTCCATAAGGAGCCAATCCCTTTCGGCTGCGATCCTGTATAATTTACCATTATACATGTACGACCTGCCACCTTCGTTATGTAGGCCAATCAGGACTACAATTCAACTGCAGGATCGCGAAGCACTTAAGTTTGTCTCATAGGACTGGTATTCCCATTTCTAAACCTGAAGCCTCTTCCATCAGGCAACATTCAGAGTATCACCATCATCCTCTTAATTCTAATTCATTTACTATATTATCTTCAGCCTTAACTTCTCTCGATTTGAAAATCTTAGAGTCACTATATGTCTTTAAAATAAATATAAACCTAAATAATTACGCCTCTTCAATTAAATTATTCACAATATAACCAACCAACACTTCAATAGATTAACTAGCCAACTGGCCAACCGAATAAATTTCGTCAGTAATTTTATATGTTTAGTTAGTTGATTTCTCAACTCCCACGTTAAAGGTCAGTCCCTTTGTTCATTCTGATTTGTTTTCGGGTTTTTTGTCTTTTTTTGTGTGTTTTTACAATTTAATATAATATGTTATTTTTTGTTTACTTCAGTAACTTTTAATATGTGATAATAAAGTCAGTTTGCTATAATTTCACTCTCTATTATTATTATTTTTTTTAAAATACCACTGGGTAATATTATTTAATTCTATATATTATTAGTGTTTTTACTTTAATTTTAATTATTGTCAATTTTATTATTTTTACTTGCCTTCTTCCGCTTTTTTTAATGCATTCTTTTAACTGTTATAAATTAACGTTCCTTTCCCTTCCCATTAGACGATATAGTTGCTGAAGATGGTCCTAGTAAAGGTCCGAAACGTCCGGCCAATAAATGATTAGTATAATCACCTGGGTCTTCATATTCCTGCTATATATATATATATATATATATATATATATATATATATATATATATATATATATATATATATATATATATCAATAAGATGGCCAGGCTTTGGAATCCGTAGACGTGGGAAAAGATCTTTGAGTCATAATGCAGACATAAAAATGTCCAAGTAATTCTTAGTAGCCACTAAACGAGCAAATCGCATGCAAAGATACATCGCACGAAATTTCTCCTAACACATAATATTACGCATATATAAATCAATAGTTTTACCACATCTAGAGTATGCACCACGAGCCTTAACAAACACGTGGAAATGTTGCAAACAATACCACGCCGGGCGAATGAACTCACACCCGAACTTATGAGGAAAACTATGAATAAATACTCAGATTATTATTCACGTTTAAAAGATTCCCAGTAGGAGCACGGTAGAACCTTACCTTACAAACCAGACTCAGTTTTACACATAAAAGCCCGAATTCCGCCCTCCAACGAACTAGCCTTCGTTATCAGTCTGGCTAATTCGCAACTTGACAATATCAAATTTCCCAAAGTCATAGGTATCTTTGGTCCTGATTACTGCTATGGAACCGTAAAAAGACATAAGCCGAATAATACCCTGAAGCCAATTATATCTTAAATGTCATCTCCTACTTAAAGACAGCTAAAGTTTTGAATGACATCCTAATCCCTTATATTCAGGGGTAATACTCACTCAAGTCTGCATTAGAATTCATCGACCTTCTAGAAGACCAATGGCCAGAGGAAGACATCGCATCTCTCGACGTGGGAAGTTTATTTACCAATGTCCCCGTCGAGGAAATAATCAAGCTCATTCTCGACCGAGTCTACACATCGTAAATGGACCCCCTTCCGATATCCGAAGACGTCCTAAGAGATTTACTTAAGGCAAACACCATGGAAGCTCCTTTTCTTTCCCACCGAGGAGAATTTTTCCGGCAAGTGGCTAGTTTTGCCATGGGATCGCCCCCTAGAGGTCCTTTTTGTAAACATGTACATGGCTACAGTAGAAGAAAGGACCTTTAACAATCAACAAAAGCCAAGAATATATGGACGATTTGAGAACTCCGATGATACCAGCAAACTAGGAGAAACGTTCTTAATTTCACAATAGTAAATAGACGAAAGAACACCTTACAATTTAAAGATGTTTTTATTAGCCAGTCGGAAAATAAATTCAGAACGATGGTGTACACAAAGGCTACCAATGCCAAAGGCAAGTGCTTGGACACCTTTAAAAGGTCCATCGATAATGCTTATGTTAAAAGGGCGTTCACATATTGCACAACGTGAAAGGATGTACATTCAGAGCTAGATAGAATCCGTCAATTGCTGACTGACAATTGTTATCCATACAACATGAGAGAGGAATTTATTAAGGAGAAAATGAATGAGTTCTGTCAAGGAATAACGTCAACTACGACAATAAAAGATGAAAAATTAATTGTCCACCACCAGTTCATCTACATATCCACCTTTAATAAGAATGTTAAGTGTGATAGAATGGTCTGAGGCCGCTTAAATTCAGCCGCTATCACATGGTTAAAAACATTGCTACCCACGTGCATCTGCGAGAGCAAGAAGGGCGCGTTATCGCCACCTGAGTGAATATTTAACCAAGGAGGTCATTCTCCCCCCCCCCTGCGTTTCGCCTCCATTCGTCGATCTCGCTAGATTGAGTTAGGCTTACGATCAGATAAGGTATTTTCCCAGGCGTGACCGGGGCATTTCTCCGAGCCTCCCAGTCAATTGTTCATAACGCCAAGGAGATGGCTCCGGGTACTTATACAGTGACGTTTCCCAATAAGAGCAGATCAGATCAAGATTATCTTCGCGAGGCATCACGCCGAACCGGTCTCACCTTGTGCACCTCGAGATCCACCATTATTGTCCCGAAGAGGACAATATCCCTTGAGTGATAAGATTCGTGCCTTCGAGACGCCAAGTCAATAAGGCCCTCCCTGTTGTTCAGAAAGAGAACAACGTTAGAACAGCCATTGTTCTTTGAGCCCGTTGACAAAAAACGGTTCTCACCCTTCCCCCCTGTTGTTCAGAAAGAGAACAACGTTAGAACAGCCATTGTTCTTTGAGCCCGTTGACAAGAGACGGTTCTCACCCCCTCTGTTGTTCAGAAGAGAACAACGTTAGAACAGCCATTGTTATTCAAGCCAGTTCGTCAAGAAACGGATCTCACTCCCAAGACATCACGTCAGAATAATTTAATTCCCCCCTTTTTAACGTTCTTCAAGAGAACGATTGGTTTCAACGATAACCTCCATTGTTCATCTAGAACATCCCCGATTTGCTGTCACAAAGATCGCTCGTATCTCCGAGTCCCACTTCGCTCTCACTCTTCGAAGGCAGTCCTTCCCCTTCGCTAAGGACAACCCCCGAAGAACCCTTCTGCTGGAACTCGCCAGTGGACCGAAGATTCCTATGCATCGTCTTCCTCTGCACAACAACTTTGTAATTACGTAAGCTGAGCATTACCTTTAATTATCTAACCTTTTGTCAACCCTACACTGTGCTTTAAATGGTTTAGCGAACCATTCCCCCCCCTTTAATTTATATTTCTTTACCTTTTTAAATCTCTCCCAAATCTTAATCCTTTCCATTCTCTGTTTATGTAAACATTTTCTTTTTGTGTGTTGTTGATAGTTTAATTAATAAAACTCTATTTTATTAATGATAGCCATATTATTATCCTTGAGCTCAGTTCTTCTTCTTAAGCATATTGAAGATAAATAACCTCAGACAATCAGATTACCACGCACTCGAAATATTAGGATAATTCCCTCAACGAATAGTTATATATGGTATATCGTCGAGAGTCTATTCTACGACATTAAGTCCTACTAGGGATCATAAATCCAGATACTACCCCCAAGCCGCCCTACTAAAAGAACCTTATTAGGATCTATAGTAAACCAAATTTAGTAGCATCTACGGTTATGAAGAACAGTAGCGCCCCTGGAGTTTCCAAGGAAATATGCTCTGATATTGTTTATAAATTCCCGTGACCAGATGAGATGTGCAAATCTCACATTAAGGACTTTATCGAACACAACAATACCACACAAAATAGGTGTCTATTGGCCCACAAAAACCATGGAGCCATACATTAGCAATTCGTAAATACCCATGACAAAATACCTACCATAACATTCCTCTCATAAAGAAAGGAATTACGGCCGCCTTCTAATAACCGAGGCTATGAGCAACACCTTTCAGAAAGCTCCCCTGAGAATTCCAGAATAGAGTTGATAATATACTTCCTTTGTGCAAAGCAAGACGAACACAAAGAAATAGCTCAATAACTCCTCCTCAGAGAAGCAATAACTCTCGCCCTTCTAGGAAAGTGAGCCCCTTGAATGAAGGTCAAGTATTAGCGCTGCTACGTTCGCTCAGAGCCCGAAGCAACGGGAGAAGTATTCCAAATAGTCAGACACCGGAAAGTCATACTTTACATGCTTCTTTTCATTTCTGTATGCATATATGCATCTGCATGTGTTTGTTTTTGTATATCTGTATTTATATATTTTATTTCAATGTATACTTTCATATTGTATGTAATTGAATGTTTTCCAGTAAATATGCTTTACTACATGTATTTGTGGATATATTTTTATTAGGATATGTATCTTTACATTCTAATAATCTTATCATTATTATTATTATAAATATTGGTTTGCATCTTTTGGTATCTTTAGCTACTTTCATTTAACATGTATTTTCATGATGTACCTAGTTTAGGAACATTTCTACATTTTTTCTATAGACATTAATAGGATCTTTTCAACTGTCAGGCTTATCAGCGCCTAAGCCTTACCTGGCTAATCCTGTTCGTCTGCTGAACGAATTATAAGCTAGTACCAAACATTAAATTGTCAGTAGTAACTCGAAAATGGTGCAGATCACTCAAACAGCTGTCGTGACGTTTAAAATAAATGGAGGCAAGAAATTTGCATATCTTTCCCCAGAAATTAACAATATAAACAGGAAAAACCATGGAAATATGAAGACTCTTGCAAAGGAGTTAGTGATGCCACGGAAGCAATATATATATATATATATATATATATATATATATATATATTCCGCTGCATTAGACATGTTGCCCGTGCTCACATAAATTTATGTTCATAATACTCTGAGATATGCTACGTCCAGTTTGTCCTATGTATATTTCATTGCAATTTTTCCCAGGGAATTTTATATGCGCCTACTTTATTGGCGAAGTAGGGGCTTATTCTGGATTAATTCGTATTTGAACAAGTTGGGAAACTGAAGACAATCTTAAGCTTAAAATTTTTTAATTGACTATTAAACTTTGCCAGAGGTTTTGTAATGGAGAACAATGCACTTGGACTTAGTTTCATTTCTGGTATTGGATAATGGATTGGTGTTCTTATTTTTTAAATTGCAATTAAAGATATTTTCTTTTCATGTTGTTATTCTTGAATTAAAAATGAGAGACAATCAAAGATTTTCATAATCTTATGTATTTCACTATGATTGAATTCAGGATCACATACTCTGGACGGACGGAGAAACATGGTGGAAACAAGTGATTTCTTTATTTGATCGCTGTGACGAGAGTAAAAATGAATATAGCCCTTTGATTGAATGGGTTTAAAGTAAACTATAAAAAGGAAGGAGTTAGAATCGTTTCAGTGCTTAAGCTAATAGAGGAAGGGAAGAGTGAGGTTTGATTCCCATAATATGCATGCAACCAACCACAGTGCCGTTCGGGAAAAATCGGAATTTTATTTATATATCTATATATATATATATATATATATATATATATATATATATATATATATATATATATATATATATATATATATATATATATATATATATATATATATATATATATATATATATATATATATATATATATATATATATATATATATATATATATATATATATATATATATATATATATATATATATATATATATATATATATAAACGAGGGGCGGTGAATAAGTTTTGAAATTCGCATATAAGGAAACGAGATATGAGGAAAAGTGTTTTATTATTTTTCAATATAACTAACCTCGACTTCAATGCACTTGCGCCACTTGTCCCTGAGGCTTCGAATTCCCGACAACCAGAAAGCTCCAGACTGCTGTTCAATCCACTCCTGGACGGCGAGCTGCACATCTTCATCGTCCCCAAACCGGCGTCCACGCAGTGCAGACTTGAGCTAGCGGAATAAAAAGTAGTCGCTAGGGCCAGATCTGGACTGTAGGGGGGATGGTTGAGCTCCTTGGAATCCGCACTCGCGCAGGGCAGCTTTTGCAACTCTGGTCGTGTGGACTTTAAAGACGTTGAAGTCGATCATGGGGCGTGAGGTTTCTAGGGACCCAACGGGCAGAGACCTTGGTCATGGCCAAATTTTCGTGGATAATGTTGATAACACTTCCATGTGATATTCCAACTTCTCGCTCAATTTCTTCGTTTGACCTTCACCCGTCGATTTTCGAGGATCATCCTCTCCACACGAGCCACATTGCCCTAATTGGTCACGTCTAACGGGCGTCCTTGACGCGGGTCATCTTCAAGGGACTCACGACCATGGTGGAACTCCCTATTCCAGCGAGCAATGGTTGCATAGGAAGGGACGGTGTTAGTGTACACTGCAACCATGCGTTCATGGATCTCTTTTGCATTCTTGCCTTCCTTGGTCAAAGATTTGATCCCTGCGCGGTGCTCAACCTTCTCCATTGTTGAAAAATTTGTGACTGATAATCTGCGATCAGCTACTGCTTCTTAAATAGACGAGGCAGGAGCGTGCGGCTGCAGGTCCTGACTTGTTATACCTTATCCTATCACCCCCACAAAAGGCCAACTTTTTTGCTCTGTTTTGCCTTACCGATTCTCAAAACTTATTGACCACCCCTCGTATATATATGAAATAAAAAACTCACAAAGTATCACGTTAAGGTAGCATATGAATGCCATGTCCGCCCAGGAAAAAATTAAATTGTATTTCCGAGTAATTTCGAATTTTATTAAGTTCCTTATCAAGGATAAATACAAGCAATAATATTATATTAGAGGTATATATACGAAAGAAAAGTATAAAAGACCCCCTCAAAAACAAGAAATCACCAATGAGGAAGACGGAAGGGGGAAGGTAAAGATTCCCATTAAGAATGACAAGAACCAGGAAGTAAGGTCAAACTGAGATGACGAAAGGGTAATAGATTAAAAGATTTTAATTTTTTTATTTATATATCCCATCTGGCGACTGCCTTATAGGGCATAAGTTGCTGTATTCAATCTAGCCTAAATCTAGGCTATATTAAAAGCCAAATTAAAAAAAAGCAAAGGAAAAACAAACAAAGCAAAAAAATATAGAGCGAGATCCTTCGACAGGGGGAAGGCCAGCCCTCCCCCTGCGAAGAATACCGCGATCAATAGTATAGTATTAAATAACGGGGAGAAGGCCGGCCTCCAACAAAAAGTCTAAAAGTCCAAGGGCGGGGTGCACGAACTCGTTCCGAGTATAAAGGAGAAGCGCTAGCGACCCGCTAATCCTGGTACCGGGACAGGTAACATGCGCGAAGATCACCCAGACTGGGACATTCGACAAGAATGTGCCGAACACTCTGGGGGACGACGCAGTCATCACAATAGGGCCCTGGCGAACGCTCCATCAAATGGCGATGCGTCACACGAGTGTTCCCGATTCGGAGACGACTGAAAGCAGCCTGAAGCCCTCGCGACATTGGAAGATAGGTCCATGGGAACAGTTTTCGCGGCATGGCACGCAACTTTAAGTTCCCTTGGAGAGTCTCCAATCTTATTTGCCAAGCAGTCCAAAGAGCTGCCCGTATTCCTGCCATGTAATCGGTGTGAGGAATAGCGAAACACTGCTCCAGTCGCCGGTCCTAGCGGACTCTTTGGCGCCCTCATCGGCACGCTCATTCCCCGCAATTCCTACATGTCCAGGAACCCAGCAGAAGATAATCTCGACATCCGCCCGGCCTGCCAAAACCGTGACGTCACGGATATATCGAACCAGGGGAAGCGGAGATTCCAATGACCCGAGAGCACTCATGGCGCTTTGTGAGTCGCTATAGATCACAATCCGGTCTCCGAATCGAGCACGTTGCGTAATCCGCTGTACCGAGTGATGTATTGCCACCAGCTCGGCCGTAAAAAACGGACGCAGCGCGTGGAAGAGCCTGGCTGACTTGAAACAGAGGGGATACGGGGTGGAAGCCGACCCCCTCTTCGAACTTGAAGCCATCTGTATACACTAGCATGGTTCCAGCGTGACACGAGGTTTGCTCCAAAAAGGTTGAACGCAATACTCCCGGTGCCGTACAAGCTTTGGGAGCAGAGGCAGGGAGACAAATAGCCAAATGTGGTACCCTTCAGGGTGGCGTCCTGGGCAGAACCATGGGCGCCCCTGGCCCGAGAGATATACTTAGCTCTCGAAGGAGTTTCCTGGCCCTAAACTCAAAGGGCTTAGGGTGCGACTGGCGTCTCTCGGCAGCATACGTACCGTCCAAATCAGCTGCGGATGCAGTGAGAGCTGTTGGCGACTGAGAGAGGCGTGGGGCTCACGCGTACAGGCGAATAATGCAAGGTACACGGCGTAGATCGAGTGGCATCTCTCCAGCATCGCCACTAGGCTCTCAATGGAGAAAGTAAAGAAGGCAACGGTCGCCAGGCGAAGGCCGGTGTGGTGGATTGAGTTAACCTTCCGTAATACAGGCTCGGCTGCGGATGCATAAAACCAGCATCCGTACTTAAGCTTGGAACGAACAAAATATCGATAAAAAAGTAAGGCAGTAGCCCTATCAGCGTCGCAAGCGTTGAACGTTACGGAACGGAGAATATCCATTTGGCGGGTACAGGAGACCCTAAGGCTGCAAATATGAGCCTCCCAGGTGAGGCCTCGGTCAAATACAAGACAAAGGAAACGGTGCGATGCAATCACTTCCAGGCGTGCCCCATTAAGAAACAAGTCTAAATCAGTGTAGAGCCGTGGATGGCGGCAGAAGTGCACTACGTTAGTCTTGGCTAAGGAAAACCAAAACCTGTGCGCTTCAGCATAGCGAGAGACGCGGTTCAATGCCTGTTGGAGTCGACGCTCCAGAGTTGGCATCTGGGCCGTGCCAAAGGAGATCGAAAGGTCGTCCACGTAGAGCGTAGCGAGAACATCCTCCGGCAGCATCGAGCTGATGCCATTGATGTTCAGGGCAAAGAGTGTGACACTGAGGACACTTCTCTACGAGACACCCTCTTCCAGCTCCATTGGACCGGAGAGGGCTCCCCCCCCTGTACGCGGAATCGATGATCTGGAAAAAATAAGATATAAACATTGGGAGGCGTACCCTCACCCCCATCGTGTGGAGAGTCTCCATGATACCGTATCGCCATGCGGTATCATAGTCCTTGCCTAGTGCGAAAAACATCGTGGCGTATTGCTGTCTACCAAGAAAGGAATAGAACTTGCGGAAGGCGCACTGTACACAAGAAAGATGGCCTCCGCTGTCAAGAAAAAAGAATACTGTAACATTTCCCAATTTCCTTATCAACTTGCACACGCAAGTGGTTAGAGACATTGGGTGGAAACTAGCCGGAGTATAGTAATCTCTCCCCGGTTTGCAAAAGGCGAGCACAGTAGCGATTCGCCAGGAATCTGGGAGGAGACCCTCAATCCAGTTCCTGTTGAACAAATCGAAGAGAAATGCCATGCCTCGCTCACCCATTTGTCGAAGCATGGCGTACGGGAGGCTCCTGTCCAAGAAATGGGTCACCTTGGGCTCTCTACCAATTACACTAGCTAAAGCTCTACTCTGATGGATCATGTTGCTCTTGACCAACATACTGCCCTCAGTGGAACAAATAACTAAGAAGCGTTTGAAGCCAGTAGGCTCGAAAACGCCAGGTAACCTCTGAATTAGGGGCCTCGATGTTATCGAGGCTTCGCCCTGCGCACTTTTGGTCTTAGTCATAATGAGGGGCTCCGCACCCGGAGGGGCAGAGAAGTTGGATGTGCAGATCTTGGCTTGGTTGCTTACCAAAGTGGCAGCAGACCAATCCCTCCCCGCAGCCCCCACGGATGCAGAAGTGTCCCGAGTCTTATTCGTCTTTTTTCTGGGTTTTTGTCTTTTCAGGAGCGGCTGGCGGGGAATGAACCCACTTCTCCCCTCCGCCGGCAGGGGCCTCAAGGCCAGATGGACCGGCCTCAACCAGGTCCTACTCTAAGATGTAGAAGCTCCTGGCAGTCGCAGGGGTACCGGTTAGATGAAGAGATTCCTCCCCTCGTGGTACTGCCTCAGAAACCCTAGCCGTTTGAAGAGGTCCTTGCATAGGGGCGGACTCGAGTTCCTTGCTTTGCGCCGAGCCCGGATTTGCTCCCATAGAAAGCCCTACCGTCTGAGGCTGGGTTGCCTCAAGGACCATGTCTATCTCAGGAGAAGCTTGCAGTTGGCCATCCCACCACAGGAACTCACAGGTCCCGTTGGCAGCGCTGTCACAAGTCACGTCTGGAGAGGCACATACCATGATCCTGGCAACGTTCAATATTCTTGCCAGCAGGTTTTTTGAGGGAAGCGACCGAATGGGCCTGGTTTCCTTCTTCCCGCTAAGGGGGTTCAATGGGCAGCGGTTGGCTATGGGCTCACTCCTAGCTTTCTTAGCAGTCCCCTTGAAAAGAAAAGGGGACTCTGCGGCCGGGAAGAGGTACGTTCCCGAAACACCTCCAGAAAAGGGGGTGAGGGAGAGTCTCCCACACCCGTAATCGAAGGAGAGGAGTAAGCTTACTCTCTGCTAGAGAAATTTGGAGGGGCCCTTGCGTAAGCACAGGGAAGGGAACCTCGACTTTGCCTGTGGAGCTGCCCGAGGGCGGCTCCTATGATGGAACACCTCTCACAGTAGCGCACTCTGCAAGGGGTGCGTACAGGCCTAGCAGAGTCAGGTGTCGGCATTCAGGACCATCCCTCCCACTTGGTGGCCTGGCAGTCCCTCAGCATGGCGGCTCCACCTTGGACACGGCGTAAAAAAATAGATGGTGAAGTGAGAAGGAAAGGGGATGTGAGGAAGGTATGGGTGGGGATGAAGCAGGTCGTTAAAAATCCACCACCTCAGACCGTAGCTTGGGGGTTAGGGAACGTTGTCCTCTACCCCCTCAGTCACGATCCGGGACGATTGGCTGTGAAAGAAGATCAGCATCTACCCTGTGAAATTAGAGGCTGACCAGAGAAAGTTGTAAGAGAGGTTTTATGAAAAGCAAGGAAACCGGGGGAAAACACGTGTTTTGAAGGGAGGAGAAGAGGCTAAGCTGGGGTTAAAGTGGCTGCTGAATCCCGTCAGCATGGCGGCCAGGATGACAAATCGTCGGACCCCTTATGGGTCAGATTAAAAGAAATGGAGATAGCCTAACGATGGAGATTATAAAAAATGAGGAGCGAAATAGGAGAGAGAGAGACTTTTAGAACGGAAAGAACCCGCGATCGGCTACCCTTAAGGTCACTTTCGTTCAATAAAACGGCCTATAGCGAAGCTAGTCGTAACCCGAAGAGATTTCGCGGCATGGCGTGATGCTTTAAATTTACTTCCGGCGCCCCTTTATATAGATTAAGCCTCTGTAACGTTTACTTCTGGGACTCTGTATATATAGTAAAGCATTGCCCTAGGTGAATTAGTATTCTGCTAAGAGGATTTGTCGCATAAGGTAAGGCCTGCAGGCTCTGATTATTGGCCGATCGTAGGCGGTAATTAAGTTGTGATAATTGTTGCTATTAACTAAAATATTCATTGACCTCAGAATAATTCCGTACTTGATCAAGACACGGCCATAGGTTTTGTAATACCTCCCAGTGCCCTTATCGCTTGCATTATACTTACGAGTGTCTATTTTGTCTCTCTTTAAAGCTCCTTTCTTTCGGCCTCCTATACTCCAAGATCATGAAGACAAAAAAGGAGAAACAAAAAAACAAAAAACTGGAACACAGGTTGTATTTTCCGTCCTAACTTCGAACAGTCTGGGTACTAAACGGCCTTAAGTGCAAACCCAACCCGTGCTGTTGAAAAGTACCCGAGCTCAGTGCTCCCTCTCCTCGTGCGCCTCTCGAGCAGCCGAATATTTGGGTCGCAGATCTACTCCGAATTGTTGTGGGTCATGTGCGGCCTAGTGTGTATACCTTGATTTATCTTTCATGTCCATATTTAATTTTTGATTTATCTTTCATGCATATTTTTTTTTCTACAGTAGTAAAGTTTATTTTGGTTGGCCAAGTTTGATATACAGAACCTTCTATATAGTTGAATTAATTCTTTCAAGTATAATTAGTCACTCTAGGAGATTTATTGGAACCCGAAGCTCAATTACATTATTCCAGGCAGGGCTCAACAGCAGAGTTGCCCTGGGTGCTATCCACAGGCCGTTCCAAGACACGGAAAGCAAATGGAAGTCAGAAGATATAACCTGACCTCCGACAACCGGGTTTTGAAAAGTTTTTTTTTTTTTTATCTTTCAAAAGGTGTACATGTGTGATAAAAAAGGTTTCGTTAAATAAACTTAAGATTATTTTTCTCAGCACTTGTCATTAAAAAATCTTCTCCAATGTGTGCTGGAGTGTCGAGATAGAATTGAAAAGAATTAAGATTTCTCCTCTCGTCCGTGCGGGCTATAACAATTCTTTCATCGACAAGCCACACCGCTAGAAGCTCGTAAAGGCAGATGTCGGTCATTTGGAATGATTTCGCAACTATATATATCTTTCATTTTGGGTGTAAATTCTCATTAGAATATATACATTCGATTAAAACACAAATTGTTCTCTTTTCTGTTTATATATATATATATATATATATATATATATATATATATATATATATATATATATATATATATATATGATAAAAATTAATGCAATATCGCAAGAAAAGATGAGGAATTAAACCACATTCTCCGAAGACAATTTAATTCAGAACAGTTTCGGTGTATCTCACACCCTTTTCAACTGTTCTGAATTAGATTGTCTTCGGAGAATGTGGTTTAATTCCTCATATATATATATAATATATATATAGAGAGAGAGATATATGTGTGTGTATTTGGTTATGTGTCTGTATCAAAGTCTGGTTCAGTTTTGGCAAGAATATCGATACTAGCTGTACAAGCTTATTTGTTTTGAAAAAAGTGTTCCGCTGCTAATTCTTCCTACAGATTTCGAACCTTCCCCTTTCTAAGGCACAAGAGACAACATACTTTTGCAACGATACTTTACTTATCAGTTGACTGTAACAATGAAGAACTTTATTTTAAATAATTTTCTTGTGATAATTCCACCCGAGAGAATAAACCATAGTGAAGATAAATTGACCTTAGTTGGATTAAAATTTCAAAACTTTGGTGTGATTAAGGGTGAGTTATAAGAACAGTCCTATAATGAATAGATTAATAAAGTAATCTATGAATGATAATAATATTAATATCAAGTCAACGGAAAGAGTCTTTATGCCTCATTCGTTGAATTTAATGGCCTATCTTGGCAGAGCTTATCTGGCTTAATTGGGAACAAGGAATGTCATTTCCCACGGTCTTGAAATGAGGTTCGGGAGAGCGAGTAACATCCGGGTGTGATTGCGTCTTGGGTCCTCAAGGGAAAAAAATCATAATTAATAAATTGACTCTCATTAATATTGATTTCTGAGCATAAGCGGAGGGTTTTTATCACTTAGGAATAAAATAATGTTTAAAGAAAGAATGTTTTTACATAGGCTTATTTTACAGAAATAATAAGTTCATGGAGAATTATATATATATATATATATATATATATATATATATATATATATATATATATATATATATATATATATATATATATATTTATATATATATATATATATATATATATATATATATATATATATATATATATATTTATATATTGTAGAAGTCTAAATACCGCGTACATAAGTGTACGCACAAATACTCTGACATAAGCTGCGTGCCCTCCCGTATCTCTAAATGCACCTCTCGCCTCGAATTCTCTGTCGCCCCTTTTTCGTGCCATCGTAAACTCCGAAATGGCTCGAAGGCGTGAAAGACACACTGTCTGCCCAAAGATGAAAAAAGGTCTTTCGCGCGAAGATACGGATTTTACGAGAAATCGATTTTCTCTCTCCCGATTTCTGCTCGCGAGGGAAATAAATGGAAAAATTCTCCCTGGATTCTGACAGAAGATCTTGGACCTACGTCGAGTTTGTGTAGAGCCCGATCCACAAAGGAAACCGTTCGCCCACTGCAAGGAAGGAACTTCTCATGGAATTGGTTGTTGTCTCACGTTACTTGTAGGTGACAAAATTATCGCCCCCCTTCCCTTCAAAGTCTGAGGTTACATAGGACCTCCCTCTGCCGATTACCCTAGACGTAGCTAGGTAATCAGTTTTGGCTACCTACTCCAGGAGCCGAATAATCGGACAGTTACTTCGAGCAAGAAGAAGTCCGATTTGAGTCACCGTTTAGCTCACTTTCATGATCCGGCATAGGATCATTATATCACCGGTCTAGGATTACCCTCTCATTCGGTAACCTTGGATGGCTGGACTAGGGGCGATCATTCTCACCAGAACAAGATCTTCACCGTCCCCTTCAAAAATACTTACAAACTCAAAGGTATCGTTAATTGAATTACCCCTCTTCTAACGTCACCAGTTTATTTGTGAACTAGAATTCCCATCCCGAGCTCATAACCTCGAGTATTAGAAGTGTTTAATTCAGTGTTTAACTCAATAATAATATTCCCTTCGTTCTCTCGGGTGTCATTAAGACGCAAGCATCACAGTGAGTAATTTTCAAGTAATCCTCATGACATTTTTGTAGACTTACTTATTTAGTGCAAGATTAATTCTATTTATACTTCTATACGCTGTTCCTTATTTCAAATTCATGTACATTAAAGATTATTTTTGTATCTGTGTGTTTAACTATTTTTGGACGATCCTTTGGCAATTATTAAGCAATCCACTCGGCTTAAATCTCAATATTACACCGATGCACCCATGGTTGGCTTTTACTGAGTGGGGACACACTCAGAGAATCATCATCTTAGTTTTTATCAAAAGGTACGCACCAGGGTAATTCTTATTCACCGGAAGTGGCTAAGGTAGGTGTATTGAATACGCTTCACCTCCCCTTCACCTCGGTGCGTTAATAAAATATATGTCCAGGAAGTGGGACTGGTATTACCCAGTCACTAAACCTCGACATATATATATATATATATATATATATATATATATATATATATATATATATATATATATATATATATATATATATATATATATATATATATATATATATATATATATATATATATATATATATATATATATATATATATATATATATATATATATATATATATATATATATATATATATACATATATATATATATATGGTACGGTTAATGTAGTGGAATTATTAGACAACTGATCTACTACAGCTCCAGCGTGATATCCTTTGTCCTCGAACTTAGAGCCAACATTCTAGGATATCCCATCCACCAGTCCCCCAAAAATCTGTTTTCAAAGTTACCGCTTTATGTTTAGACTCGTTTACCTTCATAGAAAGCCGCTATTATTAGTATAATGACAATGTTATCTTGGCAAAATACATTCGTATGATGGAACAAAATCCAAGACAAATTCGTTCGAGTTGAAACACTTCCTCATAACAGGTATGTCTTCAAATATTCTATAAGTAAAGTAATTTTATTTCTTTTAATTTAAAACATATTTATTTACCTAAGTTGCTAAATTTGATTTGATTTCATTTTATTACTAAAAGTTATACGTGCTCATAAATCAGTGTTAAAACTCCCACCATAACTATATAAACAAAGGTTTAGGAATAAACAGGTGGCTGATTTTTACCACAATATATCACTCGAATTTAAAGGTAGAATAAATGCAGACCTCTTCACCAAAATACGGTATTGAAGTACGAGTGTTTTTATACTTTTAAAGGATATCATTTTTCCTCCCACTTAGAGCTTGTGAATTGAAGGATATCTCTCTAGAGCATTGAAATGTTAACTTCTCTCCCTGTCATTCTTGTAGATGTCATTGAAAATAAAAAAGAAATCTCTCGAAATGTTCTTTTCCTTTTGCTTCTCGGCTTGTTATTGTCGTTTGATTCCTTCCTTAAATCATATTATTTTATTCATATATAATAAATGCTTATGATTACTTAATTATCTGCATATCAATACTTTTTCTATTAAAACCAATGAATTGAAATATAAGGCTTGCATACTATTTAAAATGTTCAAACTTAATTTGAAATTTAAAAGATCAGTCAAAATCATTTATTATCTCGTTTATTCAATAACTATCGCAAACGCCTTCGGGTATGAAGTCTTGTCAAAAAATACTCATTATATTCTACTCTCCTTTGCCTTTGCATTCGTAAGAATCTACACATTTCTGGTTACAAATTCAATCAATTGAAGATTTCGTATTTTGTTTTGAACATATGGTAGGAATATCGGTAATTTTGTAACTTAATCAAAGAATTAGGAACGGTATGTTATTATTTATATTTTCTCATGACACTTTTTAAGTCAATTTTAACTTCCCTCTTAACATTGTTCACGGGAGCTTGAGATCGAAAATGAGTTTGGTACCCCAAAAATTGAGACCCAAGCGATTTAGGTTAGAATGGATAAATTGGGTATAAAAATAGGAATACAATATATTACCCCAATGATATTAATTGTTTAAACTTTATACACTATAGCTAATTCTCATTTAAAATTTTCAGTTAAAGTATTAATAACTGAAATCTCTAATGAGGTTCATTCTCAAATCGGTTAAAAGTACGTCAAAACTTGAATGTGGCAAACTTAAAATAAACTATTCAAATTAAAATCTGGTATTATTCTAATTGCTATAGCAATTTTTAGAGCTGAATTATCAGGAATATTTTTAAAATAAATATCAAATAACAGTTTAACATGATTCTTATTTTTTTTGCGGATCTAAAAATATAGCAATTCGATAGATATAATAATTCCAGTAAATACTCGTATATTAAATATAAAAGATTATCTAGATAGCTTATCTTTTGTTTACGTAAAGTACAGTAAATTGAAGCTGCGAATCTACCGTCATTTTTAAATGCACAAACACCATTGAATATAGCAGCTGTTTCAGATACTATGGTGCCAAGTTATTAATATTTAATATATATATACTTTATTATACGTTCGTTAAAATTTAAAAAATTTCCGTTAGGTAGCCCAATATTAAGCCATAGTTAGTGGTTACTCTAGTAATTTTAAAGTTTCAAAGTTAAATTTTTCGGTGCTTTAGCATTGTTAAATTTTCAAAAATAAAAATGTGCAAGTACGAAAGTTTAAATCAATTTTAAAAAGGTTTTCTCATTTCAACAAAATGACACTACATTTCGATATATTTGTACACCCCTGAAGCATTGATGAAGTAGATAGCTTAAAGTAACACCTCAACTCTTTCTTTGTTATTGCATTTGTTAAACCTAAGAAATGATTCGGCTCACACGAGAAGTTTTTCTCACATTTAAGATGTGGCGGAACATTCCTCGTAGTCGGATATATTTCAGAAAATGCTCTTTTATTTTTGGCTATTGAATTAAAATTATTTTAACTTTTCATTTAAAAGAAGGTATACTCTAATCCTATTTTTTCTAACATCCGGTGTAATTCCTTACTAAAAATATGAAAATTAAAGATAAAGTTCTCAATGTCTCAAATTTTTGAAAAAATCCACACTGAACTGAAATTGCAAAAGTTGATAAGATAGGGAAGTTTTTTGGTGAGTTATACCATCTGTTAGAAAGCGAGTTGTGAATGTTAGAAAAGGAATGATCTCACATCGCGGCCCAAAGATGGAGAACCAGGAAAGTATTCAGCTACAAGGAGAACAGCTTCTGGAAATCAGCTACTGATAAAGAATTGGACAAAATAAGCTCTAACTGAATGAGGAAATCTGATGCAAAGGGAAAATGGTAACTGGTATTGATATAAACCATCAAACCATAAACGGGATGGGCTCTCTTTACACTAGATTACTTGTACGTATTTTTTACTTAATGCCGAAGAAATAATTCTCTAGCCTCAAAATAAAATTGGAAAATTTTATATTTTCAAAATTTGAATACTTGAACTGCTAAGAACCAAAGCATGCAAGGCTTGAAACGATAGTTTATTTTCTCTTTACGTTTGTCTTTTACCTTCTGTGAAAGTAGCTGGCGGCTTCTCACCATTTATGAGTAGTAGTGGATTTGCTCATGCACTAACGGCCGGATGAGAGACTGACACTCCCTTGTCCCTGGCTATGGATCTCATTAATCTGCTGGGATCATAATCAATGAAGCTTGGATCTCGCGACAAATTCTGGTGTCCATTTTGTATTAGAACGCTTAGAGTTAAGTTTTGCGTGGTCGTAAAACCTCAATCACAGTCTGCTCATCAAATACCTTCCCCATCCTCTGCACCATCTTCAGATTGACACCCTCACACTTGCAGATCTTCGCATTAACCTTAAGGCGTGAATACCTAGCAGCAAAGTTTACCATTTACAAATAGTTAGAGTATGGAATTCACCTATGTTTTATTTTACTTTACATATGATTCAAAGCTGAGTCTACTAAGATAGAAAGAAGAAAGAACCGACGCCAGACAGCACTCACATTTGTCAACGGCGAAAATTTAACAAATGCACCTTAAATAACCCAGATGATTTAAAAGGGGTGATCTCCATCAATGTTTATACAAAGAACATGGATAAGGACTCATTAGGTCACACAACATATTTTTTTTTTTTATTATTTTTTTTTTGTAAGAGCTCATCTGGCGACTGCCTACTTGGGCATTAGTCGCCGTATTAAAACTGGCCTAGTTCTAGGCTACTTTAAAATAAAATTAAAGAGAGAAAAAAAAAAACAACACCCCAAAAGGGGGAAAGGAAGCAAGCTGGTGCGTCGGGGAGAGGTCCCCCCGGCGCAGGAGCGTGCAACTAAAGGAAAAAAACAAACAAAAAACAAAACAAATGCAAAAAAAACAACAAAACAAAACAAACAGACCTTGCTTAAATAATAGGGAGAAGGCCGGCCTCCCCCAAGAAGTCAACAAGTCCACAAGTCAATGTGCACGAATCTGTCCCGAGCACAAGGGACAGGCGGTAGCGACCTCGCCCATCCCGGTACTGGGACAGGTATCGTGCGCGAAGATCACCCAGACTGGGACATTCGACAAGAATGTGCCGAACAGTCTGGGGGACGACGCAGTCGCTGCAATAATGCGCAGGCGAGCGCTCCATCAGATAGCGATGCGTCACACGAGTGTGTCCGATTCGGAGACGACAGAAAGCAACCTGAAGCCGCCGCGGAATTGGGGGATAGGTCCATGGGAACAGTCGCGGCGCAATGGCACGCAACTTTAAGTTCCCTTCGACCGTCTCCCATCTTCTTTGCCAAGCAGTCCGAAGAGCTGCACGTATTCCTGCCATGTAGTCGGTGTAAGGAAGAGCGAAACGCTAGACCGGTCGCAGAGTCCTCGCGGACTCTTTGGCGCCCTCATCGGCGCGCTCATTCCCCGCAATTCCTACATGTCCAGGAACCCAGCAGAAGATAATCTCGACATCTGCCCGGCTCGCCAAAACCGTGGCGTCACGGATATCGTGAACCAGGGGATGCGGAGATTCCAATGCCCCGAGAGCACTCAGGGCGCTTTGTGAGTCGCTATAGATCACAATCCGGTCTCCGAACCGGGCACGTCGCGTAATCTCCCGTACCGAGTGGTGTATTGCCACCAGCTCGGCCGTGAAGACAGACGCAGAGCCTGGTAGAGCCCCGCTGACTTTATTCAGAGGGGATACGGCGTGGAAGCCGACCCCTTCTTGGGACTTGGAGCCATCCGTATACACTGGCACGGTACCAGCGTGACACGATGTGTGCTCCAAAAAGGTCGAACGCAATACTCCCGGCGCAGTACAAGCTTTGGGAGCAGAGGCGTGGCGACAAATAGCCAAATGTGGTACCCTCCAGGGTGGCGTCCTGGGCAGAACCAGGGGCGCCACCGGCCCGAGAGCTATATCTACCTCTCGAAGGAGTTTCCTGGCCCTAAACCCAAAGGGCTTAGGGTATGACTGGTGTCTCTCGGCGGCCTAGGCACCATCGAGATCAGCTGCGGATGCAGTGAGAGCTGTTGGCGACTGAGGGAGGCACCGGGCTCGCGCGTACAGGCGAGTGATGCACTGCACGCGGCGCAGAGCGAGTGGCATCTCCCCAGCATCGACCAACAGGCTCTCAATGGAGGAAGTGCGGAAGGCACCGGTCGCAAGGCGAAGGCCGGTGTGGTGGATTGAATCCACCTTCCGCAATAAACGCTCGGTTGCGGATGCATAAAACTCGCATCCGTAGTCGAGCTTCGAGCGAACAAAGAAGAGCGGCGGGCGTGACTCGAAATATACCGGAACCTAGCCCTAGCCCGACGAAATTCAGCGACAGTGAAATCGTTCGGGCGGCGCTTATAGCGCATGTAGGCATAACGCTTCTGTTTGAGGGCCGTCTCACACTCGGCTGACCACCATGGGAGTGGTCGGCGTGCAAAACGGCCAGACGTCCTAGGAATAGTAGTCAGGCCCTCGGCGATGAGGTTGCCGGAGAAGAACTCAACGGCCTCATCTACCGACCTAAACTCCTCGACTGAGATAGAGAATTCAGTCATTTCCTGAAATGCAGGCCACCGCGCCCGCGCCAAGCACCACCGAGGTGGTCTCTCAGGCGGCAGTTGCCCTGAAAATGATATTTGAATGGGAAAGTGATCACTACCATGGAGTTCATCGACCACCCCCCAATCAAAATCAGGCTGTGCATCCGAAGAGCACAAAGATAGGTCAAGGCAAGAAAATGAAGCGGTTCTCGGACAGTGATGCGTAAACTCATCCACGTTTAGGACACCCATCTCAAGCTCTTCGATCAGATCAGCAAGGACATGTCCCCTGGGATTTATGGAGTAATCTCCCCAGGGCGGATGCCAGCCGTTCAGATCTCCAAGCAAGAGATAGGGCCTCGGCAACCGTGCCACGACGCAGTGGGAGTCCCCCGCGTCGAAGTCAGCTGACGGTGGAATGTACGCAGAAATGATAGTATACCTCCTATCCAGGTGCAGCTGCACAGCCACTGCCTGAAAGGAGGAATCTAAAGAGAAAGGAAGAACGGAGATATCATGCCGGGTGTAAACCGCGCATCCTCCAGCCCGGCCATCCCGCGGTGGTGGGGTCGCAAGACCTTTATACCCCGGGAGGGCAGGCAGGGGGCACGCGCCTAGCATGGTCTCCTGCAAAAAAATAGCTAACGGGGAACGGGACGAGGCGAGCCTCCGCAGCTCCTCCCAGTTGGCCCGGAGTCCAAGGCAATTCCATTGAAGGAATATGCCCTCCAGGCCTAGCTCGGAGGAGACGCGGGGGCCCACCTCGAATTGAAGACCCTCACGGGAATGGCCGTACACTTCCCGGGGGCAGAACCCTGGGCGCTGTTGGCCGGACAAAGCGCTGGAGGCGCTGTCGCCTTCGAGGACTTATTGGGGGAGGTTGGGCTCGCCATGCGAGTCTTTTCCTCCCTCCGCCTCGAAACCTTAGGCGGGCGCTGCGGCTTCGGAGGCGGGGGGGCCTCTTTTAGAGGAACCACCGTCTCCGAGCGACTCGCTCCACCTCGGGGCGTGGGCGAAGGAGCCGAAGCTCCTTTGTTGCTGTCCTCCCTCCGGGGGACAGCTTTAGGAACCTCTGAAGATGGCCTAGCGACCATCTTCAGGGGTGTTGCCTCCTGTGAGTCTAACGACTCTGTGGAGGCGCGTGGCCGTTTCGCCTTACGGGAAATGGTCACGCTGGGGGAAGAGGGGGGAGCCCAGGTTTTAGCCGCGGCTGGGTATGAACCCTTTTTGCCGCCAGCTTTACCAGGGGAGCGCCCAGGTTGAATAGAGCCTGCAGAAGGGCTCCGAATGGGCGCGGAAACAACCGTGCTCGTTGGCCTGGATGGGCCAGGAGCAGAGGGTGCCTTTCGAACTACTGAGCCTCACGGAATGAGAGTCTATCCTGGGCCTGAACGGCCAGGATTTCTTTCTCCAGGAGATATGCACCACATTGCTTCGAAGAAGCAGGGTGCGGCTCTCCGCAATTGACACACTTGGCCACACACGATTTGGACTTATCGTGTGCGACCTTGGAGCAATTTACACAGACTTCGGGTGACCCTGACTTTGCACGTCTACATGAGCGATTCGTATGGCCGAAGCGGTGACAGTAATAGCACCGCCGCGGCAGTGGCGCGAATGCCTTCACGCGGTAGCGGTACCAACCAGCACGCACCGACTCAAGGAGCTTGTCACAGTCGAACGTGACGAAGAGTGTAGGGGTGGGTCTCGAAGCCCCTCCCTGTTTTCTCATCACACGTTCGACCTTGACTGCCCCATGGTCGGCCAGCTTTAGCGTGATGTCCTCAATGAAGTAGTCAATGAGTTCCCTCGCATAAACTACTCCTTTCACAAAGTTCATGGTAGAGTGCGGCGTCACACTCACCGGGGTGCCATGAAGTGTCCGAAGAGCACTTATCTTGGCCGCCTCGGCGGGATTCGCCGCATTCGCCAGAAGGCTCCCGTCCGAGAAACGGGTCACCTTCGGCTCTCTACCAATTGCACTAGCTAATCCTCTCCTCTGATGGATCATGTTGCCCTTGGACAACATGGTGCTATCAGTGGAGCGAATAACGAGGAAGCGTTTGAAGCCAGCGGGCTCGAAAACGCCAGGTAACCTCTGAATGAGGGGCCCCGATGTCATCGAGGCTCCGCCCTGTGCACTTTTGGTGTTAGTCTTGGTCAGGGGCTCTGCACACGAGGGGGTAGAGGGGCTTGATGTGCCGATCTTGGCTTGGTCGCCTACCAAAGTGGTAGCAGACCCATATGTCCCCGCAGCCCCCGTGAATGGAGAGGAGCCCCGAGTCTTTTTCGTCTTTTTAGTCTTTTTTGTCTTTTTCTTTTTTGGAGTGGAGGGCGGGGAATGAACCCGCTTTTCACCTCCGCCGGCAGAAGCCCCCAGGCCAGATGGACCGGCCTCAGCCAGGTCCCTCTCCGAAATGGAGAAGGTCCTGGTTGTCGTAGGGGCACCTGTCGGAGGAGATCCCTCCCCTCCTTTTACTGCCTCGGAGCCCTCAGCCATTTGAGGAGGACCTTGCATAGTGGCGGATTCGGGTTCGGTGCTTGGCGCCGAGCCCGAATTCCCCCCCATGGAAAGCCCTACCGTCTGAGGCTGGGTCTCCTCAAGGACCATGTCTATCACAGGAGGGGCCTCCAGTTGGCCATCCCCTCCCAGGACATCGCAGGTCCCCTTGGCAGTATTGTCACTAGTCAGGTGGTGTGGGGAGGCACAGGCCTTGACCCCAGCAAGGTTTAAAATTCTTGCCAGCAGGTCTTTTGAGGGAAGCGACCGAAGGGGCCTGGCTTCCCTCTCCCCCCTAAGGGGGTTAGCCCTACCGAGCCGCTTTGATAGGGAGCGGCTGGCTAAGGGCTGCCTGCTGGCTTTCTTGGCAGTCCCCTTTGAAAGAAAAGAGGGGACTGCCGCTGGGAAAAGGGAGGTGCCCGAAAGCATCTCCAGAGAAGGGGGTGAGGGGGAGTCCCCTGCACCCGTAGGCGAAGGAGAGGAGTAAGCCTCCTTTTCGGTTAGAGAAATATGGAGGGTCCCCTGTGCAAGCACAGGGGAGGGGACCTCCATTTTTTTGCTGGAGCTGCCCGAGGGCGGCTCCGTCCTGGAACAGGGAGTGTTGAGGGTTGGGTTTGTTATTTTTTCTCTCCATCATTGGGCATGGTGACCCTTTTTTAAACACGGGATGCAATCGCGCACACCTCTCGCAGTAGCCCGCACTGCGAGAGGTGCTTACAAGCCCGGCAGAGCCAGGCGCCGCCATTTGGGACCACCCCTCCCGCCTGGTGGCCTGGCAGTCCATCGGCATGGCGTCTCCACCTTAGACACGGCGTAAAAAATATAGATTGTGAAGAGGAGAGGAAAAGGGATGTGTGAAAGGTATGGGTGGGGATGAAGCAGGTTGTTAAAAACCAGCCACCCCAGATTGGAGCTCAGGGGTTAGGGAACTTTGTCCCCCACCCCCTCAGCCCCGATGCGGGACGGTTGGCTGAAAGGAAGGTCAGCATCTACCCTGTGAAATTAGAGGCTGACCAGAGAAAGTTGTGGGAGAGGTTGCGTGAAAAGAGAGGAAACAAGTATTTTGAAGGAAGGAAGAGAGGCGAAGCTGGGGCCGGACGGAGCGCTGGATCCCGTCAACACGGCGGCCAGGATGGCAAATCACCGCGCCCCTTACGAGGAGGTCACACAACAAGTTATGGATCATTTTACATACGATCCTATAGACTCAATGTCATATAGACATAGTGGCTTTAAATTCTTTAAAAAGTCCCAGATTAGATTACGGACCAAAATACCCGTTTCATCATTCACTGAAATTTAGTAAAAGAAACAACATTAGATAATTTCCAAGGGATGGCCATACCTTTGTAAAAGGAAGAAATGAGAAAGTGAAGTCAGAAATGATTCCTTTGTAAATTTAATCAATATAAGAGAAGTTGAGACAAATAGAAATAGAGAGTAGTCAGATTGGATACGATTCGTATTAAAATTGATGGGAAGAAGCATTGGAAGAGAGAGAAAATAGAGCCAGGTAACCATACCGCAATGATAATCATGTGAAGAAAGATATAGGAGTTAGAACGGATAATCTTGTTGTGATAAAAGTCGTGTAAAGAGAGATAGTAAAGTTTATTTTCTCTTTAGATATAAAACACTGAGCTATAAATATATTTTTGTGTATTAGACTCTTAACGATAAAAGAAATGTATGTTTATACTTGTGCACTTCTTTACAATTAGAGCCTGTATTTTCTTTCCAAAATATGATAATTAATAATTTATCAATCTCATGAAACTAAGCTATATAACCGCTAGTAAAACCATTGTGAGGTCGATTTTAAAGGTTAAACGTTCTCTATATAGTAGTATTTATAGTACAATTTATTAATTTTATTCGCCTAAATTTTATAAGAATTTATTAGTATAAACGAGATGTAATCAAATCCATAGGATAACGTGAAACCTACTATTAATGTGCAAGAGTTGAGTTTATAAATACCTACACAGTTCTCGCGTCGTATTCAGCGTAACAGAGAATTGACTAGAAGAGCCAACGGTGGTGCACAGGGAGAGCTTAGATTTGAAATGGGTAGAGCTCAATGGCCGATTGAAGCTAGAATACTAGCTATGCTGGAGAGAATCTTTAAGAGTTAAATACATGGAAACACATAATATTAACACCTAAGAAAGTGTATAGGTTTTATATAAATGTCTTTTACCAGAAATAAACTCTCTAGAGTGCAAATCAGTGTTAGACTGTGATTTTCAATTATTTGTCATTTTCATCATTAAATACTATGCTAAATAATAAAAGAATAATCGATTACAGTCCTCGCGTAAACTGACTTTTATAAAGTTTGGTTATCAATAGCAAATAAATAAACAAACCTTTTAAAAATATACAATTTCTTATTCATGGAAATATATAAACTCTTGATGTTTTCTTGTTAATCTACCTCAAGGTGAAAAAAAACTTAATTCTAACACACTGATTACTACTTTTATCATTCCCACAACTACACTTCTTCAACATAAAGTCGAATTATCTCATCGAAAAATAGCCATGTGAATTATATATATATATATATATATATATATATATATATATATATATATATATATATATATATATATATATATAAATATATATATATATATATATATATATATATATATATATATATATATATATATATATATATATATATATATATATATATATATACATAAATAAAGCGTATTTTTTAATTCTTTGAATATGGTATAAAATCTCTTATTATTGAATGTATATGAGATGAAACTCAAAGTTTAAACTTAAAATTCATATATGCAAAACACAACAGGAGGACACAAATTGGAATAATTGTATCCTTTTCCCACACGAAATATTTCAAAAGAAATCCCCAAATTATTCTCTAGATATTCTTACTATGTAAATTGCCTTGAATAGAGGCTGATTAGTGATCAAGCCTTTGTAAAATAATTGCCTCTACATCTAGATTAAATGTTAACTTTAAGACGACTTCCTTAAATAAGACGTGAATCATAAGTATACATATATATTTTAATACAATTAAATTAATACTTCATTCTATTAGGTTGAGGAATAAGTTCTTGCGTTTTTTTTAATGTTGTGTTGATTTAAGTTTTGTTGACGTGATTTGTGCACATATTAAGAAACAATAATAAATACTGAGAGCAAAATTTGCAAAGGTTAGTCTACGTCTCTTAACAGCGTATACTATTAGGCTTTTGCATAGGCTACGTCTTAAAGTTGAGTAATAAGTCATTGCGGTTTATTTAAAAGTTGTGTGAATTTTATTTTTGTTCTGTACCCTCAAAATGGAATGTCAAGTTGAAAAAAAGGCGCATTTTAGACAATTGTTGTTATTCATTTTCAACCGAGAAAGGAACAATGTAAACGCAGCCAAATCTCGTGGCGATATTTGTGCTGTGTACGGAGAAAATGTTCTATCAGAAAGGTTAGCTTAATGGTGTTTTTCACGTTTCAAAAACGGTCATTTTACTCTTAATGACAAAGAACGTTCTGGTCGCCCAATTAAGTTGGATGAAGATCGATTGAACGACCTTCTTCATGAAAATCCTCGTTAATCGACTAGAGAATTGGCTGTACAAATGGCGTGTGATCATAAAACTGTATGATTCACCTTATTCGATGGGGAAATTTTAAAAACTCGGTGCATGGGTTCCGCACGCTTTGATCGAAATCAACAAACCTCAACGCTACACTATTGCCGCAGATTTGCTTGCTCGTCGCAAGGCTACTCGTGGATATAAGAACAGATTTCTTCACCGAATCATCACTGGCGACGAAAAGTGGTGTGTTTATGTCAACAGGAAGCATCGAAAACAATGTCTTAGCCCCAATAAAAAAACACTTCCGCGATTAAAGCAAGGACTTCATCCACGAAAGACGATTCTGTGTATGTGGTGGGATTGTGAAGGCATCATTCTTTATGGTCTCCTTGCGAACAATGAGATTGTCAATGCAGAACTCTACGTTCCACAAATCTATCGACTTGCCGAAGCTATTCGTGAAAAGTGACCTAATCGACGTTATGGAGTCCTTCTGCAACACGACAATGCTCGTCCTCTTATTGCCAATATGACAAAAGACGCCATCCAAACGCTTAATTAGGAAATCTTGCCGTATCCTCCATATTCGCCAGACTTGGCTCCATCGAATTTATATCTGCTCCGGTTGCTTTCTAACAATTTGCGAGGCGTTTCGTTCAATACTGATATGGAATTAAGAACCTGGTTAGACGAATTCTTCGACTCAAAATCCAGAGAATTTTATTGCAAAAGCATCGAAAAACTAGTTGAACGTTGGGAAGAAGTCGTAAATAACAACGTAGAATACATTATTGATTAAATTGCATATTGTTATCAATTATAAATGAAGTTTTTCTAAAATTGTTAATGGTATTGAATAAATTTAATAAAACCGCAAGAACTTATTCCTCAAGCTAATATAATATCATTTACTCGCCTGTTAGATTTTAGTATCTAATTTCAATTTTTTTTGACAAAATCATCTAAAAATAGCATTATTTATATATACAACTGCTAATTTGAAAATACAAACTTGTTTTTATTTTTCTCTTTTATTTAGAGGTAAAAAAAATGCTGACGTCAGCTCCTGGTGGATTGCTACTGATTAATGTTTTAATCGTTATTAAACTTTCACGATTTGTTCAAAGGATCCAACCAAAGAAAAGGGTAACGCTGATAGTAATTATATTATTAATTATATCTAAACGACATATGTTTTCAAGACATTACTCAGATAAGAGAAAGAATAATGGGACAGATAGTTCGAGTAAATTGACTGGAATAGAAAGCTCATGAGATCAAAGTTGATACATATTAAAATACAAACTTAAAACCCTCTATCCCCTTGGAGTGAAGGTAAATTAAACTCCTTCAAGGGTAATTTCTTGCAAAACCTTAATATTTCTAAAGAAGTATTGTGAAAACTTTAATTAATAAGTCATCCTACTTAATACCACAGGAGGGTTCATCATATTATTAGTTGAAATGAACAATGTAAGTAGTTCTTTTGTGCGTTTGCCATAACAACGTTTAGACATCTTTATACCGCTTGAGATATATCTGGAAGAGGCTTCTTGTTCAAGAAAAGCAAATATTGCTGGTGGTTTAGTAATCACACTTACAATTAGTCTCTATTGACAAGGTCTATTATCGGAATTATTCTTGGTTACATAGTTTCATGATGATTACAACTCTCTTGCGAAGTTGATGTGCAGGCTGGCACTTACGATGAGGCGATGATGGTAACCTACTAAGAGAGTTCAGAGTTGTATGAATGGCAATAATCTACCTATCTCTCTTTATTACAACAATTAATATGACACGAATGTTGTGAAGTTGCCGGAATCTTCGCAAACATGGAATTGCCAGAGTTTGCTGGATGCACCACCACTAACAATATATAAATAGATCAATCTGACTGTCCTAAAAAGACTGTTTTAGTTAAATGTTTTAGGATTTACACTTTTAGTCTCGAAAAAGGTAAGTTGAATGGATATACCACCGACTTGCTCAGTGTGAATGAGAATCGCTTCGAAGAAGTGATTAATTAAATATGAAAGTTTATGACAATCTTTATGAAACACCTTAGCTCAGAATCTTTCAAAATTACATCAATGTATTGCATTTCAGCCTCGAAAGTTTCTCATGGGAACTTGAGATAATTAAAGATAAATCTGTTCACTCTTTTCTAAAAAACAAAAATCTATTCAGGAAACTGAATCTTGTGTTGAACAGGCATCAGTAATGATGAGTTCAATATTTTCTTGTTGATAAATGCCACTCAAACAAAAATACAGAAGTAAGCAGATGAAAGTTATAAAATATAAAGCAAGCGAAAAAATAGAATTTAACTAGTAAAAAGGAATAAATATAAAATAATTATAATAAAGCTCATAAATAAATATTACATAGCCTTCTCTTCTTATTAAATAATAGGGTTAATATGCTAAAAGTCAATTAACATATGTATGTCGCCCTTAGCGAATTTCATTCTCGTTAGGATTAGGAAAGTTTATTATGTGGTGGTGAGATCAGAACGAAGACTCAAGCCTGTCAATTCAGAAAATTTAATAGCAGAGAGGAAGGAAAAAATTTAACTTAAAGAACAGCATCTACCTTCAACCAGATTAAAACGCAGGTGACCTCCGACGAGAAAAGAATAGTGGTGATAATGCTCGAACACTTAGGAGAAAGTGAGAATAGTACGGCAGATGATACAAGTGGGAAAAACATTGAGATAGCTAAGGTATATATGGGATAGTATGTTATGACATGGAAGGTGAACCAGTACTGCCCATTATAGCGAAAGCAGTAAAACGAGGAAGTCCAGTAGCCGAAGTGTCATTCAATTCTTTGAATTTTAGGTTGTGGCTGAGTTGGTCATGTTAGCTAACATTTTCAAATATAAAATGAGAACATTGATATTCGTGGACTGAGCGTGAGGGGTGGAAACTGAGAACGGATATCTCTGAATCACAGAATTCTCAGGTAAACCAACATGTAAAGGCACCGAGCAGAATGTGACTAGTTTTAGGGAGAACAAAACGAATAAAAGAATATAAACATCTCGGAACACTTAATAGAGGTGAGACTAATGGCTAAGTGATGAAATAGTCTTTGGAAATCCATGTACCACATTAAGTCTGTTAATGGCAGTGCGAAATGAGGTGCCACGCCTCCCACCTTTGGTGTAGCTCTTCTTAGTTTGAAATAAATCTGGGATTAGCGAGAGAGAGGGAGACAGAAGGAAAAAACACAGCTTCAATATGACGACATTGGACTAGCTAAAGAGAAAATGAGGGCCATCAAAGAGGATTGTAATGCCTTGCTAATAAATTGCGATCTGAGTACACGAGCTGGCTTGAAGAACGCGAAATCTGGCAACAGGTGGTTCCAGAATTTTGCGCTATTGAGTACCCACGAAGGAACAACACTCAGAAAAAGATTTCATGGATATATAGCAGAGGAAAGGGTAACGTGTTGTTTCGTGATACCACTCACTAAAAGATGCCTCATTTTGTCCCAATGAAGGGGAAAATGGACACCTGTGGTTAAAATGCAATTGGAGACAATAGGGTGAATTTAGAGAATGCCGGGGCGAACAAGAAATCGCCTCATTTCTTTACTCTCGGGAAGTTAGAGAGTAGATAACTAGATTATAAGTATTGACAATGTCGCAAATGGAAATGTGAGAGAGATAATCGTGTTCCTCAAATAAATAAGATTGATAATCATGGCCAACCCCAACATGAAACCCTCTTTAAGCAAATATGAGATAGAAAAGATCAAAGTTAACCTAATTCGCGTTAACAGGAGGCTAGGAACTAGAAAATGATGTTGCAACGAATGTCAAGAGATACATCCGAGATAATAGACGAGAAGCTGATATCATTAATTGCTTTATAGATTAAAAAAAATAATCAGCTTGAAAATATGGAGAAAGAATGCCTTCTAGACGTCTTAGCCTAAACTGAAAAGGTTTGCAATAACATAAAATTGGTGAATGCCAGCTAGGAGTAATAGTTGATTTTAAAAAGGGAGGCGTAATAATACAATCCTATCCATTTGTAGAGAAATGTATACATAAAGCATCCCGGAGGGCCAGGAGGACCTATACCTTAAAGTGCACCCAACCTGTGTTGAGAAAGCCGGAGAAGCGAGCCCTATGAGGAGAATCGTGGGAACGGTAGTCGGCGAATAACAGTAACTGCCTACACTGTTTGATCTGCCAACCGCTTAGGTAGTTGGAGTGACCATCTGTGTTAAGGCGACCACATAAGGCCCTTAAACGACGCTCTAACAATCCAATTACCTACGAGATCTATAAACCCGTGGTTATGTCACAAAAAAGCGGTGCTAATCAAAAGGCACGCCGAGGAGTGTGGCGGTTGAGAGTCTCTCTAATTAGCAAGCCGACTTTGGCACCTCAGTGCCAACCTCTGCATTTCTCGCTCTCACCAGATGCGAACTTACTATTCGCGCTTCCCTCTGTGGCGTCGCCCCTTCCCACTTAGATGGGGTGGTGGTCCGACTATAAATAAACCCCGAAAAGAAAGAGAGAGATTAGAATTCGATAAGAAAGAAGAAGGTTCAGTTCGTGAAGATCGATCCTTCAGCCATACAAGAAGATTTCCGTGAAAAATGATAGGATCAGATTAAGAAAATCGGCCCCCCTCCTCAGGCCGATTTTTTTTTTTTTTTTTTTTTTTTATAGAGCCCATCTGGCAACTACCCACTTGGGCATAAGTCGCCGAAAAACACGACAGCCTAGAATTAGGCTACTTTAAAGTTAAAATATGAAAACTTAACAATCAATATAAATTGGAAAAACTTAACAATCGAAGCAATCTCCGGCAGCGGGGGGAGGTCCCCCTCACCCCGGTGCAGGAGAGTGCAACCTGAAACAAAACAATAACAAAAAAAAAGGAACCTTAAATAAAGGGGATAAGGCCGGCCTCCCCCAAAAAGTCAATAAGTCCACCAGTCATGGTGCACGCACTCGTCCCGAGTACAAGGGACAGGCGGTAGCGACCCCGCCCATCCCGGTACCGAGACAGGTATCGTGCGCGAAGATCACCCAGACTGGGACATTCGACAAGAATATGCCGAACAGTCTGGGGGACGACGCAGTCGTTGCAATAGGGCACATGCGAGCGCTCCACCAAGTAACGATGCGTCACACGAGTGTGTCCGATTCGAAGACGACAGAAAGCAACCTGAAGCCGCCGCGGCATTGGGGGATAGGTCCATGGGAACAGTCGCGGCGCAATGGCACGCAACTTTAAGTTCCCCTCGACCGTCTCCCATCTTCTTTGCCAAGCAGTCCGAAGAGCTGCCCGTATTCCTGCCATGTAGTCAGTGTGAGGAAGAGCGAAACGCTGGTCCGGTCGCCAAAGAGTCCTCGCGGACTCTTTGGCGCCCTCATCGGCGCGCTCATTCCCCGCAATTCCTACATGTCCAGGAACCCAGCAGAAGATAATCTCGATATCTGCCCGGCTCGCCAAAACCGTGGCGTCACGGATTTCGCGAACCAGGGGATGCGGAGATTCCAATGCCCCGAGAGCACTCAGGGCGCTTTGTGAGTCGCTATAAATCACAATCCGGTCTCCGAACCGGGCACGTCGCGTAATCTCCCGTACCGAGTGGTGTATTGCCACCAGCTCGGCCGTGAAGACAGACGCAGCGCCTGGTAGAGCCCCGCTGACTTCAAACAGAGGGGATACGGCGTGGAAGCCGACCCCCTCTTGGGATTTGGAGCCATCCGTATACACTGGCACGGTACCAGCGTGACACGATGTGTGCTCCAAAAAGGTCGAAAGCAATACTCCCGGCGCAGTACAAGCTTTGGGAGCAGAGGCGTGGCGACAAATAGCCAAATGTGGTACCCTCCAGGGTGGCGTCCTGGGCAGAACCAGGGGCGCCACCGGCCCGAGAGCTATATCTACCTCTCGAAGGAGTTTCCTGGCCCTAAACCCAAAGGGCTTAGGGTATGACTGGCGTCTCTCGGCGGCATAGGCACCATCGAGATCAGCTGCGGATGCAGTGAGAGCTGTTGGCGACTGAGGGAGGCGCCGGGCTCGCGCGTACAGGCGAGTGATGCACTGCACGCGGCGCAGAGCGAGTGGCATCTCCCCAGCATCGACCAACAGGCTCTCAATGGGGGAAGTGCGGAAGGCACCGGTCGCAAGGCGAAGGCCGGTGTGGTGGATCGAATCCACCTTCCGCAATAAACGCTCGGCTGCGGATGCATAAAACTCGCATCCGTAGTCGAGCTTCGAGCGAACAAAGGATCGATAAAAAAGTAAGGCGGTAGCCCTATCAGCGCCCCAAGCGCTGAACGTCACGGAACGGAGAATGTCCATGGCGCGGGTACAAGAGACCCTAAGGCTGCGAATGTGAGCCTCCCAGGTGAGGCGTCGGTCGAATACAAGACCAAGGAAACGGTGCGACTCAACCACATCCAGGCGCACCCCATTAAGAAACAAATCTGGGTCGGGGTGAAGCCGTGGATGGCGGCAGAAGTGCACCACCTTAGTCTTGGCCTAAGAAAACCGAAACCTGTGCGCTTCGGCATAGCGAGAGACGCGGTTCAATGCCTGTTGGAGTCGGCGCTCCAGAGTTGGCATCTGGGCCGCGCCAAAAGAGATCGAAAGGTCGTCCACGTAGAGCGTAGCGAGAACATCTTCCGGCAGCACCGAGGTGATGCCGTTGATGCTCAGGGCAAAGAGTGTGACACTGAGGACACTTCCCTGCGGGACACCCTCTTCTTGCTCCTTTGGGCCGGAGAGGGCTCCCCCCACCCGTACGCGGAATCGACGATCTCGCAAAAATTCAGATATAAACATTGGGAGGCGTCCCCTCGCCCCCATCGTGTGGAGAGTCTCCATGATACCGTATCGCCATGCGGTATCATAGGCCTTCTCCAGATCAAAAAACACCGTGGCGTAGTGCTGTCTACGAAGGAAAGCCTCGCAGACGGCATTTTCCAGTCGGAGCAGAGCATCCGACGTGGAGTGGAACTTACCGAAGCCGCACTGTGCAGAAGACAGATGGCCTCCGCTGTCCAGGAAATAGGCTAATCTAACATTTACCAATTTCTCCATCAACTTGCACAAGCAAGAGGTTAGAGAGATTGGGCGGAATCCGGTCGGAGTAGAGTGATCTCTCCCCGGCTTGCGAAAGGCGAGCACAGTAGCGATTCGCCAGGAGTCTGGGAGAAGACCTTCCACCCAGATCCTGTTGAACAAATCTAACAGAAAAGCCATGCCTCGCTCACCCAGGTGTCGAAGCATGGCGTACGGGACATCGTCCGGACCATGGGCGGTGTCCGCGCACGAAGCGAGAGCGGAGCGCAACTCACTCACAGTAAACTTGTCGTTGAAGGGTTCTCCGCCTCTGGAGGTAAAGTCCAGCCGGCGGCCTACCGCGACATCACGACGTGCATTGAATGCTGGCGGAGCAGCATCACGGCTAGAGAATGCGGAAAAAGCGGTCGCTAAGGATTCCGCCACGGACGCGGGGTCCGAGATTGCGGTCCCATTCTCCTGGAGAACGGGAGGGGGGTCCTGCGAGAACTTGCCCCGAATCCTTTTGACTCGCTTCCACACCTCAGCTAAAGGGGTCTTCCCGTTAAGTGAAGACACGTATGCCCGCCAAGAAGAGCGGCTGGCGTGCTTCGAAATATACCGGAACCTAGCCCTAGCCCGACGAAATTCAGCGACAGTGAAATCGTTCGGGCGGCGCTTATAGCGCACTTAGGCATAACGCTTCTGTTTGAGGGCCGTCTCACACTCGGCCGACCACCATTGGAGTGTTCGGCGTGCAAAACGGCCAGACGTCCTAGGAATAGTAGTCAGGCCCACGGCGATGAGGTTGCCGGAGAAGAACTCAACGGCCTCATCTACCGACCTAAACTCCTCGACTGAGATAGAGAATTCAGTCATTTCCTGAAATGCAGGCCACCGCGCACGCGCCAAGCACCACCGAGGTGGTCTCTCAGGCGGCAGTTGCCCTGAAAATGATATTTGAAGGGGAAAGTGATCACTACCATGGAGGTCATCGACCACCCCCCAATCAAAATCAGGCTGTGCATCCGAAGAGCACAAAGATAGGTCAAGGCAAGAAAATAAAGCGGTTCTCGGACAGTGATGCGTAAACTCATCCACGTTTAGGACACCCATCTCAAGCTCTTCGATCAGATCGGCAAGGACTTGTCCCCTGGGATTTATGGAGTAATCTCCCCAGAGAGGATGCCTGCCGTTCAGATCTCCAAGCAAGAGATAGGGCCTCGGCAACCGTGCCACGACGCGGCGGAAGTCCCCCGCGTCGAAGTCAGCTGACGGTGGAATGTACGCAGAAATGATAGTATACCTCCTATCCAGGTGCAGCTGCACAGCCACTGCCTGAAAGGAGGTATCTAAAGAGAAAGGAAGAACGGAGACATCATTGCGGGTGTAAACTGCGCACCCCCCAGTCCGGCCATCCCGCGGTGGTGGGGTTGCAAGACCCTTATACCCCGGGAGGGCAGGGAGTGGGCACGAACCTAGCATGGTCTCCTGCAAAAAAATAGCTAACGGGAAACGGGACGAGACGAGCCTCCGCAGCTCCTTCCAGTTGGCCCGGAGTCCACGGCAATTCCATTGAAGGAATATGCCCTCCAGGCCTAGCTCGGAGGAGACGCGGGGGCCCTCCTGGAATTGAAGACCCTCACGGGAATGGCCGTACACTTCCCGTGGGCAGAACCCCGGGCGCTGTTGGCCGGACAAAGCGCTGAAGGCGCTGTCGCCTTCGAGGACTTATTGGGGGAGGTTGGTCTCGCCATGCGAGTCTTTTCCTCCCTCCGCCTCGAAACCTTAGGCGGGCGTTGCGGCTTCGGAGGCGGGGGGCCCTCTTTTCGAGGAACCACCGTCTCCGAGCAACTCGCTCCACCTCGGGGCGTGGGCGAAGGAGCCGAAGCTCCTTTGTTGCTGTCCTCCTTTCGGGGGACAGCTTTAGGAACCCCGGAAGATGGCCTAGCGACCATCTTTAGGGGTGTTGCCTACTGTGAGTCTAACGACTCGGTGGAGGCGCGTGGCCGTTTCGCCTTACGGGAAACGGTCACGCTGGGGGAAGAGGGGGGAGCCCTGGTTTTAGCCGGGGCAGGGTATGAACCCTTTTTTCCGCCAGCTTTACCAGGGGAGCGCCCGGGTTGGGTAGAGCCCGCAGAAGGGCTCCGAATGGGCGCGAAAACAACCGTGCTCGTTGGCCTGGATGGGCCAGGAGCAGAGGGTGCATTCCTAACTATTGAGGCATACGACGTCCCAGGCAGAGCCGGGCGCGCCAGGACCAAGTCCTTTGCCTCGCGGAATGAGAGTCGATCCTGGGCCTGAACGGCCAGGATTTTTTTCTCAAGGAGATATGCACCACATTGCTTCGAAGAAGAAGGGTGCGGCTCTCCGCAATTGACACACTTGGCCACACACGATTTGGACTTATCGTGTGCGACCTTGGAGCAATTTACACAGACTTCGGGTGACCCCGACTTTGCACGTCTACATGAGCGATTCGTATGGCCGAAGCGGTGACAGTAATAGCACCGCCGCGGCAGTGGCACGAATGCCTTCACGCGGTAGCGGTACCAACCGGCACGCACCGACTCAGGGAGCTTGTCACAGTCGAACGTGACGAAGAGTGTAGGGGTGGGTCTCGAGGCCCCTCCCTGTTTTCTCCCCCGTAAGGGGCGCGGCGATTTGCCATCCTGGCCGCCGTGCTGACGGGATCCAGCGCCCCGTCCGGCCCCAGCTTAGCCTCTCTTCCTTCCTTCAGATAGCCTGTATTCCTATCCTACCTCGTCGCTTTTCATACAACCTCTCCCACAACTTTCTCTGGTCAGCCTCTAATTTCACAGGGTAGAAGCTGACCTTCTTCTCAGCCAATCGTCCCGGATCGGGGCTGAGGGGGGAGGGGACAATGTCCCCTAACCCCTGAGCTCCGTTCTGGGGTGGTTGGCTTTTAACAACCTGCTTCATCCCCACCCATACCTTCCTCACATCCCTTTTCCTCTCGTCTTCAAAATCTATCCGTTTTACGCCGTGTTCAAGGTGGAGCCGCCATGCCGAAGGACTGCCAGGCCACCAGGCGGGAGGGGTGGTCCCAAATGGCGGCGCCTGGCTCTGCCGGGCCTGTAAGCACCTCTTGCAGTGCGGGCTACTGCAAGAGGTGGTGAGCGATTGCGTCCCGTAAAACAAAGAGGGTCACCATGCCCAATGATGAAAAAAAAAACCATCTCCCCTTAATTCCCCCTATAACAACAACGGAGCCGCCCTCGTGCAGCTCCACAGAAAAGATGGAGGTCCCCCCCACTGTGCTTGCGCAGGGGACCCTCCATACCTCTTTAACCGGAGAGGAGGCTAACTCCTCTCCTACGCCTACGGGTGTAGGGGACTCCCCCTCACCCCCTTCTCTGGAGGTGCTTTCGGGCACCTCCCTATCTCCAGCGGCAGTCCCTCCTATGCTTTCTAAGGGGACTGCCAAGAAAGCCAGCAGGCCACCCTTAGCCAGCCGCTCCACATCAAAGCGGCTCGGTAGGGCAAACCCCCTTAGGGGGGAGAGGGAAGCCAGGCCCCTTCGGTCGCTTCCCTCAAAAGACCTGCTGGCAAAAATATTTAACCTTGCCGGGGTCAAGGCCTGTGCCTCCCCACTAAAGACTTATGACGCTGCCAAGGGGACCTGCGATGTCCTGGGAGGGGATGGCCAATTGGAGGCCCCTCCTGTGATAGACATGGTCCTTGAGGAAAACCAGCCTCAGAATGTAGGGCCTTCCATGGGGGGGAATCCGGGCTTGGCGCCAAGCACCGAACCCGAATCCGCCCCTATGCAAGGTCCTCATCAAACGGCTGTGGATTCTCAGGCAGGACAAGGAGGGGAGGGATCTCCTCCGGATGAATCCCCTGCGCCCACCGGGACCTTCTCCATTTCAGAGAAGGACCTGGCTGAGGCCGGTCCATCTGGCCTGGGGGCTTCTACCGGCGGGGGTGAAAAGCGGGTTCATTCCCCGCCCTCCTCTCCTAAAAAGAAGAAAAAGACAAGAAAGACGAAAAAGACTCGGGGCTCCTCTCCATCCGCGGGGGCTGCGGGGACGGATGGGTCTGCTGCCACTTTGGTAGGCGACCAAGCCAAGATCGGCACATTCGGCCCCTCTACCCCCTCGTGTGCGGAGCCCCTGACTAAGACCAAGAGTGCACAGGGCGGAGCCTCGATGACATCGGGGCCCCTCATTCAGAGGTTACCTGGCGTTTTCGAGCCCGCTGGCTTCAAACGCTTCCTCGTTATTCGCTCCACTGATGGCACCATGTTGTCCAAGGGCAACATGATCCATCAGAGGAGAGGATTAGCTAGTGCAATTGGTAGAGAGCCGAAGGTAACCCGTTTCTCGGACGGGAGCCTTCTGGCGAATGCGGCGAATCCCGCCGAGGCGGCCAAGATAAGTGCTCTTCGGACACTTCATGGCACCCCGGTGAGTGTGACGCCGCACTCTACCATAAACTTTGTAAAAGAAGTAGTTTATGCGAGGGAACTCGTTGACTACTCCATAGAAGACATCACCCTAGAGCTGGCCGACCATTGGGCGGTCAAGGTCGAACGTGTGATGAGAAAACAGGGAGGGGCCTCGAGACCCACCCCTACACTCTTCGTCACGTTCGACTGTGACAAGCTCCCTGAGTCGGTGCGTGCCGGTTGGTACCGCTACCGCGTGAAGGCATTCGTGCCACTGCCGCGGCGGTGCTATTACTGTCACCGCTTCGGCCACACGAATCGACCATGTAGACGTGCAAAATCGGGGTCACCCGAAGTCTGTGTAAATTGCTCCAAGGTCGCACACGATAAGTCCAAATCGTGTGTGGCCAAGTGTGTCAATTGCGGAGAGCCGCACCCTGCTTCTTCGAAGCAATGTGGTGCATATCTCCTTGAGAAAGAAATCCTGGCCATTCAGGCCCAGGATCGACTCTCATTCCGCGAGGCTAAGGACTTGGTCCTGGCGCGCCCGGCTCTGCCTGGGACGTCATATGCCTCAATAGTTAGAAAAGCACCCTCTGCTCCTGGCCCATCCAGGCCAACGAGCACGGTTGTTTCCGCGCCCATTCGGAGCCCTTCTGCGGGCTCTACTACACCCGGGCGCTCCCCTGGTAGAGCTGGCGGAAAAAAGGGTTCATACCCTGCCCCGGCTAAAACCAGGGCTCCCCCCTCTTCCCCCAGCGTGACCGTTTCCCGTAAGGCGAAACGGCCACGCGCCTCCACAGAGTCGTTAGACTCACAGGAGGCAACACCCCTGAAGATGGTCGCTAGGCCATCTTCCGGGGTTCCTAAAGCTGTTCCCCGAAAGGAGGACAGCAACAAAGGAGCTTCGGCCCCTTCGCCCACGCCCCAAGGTGGAGCGAGTGGCTCGGAGACGGTGGTTCCTCGAAAAGAGGGCCCCCCGCCTCCCAAGCCGCAACGCCCGCCTAAGGTTTCGAGGCGGAGGGAGAAAAAGACTCGCATGGCGAGACCAACCTCCCCCAATAAGTCCTCGAAGGCGACAGCGCCTTCAGCGCTTTGTCCGGCCAACAGCGCCCGGGGTTCTGCCCCCGGGAAGCGTACGGCCATTCCCGTGAGGGTCTTCAATTCGAGGAGGGCCCCCGCGTCTCCTCCGAGCTAGGCCTGGAGGGCATATTCCTTCAATGGAATTGCCGTGGACTCCGGGCCAACTGGGAGGAGCTGCGGAGGCTCGTCTCGTCCCGTTCCCCGTTAGCTATTTTTTTGCAGGAGACCATGCTAGGCGCGTGCCCGCTGCCTGCCCTCCCGGGGTATAAGGGTCCTGCAACCCCACCACCGCGGGATGGCCGGGCTGGGGGATGCGCGGTTTACACCCGGCATGATGTCTCCGTTCTTCCTTTCTCTTTAGATACCTCCTTTCAGGCAGTGGCTGTGCAGCTGCACCTGGATAGGAGGTATACTATCATTTCTGCGTACATTCCACCGTCAGCTGACTTCGACGCGGGGGACTTCCGCCGCGTCGTGGCACGGTTGCCGAGGCCCTATCTCTTGCTTGGAGATCTGAACGGCAGGCATCCTCTCTGGGGAGATTACTCCATAAATCCCAGGGGACAAGTCCTTGCCGATCTGATCGAAGAGCTTGAGATGGGTGTCCTAAACGTGGATGAGTTTACGCATCACTGTCCGAGAACCGCTTCATTTTCTTGCCTTGACCTATCTTTGTGCTCTTCAGATGCACAGCCTGATTTTGATTGGGGGGTGGTCGATGACCTCCATGGTAGTGATCACTTTCCCATTCAAATATCATTTTCAGGGCAACTGCCGCCTGAGAGACCACCTCGGTGGTGCTTGGCGCGGGCGCGGTGGCCTGCATTTCAGGAAATGACTGAATTCTCTATCTCAGTCGAGGAGTTTAGGTCGGTAGATGAGGCCGTTGAGTTCTTCTCCGGCAACCTCATCGCCGTAGGCCTGACTACTATTCCTAGGACGTCTGGCCGTTTTGCACGCCGACCACTCCCATGGTGGTCGGCCGAGTGTGAGACGGCCCTCAAACAGAAGCGTTATGCCTACATGCGCTATAAGCGCCGCCCGAACGATTTCACTGTCGCTGAATTTCGTCGGGCTAGGGCTAGGTTCCGGTATATTTCGAAGCACGCCCGCCGCTCTTCTTGGCGGGCATACGTGTCTTCACTTAACGGGAAGACCCCTTTAGCTGAGGTGTGGAAGCGAGTCAAAAGGATTCGGGGCAAGTTCTCGCAGGACCCCCCTCCCGTTCTCCAGGATAATGGTACCGCAATCTCGGACCCCGCGTCCGTGGCGGAATCCTTAGCGACCGCTTTTTCCGCATTCTCTAGCCGTGATGCTGCTCCGCCAGCATTCAATGCACGTCGTGATGTCGCGGAAGGCCGCCGGCTGGACTTTACCTCCAGAGGCGGAGAACCCTTCAACGACAAGTTTACTGTGAGTGAGTTGCGTTCCGCTCTCGCTTCGTGCGCGGACACCGCCCATGGTCCGGACGATGTCCCGTACGCCATGCTTCGACACCTGGGTGAGCGAGGCATGGCCTTTCTGTTAGATTTGTTCAACAGGATCTGGGTGGAAGGTCTTCTCCCAGACTCCTGGCGAATCGCTACTGTGCTCGCCTTTCGCAAGCCGGGGAGAGATCACTCTACTCCGACCGGTTTCCGCCCAATCTCTCTAACCTCTTGCGTGTGCAAGTTGATGGAGAAATTGGTAAATGTTAGATTAGCCTATTTCCTGGACAGCGGAGGCCATCTGTCTTCTGCACAGTGCGGCTTCCGTAAGTTCCACTCCACTTCGGATGCTCTGCTCCGACTGGAAAGTGCCGTCTGCGAGGCTTTCCTTCGTAGACAGCACTACGCCACGGTGTTTTTTGATCTGGAGAAGGCCTATGATACCGCATGGCGATACGGTATCATGGAGACTCTCCACACGATGGGGGCGAGGGGACGCCTCCCAATTTTTATATCTGAATTTTTGCGAGATCGTCGATTCCGCGTACGGGTGGGGGGAGCCCTCTCCGGCCCAAAGGAGCAGGAAGAGGGTGTCCCGCAGGGAAGTGTCCTCAGTGTCACACTCTTTGCCCTGAGCATCAACGGCATTACCTCGGTGCTGCCGGAAGATGTTCTCGCTACGCTCTACGTGGACGACCTTTCGATCTCTTTTGGCGCGGCCCAGATGCCAACTCTGGAGCGTCGACTCCAACAGGCATTGAACCGCGTCTCTCGCTATGCCGAAGCGCACAGGTTTCGGTTTTCTTTGGCCAAGACTAAGGTGGTGCACTTCTGCCGCCATCCACGGCCTTACCCCGACCCAGATTTGTTTCTTAATGGGGTGCGCCTGGATGTGGTTGAGTCGCACCGTTTCCTTGGTCTTGTATTCGACCGACGCCTCACCTGGGAGGCTCATATTCGCAGCCTTAGGGTCTCTTGTACCCGCGCCATGGACATTCTCCGTTCCGTGACGTTCAGCGCTTGGGGCGCTGATAGGGCTACCGCCTTACTTTTTTATCGATCCTTTGTTCGCTCGAAGCTCGACTACGGATGCGAGTTTTATGCATCCGCAGCCGAGCGTTTATTGCGGAAGGTGGATTCGATCCACCACACCGGCCTTCGCCTTGCGACCGGTGCCTTCCGCACTTCCCCCATTGAGAGCCTGTTGGTCGATGCTGGGGAGATGCCACTCGCTCTGCGCCGCGTGCAGTGCATCACTCGCCTGTACGCGCGAGCCCGGCGCCTCCCTCAGTCGCCAACAGCTCTCACTGCATCCGCAGCTGATCTCGATGGTGCCTATGCCGCCGAGAGACGCCAGTCATACCCTAAGCCCTTTGGGTTTAGGGCCAGGAAACTCCTTCGAGAAGTAGATATAGCTCTCGGGTCGGTGGCGCCCCTGGTTCTGCCCAGGACGCCACCCTGGAGGATACCACATTTGGATATTTGTCGCCACGCCTCTGCTCCCAAAGCTTGTACTGCGCCGGGAGTATTGCGTTCGACCTTTTTGGAGCACACATCGTGTCACGCTGGTACCGTGCCAGTGTATACGGATGGCTCCAAGTCCCAAGAGGGGGTCGGCTTCCACGCCGTATCCCCTCTGTTTCAAGTCAGCGGGGCTCTACCAGGCGCTGCGTCTGTCTTCACGGCCGAGCTGGTGGCAATACACCACTCGGTACGGGAGATTACGCGACGTGCCCGGTTCGGAGACCGGATTGTGATCTATAGCGACTCACAAAGCGCCCTGAGTGCTCTCGGGACATTGGAATCTCCGCATCCCCTGGTTCGCGATATCCGTGACGCCACGGTTTTGGCGAGCCGGGCAGATGTCGAGATTATCTTCTGCTGGGTTCCTGGACATGTAGGAATTGCGGGGAATGAGCGCGCCGATGAGGGCGCCAAAGAGTCAGCGAGGACTCTGCGACCGGAACAGCGTTTCACTCTTCCTCACACCGACTACATGGCAGGAATACGGGCAGCTCTTCGGACTGCTTGGCAAAGAAGATGGGAGACGGTCGAAGGGAACTTAAAGTTGCGTGCCATTGCGGCGCGACTGTTCCCATGGACCTATCCCCCAATGCCGCGGCGGCTTCAGGTTGCTTTCTGTCGTCTCCGAATCGGACACACTCGTGTGACGCATCGCTATCTGATGGAGCGCTCGCCTGCGCCCTATTGCAACGACTGCGTCGTCCCCCAGACTGTTCGGCACATTCTTGTCGAATGTCCCAGTCTGGGTGATCTTCGCGCACGACACCTGTCCCGGTACCGGGATGGGCGGGGTCGCTACCGCCTGTCCCTTGTTCTCGGGATGAGTGCGTGTACTTTGACTGGTGGACTTATTGACTTTTTGGGGGAGGCCGGCCTTCTCCCTTTTATTTAACGTGATTTAATTGTTGTTGTTGGTTTTGTAATTGTTTTGTTATTGCTTTGTTATTGTTATTGTTATTCCTTTTTATTGTTTTCTGTTTAATTTTTTAAAGTAGCCTAAATTAGGCTGTTTGTTTACGGCAACTTATGCCTTAGTCGGCAGTCGCCAGATAGCCCCTTAATTAAAAAAAAAAAAAAAAAATCCCTGTTTTCTCATCACACGTTCGACCTTGACCGCCCCATGGTCGGCCAGCTCTAAGGTGATGTCTTCAATGGAGTAGTCAACGAGTTCCCTCGCATAAACTACTCCTTTCACAAAGTTCATGGTAGAGTGCGGCGTCACACTCACCGGGGTGCCATGAAGTGTCCGAAGAGCACTAATCTTGGCCGCCTCGGCGGGATTCGCCGCATTCGCCAGAAGGCTCCCGTCCGAGAAACGGGTTACCTTCGGCTCTCTACCAATTGCAAAAGCTAATCCTCTCCGCTGATGGATCATGTTGCCCTTGGACAACATGGTGCCATCAGTGGAGCGAATAACGAGGAAGCGTTTGAAGCTAGCGGGCTCGAAAACGCCAGGTAACCTCTGAATCAGGGGCCCCGATGTCATCGAGGCTCCGCCCTGTGCACTCTTGGTAGTAGTCTTCTTTGTCAGGGGCTCCGCAACCGGGGGGGCAGAGGGGGCGGATGTGCCGATCTTGGCTTGGTCGCTTGCCAGAGTGGCAGCAGACCCATCCGTCCCCGCAGCCCCCGCGGATGGAGAGGAGCCCCGAGTCTTTTTTGTCTTTTTAGTATTTTTCTTTTTCGGAGTGGAGGGCGGGGAATGAACCCGCTTTTTACCTCCGCCGGCAGAAGTCCCCAGGCCAGATGGACCAGCCTCAGCCAGGTCCCTCTCCGAAATGAAGAAGGTCCTGGTTGTCGTAGGGGCACCTGTCGGAGGAGATCCCTCCCCTCCTTTTACTGCCTCGGAGCCCTCAGCCATTTGAGGAGGACCTTGCATAGGGGCGGATTCGGGTTCGGTGCTTGGCGCCGAGCCCGAATTCCCCCCCATGGAAGGCCCTACCGTCTGAGACTGGGTCTCCTCAAGGACCATGTCTATCACAGGAGGGGCCTCCAATTGGCCATCCCCTCCCAGGACATCGCAGGTCCCCTTGGCAGTATTGTCACTAGTCAGGTGGTGTGGGGAGGCACAGGCCTTGACCCCAGCAAGGTTTAAAATTCTTGCCAGCAGGTCTTTTGAGGGAAGCGACCGAAAAGGCCTGGCTTCCCTCTCCCCCCTAAGGGGGTTTGCCCTACCGAGCCGCTTGCACGAGGGGCGGTCGGCAATGGGCTGCCTGCTGGCTTTCTTGGCAGTCCCCTTAGAAAGCAAAGGAGGGACTGCCGCTGGAGATAGGGAGGTGCCCGAAAGCACCTCCAGAGAAGGGGGTGAGGGGGAGTCCCCTACACCCGTAGGCGTAGGAGAGGAGTAAGCTTCCTCTCCGGTAAAAGAATTATGGAGGGTCCCTTGCGCAAGCACAAGGGGGGGGACCTCCATTTTCTCGGTGGAGCTGCCCGAGGGCGGCTCCGTCGATTTTCTTGGGGAAGTTGGGAGTTGGGTTTTGTGTTGTTTTTTTTCATTCATGGAAATGGTGACCCTCTTTTGATTACGGGACGCAATAGCTCATCACCTCTCGCAGTGCGGGCAACTGCGAGAGGTGCTTACAAGCCCGGCAGAGCCAGGCGCCGCCATTCGGGACCACCCCTCCCGCCTGGTGGCCTGGCAGTCCTTCGGCATGGCGGCTCCACCTTGGACACGGCGTAAAAAATATAGGTTGTGAAGAGGAGAGGAAAAGGGATGTGTGGAAGGTATGGGTGGGGATGAAGCAGGTTGTTAAAAACCAGCCACCCCAGATTGGAGCTCAGGGGTTAGGGAACTTTGTCCCCCACCCCCTCAGCCCCGATGCGGGACGGTTGGCTGAAAGGAAGGTCAGCATCTACCCTGTGAAATTAGAGGCTGACCAGAGAAAGTTGTGGGAGAGGTTGCGTGAAAAGAGAGGAAACAAGTATTTTGAAGGAAGGAAGAGAGGCGAAGCTGGGGCCGGACGGAGCGCTGGATCATGTCAACACGGCGGCCAGGATGGCAAATCACCGCGCCCCTTACGAGGAGGTCACACAACAAGTTATGGATCATTTTACATACGATCCTATAGACTCAATGTCATATAGACATAGTGGCTTTAAATTCTTTAAAAAGTCCCAGATTAGATTACGGACCAAAATACCCGTTTCATCATTCACTGAAATTTAGTAAAAGAAACAACATTAGATAATTTCCAAGGGATGGCCATACCTTTGTAAAAGGAAGAAATGAGAAAGTGAAGTCAGAAATGATTCCTTTGTAAATTTAATCAATATAAGAGAAGTTGAGACAAATAGAAATAGAGAGTAGTCAGATTGGATACGATTCGTATTAAAATTGATGGGAAGAAGCATTGGAAGAGAGAGAAAATAGAGCCAGGTAACCATACCGCAATGATAATCATGTGAAGAAAGATATAGGAGTTAGAACGGATAATCTTGTTGTGATAAAAGTCGTGTAAAGAGAGATAGTAAAGTTTATTTTCTCTTTAGATATAAAACACTGAGCTATAAATATATTTTTGTGTATTAGACTCTTAACGATAAAAGAAATGTATGTTTATACTTGTGCACTTCTTTACAATTAGAGCCTGTATTTTCTTTCCAAAATATGATAATTAATAATTTATCAATCTCATGAAACTAAGCTATATAACCGTTAGTAAAACCATTGTGAGGTCGATTTTAAAGGTTAAACGTTCTCTATATAGTAGTATTTATAGTACAATTTATTAATTTTATTCGCCTAAATTTTATAAGAATTTATTAGTATAAACGAGATGTAATCAAATCCATAGGATAACGTGAAACCTACTATTAATGTGCAAGAGTTGAGTTTATAAATACCTACACAGTTCTCGCGTCGTATTCAGCGTAACAGAGAATTGACTAGAAGAGCCAACGGTGGTGCACAGGGAGAGCTTAGATTTGAAATGGGTAGAGCTCAATGGCCGATTGAAGCTAGAATACTAGCTATGCTGGAGAGAATCTTTAAGAGTTAAATACATGGAAACACATAATATTAACACCTAAGAAAGTGTATAGGTTTTATATAAATGTCTTTTACCAGAAATAAACTCTCTAGAGTGCAAATCAGTGTTAGACTGTGATTTTCAATTATTTGTCATTTTCATCATTAAATACTATGCTGAAATAACAAAAGAATAATCGATTACAGTCCTCGCGTAAACTGACTTTTATAAAGTTTGGTTATCAATAGCAAATAAATAAACAAACCTTTTAAAAATATACAATTTCTTATTCATGGAAATATATAAACTCTTGATGTTTTCTTGTTAATCTACCTCAAGGTGAAAAAAAACTTAATTCTAACACACTGATTACTACTTTTATCATTCCCACAACTACACTTCTTCAACATAAAGTCGAATTATCTCATCGAAAAATAGCCATGTGAATTATATATATATATATATATATATATATATATATATATATATATATATATATATATATATATATATATATATATAATATATATATATATATATATATATATATATATATATATATATATATATATATATATATATATATATATATATATACATAAATAAAGCGTATTTTTTAATTCTTTGAATATGGTATAAAATCTCTTATTATTGAATGTATATGAGATGAAACTCAAAGTTTAAACTTAAAATTCATATATGCAAAACACAACAGGAGGACACAAATTGGAATAATTGTATCCTTTTCCCACACGAAATATTTCAAAAGAAATCCCCAAATTATTCTCTAGATATTCTTACTATGTAAATTGCCTTGAATAGAGGCTGATTAGTGATCAAGCCTTTGTAAAATAATTGCCTCTACATCTAGATTAAATGTTAACTTTAAGACGACTTCCTTAAATAAGACGTGAATCATAAGTATACATATATATTTTAATACAATTAAATTAATACTTCATTCTATTAGGTTGAGGAATAAGTTCTTGCGTTTTTTTTAATGTTGTGTTGATTTAAGTTTTGTTGACGTGATTTGTGCACATATTAAGAAACAATAATAAATACTGAGAGCAAAATTTGCAAAGGTTAGTCTACGTCTCTTAACAGCGTATACTATTAGGCTTTTGCATAGGCTACGTCTTAAAGTTGAGTAATAAGTCATTGCGGTTTATTTAAAAGTTGTGTGAATTTTATTTTTGTTCTGTACCCTCAAAATGGAATGTCAAGTTGAAAAAAAGGCGCATTTTAGACAATTGTTGTTATTCATTTTCAACCGAGAAAGGAACAATGTAAACGCAGCCAAATCTCGTGGCGATATTTGTGCTGTGTACGGAGAAAATGTTCTATCAGAAAGGTTAGCTTAATGGTGTTTTTCACGTTTCAAAAACGGTCATTTTACTCTTAATGACAAAGAACGTTCTGGTCGCCCAATTAAGTTGGATGAAGATCGATTGAACGACCTTCTTCATGAAAATCCTCGTTAATCGACTAGAGAATTGGCTGTACAAATGGCGTGTGATCATAAAACTGTATGATTCACCTTATTCGATGGGGAAATTTTAAAAACTCGGTGCATGGGTTCCGCACGCTTTGATCGAAATCAACAAACCTCAACGCTACACTATTGCCGCAGATTTGCTTGCTCGTCGCAAGGCTACTCGTGGATATAAGAACAGATTTCTTCACCGAATCATCACTGGCGACGAAAAGTGGTGTGTTTATGTCAACAGGAAGCATCGAAAACAATGTCTTAGCCCCAATAAAAAAACACTTCCGCGATTAAAGCAAGGACTTCATCCACGAAAGACGATTCTGTGTATGTGGTGGGATTGTGAAGGCATCATTCTTTATGGTCTCCTTGCGAACAATGAGATTGTCAATGCAGAACTCTACGTTCCACAAATCTATCGACTTGCCGAAGCTATTCGTGAAAAGTGACCTAATCGACGTTATGGAGTCCTTCTGCAACACGACAATGCTCGTCCTCTTATTGCCAATATGACAAAAGACGCCATCCAAACGCTTAATTAGGAAATCTTGCCGTATCCTCCATATTCGCCAGACTTGGCTCCATCGAATTTATATCTGCTCCGGTTGCTTTCTAACAATTTGCGAGGCGTTTCGTTCAATACTGATATGGAATTAAGAACCTGGTTAGACGAATTCTTCGACTCAAAATCCAGAGAATTTTATTGCAAAAGCATCGAAAAACTAGTTGAACGTTGGGAAGAAGTCGTAAATAACAACGTAGAATACATTATTGATTAAATTGCATATTGTTATCAATTATAAATGAAGTTTTTCTAAAATTGTTAATGGTATTGAATAAATTTAATAAAACCGCAAGAACTTATTCCTCAAGCTAATATAATATCATTTACTCGCCTGTTAGATTTTAGTATCTAATTTCAATTTTTTTTGACAAAATCATCTAAAAATAGCATTATTTATATATACAACTGCTAATTTGAAAATACAAACTTGTTTTTATTTTTCTCTTTTATTTAGAGGTAAAAAAAATGCTGACGTCAGCTCCTGGTGGATTGCTACTGATTAATGTTTTAATCGTTATTAAACTTTCACGATTTGTTCAAAGGATCCAACCAAAGAAAAGGGTAACGCTGATAGTAATTATATTATTAATTATATCTAAACGACATATGTTTTCAAGACATTACTCAGATAAGAGAAAGAATAATGGGACAGATAGTTCGAGTAAATTGACTGGAATAGAAAGCTCATGAGATCAAAGTTGATACATATTAAAATACAAACTTAAAACCCTCTATCCCCTTGGAGTGAAGGTAAATTAAACTCCTTCAAGGGTAATTTCTTGCAAAACCTTAATATTTCTAAAGAAGTATTGTGAAAACTTTAATTAATAAGTCATCCTACTTAATACCACAGGAGGGTTCATCATATTATTAGTTGAAATGAACAATGTAAGTAGTTCTTTTGTGCGTTTGCCATAACAACGTTTAGACATCTTTATACCGCATGAGATATATCTGGAAGAGGCTTCTTGTTCAAGAAAAGCAAATATTGCTGGTGGTTTAGTAATCACACTTACAATTAGTCTCTATTGACAAGGTCTATTATCGGAATTATTCTTGGTTACATAGTTTCATGATGATTACAACTCTCTTGCGAAGTTGATGTGCAGGCTGGCACTTACGATGAGGCGATGATGGTAACCTACTAAGAGAGTTCAGAGTTGTATGAATGGCAATAATCTACCTATCTCTCTTTATTACAACAATTAATATGACACGAATGTTGTGAAGTTGCCGGAATCTTCGCAAACATGGAATTGCCAGAGTTTGCTGGATGCACCACCACTAACAATATATAAATAGATCAATCTGACTGTCCTAAAAAGACTGTTTTAGTTAAATGTTTTAGGATTTACACTTTTAGTCTCGAAAAAGGTAAGTTGAATGGATATACCACCGACTTGCTCAGTGTGAATGAGAATCGCTTCGAAGAAGTGATTAATTAAATATGAAAGTTTATGACAATCTTTATGAAACACCTTAGCTCAGAATCTTTCAAAATTACATCAATGTATTGCATTTCAGCCTCGAAAATTTCTCATGGGAACTTGAGATAATTAAAGATAAATCTGTTCACTCTTTTCTAAAAAACAAAAATCTATTCAGGAAACTGAATCTTGTGTTGAACAGGCATCAGTAATGATGAGTTCAATATTTTCTTGTTGATAAATGCCACTCAAACAAAAATACAGAAGTAAGCAGATGAAAGTTATAAAATATAAAGCAAGCGAAAAAATAGAATTTAACTAGTAAAAAGGAATAAATATAAAATAATTATAATAAAGCTCATAAATAAATATTACATAGCCTTCTCTTCTTATTAAATAATAGGGTTAATATGCTAAAAGTCAATTAACATATGTATGTCGCCCTTAGCGAATTTCATTCTCGTTAGGATTAGGAAAGTTTATTATGTGGTGGTGAGATCAGAACGAAGACTCAAGCCTGTCAATTCAGAAAATTTAATAGCAGAGAGGAAGGAAAAAATTTAACTTAAAGAACAGCATCTACCTTCAACCAGATTAAAACGCAGGTGACCTCCGACGAGAAAAGAATAGTGGTGATAATGCTCGAACACTTAGGAGAAAGTGAGAATAGTACGGCAGATGATACAAGTGGGAAAAACATTGAGATAGCTAAGGTATATATGGGATAGTATGTTATGACATGGAAGGTGAACCAGTACTGCCCATTATAGCGAAAGCAGTAAAACGAGGAAGTCCAGTAGCCGAAGTGTCATTCAATTCTTTGAATTTTAGGTTGTGGCTGAGTTGGTCATGTTAGCTAACATTTTCAAATATAAAATGAGAACATTGATATTCGTGGACTGAGCGTGAGGGGTGGAAACTGAGAACGGATATCTCTGAATCACAGAATTCTCAGGTAAACCAACATGTAAAGGCACCGAGCAGAATGTGACTAGTTTTAGGGAGAACAAAACGAATAAAAGAATATAAACATCTCGGAACACTTAATAGAGGTGAGACTAATGGCTAAGTGATGAAATAGTCTTTGGAAATCCATGTACCACATTAAGTCTGTTAATGGCAGTGCGAAATGAGGTGCCACGCCTCCCACCTTTGGTGTAGCTCTTCTTAGTTTGAAATAAATCTGGGATTAGCGAGAGAGAGGGAGACAGAAGGAAAAAACACAGCTTCAATATGACGACATTGGACTAGCTAAAGAGAAAATGAGGGCCATCAAAGAGGATTGTGATGCCTTGCTAATAAATTGCGATCTGAGTACACGAGCTGGCTTGAAGAACGCGAAATCTGGCAACAGGTGGTTCCAGAATTTTGCGCTATTGAGTACCCACGAAGGAACAACACTCAGAAAAAGATTTCATGGATATATAGCAGAGGAAAGGGTAACGTGTTGTTTCGTGATACCACTCACTAAAAGATGCCTCATTTTGTCCCAATGAAGGGGAAAATGGACACCTGTGGTTAAAATGCAATTGGAGACAATAGGGTGAATTTAGAGAATGCCGGGGCGAACAAGAAATCGCCTCATTTCTTTACTCTCGGGAAGTTAGAGAGTAGATAACTAGATTATAAGTATTGACAATGTCGCAAATGGAAATGTGAGAGAGATAATCGTGTTCCTCAAATAAATAAGATTGATAATCATGGCCAACCCCAACATGAAACCCTCTTTAAGCAAATATGAGATAGAAAAGATCAAAGTTAACCTAATTCGCGTTAACAGGAGGCTAGGAACTAGAAAATGATGTTGCAACGAATGTCAAGAGATACATCCGAGATAATAGACGAGAAGCTGATATCATTAATTGCTTTATAGATTAAAAAAAATAATCAGCTTGAAAATATGGAGAAAGAATGCCTTCTAGACGTCTTAGCCTAAACTGAAAAGGTTTGCAATAACATAAAATTGGTGAATGCCAGCTAGGAGTAATAGTTGATTTTAAAAAGGGAGGCGTAATAATACAATCCTATCCATTTGTAGAGAAATGTATACATAAAGCATCCCGGAGGGCCAGGAGGACCTATACCTTAAAGTGCACCCAACCTGTGTTGAGAAAGCCGGAGAAGCGAGCCCTATGAGGAGAATCGTGGGAACGGTAGTCGGCGAATAACAGTAACTGCCTACACTGTTTGATCTGCCAACCGCTTAGGTAGTTGGAGTGACCATCTGTGTTAAGGCGACCACATAAGGCCCTTAAACGACGCTCTAACAATCCAATTACCTACGAGATCTATAAACCCGTGGTTATGTCACAAAAAAGCGGTGCTAATCAAAAGGCACGCCGAGGAGTGTAGCGGTTGAGAGTCTCTCTAATTAGCAAGCCGACTTTGGCACCTCAGTGCCAACCTCTGCATTTCTCGCTCTCACCAGATGCGAACTTACTATTCGCGCTTCCCTCTGTGGCGTCGCCCCTTCCCACTTAGATGGGGTGGTGGTCCGACTATAAATAAACCCCGAAAAGAAAGAGAGAGATTAGAATTCGATAAGAAAGAAGAAGGTTCAGTTCGTGAAGATCGATCCTTCAGCCATACAAGAAGATTTCCGTGAAAAATGATAGGATCAGATTAAGAAAATCGGCCCCCCTCCTCAGGCCGATTTTTTTTTTTTTTTTTTTTTTTATAGAGCCCATCTGGCAACTACCCACTTGGGCATAAGTCGCCGAAAAACACGACAGCCTAGAATTAGGCTACTTTAAAGTTAAAATATGAAAACTTAACAATCAATATAAATTGGAAAAACTTAACAATCGAAGCAATCTCCGGCAGCGGGGGGAGGTCCCCCTCACCCCGGTGCAGGAGAGTGCAACCTAAAACAAAACAATAACAAAAAAAAAGGAACCTTAAATAAAGGGGATAAGGCCGGCCTCCCCCAAAAAGTCAATAAGTCCACCAGTCATGGTGCACGCACTCGTCCCGAGTACAAGGGACAGGCGGTAGCGACCCCGCCCATCCCGGTACCGAGACAGGTATCGTGCGCGAAGATCACCCAGACTGGGACATTCGACAAGAATATGCCGAACAGTCTGGGGGACGACGCAGTCGTTGCAATAGGGCACATGCAAGCGCTCCACCAAGTAACGATGCGTCACACGAGTGTGTCCGATTCGAAGACGACAGAAAGCAACCTGAAGCCGCCGCGGCATTGGGGGATAGGTCCATGGGAACAGTCGCGGCGCAATGGCACGCAACTTTAAGTTCCCCTCGACCGTCTCCCATCTTCTTTGCCAAGCAGTCCGAAGAGCTGCCCGTATTCCTGCCATGTAGTCAGTGTGAGGAAGAGCGAAACGCTGGTCCGGTCGCCAAAGAGTCCTCGCGGACTCTTTGGCGCCCTCATCGGCGCGCTCATTCCCCGCAATTCCTACATGTCCAGGAACCCAGCAGAAGATAATCTCGACATCTGCCCGGCTCGCCAAAACCGTGGCGTCACGGATTTCGCGAACCAGGGGATGCGGAGATTCCAATGCCCCGAGAGCACTCAGGGTGCCTTGTGAGTCGCTATAAATCACAATCCGGTCTCCGAACCGGGCACGTCGCGTAATCTCCCGTACCGAGTGGTGTATTGCCACCAGCTCGGCCGTGAAGACAGACGCAGCGCCTGGTAGAGCCCCGCTGACTTCAAACAGAGGGGATACGGCGTGGAAGCCGACCCCCTCTTGGGATTTGGAGCCATCCGTATACACTGGCACGGTACCAGCGTGACACGATGTGTGCTCCAAAAAGGTCGAAAGCAATACTCCCGGCGCAGTACAAGCTTTGGGAGCAGAGGCGTGGCGACAAATAGCCAAATGTGGTACCCTCCAGGGTGGCGTCCTGGGCAGAACCAGGGGCGCCACCGGCCCGAGAGCTATATCTACCTCTCGAAGGAGTTTCCTGGCCCTAAACCCAAAGGGCTTAGGGTATGACTGGCGTCTCTCGGCGGCATAGGCACCATCGAGATCAGCTGCGGATGCAGTGAGAGCTGTTGGCGACTGAGGGAGGCGCCGGGCTCGCGCGTACAGGCGAGTGATGCACTGCACGCGGCGCAGAGCGAGTGGCATCTCCCCAGCATCGACCAACAGGCTCTCAATGGGGGAAGTGCGGAAGGCACCGGTCGCAAGGCGAAGGCCGGTGTGGTGGATCGAATCCACCTTCCGCAATAAACGCTCGGCTGCGGATGCATAAAACTCGCATCCGTAGTCGAGCTTCGAGCGAACAAAGGATCGATAAAAAAGTAAGGCGGTAGCCCTATCAGCGCCCCAAGCGCTGAACGTCACGGAACGGAGAATGTCCATGGCGCGGGTACAAGAGACCCTAAGGCTGCGAATGTGAGCCTCCCAGGTGAGGCGTCGGTCGAATACAAGACCAAGGAAACGGTGCGACTCAACCACATCCAGGCGCACCCCATTAAGAAACAAATCTGGGTCGGGGTGAAGCCGTGGATGGCGGCAGAAGTGCACCACCTTAGTCTTGGCCTAAGAAAACCGAAACCTGTGCGCTTCGGCATAGCGAGAGACGCGGTTCAATGCCTGTTGGAGTCGGCGCTCCAGAGTTGGCATCTGGGCCGCGCCAAAAGAGATCGAAAGGTCGTCCACGTAGAGCGTAGCGAGAACATCTTCCGGCAGCACCGAGGTGATGCCGTTGATGCTCAGGGCAAAGAGTGTGACACTGAGGACACTTCCCTGCGGGACACCCTCTTCCTGCTCCTTTGGCCTGGAGAGGGCTCCCCCCACCCGTACGCGGAATCGACGATCTCGCAAAAATTCAGATATAAACATTGGGAGGCGTCCCCTCGCCCCCATCGTGTGGAGAGTCTCCATGATACCGTATCGCCATGCGGTATCATAGGCCTTCTCCAGATCAAAAAACACCGTGGCGTAGTGCTGTCTACGAAGGAAAGCCTTGCAGACGGCATTTTCCAGTCGGAGCAGAGCATCCGACGTGGAGTGGAACTTACGGAAGCCGCACTGTGCAGAAGACAGATGGCCTCCGCTGTCCAGGAAATAGGCTAATCTAACATTTACCAATTTCTCCATCAACTTGCACAAGCAAGAGGTTAGAGAGATTGGGCGGAATCCGGTCGGAGTAGAGTGATCTCTCCCCGGCTTGCGAAAGGCGAGCACAGTAGCGATTCGCCAGGAGTCTGGGAGAAGACCTTCCACCCAGATCCTGTTGAACAAATCTAACAGAAAGGCCATGCCTCGCTCACCCAGGTGTCGAAGCATGGCGTACGGGACATCGTCCGGACCATGGGCGGTGTCCGCGCACGAAGCGAGAGCGGAGCGCAACTCACTCACAGTAAACTTGTCGTTGAAGGGTTCTCCGCCTCTGGAGGTAAAGTCCAGCCGGCGGCCTTCCGCGACATCACGACGTGCATTGAATGCTGGCGGAGCAGCATCACGGCTAGAGAATGCGGAAAAAGCGGTCGCTAAGGATTCCGCCACGGACGCGGGGTCCGAGATTGCGGTCCCATTCTCCTGGAGAACGGGAGGGGGGTCCTGCGAGAACTTGCCCCGAATCCTTTTGACTCGCTTCCACACCTCAGCTAAAGGGGTCTTCCCGTTAAGTGAAGACACGTATGCCCGCCAAGAAGAGCGGCTGGCGTGCTTCGAAATATACCGGAACCTAGCCCTAGCCCGACGAAATTCAGCGACAGTGAAATCGTTCGGGCGGCGCTTATAGCGCACTTAGGCATAACGCTTCTGTTTGAGGGCCGTCTCACACTCGGCCGACCACCATTGGAGTGTTCGGCGTGCAAAACGGCCAGACGTCCTAGGAATAGTAGTCAGGCCCACGGCGATGAGGTTGCCGGAGAAGAACTCAACGGCCTCATCTACCGACCTAAACTCCTCGACTGAGATAGAGAATTCAGTCATTTCCTGAAATGCAGGCCACCGCGCCCGCGCCAAGCACCACCGAGGTGGTCTCTCAGGCGGCAGTTGCCCTGAAAATGATATTTGAATGGGAAAGTGATCACTACCATGGAGGTCATCGACCACCCCCCAATCAAAATCAGGCTGTGCATCCGAAGAGCACAAAGATAGGTCAAGGCAAGAAAATGAAGCGGTTCTCGGACAGTGATGCGTAAACTCATCCACGTTTAGGACACCCATCTCAAGCTCTTCGATCAGATCGGCAAGGACTTGTCCCCTGGGATTTATGGAGTAATCTCCCCAGAGAGGATGCCTGCCGTTCAGATCTCCAAGCAAGAGATAGGGCCTCGGCAACCGTGCCACGACGCGGCGGAAGTCCCCCGCGTCGAAGTCAGCTGACGGTGGAATGTACGCAGAAATGATAGTATACCTCCTATCCAGGTGCAGCTGCACAGCCACTGCCTGAAAGGAGGTATCTAAAGAGAAAGGAAGAACGGAGACATCATTGCGGGTGTAAACTGCGCACCCCCCAGCCCGGCCATCCCGCGGTGGTGGGGTTGCAAGACCCTTATACCCCGGGAGGGCAGGGAGTGGGCACGAACCTAGCATGGTCTCCTGCAAAAAAATAGCCAACGGGAAACGGGACGAGACGAGCCTCCGCAGCTCCTTCCAGTTGGCCCGGAGTCCACGGCAATTCCATTGAAGGAATATGCCCTCCAGGCCTAGCTCGGAGGAGACGCGGGGGCCCTCCTGGAATTGAAGACCCTCACGGGAATGGCCGTACACTTCCCGTGGGCAGAACCCCGGGCGCTGTTGGCCGGACAAAGCGCTGAAGGCGCTGTCGCCTTCGAGGACTTATTGGGGGAGGTTGGGCTCGCCATGCGAGTCTTTTCCTCCCTCCGCCTCGAAACCTTAGGCGGGCGTTGCGGCTTCGGAGGCGGGGGGCCCTCTTTTCGAGGAACCACAGTCTCCGAGCAACTCGCTCCACCTCGGGGCGTGGGCGAAGGAGCCGAAGCTCCTTTGTTGCTGTCCTCCTATCGGGGGACAGCTTTAGGAACCCCGGAAGATGGCCTAGCGACCATCTTTAGGGGTGTTGCCTACTGTGAGTCTAACGACTCGGTGGAGGCGCGTGGCCGTTTCGCCTTACGGGAAACGGTCACGCTGGGGGAAGAGGGGGGAGCCCTGGTTTTAGCCGGGGCAGGGTATGAACCCTTTTTTCCGCCAGCTTTACCAGGGGAGCGCCCGGGTTGGGTAGAGCCCGCAGAAGGGCTCCGAATGGGCGCGAAAACAACCGTGCTCGTTGGCCTGGATGGGCCAGGAGCAGAGGGTGCATTCCTAACTATTGAGGCATACGACGTCCCAGGCAGAGCCGGGCGCGCCAGGACCAAGTCCTTTGCCTCGCGGAATGAGAGTCGATCCTGGGCCTGAACGGCCAGGATTTTTTTCTCAAGGAGATATGCACCACATTGCTTCGAAGAAGAAGGGTGCGGCTCTCCGCAATTGACACACTTGGCCACACACGATTTGGACTTATCGTGTGCGACCTTGGAGCAATTTACACAGACTTCGGGTGACCCCGACTTTGCACGTCTACATGAGCGATTCGTATGGCCGAAGCGGTGACAGTAATAGCACCGCCGCGGCAGTGGCACGAATGCCTTCACGCGGTAGCGGTACCAACCGGCACGCACCGACTCAGGGAGCTTGTCACAGTCGAACGTGACGAAGAGTGTAGGGGTGGGTCTCGAGGCCCCTCCCTGTTTTCTCCCCCGTAAGGGGCGCGGCGATTTGCCATCCTGGCCGCCGTGCTGACGGGATCCAGCGCCCCGTCCGGCCCCAGCTTAGCCTCTCTTCCTTCCTTCAGATAGCCTGTATTCCTATCCTACCTCGTCGCTTTTCATACAACCTCTCCCACAACTTTCTCTGGTCAGCCTCTAATTTCACAGGGTAGAAGCTGACCTTCTTCTCAGCCAATCGTCCCGGATCGGGGCTGAGGGGGGAGGGGACAATGTCATCTAACCCCTGAGCTCCGTTCTGGGGTGGTTGGCTTTTAACAACCTGCTTCATCCCCACCCATACCTTCCTCACATCCCTTTTCCTCTCGTCTTCAAAATCTATCCGTTTTACGCCGTGTTCAAGGTGGAGCCGCCATGCCGAAGGACTGCCAGGCCACCAGGCGGGAGGGGTGGTCCCAAATGGCGGCGCCTGGCTCTGCCGGGCCTGTAAGCACCTCTTGCAGTGCGGGCTACTGCAAGAGGTGGTGAGCGATTGCGTCCCGTAAAACAAAGAGGGTCACCATGCCCAATGATGAAAAAAAAACCATCTCCCCTTAATTTCCCCTATAACAACAACGGAGCCGCCCTCGTGCAGCTCCACAGAAAAGATGGAGGTCCCCCCCCCTGTGCTTGCGCAGGGGACCCTCCATACCTCTTTAACCGGAGAGGAGGCTAACTCCTCTCCTACGCCTACGGGTGTAGGGGACTCCCCCTCACCCCCTTCTCTGGAGGTGCTTTCGGGCACCTCCCTATCTCCAGCGGCAGTCCCTCCTATGCTTTCTAAGGGGACTGCCAAGAAAGCCAGCAGGCCACCCTTAGCCAGCCGCTCCACATCAAAGCGGCTCGGTAGGGCAAACCCCCTTAGGGGGGAGAGGGAAGCCAGGCCTTTTCGGTCGCTTCCCTCAAAAGACCTGCTGGCAAAAATATTAAACCTTGCCGGGGTCAAGGCCTGTGCCTCCCCACTAAAGACTTATGACGCTGCCAAGGGGACCTGCGATGTCCTGGGAGGGGATGGCCAATTGGAGGCCCCTCCTGTGATAGACATGGTCCTTGAGGAAAACCAGCCTCAGAAGGTAGGGCCTTCCATGGGGGGGAATCCGGGCTTGGCGCCAAGCACCGAACCCGAATCCGCCCCTATGCAAGGTCCTCATCAAACGGCTGTGGATTCTCAGGCAGGACAAGGAGGGGAGGGATCTCCTCCGGATGAATCCCCTGCGCCCACCGGGACCTTCTCCATTTCAGAGAAGGACCTGGCTGAGGCCGGTCCATCTGGCCTGGGGGCTTCTACCGGCGGGGGTGAAAAGCGGGTTCATTCCCCGCCCTCCTCTCCTAAAAAGAAGAAAAAGACAAGAAAGACGAAAAAGACTCGGGGCTCCTCTCCATCCGCGGGGGGCTGCGGGGACGGATGGGTCTGCTGCCACTTTGGTAGGCGACCAAGCCAAGATCGGCACATCCGGCCCCTCTACCCCCTCGTGTGCGGAGCCCCTGACTAAGACCAAGAGTGCACAGGGCGGAGCCTCGATGACATCGGGGCCCCTGATTCAGAGGTTACCTGGCGTTTTCGAGCCCGCTGGCTTCAAACGCTTCCTCGTTATTCGCTCCACTGATGGCACCATGTTGTCCAAGGGCAACATGATCCATCAGAGGAGAGGATTAGCTAGTGTAATTGGTAGAGAGCCGAAGGTAACCCGTTTCTCGGACGGGAGCCTTCTGGCGAATGCGGCGAATCCCGCCGAGGCGGCCAAGATAAGTGCTCTTCGGACACTTCATGGCACCCCGGTGAGTGTGACGCCGCACTCTACCATGAACTTTGTAAAAGGAGTAGTTTATGCGAGGGAACTCGTTGACTACTCCATAGAAGACATCACCCTAGAGCTGGCCGACCATGGGGCGGTCAAGGTCGAACGTGTGATGAGAAAACAAGGAGGGGCCTCGAGACCCACCCCTACACTCTTCGTCACGTTCGACTGTGACAAGCTCCCTGAGTCGGTGCGTGCCGGTTGGTACCGCTACCGCGTGAAGGCATTCGTGCCACTGCCGCGGCGGTGCTATTACTGTCACCGCTTCGGCCACACGAATCGATCATGTAGACGTGCAAAATCGGGGTCACCCGAAGTCTGTGTAAATTGCTCCAAGGTCGCACACGATAAGTCCAAATCGTGTGTGGCCAAGTGTGTCAATTGCGGAGAGCCGCACCCTGCTTCTTCGAAGCAATGTGGTGCATATCTCCTTGAGAAAGAAATCCTGGCCATTCAGGCCCAGGATCGACTCTCATTCCGCGAGGCTAAGGACTTGGTCCTGGCGCGCCCGGCTCTGCCTGGGACGTCATATGCCTCAATAGTTAGAAAAGCACCCTCTGCTCCTGGCCCATCCAGGCCAACGAGCACGGTTGTTTCCGCGCCCATTCGGAGCCCTTCTGCGGGCTCTACTACACCCGGGCGCTCCCCTGGTAGAGCTGGCGGAAAAAAGGGTTCATACCCTGCCCCGGCTAAAACCAGGGCTCCCCCCTCTTCCCCCAGCGTGACCGTTTCCCGTAAGGCGAAACGGCCACGCGCCTCCACAGAGTCGTTAGACTCACAGGAGGCAACACCCCTGAAGATGGTCGCTAGGCCATCTTCCGGGGTTCCTAAAGCTGTTCCCCGAAAGGAGGACAGCAACAAAGGAGCTTCGGCCCCTTCGCCCACGCCCCAAGGTGGAGCGAGTGGCTCGGAGACGGTGGTTCCTCGAAAAGAGGGCCCCCCGCCTCCCAAGCCGCAACGCCCGCCTAAGGTTTCGAGGCGGAGGGAGGAAAAGACTCGCATGGCGAGACCAACCTCCCCCAATAAGTCCTCGAAGGCGACAGCGCCTTCAGCGCTTTGTCCGGCCAACAGCGCCCGGGGTTCTGCCCCCGGGAAGCGTACGGTCATTCCCGTGAGGGTCTTCAATTCGAGGAGGGCCCCCGCGTCTCCTCCGAGCTAGGCCTGGAGGGCATATTCCTTCAATGGAATTGCCGTGGACTCCGGGCCAACTGGGAGGAGCTGCGGAGGCTCGTCTCGTCCCGTTCCCCGTTAGCTATTTTTTTGCAGGAGACCATGCTAGGCGCGTGCCCGCTGCTTGCCCTCCCGGGGTATAAGGGTCTTGCGACCCCACCACCGCGGGATGGCCGGGCTGGGGGATGCGCGGTTTACACCCGGCATGATGTCTCCGTTCTTCCTTTCTCTTTAGATACCTCCTTTCAGGCAGTGGCTGTGCAGCTGCACCTGGATAGGAGGTATACTATCATTTCTGCGTACATTCCACCGTCAGCTGACTTCGACGCGGGGGACTTCCGCCGCGTCGTGGCACGGTTGCCGAGGCCCTATCTCTTGCTTGGAGATCTGAACGGCAGGCATCCTCTCTGGGGAGATTACTCCATAAATCCCAGGGGACAAGTCCTTGCCGATCTGATCGAAGAGCTTGAGATGGGTGTCCTAAACGTGGATGAGTTTACGCATCACTGTCCGAGAACCGCTTCATTTTCTTGCCTTGACCTATCTTTGTGCTCTTCAGATGCACAGCCTGATTTTGATTGGATGGTGGTCGATGACCTCCATGGTAGTGATCACTTTCCCATTCAAATATCATTTTCAGGGCAACTGCCGCCTGAGAGACCACCTCGGTGGTGCTTGGCGCGGGCGCGGTGGCCTGCATTTCAGGAAATGACTGAATTCTCTATCTCAGTCGAGGAGTTTAGGTCGGTAGATGAGGCCGTTGAGTTCTTCTCCGGCAACCTCATCGCCGTGGGCCTGACTACTATTCCTAGGACGTCTGGCTGTTTTGCACGCCGACCACTCCCATGGTGGTCGGCCGAGTGTGAGACGGCCCTCAAACAGAAGCGTTATGCCTACATGCGCTATAAGCGCCGCCCGAACGATTTCACTGTCGCTGAATTTCGTCGGGCTAGGGCTAGGTTCCGGTATATTTCGAAGCACGCCCGCCGCTCTTCTTGGCGGGCATACGTGTCTTCACTTAACGGGAAGACCCCTTTAGCTGAGGTGTGGAAGCGAGTCAAAAGGATTCGGGGCAAGTTCTCGCAGGACCCCCCTCCCGTTCTCCAGGATAATGGGACCGCAATCTCGGACCCCGCGTCCGTGGCGGAATCCTTAGCGACCGCTTTTTCCGCATTCTCTAGCCGTGATGCTGCTCCGCCAGCATTCAATGCACGTCGTGATGTCGCGGAAGGCCGCCGGCTGGACTTTACCTCCAGAGGCGGAGAACCCTTCAACGACAAGTTTACTGTGAGTGAGTTGCGTTCCGCTCTCGCTTCGTGCGCGGACACCGCCCATGGTCCGGACGATGTCCCGTACGCCATGCTTCGACACCTGGGTGAGCGAGGCATGGCCTTTCTGTTAGATTTGTTCAACAGGATCTGGGTGGAAGGTCTTCTCCCAGACTCCTGGCGAATCGCTACTGTGCTCGCCTTTCGCAAGCCGGGGAGAGATCACTCTACTCCGACCGGTTTCCGCCCAATCTCTCTAACCTCTTGCGTGTGCAAGTTGATGGAGAAATTGGTAAATGTTAGATTAGCCTATTTCCTGGACAGCGGAGGCCATCTGTCTTCTGCACAGTGCGGCTTCCGTAAGTTCCACTCCACGTCGGATGCTCTGCTCCGACTGGAAAGTGCCGTCTGCGAGGCTTTTCTTCGTAGACAGCACTACGCCACGGTGTTTTTTGATCTGGAGAAGGCCTATGATACCGCATGGCGATACGGTATCATGGAGACTCTCCACACGATGGGGGCGAGGGGACGCCTCCCAATTTTTATATCTGAATTTTTGCGAGATCGTCGATTCCGCGTACGGGTGGGGGGAGCCCTCTCCGGCCCAAAGGAGCAGGAAGAGGGTGTCCCGCAGGGAAGTGTCCTCAGTGTCACACTCTTTGCCCTGAGCATCAACGGCATCACCTCGGTGCTGCCGGAAGATGTTCTCGCTACGCTCTACGTGGACGACCTTTCGATCTCTTTTGGCGCGGCCCAGATGCCAACTCTGGAGCGTCGACTCCAACAGGCATTGAACCGCGTCTCTCGCTATGCCGAAGCGCACAGGTTTCGGTTTTCTTTGGCCAAGACTAAGGTGGTGCACTTCTGCCGCCATCCACGGCTTCACCCCTACCCAGATTTGTTTCTTAATGGGGTGCGCCTGGATGTGGTTGAGTCGCACCGTTTCCTTGGTCTTGTATTCGACCGACGCCTCACCTGGGAGGCTCATATTCGCAGCCTTAGGGTCTCTTGTACCCGCGCCATGGACATTCTCCGTTCCGTGACGTTCAGCGCTTGGGGCGCTGATAGGGCTACCGCCTTACTTTTTTATCGATCCTTTGTTCGCTCGAAGCTCGACTACGGATGCGAGTTTTATGCATCCGCAGCCGAGCGTTTATTGCGGAAGGTGGATTCGATCCACCACACCGGCCTTCGCCTTGCGACCGGTGCCTTCCGCACTTCCCCCATTGAGAGCCTGTTGGTCGATGCTGGGGAGATGCCACTCGCTCTGCGCCGCGTGCAGTGCATCACTGGCCTGTACGCGCGAGCCCGGCGCCTCCCTCAGTCGCCAACAGCTCTCACTGCATCCGCAGCTGATCTCGATGGTGCCTATGCCGCCGAGAGACGCCAGTCATACCCTAAGCCCTTTGGGTTTAGGGCCAGGAAACTCCTTCGAGAAGTAGATATAGCTCTCGGGTCGGTGGCGCCCCTGGTTCTGCCCAGGACGCCACCCTGGAGGGTACCACATTTGGCTATTTGTCGCCACGCCTCTGCTCCCAAAGCTTGTACTGCGCCGGGAGTATTGCGTTCGACCTTTTTGGAGCACACATCGTGTCACGCTGGTACCGTGCCAGTGTATACGGATGGCTCCAAGTCCCAAGAGGGGGTCGGCTTCCACGCCGTATCCCCTCTGTTTGAAGTCAGCGGGGCTCTACCAGGCGCTGCGTCTGTCTTCACGGCCGAGCTGGTGGCAATACACCACTCGGTACGGGAGATTACGCGACGTGCCCGGTTCGGAGACCGGATTGTGATCTATAGCGACTCACAAAGCGCCCTGAGTGCTCTCGGGGCATTGGAATCTCCGCATCCCCTGGTTCGCGATATCCGTGACGCCACGGTTTTGGCGAGCCGGGCAGATGTCGAGATTATCTTCTGCTGGGTTCCTGGACATGTAGGAATTGCGGGGAATGAGCGCGCCGATGAGGGCGCCAAAGAGTCCGCGAGGACTCTGCGACCGGACCAGCGTTTCGCTCTTCCTCACACCGACTACATGGCAGGAATACGGGCAGCTCTTCGGACTGCTTGGCAAAGAAGATGGGAGACGGTCGAAGGGAACTTAAAGTTGCGTGCCATTGCGCCGCGACTGTTCCCATGGACCTATCCCCCAATGCCGCGGCGGCTTCAGGTTGCTTTCTGTCGTCTCCGAATCGGACACACTCGTGTGACGCATCGCTATCTGATGGAGCGCTCGCCTGCGCCCTATTGCAACGACTGCGTCGTCCCCCAGACTGTTCGGCACATTCTTGTCGAATGTCCCAGTCTGGGTGATCTTCGCGCACGACACCTGTCCCGGTACCGGGATGGGCGGGGTCGCTACCGCCTGTCCCTTGTTCTCGGGATGAGTGCGTGTACTTTGACTGGTGGACTTATTGACTTTTTGGGGGAGGCCGGCCTTCTCCCTTTTATTTAACGTGATTTAATTGTTGTTGTTGGTTTTGTAATTGTTTTGTTATTGCTTTGTTATTGTTATTGTTATTCCTTTTTATTGTTTTCTGTTTAATTTTTTAAAGTAGCCTAAATTAGGCTGTTTGTTTACGGCAACTTATGCCTTAGTCGGCAGTCGCCAGATAGCCCCTTAATTAAAAAAAAAAAAAAAAAAATCCCTGTTTTCTCATCACACGTTCGACCTTGACCGCCCCATGGTCGGCCAGCTCTAAGGTGATGTCTTCAATGGAGTAGTCAACGAGTTCCCTCGCATAAACTACTCCTTTCACAAAGTTCATGGTAGAGTGCGGCGTCACACTCACCGGGGTGCCATGAAGTGTCCGAAGAGCACTAATCTTGGCCGCCTCGGCGGGATTCGCCGCATTCGCCAGAAGGCTCCCGTCCGAGAAACGGGTTACCTTCGGCTCTCTACCAATTGCAAAAGCTAATCCTCTCCGCTGATGGATCATGTTGCCCTTGGACAACATGGTGCCATCAGTGGAGCGAATAACGAGGAAGCGTTTGAAGCTAGCGGGCTCGAAAACGCCAGGTAACCTCTGAATCAGGGGCCCCGATGTCATCGAGGCTCCGCCCTGTGCACTCTTGGTAGTAGTCTTCTTTGTCAGGGGCTCCGCAACCGGGGGGGCAGAGGGGGCGGATGTGCCGATCTTGGCTTGGTCGCTTGCCAGAGTGGCAGCAGACCCATCCGTCCCCGCAGCCCCCGCGGATGGAGAGGAGCCCCGAGTCTTTTTTGTCTTTTTAGTATTTTTCTTTTTCGGAGTGGAGGGCGGGGAATGAACCCGCTTTTTACCTCCGCCGGCAGAAGTCCCCAGGCCAGATGGACCAGCCTCAGCCAGGTCCCTCTCCGAAATGAAGAAGGTCCTGGTTGTCGTAGGGGCACCTGTCGGAGGAGATCCCTCCCCTCCTTTTACTGCCTCGGAGCCCTCACCCATTTGAGGAGGACCTTGCATAGGGGCGGATTCGGGTTCGGTGCTTGGCGCCGAGCCCGAATTCCCCCCCATGGAAGGCCCTACCGTCTGAGAGTGGGTCTCCTCAAGGACCATGTCTATCACAGGAGGGGCCTCCAATTGGCCATCCCCTCCCAGGACATCGCAGGTCCCCTTGGCAGTATTGTCACTAGTCAGGTGGTGTGGGGAGGCACAGGCCTTGACCCCAGCAAGGTTTAAAATTCTTGCCAGCAGGTCTTTTGAGGGAAGCGACCGAAAAGGCCTGGCTTCCCTCTCCCCCCTAAGGGGGTTTGCCCTACCGAGCCGCTTGCACGAGGGGCGGTCGGCAATGGGCTGCCTGCTGGCTTTCTTGGCAGTCCCCTTAGAAAGCAAAGGAGGGACTGCCGCTGGAGATAGGGAGGTGCCCGAAAGCACCTCCAGAGAAGGGGGTGAGGGGGAGTCCCCTACACCCGTAGGCGTAGGAGAGGAGTAAGCTTCCTCTCCGGTTAAAGAATTATGGAGGGTCCCTTGCGCAAGCACAAGGGGGGGGACCTCCATTTTCTCGGTGGAGCTGCCCGAGGGCGGCTCCGTCGATTTTCTTGGGGAAGTTGGGAGTTGGGTTTTGTGTTGTTTTTTTTCATTCATGGGCATGGTGACCCTCTTTTGATTACGGGACGCAATAGCTCATCACCTCTCGCAGTGCGGGCAACTGCGAGAGGTGCTTGCAAGCCCGGCAGAGCCAGGCGCCGCCATTCGGGACCACCCCTCCCGCCTGGTGGCCTGGCAGTCCTTCGGCATGGCGGCTCCACCTTGGACACGGCGTAAAAAATATAGGTTGTGAAGAGGAGAGGAAAAGGGATGTGTGGAAGGTATGGGTGGGGATGAAGCAGGTTGTTAAAAACCAGCCACCCCAGATTGGAGCTCAGGGGTTAGGGAACTTTGTCCCCCACCCCCTCAGCCCCGATGCGGGACGGTTGGCTGAAAGGAAGGTCAGCATCTACCCTGTGAAATTAGAGGCTGACCAGAGAAAGTTGTGGGAGAGGTTGTATGAAAAGGCGACGAGGTAGGGGAGAAATCGGGCTATCTGAAGGAAGGAAGAGAGGCTAAGCTGGGGCCGGACGGAGTGCTGGATCCCGTCAGCACGGCGGCCAGGATGGCAAATCGCCGCGCCCCTTACGGGGTCCTCAGGCCGAATTAACATAAATTGTCTGGTTTTGTATAAGTGCCATACCGAAGAAGCCTTTACAGACTTAGAAGAAGTCTGACTGGATAAAAGTAAATCCACTCACACGCAAGTGACTCTCACATCTCAAGCTCGGTAAGAGTAAGAGGAGAAGAACCCAGCCCCTACGAGGTTCCTTCCTTTAATTACGGTAATAATGTCACCGAATGCCCCCAAATCTAGTTGGACACTCCACGTTGAAGAATCAGACACCAAGAGGCATTAAAATCATTCAGAAGAGGACTCTTGGAGCGAAGAGCACCGTAACTCTATTCGTCTTTTTAACGTAACCGGAAGCAAATTTGCAATAAGAAGTTGACCTACCCCCCCCCCCCTCCCACCTCTCTTCCGCCTTCTCATCTCTACGAAATTCAATCCTCGACCACAGCAACCCTCCAAAGTGCGAGATAAGCCTCCAGCGTAATCCGGCAACCCCTGATCTCCTATGTCATGTGAGTTAGCAAGAACATTTATATTTGTTGGTAAAAGAGAGTGCTTTAATTTAATGTTTAACGCTAATCAAAAAGGATTACGATCAAAATACTAATCAGCAATTAGTGTGTTTACCGTAAGCCTATTTGTTTATTTTTGTCATTGAAAATATTTTAATAGGCCTAGTTGCCAACCGGGATAGTCTAGTTTACCTTAGGACGAGAATATAAATGTGATTAATGTTTGTTTTTCATAGTTAAGTGTTAAATTTAAAATATATGTTTATTTTGGGATAATTACTGTGTGTTTCCTTATATCCTTTACCTGTTTGAAGCGGCTCTTCATAAAAAAATAGCACTTTTCGATCAAAGCCTGCTCCATCAAAGAAGTACATCACGACCACAACTTATACTACGACAAAAGTTGTGTCAGGTGTGGGGTGATCAAAAAGGGGCATTATACGACACCATTATCCATTATCTTTCATGAGTGTTGGGATGTGATATCCGACTGCTTATATTCTGGTTTGAATACAAGCATCAAGACTGTCTTAAGCAGCGCCAATGTAAAATTCGCATCAAGTCAGGTTCAAATTACATTGATCTAGGAGAAAATAAAGCCCTAATATGTCTTAGCGTTGGAGACAAGTAGAGAATCTCTATGGATCAAAAGCTGTGCTCCGATCTAAGTAATGCCGAGGGGCCATATTTCTAAGGAGAAACGTGATTATAACTATCTTTTCTGTGGAGGAAATCTTGAGTAAGTGCGATATGAGATGATTTTAAAGTTGATACACGGTAAATGGATAGCTTCTAAGCAACCAACCGCCCTTCAGTAGGAAGGATTCTCTCTTCATTTATACATACGTACACAATACGGTTGGCTTTCTAGTTACCACTCATACATGTTAAAAGATATCGAAGGGGGAAGAGGAAATACTAGTAGCATAAGCCCCAATGAAGAATGGTGGTCCTCTTTTAGGCAAAAAATTATAAATGCGCTAGAAGTGTTTATCTAGATTTACATAATATTGGACATTTGCAAGCTTCTTATTGCAAACTTCTTCTTTACTCCCTAGAGAATACTAGGCCTCACATGAGGATTTACTGTGATTGAAGATTAGGGGGATATAAGAACAGACATTTGGGAATACAAGAGACTTTTAGAAAGCAAGAGACCTTAAACCATAAAATAGTCATGCACACTATGAAAGCAACCAGAGCTGGTAGGTTATCTAGCCCAGTCTGACTTGCTGAAATGCTACATTTATTGCATGGCGAAGGGATTTGGAAGGAAGAATGAAAGAATAATTGGTAAAACGTTCCGATCGAGGTCTTTTCGAGATATAGTCAAAGAAATTCACTCGACTGCTTTTTAATAGGGAAAGATCAAAACAGGAGAGATTCGTGAAGAAGGTTCAGAGAGGTCCTGATCTGAAATTCAAATCAAAATGAAATCGTAAACATGAAGAATGGAGAAGTGACGCGAAAGAAATAGAGCATCAGGAACTTCAAGCTAAAAGTAGAGTTGGTTTCTATGCTATCACCCCATTGGTAGCGCAAACTAGTTGCACTATCTCGTTGGCTCAAAAATAAAACGACGTATGTATAAGATGGTTAACACTGCTTTATTTATTGAAATCGCCTCATTCCATTGTCTGCAGAATTCGTTCCACCAAAGCTACTGCGAGTTGGTAGTTGTAAAAGTTTTCTTCTTTTGGGCTCTTGCCTAGAGATATTGCTGAGAACTAGCCTAAGAGTTCCTTCCAAACCAGCCACACTTAGGACACAGTGGTACCTAATGAAACATTGCCCTGCCATGTTCAAAATATACGACTCGTTTTGTTTGGAGCTTCTGACTCATAGATTGATAAAGTGAAAGCTAGAGTCTTAGGTGGCGAATTAGTTAAGCTCCTGCTCGCTAGCTGTATTTTCCAAAGGTAATTTGAAACACAGGCATCCTGTAGAATAGATGAGCTTAAGAGGGGTGGCAAAATAATTTCAGATGACGATTAAATCAAGTCCTTTCTTTTTTTCTCACCTACATTTTTTGGATGGAATAAAATTTATTTCAGTGCTCCATATTTGTATGATTTCAATGTTGTAAATTATGGGATTAATATACAAGTATTTCGCTTAATATATCTCCTTGTTGGTTACGGACAAAAAGGTTTTTTTAATTTATAAATATATTTATTTTAATGGACATCTCTGGAATAGAAAAAGGCCTGGAAAGGATTCCTAATTGTTAGTCAACATATAGAAGCAAGTTAAGAACGAGCTGCACAAGAGAAGATATAAATCAATTTTTATCTCTACTTATCGTATGGTCACTAGAAGAGTTGCAAAGTAAATTAGGTAATAGGAACCATATGTACTACCTAAGGATTCTCTTAAAATATGGCATGCCATGTTAAGGAGTTCGGGAGAGAACGTTAGGTTGAGAGGGTTGGTTATGTAAGGGACAAGCTAGATTCAGGAGATATGAGTTAAGATATTAGGACAAGTCGAAATGTGGAAAAATAGCAGTAAAAGGCTATTTTGGATAGAATGTATCTCGGGCTGTGGAAATGGAGGGTACGGGGAGAAGATGAATAGAGTAATTTTGGGGGGAGGCAAGGTCTTAAGAGGTATGCTTTTCGAGAAGACCCTGATTTTAGAGTATGGGAGAGAGTTCTAATAAGTTTTTAGGGTCGCGTATGGAGTCCAAGTTTTTTTGACGAGAGCTGTGGGAATTGGATTAGTGAATCTTGCAGCGAAGGAGTAAGAAAAGACGTGAAGGGGAAATCTATTCCTGAGGACAGGTATGGATTCTTATCTTTAATAAGTTGTCTATAAGATTTTAATGCTACTAATATTTTGATTCTGGGGAATAGTATTATTAAATTCTCTCCTGTTGCTCCAAGTCTTCCCCGTGGTTATTTTTAGCATAAAGGCTTGGAAGAAATACAGCCAATGTTTTTATTTATAAATAAAAGTTTTGCTTCTTTATATTTGCTAATGCTGGTCTTTGTATATTTTAATTGAAGTTTAACTATGCTAGGCCAAAAAAGGACAAACAATGATTTTATTTGTTGGCAAATAATTCCTCTACAGGCCATCACTATTACCAATAACCTTCGAATTAATTTGTATGAGTATTCAATCTTGCAACGTATTAGGTTTACAGGTTCTTTCCACATATCCCTTGAAACTCATAAATATGTAGTTATAAACACACTTTTTTTATTTAGCTTTGGTGTGATAAACTCTACGGTTACCAACACAGATGATTCATTAACTGGAAAAACTTTACTTACAACTAAATATTGAAAAATAACGACGCCATCGTCATCAGAAACTTTGTAAGTATATATCTGCGAAAGAAATTGTGAACATAAGTAAACAATTTCCTTTCCTCCCTGTTGGCTTTTGAGGTGGGTTGGAAGGACTTTCACCAGGTTTCACTTAGATGATAGTTGCCAATACTAAACTTGACACGGTCCTAAAAAGATTTTGAAATATAAAGAGGTTTGAGTAATTGTATCAGTTCTCTTATTTATCTTACATACATCAAGAGGTAGTTTCTATATTTTAATCTCATGCCTGATATATTAAAATAAATTTATATTAAATTAAAACGCATTACCCGTTTCTACTCGGTGTTGTTCGGCAGTAGCTAAGCTTAAAAATTGAAAATCAAAATCTTATCCCGTTTTAGCTTGTCCAGTTTAAGCTGTAATTTACGAGATGCATATATTTGATTTACTTCATCACTCCTGATATTTATTGGCTTTTATTCAATTTATTTTTACAGCTAAACCTTTACCCTCGTCATGATAAGGATGTTTGGAAAATTAGTAGCTGGCGAGATGGAACTATAAGACCAAGGTAGTAAACATCAGATAGAAAAAGGTATTTCGGGTAATATCTATTTAATACTCAAGTGTTAAATTTTAAAATAGTAGTGGTGATGCAGCTCTATCCATTCTAATAATTGACACAATAAAAGCATAATGATGTTTGATTATTCTGGTAAAACCAATCAAATGTAACCCATAAATGAGTAACTAGTGTTTTTGTCTACAAAAATGTAACCCTATCCGTCTATTAACAAATCCGTTCCGGTTTCTCCGCCACCCCAAAACAGTTGAAATAGGTACTTTTATCTAAACGTATCTTGTTCAACCTTTCCTCATCCCCTTGGTCGAAATACTGCTCAAAGGGACCTTGTGATAATGTTTTAAAAAGTAGTAGATTTACCTGCGCGAGGTGAGCTAGATCTTTGGGGTCTGTATTGCTAAGCTAACTGGTTGTAATAATAAATTTAAAATTACTAAATTAAACGCAGCATAAAATTTTGGGTCGATTTGCCTAAGGAAATTTAAGTGACAGAGTATTTTTGAAAAAGTATAAAATTTAATTTAATCTTAATTTTAATCTTTTAAAGTGAAATGAATTATATTGTTAAATCACCTTCGGATTCCTTCCGTAAATTTACTTCCTCAAAAATTGAAGAATAGGTAAGTCACGTTTTAAGATCCCAACTCAGGTCTCCTACTCAGATGTAACATATTGGAAAATATGGTCATTTCCTGTCTATTCTTCCCTTTTACTATTAAGAACATTGCAAAAAGAGCTGAGTAAATAGAAACGATGATGGCTAGAAAATATTAGGTCAAAAGTTAAAAATGACAGCCTAAGAAAATAAAAAATTGTGAGAAAGCAAGAGAGTAAAAAAATAAGAATATAAGCAAATGTAAAATACAAGTTATGCAAATAAGTAGAAAGGAAAGTATATGGAGATTGGTATTGCAGAAATCAAGAATGAAGAAACAAACTTATTTTTCTATTAGACATTTTTTTATATTAGGTTAGCCGCACTTCGAATCTACCTATTTTATTGTATAAATCAAATAATTCTAGCTTTCAACCAATACATAACAGTTACATTCATAAATTCTTCGCCTGACTGAGGACGATTGCTAGATGACAAAGAGCAGCGGCGAGGTCTTGAGATATTTTTGTTCTAGATAATGTTATACTCTAAGTTAGATCCAAATGATTCAAGTGACTGAAAAGTGCTGTGGTTTTGGTATCAATAATAACTTGGTGTAACGATGAGTTAGAGTTAAAAATCATACAATCGTTTGAATGAAGTAATGTTAAAGTTCTTTATATGCCAAAAGGAATTAGCTGAAAACAAATACTTAGTTACATAAACACAAGTATGTAAAATTTAATCTTTTCCTGCTTACAATTTTTTCTATATAATGAAAAGAAAATTTTATGATTCGAGGTATTTAAATATGTAGATATATAAGAAACAATACAAACATTGATTGAGATAACATATATTTCCTTTGGTAGAGGGATAAAAGAATAACATAATAATGTTATATTGATAAGTATAATACAAGTTTAATTACATCTAAGCATTTCTATAACACAAATATGAGGTAATATTGAAAATATATATTATATATAAATTATAAGAATGCATTAAAATAATCACAAAATATAATTAAATCATAAAAAAAAGATAAGAAAAAGTCATTAGAATAATCCAACAGGTGTTAAACAGATTTTTCCATGAAAACAGCTTCAAGGACTTGCGAGATATAGACGCACTTACCTACCCGCTTAGAAGTTTTAAATTAGAATATAATTTTAAAGATTGAAAAAGCCCTGGAAATGTATTCTGAATTTCAGCGTTTGTTCCTAACTACAAATAGCGAAATAGTATACTTTACACCTAGATGGTCTAATAGATTAAATCAGATGCCATGTATATATAGAAACATTAAAATTTGTATAAAATTTAGAAAATTAGTACACTGTTGGGAATCAAAACCAATAACTGTATTGACGTCGCATTGTTAAACGCAATTTTAGAAAACTAAAGGGAATTAGGAAAAGCAACTAGCATCTTTGTCTTAACACGAGCCCAAGCGATTTTATATATATGTATGTAAATAATTGTATCGATATTAGGGAGTGCATTGGGCACCGATATATTTCCAATGCTGTCTTAGGAGGGTTCTGAACACATTAAATCAACATTGAGATAACTATAATTGAAGTAGATGATTTCATTAGAAAAATGAAATTTAATACACCTCCAAGAGATAGAAAATGAACTGGGAAAGCACTTTTTTATACTTACCCAGAGTTACTCAGGAGTTCAAAGAAGCAAATATAACTCCAATTAATATCAACGGCTTTAAGACTGATCCCGAAAACTTTCGACCTATATCCCTTACGTTACTGTTTGGTATATTCTAGAAATCTATTGGCAGAGATAGAATTGTGGAGCTTGGAAATGAATGATAAAGCTCAATAAAGCTAGAAGGGAATGGAAAAAGAGTTAGTGCGCTGAAAAAGATTGAAAACTGGTTGGAAAACGGGCTTTGGTCGCTAACAGTATTCCTCAGTTATTATTTCTTGGTTTTTGTTCTCTATTAAATCTATAGACGGTCTTGAAAATAATTTATTATGTAAAATTTCAAAATCTACTTACGACACGAAATTAGGTACTTGGGCAAATTACAAAAGTGACGTTTAAAATATCCATAGAGAGTTTGATAGAGTAGTCGAGTGGTCTAAAAGATGGCAAATTCAATTCAACATAGACAAATGTAAGGAAATGCACATAGATCATGACAATCCTTGAAGAGATTATTATATTTTGATTATTATATTTACGCTCTACATGAAAGAAAATTATGTGTCTCAATATCGAGTGAACTAAATTATTCCAATTCTAGCTTTCCAGAATGCCAATAGTATTCTAAGATACATTTTGTGCTTAAATCAAGAAATATCACGTTTCTCTTATCTGAAGTGGTTGTAAGACCTCACTTTGAGTATACCGAAAACTGTGGTCTTTTATATGTATGCGGAAGGATTTTGTAAAATTAAAACGTCTCCAAAGTTGAGCAAAGTTATTACTTCTCAAGCTTAGAAATAATTCATGAAAGAGAGCTACAAGGAAAAGAAGTACACTGGTAGACCTTACGGTCCATTCAAAGATGGTACCTTTGGCGTAACAGTTGAGCAGGAGCAGTCCTTGAAAGTGTCAATTGACGCCAATAAAGTACAATCGCACAACGGTTATGTCCCCAAACGGCTGCTTTGCAAGACTTTGTCTAGACGCCACTTGAGCTGCTAAACAGAATTGCTGTTGACAACTTTAACTGGAAGTGCATTCCATGTACCACAGATGCTGTTTGTGAAAGATTTCCCACACAGATCACGGGGGTAAGGCTTCAGCTCAAGTTTGTAGCCATGGTTTCTTTTCTGTTCTCGCTAAGCTAGAAAATATCCCTGTAGTCTACATTGTCGAAGCCTAGAAGCATTTTAAACATTTTGCTAAGCTGACTACGCAGCCTTCAGGTCTCCAACAAGAACAAATATAATTCCCGCAACCTATCTTTATAACTCTTGTGTCTGATAGAAGGAATCAATTTGGTTGCTCTGGATTGCACACGTTCCAATCTCCTAATGTCCTTTCGAAAAGAAGGACTCCAAAATTGTATGACATACTCTTAGTGCGGCCGGACAAGGGATGGGTACAAACAGAGTACAATTTCCTTGTTCCGATACCCAAACTGTCGCTTTTTGTAGCCTAGCATCCTTTGGGCTTTCCTTTTTGCCTCAATACACTGCCTCGAGAACTTGGGGTCACGAGTGATAGTTACACCCGAGTCCTTCTCACTACCAGTGCATTCAATAGCAGTGCCCTTATGGATATACTGCTATTGGGAGTTTCGGTGACTGATATGCATCACTTTGCATTTGTGCACGTTAAAAGGCATTTTCCACGTGTCTGACCGCCACCCAATCTTCCAAAGATCTTCTTTTAGGCGGGCAGTATTTCCTTCCTTTGCAACGTTCATACCAATCTTTGTATCATCGGCAAATTTAGAAATCTTTGCAACCATGTCACCATCTATATCATTAAAATAGGTGATTAACAGTAGTCGTCCCAGGACAGAACCTTCAGAAACACCGCTATGAACGGGCACCCACTAGTTTACCAACTATCGAAGTTAAACTAATAGGTCGATAGTTTTACGGTTGGCTAGAGTCCCCTTTCATGAAGATAGGAGTCACCTCCACCTCACGTCAGTCTCCAGGAGCGCATCCTGTCTGGATTGACATGATGAAGTATGTGCCCAGATGTCGTGACACATAATAATGCACTTCTTTCAACACTTTAGGTATAAACCCGTTCGGGCCAGGGGACTTATTCGTCTTTAGTTGATTCATTTCTTTCCTAATTCCCTTTGGGTGAAGTCCATTTCCTGAAGCTTCTCACACAAGTAAGAGTCTATGCGTTTAGGGATGGGACCACACTCTTCAGTGAACACTGAAGAGAATTAGTCGTTCAGAATGTTTTCATTTTTTCCATCTGAGTGCTTTAATACCCCATCCTCATTCACCAAAGGACCAATCTTGCCGTGGATTGGTTTACGGCTCTTTACATACCAAAGAACTCCTTGGGATTCTCTTTGCAAATTCTCGCCACTCGGAGCTTCTTGGCACGCTTTGCCACCCATATGCTGGACTTCACTCTCCTAGCTAGCTTACGGTACTCATCGAAGTTACCAGATATCTTTGACTGCCTGTACACAGTTCTCTTCTCCCTCAGCAGTTGACCAACTTCTCGATTAAACCACCTTGGTTAAACAGAAGATTGAAGCAAGATTTTGACATGGATAAATCGTGATTGAAGTCTCATGAACGTAGTTCTGAAACTATTATACATATTTTCAACATTCTCACACCCTTCCAGCCTCACATTAGCCAATCCAGTAAGAAGACTTACAAAATCTGCTCTTCTCAACTCAAGTTTCCTCGATTCACGAGTCGCAGACTCTACCTTAGGTACCTTGACTACAAATATAACTAGTCGGTGATCACTGCAACTGAGCTCCTCGCCTACAGACAGCCCCTCAACGATGTCATCTTCAGAGGTGAAAACAAAGTCGAGAATATTATTGCCTCTCGTCTGCTCTCTAATCCATTGAGTCAAGAACTCGTTGTTGGCGAACTTCAGGACCAGTGCGTTTTCGCCACATGGTTCTCTAGTTTCCCAGTAAACATGGGTGTTGAAGTCTCCCATGAAGATACACACTCTGGCCTCAACAAGTTCACTCAGTAGCCGGTACAGATCCCTGTCCTTCTCAACGAGTTGAGCAGGGAAAAGGTAAATATACTTTTAGATGAGAAGCGACATCTGCACAGCCAACGTATGGTAAGTTTTGAAATACTAAACTGTTTTACCAGTATTAATTATTAATCAATATTCGAGTTTTACAACGAGTTGTCACTGAAAATAATGCTTTCAAGCTTGTGAACAAAAAAATTAACACTGCACGAGCATATATTTTATTTTCCTATAGAATAACAGAAACACATAACAGTTTGCCAAGCCATGTAATTAAAAGCAATCCAGTAAATATGTTAAAGAATAGAATGTATAAATGTTACTTTGAGCTGTAACTTAAAAAAGGTATAAATCTAATTCCGTTTGATATCCTCTCTTTCTTTCACCAATTCTTTACCTCTGATATTCACTTTTTCCTTCCTATAAACTAGCCTTGAGTGGATATTCCGCTCTATTCTGGTTCAGAATTGTGTAATTATTCGTTTAGTTTCTGTATTTTACTTTATAAAGAACAAAGCTCAACTTTCTTGGAAAATTGGTTTATTTGAATATATTAAACACGATAAGAGCATATAGTTTCTGCTTTTGTATCCACACTAAGGTTCCTTTACCAAGTTATTTAGGTATTTTCTTTTTATGTGCGATAGTATTTTCTATGCACATTTTTAATGTTTTCTTCCAGTATGAAGCTTGAGAATCCTTTTTAATATACCTATTTCCATGACACAATAAAGAAATCATAAGGTCGTAGAGGAGTGAAGGTAATGTCTTTGAATTTAATTAAGTCTGTTGTTTAGATATTAACCAATCTAGAAATTAAAGTAAAAGATTTCATTTTTTGAGTACACAAAGTTAACCAGGAAATTAAATTGCATTTCTATGTTTATCAATTCGACAAAGAAATGCGTTCACCACTCAAGGTTTGTCAATTTACGAGAAATTTGTACATAACGCACGTTCTCTTAAAGTTGCAGAGGGAGGTTCAAGGTTTAAAGTTACATCATACTAACAAAAAATTGTTCATGTCTTAAAGTCTACAGATAATTAATAACGCCTTATACCTTTGTAGCTCAAGATTTGCAACAATTTAAGAAGTAAGCATTCCTTGCGAAGTTTAATATCCATATGTGCCTTTGGATAAATAGAGTTCTTAACTATGCATTTAAGTTATTCATTTATGACGAATAGTACTTTTCATTACTCATTTCTTTTATATTCGCAATTTTTCTAACAACTAATAGTTTGAGGATGGGTAAGCTAGTAAACGGTCGTCTTATTACCATTTTTGAGTAGATGAAACTTTATTCTTCATCCACCAGTATGAAGATTCTGTTAAAATTCGCTGATTTAAATTTTACTATAAATTTATGACAATGCACCGACCATTTATATTATCTTATATTTCATCCAATGAAATACATAGAATCTGGTGACTCTCACTCGACCATTGAGTAGAAGGTCTCCGCAAATGTGAGCTCCGTGAAGAGTGTTATACTTGGCTGTTGGAAGAGCTACAGCCCCTTCTATCTCCAATGCAAAGACTATTGTCAAATTACGTGGCCATTAACAAAGATTTATTTATCCTTGATAACTTCATGTTAGTCTTTCCCACCATTTCCTTACGTCCTTCACGTAGTTTTCTTTGCCAGCAGCTAATTTTTCAGGATATTACCCGAGCAGCTGTCATCATTCCATCTCTGGTAAGTGCGGGAATGCGGGAATTACCTCTCCAGGTTTGGTTCCAATTGGAGAGGATGTTTCTTACAACTTTCTACAATTCTAACACACACTTCTTCATTTTTTATTACATTATTTTGCCAAATATTCCGATTCCATACCACACCATATTTGACCACTGAGCGGGATAGGCGGTATATACAGGTGCCCAGACGGTTTAACTGTTTTGGAATTGTGTTCAGAGAGACCCCAAATAATGTATCTCTGCCTGATAACGATAAAAGAGTAAGATCAAACTAGTGACGTCCAGACTGCTCCCAAGATTTGAGAACAATGGCTCTTGCTGAAGTGATTTTACATACATCTGATTCCTCTGATAAAAGGGCTCATCTATACTTCTCTTAATTTTTTCTCGTTTGGCTCAAACAGATTCCTTTCTTAGGTAGTGCTGCTGCTGCTCTATGCTCTCTTAGAACTCTCTCCCAAAGAATAAAAAATATAGGAGGCAGCTCAGCTCCAGACGTGAGGCCACGGACGTGCAGGAGACATAGCTAGAAAAGGGACGTACGGTGCCAGCCTAACTCTTGTTTTGGGAGACTGTCTAGTGGTCCCTATCAATGAGAACATGGCGACCTCGCCAGATGAAGCATGGTCATCTACGAGCTGGGATCATGGCGTAGCAGATCAGTGGCCTATAACTGATCTTGCCCTTAGGCAGTAAACTTTCAGGAGAATATTTCCTCCCAAAAAGCATAATTTAAGGGGCTCTCCTCCTTCAGCGACTGAGCTCCTGAGATGGGTGTCTCTTTCGTAATTTCAACGAACTTCAAGGCTTAGATGGGGCGGTCTGGCCTCTGCATCAACTATCCAAAAATGTGGAGAGAAAAAGCAAAAACACTCCTTTCCAAAAATAAGAAAAAAAATACAACATTGAGAATATTAGGTCCCAAAATTTAGTGGCTTATTGGCGTCTTTCAAACCGCTGGTTTAAAACTATCAGGTAATCCAATCAACTGACGAAACACCTCTTTTTTTAACCCCAACATGATCAATTTTATCCGGAGTATATCTTAATTTTTTTTAGAGATCCGTAAATCTGTCCTTTTCTCGCAGGGAGCCTTCTGGGTAATGCACTGATCATTTACAGAGTATTATATTAAATTATATTTGGCAAACCAAAGTCACACCAGTGCGGGTGACCACACAGTCTACATTGAAATATGTAAAAGGGGCATTCTACGCCAGGAAACCTCTCTAAACCTCTTTATTATTGAGGATATTATTAAACAACTGGACGATAAGGAGGTAACCATGTTTGGGTGTGTACTGATGAAGGATGGACGGATCTCGAGAATGATCCCAACAGTCTTCGTTACGGTGTAATTAGAGGGGTTCCATAAGTCGGTACCTGCTTACTAGTGTTGCTACAGTCTGAAACCATTCGTACCATTACCCCTATAAATATTTACACCACCACTGCTTTGGACAGGTACGTAAATTACAATGACGTGCAAAATATGCCAACCTAAATTTACTTACCTTCATCCGGCGCCATGTAAGATAAATCTCTTTAAATTTGTTCTAAAAAAGGGCCTTTAATACCAGAATGTTGACCATATTTTGTAGAAAGATTTTGGCAAGATAGTTCTGCCTGGTCTGTGCAAATGAGCTCCTAGTCCTCTTATGATTTAACAAAGCTTCATAAACCTTTGGCCAGTCTAGCATACGAGCTCGGTAGCACCCGTTCTTATATGCTCTGACTACTATCTAAGTCTACGCTTTGCCCCACGTTACTCCTTGTCGAAAAACAGAAAGCAGTTACTAATAAGTAAGAGTTTGCTCCCTTACTTCTACCTAAATTCTGAGGCGACTCAATGAGTGGTCAATCTCCTCTCCAGGAGGAGAAATCTTTGACGCCAAATACGCCCAACCAACCGAAAACCAGAAGCAAGAGGTCTAGTAAGACCTTGATAGAAACAGCGGTATCGTGCTCGTACTACGGCCAAATTACCTTGCAGATCTATCACCGAGCATCCTATGGTTATTCCAATAAGAAACTCTATTTCAAAGATGGCTCTGATATGCCCTTTCCTTCCGTGGAACTGCTTTGGACTTCAGGTTTACTGGGAGGGGGCGCAGAGGCTTGTCCTATCCTATTCTAGCTTAGCTGTCTGTCATTATAAGACCATTTGAATGTAACCTCCCCATACACTCACAGGGTAAAACAGTTTAATCACTCGTCTACTGTGTGATGGGAGCTGGCCTTGTGAGTGAAGAATTGACATCCAAAATAAGACCCAATTCCATTTTTCTCTCATACTTCCATTTTGGTTTCAAAAGTACAATTCCATCTAATGGGTGGTATTATTTTATCTTAATTTGTATAAGTCAATATTGGATACAGCGTAAAAAGATTGTAAATGGTACAAATAACTCTCAGGAACCATAGAAGAAATAGAGAAATAAGAAAACAAAGGCAGGTGGCCAATATAGTGAAAATAATGAAAACTCTTGAGATCAGATGGGCATGACGCATTAATGGAAGAAACAAAGCCAGATGGACATAAAAATACAAAACTATGTGGGTCTATTTATGAAGATACACAAAAGACAGCCTCGCATTAGGGTTGATGAGTAAATTCACTCAATGGTATCCGTGCAGTTTCAGTCTCAATCGTGCTTTGGATCATGATCGGGGGAATCCTTTTGGAAAGACCGTTAATAAGCAGATGGATACCATGAATTAATAAAGACTTACAGCTCAGAGTACCTAAGGTAACTTATCTTTAACCGATCATTTTTTGGTTGATTGTTTCCATAAACAATGGAAACAATCTTTCTTATATTTCTCTGAGAGAAATAAGAAATAAGAAAGATACGTTTAATTATTTCTCATAGAGAATTTCTGATCAATATAATTCCATCAAACTTTATTATCATGATATTTATCTTCACTAGTCCTCCCCGATTGTCATATTATTATTTGTTGATTGTTTAAATACGAGTAGATTTTATATTCACTAGTTCTATTTTTCATAACTAAAACAAAGTAGTTATCTGTGGGGTAGATTGTTTTTATTAGTCTTTTGCGCTCATCTTTACATCATTCTACTTATGGAAAAACCTCTACACGTAAATTTACATAGATATTATTTGAATCCAAATACAAACTTACACATGGCATTCTGTGACTCACATTCTTTAGTATAAATTCAACATTCACTTTCTTTTGTGTTAATATTTACATTCTGTTTCTCTACGCAAATAAAATTTTTCTCGATCAGTAGTTCTAAGCAGGAGGCCGTGTGGGCCACCTGGACCGTGGCGAATTATGGGGAGCACAGAAAACTTGGAATATTTTGGGAGGGGTCCATAGTTAAATGAATGCGTGTCATCGAACTTCCTGATCTTCCTCGCTGTTATATTATATTTTACTTTTAATAACATTAAATTACAGTATGTAATTAAGATAGGTTTGGAGATTTACTTTTATAAGTTAGTTAAATTTTATTATTGCATTATTATAGTAATAAGATAATTAGCTCACATGGATTGATATTTCATCTTTAATGCTTAAGAAGACAAGGGACCAACTTTCAACCTTGACGAAGTGTCATACACGTTCAATTGTTTTCATATTTTTCACCAATGCTTCACTAATTCGGAGATTTTGACTGCGACCCGGCGTATACTCCGTATGTTATTGATATAAGTGTATAGTTCAATCCATCAAATCCCAGTGATAAAAATAGGTACCAGTCTTTTAACGCTCAATTACAGAAATTAAAAAATAATATTGCCTGGTCTTATTTAACATTTTATTTGCTTCATAAGTGAGGTTTTTTTAATTTATTAAGCAGTAAAATTTCTAAAATTAAATTGTTTACATATGAGAAACACTTAAGTGCCGCCATTTTACCTTTGCATTGTTGATCCCAACCACTCTTCTAATATTCGTTGTAAAAGGTAAGAAATCCTGAAATTTTCAATACACTTATTTTTAAATGTTTATGGATAATAAAATAATCATAAATTCTTAACAAATGCAATTATATTTCGAATAATGGCTCATATATTTCACTGTTCATTTGATAATGAAATTGCTGGTGCAACCTTGGGAAATGTTTCTATATGAATAAAGTAGAGAATGTTAGTTATATTTATAAATTTAAATTATCATGACATAAAGGCCGCTGTTAAACTTATAAGTAATAATATATGCATAAATATAAATTATAGACGTATTTATTTTTTTAGTTGTCCTAAGGAAAGAATTATTGAGCTCATAGAAAATAGTGATGAAGAAAACGAAATTCTTGAGGATGACGGCGATCTGCAGAGGATGTACATCAAATATTGTAACATTCGTTATGCTGCCTCCTAATTACGGTGGAAAAACAAATGAGAATTCAGATGAAGGAAATGATAGAAACTTGAACTAACTAACGGCGTCACAACGTAAAACAGAGTGCCCGAAAAAAAAGTAAGCAAGCCTTCAGGCTCAAAGAAAAGCAAGGTAAAACAGTGGAGATCAAATGAGAAATTTTTATAAGTCATCGATCTGAATGTGATGAAAAGGCAGACCAGTTTGCTAGCCTTTCAATAGTAGATACAAGTGAATCCGTCTTTACAGATGAGATAATAACTCTATTAGTGGAACTGTCCAATAAATATGCACGCCAACGTTACCATTCTCTCTATGTTACGCAAGAAGACATGAGAGTATGTACATTGCAATTCTTCTTTTAACTGGATATCTTGCCCTAAAAACATATTAAAATATTTTGTGAGATAAAGCAGGATGTTATAGGTTCGGTTAAGAGAAGTATCAGATTTGTAGAAATTCACCAGTATCTCCATGCTTGCGATAATTCAGTCCTAATTTTAGTTGACCTAACTAAATTTTTCTTGATAATTTTAAAAAAGGTCTCGTCAGACGAAATATCAATTGATGACACAATGGTACCATATTATGGTAGGCATAGGCGTAAACAACATATTTATGGAAATATATTGATTTTAGTTATAAAATATGGTAAGCACGCACTACTTTATGATATCATATATAATTAATTCGTTATCAGGGAATAAAGGCAAATCCACTGGCTGATCAGCAGATATATACTCCTTGTGCTTCTGCTGTATTACAACTCCTTTCCACCTTGCCAAGCTGTGCATGCTATAAATTGTCCTTTGATAATTTCTTCACAAGTTTTGATCTTATATATGAACTTAGTTAAATGGAACATTTTGTTAGAGAAAATATAAAAGTAAAACAATAGAAAATTGTCCATTATAGCAATCAAAACAAATGAAAGAGAAAGAGAGAGGTGCACTATAAATGAACACATCATGTGAACTTGCAGTTGTTAGGTGGTGTGATAATAATATTGTTAATTTGACATCAAATTCATATGATATACACCAAATTTCTTCTGTAATTACAGTTGATTGGGTTTATAAAAAGAGAACAAAAATTACTGTTTCCCGTTTAAAGGTTGTATCAATGTACAACATATTTACGGGAGTGTTGCTAGATTTGATCAAAATGTTACCAGTCAGAGAATTTCTTTCAGGAAGGAAGAGTGAGGGTTTCATTTATTTGCGTTATGAATTGATAGACCTTGGAAAATTTATCAAGCAACAACAGAGGAAACAACTACGTATTATGACTTCCGCTGTAATATAATTCAAGCGTACCGCTATCAAGGGAAATACAGTAGTATCCTCCTAAAATAAACACAATGTAACTTATTAGTTCGGTCTAAGGTTCATATGTTTAATCGCACAGACAATAGTTTGGACGAGTAATAGAATCAAGTTACATTAGCACTCATTGTGCGCTTTTTCACAGGGGAACATAAATCCAGTGCAAGAAATGTAAAGTCGTACACCAAATTCATTGTTGGTATGTGTTTCATAATAAGTAGGTAATATAACAGCCAGTGTTCCCAGGAGTACCTAGAGATACCTCACATTTAACTTTGAAAATATTATGTCATTAAAACTTTTTTCTAAATAAAATAGGCTTGGAATCGTAGTTTTAATCGGTAGCCAGAATGTCGCCTCAATATCTTCAAAATAAAAGTTTAGGCTTTGATGGGTTAAGTTTAAACTTTGAATATTACCAGAGGTAAGTGGTGTTTAAGCAGCATTAGTCATAGAGTTCAATGTAATGCTAGATTAATTCATTAGACTCCATTTTAAGGTAAATTACAGTGACACAGGATCAGAAATCAGGATCCTTCATACGTTGGAGGGTGTCAATGATTAAGTTTTAATTGATATATTTTTAAGTTAAACGTAAATAAACAAAGTCTGGGACCTAAATGTCGCGTTCCCTCACTTATTCTGATTTATGTCCTTACGACTTTGAAAACTTTCAATAATTCCCGGAGTAACCTTGGGAGGACCTTGGCAATTCTATCATTTGAAAGAGAATGAAAACACCTTAAGGTTCAAATTTCGTTAGAATCAGCCGAATAGTTATAATGCTATTGCCCCAAAAACCTAATTTCCTGGCTAACCTTGGGTGACTTTGGCAATTATATTATTTGAAAAGGAATGTAAAACAATAGAAGGGTTTTAAATTTCTTTAGCATCAGCTGAATAGTTATGATGTTATTGCCAAAAGATCTAATTCCCGGACTAACCTTAAGAGGTCCTTAGCAATTATATCGTTCGAAAGAGAATGTAAAACAATCTAATGGCTTCAAATATCGTTAGAATCAGCTGAATAGTTATGATGTTATTGCCAAAGCAAAATAATTCCCTGGATAACCTTTGGGGGGCTTTGGCAATTATCTCATTCGAAATATAATGTAGAATTGGCTAAACTGTTACAATGTTATTAAAAAAAAAGAAAAACGTGGACTGACCCACCGACCGACCGACAGACATAAAGAGATGTATAAAAGTTTATTAAAAAGCAAAACTAAATTATATTAAAATATATTTTTTGGAAATTAAAATGGCGGGCCCTGACCTTTTGTCATACTTCATTTATGGAATTGGAAAAGTGAAAAAATCGTCACCCTAACTGCATAGTCTAGAGTAGTATAGCATAACACATTAGAACATAGTATAACATAGCAAATTATTGCATAGTGGTGCTTATCATATTATATCATAGTATAACATGGCATAGTATATATTGCATAACATAGTATAATATAGCATAGGATAGAAAACATAGTATAGTAAAGTATAGTATAGTACGAGGGGCAGTCAATAAGTTTTGGAAATCAGTAGAGCAAAACAGAGGAAGGGAAATGGCTATTTGTGGGGGTGTTAGGACAAGTTATGACAAGTCAAGACCTGCAGCCACACGCTCCTACCTCGTCTATTTAAGAAACACTAGCTGATCGCAGATCATCAACAAGAGAGAAGGTTGAGCACCGTGCAGTGATCAAATATTTGACCAAGGAAAGCAAGAATGCAAAAGAATCCCATGAACGCATGGTTGCAGTGTACACCGACACCACCCCTTCCTATGCAACCATTGCTCGCTGGAATAGTGAGTTCCGCCATGGTTTTGAGGTCCCTTGAAGATGTCTCCCGTCCAGGACGCCCTTCAGATGTGACCAACAAGGACAATGGGGCCCGTGTGGAGAGGAGGATCCTCGAAAATCGACGGATGAAGGTCGAAGAAATCAAGCGATCACTTGGAATATCACATGGAAGTGTTATCAACATCATCCACGACAATTTGGCCATGACCAAGGTCTCTGCCCGCTGGGTCCCTAAAAACTTCACGCCCCATGATCAACTTCAACGTCGTCAAAGTTCGTAGGAGCTGCTGCTTCTTTACAACCAAGACTCGGCGGGATTCAGGTCACGCATAGTGACAGGTGATGAAACGTGGGTCCATCACTGGGATCCCATGACCAAGCTCAAAAGCATGGCCTAGGAAGCACAGGGGCTCTCCGACCACCATCAAGTTTCGGACCCAACCCTCAGCCGGGAAGATCATGGCCACCATCTTCTATGATTCTGAGGAAGTGATGATGGTGGACTATGCGCCTCGTGGAAGGACCATCACAGGCCAATATTACGCTGAGGAACTGGCTGGGTTGAAGAAGTGCATCCGTCAGAAGCAGCGCGGCAAGTTGATACGCGGTGTCCTGCTCCTCCACGACAATGCACCTGTCCACAAGAACAGAGTTGCACAAGCTGCCCTGTGCGAGTAGGGATTCGAGGAGCTCAACTATCCCCCCTACATTCCAGATCTGGCCCCTATGACTACTTTTTATTTCGCCAGCTCAAGGCTGCACTGCTTGGACGCCAGTTTGGTGACGATGAAGATGTCCAGCTCGCCGTCCAGGAGTGGATTGAAAAGCAGTCGGTAGATTTCTGGTTGTCGAGAATTCGAAGCCTCAGGGACAAGTGGCGCAAGTGCATTGAATTCGAGGGTAGTTATATTGAAAAATAATAAAACACTTTTCCTCATATCTCGTTTCCTTATATCCGAATTGCAAAACCTAAAAGACTGCCCTTCGTATATGGAGTATAGTATCTTCTAGAATATTGTAACCTAGCCTAGCATATCCTAGTATAGCCTAGTATTGTCTAGAATAGTATAACATTTTATAGCATACCCTAGTATAGTCTTGAATAGTAGCTCAGCAAAACCTAACTTACCGTGAGATAGCCTCCCATAATATTGCCCCAACTAGCATAATTAAGGCTAACATAGTATAGACTAGCCTAGATTGCCTAAATAGTAAATCCTGTCTAGCCTAGCCTAGCATATTATATAATAGCATAGCATAGTATGGCCTAACCTATTATTGGATAGCCTAGTCTAGCCTAGCCTAGTATAACCAAGTCTAGCCGATGATTACCTATAATAGTATATAAGTTACCATACTATACTCTAGGGTAGCTAGCATAGTATATCCTAGCCTTACATAGTATATTATGACTTAGCTTAGACTAATCTAGCCTATCATGGCAAAGAATGTATAGTATGGTCTATCTTAGCCTAGAAACCATAGTTAAGCCTAGCCTAATATAGCCTAGTACAGCCTAGCATATATAGGATAATAAGCTAAGCATAGTATAGCCTAGTCTAGAATAATATAGTAAAGCATAACCTAACCTAGTTTAGTTTAACAAAGCATTGTCTAGCCAATCCTCGTATAGCCTAGGCTAGCTTAGCCTTTCAAAGCCTAGCATATTATAGCCTATCTACTATATCCTACCTTACCCTAATCCAGCTTAGCATAGTATAGTATAAGTATAGTAAAACCTAGCCTAGAAACGTATAAACTAGTCTAGCCTAGTATATAGCCTAGCTAAGCATAGTATATCCTTTCTATTCTAGCATGGTGTATCTTTGCATAGCACACCCAACCATAGTCTATCCTAGCCTACCCTAGTCTATACTAGCTTAGCAGAGTACACTATAATCTAGCCTAGTCTAGCGTGGTATAGTCCAGCATACCTTTGTTTAGCCAAGCCTAGTATATCATAGCATACAATGGCCTAGAATAGCATAGTATACCCTAGTGTAGCCTAGTATATACTTGCATATATAGCCTAGCATAGTATATATTAGAATAACCTACCTTAGTATAGTATACCTGAGCCTGTCACAGTATATCCTAGCCTAGCTTGCCTAGCAAAGTATAACCTAGCCTTGCTTAGCGTAGCCTAGAATTGTATATTAAAAATTAGTCTAACCTAGCTTAGCTTACCCTAGTTTAGTATAGCCTATACCTTAGCCTAGTTCACTGGAGCCTAACCTAGTAAATTCTATACTATCCCAGCCTCTGACTAGCATAGCCTAGTATAGTATATCATAACCTACCTTACCCTACCCCAGCCTAGCCTAGTTAGTATAGTATAGTATATCATAGTATTGCCTAGCCTAAACTAGACTATTAGATCTTAGACTAGGGTTTCATAGCATACATAACATAGCCTAGCCTAGCCTACCCTAGCAAAGCCTCTCTTATCCTAGCCTGGTATAGCAAAGACTAGCCTAGGGGAGCCTAGCTTAGTATATTATAGCCTAACCTAGCATAACATAGCCTAGCCTAGTATAGCTTAGCCTAGCTTAGCATAGCATCACTTAGCCTAGGATTAACTATACTATACTATTATACCCTAGTCAAGCTCAGCTTATTAATGTCTAGCCTAACATACTATATTCTATCCTACATTATATCTTAGCATAGCTTAGCATAGTATAGCCTAGCCTATAATATCCTAGCATAGCATAGCCTATTCTAGGCTTTTCTAGCAGAGTATAGTATATTATAGCCTAGTCTAGTGTAGCAGAGTATTGGCAGAATAGTTATGATATTAGGGCCAAAATAAAATAATCCCCGGGATAACCTTGCAAATCCCGAGTAAATAACAAAACAAATGCTATACATATTCTTATTATTAATACCCTAGGAGACATTTTACAATCAAAGATAATTATATTTATTAGGATTACAGGCCAATTATATTTAACATATATAAGTTCTCATTAATTGGCAACTCATTAACTAATTTACTGACTAATTTTGTTTTTATTTTTCGTAATATTACCCATCGAATCTGAGAAAAAGAACTGCCAACAGTATTCTGTTTCATATTTATTTTACGGAATTATTCCATCTCAAATAATGTGAGGAAGCTAATGCGTCCTTTATGCATGGCATTACTCTCAAAATCATGAAACCATCTAAGATTCAAAATCATTTATATATGAAACACCAAAAAAATAAGAACACACTAGTTGAGTAATTTCAGAAACTGTGTGACAATTTCCAAGCAAGAAAAACATTAGATCAGCTTTTTACCAAAGAGATACAAAAGAAGGATAAAGGTTAGGTGGCCTTCTAAGAAATTTCGAAAATAACCGCCGACGCTGGAAACCACATAACACAGGAGAGATCGTAAGTTACCGGCAGTGTCCATTATATTTTCAAGAGTAATAAATCTAAATCCACGGGATATAATTAATGTCATCTCACTTTGTAATCATTATCAAAACGTATTGATAAAATTGCTGTCGATGTTGAAAAAACAACTATTCTTTCAAATTCAAGTCAAATCGTTTACCATTAAGTTTGACGACTCTACTTAGAATGGATAATTAGGCTATGCTATTGACATATGTTAGGTTTCTCGATGAAGATCAATTAAGAGAAGAAAACCTTTTTGCCAGAAGTCTTGACACAGATACTAGAGGCGCAACAATTTTCGAAGATGTTTTAACCTATTTCAAAGAAAATAATATTCTCCCTGGGAATATAGTGGTTCGGAAACCGATGGTGCTCCATCAATGATTAAAAGGAACAAAGGCTGACTTATTTTGTATCTACTACGTGATATACCGGCAACATTTATTTGCTAAACATTTGAGCGGACGTCTGCACTAATCCCTTGTTATTGTAATGAAAGCTGTCAACTATATCAAATTAAGTGCTCTTAAAGACCTCCTTTTGCGTGAGATTTTTTACGAAAGTGGAGAAGAGTTTAAACGCCTTGTAATACATACAGAATTTAAATGGTTATTTAAAGGGAATTGCCTTCGTCGCTTTGTAGAACTTTAGAATTCGGTTATTTCGTTCATAAATAGTAAGCAACTCGGAGATACATATTTTACTTATCACATATATTTGCTAAACGTAATATATTCACTAAGAAGCTACAGGGTAAACAATATGATTTGGTATTATGCAAAAAGTTTGTAACAGCTCGAAATTAATATCGGACGTCGTGAATTAGAGCTGTTTCCATGTCTAGACTCAATTAGCAATAAGCTGTATGGCAATGATCTTTCTGTTTAGGTTGAAGATTTGTTAAAATGCATGAAGATATGCAATCTCACTTAAAAGACTTACTGGAAATTAATATATCGTTTTGGGCAATGATTCTTTTTAAATTTGAGGCCACTACATACTTCCTTACATGGGGATCTTATTGAATTACAGAATGATGAGGTTGCTAATGCTCGATTCAAAAGAAAGAAACATAATATACGTGAGGAGGAATAAATATAACGAAGACAAGCAGACGCTAGTTTGTTTATACAGCGTCAACCATTACGTTCCAGATGGACCAAGACTCCCCTCCCCCTCCCTTTACCACGCTGCGCCAAGACCCTTCGAAGTCACTCGCAAAGAAGGATTTCGGTCAGCAAATTTGGTAATTTACGAGACTGGTGATGTAGTCCGTTAATATAAACATGGAAGGGTGTGAGAGCCTTTAGAATCAAAATCTAGCTGCCTAAGGCTTCGTCGGCAGAAAATTTATAAACAGGCTCACTGTACACTCAGATTCTTTATGCCTATTTTCACCAAATAGACGAAATCTCACCTTATCCGTGTGTAAACCTGAAGCTGCGAAGAGTCACCGCGTTGAAAATTTAGGCCTTAGAAGAGGGGCTTAAATCTGGGCTAGTAAGGGTTTGCCCCTCCTAAACTGCCTCGCCTCCCCTCCCCCCAGGGGATAATTGACGTATATATAGTTCGATCTTGTGAATTTGAAAGAAGAATCCGTGGAGCCTTGGAGGTAAGAAGGCGAGTTCCTGAGTCAAACAGGGAATAAAGAATGACGAGGCTGTTCCTTCGGTCGTTTAGAAGAGCAGACCAGTGCTATCGATACCAACTCTTGTAACTTTCTCGTCCCGAAAAAATCATTTATCTCAATTTAATAAAAAAGCAGAGATACCCTTTACCATTGAGGAAAACTAAAGTGAATTCCCATTCGAGAAAAAGATTCACATCTTGGTTGTCTGTTCATGGAGAAGCCAGAATTGGTAACACCAGATTCGGGATAACTTTCATTTATCCAAGATCCCCTCACTTACATCGCCAAGTCGAAAGAAGCATCGTCACACGCCTCCAACTAACCCCTAGAGAAGCATCAGCTGTTTTCCTGAAGCACCACCCCACGCTAGCCTCACCTCAGCGAGGAAGTCTCCAGTCCATCTCGCCCCAAAACTCCTCAGCGAGGAGGCTCATTTTCAAGGTCACCCAATTATTGACACAAATCTGAGTTAAAGATAAAACGAATGCAAAATTTATTCATTTTTGTTATTTTCCATCCCGTCCGAAAGAATATTCGAAACAAAACTATTTCAATCTGCTAGTCGTAACCAGACTATTTCAATTTCAAATGACTTAAGAACTTGTATTAATTGAGCTTAAATCTTGTGTATTAGAAGGGAATTTTGCGTCAACCATCCCGTTTTACTCATTTGTAGTGTTAATTTTTATTAGACCCTCTAGCTATAGAATTAGTGTAATTAAAAATTTAATATTTCGTTCTTTTATGGGATTAAAAGTATATTTTGTCGGAGTTATTTAATTAGATCCACGAACGCATCACTGGCAATAGATATATTATAATACGAAACCTCCCTGGTTAAATAATTAAAGTAGAGCACTCGACCGTAAAAAATGACAATATAAAAGATCAGTGATATTGCTATGAAATATCCATTGCTCTGTGAAAAATCTGTTTATGTAATTGCTTTCCAACTTCCTATCTTGTTGAAGCTGGCTTCGTCTGTCTTTGACAACTATTGAACCTGATATTATGTTTTAGTTTTTTCGTATTTGGTATCTATTATTAAATCTCTTAAATATTGACTGCAATAATGTGATATGTTTTTGTGAAAAGAAGGTTTATATTATATAGCTGGTTGATATTTAAAACATTAAATTTAGAAATTTATTTGGAAAAATATTGGCTACGTAAATAGTAAAATGAGCATTTGTGGACGTAAAAGACCTAGAGTGGGACACCAAAATAATCATTAAATAAAAGGGGGCCATGAATAGAAAATGGTTAAGAACCACTGCTATAGATTGTTACCGAAGGACAGGTTGAGTCAAAAGTGTACCACTGCATGTTATTATGAAATATATCACAAGTTTTCTTAAATTCCTACCGCCTTTTCTCTTGTTTATCTGGTAGGTGTGTTATATTCTTACAATTGTTGCCACAAGGATTAGAGAATTAAATATTCTATCAAGAGGCTGTTATCAATATTATCGGATTTGATAAGTGCTGCTAAAAAAGGTTCTCCATAACAGAAATCCCACTCCTATTTCATTATAAAGGTTTGCTCGTATTGATGTTTTCTGACACTTTTTCTCTTTTTCTCGTCTCTTAAAATATTTGAATATTACGGATGTTTTCCACTATGATTCGACTCTCTATAGATTGCTGGCTTGTAATAATACCATATAAATAGGATAAGACTATTCTGTAGAATTTTATGTTTCTCCTCAGCGGTATTATGGAAAAAATAGAACTTTTTTTCTGTCCGTGTAAATCAGAGGTCCCCAAACTTGTTAGCCCATTGACCCCCAGGCATGTACTTGAAAATAAATAAATGGAAATTAAGTTTATGTTCCAATTCTGAGGTATTTCAATAAGGAAAACTTCAAACCAAACTCTACGAAACTGTTGTTTCGTGTTCCCCTGCTTTGTAAATATTAAATGGAGATTAAATATGAGAGAAAAAAAAATCGGTTTATTGTCATTACAAGCTCAAGACCTTGACAGTTTTAGTCAATGTCTCGGTAATTTAGATTAAAAATTGAAACTGCTTAGGATGGTCCGTAATTGATTCTATCATTATTTTAAATTCTCTTACGAATGTCTTCTTTTGACCCCCCAAATTTAAATTGATCCACCATATCATTATTCACCCCCCTTTTTCGACCCTCATGTACTCATAAACCTCTAGAATACTCTCACCGACGCTCAAGGGGTCGATATCAACCATTTTAGAGCCTTCTGGTGTAAATCAAAATGGATGCCATGTTAGAAGAAGCAAACATAACAGTACTTTCGTGGTACATGTGTCTCAAAATAAGCGTTATATTAATAATAATTTAGCCAAATATATTTAGAATTTGGGGGAGTGACTTATGCAAAATGTTGCTAAGTGTTCATACATAACCAACCCATCCAAATTTCAACATTTCTCTCGGTTAATCAAAATCGATCCAGTCGTTAAAAGCTAAATTTTACTAAATAGTTTCCTATTATGTCGCATAATTTTTATATGCTTTCCTTTTTAAACTTCTTTTTATTTTTTATTGTCTTACGTATTTTTGACAAGCTTATTCTTATGTTTTTATTATTTTGGAAAGGAAATATATATTTTTAATTTCTTTCATTCTCTTTCTACCTCTTTCGCCTTTTCCAACTCCATGCTGACGGGACTCAGCGCCCCGTCTGGCCCCAGATTAGCCTATTTTCTTTTTCTGATACCTTGTCTTCTTACCCTGCTACCTCACTTACCGTACAACCTCACACACAATTTTCTCTGGTAGGCCTCTAATTTCGCAGGGTAGACACCGACCAGCTTCCTCTTACCTAGCCATCCCGGATCGCGGCTAGGGGGAAAGGGAAGGGGACGCCTCATCCCCTCTTAGCTCCAGTTTGGGGTGGTGGATTTTTTAACAACCTGCCTCAATCCCACCATCAACTTCCTCGCATTCCCTCTCTCTCTCTCTTTTTACTGTCTATCAACTTTACGCCCAACCTAAGGTGAAGCCGCCATGCTGATGCGCTGCCTGACCACCGAAGCGGAGGAGTGGGTTTCAATGGTGTCTGCTGGCTTTTAAGGCATCATATTTTACCCTTGGACATGGGCTTTTCAACCCGGTGATTAGCATTTGCATCCCGTAGTAATAAAGGGTCCCAATGCCCAATGATGAATATTTAGCTCCTCTTTTCCCCCTTTTACCATCGTTGGATCAGCTTAACAGCAGAAAATGAGGTTCCTTCACCTGTGCCCCTCCAAACTTCTCTTACTGGAGAGGAGACTTACTCCCCTCCTAGGCCTACGGGTGCAGTGGACTCCCCTCACCCCCGTCTCTGAAGGCGCCATTGGGCGACTCCATCTCTTCTTCAGCGGCAAGAGGATTGCAGGTGACTCAAAATTGACCGCTCCCGGTGTGAGTGGCTCGATAGTGCCTACAAGCTTAGAGAGGGCCAGAGCTAACAAGGCCAATCAGCCGATGCCCCTTAATGGCCTGCTGGCATGCAAACAGAGTAAAAGGAGGGTGTCAGCGTACCTGTCCCCTCTCTTTCCCGAAGGTCCAGTTTGCCGGCATTAGAAGAGACGAAAGGAACCTCGAATGGGATCCCTGATGACTCGGATAGGAAATGACCAGAATGAGGACCCCTTAAAATGGACATGGTCCAGGAAGTAACCCAGCCCCAGACGGCAGGATCATCCACGTGGTTGAACCCGGGATTGGTGGCAAGCACCGAATCTGAGTCCGCGCTTGTGCAAGCTTTACAGAGGGCTCGGGCCCCAGAGGACTCACAGGAACCGGAGGGATCTTCTCCTCCAGTTGATGCTATACAACAGGCAAGACCTTCTCCATTTCAGAGAAGGATCTTGTTTTTGGCCTGTCTATCTGGCTTAAGGGTTCCTCCTGGAGGAAAGAAGCGAGTACGTTCCTCAGTCTCCTTTACTTAAAACATAAGCAACAGGAAAATGACTAAAAAGATTCAGGTCTCCTCTCCCTCTGCGGGAGCCCCAGGAACGGACGGGCCAACTGCAGTTTCAGTAACGGACCAAGCCGAGATTGGCATGTCCGGATCCGGTGCTCTCCCGTGAGGTGGCCGGGAGTCCCAGACAAAGACCAAAGTTGCAAGTGCGCAGAGAAGAGCCTAGATTACGTTGGGGCTCCTCATTCATAGACTAGCTGGCGTTTTCGAGCTTGCTGATTTGAAACGCTTCGTGTGGTTATTTCAACTGATGGCTTCACGTTGGCCAAATATAACATGTTCCATCAGAGAAGGGGACTAGCTATTCGGATTGGTAGAAAGCCGAAGCTGAGCCGTTTAAGACGGCAGCGTTTTGGCAAATGCGTCGGATCCTTCCGAGGTGGCTGTGATTAGTACTCTATATGACACTTGAAGGCACGCAGGCGAGTGTGACGCCCACTCTACTATGAACTTTGTGAAAGGAGTTTATACGAGAAAACCTGTAGACTACTCTACATATAACATCACATTAGAGCTTCTCGACCAAGAAGCGTTCAAGGTCGAACGTGTAATGAGAAAACTCTTTTAGTCAGTGTGTGTAGGTTGATATCACTACCGAGCGAAAGCCTTCTTCCCACGGGCGCCTAGGTGCTACTACTGGGACCGCTTAAGACACATGCATTGCTCCTGAAGAAATGCAAATTCGGGGTTACCCGAAGTATATGTAAGTTGCTCCAAGGCCGCACGGATAAGTCCAAATCGTGTATTGCCAAGTATGACAATTTTGGAGAGACCGGCGATGGCTTCTTCAAATCAATGTGGTGCGTGTCTCCTTGAAAAGAAAATCCTGGCCTTTCAGGCCCAGGACTGTCTCTCATTTTGAGAGGCTACATACTTGGCCTTGACGCGCTCGGGGCTGCCTAGGACGTCTTATGCCCCTTCAAGCATACGAGCACGGTCGTTTCTGCACCCATTTGGAACCCTTATGCGGTTTTTACCTAACCCGTTCACGTCCCCTCGTAGAGCAGGTGGCACAAAGGGTTTCACAGCCAGTTCCGGTCAAGACCAGTTCTCCCCCCCCTCACCTACTTTGACCGTTTCATGTAAAGTGAAACCACCTCGTGATTCCACCGAGTCCTTAGACTAACAGGAGGTAAAACCTATGAATTTAGTGGTGAGGGGGTCTTCTGGGGTTCATTAGGCTGCTCCAAGAAAGGAGGACAGCACCACACGCGATTTGGCTCATACGCCCGCTCCAGTGCTAGGATGGGTCATTCAAAGAGAGTGAATCCTCCAAAGGATGGACCTCGGCCCCCAAAGCCGCTCCGACTGCCTCGCCTAAGGTTTTGAGTTCGTAGAGTGGAAAAGACTCGCATGGCGAGCCCAACATTCCCCGATAAGTCCTCGAATGCAACAGTGCCTTCTGCGCATTGTCCAACCAACAGCGTCCAGAATTCTGTATCTGGGAAACCTACGGCCAATCACGTGAGAATCTCCTATTCGAAGAAGGCCAACTGGGAGGAGTTGCATACGCTCGTCGCGTCGCGTTTTCCCTTAGCTCTCTTTTTACAGGAGACCATGATGGGCGCGACAGCACGACCAAGGGATGTAGGCAGACAAGAGGATGCCCTATTTACACCTGGCATGATGTTTCCATCCTTCATTTTGCTCAAAATACATCCTTTCAGGTTATAGTTGTGCAGCTGCACCTGAATAGGAGGTATAGTGTTATTTCTACATACATACCACCGTCAGACGACTGCGACGCGGGGGACTTCCGCCAGGTCGTGTAACGGTTTCCGAGGCCCATTATTTTGATCGATGATTTGAATAGTAGACAGTGCCTTAGGTGAGGTTACTCGATAAATCCCTGGTGTCAGGACCTTGCCCACATGATCGTAGAGCATGAGATAGGTATTCTAATTGTGGATGAGTTTAAGCATCAATGCCCAAGAACCGCTTTATTTTTCTGTGTCGATATCTCTTTGTGCCCTGAGATGCACAGCCTGATTTGGGTGGGTAGGAGTCGATGACCTCCATGGCAGTGATGAGTTTTTCATTGGAATATCAGTCTTTGGGCTGCTACCGCCTGAGAGCCCGACAGGGTAGTGCTTGGCGTGGGCCTGGTGGTCCGCATTTCAGGAAATCAGTGATTTCTCTCTCTCGTTCGTGGAGTTTAGTCCGGTAGATGAGGCCGTTGAGTTCTTCTCCGGCAACCTAATCGACGTGGGTCTAACAAATATTCCTAGACCGTTTGGCGATTTTGCAGGCTGACGGCCCTTAAACAAAAGCTTAACACCTAATTGCGCTATAAGCACCGCCCGAATGATTTCACTGTCTGTGAAATACTCCCAGCTAAGGCTACGTTCCAGTATGTTTCGAAGCACGCCAGTTGCTTTTCCTGGGGTGTAAACGTGTCTTGCGTTAAGGGAAAAACCCCTCTAGCAGAGGTGTGTAATCGAGTCAAAAGGATTGGGGCAAGTTCTCGCAGGAACCCTCATCCAGTTCTCCAGGATAATGGGACCACAATTTTGGAGCCCATGTCCGTGGCGGAGTCCTTTGCAACCGCTTTTACCGCATTCTCTTGTTGTAAGCTGCTCCGCCATCATTCTTTACGCGCCCTGATGTCGTAGAATGCCGCAAATGGTACTTTTCTTCCAGAAACGAACAACCCTTCAACGACAGGTTTACTTTAAGCGAGTTGTGTTCCGCTCTCGCTTATTTGGTAGGCACCGCCCCTGGTCCAAACAATGTCCTGTGCGCTATACATCGGTACCTGGGTGAGCCGAACATGTCGTTTCTTTTAGCTTTGTTTAACCTGATCTGGGTGGAGGGTATCTTCCCAAACTCTTGGCGAATCATTACTGTGCTCGCTTTTCGCAAACCGGGTAGAGATCACTCTACCCAGGCCGGTTTCTACCAATCTCTCTAACCTCCTGCATGCGCAAGTTGATGGACAGCGGAGTCATCTGTCTTCTGCACAGTGGAGCTTTCGCAAGTTCCACTTCACGTCGGATGCTCTGCTTCGACTGGAATATGCCGTTTGTGAGACCTTCATAGGTAGACACCACTACACCACGTTTTTTTCGATCTGGAGAAGGCTTATGATACCGGCATGGCGATACGGCATCGTAGAGGCTCTTGAGACGATGGGGGAGGGAATGCCTTCCAATATTTATCTCTGAATTATTGCTAGGGGTTAATTTTGCGTATAGGTGGAGATGAGTCTTTCTGTACCAATGAAGTAGGAAGAGGGTGTCCCAAATGGAACTATCCTCGCTGTGACTCTCATTGCTCTGGGCATCAACGGCATCACGTCGGTGCTGTCGGAAGATGTCCTCACTACGCTTTACGTGGACGACCTTTCATCTCTTTTGGGCAATTCTCAGAAGCCAACTCTCGAGCGCCGATTACAACAGGCATTCAATTGCGTGTCTCGCTATGCCAGAGCGCACAGACTTTGCTTTTCCTTGGCCAAGACTAAGGTTGTGCAATTCTGCCGAAATCTACGACTCCATCCTGAACAGATTTGTATTTAAATGGGGTTTGCCTGAAAGTGTTCGATTCACACCGTTTCTTTGAATTAATATTTGACAGATGCCTCACCTGGGAGGCTCATATTCTTGGCCTTAGGGACTCTAGTACCCGTGCCATAGATATTGTTCGTTGCGTGAAGTTCAGCATCTGGGGTTACTGCCTTACTTTTTATCGATCTTTTGTTAGTTCCACAGCTAAGCGTGTATTACGCAGGTGGACTCAATTCACCAGATCGGTCTTCGGCAATCAGTGCTCCCCGCACGTCCCCTAGAGAGCTTACTTGTCGATACTAGGGATATGCCACTCGCTCTGCTCCATGCACAGTGCATTATTCACCTGTTTTCGTAAGCCTAGCACCTCTCTAATTTGCTAATAACTTAACTTGCATCCGCAGTTCATCTAATCGGTGCCTATGCTGTCGATATACGCCAGTCATACCCTAAGCCCATTGAGTTTAGGGTATGACTGGCTGTTTAGGGCTGCCCACCGGGCTGCTTGTCATAAAAGATGGGATACGGCTGAGTGGAACTTAAAGTTGCGTGCCATTACGCCGAGACTGTTCCCATAGACCTACCCTTCAATGCCGCGAGAGCTTTAGGTTGTTTCTGTCGTGTGAGAATTGACACACTCGCGAGACGCACCGCTATTTGATTGAGCGTTCGCCAGGACCTTATTGCGACGACTGCGTTGTCTCCCAGAATGTTTGGCACATTCTTATTGAATGTCCCAGTGTGGGTGATGTTCGCGCACGTTACCTCTTCCGCTACCTGGGTGAGCGGGGTCGCTGCAGCTTGTAAGTATTACTCGGTACTTGTTTGTGCACACAGTCTTGCGGACTATATAGCATTTTTGAGGGGGCTGGTTTCTTCCAATTTATTTGACTCTTTGTTGTAGGTCGCTTGTTCCTGCCCCGGTGGGAGGCGGGCCTACTTCTAACGCCGTAGTGCGTTTCCTTATTATTGCCGTTGGGCTTATCTTGTTTTTCGTTTTTATTTGTTGCTGTTGTTCCTTTTCTTACCTTGTGTCTTCTTTGACTTTGCTCCTTCTGTTAAGTTTGATATTTGTTTTTTAATTTAGCCTAAAAATAAGCTCTAGTATGAGTACGGCGACTTTTCCCTAGTAGACAGTCGTCAGATGGGCTGTTATAATCTTTAAAAATAGTCTTTTCCAATATATACTTTTTCTTTCTATTTAATATCTTCCCGGTATAATCTTATAATCTTAGACAATTGATGCACTTTCTGTTCAGAATATTACAATCCCCCACACTCTATGTTGGAAACAACGGTGTCATTAACTCTTTCTCGCTCTTTCCTTCGCGTCTTGCTTTCCTCTACATATTTTGAGTATCCTTTTACATTTTCTTGTAATCTTTGAAGAAGAACTGAATAAAGTTTGAAAGTATTTTGAATTAGTGTTTCCTATTTCCTCTAGGACATTTTATATATATATATATATATATATATATATATATATATATATATATATATATATATATATATTTATTTATATATATATATATATATAAATATATATATATATATATATATATATATATAAGCTAACAGAGAGGTGATACCAAAGGAAAATATAGAACAAATTTATCAAAAGGGCGAAATAGTTTTAAAACTTACCTGAAAAGGAAGATGAGGTTTACGAGGGATTTTCTAAAAAATATATAATTCTCATCAAAAGGTCGATAATGAGTTGAAACATTTAAAGCTTACCTAGAAGGGTGCTGTTTGTAATAATCTGAAATATGCTGGTTGGATCCATGATTTTATAGTTGGACACTGTCAAATATTTTCAGCAAAGTCTTCTCAGTTCATAAACTTTAATATTGTCTAATTTTCTCTCTTCTATCCAAACTCTTTCTCATCCACTATAAAAAGGATATTTTCCTTTTTAATTATGTCAAAATTAATCACTTACAACAAGTATATACCAAAGTATTTTTGATAAATTTGAGTATTAAAGAATGTATTTTTATGATACTTGCACCAAGTCGTGTTGATCACCCTTACACTGTTTTAATCTTTTCATCTTAGATTTTGCCTCATGGAATAAAAACAAGTTCACTGCAAAATAGAGAGAAAAATATCCTAAAATAACAAAAAATGAATCCTTAGAATACATCGTTTAAGTCCCGGAGGAAATGCTCTCTTTAAAACGATTCGGCGAAGATTTGAATTAGATTCTCTATGATCTTATTAAGAAAGATACATTTAATTTTATTTAGTTAACCCAATAACTAAGAGGGAAATTTTCAAAACAATGAAAAGGAGGAAATTGGTGATTTGGACATAGAACATATAATGGTTTAGCAAATGAACCGACTGCGTCGAATTGAAAGAATAGAGAGGGGAAAAATTATTAAAATCTGCCCCGTTCTATTTAGGAAAGCATTCTCCTCTACAAAGAGGGGGGAGAGTATGAAAGAATACTAATCGACCGAAAGCTAAATATAGTTCGCTAATAAAATTTATAATATAATAAGGGCAAGTTAATATATAATGATAAACATGGGTATACGAAGAGATAAAGGAAAATAACACTTTGAAAAGAAAAATACGAAAATATTTTAGATTGAAGAGAAATGAAATATCAAACAGCTTCAACGCAAATTCTGACCCTTGGAAAATTCCTTTAAAGAACTAAGCAAAAATTCTTGCGAATAATGAAGAAACAGAGATTTACGAATTTGCTAAATCATACCGATGCTAAGAAGCTTATTGGGATATTGTAAGGAATTTACCAGGTCTTCGACAGGATACACCACTAAAATCGAAAAAGTAAATACATTCCGATCGCAGTCAAGAAAGTTCATCTCTTTCACTCAGGTGATTATTTTAATAACATGTAAATTATTTTAATATGTACAAATTAATATCTAGCTTTTTTTCCAGTAACTCTCAATTGACCATTGTTATAACTAGATTGGATTGATTGCTTTCGAAGCCATGATACCTGCAGGAAGATATATACTTGTTTCTCTTCAACACATTTTTACTTTCTCTCACTTGTCACTTTCTTTCTTTCTGTATATATATATATATATATATATATATATATATATATATATATATATATATATATATATATATATATATATATACATATATATATATATATATATATATATATATATATATATATATATATATATATATATATATATATATATATTAATGAGATCAGAGGGGTGCGCGCGCTGCAAGGCGTATACTTAGTTTGAGGATAATAAGAAGGCTGCATTTAGGATTTCCATCATAGTATTCTAACTACTTGGTACCGACGTTTCGGTTAAGAACCCATTTTCAAGAATCTAAAATTAGAAATATACTGCACTCTTAAACATTCTTTTTTACACCTTAATCTGTGACTTTCCAACCCATAAATTGTTTTTCACTATTTGGCTTAGAATCATGTAAGTAATGGCTTCTCTTTATTTTAAACGGCAAGCGTGCATACAAAAGATCCAACGACCCATTTTATACGTGCTCATAACTTTCGATTATTCTTTCTTCTCGATCACTAATTTAAAGCCATTAAAAATAAGTGATTTTGCCACCTGAAGCAAACCCATTATTACAAACTAGTGAACTTGCACTCTAAAACGTTTTCCTTGTTAAACTTTTAAAATTTTAAAAAATTTAAAAATATACAAGCTTGTTCCAGCGACTGATTCTGCATTCTGAAACAGAACTTTATTGAAATTCAACCCTTTTTATTTTCAAGTATTCTAGCCTACCAAAACGAGGATATTTGCTTACTGATGCGAAGCTCTCTTAAAATCTTAGATTCCTTTATTTCAAATTTTCAAAGAATCATTTTTTTTATTATATAGCTACTTTCTAACTATATAATTTGGGATTTAATTCGCCTCAAAGCATCTCTAGAGAAGGCATTTAAATTTTTCCGCAAAGCACTTAATTCTTCTCCTGCTTCAGCTATAGTCAATTCTCAAAGCCAATATGAATTAAAATTACACTCATTATTAAGAAAAATATATGTTAGTTAATAATTAATAATAAACGTAGAATCCTCGCCAAAAATCATTTTAAAACAGCATCTAAATACATAATATTCAACCAAGCGAATAACATCATCGTGTTAATATAAAAATTTCAAACTAACTTTCAAATTCATGACAAGATAGAAAAGCGAAAATCACAACTACAAAATTCCCTAACCTGGAAGATGATCAAATTTATTCAATAATAATAATAAAAGAGGAGGACATAATAAAATCAATGTGATAATATAAATATAGAATAAGTTTTGAAGTTTATCACCTCATCTTTCAGCTGTACGAAAAAAATGTAAGGAGACCAGAAAGCTCCTTGAATGGAACAACAATTAGATCCTTAAACTTGATATAACTAGGATAAATGTATACTTTAAAATACATGTATAACATGTCCTATAAAAAGTTTGCCTCTTCTATTTAAGGAATTTTAGATCTCACATTTCATTGTATAACTGAAACATGAAAAATGCGGCATCAGGTGTAGTTCTTTGCTAAAAAATAAAGGTTTTCTTCCTACATTATCATTTCTTTTCTTTTTCATTTGATCAACGTGTGCAGTAGGCTTCTTCATCACAAAAAGAAGTAGAAGAAAGATAACAACTCTCTCTTTCCTCTTTCTGTCTTCCCTCTCTGATAACATCTTCGCCATTCCTTAGCAATTTAGTGTGTATGAGCAATAACCCAATTGAATTGCCTTAGCAGATTGAATTATATTATTAAGTGCAAATATTGTCACTTTTGGATAACCTCAAACTCATTTACGTATGCAAGTGGAATAAAAGTCACTGACTTATTTTGGGCCCATAACTAATCTTTGTATGTATAAGTACTTATTGTAACTTGTCATTAAGATTTAAAATGTAATATGTTTATACTGTACATTGGATTAATATGGAATAAATAAATAAATAAATAAATAAATAAAAATATGATAAATCTTATTTTGGCTCACTGAATTAATGATTTACTATCCTTAAAATAATTGCTGAAAGTTATAACAAACTATTTTTAAGAAAATCGAAGAAGTTACGTGGATAACCGTTTTATCCAATACGAAGATTAATTGAATTACCCTTCCCATGAAGGATAGAATCCCATGAATTCACATAAACCACTATGTTTGGAATTTCATTGTATCTTGATGGCGATTTATAAATTTCTCTAAGCACTACTAAAGTCTTTAAACCACATCTACCTAACAATTGAAATATTAGGGTAATTTGTTAAGAATTTATTGTAGGCCAACGAAAGCTATTCCATTTAGTATCAGCGAGTAAGAAAGGATTAAATAATTATGTTATCCCCTATATTTAAGAGAAAAAGCCTCAAAAGACTAATTTTCTATATACAGAATGACCCTAATAAACGGACCCCAACATTCAATAGGCTTAATTTCTTAATTTTATGTCGAATTAAGAAATTATCATATTGAAAGTCAGCCTTTAAAAATGAAAAGAAGGAAACCTGTACAGATTTCTATTTTCTTGTTAAGAGTTTCACAAAATATAAAACAATTATGGATTACGAGATATGTATTTAATGGTGTAATAAATGGTAGGAGGGGTTACCAGTGATTTGCACGTATTTATGGCTCTTTTTCTTCAGTGAGGACATAGATAAGTGTGCCTCCACCGTAAGGTCGACTCAAGTCCGTACTCCATCCTTCGACTAATCACGCCCGATGTGGTTTAATTCACTTAATTCCGAAGTAGTGTTTCCACTCGCCTGTGCCGTAGATCTTTTTATTGTTTTGTCTTTCATTATTAACCCGATAGTTTATAGATTTTCTTTATCCAATAAAGTTTCTTTACTCTTCATTAATAATATGATAATGCATATGTATGGACAGGATATTCAGAACCAATGGTGCTCGTGAATGCATGTAGAGCAGTGAGACAAGGTTTGAAGGAATAGGTGGGGGTTCAGATTGCTCTTAAAGGTACCATTCAGCGTCTCTTCAACATTGTGGTTGTGAATGGACGACTGACATAAACAGAGTCGAACGTTGGATTGAGAGTTTGATAGATGATACCGTATCAGGTATTTAAGAACAAATTCATTCTAACCCGCACAAAAATAAATTCAATAATATAGCCAGTGATATTCTGTTTTATGTCGGGATAACCTACCTACCCCGATGGAAGATGGATAGATAGCATAAGAAACCGAGTAAAGGATCCCACGTATTTACGAAAAATCAATCTTATGACCTTTTTACCACTCCTAACCATAATTATCTAACAATTTATAAATAAATCTTAAAATGCCCTCTATCTATAATCGACACGCGAAGAAGCATGAATTAGAGAGCAAAAAGAAAGAAGAAGCGGATAAGATGGTTTAGTGTGCAATTAAATTGCTTTTAAATCCTCTTCTCTATTACTAAATATTCCTCGTAAAGCTTCTACACCCCGCTCAAATAAGTCTTTAATATAATAAGAAATTAATATCCTGGCACATATCAACGAGTGATAATATTTCTCAGCTCTAAATTAATCGGGTTTTAACAGCTGAATCACTGTATGAGACTGCGGTACAGAGAAGCAACGTGACACAAGTATACCTTACGGGCGCTTTACGCAAACTGACCTTTCTAAGTTGGTTGAAGATATTTATAAAAGGTTTGGTTGACTCAGTGTTGCTAGATTTATAAGTATAACTAAAAGTAGCAGATTTTGAACTTAAGAGTAGTTTATTGCTAAATTAGTTAACCTATACAAATATATAAATAAAAGTGTCTGCAGGAATTTACCATTCCTTAAATTTTTAAAGTTACTATTTATACAAATAATTTATTTTCTATAAAGGTCTCGAGCGTTTTAAAATTTATCCTCTTTATCACCTAAACGATAATATTTATAAATAGACAAGTCATAGATCGGGATACGATATAAGGAACCGCGTTCACCTTTCAATTCTAAACTAATTCTAGTTCTTAGTATATATGGTAAAAGATCCTGACTCATTCGCTTCCTCAACTTAGTCATCACTGATGTATCTAGTGGTAAAACATGTTCAATTAAAGCATACATATAGAGAGACTATGAACTTTATGAGCCGATTTCGGTAAATCTTTAATTATGAGATCTCCTCCGGCATTTCTTGCTTCAAGTGCTTTTGGCATCCATTAGTTGAGATATTTTCGCAAAAAATAGTATTCCATTCAATATTTGAGACAACGCCATTAACACTCAATATCAGAAATCTTGCTCTGATCAGCCAGCTCAAATGGGAGCTCTCGAAAATGAGGTCGTGTATGATGGCATCATCAGATGTTCAGCGAAAGATTTCGGATTTTCTTGAGTGTTTCAACATTATTCGGGATCCAAAATAAAAATTCTTTGCACGCTTTTAATAAAAATTGGGGGCATATAGAATGAATTTCAACCAAGCACTCAACTGTTATCTGCTTAATTTTTCTCGGTTAAAAGGGCTGAAAAATCAAATCCTTTGTTCCCCGAGAGAAAAACTGATTCGTCGTTCAAGTTTAACTCTAGTTTTACACAGTCGGATTTAAAAATTGATCTTTGCAGAGCTAGTGTAAAAATTTTCAGTTCATTTATGACAATGTAATGTTTTGCTTCTTCGTTTTGGAGGGGTAAATTCATCTTTTCGATATTATTCAAGACTGGTATTATAAATGTGAAGTATAATTCGTTGCTTGATCGAATCACATGGAATACAGTTCTTGTTATGAATACTTATCGGAATTAGATGCCGTGATCTGAAAATGAGTTTTGAGTTTAATCTAGTGATTATCAACTCTTTCAATGCTATTGTTTGTTCAAGCCAACGTGTGTCTGGCAGATCTACAAGTCGTAGAGCTTCTTTTATATCATTGGTAAGCTTTAGATATCTAAATATGCAATGATTAGCTCTATAATAAAGAAAGGAAACATACAAATGTTTCTCTGATGCAATAGCGTTAGACTCGTTGGTTATTTATTAGAGAAAATACAATATTCTGCATAATGAAAAATAGGCCTTTAAAAGCGCTTCTTACGAGTAAATAACGTTTTATGAAACCTGCCTTTAGTTCTGTGAAGCCGTAAATTGTTTTGGTTTTCTCTTTGTCTATCAGTTTCTGTATTCTTCTTACTCTTCCTTTCCAAATATCCCTGAACAAGGAACGTTGACTCCCTCTTTATTGAAAGATATCTGAGGAAAATCTCAGTATTATTCTATAAAGATTGATATTCATAGAAGAAATACGGTCGAATAATTATGAGGACCGCCGTTTCAAAATCGGTACCAAATATTTCGTTTTCGCGCCAGAATTGGATAGTTGATCATACTCACTTTTGATAATATTATTCAATGGCGTTTTAATAAAACCTACTTTTGATGTTTGTTTGTTTGGTTATAGACATGAAGAGGCTTCGACAACGGAGGAAGGGGATGCAGAGGAAGAATTCGTTTTCTTTAGTGAGACGAAGGGAAAATTAGCGAAAATGCAAGGGGAGTTCATAAATTACATATCTTAGAGTAGAATGAAAGAAAAAAAAGATGTTTACTTCAAAAAGTGACAACAGCCGTTCAGATGATGCGTATTAGTTTGGTAAATGGTGAAAGTAAATGGTGAATTTATTAAAGAAGAAGATAGGCATATTTTAAATCTCCCCATAACCTGGCACATTCGAAATAAGGATTCAATCTATAATTTTGCCATCCAGTAAAATTTATTCATTGACATAAATCAAGATTCCTCCAAAGGTTTTTTTACCTTGATCTCCCAACTTATTTTCTTAACTGCCAATTATCTTTTCCAATGCTGCAAAATAAATATCCGAACATTATAATGAGATAATGAGGAGATTAGTTACTCATGAATTGAATAAGTTTAATTCATTATGTCTTCCATTAGGTTTAGTAAATATTTTATCTTTATTATGGAAATCTATGCGATAATAAGTTGGTTGTTTACAAAACCTTTTGTTTTTATCTGAGTTTTACCCATTTGTTGACACTTCCTGGTTTATTTTTTCTGTCATTTTTTTTATTAACGAACTCTAAATTTTTGTTTTGGCTTTATCGAATCGTCTCTTCTCCTAAGTTTAAACTTCTCTTCCTTTCATTTCATCACATTAATGCTTTTGATTTTAGTTTCCAATCTGGTTTTATGGTCTTGAATTTTTTAAATGTTCCTTGTAATGCTTTTAAGTGCAAATGGGTCGTATGTTTCCTCTTGCAGGTTTTCCGCTTGGAAATAACGATGTTTTCTTTACTGTGTGTTGCCTTTGTTTGGATACTGGGTATACCACAAACCGTATTTACCCCTATGAAACCTACCACACATTTTATCACTTACTCCATAATTAAAAAAAAATGCGAAGACTGTAACAACTGACATATGTAAGCCCATTGCATCATTCGAAATTAATTGTATATATTATCAGAAATGCCTAAAGCAAGCAAACACGCTAATTCTTGAAGTGCCTCAAATAATGTAATCGCACTGTCAAGCCGTTGCCACTCTCAGATCTCCCAATACAACGCGATAAATTAGCCTATATTTCTCTTCTCGGGGTAAGCAACAGTAAAGTACACGCATTTGTCTGAGAGAGAGAGAGAGAGAGATGGCGGGATCTTGATAAAGATTGAGGATCGACGAGGTGCAAAAGTTCATTGGTAAATTTGTGACCTCCATAGAAATTAACTCGGCCTTCGTCATCAATTCCAAACCGTCGACGGACCTACTATAGGCAATACTTCTTACAAATTACCAATAGGAAAGTGTTTATCAAAGGTGGAGGAGTTAAAATGGGACCAAATGTTCGTTCCAATCACAGATGGACCAGAAATTCTGAAGACAAATGAAGTGTTGTAGGATTTGTCTTCTGATCAGAAATACCCTTTCCTCGTCCCCAAATCCATTCACAGCGGGAAAATTGATCCCCAACTGAAAACTTTGAAGCCAGGGCAAATTCTTTACTTCAAGTGGTTGAATTTAGCCTGTCGCCTTGGCGCAACTTACCTCTCCAAGCATCCTTTTAAAGGTAAAGTTAAGAAAGACGTGAACTCCTCTCGTCTTCTACGTCGTTACCAACTACATTTATTGTTGGTTTGCAAACAAAACTCGACCAGATATTTCTGACAGCGCCAATCACATTCTTTTCCAAATCAAATGTCTCCGCCTTCTTCCTCAATCAACGCGAGACATATTGTTCCCTTTCATCAAATCATGGAACGCACACTTAGAAAATCTGCGCGTCGTTTTCTTCTGCGATGATGATCCAAATCTCCACGCCTTCGCCGTTTGCAAGATTATGAATGGAACTTCGCCAAGGGAGCGATGTTGGTGAGAAGTCGTTTAGAAAATTCGTTCCTTTTCCCCTTAACTTCAATGCGAACAACACTGCTGAACTAATCGATTGAGATTCAGTTACGATTTACGAGTCTAACCTCTTGTGATCCCACCATCGCCGAACTTCAAGATTTGATTGCCCTCAAATTTGAATTGCCATCTCTCTAACCAACTCCCACTCGGTGGAGTGCCTGATTCGCGAATTAACAAGTGCATGTGGTAAAATTGCTGGTCATGATAAGAGAGATGGGTATATTCGCGCGAGAATGGCTTGTAATTTAGTTATATTTTCAAAAATCAATTTAGAGATCAACATTTAGTTGCAATAAGGTAGGCATTCTCGGTTTTTAAACCAGTATCCAATGAGCGGCTTTGGATAAAGTCATATGACCAACGATGACCAATCATAATGCAGGATATTGATTGGATGCATAAATATGATAATATATTACTAAAAATAGCTCTATGGTTGAATTAGCCGGACGTAGTTTATTTCTTTCTCATTTTGCAATAAATTAATTATAGTGTAAACGACTTTTTTACGACAACCTTTCATCTTTAAAATAGTCGGATTTAATTCCCCCTTAACTGACCAGCTCAGATTATTTTTAAATATTTTTATTGCCGTTCGTGTGATATCTGTCGAAGGAAAGCTGCAAAAGAACGCGTCAGACCGGCTCCGCTGAAGAAGGAACCCATTATATCTGAACTCTTCACCCCTGTGGCAATCGACCTGATTGAACTCATTCATCCTCCATCCAGTGAAGGACACAGCTTCCTGCTTACCCTCGTTAATTTTGCAATCAGTTGCCTGAAGCAGTACCCTTAAAGAAGATAGATAGTATCACCTGCGCTGAGGCGCTCATTTCTATCTTCTCTCGAGTCGGAGTACCTAAGGACGTATTATTCGATCAAGACCACCAATTTACCTCTGAATTAATGGAGTACATCGGCAAGTTACAAATGTCAAAACTCATCTTGACCACCCCCTATCACCCTGCTGCAAAAGGAATGTGCGAAAGATTCAACGCTTCATTGAAATCCATCATAAAGAAGTTGTACGCAGACCACCCCGAGAGTAGTATATATATTTGCTGGTCGATTTGTTCGCTTACAAAAAAATTTCGCATCGCACATTAGGATTTTCCCCTTTTGAATTGCTGTATGGGCGGAACGTCTGAGGCCCGATTGGCATTTTAAAAGAATTGTTTTCTAACCAAAAATTGGACGTGGAAATCCAATCTTCCTACGCCTACCTATTAGAACTTCGGCAAAGGTTAGAAAAATGTACTGAAATCGCTCCTCAGAACGCGTACACGAACTTACACCAATACAGGACTCTCCTTGCGCTTTAAAGATTTCAAACTGAGTCATCTTTGCACTTGGGGGCGCACTAGTCAACCAACTAAAATTCCTTGCAACAAGAATTATGCCTCTATAGAATTAGCCTACCTAAATATGGGCACTGACCTATTCGTACTTGGTTTCTCAATCTAAATAACCCTGACTAAAATCACAAAAAAAAACACAAACAAATTATTATAACCGTTCCTTGAGCTACTCCAGCTTCTTAAGTTTCAAAAAAAAAGGGGATAGCAATCGGTAAAACAAAAGGGAACTACTATATTCTATATATTCTATTATTATAACGAATAACACTATGCTTTACTCGACTGAGACCAGTGTTTGCAAAGATATAGCGTTAAACCTTACACACCTGATACCAAATTAAAATGGTATATATATATATATGTCGTAGAATGACTCCCGACGATACCATATATTACACTATTCGTTGAGGGAACTTCCTTAATTAACTTTAGAGTGCGTTTTACTGTCTGGCGGCCGGTATTATGTATCTTCAAAATGCTTAAGAAGTGGAACTGAGCTCAAGGATAATAATATTGCTATCATTAATAAAATAGAGTTTTATTAATTATAACTATAAACAATACACAAAAACGGAAAATATTGACAAACAGAATGGAAAGGGTCGTGGAGACTCGGGCTAATCCAAGGATTTAAGGGATCAAAAAGGGTAAAACAAATATGGAGTTAAAGAGATGGGATGGTTCGATAAACCATTTAAAGCACAGGATAGAATTGACAAATAAGGGATCAATACTCAAAAGGTGACGCTTGGCTTACGTAACTTCATTAGGGTGCAGTGGAAGGTACTTGAAGGAATATTCGGTCCGCTGGCGAGTTCCAGCCGAAGGGGGGGATAAAAGGATCCTGACGAGGCGTCTTGTAAAGGAGAACTGTTTCTCGACGAACGGCTCGACGAACAATGGCTGTTCTACTTTGTTCTCTTCTGAACAAAGGGGGGATGAGAACCGTCTCTTGTCTACGGGCTCAAGAACAATGGCTGTTCTAATGTTGTTCTCCTTTGAACAACAGGGGGGGTGAGAACCGTTTCTTGGCGAAGGGCTCAAAACGAACAATGGCTGTTCTAATGTTGTTCTCCTTGAACAACAGGGGGGGATGAGAACCGTTTCTTGGCGAAGGGCTCAAAACGAACAATGGCTGTTCTAGGTTGTTCTCTTCTGAACAAAGGGGGGGGATGAGAACCGTCTCTTGTCTACGGGCTCAAGAACAATGGCTGTTCTAATGTTGTTCTCCTTGAACAACAGGGGGGGGTGAGAACCGTTTCTTGGCGAAGGGCTCAAAACGAACAATGGCTGTTCTAATGTTGTTCTCCTTGAACAACAGGGGGGGGATGCCTTGGGGACTTGGCGTCACTAAAGGCTCGAACCTTTGGCACTCAAGGAATATTGTCCTCCTTCTGGACAAGTGATGGTGAATCTCGAGGTTGAGGTCCCTTGGCGCACAAAGGGAGAGAGGGTCGTGGTGATGTTTCGCGACGAAAATCTGGATCTCCAATCTGATCTTAGTGGTAAAGTTTCCATATAAATAGCCAGGACATCTCCTTGGCGTGGGGGAGAATGGAGTGAAAGCTTGGAGGGAACGCACAGCTGGGCCGGAGAAAAATGCCTTATCTGTCCATAAGTCTAACTCGATCTGGCGAGGTCGGCGTATGGGGGCGAACGGGGGGGACGATAACCTCCTTGTTTAAACATTGACGTCCGGTAGCTGTTGATAAGACTCCAAGCCTCGAATTGAAGATGCACGTGGGCCTCCTCGAGGTTTTAACTAATATGGGATAGGAGTTGAATTTAACACAGATTCAACTCGTTCTATCACACCCCTCCATTCCAGGGGAAGTTGTCACTTCGAAAAAAAAAGAGAGAAGGGACAACGATAGAGCTCCGTTGTAGGGAACTCGTTTTCTTGTACCAACCGTATCTTCCTGCACCTAACTATTATTACCTCAATACATGATTATTTTGATCTTTAGATTACAGGGGAAAATAACCTTTAATACAAATAAAAAAAAAAGGCATGGAACAATGAAATGATATAAACTTAGTACATACGGGACAAAATAATTTATACGTAAATTAATAAGAACAAATATATATACATACACAAAATTAGACATTGAGCGTTACAAAATTCAGACATATACATTAATTAATTATATTACAAAAGAATCTTAAATTAAGTCGTATAAGACGGTATATACCTACATGGAGATACTAATCCTATGAATACAATTATTCTACGCTATTCGGTAACGCATTCCTACTGAGTGCGTCAGCGACCTGGTTATCGGAACCTTTGATATAATTTATTTTAAATTGATACTCTTGCAAGAGTAAACTCCAGCGCATGATGCGGCCGTTTGAGTGTCGCACATTCCTAATATAGGCTAACGGACGGTGGTCGGTTCCTATTTGAAATTCTTTACCTATCAAGTACATCTTGAATTTGTCTATGACCCAGATAATTGATAGAGCTTCCTTTTCTATAGTGGCATATCTCTTTCCGCGTGGTATTAATTGACGACTAGCATGTGCAACTGGATGACTCGTTCTGTCATCCACGTATTGAAGGAGTACACCTCCAATGCCCTCGTTGATCACGTCGGTCTTAACCCCAAAGGATTTTTCCGGGTTGGGCAACTTAAAAATAGGGGCAGAAATGAACTTACTTTTGAGCTGATTAAAATGGGAAACAGCGACATCATTCCAACGTAAACGATCGGAGAAATTCTTTTCCTGAAGGGGGCATAGGGGGGCCGAAATTGCAGCGAAATTCGGAACAAATCGCTGATAGGGAGAAGCTGATCCTAGGATCGATCTTAATGGCTTCTTTGTAATCGGGAGGGGCATGTCGGCGATTGCCTTAATCTTGTTCTCGTGGGGACCTGACTTGCTTTGTCCTATTTTGAAACCCAAATATTTGATGGTTTCGTGGGCAAACTGGCATTTGCTGGGGCCAATGGTGAGGCCATTTTCACGCAGTTGCTCGAAAAGAGCTAATAGGGTGGGTAAATGGTGATTCCATTTAATTAGTTCTTGTAGCTGGCTCTTCGGACGTGGTGTCAGCTGCGCGTCACTATCCAGGTCAGAGGGTTCTAAAGACTCGCCTGGTAGGGAAGGAGGAGGGTAATCGGCATCAGGTTGGATGCACACTGTCTGGATTACCTTAAGGGACTCCGCGGGGCAATCCTCTTCAAGCGCCGATGCTTCGTCCAGTTCTACGAAGGTATCTCCATGGGCGCGTTGGGGGTTCTTTTTTTCTTGGGGTCCAAGGACAGTCTCCGTGTCCTTGTCTGGGGCCTTATCACCTAAGGGTTTTAGTGAATCACATTCCTCTTTTTCCATCCTAAAGTCCTGGTTAGGGGTCTCCGAGAAATCGGACGGTATCGGGGTTCTGATGGGGACGGGCTCCTGGGCTTCTTTCTTATCTCGGCCTTGAGGAAGGGCGGCCTGAAACACAGGGTCGAAACTTACTTGGGGGCTCTTTCCTATAAGTACGGAACAGAATTTTATTGGTGCTACAATGACTTCAGCCCAGCCATTATAATATTGACACTGCAGGTAACATCTAGCGACGGGGAATCTGTTCGCCCGCCCAAGGTAGTCACGTACCACCGCAAATTTTTCGTGGTTAGAGGCCACTGGGAGGAGTTCGTCGGACACGATGAAGCATGTACATCCTGTGTCCCTGACGAGAGTCGATACTCGACAGCTGTCCACGCTGTCCTTCTCATATTTCAAAGTTCCCGCTGAACTTTTATCAAAAAAAAATTTACCTGGTGGCCTGACGGATGGGGAGAAGTTTCTGCTTGGGTCTGCACCACCGGGGGAGCCGGAGTTGCATTAATCTGGTGAACTTGGTGGGCTGGTCCGCTTTTAAGCCTAGAATTTTGGGGGCAATTCCAGCTCATGTGGTTTTCTACACCACAGGTGAAGCATATGGTTGGTCGCTTCGGGAAGAGAGATGGAGGAGAAGTCTTAACGGGAGGTTTGGAGTCCCGTTGTTGGTTTTGGGGAAAGAAGTTTTGGGGTTTTACGGGGCTCGGAAACTTTGTCAGCTTCCCTGGGAAGGAGCGCGAGTCCGTCCTTCTTTCTTCTCGTTGGATTTGTTTTTCTCGTTCTTCTCGTCGGATTACTCTTTCCCTTTCTATTACTTCCATTTTTCTTTGAAATTCTGCTTCAATCCGAGCTAATTCAATCTGATGGTGAAGCTCCCGTTGTCTTATCCATGCCTCTCTTTCTCTTTCTTTCCTTTGCTCCTCTTGAATGTACTCAGTTAGTTCTTTTCCGGAAAGTCCACAGGACTCTCCTTGCGCTTTAAAGATTTCAAACTGAGTCATCTTTGCACTTGGGGGCGCACTAGTCAACCAACTAAAATTCCTTGCAACAAGAATTATGCCTCTATAGAATTAGCCTACCTAAATATGGGCACTGACCTATTCGTACTTGGTTTCTCAATCTAAATAACCCTGACTAAAATCACAAAAAAAAACACAAACAAATTATTATAACCGTTCCTTGAGCTACTCCAGCTTCTTAAGTTTCCAAAAAAAAGGGGATAGCAATCGTTAAAACAAAAGGAAACTACTATATTCTATTATTATAACGAATAACACTATGCTTTACTCGACTGAGACCAGTGTTTGCAAAGATATAGCGTTAAACCTTACACACCTGATACCAAATTAAAATAGTATATATATATATATGTCGTAGAATGACTCCCGACGATACCATATATTACACTATTCGTTGAGGGAACTTCCTTAATTAACTTTAGAGTGCGTTTTACTGTCTGGCGGCCGGTATTATGTATCTTCAAAATGCTTAAGAAGTGGAACTGAGCTCAAGGATAATAATATTGCTATCATTAATAAAATAGAGTTTTATTAATAATAACTATAAACAATACACAAAAACGGAAAATATTGACAAACAGAAGGGAAAGGGTCGTAGAGACTCGGGCTAATCCAAGGATTTAAGGGATCAAAAAGGGTAAAACAAATATGGAGTTAAAGAGATGGGATGGTTCGATAAACCATTTAAAGCACAGGATAGAATTGACAAATAAGGGATCAATACTCAAAAGGTGACGCTTGGCTTACGTAACTTCATTAGGGTGCAGTGGAAGGTACTTGAAGGAATATTGGGTCCGCTGGCGAGTTCCAGCCGAAGGGGGGGGATAAAAGGATCTTGACGAGGCGTCTTGGAAAGGAGAACCGTTACTCGACGAACGGCTCGACGAACAATGGCTGTTCTACTTTGTTCTCTTCTGAACAAAGGGGGGATGAGAACCGTCTCTTGTCTACGGGCTCAAGAACAATGGCTGTTCTAATGTTGTTCTCCTTTGAACAACAGGGGGGGTGAGAACCGTTTCTTGGCGAAGGGCTCAAAACGAACAATGGCTGTTCTAATGTTGTTCTCCTTGAACAACAGGGGGGGATGAGAACCGTTTCTTGGCGAAGGGCTCAAAACGAACAATGGCTGTTCTAGGTTGTTCTCTTCTGAACAAAGGGGGGGGATGAGAACCGTCTCTTGTCTACGGGCTCAAGAACAATGGCTGTTCTAATGTTGTTCTCCTTGAACAACAGGGGGGGTGAGAACCGTTTCTTGGCGAAGGGCTCAAAACGAACAATGGCTGTTCTAATGTTGTTCTCCTTGAACAACAGGGGGAGGATGCCTTGGGGACTTGGCGTCACTAAAGGCTCGAACCTTTGGCACTCAAGAAATATTGTCCTCCTTCTGGACAAGTGATGGTGAATCTCGAGGTCGAGGTCCCTTGGCGCACAAAGGGAGAGAGGGTCGTGGTGATGTTTCGCGACGAAAATCTGGATCTCCAATCTGATCTTAGTGGTAAAGTTTCCATATAAATAGCCAGGACATCTCCTTGGCGTGGGGGAGAATGGAGTGAAAGCTTAGAGGGAACGCACAGCTGGGCCGGAGAAAAATGCCTTATCTGTCCATAAGTCTAACTCGATCTGGCGAGGTCGGCGTATGGGGGCGAACGGGGGGGACGATAACCTCCTTGTTTAAACATTGACGTCCGGTAGCTGTTGATAAGACTCCAAGCCTCGAATCGAAGATGCACGTGGGCCTCCTCGAGGTTTTAACTAATATGGGATAGGAGTTGAATTTAACACAGATTCAACTCGTTCTATCACAATATTTGCTGGTCGATTTGTTCGCTTACAGAAAAATTTCGCATCGCACATTAGGATTTTCCCCTTTTGAATTGCTGTATGGTCGGAACGTCTGAGGCCCGATTGGCATTTTAAAAGAATTGTTTTCTAACCAAAAATTGGACGTGGAAATCCAATCTTCCTACGCCTACCTATTAGAACTTTGGCAAAGGTTTAAAAAATGTACTGAAATCGCTCCTCAGAACGCGTACACGAACTTAAACCAATACAAAAAGTTTTTTTTTCAAAAGTCTAAGGATCGTAGATTCAAACTCAGCGAGGAAGTTGTTTATTACTCCCCACTGAGAATTATAAACTTCTAAGTTAATGGAAAGGCCCCTTCCCAGTCATCGAAATTTGTGGCCCCGGTGACTATCTCATTTAAACTCCGCCTGGGGACAAGTTATATCACGTAAACATTCTCAAGAAGTACCCCTGCCGAGAGGGCATCAATAATATCGTGACATTTGATGAAGAGTCGGCCATGGAAACAGACTACCCCCTGAATCTGCTAAATGTGGTGCAAGTGGCTTGCATTGAACAGGACAAGGAGTACCTCTTGCCCACTGTGCCCAGGGCTAACGAATCCCAGTCATCTTACTTAGACGATAACGTCCAGCTGCCCCCCCGATTTGAATAGTCAGCTGCTGCAGTTATTAGGTCACTTTGGACACGTGATATCCGAGGTTCCCGGCTGTGCCGCTCAGTTCGAGCATGATATTATTTTAACCACCCTGGAGCCTATTCGTTCTAGGCCGTACCCCATGCCCATCCATTTAAGAGAGGTCTACTTTGCAGAAGTTACTAAATTGTTAAATTTAAAGATTATAGAACCATCCCAATCTAATTACTATTTCCCCACTGTGTTGGTAAAGAAGTCAGACCTGTCATATAGGCTCTACTTCTATTTTAGAAAACTTAATCCGGTGAGCTTGTTCGATGCTAAGCTTAGGCCCTTGATCGACAAAACCTTCATCTATTTGATGTGCCCATTTACATTACCGAATTAGACCTATGTGAAGCTTATAAATCAAATTCCCCTCAAAGAAGGCGTAAAGAGATACACTGCTTTCTCCACAGACAAAAGCTTAAAGCAGTTTCGCCGTTCCCTTTTCGGCTTGGTGACGCCTCTAATAATTACAACAGCATGATGCGAAGAATATTAGACGTGTTGGCAAACGTGACTTTTTATTTTGATAACATGTACGTTGCAACTCGCGAGTGGGAGCATAACGTGATCGCCCTCCAGGCCCTCCTGCGTCGCCTGCGCAAGCACGGACTCACAATCGGTCAAAGCAAGTGCCATTTTGCTCATAGTACGATTTACTACCTTGGCTTTCACTTTGTGAACATCCGATTAGTCCACCAGGAGGACAAAATCCACGCCTTTAGGGAAATGCCCCGTCCGTCAGATAAGAAGCAGCTAAAATCCTTTATGGGATCTGCTTCTTTCTACCGCCGCATCCTCGCCCATTTCGCGTCTCTCTCGGCCCCTTTGTGTGACTTGCTGAAAAAGAAGTCTCCAGAAGACTCTGCCTCGTTCCCATTAGCTCTCTCCTAATTCGAATAGCTGAAGGGAAAATTACCTTCTGCCCCTATCTTCTGGCTCTCCAACCCTAAGAAGATATTTGGTATCAGAACTGATGCAAGTAATTAAGGGTTAGGTTTCGTTTTACTCCAGTACAGTTACCCCGTCGCCTACGCTAGCCGTAAGATTCTCCCTTGCGAAAAAAACATGCCCTCATCTTAAAGGCGGTTCTAGCCATTATATCAGCCATACAGATGTTTAGAATGTATTTATTAGCTGAAGAGTTCCTTGTAGAGACGGATAACAAGCCCCTCACATATTAGCGAAATGTAAAAGGCAACAATGATCGCTTTATGCGCCGGAGTTTATACCTACAGGAGTATCAATTTAAAATTAATTATATAAAAGGATCCGAGAATTGTGTTGCGGATAGCCTGAGTAGGAACCCCCAAACTAATCTAAGATAAATTTTTCGTTTTTAACTGTTGTTTAATTTTATTATTTCTGTTTAAAATGTATATATTTGGACAATAGGTTTCTTTGTTTACACATCAAGAATGATCCGATAACCCTTTGTATCGTTCAGGTCAATTAATTCCCTGTATTTTTTATCTCCCTTTATGTCTTTGGTATTGTGTTTTTTTTTAATCTTTTGAGTATGTTATTTGTTGTGTAGCTCTCGGTCATTATTCACCTTAGGTGATCGACCCCCGTTTGACTTAATGTTAGCCCTTGTAGCCCATATGTTCTTTGTCTGTGTCCAATTTAAATGTTCCTTGTGTTCCTGGATACTCTTTCTACGTAAATATGTCCGAACCACCAACGTTCGTCCCGTTCAAGGTCAGGTATTCTCCCATTGCCCCCCTCCCCTGAGAATTTTAATACCTATCTAGAGGTTGACAGATGTCACTTTTTTTAAAAGTAACATCTTGGGAATGGCGGAGTTGTCGAGAATAGAGCTTATTTGCCGCCATGTGCCCCATCGAATCTTAAACGCGAGCCTCTAACGCCTCCCGGGTCGTTATCAAGAAACCTCCATGGGGTACTTTCCATCCCTCAAGTACCGTGTTGATCCAAGGAGAGGTTCCCCCTCCCCCCTGGGCGGAGGCAGTAACGGTTCCGGCTGTTCCTTATATATTATTGATCCCAATTGAGCATCGAAAGTATTGGCCTTGCCTTCTACAACAAAACACTTCATTCTTCGATCGTGCTCCATTTCTCTACGAGCCCGAAGGCTAGAATTATACCAAACAATCTGAGCCTCGTTTGACGTTGAGCGTGCACTCATTTCGGGAAAAAGTGACGTATATATCTGTGGCTCATTCTACGACATATATGTTAAAATATATTTAAATATCACCATCTTTTTGCAAAGTTTCTTCATAACTTCAGAGCTGCGAAAGAGTCATTGATCCATTAGACAAAATCGTTGACAAATATTGCTTTAAATTGCAGAAATCAATGAACTTCTTCCTAGAATCAAGATTTACTTCTAAACTACTATTAATTTAAATGAAATTGTAGATAGTATTCTTATATATTCGTCTCTTATCCTTCAAAATTTTATTTTATAGAAAAGAGAATAAAAATTTTTGAAAAAATTAATGCACTCTCGAAGGAAGAATGTGTCAAAAACTAGAGAACAATTTGTATAAATGCAGCTTTAACTAAAAGACAAAAATAATATCTTAGGCCTTTATCCTGATGACTTTAGCACATCTTTAGCTGCCAGACTTCACCAAACTTATCGCATTATGCATTGTGCCAAATTATTCTATTCGTCTTCCAGTTTTTCCGGAGATTTTAAAATATTCGTCGACATCCGATCCCTAACCTTCTTGCATGAAATACCGGCTGATGTCTCATAGCTATCCTTTGTTGAAATCTTTTGCATCGTGGGCTCTTTCCAAAGTGGTGTTTCCTGACGGTAGGAGGCCGTTTTCTTCGCCGAATCGCAGGATCTGTCATCATAATATGGCTTTATTATGTGTGAAATCAGTTTATGACCGATTACTATGAAAGGAAAAGTCAGACAGTAGTATTCCTTCCTTCTTTTCACTGAACAACCACCTTTATGAAGAATTTGTCGACCATAACTCGTCTTGATATCCTGAGAAATGTTTGTTTGTTTTTCTGTCTAATGTCTGTGAACCAATAGGGTGGTAGGCTAACTTCTTGATAAATAATTAACACTCTCAACAGCAGTTTACAATAAACGTGAAGCATTCTCTATCGGTATGCTTCATTTTTGAGTAAGAGATTATGATTCTTTCACTTGATTTCTCACATTTTGCTTCTTGATAAACTAACTACTAACATAGTTCTTTATTTTTCCTATCAGCTTAATCATAAACCAAAATCACTCTTACCCTGGCTGATCCCTGGCAGAGAACGCTTAACATCTACATATTGCCAGAGGCATTTTATTTCCAGCCAGAAATTCTACAACAATAAACGTCGTAATATATGCCATCTATGCTGTAACCAATTTAATAAAGAACTATCACATCACTTAAATCCACTGTTTACTTGTGCTTAAACGTGAAATATCCAGTTTAAACTAAAAAAACACACGAGGACTCAAGGAGTATAAATTCAGAATACAAATTTTCATTTTAATACTATGTAAATTCTTTCACACAGTGACCGTAAAAAAAGACGCTACATTTGAGATTCCTTTTTACGAAACTTTGTTTATAATAACACATATATTAGTTAGTAATTGTACAAGTAAGCACGTTCCTTTTGATAATTAAACTGTATTATTGTCGATTTCATTGAGAGTTAGCCAGCTTTTTGTTTGCTGAAATTGGAAGGGTACAATTTCACACCCTAAATCGAATTGCGGATAGAGAAAAAAACTACAGTTAAACCAGATTATTTTAACCTTCCTCTTGGTCATAGAGTGATCCAAAAACAATCACATTCAAAACATATACATAAAAGATGCTTATCAGGTACTGATTTTAATATATATTTTAGATTAAAACTTCTAAATTGACTTTGGAAAAGAAATGAAATGGTTGTCAGACAAGGAAACATTTTAAATTTATGCTCCGAAACTTAAAGCAAATCCTAGAAACTTTACACATGAGAAGACTTTAGTATACTGTACCTGAAGTGTCAGTTATCAGTGCCAAGAGGCTATCTTTGAAAAGAAAATTGGCAAAGTCTTAGGAAAAAGAAACCAGTGATTATTAAAATAAAAATATTTATCAAGAAATAGAGGTTCACAGCAAGAAGATGATATACAGATTAAATGAAGCCAATGTGATATATATAAATTAACATGAAAAAGCATATGTTTCATCTGTCCATCTTTACTTTATAATATACAAGAAGGCTATTCAATTCACAGGAATTATTGACTAAGACTCCTTGTGTCTATATGTGTCTTTTAATTTCCTCCCTTTCTCACTTTCTTTTTCTCTCTCATTCACTCACAGCTTCTGGCATATGTATATACAAACATGCACAATGAGGAGAGTAAATTATTAAGCTAATAAAGAAAAGAAACTAAAGAGACTGCAAATACAAAGAGGAAAATATAATAAGAAGAAAAGGAAACGAAGAAAAAACACGAAGTAAATAAAAGAAAAAAGACATTTCCGAAGATAGAAAGAGACAGAAAGAGACATTAAAGAGAGTCAGCGTATGAAACAAGAAGAATGTATTTACGACGGAAAACAAATGAGTTTCCAAGGTGTCTGAAAAAGAAATGGTTTGCATGTGCGAAAATGAGATTGCATATTAAAGTCTAACTATGCTGCTCGTCGCAAGGTGTGAGATCGTATAAAGCAAACAAAGAGCTCTCAATAAAGGCCTACTAAAACATTCAAGAATGCATTGTCAGGAACTCCATTAAGTAAATAATAAAAGGGTGAGTCAAAGTTATACACATTAACAAACAAAGATAGAAGCTTTAAAATAAAGAAAATGACTTAATTAAAAGATAAAGGCGAAACGAATGAGGCGGTTATTAGGCAACTTAAATAGATAAGTCAGGTTTCTGATTTAATTAGATTTTTTTTAATTTGCTTAGGATCTCTTTAAACGCCGTATTCCTGGTGGCTTCGTGAGAAGGCTGTGGTAGATAATTGGTGGCGAGGCAAGACGTTTTTCCAGGCAGGCAAACAGGGTGCGCCGCAAAGCATGTTTAAATGGACTAATAAGGGTATTCACCTCTAATGCGACTTTCAGTGTTAGAAGCCTGATTGGTGACCATAAAAACATGTTGACGCCACACCCCCTCCATGCTTGCGTCATGGAACTCGCTCTTATTGTTCGTCAGATTGAACTTTTGGGGTGGGAGAGATTTGTTAAACTGGGTTTGGATTGGAAAAGTTCCACTTAGATGACAATTTTCCGCCAAAAGTAATTATTTTACTAGTTACATTTGTTTATTAGTTGATTTTTAAGTACCCTATATATTATTTATAGTTTATTGTGTGATTTTCATCGGATATACCTTTGTTGGTGGCCACCGGATGGACTTGCTAATATCGGGTGTTTCAAACAAATTAATATCATTTTGCAATCTAATAAATTTGCCAATCCCCATTCAAATGACTTCAAATTTAACAGCATGTGTAGAAACAGGTCAAAATTTTATGTTTAATATTTGATTTTTTTTATCTTCACAAGTATAGAAATGCCATTCACTGGAAGTGAAAATGCGTTTTATGTGTTGCGGTATGCTCGAACACAATCGAACAAGACTGCAGCGTGCATTTGTGAGAGTTCTCTAAACAGTCACCAACGGCAATGCAGATTTGGACATGGCAGAAAAAAAATCAAAAAGAAAGGCTGTCTGTGCAGGGCAAAAGGATCTGGACGATCAATAACATCGGAAGAGACGGTCGAGCGGGTTCGCCAAAAACCTTTGCGAAGCCCCAAGAATCCATAAGAAGAACAAGTCTCAAAACTCAGATTCCTCCAGCGACAGTTTGGCGCGTCCTGAGGTAACGCTTGCTAGTAACCCTAAAGGTGCAGTTAGTTCAGGCCATAATGGCAGATGACAAGTGAAAGCGCAAACAATTCTGTGTTGATATGCAAGATCAACACGCTTTATACGAATGGCAAAGTCAATAAGCATACTTAATGTTCGCATTTGGGGCGAAGAAAATCCCCATGCCACAGTTGAGCAAGTGAGGGACTCACCGAAAGTGAATGTGTTCTACGCCATCTCCAAGAACCATCTTCATGGCCCGTTTCATGGCCATGTTTATCTGCAAATGCTTCAGAACTAGCTAATGGATGAGTGTAGGAGAATAGCATAATGCACCCACATTTCTCCACCTCCCTTCCGGGCGGGCCCGTTATCAAACCTTCCCCTTCCGGCTGGATATCTGATGGTCTCCCGCCGGAAGAACGCTACGACCATTTTAGCTAACCACTGCGTTTCTTCCTCAACTGGTTATCGATAGATGGGAAGCTATTTGGCTTCAGGTGGTTCCGAGAAGTTTGCAAAGGACGAAATGGTGGAGATAATCAAGCCTTTCTCACCCGAAGAAGGGCGCTTGATATCAAATCTACTTCTGGACCATGTGATCCTCTCCCAAGTTTCGAGTATAAAAGATGAATTCTTTTAACCCTCGGTAGTAGAGCTTGCACAACGTCTGCCGGGGCAGGAATTGCTATTTATCTCGGTGTAGTGGTAAATCGTCGAAGCACCAAGTCTTTAGAGAGGAGATCGGTACCAGTTAGGGAGGCTCCTTACCCCGTTGGTTTGCAAGTCAGTGCGGACCCAGGCTTTTTCTCACGTTTTCAGAGCCAAAGCTACCAACGGCCTCACTCTAGTTCCCTATGCGAGGAAACGACATCTTGGCTTTTCTCCGTGAACCTACGCGTCGATAGGTCACTTCGCCTTCCACCCCAGAGGCACCCAAGATTCCTCGGAGTTCACGAGCGTGGGGCCCTCTTTAACAAGAAGCTCCCGTCACCGCCTTCTTCCAGCTGAATCGTGACGGAATTGTGGGATCAGGTCGATCCCTGGAGAACCTACCTCATCATCTTCACCCCTTATCCCACGACTTTCACTCACCAGCGCCAACCGAACATTAGGTTCCAAGATAACCCTTCCCTTTCACATTCCCCAACTTCACCGCGAAGCTTATCAACATTACAAGTATATAGGGATTTACATAGTGAATAGTTATTTATAAGCCAAGTAAGATATCCGAGATTCACTTATTGATTTATCTCTCAAAGAACATTATTTGTATATATATATATTTTCTTGTTTAGTGTTCAGTAAAACTTTATTTTCATATTGTTGTGTATCTAATTTCCTTTGGGTCGCTTTCTGGTAAAGTTCATTCCAATCCCTCTGTAGCCAACTTCTAAGCAATAAACCAATTCAGGGCACGGTCCGAACGAAGTATAAGGAGTAGTACGACTCCTCCTCCGCATTTATCCATTCAGAGGATAAAATTTAGAAATAACTTAATTTTTTTGCTTTGCAAGTTCATGGCAAAGCAGGTTTAAGGTGGCACGGCCCCTTACGCCGGGGAATCAGCCAGGCAGCTATTCCGTTAGGAGTCAGCCAGGCAAATGAAGGGTGTTCGAATAACTTGGACGGATTTTAAATGTGAGTTAAGTTTAGGCGTCTAATGATTTTTTTCTTTTTCTTTCAGATTTAACAACTTCAGTCTTAGGCAATTTCAACCATGGAAAGATTAACAATCGAATAACGTGTTAAAGTTATCGAAGCCTATTACGAATTGGACGTTCAAACAGAAACGCATTTCGGTCACTTCGCGATTTTTGGGGTCAACATAATCGACCAACCGAGAGTGCAATTGGATAAATTGTTCGTAAATTCAAACAGACGGGGTCGGTGGCAGATAGGAAATGCCATTAAATGCTCGTTTGCGCCGTTCAGTTGAAAACATTGCTGCAGTGCGCGAGAATGTGGCCAAAGATCCAGACACCTCTATTCATCATCGCGCGCAGGAATTGAACTTCTCCACAACAACGTTACATCGAATCTTGACAAGAGATTTGTCTCTACACGCTTACAAAATCCAATTGACACAAGAACTGAAGACTGCTGACCATTTGAAGTGCCGTAAATTCGTCAATTGGGTGCACGAACATAGACAAGCCGATGATGATTTTTCGCAAAAAAATCATTTTTAGTGATTACGCTCATTTTCATCTTGGTAGATTCGTTAATAAGCAGAATTGTCGCATTGGGCTGATGAAAATCACAGGAAGATTGTTTAAAAGCCACTGAATCCACAAAAGGTTACTGCTTGATGTGCATTTTTTGCTAGCGGAATCATTGAGCCGTTTTTCTTCAAAAAGGATGCCGGGAATTTTGTTACGGTGACAGGCGAGCGATACCGTGCCATGATAACCAAATTTTTATGGCCTGAATTGAATTCTATGGATGTCGATGATTTGTGGTTTCAACAGGACGGCGCCACATGCCACACATCCAATGCAACAATGTCTTAATTGAATGAGAAGTTCCCAGGTCGCATCATATCTCGAAATGGCGAGGTCAATTGGCCATCACGATCGTGTGACTTGACGCCTTTAGATTTCTTCCTTTGGGTTCATCTCGAAAGTAGGGTCTATGCCAACAAGCCAACAACAATTCAACAGCTGAAGGATGAGATAATAAGGCATATTGGTAAGATCGAAGAGAAACTATGCAGAGACGTCATCAAATTTTTTACCATCGATTGGAGGTGTGCCGCCGAAGCCTTGGCGGACATTTAAGCGATATAATTTTTTACACATAATTGCCATGCCTCAAATAACATGATCCAATAGTAATATCAATAAATTTTCACTAACAACGCTGTTTTTTTTTACTGATAACTTCGATCCGTCTTAATTGAACACCCTGTATTTAGTTGGGAATCAGCTAGGAAGCCATTTAACTAATGGTCAGCCAGGCAGTCATCAGCTGCCGGCTCATGTAAAAGAGACCTAAACGTTATTTTCGTGAAAAAAATAGTAATCTTCTATATATATTGACATGAATAAACGGTGGAGCACGTGTACAATATTAATCGGTAGAAATCTTCAGTAAAACAAGCTGAACATAGTATGTACTTGATTAATAGTTAACAAATTCCCTAGTTTCTACTTTTAACAACCTGCGTATGTATGTCAAAGTTGAATTCTGAAAATTTTTGCTAGTCTTAAGAATATTTTATTGTTTTGTGTCACTTATTTATCGCATTTTTTTATTTAGTCTTAGTCATTTCTTTATTCATAATTCTTCCGCCCTCACACTTTTAATGAGGTTTGATAGTGTTGCTAGCTGGTGAAAAGATTGCAATATATTAAAACATCTCGTCTTATAAGAAGCTTGATGGGTCTAGTATCGAACTACATGTTACGGATGACAGATTGCAGAGAAAGTGGCATATCTAGCAGGAAAGCTAAGATAAAAGCCAGAGTGTAGTAGAAAAAATTTATTAGAATGAAAGAATGTGTGTAATACCTCACACAAGACAATACGTTTACCAATATAGCTGTTTTATGGCCTTAATAACACTTGAGACTTCTCAAGTAAAAATATCAGATTATTCACTTGGAATGACATCCAAGACTTCTGATCTGGAAGGGCTGAAAGATTTTGACACCATACTTAGGATTCAAAGAGCACTATCAAGGATAAAACTATTCACTCATCGTTTACTTAAAATTCAATTTATATAAATCTACCTTTTCGAAATTCTTCTTCTCTCCTGACTGTACAACCCTAGTTTACTTTGTCAATTTAGTAACAATAATCAAAGGAAATTTCGCGGTTTACCTAAACATCCATCCAAAAGAAATTTTAGCCTGAACTTCTCACTATACAAATACATTTACTTCTTTAGTCTACGGTGTATAACCTAACCTAATCTAAGATAACCTAAGTTAGGTTAGTTAAGATTAGCTTCTGTTAAAGTCCATATACTAAAGAATAGGTGTATTTATATACCGTATGCTAAAAGGGTAATTTTGGCAAATATATTCCCCGACTTAAGAATTAAATCCAACCTAGTAGCGCAGACAGCGACCTCTGGCAATCCAATGATTGTGACACCTGTCAACCGTACACCATTAGTGGCCTATTTAATTTTTGCACTGGTGCGAGTAGGGATTATTGTTATTCACACAACATCTTGCTCGAGTAATACGAGTACCATCGCTTTTCCAAGAGCGCCAGCCTTCACACCAAGACCGAAGACAGCATTCCAATAGGTTTAGGTAGTATCTTGAATATCCTTAATTTCCCACCAATCTTTGAATGTGGATGTTCAATAGCAAAATATTATGGGAGCGGTGGGTCAAATGAGCAGCCTCGAATCGAATGAATTGATATAGGAAAAGAAAGATCACTGAGGAGAACAGCAGCAGGTCGTGATGAGAAGAGGAAAAGGTTCTGAATACACTTTAGAGAGGATAGGAAGATTTGACAAGTCGGTGGCTAGACACCGATGCGTGGTGTTTTTGTACGTGTAAATACCTAGGTGTATGTTTTTCTTATGGTGTAGAATGTTTTATCAGATTTTGAATGTTTTGGGAAGTAGCCAGACGTGAGCAAAGCGTTGAATAGGTGTGTTAATGTAGCGAAGATGGTTCTTGGAGGTGGTGAACTATATGGGCTGAAGGCCTGTTGGGTCGGTATCGGGTTTTGGTAGGATTTAATATAGTGTTTTTTTCTCGACAGCAATATGAGTAGTTAATGTGGTTGTGTTATGGAATATCACAATTTTATCAAGGGGGCAAGCCCAAGCTCATCGGCGTCGAGCTGCAACATTCCTGGACATCTTGGAAGTGTTCTGCTGCATGTGGTTTTGTTTGATTGTGTGTGTGAGCCGTGTAGCAGTGGATGTAAGGTTGTTAAGTTGAAGGGTAATGTATTTTAAAGGGTCCGTGTCCAACATCCTCTTTACGCGCCACCAGAAGAAGGCCGGGTCGATGCAGCGAGCGTCGCACGCAGTGAGGATTGCCTCGCGCTACTGGCAGTTTCGATCTCGCTGCAGGCATTGTGAGGAGTGTGAAGTTATGATGTCTGAGGTCTCTGCTATCGTGGTTGTTGTATGGTCTTATGAGTCTTTTTGCATGTTTGGAGAACGTTAATATTTTATGTGTGTGTAGGTTTTACGTAGTCTGTTTAGGTTATGTACGCGTTTGTGGTGTCCATGAGTGTTCACCAGTTATCGTTTATATGAGTAGGGTTAGTGTTTGTAAGCCTTCTGTGTAAGAAACTGATCAAATCATTATGAGATGGGAATTGATTTAAAAAAGTGCAAAAGTTCTAGAATGAAAATGAAATAAATGGGAGAAAGGGAAGTTTAGTGAAAGAAGTTGCCTCACAAAAAACCGACAAAATATTTTCTATGGAGACTTGAAGGGGAGCCAAATCATCATCATCATCATAACTAACTCTACAATTGTATAACGGTATTTTTGGAGGTGGGTGAAAAATTACTAAATGTTTTTTTTCCTTAGTGGAAAAATGGTTTTGTTTTTTTTTTTTAAAGATAATTTCAAATCGTGAAGTTCAGAAAATGTATTAAGGGATGGTTTTTTTTTAGATTTTAAATTTTATATTACTAGCGAAACGATGCCTTTGTTCTGTCTATAAAATGGTTCTCACTTTTGTTATGATGTATATGTACATTTGTATATAATACATAACTCCATATTGCTTTGACAAATCTAGCTTCACTAGAATTTTTAAATTGATCATGGACAAGGTCATTTTCTCCGAAAACAATGCTTAAATAAAAGTTAATTGCCATTTTGGATTCAATAATGATAAGCTATATTTAAAAAAAAAATTGCCGTTTCACAAGGAAAATTTAGAAATGGCTTATATTTATGTACTAATAATAATTTGAGCTAAGTTTTTTTTTTTAAGAGCTTATCTGGCGACTGCCTACTTGAGCTAAGTTGTTTGTTTTCAGAACATAATATTAATTACACTACATGAAAGTTTTAAAATTTGGTTAATAAAGGTAGGCAACTCTAAGATACCCCAGCAAGGATAAGTCAACTATAAATTGATGTGTTAAATATTGACATGCAAATTAGGCAAAAGAAAAGCTAACCAAACCTAACCCTCTTTATAGGTAATTGATTTTCCTTAATTCATTCACGCGTAAATTTTAATTAATCAGTTTAGCAATGGCTTATCTTTGTTGGGTCATCTTAGGGCTATTTAACTTTACTGGCTCCATATAGATATCTTTTCTTTACTAGTCATGACTGAGATGGTTTATTTTTAGCTCACGCGTTATTTTCAAATCCTTTAAGCAATGGTTGTAATTTACGAATGACCAATGCCTAAGATATAGTGCAGAAATCTTTCTCCTTGCCTGCGTGTCATATCGAAACTCTGACGCTCCAAAAATCACATCACCACAAATAAGTCACTTATCATAATGTCATATTTGTAGGAGAGAAATGTTTATTTTTATGAGGGAAATCTATATTCAGGGAGAGAAAAGTCTTCTAGAAGGAGATAAATATATATTCGAGTGAGAGTACTGTCTATTTGTAGGAGATAAATGTCTATTTGTAAGAGAGATATGCCTATTTGTAGGAAAGAGATGTGCATTTATAGGAGAGAAATGTCTATTTGTATGAAAGTAATATCTATTTTAGGGAGAGAAATGTATATTAGTAAGAGATAGGTGTTATTTTTAGCTGCGAAATGTTTATTTGTCGAAAGAAATTTCTATGGATCGGAAAGAAATATCGAATTGTCGGAGAGAACTACTTTTGTAAGAGAGAAATGTAAATTTGTAGTTGGTAAGGTTCAGATTTGATTATTTATTTTATTTTAGAAAATAGAACGGCCTCTTCCAGCTCTCTTGGGGTCTATTTATGTGTGGAAAACATTGGCGAAGTTTTAAAGGCAGTTCGAAAGACGACTCGAAAGACACCACCAGTTTCTCTAAAGGTTCTGGACGCCAGAAGCGCGTCCTTCTCCTCCTTCAAGGTTTCATGATGTGTATGCGAGAGACATATACTAAGAGCTAATAATTGAGATAATATAGATCAAATAAGTAAGTGCGTGTAACAAGTGCTAAGGCAAACTATAAGGCGTTTATAGAGTAGTTGCGTATTTTTTTAAAAGAGAAGGATTTTGATCAAATTTCAAGATTGGATGAAAATGGATGAAGAAACAATAAAAAAAACTTTGGTTGTTATCCTAAGCGGAGGGAGGGTGCTCTGGACTGCTCCTTCTCGTTTAGTCAATAAAAATTAACACAGTGTTTGATTAGTTTGTATAAACCATATGGATTAGATGTCAAATTCTTTTTTTAAAATCGAAGTGGAATCTCGCCTCATATATTTACTCTCGGGAATACGGCCTTCTTAATTCTTTACGTATACCTCGACTCTTCATTTACTTCCCTTCCATTTTTAATCCAGAATTTATATTAAAATGCTGCGAGGTTTATATAAAATATCCTGACTATATTTTTCTAAAATTAGAATTAATATTTATTCGCCTTCAAATTTGTTCTCTGGAGCCGAATCACACATCTGCCAACTCTTTTCATCTTTTGAAAGCACTTGCTTTACCATTTATACGAATAGTGTCATGATCTGGCCACGATTTAACTTTCTATACTATTTCACCTATCAAATTATCCTCGGTCTTGGAGAAGCCTCAGTTTTCCATGGTATGATTGTCGCTTTGTTTCCACATCATATAGGTAAAGTCAAGTTCTGTCTCTAGTTACAATTTTTTTAAAATGTTAGGTCATTTTCTGCCTTTATAAACGCTCTTCGTCAAAATAGCAGGACTTAATAGAATTTAAATTATAAGAAATTATTTATAATTTGATATGAATTAGATATTTGAATGCAATACTATCTGTATATTCATAAATTTTCAATAAGTAATTTCATATATTTTTCTGTACCGCTGCCTGAATAGATTGTGAACATACAAGATGGGGATTTGTTTTATCAAACCTCGTAGATATCACAGTTATAATTATAAATTTACAAAGACGTAAATAACTTTAATAGTCTCCCTTATTTCATTACTAAATAGTTAATCTCTTCGACTGGGTTGGAGATGGACCGAAGGCTACCTTATGGTTATATTTCACTAAATAAGAGCTAATGAAAAACTATCATAAAAAATAATAAATCCTTTCTTATCTTATTTCTTTTTTCATTTAATAAATTCTAATATAAAACACTCGAAAATGTAGAATATATTACGATAATTAACATATTGTATATGTAGATACGTGTAGAGAGAGCGACTCGTACGATATTTTGACTCGTGTAACTCTTAAACCCAAACTTTATCACCTTCACGCCTGAAATTTACCATTGGGAAATATATAGCAAACCAATTGCAACTTGGCAAAATATTTTAAAGAAATTTGCTAACATGTTCTCCTACGTCCTATTTCAGAATTTTTGTGTGTCATTCTTAACAAATTTGAAGTGACGTCCGACTTAAAAGCAACTCCAACCTAAATTAAACTATCCAATTTTAGCCGAAAGATTGTCAAAACTATTTGAAGGATCTTCCTGAAGTATAATATTATTCCGCTGCTGCAACAAAACCAGGGTGTAAATACAAGCTTTAATTAGAGGAAATTTTAATGGGATGAGAAAAAGACCAATTTTCGGAGCATCACCCTCCATAATTTAGCTGTACAAAGACGGTGGGATGTGAGATGTCTGATACCAAAAGTGCTGAAATGTGTGTCAAAGAATTTCATAGATATATTTTGTATTATATGTGTATAAGGTATTGTGTATGTGATTGGATCTGATATTGATAGGAGGACTGTGATGGATGAGCACTTTGAGTGAGATGTGAGTGAAAGTGTAAGTGAGAGGTGGACATGTGCCAGATTGCCTGGCTATCTTTTGATTTTGGCATTTTAGGTTTAATCCCTAACACTATATTTTAAGAACAGGAGCTTATTTGTAGATGAAAAAATTGAGTGCATGGGTGTTTTTTTGTAAATTTAAAGCTTTTATTAAAGTAATTTATAAGAGTTAGTTAAAAGTTTGAAAAACAGCCTTTAGGTGTTTTTCTTTGTGTTTGAAGCTTTTATCCAAGTAATTTCTAAGCGTTACCCTTTTTCTCAGCTTATACTTTTTACTCATACAATCTAGGAATGAAATAAAATAGTTATAAATCGTGAAGTTCATAAAATGAGTTCAAATTAAGGCAAGGCAGGTTTTGGGGTTGTAATTTTTTAGTCTATAAAAGAAAGTTTAGATAAAAAAAGATGAAGATTGTTTTTAAGGTATATCAAAAGAATTCAGCTAAATACTTTTGTTGAATTTAGGATTAGAAAATAAAAATGGATAAGGAAAAAAAAATCCAAGAGTAAATAATTAGAAAATATGTAAGAAAAATATTTTAATTATTTTAGACCTAATCTCAGGTGCTAGAGCCAGATATGCCGTTGGCTACACACCGATGGTCTGTCTGCGAAGCGTAAGCAAGAGGAGTGGCGAAGCCACTCCACTTGTTTTATTTAAAAAATGGTTTGACTTTTCCAAACTAACTTAATGGGAAAATATTGGAGAACAAAATATTAATTATTTAGCCGCACTAATCATCACTTCACTATCTCTATAATTTAAGAAGGGGATTTTTTTTTAATATTTGAATAATAATTTCATCTTAGTTTGGTTATGACGTACGTTTTTTTTATCAAAGTTATTTCTAATCATTTTTTTTTTATAATATCGAAAAACAAAATGGTGCAGTTCAGAAATAAATATAAGTATCGAAATGTTGTGAATCTTTTGAAACCTCAAAATTACAAATGGTGAAGTTCAAAAACTTCACTTTTATATATTTTCTTCTATAACTATATTTTAGCAACGAGATATTTTGTTGGGAGAAAATTTAGTTTAGATTTCCTTTTTAAAATTATTATAATTGGCGAAGTTCAGAAAATTCATAAAAATGTAACCATAAATGTATTTTTTTTAGATTTTAAATTTTAATCTTAGTTGCTAAACACAAGCTCCCCCCGTAAGGGGAGTGGCAAAGCCATTGCCTGGTTAAAATATAAAATAGATTCCTATATATACTTTATTCTATTAATTACTTTTCACGCCTGGGTATAATCAAGAGCAGCTGAAATGAAGTTTTAAACTATTTAAAACGAAGATAATGCGTCATTTCCTCTCTGGATATAAAAATTAATAACATGCTTTAAATTTATTAAAAAAAGCCGCGTTTAAGATAGAAAAAATAATCGCGTATGTCAGTTATTCTGTACAAATGAAAGATGTAACGTGTTGGCTCGAAACTGGTTCCTAATTCATACAATTAAAGGCCGTTATCATCAAAGCTTTCATTTGCATTAAACTACCAACGTGTGCAATAGGTGGTGAATCCTGATACTTTTATGTTTCTCAGAATATTTTAGGCCCATAAAATAATGTGAGAAATAGATCGCACCATTTAAGTAATAATCAAAATATAGAGTACCATAAAGGTAAAGAAAAATATAAAACCTTAACAATAACAAGAAATATAAAATGTGAATCTTGTATAGGGTATATGATATTAAATAAACGAACAGAAATTAAAGATATATTTCATTGAATATTCCGGAATAAGCAATGCGACAGACGTGATTCAAAAGTGTCTATACGTAAGAATTTTTTTTTTTGAGGTTGCATTTGTTTTTAGGAATGAATGCATCTAAAATATTTGTGGGGGACAGAATTGAGTAAAAATCAAGCATCCATGCAAGCACATCGTTCTTGAGAGTCATGGTGATGTATAAAATTTCTTTAGAGAAGTCTGCATACAACATTTCAGTCTATCTCCAATATCTCTAGGAGGAGCGGAAATCACAGATGAGACAGATGAGTCCTATTTTTCCAAAACAAGTAAGCACCACCGTGAACGAAGCCCAGATGCTAGTGGGTATTTGAAAGGTTAGAAAAATACTTCCGTGGTTTATATGGAAATTGTTGAGAAGCAAGATGCAGAAACACTTCTGCTAATCATTGACAAAATGGTTCCACCCGGTTCTATTATATATAGCAATCGGTGAAAAACTTACAGAAACAATGAAGGCATAGTATTTAATCACAAAAGAATAAATTATTTAATTAATTTGGTAGATCCAATACAAGTGTGCACACCTAAACAATTGAGTCGTATTGGAATAGACACAAATGCAAAATTAAAAAGATTTAAGGATGTGCTAAACAGTTATTAAAGTCTTATTTACATGAAATGATGTGGCGAGATTGGTACAATGATGATCCATTCAAAATTTATGTCTTCACATTGCTGTGTAATATAACTTATAATTCGTAGTTTCATACCAATACATTTGATTCCTTAAATATATTATTTTTTTCTAATTTTAATGTTGGTTTTTTTGTTTTTAATAAATTTGAAATTAATTATTTCTGTTATCACCACTTAGCTCAAACTACCAACTGCTCTTTTTTTGAGAACCATAAAAGTACCATGAAAAGTAGAGAGCACCATATAGATAATGAGGAAAATGTAGAACCATAAAAGTAAAGATTCGAATAAGTTAATCCCTACAAAATCTAGAATGTTCAGGAGAAATTTGGGCGCAAATATTTCAATGTGACGTATTTTAGGAGACGGTGAATAGAATTAATTAAAGGGGACGGATATTAAAAGGAGAAGTACTAATCTCGTTGAAACCCTAGTTTGAGGGGAGATATTTTATAGTAGAGAAAGAGGAGATTAGCCGGACTTGATGCATAACGATTTTTCAGGATTAAGTAAAGATAAGCCATTAAAAAAATACGTCTATTCTTTAAAAGAAAAGTATAACCATTCTTAAATGTAAATGAGGCCTCTTTTTAGAACTAAATAGAAGACTTTTCTTAGAGGAAAAATGTGCCACTTCTTAAAAAAAAGAAGATAACTATTCTTAAAAATACGAAGATGGCTCTTTTTAAAAATAATATGATAGTTCTTCTTAAAATGAACAGATCTTGAAAAGAAAAGATGGCTCTTCTTAAATGAAAAGATGGCTTTTAAAAAGGAAAATGGCTCTTCTTAAGACTATAGCTCTTTTTAAAAAGAAAAAGATGCCTCTTCTTTACATGGTCAATGTAAAGATGGCATGCTTATATCTGTATTCAAGTCAGCTAAGATACTTATGGTTACTTACTTGGACTTTTAAAAAATAGGTTTGGTTAGTAAAGACAAGTCATCTCTTAAATTACCCACCAAAGATAAAAATATATAAACTGACAAAGTAAACGTGGATTAGAAAAAACAGCCTCGTTGGTTGGTATTTTTTTCTTTTTGCTAATTTTTGTGTTACTCATTACCCGATCTCATTACCGATGGTTTATCTTTGCAAGGGGATCTTAAGGATGGCTTACCTTTACTAACTTGATTCAGAGATGGCTTATCTTTACTGAATTCAATTTTTCTATTTCGTGACTTAATTGAGTCAATGATAAAAGGTAATTTTATAAAATACCTAAAAAATCTTTAGGTATTGAATTCAGACTCAACCTTTTCCCTTGCTTTTTCCTTAGATCATTCACGTAACTCTTTACCAGTTATCACTCAATTGGATTTTCTTTTTTCTTCTATTAGTGATTTACAGAAGCATAATGTTGAAACAGAACCTACGAGAGAAACAGTTTACAGCTGCCAATTATTGACTTATAGACCGCGTTAGTTATCATTTTAGAATCAATTAAATGATGTATTTCTCGTGTTCTCGTGTTTTTTTATAAGATATCATGTTTATAACCGACAAATATCAGATTTATCGGCTATTAATTATTAATATTTATTAATATTTTTTAATAATCTTTCCCTAATATGTCCTTAAGTAACAGAAGCCAACAATTTACCGACTACCTATAAACGCATAGTATAAAAATGCTAATTATATAAATAAAATAGTTTTAGCTAATTGTAATCATTATTCATTAGTGAAATTGTTCATAACATGGATGGTATTCCTTTAGTGTTACGACTACAAACACTCGTTTGTATACGTTCAACAAGAGAGCCTAACTTGCCTACACCTGGTTTGGTTTCCTTACGTTAGGTTCTGTTGTAGATTTTGCGAAAGCGTAGAGGTGTGCCAATGACCGCATGGTGTCATGTACATTGAAGAGAAAATAAAAATATTGGATGTGTTTGTATACTCCACACGAAATTACGATTCATAACTTCTCAAAACCAGCGAGTCAATTACTGGTGAATATATGCTCTTTAGATCACCTGGTCATAGTACCCACTGGTCAACACACTCTTTGCTGACTTATGTTTTGTGGTAGTTTTTAACTAATTGTGACGTGCTGATTTCTAATATGGCATTAATTATTTTTGTAACAACATCAGGTTTTCATTCTACAGCATATTCCTATTTTACAATGTACTGCATGTATTTACTTAGTAAGGATACTTTCCAATGTGTGATAGTTCCAAACCATAATTTAAAATGTCAACACAATTTGAAATGATAAATGCATTGTAAGATAAAATCACCTATTACTAAATACATACAGGTTATTCTTCTAATATAATGGAGAAAACACAAGCATTCGTACGCATACCAATAAATTCATGGATGAAATTTTCGCTTACGAGAGTGTCTGGAGTGTTTGATGTCTACAGTCTTAATGAAAACGCTATTCGTGTTCATCACTCACGTTGGCAAGATTAGCAGGAAATTCATCAAGATGGCTATTGAGAAATTAATCCCTTATGCTCATTTTTTAGCTTAAACGATGAAAGAAATCATTTCAAAACAGCCACAAATGAATCCCATGCTCCTTTGTCTATGTCAGTTATCGAACTCGGGAAGTTTGGGTTTTCAATTACTTTCTTATTGTGGCCCATCCAAAACTCCAGCCTTTATTTTATCATAACTAAAGCCAGAAAATATTGTACATATGAATTTTAAACTGTCTCCCTTTCACAAATTGTTTCATTAGCCCTAGATGATTTTGTCTCATTAAACAATTAGTTGGTGTATGATATTCTTCTCCTCAAAAGTCAAACTTACTCTAACTGGTCAGAATTTCTCTTGCCAACATTTGTCCTTGGCTCGGCTGTCCCATAAACACAGGAAACACCGATATTTTGTATAGCCTCCTTGTTGGCCAAGTAAAAATTTACCAATTTCAGATCCACACATATGATTCATTTGTGTTTATCATATTTTAGTAGATCTAATACATATCTTATTTGTTAATGCTTCTCTTTTAAATGAACAGAGTGACCAATAGGAATCGCACTGACCAGGTCTCCATTATGGAGTAACACACATTTTAGACTCTTCTTTGAACTATCTATAAAAAGTCTGAAACAGGTATCGCGTTTACCAGTCCCACCACGTCACAACAGTAAACAAAATCTTATTCAGTTATAAAAAATGCCAAGATCTCTCTCTCTCTCTCTCTCTCTCTCTCTCTCTCTCTCTCTCTCAATATTCTGATAAAAAATTAGATTTGTTTTTTCCTGCAACAAATTCTACTCTTCAATTTTAGAAGCTAACATTTCTGATAACTCTTTTGACAGTTTTAGGTCTCTAACTTAATCATTCAGTTCTAATTGGCTGAAGTTTCCATGTTTTTGGCTCGATGTATGTACAAAGTCTGGATCACTGTCAAGTTTATTGCCTACATCAAATTCACGTATATCACTTACATCGTCCAGTGAAGGAAGTTCCATGAATACAGGTATTTGAATTTCACATGAATAAAGTACTGGACGAATTGCTGAATCAAGATTTGGGTAACTTATTTTATGTTGCGTTTTCTTGCTATAGCCGGAAGTCTTTGTGAGACAAAAGTAGCAATCGCTTACATTGTTTTTTGGCTCCCGCCACACCATAGGAATGCCAAATCCAAGTTTTTTCCTTACGCCCTTTATGTATTGGCGTAGATTTTCGACACCTGGTTTGCAAACTTTGTACGGGGCCCATAGTTTATCCTAATCACCTAATTTAATCTTAAAGTAAGCCAGCTATGCTCTTTCCACAAAGATACTAATGTTCATTCTTTGAGTTGGTGCAGTAAAACAACCGTTACATATATAGCAAAACGCGTTAGGGGGGAATTCAAACATTTCTTTCGTAATGAGGCCATACTACTGAATGTTATTTCCCTAAAAATCTGAAAAAACACAAACTTATATTATAGACAATTGCTTTATATATCGAAATGTGTATAAAGACAAGTCTAAATACATAGATAAAGTAAAATAGGAAGAATACCAAACGCCTCTACTTCCGTTCACTTGCTCGTAAGATAGACTGGAACCATAAGTGGGACCAATATGGACCAGTCCTTAAATAAAAAACTTGACTTGATAGAAGAAAACTATTAAAATTTATAAATTCAATGACCCTCAATTTCCCAATAATTTGCTGACCAGTTTACTTAAGACATAATCTGGTTAAATCATTGGATGAATGCTTTTAGGATTGGTGGATGAGGTATAGTGAAGTTTGAAACATTTCCCCAGAATGCAACACTGTAGGTGTGCTATAAGTTTAAATACTCAGAAGATAAATAGTGATTAGTCGTAAGATATAGGTTATCTAAAAGAAAATGAAAATTACAAATAGTAAGAAATTGAAACAGAAAAAAGTAATAATGTGCTGATATATTAAGTTGTCCTCTTTTTACTTCATTTTCAAAATATTTTTTAAACTTCGTTAATCAGAAGATACTTGTATTAATTAGCTACATAATTTTGTTGAAGGGTGAAAATATTGTGAAAGTTTTTGATAAATCCAATGAGTCTCGAGCAAAAAAACACCCGCTTGTTGAAAGATACTTGCTTGTTGATAGCCAATGAACTTTAATTTATACTTTTGTGGGTGTATTGCGTTGCTATGTGCAGTTGCAAATGGTGTTATCAATATTTTTAGGATTTTCCATCTCTATTTATTTAATCTCTGACATAGCGTACTCAAGTTATATAAGAAAAAACAAAGAACAACTCAGGTGTCAAAAGAAAGAAAGGCATTCTATGGTGCGTGATTTATGTTTGCTTTACCTTCTCACTGTCTGTTAAAAATCCATTTTAACTGGCAAAAACGTGGGTTATGTACAGAAAAAAAATGAAATCGATTATAATATTTTTAAAATTAAATTTATAGCATGGTTTTATTATTATAATTGGCTTGTGGTAAATCAAAAGATTTGAGAAGGTAATAAATTGCTTTTACCATTCCGTTTTCTTGACAGGTGCATATGACAAGCAAAATTCAGGCTCCTTCGTTAATGAATCTATAATATAGATTTATTAACGAAGGAGCCTGAATTATTGTATGCAGACGAGATATCTTATCTGAAAGAGGATATCAGCTTCCTTATATCGTAACGTTTAGGATCATACCATAAATTAGAAAACAACTTTACTAAATACTCAAGATTACTCGTTGAAGTCACGCTGTTTGTTTTTTTAGGCTTTAGATAACAAGACTACTGAAGGCTCTTTTTCCTTGTTATTGCGATTTCTTATGCTTTGCCCAAGTTGAGCATTATATTCTAAAGATGAAATTATTCTGTTAACTTCTTATTTATCCATAGTATTTCGTGTAATCATTCAGGTTTTCTCGAAAATATACATGCGCACCAGTATACTCCATATATTCACACAAATGTTTTCAATTAAATACAAAATAGGAGTAAACAAATTTAATAAGAATTTAAAATTCGTCTCAACAAATCTGAACCTTACAGACAGATGAAATAAATAGACTCTTACAGTTCTATGATAAGAGGATTTATAGCGAATTTTTGAGATTATTATCAATAGTATTTGTTTCATTCTTTTCAGAGTTTAATAGTACATTTATTAAACATCCTTCGAAAGCAAAGTTCTAGGAAATTTCGATTACCAAAGATAAAAGATTGTTGGTCAGGCTGAGGGTGGACTCTCCCAAAGGCAAATTGGGAAACATAATAATATTTCGATTTAATATTGAAACACCTGTAAAAGCTGTTTATCTCTAACATCTAAGGGGTTAAACTTGATCCTTCTCCACAATAACAAAATGACTTCAATAAAAATGTACTTTCAGGCAAATTGGATCAAATTAACACAATATAATTAATTTGGCAAATTTAACATGAACCTCAGAACTTATATTTTCTGAAAAAGGTAGAAAATACAATTAATATTTGATTTGCACTTTCCATATGCTATCTTTTTACAATGTGCACACCTTGATTTTGTCTTGTTTTCTTTGACACTTTGATGAATTTTACAATTTTGCGCATATTGCTAAATTATTTTAGGACGAGGTGTGTTATAAATATCGCAAGATAATTGATTCTTGGATAAATTTTGATTTTACTGAATTTCCTTTAGCTTTTTAGCATTTTTGCTATTATTTGGGTGCATTTGATCTTTCCCTAAATAAGGAGATGCATTCGGTAAGTATTTGGAATATATGTCAACTGCAAGCCGAAGTTTTTGCCCATATTTATCAGGTTTGATGCCATAAACTGAGTATGTAGCCAGCCAGTATAATTTGGCAGAATTGTTTATCATTTACTTTATTTCCTGAAGTTTTACACATTCAAGCAATCTTTAATGAAATAATTTGACATTTAAAAAATATGAGCGAATTTTTTTGTCTGTAGGAGAGCTGAGCTTATTAATTAATAATCAAATCTTAGAAATCTCATAATTTCACAGAAACGATCTCTTGATAATGTTTTACCTTGAGAAAAGGAAACCCAAAAGATCAAACAAGAGCGAATAAATTTCGATATTCCTTGATCCAATAACTCGAAAGTCCGGGTATTCAAAAGTCCTTTTACTCTCATTGCGATGTTCTTAACGAAGAAGACAATGATAGCTTTCTTTAGTTACACACGTTTTTATTATTTTAACATATAAATATCTGTTTAATTTGTAATATTAATCAGTGTCGCCGCTCTCGGCGGCGAGCAAGCGCTGTGGGCACAGGCTGCTGGCCCACACGTGGTTGATGGAGGACGTCAACCTGACCACGTTGCTGTGGCAAATAGTGCCGGCCTTGCTATCGACCTGCGAATACACAATGTAGTCGATGGTATTAAGGTGGGGCGACTGCAACACCTACAAGTCCTTCAACCAAAAGTTCATGTTCGACCTCAACGCCTCTTGTAAAGTCTTGGTGCTGTGGGCCGTGGCACGGTCCTGCTGAAAGAAGTAGCCCGCCTGCTTTGTGATCTTTCTCACCAAATGGAAGATTTCATGGCTAAGAAGTCCCTGTAATCGGCCGCAGTGAGCGATTAACCGACTGCAAGTCACATCGGCGGCATCTTCTCGCCATTTGAAGCCACTAAGACAAGCATCATTACGGAGGCTGGATGTTTGGTCGTGGACACGGGGCAGACCTCGAAGATGTTCTGGCCAAGACTTACCAAGCAATCGTTCTTTTGTTAGTTAGCGGATCTACCGTAAAGGTTTTTTTTATTATAAAATGAGACTTTGGTTGCTATGAAATTTTAAGTCGTTGAAAAGGCAACGCCAGCACTCCCGACGTTATTATTACATACGGTCGGCGAACCTAGGCCTTTCCACACAACTTAAGCTGTTGCCGCCCTCCTCATTGACGGTTCTGGACACTGTGGTCACCGAGGTCTTCTTCTTCTTTGTGTAAGCACAGTAATTTTGATGTTTGGAGCACTTTTGAATGCCGAGATGTTTAGAGCACTTTTGAATGCCTTTTTCACCGCTAAACGGTTGACAACTTGAGGTCAGCATAACTGAGGTCAATCTTCGGGGTCTTCCCTATCCTGAAGCTTTTACGCGACTGTGTGCATGGTCATCTGGTCGACTTTGAGCCGCTTGGCGATGGCGGACTTGTTGTTGGCCGCGCCCAGGAGAGCAGATATTTCGATCTCTTTTAACTTCCATTGCGAAACACAGGTACACAAAGACGTTTTAATGACACACGAAGGAAAAGTAAAACTTTAGGTTTGTTTGATCAAACCTTTTCTATGATACGTAAACGTTTTGAAAGATAAAATACGAGTGAAACAGAAGTTTTGCATAACGCACAATAATATTGTAATCAAAGCTTCCTACTCAGAGACTAATTTGTGTCTTAGAACACAAGTTAGCGTTAGTACATTTTATAGTATCAAAGTAAAATATTTTTAAAGGAAAATATCAATACAGATTGAATGTTTTTTGCTCTTATATTTTTCTTGGCTTATAAAGAAATGCCACTTGGCAGCATTTTTCCCTACCTTTCGCTTTCTGAAAAGAAAGTCTTTTAAAAGGATAAAAAGCTGCAGCGCAAGCTCAAACAAGCACCCATCGCTGTTGACTTCCAAAATTCTTGCAAAGATATGGTATACTACCAAAATATACTTTTTTGTCACTAGATCAGCAGTAGAAGAATTTTTCTAAAAGAGATAACTTTATTTCGTTGCGTAGGGATGACAAGAATCGATTACCTTCTTTCAACCCTCCATGCAGAAACACAAAGGTGGTTTCATCTCCTGGAAGAAAGTATTACTTTTAAAGAAACCCTCGCCGCAGTAAAGGACATTTTCCATTAAACAGCGAGCCGTAAACTTACTTAGTGCATACGCTGCATTGAAAAGACATTCGCGAATTTTTATGGCTCTCTCTTTAATTTACTAGGTAGGAAAAACTAATTTATATATCTTAGTAATATTTTCTTACCTCCAGAGCAGATTGCATTACTAAAACTGGATCTCTACTGCTAATATATGAGCAAATCTAACCCTTTGTCCAACATAATCGAAATTGCAATATTTTTGGATTGCATATTCCGACTCACACACGTAGGAAAAGTGAAAGTGAACAGCAACCTTCCCACATAACTCGCCGCTGAATCAATCAAATGCAGAGGACGCACCCACAATACTCCTATGACACCTCCTCTTCGGAATGCAGGCAAACAACTGCAATTTATGTTATCCTCAACAGAGAAATTATGTATCCAAAATGAACGCAATTCTACACGACATGAGCAAGTTCCATATCATAACTCGAAATCTTACGAGCGACCCCAAAATCCAGTTTAATAAGATCCACCCAAAACACAACAGTGAAAATACACCTTTAAAATGTAATTAACCGAGAGAGACTACAAAGCCGGATAAAATTACAGAAATGTTAAGACCCGCAAACTAAGCTACCCGATACGAGCCATCATCAGCCAGATACCTACCCTCACCTATTACCTTGCCAAAATCCTCAGATCGCTCATTACCCCGTATTTCTCATGTGATTACAGCTAACGTTCAATGTAAGACTTTTTAAACATTCTCTAAATCTCCACATCAACCTAGTTCATGTGTTCAATAGACGTCGAATTCTTGTTTACCAACGTTCACGTGTACGAACTCATCCAACTCATTTGCCAAAAATTCTACCACTCCGAAAGTAATACCACCTTCCGATCTCTGAAGAGATTCCGCGACAAATACTTCAGGCTTGCAGCCCTGAAGGCTGCATGTATGTAAAATTCAGATAAGTAGAGTGGCTATGGGCTCTCCACTGGATGTTAGCACTATTTGTTACCTTCTACATGGAAATCGTGAGGGATGCCATTTTCAAGACAATCCTACATTGAAACCACCGATCTTCGTCCGATGTAGTGATGACATATTCATTAATGCAGATATCCCTAGCGTTTTCGTTACCCTCATTCAAACATTCAAGGAAAATTCATCTTTCAACTTCACCTATGAAATAGAAAACAACTCCTCGTTACCATTTATTGACCTCCTCGTCGATTCTCTACTGACACGTTTTATGACTTAAGTTTAACTAAAATCAACAAACCTGGTCTGCTGAATGAGGGGATCATCTGAATGTCCTAATCAATATAAAAACTCTTTTCAAAGTGGATATCAGTTGATACAGAATTGAAAAGAGTAACTCAACTGCTCGTTAATAATGGCTACCTACAAACGTCAATTGGCAATACCATGAAGCAAAAATATGGACTTATAGCAAAACTCAGGAGAGAAAAAATGAGAAACCAAGCACTATAAAGTGCTTAAAGCCATTTGTCGTAGAATAGGCTCCTGACGATATACCATATATAACTATTCGCTAAGGGAATTTTCTATATTTTGAGTGCGTGGTAATCTGATTGACCGAGGTTAGTTCAAAAAGGGGAGGGGGGCTGGAGAGGCTTATTTATCTTCAATATGCTTAAGAAGTGGAACGGGGCACAAAGATAAATAATATGGCTACCATTAATAAAATAGAGTTTTATTAATTAAACTATCAACAACACACAAAAAAATATTAACATAAACGGGGATTAAAAATGGGAGAAACGCGTGAATGAAAAGGGTCATGGGACTAATCTGAGGATTAAGAGTTGAAGAGATTTAAAACGGTAAACAAACAAAAAAAAGGGAGGGGGGAAAGGTTCGCTAAACCATTTAAAGCACAGGGTTGCGTTGACAAAAGGTTAAATGATTAAAGGTAATGCTCAGCTTACGTAATTACAAAGTTGTTGTGCAGAGGAAGACGATGCGAAGGAATCTTCGGTCCAACTAGCGATTTCCAGCAGAAGGGTTATTCGGGGAGTTGTCCTTGACGAGGGGAAAGAACTGTCATCGAGGAGTGAGAGCGAAGTGGGGCTCGGAAGTACAAGCGATCTTTGTGACAGCAAATCGGAGATGTTCTAGATGAACAATGTAGGTTATTGTTGAAACCAAGCGTTTTCTTGAAGAACGTTAAAAAGGGTGAAATTAAATTATCCGGACGTGATGTCTTGGGAACGAGAACCGTTTCTTGACGAACGGGCTTGAAGAACAATGGCTGTTATAACGTTGTTCTTTTTCTGAACAATAGCGGGGGGGGGGGAAGGAGAACCGTTTCTTTTCAAACGGGCTTAAAAAACAATGGCTGTTCTAACGTTGTTCTCTTTCTGAAAAACAGGGGGGCCTTGTTGTCTTGGCGTCTCGAAGGGCACAAATCTTGGCACTCAAGGGATATTGTCCTCTTCTGGACAATAGGGGTTTTCTCGGCCGAATTCCTAGGTGCACAAAGGAGAGCGGATCGGCTTGATGCCTCCCGAAGATAATCTGGATCTGCTTCAATTGGGAAAAGCTATGGTATAAATAGCCGGAGCCATCTCCATGACGTAGGGGATAATTGAGTGGGGGACTTCGGGGGAATGTCCCGGTGGTGCCTGGGAAAATACCTTATCTGCCCATAAGCCTAATTCAATCTGGCGAGATCGACGTATGGAGGCGAAACGGGGAAGTGAACCTCCTTGATTAAACATTGGCTATGATGGGAGATAACGTGCTTCTGCTTCCTCTCGCAGGATACACGTAGGTAAGCAGGTGTTTTAACATGTGATAAAGGGTGAATTAAAGCGGTCTCAGATCGTTCTATCACCCTATTATTCATCTTAATAATCTCCTAACTATCAATAAAAGAAATTAAATTAGTAATTTATTACAGAGCAATGAAAACTCGCGCTATCGTCATAAAGAAAAGCGATTTTCCCTCGACGGGACAGTTGCAGGAGTGAGTGTAATATTTTGTACCAATATACATGCAACGACGGTGACTGTGAGCATCGTACTTCCTCGTTAATTGAAATGACGTCGACAACCCTGTATCGGCTGCTAACACCACAACTCCAAGACGGACCCATCAAACGCCATACTGCGAAGCATCGGGTGACTTTCACCCGAGAAATGCTAAATAGCAAAAACAAACATCATTCTCCGGGAGAGTGATCGACGACTAGTGCACATGGCTGAATCCGTCACAATATGGAAACGAAGATACCAAATAAACATCCAGTTCCAGCGAGAAACCAGCTTACCCATTACACGTAGTCTTAATATCAACCACATTGCATCATAACCCGCCTCCATTTACCTTGCCTCCTTTCCAAATCAATTAATTTTTGCATTTGATTATAGTATAGTTCACCGATCTGAACAATATTCAACTTTATAAATTTTCTTAAAAGACAGCGAAGAAAAATCCTATGTGGAATCAGCAGCAAAAAATAGCACCCTGGTACAACGTACGAAGACCCCAAACTGATAATGAAAAAGGAGAACAAAGAGCTCATGCAGGAAAATGGCTTTAAGAAGAAATTATGGTTTTCCTCAAACCTACTATCACAAGAAATACTGCGAATTAGTTTAAATGACGAATAACCCGAAGAAGAAGAGGAAGACAGAAACAGCGAGATCTTCAGTCCAAATTCAAAAAAAAGTTCCGACTCCTCTTTTCCACCGTGAGATGTTAGCGACAAACGCAGAAAGAAGAACACCAAAACGCACCAACTGGAAAGCACCGTCAGCAATAGATAAATACAACAAAAATCACTCATTCAAAGTGTACCAGTAACTCTGAAGAAAGAAATCCTTTAGAAAGGCTACCTCGTAGATGGTTAGGACATTGCCTCTAAAGTCTTAACCTTGCCCTTGTGTAAACCACCAAAGGATGACGACGAAAAGTTGTTCTATGGACTACAATGTGGAAAATACAAGTTGGACATACAAGGGACCATACACCCACGGGGAAATGGAGGTACTGCTGCTAGAAGGAGCGATCTATATCACAGTATCCAGTATTCACACCCTCAACCTACAGACCTACAAAATTATACGAAGCGTTCAAAGGACGTCGGAGATCGAGAAGCCAAAAACATGTACAATGAGAGATAACAACCAAAATGTGAATAAAAATGTAATACTCAATAGTAAAAAGTGGTTAAAATGATTTTAAAGTGGTAATCTTAAATTTAAATACACATTATAATAGTAAGTGACAATGAGAAAATAACGGATAAGAAAGATGTTAAACCTAAAAGTGTTCAAATTAAAAAGCGATTAAACGTATAAGTGTATCAAATTCAGGGAAAAAAATAGAAGTGACAATTTACTTAGTGAACTACAGTTCATAAGAAATCAGCAAATTTGAAGTAACTAAATATAAAAGGAAAGTATACCTGTTTATTATAATTAAAACAATCAAGTAGAAATTAATGAACTATTAAAGTTTAAAAGGCCTAATACCTAGCAAGAATAGGCACATTTTAAAAAAATATAACTTGTAAAATATTTAAACTTGCGTAAACATTACGTGAAGTTGAATTAAACAAAGAAATACCGATTTATATATTTAATTATTAATGTGCAACTGTTTAAATGTACAGTTTAGATAAGAACTTTAATATCCATCCTCCTGAAAATTTATTTTCATCCTTCAACTTATGTACTTTCGTTCATTTCATCAAATTTCCTTTTCCAACTTTACACACACACATACATACATACTCACATGCATACACATATATACATATAATTTACCGAAATATAAGATAAGAAAATGTGGGAGAGTTGCGGTCTTCTGAATAATTGTATTAGGGAAGCTTCTGAAACTTGAAATAATAGCCCCACTCTCTGGCTACTTCAGGAAGCCACCGGTTGATTACGTTCTTGGTGTCAGAAATAGAATTAGGTAATTAATTAGAGCCCTAATTAGAAAGGCTCTAAAAGTAATCGTTAAGTAGGAAAATTCCAGTAATCTGATTTTGACCAGGAACAAGGCGATGTTAAATCGAAAATGAGATTCGCTACTCTGTGCAACAGCGAGCTCAGTCTCGAGACGAGTTTGGTTGGTTTTACCTGGCAAGGAGTTTGTAAAAAGGAAATAAAGGAGTTTGGGGAGTCTTTTATTGACACCCCCCTTCATATCATAGTTGGGTCCTAAAAGGAATTGAGGAAACCACTATTATATAGGTTACTCTATCTGGTTTAGCCCTTTTTCTTCACTTCCGATGGGATGTGTCTACCAGAGTCAGAAAACACTTCTTTCTGTATTCCGCACATGAAAAGATGGTAATGAGAGCCTCAGATATGGAGATTAAATTGATAAATTTCAAGAGAACCCTCTAAGGAAAGTGAATTGCAAAGTCAACGGCCACGAGATTAAATGTTTCCTTCTTTGGAGGGAGATAAATAGGCACAACAAGGTCCATTGACAGACAATTTTTGGAAAGATTCGGAAATTAACTTAGGTCGTTGCAACACGACGGACTTAGTTTTGCCTTAGGTGTAGTCTTTTGACCGATATCGCAAGCCCTGCGATGTCTCGCCTGGTATTTATCAGAATAAATACCAGGACAAAAGAAATAGGGAAGATCCTAGGCAAAGTCTTGTTATGAGGAAAATGAGCAGCAAATAGTGAATCATGCGCTAAGCGCAAGATGTTATCGCGATACTTTAATGGGACGACAAGCTGCGTACCGCCAGCCTAAAAATTTGGGATATTTATACATATGCAATAGAGTAGGTCATTTCTCTCTTTTAACTTGTAAGAGCAACCGCTTCGAGATGTTTCTTCTTTTCCCATAGCAGCTTTTTACTAAAGGGACTCGAGTGTCTTGCATCTTCTTTAGGCTATGGAAAAATCTTAAGAGGTCACGCCCATTTTAAAACTTGGGGTATGAAAGTGTCAGAAACTGGTTACTTAAGTTAGGCCTCTAGCCTCTACTGCCTGTGAAATGGCTTGTTTGTGAACATCAGAAAAAGATTATAATACAAGTACTGAACAAAATTTAATTGGAGCCCTCACTGCCTCAACACAATCGTTTACATAGTCATAAACAGTGACCCAGTTCTTGTGAAACGGTTTTATCTCAGGAAGGAGGTCTTATGTTTCCATAATACAGGTGCACCCTCTATCTATAACCAGAGTAGATATTGAACAACCGTTAACTGTACCTTGTTAAAATCTGAGACCATTTTGTTCGCGAAGATGCAAATCAGGTGAAAACTTAACCTTTACGTTAGACGATGACGTCATAGCTGTGTTGTCATTGACTAGGCAAGGCAAGTAGATAAAAACTGTACTTTCTCACCTACGTGCTGGTCGCATAGGTTATGTGCAAATTCTCTCGATACTTCAGAGTGATATGGCAATTTATGCTCGGCTGCATGCTTTTGGTTGTGTCTGTTGCGAGTGTTACCAGGAACTCCGCATAAATACCATTTCAAAGGGCCACGGGCCTGTTTCGAAAAAGGCTTTGGGAAAGGATGACCCTAATCAGCAAACTCTGTACTAGATGACGGTGAATGGGTGCTCATATTCTCCTTGAATTTTGTTGTGTTCCTTTGCGCATTGTTTTAGGGGTCCAGCTTTACTCTGTGGATATGTGCTATAAGAACTGGTGTAGAGATTGGCAGCTTCCAAGGCCGTTTAGAAATCATGTCCCGATGATATTTGGTTGATGAAAGATCTAAGTTCTGTATGACACGTGATTAGAAATAGGGCAAGCAAAAACAAATCACAGACGCCTTCATAAGTATGTGGTACTTTAGAGCCATCTGACAAAGCATTGATTGTCCTACAAAGTAAATAGCCAAACTGGTAGTAAGTCTGCTTTAGGCCTAAGCGGGTCTTTATGAACTCCCACAGTAAAATTTGGGATTCATATTATAGGTAGCTATCATCTCTATCTTTTGACGATGATAGTCTGAAATGACATCTGGTGGTAAAGTTGTGTATATATCCAAAACTCTTTCCTGGAATATAGAAGCAAGTCGAGCTGCTCCTTTGTTTTCCAAATTTCAACCTTGGAACTCTGCCACCTTTTCAAAGCGATAAATGAACACATCAAATCTATCGTTGTCTTTAAAATATGTTAGTTTAAATTTATCATATAATCTCTCGATGTTCTGACCTATCGTCTTAGCTTTGAGCTCAGCCAATTTAACTGCAGGGGTTAATTTCTTTTTATCGTTTTCTCTTTCTCTTTTTCGTTCTCGTTCTCGTTCTCGTTCTCGTTCTCGTTCTCGTTCTTGTTCCCGTTCCCGTTCTCTCTCTCTTTCTCTCTTGCAGAATTAAAATTAGTTATCACAAAATTAGTGGCGTCTATTCCCGTCAACCTCATTGATTCACCTATTTCCTTAAGTTCTCAGATCGTAGGGAAATTAGAATGCATTTAACACAGCCTAATGGAATTGAAAGAAAAAATTAAGTTTACCTATGTTTTTGACAAGCGATTTATAATTAATTACTTTGGACCCTGCAATAAACGATTCAAATTAAGCTTTCCCTGTTGTTACTTAGTCTTCAAAAGAATTGGATTAGGGTATAGCTGAAAAAACAAGGTGGATTTGATAATTACGTGAGGGTAAAAAAGGGGATTAAATCTAAGAACACTTTCTGTAATTCTCCTCCTCAGACCAACCTACAACAAACTAATTTAAACCGACACAATTCCACATATAAAATATGTCTGAATAAGCTATGTGCTGAATCGCAGGATAGTAAACGTACAGAATGAATGTTTATCATGATACCACCTCAGGTAAGCGCTCCCAAAACAAGGAAGCAGCACTACTTTCCTTTGCTTACAATGATATTTTCTATGCCTCCAAAAAAAGGCCAAAAAAACTGTTGTCCGATTTGTAGTAGGACCACTGTGTTCTTTCCTTGCTAGAGATCGTTTGTTTGTTTTTTAGAAAAGGACATAGTAAAGTAAAAAACAATTTAATTGATTTCTGTAGGGGAGTTTGGGGGAATGAAAAATAGATTGCCGAAAGATAAAATAGGGCAAGAAAAGAGGGGAAGAGGTTGCAGCAAGAATAGGGGGTGAGATTTACGGTGTACTGAAGTAGTACTATTATGGAGCTTATGTAACTTTAAACAATAGCCCTTTTGTCTGGCTCTTTCAGAAAGCCACAGGGTGGCTACGTTTATGGTGTCCAAAGTAGGGTTCAGTAACTAATTAGCACATAATTAGGAAAGCTCTGAAGAATTTCGAGGGATAAGAGAATTCCAACGATATAATTCTGATCTATAAGTGAGTAGAAAGGAACACTGTTTTATATTACGGCTTTCCAGAAGGGAGTTAAATAGCTCCATGAGATTTGAGCTGAGATATATGAAGTAATACAGGAAAGTAGGAAGAAAGAAGAGTCACCAGGAACAATACGGCGTTGAATGGAGACTGAGATTCGCTACTCTATTCAACAGAGAGCTCAGGCACAACACGAGCCTGTTGGTTTGACCTAGCGAGAGGTAAATAAGGAGTAAATGAAGGAGAATGGGACTCCTTTTATTGACAATATACATAGACATATACTTTATGTTCATTTTTTAACTACCAGTTGCCGTTAACATTTAAGGGCCAAAATGCCCCTTCAAGAACCCTAGTTAAACTGTTACCTTTTATTAAATGTTAAACATGTGTAAAAAAAATCCCTGCATTGAATTAAAGTTATTACATAATGATGAAAAGTCATGAGTTACATAAACCTTATGAAAGATGTCTTCGTGCTTTTTGAAGATTCTTTAAAGAAAAATCCTTGGCTAAAAGCTTCTGGAGTAGCAGAGTATCCAAATCAGCCCGAGAACAGCAATTAATTATATAACTACCCTCTTTTGGATATTAAGAAAGTGCAGCTAGGGGGGAAACCTCTTCTAATAATGAGCAATATGAAAAAGATGAATAACTGGGTTGAATAAATGAGCGTAGCATATTTTTTTCCCACCAATCAAGGTTAGTTCAATTTTCATTTTTAGTGGAGTGGTATGGGTTTGGAGATTACCCCATCATGATTTTGAGATAAAGAGATTAAACCGAAGATGAAACATTGTAAACTTATCGTACAAATATATTTCTATTATCTACGAAGGAATTCCATCAATTTTTAAATATGGCCCGTTTGTAATTTCTTTATTCGTAGAAGATGAGGCCTCTTGGCTCACTGTATTAAGTAAAAAGATAAGAAGAACCAAAGTGGCATCAAACGAATTCCAGGGTAGATTTCGACTTCTGAAATGAGTCTAATAGAACATGTGAGGCATAATAGACAAAACAACATAAATGAGTAATTAAAGCCCTCCAGCTAATTGACATTGTGCCTTCTGGTCTAAAATGAGAATTATTGGAACTTTTAGCACCTGGCACTTGGAATATTATAGTTATTTTAATCTTGAAATAAAAGAAGGAAATCAGTTATATTATATTTTATAGAAAACATTTTTACAGGAAGTGGCTAATTCCTATTTTATCTGTTAGTATGAAGAGAACATTGGTAAGGAAGATAGCCTGTAAAGTAAAAGAGTTCAAGGCAATCTTCCTTAATATTCTGATGCAGCTAAGGGTAGGAAATAATGAGAGAACTAACTAGTACATAAAGCACAAAGAATAATAAACTGAAAACAAGATTAAAAGAGAAAATAAAAGAAGGGGCAGGAACAGATCTCTTCTGCCTTAAATAGTGAAGCGTGTAGGATGCAGTTGAAACATCTATGGACAGATTTAAAGAGGGTAAATATACAGAAATGTACTGAATTTGTTGTGGCTTCGTCCAACAGAACCATATATATTAATATCAATTTGTTATGGTATTCCGTAGTTTACCTTAGGCTTTGGATACCAAAATCCACCTATATATCTATAAGCAATCTCAGGCATGCCCATGTGGTATATCAACTAGGATAGCGAAAACTCCAGAACCTGGGTGGAAGAAGCTAGCCACGAGAAATTTTGCCATTGCACGAAGCTAACCGGCACTCAGAGTAAAATTAAATAGATTTGAGTTTGGTTTTACGCATGAAATCGTACTCTCTGTTTATGATATTTTTTCTCACCGAGGAAACTACCCACGCATGATTTCGTACTGTGTATTTATGGCATTCTTACTCATCGAGGAAAGTATCCTCGTATGATATCGTACTGACTGTTTATGTCATATTTTCTCATCGAGGAAACTAGCCACGCATGATTTCGTACTGGCTGCTCATGGCATATTTTTCATGGAGGAAACTAGCAACGCATGATGTTGTACAGTATGTTTATGGCATTCTTATTCATCGAGGAAAGTACCCACGCAAGATTACGTACTGTCTGTTTATGGGATTCTTACTCATTGAGGAAAGTATCCATGCATGATTTCCTACAGTCTCTTTATAGCATTCTTACTCATTGAGGAAAGTAACCGGGCATGATAACGTACTGTCTGTTTATGGCATTTCTCTCATCGAAAAAACTACCCACGCATGATATCGTAATGTCTATTTATGGCATTTTTCTCATCAATGAAAATATCCACGCATGATTTCGTACTGTTAGTTTTGGGCATTTTTTTCATGGAGGAAATTACCCAGGCTTGATTCCCTACCGCCTCTTTGTGGCCTTTTTCCTTATCTAGGAAACTACAAACGCGTGATTTCGTACTTTCTGTTTGTGACATTTTTTTCTTCGCAGGGAAATTATCTACGAATGATTTCGTACTGTCTCTTTATAGCATATTTTAATCGAGAAAACTACTCATGCATGATTTCGTACTGTCGATTTATGGAATTTTTTTATAAACGAGGAAACTACCCACGCACGATTTCTTATTGTCTATTTATGGCATTTTTATCATCGAGGAAACTACCCACGCATGATTTCGTACTGTCTGTTTATGTCAATTTTTTTCTTATCGAGGAAACTACCCAAGCATGATTTCGTACTTTCTGTTTATAGCATTAGTTTCTCACCGATGAAACTACCCGCGCATGATTTCGTACTGTCTGTTTATGACATTTTATTATAATCAAAGAAACTACCTACGCATGATTTCGCACTGTCTCTTTATGGCCTTTGTTTCTCATAGAAGAAACTATCCACGCATGAATTCGTACTATCTGTTTCTGGCATTCTTACTCATCGAGGAAAGTACCCACGCAAGATTACGTACTATCTGCTTATGGCATTCTTACTCATCGAGGAAAGTATCCATGCATGATTTCGTACTATCTGTTCTTAGCATTTTTTTTCATGGAGCAAACTACCCACACATAATTTCGTACTGTAATTTTATGGCATTTTTTTATCATCGAAGCAACTACTCAGGCATGATTTCGTACTGTCTGTTTATGGCATTCTTACTCCTCAAGGAAAGCATCCACGTAAGATTACGTACTGTCTGTTTATGGCATTCTTAATCATCGAACAAAGTATCCATGCATGATATTGTAATGTCTGTTTATGGCATTTGTTCTCATCAAGGAAACTACCAACGCATGATTTCATACTGTTTGTTCATGGCATTCTTACTCATCGAGGAAAGTACCCACGGATGATTTCGTACTGTCTGTTTATGGCATTCTTACTCATTGAGGAACGTACCCGCGCAGGATTACGTACCCTCCGTTTATGGCCTTTTTATCATCGTGGAAATTATCCACGCATGATTTCGTAGTGTGTGTTTATGGCATTTTTTATTATCGAGGAAAGTACCCACGCATGACTACGTAGTGTCTGTTTATGCCATTTCTTCTAATCGAGGAAACTACGCAAGCATTAGTTCGTACTCTCTGTTTATACACGTAACATTAGTTTCTCATCGAGAAAACTACCCGCGCATAATTTCGTACTGTCTGCTTATGACATTTCATTATCATCGAAGAAACTAACTACGCATGATTTCGTACTGTTTCTTTATTGAATGTTTATGGCATTCTTACTCATTGAGGAAAGTAACCGCGCATGATAACGTACTCTCTGTTTGTGGTATTTTTCTCACCGAGGAAACTACTAACGCATGATATCGTACTGTCTATTTATGGCATTTTTTTCATCCAGGAAAATACCTACGCATGATTTCGTACTCTCAGCTTTTGGTATTTTTCTTCATAGAGTAAACTACCTACGCATGATTTATTACTGCCTGTTTATGGTATTTTTTATCATCGAGGAAAGTACCCTCGCAAAATTACGTACTGTCTGTTTATGGCATTTTTACTCAGCGAGGAAAGTATCCATGCATGATTTCATACAGTCTCTTTATCGCATTTTTACTCATCAAGGAAACTTCCAACGCATGATTTCGTACTGTTTGTTCATGGCATTTTTTTTTCATCGAGAAAACTATCCACGCATTATTTCGTACTGGGTTCTTATGGCATTTTTTCTCATCCAGGAAAATACCCACGCATGATTTCATACTGGATGTTTATGTCATTTTTTTATCATCGAAGCAACAACTCTCGCATGATTTTGTACTGTCTGTTTATGACATTTTTTTTCTCATCGAGGAAAGTACCCGCGCATGATTTCGTACTCGCTTTTTATGGCCATTTTTTTGTTTTATGAAGGTACGCACGCATGATTTCGTACTGTGTGTTTATGACATTTTTTTCTTAGCGTCCAAATTATCTACTAATGATTTCGTACTGTCTCTTTATTGCATTTTATAATCGAGGATTTCTTACTGTCTCTTTGTGGCCTTTTTTTCCTCTAGAAAACTACCCACGCATGATTTCGTAGTCTGTTTATGACATTTTTTTATCATCGAGGAAAGTACCCACGCATGATTTCGTAATGTCTGTTTATGGCATTTTTTTATCATCGAGGTAACTACCCACGCATGATTTTGTACTATCTGTTTATGGCATTTTTTATCATCGAGGTAACTACCCACGCATGATTTCGTAATGTCTCTTTGTGATCTTTTTTCTCATCTAGAAAACTACACATTTATGATTTCGTAGTCTGTTTTTGACACTTTTTTCTTCGGGTGCAAATTATTTATGCATTATTTCGTACTGTCTGTTTATGGCATTTTTATAATGGAGGAAACTACCCACGCATGATTTCTTGCTCTCTGTTTATGCCATTTTTTTATTATTGAGGAAACTACCCAAGCATGATTTCGTACTGTCTGTTTATAGCATTTTTTTCTCATCAAGGAAACTATCCACGCATGATTTCGTACTCTCTGTTTATGGCATTTTTTTCTCGTCGAGGAAACTACCATTTGGGGCCCCAAGGTTGCATCACTGAACATAGCAGCCAGTACATCTTTGCTAACATTTGAATTTTTTTTCTCAGAAAATTAGACTTCGGCTAAATTTATATAAACATTAAATTAATCATTGTTCTTTTGACTTCCAAGAACACTCAGTTTGATAATCACTAAGATTCAGTATGATAATCACAATTATTTACAGGAGTATTTAAAAAATTTAGGGAATAAATATTTAGGTTTGACCTTAGATAGGACAGTTAGATTACCTTGATGCCTCTTGTAATCTACTTTGTGATACTTCTACCATAATCCTCATTAGTAGATGCCAATGAAACGAAGATTTTAACATATTGATTCCAATCTGAAAATCAGTTGAACATGTCGCTTCTAAATGAAATTAAAATATCTTATTTAAAGGTATCCTCACTTTTTATTTAAAATAAACGAAATAAAAAGAGGTCATCTCCTTCAGAATATGCTTCAAAGATGGCAGACGAAGAGATGTTTGAAGAAGAGCAAGTGTGAACAACAATAGTTAAACTAACGATACTTAAACCACCTTGGACATGTTCAGCAGGTAGATTATAAATATGTTTATTAATACAGAAATTAATTAGCTCAAGTTTGAGCTAAAGTTGATTCCGTATTTAATTATTTTCAACCCTGTTATGTTTTCTGCACACTAATGAAATTTCTATTTATACTATTACACGAGTAATACTTTCTTATGCTTATTTTTCCTTTAGATCATTGTTTCAGAAACATTTTTGTTGGACACCCGAAACATAATCTCTGGGCTGTCGGCTTTTATAGAGCTTCATTCCCCACAAAATTCTTATATTAACGTCGATATTTTTAGTGTTTATCCAAGCAAATAAATGGCATAACTTTTGACAGTATGATATATTAAGGATTCAGGCCAAGAATATGTTAGGATTTCCACAATAATGCTACATTATTTTCTCTATTTTAATATTTCCTATTTATTATTATTTTTAAAACCATCCAGCACTTCTCTTAAACATCTTCCGTCACTATTTTGTATTTTTCTACTGGATGTAGAAAGAGATTTTTAAATGTTTTCTTCTATATTTAATAGAAATTTGGTCCCCAAAAAATCGAATATAGGATGTGAGGAAATTAATGTTGTTTAAACTGTCCGAAAATTGATTTTGTAAGCTTTGGTAATGCCTAAACAGTTTTAAATTAAATTATGTTCATGAAACTGTTGGTAAACTTGTCATAAACATAGGAAAAGTCCACTAAAAGGTGCTTAGATGCAACATCAACCGTTTGATGGACAACGCTATAACGTGTGTATATTGCTTCATCTTTCTTGGCTCAAAATGCCTCTGAGCCATTTCAAGACAGAATTCATACGGCGAAATAAAAATTGAGTTATTTACTCCATAAAAACTATTCCTAATTCTCAATAGGTCTTTAATATCAGATATATTTGTTTTTCAATCGATTGGAGGTAAAAGGATTTTTCTTCACTGATTGGCAAACAATTAGGGAAGACCTAAGTGTTACACAATTAAACCTTTGAATAAAGCTCTTGAATAAAGATTGCCCCACAACGATCAACGATAAGATGAATTCCTCCATCCTGACAATGCACGCTTACACGCGTTAAGTTTGACCTAAGAAAAGATAAATTCGTTACAATGGAATATCCTTCCTCATCCTCCCTTTTTACAAGACCTTACAATATCTGTTTCGCATTTGTTTAAATCATTAAATCTAAACGACGCAAAATTTATCCCTAAACGAATGTTGTAAAATAGGATATCAAATTTTATATTTCATTAAAGCTGAATGAGCTCTTCAAGAGAGAAAAATCCACTACTTTTAAGAATAAGTGTATAATAAAAATGATTTTATTTTGGTATAAAATGACTGACATGAATTCTTTGAGAATCTAAAATATTTTTTTTTGTGAATAGGCAAAAGAAAAAGATTTCACAATAAGTCAATATTTGAGAGAGAGTTCACAAGCCATAAATAAAACATGATGTCCTCGGTTGACTTCCTCAAATGAAGAAATGGCTTAGAATAACATTCACTTTTTTCCAGCCCATCTCTTTTAATGATTGGTATTAAAATAAAATCCTGTGTATCTTCCAAAATTTAGCTAGTCTTTTTTTTCATCTTTTCTTTTCTTTTTTCCTTACTTTTTTTTCTCCTTCCCTTTTATATTTTTATTTTCATATTTATTGTTTTCCCACCTATAGATTTCTTTCTTATTTTACTTATCTCTCTCTGGATCATTATTGTGGTGAGAACGGGGAGGCTTGACTGTAAATTAGTGGAAATTTAAAATGCCCTTTTCCTTGTAAAGCTGACATCTAGAGGATTACGTCCCTATCAGTACTGATTTGTGCAAGTAAATCTGTGAAAATATATATATTTATATATATATATATATATATATATATATATATATATATATATATATATATATAAATAAATATATATATATATAATATGTGTATATATATATATATATATATATATATATATATATATATATATATATATATATATATATTGTTGAAGTCTACAGCAATGACAGTGTTATTCACTCTAACTTGTACTCCCTTTATTCTCCTTACAAGTTGTGCTATGGGTCTATGAGGCGAGAAATAACACTCACAAAAGACAATATATTCCAAGACGCCTTTTCACCTTGGCAGGCCATCTTAAAGGAATGAGCAATGACAATGATTTAGAGAGACGTTAGAATTTATTAAACATATAGAAAGAGGGATATAGTAGGAGGACATTTTTAGTATTAGAAAATAGTGGGGAAATTTGGTGAAAAAATAGGAAACTGAAATGAAAGTAGAATGAAAGTACCGGTCCCTAGTGAAAGGGTATCTATGGCTTTATTTGCATTTTGTTTTGTTTTTTTAATATTTTTTAGTATTATATATATATATATATATATATATATATATATATATATATATACATATGTAGCGAGAGAAGGTGGTTATTTCTTGAGGGTGTCGAGCAAATATTTTGTACTTGGATTTTTCTAAACAATTTGATTAAAATATTACATTATTTATGAAGTTGAATTTTCTATAAGATGAAAGGATGAAGTTGATGAGCCTAGATACATTTTTCAGTGGTGGGAATAAATGTTAAACAAAGTGATGTGATCGAATGCCTTCGTAATGTTAATTAGATCCCATGAAATTAATGTCTCTTGTTTTATATGAGTAGAGAAGGTGGGCGTGACCCAGGAAAGATAGAGAGAGAGAGAGGAGAGCGATAGAACGAGACTATGTTTTCAAGGAATTTAACAAAGAGATCGAGTGAGAGAGATAATGAAGTTAGAAAGCAGGGTTATTGGTTTTACAAGTCAAGGACCAATAAATAATAATTATAGTGGTATTGAATTTTAGAGGAGATGAATGAAGCTCACATAGTCGCTAAGCGATATCTAAGTGTAAGAAAGAACGAGTACATGAGTGTGCACAAGCTTTGTGTATATAGATCACTATAAAGAACGCCCAAACCTTCTGAATTAGCAAATATAGTTACATTTGTGTGGTACAAAAAAAGACATAGAAATTATGAAATAAGATGTAAATAGCAATAATTAAGAGCATTTGAATCAAAACAATGATATAATTCAATCGGAATTAATCACGTAGGTAGAAATACAATAATGGAGGTTCATTGGCATGTTGAATAGAATAAAAAAATTAAAGAGTAAGATGTAAAATAATACGCCGGTTGAAAAAATGATATGAGTATAAAATGACATTAGTTCTTCTGGACTAAATGTCAATTCAATACATCAAATATTATTAAAGTAAAATGGTGATTAGAAATAATTATAGATAATTATGTTAAATTTGTACAAAGTGTGTAATAAAATTAGGACATTATTTACATGATAACATTTTAATATACAAATGATACATTTCGGTAGTCAAAATGTCATTTTTGTCCAGCTGCGCGCATCAACTCAGTGTGAAAATCGAAGGGAAAAAATATATTGTTTGAGGGGAATTTCTGTCTTGTAAAGATATAATAAGAGAGTGTGAAAAAAATCTAACAGTCGTTTGTATTTGGAATTAATCGTTTCACCCATCAAATCATCATACAATTTAAAGAGTACGTGGATTGGTTAAAACACAAAAACATTGAAAATAGTGAAAGGAAGTCAGTTTGCTCATTTTGTAGATTTTAACGTGTGCGTGATGTATGCGGCGGATGGTGTCTTTCTTAGGGTCCATGTAAGGGAGTGTGTTAGACGTCTGGGGGAAGAGTCTCAATGGCTGGTACTAAAGAACTAGGGGTAATATTTACCGGAGAATTTGTGAGGAAATAAAAATATGCTGCTTTGATATTGCAGATGTGTGCCTTCAAGGGGCCCGTGAGCCCTTAGAGAGAATAAGAATGTTGAGGTATTTTTAGGATTTTATATGGGCTCTTGTATGGTGTCGAAATGCTGGGGTGAATCTGTGTGTGCTTTAGGAAAACATGAGTGCAAGTATCAAACTCCTTGGGAATAAAAATATCTTGTCTGAAAATTGGCCTGGAAGTTATTGGGGAAAGTGACTTCAGGGTTTTCTGATGTTGTTGTATTGATTTGTGTTCTAAGATATCTGTGTTTCTGGTGACAAAAAAGTCACCCGGGAGTCGTAAGAGATGCCAAAAACAAATTGTGCGGCAGAATATCCTGTCTCCTGACAGAGATTGTTACGCATAGCAAGCAGAGTTGCAGGTAATTTTTTTAGCCAATCACTAGGATCTCCATTGGCTAGCAGAGAGTTTTTTAGGGTACGATGGTATCTTTCTAACACAGAGTTGTCATAGGCGTTCGCCTGCGATAAAAAAATGTGTTCTGTGGTAGTTAGCTTTAGTAATTCCTGAAATAATCCTGAATGGAATTGAAGGCCATTATCAGAGATTTTTTTAACTGGGGTACCAAACTTAAGATGTAATAAGTGAAAAAGGCGTCAACTACATGGTCTGACCTTATGTCCTTTAATGGATATGCCTCAATCCATTTTGAAAAATGGCATATAACTATTAGAAGATATTTGTATCTTTCTTGAATTGCAGGAAAAACACTGAGTAAATCTTCCTGAATCGATTGAAATCTAGGCTCTGGTCAGTGGAATAGACCGCTTCCAAAAAGGACTCTTCATTGAGGGCCACAATATTGTTAAGACACGCACGGCGGTGATATTTCTTTAACATATTGATGTGGAAAACCTTATCTCCGGAGGGGGTTCGAATCACGTAATCCACTGGTACTTTTACCTCTAGAACGAAAAGGGGCACTTCAAATGGCTCAGGAGTTGGTAACTCTCCGTGGGAAGTAGCAACAGCACCTCCTCGCTAGGCTTAAAACTTCTTTCCTTCGCTTTTAAATTGAAATAAGTTCGCTAATTTTCCAAATTTACTTCAGCATTTCAGTATGCAATGTCGGAACATATCTCTAGGTGGTGTTGGAGGTCCAGGAGGATTGAATTTCAAAATCCAGACGGGGATTAGTAAAAAGTTAATTTAAAATGGTAAAGGTTCCTCGAACATTACGGCCATACAGAAATTCGAAGGGAGCGACTCCTATGGTCCTATGGGGGATTTCACGACACGCAAACAGTGCCACGGGGCTGTAATGAAATTTTCACCTGTCAGTAAAGTAAACCCAGGTGCTTGTTGACAAAAGTATTTTAAATTTTCCGAGAGTTCCTTGGCAGTAGTTTTACCGCCGTATCCCTCCATATTTCTTTCCTGCGATACATAATGGTGTGGATGGGTTATGTGAATCTGGTCATTCAGTTCAGCAATAATTCTGTCCTAGAAGTGTAAATCAAAGTTATCATTCTCCTTAGGGGATATCTTAAAAAATAGATACCCGAAGAGTCTAAATTCTTCCTCCATTTTTTCTGTCTCCGTAATTACTGTGTTGTTTCGTCTGAGTTTTCTTGACCTTTATGTCTGTCCTCCTTTTAGTCTTTTACAGTGTGCCAGAATGTACATGAGTCGTTTTCTAAGTTAAGTCTGTCTATTAAATTGTCCGAAATTACACTCTGTTTATCCCTGATAAGTGTCATTAGTTCGTCGCATATTTGTTTTGTTCTTCTGTGCGTTATTCTATTGGGGTTCCAGTGAGTTTTACTTCATTTATCCGTTTCCTGTTTTCCCTCGTGAGAGGGAATACAGGAAAGGGAATCTGAGTGTCAATAGATGCCTGTGGGTAGACGTTATTGATTATAACGAGGGAAGCGCTCTTTTGTTCAAGATCGATAGCATTCCACCAGGAGAAATGGGGAAATGCCCAGGACCTCATATAACACTCAGGAGACTCAGAGGAATACAGGAATCAAGAAGGGGCCGGAAGAGTTTTATCTTTGACTCGGGGAATCGCTTCCTTATCAGCTTTTATTAAATGATCAGTAATTTTATCCAATTTCACGTCGATCTCTTTTAAATTGGCATTATTAAGGGGTCGGAAATCTAATTTTTGAGGAGTTGTATATAAGTATCCCAGTTGGCGCGAGAGTAACTCTTGCGTTCTGGGTTTGGGACATGGATAGTGGAGGTTCAAATTTCCAATATGGAATTGCCTAGTGGTCGCTGGGGACAGGATAGCCCGTTTCAATGAGTAATTGTAAGGGAACAAAGTGCTGGTGAACACTACGTTTGGTTTTGTGGCTGCTGTGTGTGTGTATATGGGAAAGTTTTGGTCAATTCTCGTCATAATTTGGCTGTAAATAAGTGTCTCAAGATTCTTGCTTGCTCGGTTGGTCGGCGCTTAATTTGAGGCAGCGCTCGTTGCATTTAGGTGGCCGGCAAAAAGAACGACTTTGCCCTCACCATAGAGCTGTACAAATTTGTGGAGGGGTAAGTACTCCCTCCTTGGGGGCTTGTAGCCCGTTGCCGGGACCAGGGACCCCAGTGCCGTACAGTCTTACAAGCTAGGTATGATTCATCGAGTACCTTCATAATTCTGAAGTCAAAACCTCTTTCAACAGCAATTGCACAACCGTCAATCGTTCTCAGATGTGATTTTTGGTAATGACTTCGTAGTGAAAATTTTTATCCAGCCTGTGTCTGTATTGATCCCGTGTTCCGAGATAAATACAGCATCAGCATCAGAGTGTCCAGTAGTTCGAGTTAAAACGTAATTTTTTTAGCTTTTTAGCTTGTCCATTGTCTGATTACGTTAGATTCCGTTGTGTGCTTATGAAGTTTAGGTCTTTATTCTCTTTCCAGCTTGGGCCTGTTTGGAGTGGATGGGGCTCTAAGAGTTTTTTTCTGTACGTTTTTTCTTAAATTCGCCGTCAGTAAGATTAGTTAAAGATTCGAGAGCTATTTGGATTAAGCTCCCGACGAAAGCCTTCTCGACTTCTCGTTTTGTGCAGTTGTCCTATGTGAATTCCCATTTGAATCTTCCGGATATTATACCGTCAGTTACATCGATGGTAGTCTTCTCACTTTAGAAAAGAGACCTTTCAGCGGCAAAAACCTTCAAGTTTATTTTCTTTGAAAGGTATACGTGCCTAGATTCTCTCTTACAAGTAGACGATCTTGGACGTCTCTGAGGCTGTGAGGTTTTCCGGGGGCAGGTCTCGCGGTCCTGGTCTCAGTCACCGAAACTTCCATCTCAGCTTGTGTGTTTTCTTGTTATGTCTATTGTATGTTGTTATGTTCCTTTGTGCGTGTATTAGCTTTTCTTGCTATCTGAGCCTGGTCCTAGGATCCCTAGAAAGAGCTTGGGCAATGGCGGGGATGGAGAGCTTTTGACAAATAATCTCGCATTTGTGTTTGAGACCAATTTTAAAATCTCGTCCGACCGTGGATTCTCAAGAAACCACATTTTATGCATCCCATTATTAGTCAGCATTTAATTAAGATCTTTTACAAAGGTTGAAAAAACTTTGGCGTAGGTGCTATTAGTCTTTGTTTCTTCGACCTTTCTTTTTTCTATTGATTTCTTTTTTAGTTATACTTTTTAACTGGGCATGCATATGAAAAATCTTATATGCCCCTTCGCAGTTTAAGCACTTCAAGGAGGTGTTATTGTAGCTTCTCCATGAGTGTGCATCTGACTAGCATATGGAACACAAAAGTACGTTTCCTCTGGTTCAGTTGGCCATAATGTGCTCCTCGTATATGTATCACTTGGAGCACATCTGGAGAACGTTAAACTCCCCACGTTCGATCTGCTTAGGGTGGATGCGGACCTTAAACAGGAGCAAACCTCCCTCCGTAGCCTTATTCGCTCTAGTCTTGTCACAAAAGATGATTTTCAATACATGGGTATTGGGTATAATTTTTCTTGATTCTTGTTGTGTTTTTCTTTGTTTATGGTACTGTTTCATGTTGTTTCTGTTTTGTGTTTTTTTTTACTGTTTGTGATTATTGGTTTGTTTCTTGTGGTTTATGTTGTTTCTTCCTGTAGCATTCGAGCCTTTGTAGGCGTTTGATGTGTCTCTCGTGTTCTTCTCTTTGTATGTTTGTGTGTTTTTATTAAAATGTTTTGGCCATTGGGTGATTTTTGTTGCATTTATTATTTGTCGTGGTAAAAACCCTATGTGTATATCGGTTCTTTTCGTCTTTCGGTCTGCACTTTGCTGCTGATGAAGTCTAGTTTCCTTTAGTTTCTGTCTTCTGGCGGAATGTCTATGTATCTTTGGCTGGTCTCGTCCGTCATGAGTCGTGGTACTGTCTCCCAGATCTTGCGAGCTCTACTCTGAAGTTCCAAATCGATTAGAGTCATTTGGATCATGCGGTGTAGGTCCCTCTGCCTTCTTCTTTCTTTCCCAAAAGCGCTTTGAAATCAAAAACATAAGTTGTGCAAAAATTTGAACATAAGCGATATAAAATTGGCTGTAGCTGCACGTTAATTGTTGGCCTATTCATTTGGATGATGACGGCTTCAACCATTTGCAGTCTACGTCGGTTTTGGAGTCACAGGATGATGGAGGTGTTTCTGTTGAGCGTTTCACGTGTTAGAGTGTTTCTTAACTGCTCCGTCTTTTAAGTGAGCGATCAGTCGCCTAACAGAGTTGTGAAGGTTATGCCAATGGACTTAGAATTTCGGTGTTCGCTTTCACCACTTTGCACGAATATTTGTACACGACGTTAGTCTCCTGATGTTAGCTTGTTTGTGGGAGACAGCTGTTGTTCATAATGCAACTACTCGTTCTCTTGGTCTTGTAATATATTATTAGGTTAATATCTGTATTAGGCTAAGTAGGGGTGATGCTTAGGTGTAAAATTGCTTTGAGAGCCTTTAACGTACACTTGGTTCGTAAATTTAGACTCACGGGAACTGATGAGAATATCAAAAAAAAGGAAGGGATCCTTGGGTTTTGTTGCATTCGTGATGTTTAAACATGAGTTGTTCTTGAAAATCTGTATTTAAAAGTATGTCGTCAATATAGTGCGCGTAGATGTGAAGTTTGGTTGCTATACTGCCTTTGAATAACCTGTTCTCGACTGCACCCATGCAAAAGTTGGCAAAGGCTTCTTATATAAGTAGTTGTCGGCGGTTTGGATCATGTGCTAGGATTTCAGTATTATTTTCGAGTGACTTCTGGCCCAGTTGTCTTCCATGTTTCTCCAACGTGTATGTTTGTGGGGCACCATTGTTTAAATGATAACTCATTCTTCGTGTTAGCTTTGTTTCTATCATTCCTTTATATGAATGTCGTAGAAGCTCACAGTCTCCCATTTTTCAAGTATATGTATATATTAAATGACTTCTCTGCTTAGATGTTAGCTGAGATCGTGGGTTGCTTTTCATGATAAGGTTGGATGTGCGTCTATTATTTTAGTAGATTATGAGTGATACATTGTTTTCGCTTATGTTTGTTTTACTCCTCTATTTATAAATTCCTTTATTACTCTTTCATCCATTTTGTACGCTGTTATTCCAAGTTCGTTTGGATGGAAATTATTTCTGAGTATGTTAAAGTTGTCAAGAGTAATTTCAGAGCTACATAATTTTATGTGCTCTCGTATGGGCGAGGATTCTAGTTTGTTTAGAACCAGCCCCGTGTGGGTCGACCTTCTCTGATGCTGCTCGATCCGACAATGGATTGACCTAATGTTTGAACCAATATACGATGACTTGAAAGATTCACAATTATATTTATAATTTAGAGAGGAGCGGCAGCAGAATGGAATTGGGTCTTTATAGCTAAATTAGCACCCAATATTGGGACCATTTTTTAATACGAATTTGGGGTCGAGATAGGGATAGAATTTATTTAGTCTTCTTAACCTCTTTAACAAATTCGTTCGATTTTCTACCAAAGTATGGGAGACTAAAAAAAAATGAATAATTTGTCTACAGTATTTTCTGTTGGATTTTCATGATAGAGAGAATTAAAAAACTTTTTAATGTGCTTTTTCACTAATGAGTCAAGGTAGCCATTATTTTTAAAGAATGTTTTAAGAATTCTCTTTTCTTAAAACATGTGTTGTAGAAAGAATACTTTTACTCTCCAGGACGTGTCAATAAGTGCAACTAAGGCCGTATTAGGGGGCACTGGCCTGAGAATACATAACGGTTGTTATTTACTTTACCGTAATCCCTTTTTTGTAGATTTTATAACTTCTTCTTCTAGCTTTTTTTTCTTGCAATTTTCAAGTCTATTCTCAGTTTGTGGAGGTCGGAAGGCAAAATGGGGAAAACAGCGTTTTATACCGATTCAGTTGAAAGCAGAGTAAACCTTGATTTTTTCGCATTTCTCCTAACGACCGACAAAAATGCTGAACAAATTTGAACAAAAAATAACCTGAGCTAACAAAGCCTAACCTTCAATATTCTATTTACCAGTCTGTGAAACTATATAAACCTTTTTATCTACCAAAGAATAGGAGGTTTCGCCCCCACACACCACCTCTTGGATGGGGCGTACACCCCCAAGTCCCCTGATTATTTTTATTAATTTGTAGTATAAACAAATATAAATCGCAATAAAGCCCCGATTTTTCCGAAATTTTCTTTACGTCCACCAAATATGAATAGCAGATTTGGATAAATAACCTCAATAAATAACTTAATGTAGTATTAGAGTGACTGTGAACCTCTTTCACAAGGTTTTTAAAATATTTTTCACATCCACAACCAACAAATAGAGAAAAAGGTTACGAAGTAAGCTCAGTCAAAATGATGCAGACGATGTGACGTCATTTTACAAACCTTTAAAAAAAATACTTCTCCACCGTGACGTAATCACAATTAAGAGGACAAAAAATAGTGAAATTAAAACTGTTATTACATTAATAGTAACATCGACTGCGCAATAAATTTTAAATAGATAGATTTGCAAATATGTGCTTAATACAATAGGAGTAATTATATTTATTGTTAAGCGATTATGGTTTTCTAAACATTAACCTATCAACCCCCACGAAAGTTTAACCTATGAGTGCGACATGCAATGAGAGTAATGGGCGGGAACATTGCAGACCCTACTCTGAGGGCGTCTATACGACGACAATTTGAATCGAAGGGTTTATGGAATGTGGGAGGTATATGTGATGTGAGAAAGCTGGAAATGATATTCACATCTATAAAGCAGGGAAGTTGAAAGTGCTTGCTTAATGTGAGACAAACATGAAAGAGAATGAAGAACTTGTGTGGGATGGAAGAATTAAAGCAATTAGGTATAGATCAGAGAGATATTAGTGAAGAGGCGTAGTAGCACTCCTGAGTGATAAATGGCATGGTATGTGTGCGAGATCGAGAAATATGTAGGTGAATTTGAAATTTGCAAAGATGAACTGGTGATAAGATGAAGTGTATAATCCCTGTAATGAGAGAAGTAGGGCTGAGAAACAGAGATTCAGAAGACCATAGGACGAGTGGTGATGGAATTTAAATAGGTAGCTTTTGACCATTTAAGAGTGATGAATGTATGAAGAGATGATAGCATAAGAGAGGGGGTCATTGAAGTGGATAGGTACGGAGGGAATAGAGATGGAGAGAGGATAATTGGAGTTCCGGTATGGATGATTGGGTAATAGGAGTTCCGTGCTGGAAGAGGGTAATAGGAGTTCCGTGATGGAAGAGTGTAAAAGGATATCCGTGCTGAAAGATGGTAATAAGAGTTCCGTGCTGAAAGAGGGTAATAGGAGTTCCGTGCTGAAAGATGGTAATAAGAGTTCCGTGCTGAAAGAGGGTAATAGGAGTTCCGTGCTAAAAAAGAGAAATAGAAGTTGCGTGCTGGAAGATGGGAATAAGAGTTCCATAATGAAAGAGAGTAATAGGAGTTTTGTGCTGAAAGAGGGTAATAGGAGTTGCTCGTTGGAACAGACTAATAGGAGGTCCATGCTGGAAGAGGGTAATAGGAGTTGCGTGCGGGAAGAAGGTAATAGGCGTTGGAAGAGGGTAATAGGAGATCCGCATTGGAACAGAGTAATATGAGTTGCGTGCTGGATGAGGGTAATAGTAATTGTGTGTTGGAACATAGTAATAGGAGTTGCGTGCTGAAAAAGGGTAATAGGAGTTCCGTGTTGAAAGAGGGTAATAGTCGTTCCGTGATGGAAGAGGGTAAGAGCAGTTCCGAGCTGGAAGAAGGTAATAGGAGTTGCGTGTTCGAACAGAGTATTTGGAGTTGCGTGCTGAAAGAGGGCTGGAGGAGTTGCGTGTTGGAACAGAATAATAGGAGTTGCGTGCTAGAAGAGGGTAATAGGAGTTGCGTGTGGGAACAGAATAATAGGAGTTCCGTGCTGGAAGAGGGTAATAGGAATTCCGTGCTAGAAGAGGGTAAGAGGAGTTCCGTGCTGGAAGAGGATAATAGGAGTTGTGTATTGGAACGGAGTAATAGGAGTTGCTTGCTGGAAGAAGGTAATAGGAGTTCCGTGCTGGAAGAGTGTAATAAAAGATCCATGCTGGAATAGGGTAATAAGAGTTCCGTGCTGAAAGAGGGTAATAGGAGTTTCGTGCTGGAAGAGGATAATAGTAGTTGCGTGCTGGAAGAGGGTAATAGGAGTTGCGTGCGGGAAGAAGGTAATAGGCGTTCCTTGTTGGAAGAGGGTAATAGGAGATTCGTGCTGAGAGAGGGTAATAGGAGTTGCGTGCTGGAAGAACGTTATAAGAGTTCCATAATGGAAGCGGGTAATAGGAGCTATCTGCTGGAAGAGGGTGATAGGAGTTGCTTGTTGGAACAGAATAATAGGTGTTGCGTGCTGGAAGAGGGTGATAAGAGTTGCGTGCTGGAAGAGGGTAATAGTAGTTGTTTGTTGGAACACAGTAATAGGAGTTGCGTAGTGAAAGACGGTAGTAAGAGTTCCTTGCTGGAAGAGGATAATAGGAGTTGCGTGCTGGAAGAACGTAATAGGGGTTCTTTGTTGGAAGAGGGTAATTGGAGTTTCGTGCTGGGAGAGGGTATAGGAGTTGCGTGCTGGAAGAAGGTAATAGGATTCCTTGTTAAAAGAGGGTAATAGGAGTTTCGTGCTGGAAGAGGGTAATAGGAGTTGCGTGTTGGAACAGAGTAATAAGAGTTCCGTGATGGAAGAGAGTAATAGGATTTCCGTGATAAAAGAAGGTAATAGGAGTTCCTTGTTGTAACAGGGTAATAGAAGTTTCGTGCTGGAAGATGGTAATATGAGTTGCTTGATGAAACAGAGTAAGGGGTGTTGTGTGATTGAAGAGGGTAATAGGAGTTGCGTGTTGGAACAGAGTAATAGGTTTTGCGTGCTGGAAGAGGGTAATAGAAGTTTCGTGATGGAAGAGCTTAATATAAGTTCCGTGCTGGAAGAGGGTAATTGAAATTCCGTGCTGGAAGAAGGTAATAGGAGTTGTGTGTTGAAACATAGTAATAGGAGTTGAGTGCTGGAAGAAGGTAATAGGGGTTCCATGTTCGAAAAGGGTAATAGGAGTTCCGTTCTGGAAGATGGTAATAGGAGTTGCATGTTGGAACAGAGTAATAGGAGCTGCGTGCTGGAATAGGGTAATAGGAGTTGCGTTTTGGAACAGAGTAATAGGTTTTGCGTGCTGAAGGAGGTTAATAGGAGTTCCGTGAAGGAAAAAGGTAATAGGGGGTCCGTGTTGGAAGAGGGTAATAGGAGTTCCGTGCTGGAAGAGGGTAATAAGAGTTTCGTGTTGGGACAGAGTAATAGGTGTTGCGTGACAGAATAGGGTAATAAGAGTTCCATAATAGTAGAGGTTAATAGGCGCTCCGTGCTGAAAAATGGTAATAGGATTTTCATGTTGGAAGAGGGTAATATAGGTTTCCTGATGCAAGAGGGTAATAGGAGTTGCATTTTGGAACAGAGTAATAGGAGTTCCTTCCTGGAAAAGGGTAATAGTAGTTGCGTGCTGGAAGAAGGTAATAGATGTTCCGTGTTAGAAGAGGTTAATAGGAGTTACATGTTGGAACATAGTAATAGGAGTTGCGTGCTGGAAGAGAGTAATAGGAGTTCGGTGTTGAAAGAGGGTAATAGTCGTTCCGTGATGGAAGAGGGTAAGAGCAGTTCCGAGCTGGAAGAAGGTAATAGGAGTTGCGTGTTCGAACAGAGTATTTGGAGTTGCGTGCTGAAAGAGGGCTGGAGGAGTTGCGTGTTGGAACAGAATAATAGGAGTTGCGTGCTAGAAGAGGGTAATAGGAGTTGCGTGCTGGATAAGGGTAATATTAATTGTGTGTTGGAACATAGTAATAGGAGTTGCGTGCTGAAAAAGGGTAATAGGAGTTCCGTGTTGAAAGAGGGTAATAGTCGTTCCGTGATGGAAGAGGGTAAGAGCAGTTCCGAGCTGGAAGAAGGTAATAGGAGTTGCGTGTTCGAACAGAGTATTTGGAGTTGCGTGCTGAAAGAGGCCTGGAGGAGTTGCGTGTTGGAACAGAATAATAGGAGTTGCGTGCTAGAAGAGGGTAATAAGAGTTGCGTGTGGGAACAGAATAATAGGAGTTCCGTGCTGGAAGAGGGTAATAGGAATTCCGTGCTAGAAGAGGGTAAGAGGAGTTCCGTGCTGGAAGAGGATAATAGGAGTTGTGTATTGAAACGGAGTAATAGGAGTTGCTTGCTGGAAGAAGGTAATAGGAGTTCCGTGCTGGAAGAGTGTAATAAAAGATCCATGGTGGAATAGGGTAATAAGAGTTCCGTGCTGAAAGAGGGTAATAGGAGTTTCGTGCTGGAAGAGGATAATAGTAGTTGCGTGCTGGAAGAATGTAATAGGAGTTGCGTGCGGGAAAAAGGTAATAGGCGTTCCTTGTTGGAAGAGGGTAATAGGAGATTCGTGCTGAGAGAGGGTAATAGGAGTTGCGTGCTGGAAGAACGTTATAAGAGTTCCATAATGGAAGCGGGTAATAGGAGTTATCTGCTGGAAGAGGGTGATAGGAGTTGCTTGTTGGAACAGAGTAATAGGTGTTGCGTGCTGGAAGAGGGTGATAAGAATTGCGGGCTGGAAGAGGGTAATAGTAGTTGTTTGTTGGAACACAGTAATAGGAGTTGCGTAGTGAAAGACGGTAGTAAGAGTTCCTTGCTGGAAGAGGGTAATAGGAGTTGCGTGCTGGAAGAACGTAATAGGGGTTCTTTGTTGGAAGAGGGTAATTGGAGTTTCGTGCTGGAAGAGAGTAATAGGAGTTCGGTGTTGAAAGAGGGTAATAGTCGTTCCGTGATGGAAGAGGGTAAGAGCAGTTCCGAGCTGGAAGAAGGTAATAGGAGTTGCGTGTTCGAACAGAGTATTTGGAGTTGCGTGCTGAAAGAGGGCTGGAGGAGTTGCATGTTGGAACAGAATAATAGGAGTTGCGTGCTAGAAGAGGGTAATAGGAGTTGCGTGCTGGATAAGGGTAATATTAATTGTGTGTTGGAACATAGTAATAGGAGTTGCGTGCTGAAAAAGGGTAATAGGAGTTCCGTGTTGAAAGAGGGTAATAGTCGTTCCGTGATGGAAGAGGGTAAGAGCAGTTCCGAGCTGGAAGAAGGTAATAGGAGTTGCGTGTTCGAACAGAGTATTTGGAGTTGCGTGCTGAAAGAGGCCTGGAGGAGTTGCGTGTTGGAACAGAATAATAGGAGTTGCGTGCTAGAAGAGGGTAATAGGAGTTGCGTGTGGGAACAGAATAATAGGAGTTCCGTGCTGGAAGAGGGTAATAGGAATTCCGTGCTAGAAGAGGGTAAGAGGAGTTCCGTGCTGGAATAGGATAATAGGAGTTGTGTATTGAAACGGAGTAATAGGAGTTGCTTGCTGGAAGAAGGTAATAGGAGTTCCGTGCTGGAAGAGTGTAATAAAAGATCCATGGTGGAATAGGGTAATAAGAGTTCCGTGCTGAAAGAGGGTAATAGGAGTTTCGTGCTGGAAGAGGATAATAGTAGTTGCGTGCTGGAAGAATGTAATAGGAGTTGCGTGCGGGAAGAAGGAAATAGGCGTTCCTTGTTGGAAGAGGGTAATAGGAGATTCGTGCTGAGAGAGGGTAATAGGAGTTGCGTGCTGGAAGAACGTTATAAGAGTTCCATAATGGAAGCGGGTAATAGGAGTTATCTGCTGGAAGAGGGTGATAGGAGTTGCTTGTTGGAACAGAGTAATAGGTGTTGCGTGCTGGAAGAGGGTGATAAGAATTGCGTGCTGGAAGAGGGTAATAGTAGTTGTTTGTTGGAACACAGTAATAGGAGTTGCGTAGTGAAAGACGGTAGTAAGAGTTCCTTGCTGGAAGAGAGTAATAGGAGTTGCGTGCTGGAAGAACGTAATAGGGGTTCTTTGTTGGAAGAGGGTAATTGGAGTTTCGTGCTGGGAGAGGGTATAGGAGTTGCGTGCTGGAAGAAGGTAATAGGATTCCTTGTTAAATGAGGGTAATAGGAGTTTCGTGCTGGAAGAGAGTAATAGGAGTTGCGTGTTGGAACAGAGTAATAAGAGTTCCGGTATGGAAGAGAGTAATAGGATTTCCGTGATAAAAGAAGGTAATAGGAGTTCCTTGTTGTAACAGGGTAATAGGAGTTTCGTGCTGGAAGATGGTAATATGAGTTGCTTGATGAAACAGAGTAATAGGTGTTGTGTGATTGAAGAGGGTAATAGGAGTTGCGTGTTGGAACAGAGTAATAGGTTTTGCGTGCTGGAAGAGGGTAATAGAAGTTCCGTGATGGAAGAGCTTAATTTAAGTTCCGTGCTGGAAGAGGGTAATAGAAATTCCGTGCTGGAAGAAGGTAATAGGAGTTGTGTGTTGAAACATAGTAATAGGAGTTGAGTGCTGGAAGAAGGTAATAGGGGTTCCATGTTCGAAAAGGGTAATAGGAGTTCCGTTCTGGAAGATGGTAATAGGAGTTGCATGTTGGAACAGAGTAATAGGAGCTGCGTGCTGGAATAGGGTAATAGGAGTTGCGTTTTGGAACAGAGTAATAGGTTTTGCGTGCTGAAGGAGGTTAATAGGAGTTCCGTGAAGGAAAAAGGTAATAGGGGGTCCGTGTTGGAAGAGGGTAATAGGAGTTACATGTTGGAACATAGTAATAGGAGTTGCGTGCTGGAAGAGAGTAATAGGAGTTCCGTGATTCAAGAGTGTTATAGGAGTCGCGTGCTTGAAGAAGGTAATAGGGGTTTTTTGTTGGAAGAGGGTAAGAGGAGTTCCGTGCTGGAACAGGGTAATAGGGGGTTCCCTGCTGGAAGATGGTATAAGGAGTTGCGTGTTGAAACAGAGTAATAGGTGTTGCGTGACAGAACAGGGTAATAAGAGTTCCTAATAGTAGAGGGTAATAGGCGCTCCGTGCTGAAAGATGGTAATAGGATTTCCCTGTTGGTACAGGGTAATATGAGTTCCGTGCTGAAAGAGGGTAATAAGAGTTCCGTGCTGGAAGAGGGTAATAGGAGTTGCGTGTTGAAACAAAGTAATAGGCGTTCCTTGCTTAAAAAGGGTAATAGGAGTTGCTCGCTGAAAGAAGGTAATAAGGGTTCCGTGTTGGAAGAGGTTAATAGGAGTTACATGTTGGAACAGAGTTATAGGAGTTGCCTGTTAAAAGAGAGTAATAGTAGTTCTGTGATCAAAAAGTGTAATAGGAGTTGCGTGCTTAAAGAAGGTAATAGGGGTTCCTTGTTGAAAGAGGGTAATATGAGTTCCGGGCTGAAAGAGGGTAATAGGAGTTGGGTGTTTGAACAGAGTAATAGAAGTTCCGTGATGGAGTAGGGTAATAGGAGTTCCATGCTTGAAGAGGGTAATAGGAGTTCCCTGCTGGAAGATGGTAATAGGAGTTGCGTGTTGGAACAGAGTGATAGGAGATGCGTGCTGGAAGAGGGTTATAGGAGTTACGTGTTACAACAGAGTAATAGGGGTTGCGTGCTTGAAGAGGGTAATATGAGTTTCATGATGGAAGAGCTTAATATGAGTTCCGTTTTTGAAGAAGGTAATAGTAGTTCCTTGTTGGTAGAGGGTAATATGAGTTTCCTGCTGGAAGATGGTAATAGTAGTTGCGTGATGGAACAGAGTAATAGGAGCTGCGTGCTGGAATAGGGTAATGGGAGTTGCGTTTTGGAACAGAGTAATAGGTTTTGCGTGCTGGAAGAGGGTAATAGAAGTTCCGTGATGGAAGAGCTTAATATAAGTTTCGTGCTGGAAGAGGGTAATAGAAATTTCGTGCTGGAAGAAGGTAATAGGAGTTGTGTGTTGAAACATAGTAATAGGAGTTGAGTGCTGGAAGAAGGTAATAGGGGTTCCATGTTCGAAAAGGGTAATAGGAGTTCCGTTCTGGAAGATGGTAATAGGAGTTGCGTGTTGGAACAGAGTAATAGGAGCTGCGTGCTGGAATAGGGTAATAGGAGTTGCGTTTTGGAACAGAGTAATAGGTTTTGCGTGCTGAAGGAGGTTAATAGGAGTTCCGTGAAGGAAAAAGGTAATAGGGGGTCCGTGTTGGAAGAGGGTAATAGGAGTTCCGTGCTGGAAGAGGGTAATAAGAGTTTCGTGTTGGGACAGAGTAATAGGTGTTGCGTGACAGAATAGGGTAATAAGAGTTCCATAATAGTAGAGGTTAATAGGCGCTCCATGCTGAAAAATGGTAATAGGATTTCCCTGTTGGAAGAGTGTAATATAGGTTCCCTAAGGCAAGAGGGTAATAGGAGTTGCATTTTGGAACAGAGTAATAGGAGTTCCTTCCTGGAAGAGGGTAATAGTAGTTGCGTGCTGGAAGAAGGCAATAGATGTTCCGTGTTAGAAGAGGTTAATAGGAGTTACATGTTAGAACATAGTAATAGGAGTTGCGTGCTGGAAGAGAGTAATAGGAGTTCCGTGATTCAAGAGTGTTATAGGAGTCGCGTGCTTGAAGAAGGTAATAGGGGTTTTTTGTTGGAAGAGGGTAATAGGAGTTCCGTGCTGGAACAGGGTAATAGGGGGTTCCCTGCTGGAAGATGGTATGAGGAGTTGCGTGTTGAAACAGAGTAATAGGTGTTGCGTGACAGAAAAGGGTAATAAGAGTTCCATAATAGTAAAGGGTAATAGGCGCTCCGTGCTGAAAGATGGTAATAGGATTTCCCTGTTGGTAGATGGTAATATGAGTTCCATGCTAAAAGAGGGTAATAAGAGTTCCGTGCTGGAAGAGGGTAATAGGAGTTGCGTGTTGGAACAGAGTAATAGGAGTTGCGTGCTGGAAGAGAGTTATAGGAGTTACGTGTTACAACAGAGTAATAGGTGTTGCGTGCTAGAAGAGGTTAATAGGAGTTACATGTTGAAACAGATTTATAGGAGTTGCGTGTTGAAAGAGAGTGATAGTAGTTCCGTGATCAAAAAGTGTAATAGGAGTTGCGTGCTTAAAGAAGGTAATAGGGGTTCCTTGTTGAAAGAGGGTAATATGAGTTCCGGGCTGAAAGAGGGTAATAGGAGTTGGGTGTTTAAACAGAGTAATAGAAGTTTCGTGATGGAGGAGGGTAATAGGAGTTCCATGCTTGAAGAGGGTAATAGGAGTTCCCTGCTGGAAGATGGTAATAGGAGTTGCGTGTTGGAACAGAGTAATAGGAGTTGCGTGCTGGAAGAGAGTTATAGGAGTTACGTGTTACAACAGAGTAATAGGTGTTGCGTGCTGGAAGAGGGTAATATGAGTTTCGTGATGGAAGAGCTTAATATGAGTTCCGTTTTTGAAGAAGGTAATAGTAGTTCCTTGTTGGAAGAGGGTAATAGGAGTTCCCTGCTGAAAGATGGTAATAGGAGTTGCGTGATGGAACAGAGTAATAGGAGCTTCGTGCTGGAATAGGGTAATAGGAGTTGCGTTTTGGAACAGAGTAATAGGTTTTGCGTGCTGAAGGAGGTTAATAGGAGTTCCGTGAAGGAAAAAGGTAATAGGGGGTCCGTGTTGGAAGAGGGTAATAGGAGTTCCGTGCTGGAAGAGGGTAATAAGAGTTTCGTGTAGGGAAAGAGTAATAGGTGTTGCGTGACAGAATAGGGTAATAAGAGTTTCATAATAGTAGAGGTTAATAGGCGCTCCGTGCTGAAAAATGGTAGTAGGATTTCCCTGTTGGAAGAGGGTAATATTGGTTCCCTGATGGAAGAGGGTAATAGGAGTTGCATTTTGGAACAGAGTAATAGGAGTTCCTTCCTGGAAGAGGGTAATAGTAGTTGCGTGCTGGAAGAAGGTCATAGATGTTCCGTGTTGGAAGATGTTAATAGGAGTTACATGTTGGAACATAGTAATAGGAGTTGCGTGCTGGAAGAGAGTAATAGGAGTTCCGTGATTCAAGAGTGTTATAGGAGTCGCGTGCTTGAAGTAGGTAATAGGGGTTTTTTGTTGGAAGAGGGTAATAGGAGTTCCTTGCTGGAACAGGGTAATAGGGGGTTCCCTGCTGGAAGATGGTATGAGGAGTTGCGTGTTGAAACAGAGTAATAGGTGTTGCGTGACAGAACAGGGTAATAAGAGTTCCTAATAGTAGAGGGTAATAGGCGCTCCGTGCTGAAAGATGGTAATAGGATTTCCCTGTTGGTACAGGGTAATATGAGTTCCGTGCTGAAAGAGGGTAATAAGAGTTCCGTGCTGGAAGAGGGTAATAGGAGTTGCGTGTTGAAACAAAGTAATAGGCGTTCCTTGCTTGAAGAGGGTAATCGGAGTTGCTCGCTGAAAGAAGGTAATAAGGGTTCCGTGTTGGAAGAGGTTAATAGGAGTTACATGTTGGAACAGAGTTATAGGAGTTGCGTGTTGAAAGAGAGTAATAGTAGTTCCGTGATCAAAAAGTGTAATAGGAGTTGCGTGCTTACAGACGGTAATAGGGGTTCCTTGTTGGAAGAGGGTAATATGAGTTCCGGGTTGCAAGAGGGTAATAGGAGTTGGGTGTTTGAACAGAGTAATAGAAGTTCCGTGATGGAGAAGGGTAATAGGAGTTCCATGCTTGAAGAGGGTAATAGGAGTTCCCTGCTGGAAGATGGTAATAGGAGTTGCGTGTTGGAACAGAGTAATAGGAGTTGCGTGCTGGAAGAGGGTTATAGGAGTTACGTGTTACAACAGAGTAATAGGTGTTGAGTGCTGGAAGAGGGTAATATGAGTTTCGTGATGGAAGAGCTTAATATGATTTCCGTTTTTGAAGAAGGTAATAGTAGTTCCTCGTTGGAAGAGGGTAATAGGAGTTCCCTGCTGGAAGATGGTAATAGAAGTTGCGTGATGGAACAGAGTAATAGGAGTTGCGTTCTGGAAGAAGGTAATAGGAGTTGCGTGTTGGAACAGATTAATATGGGTTGCGTGCTGCAAGAAGGTAATAGGAGTTCCGTGATGAAAGAGCTTAATATGATTTCCGTGCTGAAAGAGGGTAATAGGAATTCCGTGCTGGAAGAGGGTAATAAGAGTTACGTGTTGCAACATAGTAATAGGAGTTGCGTGCTGGAAGAAGGTAGTAGGGTTTCCATGTTGGAAGAGGGTAATAGGAGTTTCGTTCTGGAAGATGGTAATAGGAGTTGGGGGTTGGAACAGAGTAATAGGGGTTTCGTTCTTGAAGATGGTAATAGGAGTTTCGTGTTGGAACAGAGTAATAGGTTTTGCGTGCTAGAAGAGGGTAATTGGAGTTCCGTGCTAGAAAAGGGTAATAGAAGTTGCGTGTTAGAACATAGTAATAGGTGTTGCGTGCTGGAAGACGGTAATAAGAGTTCCGTGCTGGAAAAGGGTAATATGGGTTCTGTTTTTGAAGTGGGTAATAAGAGTTCCGTGCTGGAACTCCTTTGAAACTTTTAAAACCTTCATAATTCCCGGAATAACCTTGGGAGGTTCATAGTGATTTTTTTTTCAAAACAGTCTGTAAAACAGCATTAGGGTTTCAAATATCTTCCGTCTACCCTACATAGAGTAATATGCACGCGACCTAAAAAGAATATGGTGCGCCGTGTATTTAAATTGAAGGATGAAAGAGGTATGATTATCGGATTATCAGATCATATGATTAATCTGTGTAAGTTGATAATGGTTGGTGCAGAGATGAATAGATTTGAAGAAGGTGGAAAGTAATAATGAATAATCATAGGTAGAAGCATATTGAATCAGGGAGAAAGGGGACTATGTGAGAATGTTTGAGGGCAATGAAAAAATAAGTGTGGCGATGGGGATATAAGCAAAGTGTAAAAATTTAAGATGTCTTAGTAGCTAGTGTAATGGCTGTGTGTGTGTGTGTGTGTGTGTTCCAGAGCTCGGTGGATGGAGGAAGCAGAATAGTAAATGATGGAGAGACTATGTGAAATATATAAGGGAAGGCAAAATTGAGTTGAACTTGCAAATGTTAAATAGTGTGGATGAGAAGGAGAAAGAGATGCGGTTGAATGTATACAAAGCTGAAAAAGTAAAGTAGGACAAGTGACCAAACAGATTAAGAAAGCAGCAAATGAATGAAGTGTTTGGCCAGAAGATGAATAAGGATCCCGATGGGAACAGGAAGTTATTTTGTGAGGAAGTGAGGAGGAGCCTGAGTAACCAGGACAAGAATATCTGTGTGAAAAAAAGGAGAACAATGTCCGGATGTTTCTGTTAACTTTAAGGTCAAATTTCGATGGCGAAAATACTCTAATGCGTTGTATAATGTGAGTATGGAAGATGATAGAGATGTAAAAATGATTAGTTTCCAGCCTTAAAGCAGGTATTGTATGTGGATTTAGAAGAGTAAGTATGCAGGAGGTTGTTAGTGCTCTGAGAAGTCTGGAAATGGGTAACAAGCTGTAGTAGATGATATATTCACTGAGATGCCAAAATGTGATGTTGATTGTAATATGGAATAGGTCAAGTAGCTGTGTTTTACGGTATTTGAAAGAGCAAGAGTGGCTGTGAAGAGAAAGAATGCAGGAATCGTTCGGTTCTATAATGGTAATGAGTAGAAAAGTGAAAGTTAAGAATAGTGAATGTTATTTATAAATTCCATGAAAAAATATAATTGGGCCTATGCAAAGGATAACGGAGGATTGGAAGAGGATGAATAAAACGGTCAGTGATTAATTTGGGAGATCAAGTATATACACCCACAGATCTAGCTCAAAGAACAAGGCATAACAGGTGTAGAGTGTATGCTGGTAAAAATATATGCTCACGTCGAGAGAAAGGCTATACTAGTTGCTAATAATTGAAGAGTGAGTGATAAACTATTCGATAAGTGAAGTGTATTTATTGTGGAATTAATGTGTGCGTAAACGAAAAATAGCATGAATAATTTTTGACGTAGGTGGAGGATGTAAATGAATGTTGTTTGATATCGCCAGGGCTGTATGCTATAATCATGGATGGAGTACTGAGAGAATTTCTTATTGGGGTGATGAAAAAGGGTTTTTGAATGACAAAGAACAGTAATATGGTCTATCTATTTTGCTATAAGTTGATGACTCGGTGATGCTGGGTGAGAGGGAGGGATTTGTAAATGTTGAATTTCGCTTTAGCAATTGCAAAAGGATGGGTCTATGAATTGATACAAATAAGAATAATTCATTGGTATTTATGGCTGCGAATGGCGTGGCTTGATGATATCCATGTCCATCGTGTTGCACTTGAACGAGAACGAAGTTTTAAGTATCTCGGCTCCATTGTAAGTGATAGCAGTGTAAGTGAAGAAGATGGTAACTAAAAGATTTTGAAGAGTATGAAATTCTCTGTGGCGATCGGACCGTTACTGAAAGCTAAGGTTTGAGTGTAAAATGTGGCTATGTATGGGTTGCAGTGGTGTATGCTGGTGTCAACATGGGTGTAGAGAAGTTAAACTTTGGAATATAAGGTTGAGGAAAGATTAAGAGTGAGAGCATTGCAAATAGTTATCTTAAGAGAAATGCTTGATTTGCGATAAATAAAGTGAGGAAAGAATAAATGAGATGTTTATACAGACATACAATAAGTAAATAAACACCGACTAAATTACAGAAATACCTTTATTTGTAAATTTACAGAAATAATACATTTAGCTAATAAAAGTAAATTATTAATAATTTCTGAGCTTCCATTTAACAGACAGATAATTAATCAATTCTAAGATTCCAACTTGTGGTAAGCTTAGTTCCGATCATGCTTGCATATGAAATTCAGCAGTTCTGGCAGAATTCCTGTAGGGTTTTCTTTCACTTTTTCTGTGTAGTGTTGTCGAGTTTTTCCCAGAAATATTGTAATGGGTTTAGGTCAGTAGATTGACCATTTGAAAACGGTGGTAGAAGTTCCTTTTTGAAAATGTAAATATATGTTTAAGTTGATATACCAAATATCCTCAACAAATTCTGACCTTCTATCATTCTAAATTGCTCCCTACACCATAAAAGAGGAACTATTATGTTTTACCCTTGGTGGTAACCAGTTTAAGTCAGACTATTAATCAGTAATCTAATAACCCATACCCTTCCAAAGCATGACTCATTATAAAAATATATATATATATGCTCTGCAAAATTCAAAAGATTTTTCGCTAATTTCTTAAGCCTACTCATTCTCTTGAATATTAGATATAGTTATATGGGAGGGGGCTGGGGTTGGAAGATGAAAGGATCTTTTCGTCGGTCACCAAATATATTGATATTCCACCAGGTTTTGTGATCCTCTTTGTTATTGCGCTCCCCATAAGATTGTTGCGAAACGTTGATCGTTAAATCGGAATTGGGTGATACGATAACGTTCCGAGAAATTATTACAGACTCCAAAAGGTAATGATAAATATTTTTCGCTGGGCGATGAGCAGAAGTTCTGATATGAATTTGACTTCGAGCAAAATGGTGATGGAAACAACAATACTGTAGTTCGAATTAGATGGATTATCGATTTCACCAGCTTATCTCTGATGATGCCTAAATACAATTGTCTTAATGAAGGTGCTTTGGTAAGATGAATGAATAAGACTCGTCTTGATGCAAGGTCAGTTGCGTAAATGCTATCTCCTAATGCGGAGGTTCTTGATTGGTATGACCCGCGAGCGATATGTGTAACTGCTCCTCGAATCTCTCGAATGGCCTCTCTCGAATGATTTCTCTCGAATGATTCTCCTCCTCCTCAATTTGCTTCTTTTAAACTTGGACACATTTAAAAACATACAGATATATATATATATATATATATATATATATATATATATATATATATATATATATATATATATATATATATATTTATATATATATATATATATACATATATACAATACTTTTGAAAACCTTTTCTCTCGTGAGAAAATTTACTGAAACAGTAAAATTTGGTCAAACTCTTTTTTTCGTCTCCCTTAACAAAAATAAATTATAATATTGTGGTTGTAATTTGATGTTCACCGAGTGTTGTTACGATCGAGCTAACTCAATTTAAGATTCCCTTTTCTTTTCTCTTAATGTTTATTTTCCAAACCGTAACCACAAAATAATTAGTCTCATTCCCAGTTTACCTCTCCACGGTGACTTTGGTCTTCTCGGGAAATCAAAATGGGAATGGTTCTAAATATCCTGTTACATGTTACAATGTTTCATTTGAGTTTCTTTTGTTTCGCTTCACGCACATAAATTTATTTACATTGGCTGAGTGTACACATTACTACTTCATGGGTTTGTGTCTGCACATATTATGTGCACCGCAGTATGCACATATATTGTGTGCACTATGTGCACCACAGTTAAAAGAGGCTTGCTCTTTGGTTTACGTTAATAATATCCGAGTGAGTGAGGGAATAGACTGCGGTTCTTGAACTGATTTTGATTTTTTTGCCATCTAAGAAGCATTTAATGGATGGTTTTCTCAATAGATCTTCAAACATTGAAAAAATCTTTCAGACGACTCATGAAGAACCGGACGGTATTCCGGTGATATTATAACATTTCCCTCTAAATTGAATTATAATTCTGTTAAGTGAATAATGGAGTACTTCAGCATCCCCTAACAATTTGTCTTTGCGAAATTCTACCCTAGTTTGATCCACAGTCCTTCCTCTTTGAAAATAGAAATTTCCTTAGAATTTAGTTAAGTAATGTTTAATAATTAAGTAGAATATTAAACTCTGCAAATATGAAGACAAATATTATTAATAATATTGGAAACAAATATTATTTTGCTCGAATTACACGGTTTTATTCTTTATTTCTGAATAGATTACATTGTTTGTAGCTAAAAAATTAGGCTTTTACTAAGGTTGTTCCTCCTATTAAATTCACCTTTTGTCCCAAATGAGAGAAATTTCTAGGTTCTTGAAATTTGAATTTTTTTTAGATCGTTCCATTGAAATTTATTCCCCACCCATGAGAAAGGTAAGGGAGAGTTGCGCGTTCGGACCTAAGGAACCAGAGTATTCTTCTTCTTTAGATTTTGAGGGATGTAGGTGTTTTTTTTACCCAAAGGCGTGTCAGGTGTAGCATAATGACGAAGAGCGGCGTTTGAAGTTATGACAAAGGATCGACTTATCATCAGTAACAAGTCAGCACAAAAACCGAGGGTGAACGTGTCGTAAAAGCTGTGACTCACAACATGCAACATGCTGTTGCATATTTACTGCAGACAGTTCTTGCGGTACCAATTTTCCAATCCCTGCAAACTTTATAATTCTTTTCAGTTGGCTAGAACAGTTGTATGAGTTACGTTAAATTGTTCTGAGAGTCCAATAAAAGTTGTAGCACGATTTGATGTGATAACAGATTCTAACTATTCAGAATCAAGTTCTTTTGGACGATTTCCTTTGCTCCATCTTTTAGACTTAAATCTCCACTTTGGAAATGGGAAAACTACCTCCTGCAACTTCTTTCATATACTGCATCATCTCGATCACTACTCTAAATGTATATTTGCCGTTGGACTTGCATTAACACTTGTCTAATGGGCTGTTTAGATGTGAGGAAATAAGGGTAAATATCGAAGAAGATTATGAACAATATTTTATAATCTGAAAGAAAAAAGTATAAATTACTCATTGTTTTATTCCTAAATGATAAGAAGAGGCAATACGAGGGGCGGTCAATAAGTTTTGCGAATCGATAGGGCCTAACAGAGGAAGGGGGATGGTTCTTTGTGGGGATGTTAGGACAAGTTATGACAAGTCAAGACCTGCAGCCGCACGCTCCTGCCTCTTCTATTTAAGAAGCAGTAGTTGATCGCAGATCGTCAGTCACAAATTTTTCAACAATGTAGAAGGTTGAGCACCGCGCAGTGATCACATTTTTGACCAAGGAAGGCAAGAATGCAAAAGAGATCCATGAACGCATGGTTGCGGTGTACACCGTCACCGCCCCTTCCTATGCAACCATTGCTCGCTGGAATAGGGAGTTCCTCCATGATCGTGAGTCCCTTGAAGATTACCCCCGTCCAGGACGCCCGTCAGCCGTGACTAACGAGCACAATGTTGCCCGTGTGGAGAGGAGGATCCTCGAAAATCAACGGGTGAAGGTCGAAGAAATCGAGCGAGAACTTGGAATATCACATGAAAGTGTTATCAACATCATCTACGACAATTTGGCCATGACCAAGGTCTCTGCCCGTTGGGTCCCTAGAAACGTCACGCCCCATGATCGTCTTCAGAGTCGTCATAGTCCACAAGACTAGAGTTTTACAAACTGCCTGCTCGAGTGCGGATTCGAGGAGCTCAACCATCCCCCCCTCGAGTGCAGATCTGGCCCCTAGCGACTACTTTTTATTCCGCCAGTTCAAGGCTGCACTGCGTGGACGCTGGTTTGGGGACGATGAAGATGTCCAGCTCACCGTCCAGGAGTGGATTGAACAGCATTTATGAGATTTCTGGTTGTGGAGAATTCGAAGCCTCGGGGACAAGTTGCCCAAGTGCATTGATGTCGAGGGAAATTATATTGAAAAATAATAAAATACTTTTCTTCATATCTCGTTTTCTTATATCCAAATTGCAAAACTTATTGACGCCCCTCGCAGTTTAAAAAAATACTGAAACTTTATTCCATAAGTTAAGCCATTACTTTCGATCCAATCTAATATTGCTTCCATCCAGTTTTATTTCTTTCACCTTAATCACTTTCTTTAGAAACTTAATTGCGAAAGTGCCCTCTTTAGTTTTCGGTTCCTTACTTGTAACAACTGTTTTATTTTTTTAATTTATTTTTTTTTTTTGGGGGGGGGGTACTGTCAATAATGGTATGGAATTTCTTAGTAATAGTGTTTTATTGAAATATATTTTCACTACTTTTTTAGTTCTTTGTTTTCTTCATTTCTCTTTTATTTCTTTGGTGGCCCTTTATGGTTTCGGCTTAAGGGATTTAGTTCTCTACAAAGGACTTCTCTCGGTTTAAAGAGCAGGTCCATATGTTATTATAGATGGTCTATGAGCAGGATTCTCAAGGAATGTAGGATAGGTCCTGGGTTCAAAACATCATGTACTCTACATAATATCTATTGTGGATGTGTCCGAAGGGTAATCAATCGGACTACCAATACAAAGTTTTATAATGATAGGTTGTCTGTTAAAGTCATTAAAGACGAAGAAAGAGAGAGTGGGATTTAGGCAGAGATGATGTCGGTTAGTATCATCTGAGACAGGGAGAAAGAAAGAATTACAAGGAGTTAAAAGGAAAAGAAATACCCTAGTAGACCTTACGATCCATTCAAAGAGGGTACCTTTTGCGTGAGAGTTGAGCATGCGCAGTCATCGAAAATGTCATTTGACGCCCTCAAAAAACACCCGCACAAGGGTTTAAGTGCCCAAATTGCGATTTTTCTAGACTTTGTCTAGTTTCGCCTTAAACTGGTCGACAGAATTGCTGTTGACAACTTCCACTGGAAGGGCGTTCCAAGTAGAACAGATGCTGTATGTGAAAGATTTCCCACACAATTCACGGTGTTAATGCTTCTGTTCAAGCTTGTAGCCGTGATTTCTGGTTCTGCCCTCGATAAGCTGGAAAATATCCCTGTATTCTACATTGTAAAAGCCTCGAAGTATTTTAAACACTTCGATGAGCTGACCACGCAATCTTTGGGTCTCCAACGAGAATAAATCTAATCCTATAACATATCTTCGTAACTGTCTTGTCTGATAAAGGGATTCAGATGGGTTGCCCTGGCTTGCACAAGTTCAAATCTCGCGATATCCTTTCGAAATGAAGGACTCCAAACTTGTACGGCATAATCCAGATGCAGTCAGACACGGGAATTATACAAAGAGAGTACTATCTCCTTGTTCCGATATCAAAATTGTCGCTTTATGTAGCCTAACATCCTTTGGGATCCTTCTCCACCTCAATACACTGCTTCGAGAACTTGAGGTCACAAGGGATAGTTGCACCCGAGTCCTTCTCACTACCAGTGCATTCAAGAGCAGTGCCCTTAAAAATATAGTGATTGGGGGTTTCGGTGGCCGAGATGCGTCACTTTGCATTTGTTCACGTTAAAAGGCATTTGCTACGTCTCCGACCACTACCTAATCTTCCGAAGATCTTCGTGTAGGCGGAAAGTATTTCCTTCCTTTGCAACGTGCATACCTAGATTTGTATCATCGGCAAATTTAGAAATCATCGCAAGCATGCCACCATCCATTTTGTTAACATACATGATTAACAGTAGTGGCCGCAGGACAGAACCTTTAGAAACACCGATATGAACGGGCACCCACTCAGAAACCTATTGATTCAAAACCACCCGTTGCCGTCTGCCGCTTAGCCAGTTCTCTATCCAACCTACTACATTTCCGTCTATGCACAGAGCACGCACTTTTCGTCGAAGGCGGCGGTGTGGTACCTTATCAAAGGCTTTCTGAAAGTCTAGGTAGATAACATCCTCCCCCTTATCCCGATCGTGCTCGCTGAAAACGAAGTGGAAGAATTCCATAAGATTCGTCAGGCATGACCGTTGCCTTCGGAACCCGTGCTGGGAACACCTCAATAGCAAATTTGACTCTAAATATGACGTTATTTTGTCCAACATGACGTTTCCCATGAGTTTACCAACTATCAAAGTTAAAATAATAGGTCGGTAGTTTGACGGTTGGCTAGAGTCTCGTTTCTTGAAGATAGGAGTCACCCCCACCTCACGTCAGTCTCCAGGAACGCATCCAGTCTGAATTGAGATGTTGAATTTTGTGCCTAGATGTCTTGACACTTCATCACGCACTTCTTTCAAACTTTATGTAGAAACCCGTCCGCAATTTTTTTCTACTTTGGTTTGGGTGAAGTCCATTTCCTCTAGCTTCTCATGAAATTAAGAGTCTATGGGTTGAGGGATGGGACCACACTCTTAAATGAACACTGAGGAGAAGTAGTTGTTCAGGAGGTTTGCATTTTTTGCATCTGAGTGCTTTAATGCCCCCTCCTCATTCACCAAAGGAACAATCTCGCGGCGGATTGGTTTGACTGATAGAGAAAGATAGAAAGGGGCCGGTATAGATAGAGAGCGCGTGTCCCCTTAGGTTATCAGAGACAGGGGGTGAGAAAGCGGGAACAAGAAAGAGAGAGAGAACGTGTTGCTTATGATCTTCGGGGAGAGATGGGAGAAAAGGACAGCGTGTCAGTTAAGGGCAACATACACAGGAAGAGAGAGAGAGAGAGAAAAAAAAGAGAGAGAGCGACGGACAAAGACAGACAGACAAGAAAACATGACGGTTAATCTCATCAGAGACAGGGGGAGAGAAAGAGAAAGCGCGCAATCGAGAGAGGAAGAGACAGAGCGTGCCAGTTAAGGTCATCAGAACCATGGAAAGAAACAGCAAGGTAGAGAGAGTGTGAGAGAGAGCGTGTCGTTTAAAGTCATCAGAGAAAGAGAGAGAAAGAGAAGGATCGAAAGAGAATTCATTGGTTGAGGTCTGCAGAGACAAGGAGAGAAAAAGAGCGCTCTCGAGAATTGGCTTAAGAGATTTTCGAACCTTGATTTGCCGCCGCTTCCATATTTATCCCAATTCCTTCCTGTATTCAACTTTTAGCAAACTACAGTAATACTACACATCCTCGGGAAGACCATCTTTCATAGGTGACTGTAGCCAGTTCAAGAAGAGTCGCATTTCTTCCTTGTCACACACGCCCTATGTCTTGCCATTGCTTTGAATATTCATATTGCACTCTCTTTCACTTTCCTCAATCTTACTACTTTCCTGGCAAAACTCTTCAAAGACTTTTTGGTTAAGTTGCCTACGTAATTCATTCTCTTAATTTCAAGTCATAAAAATAACATGTTCTCTTACCTTACAACTTTATGAACCAAATTATTTTAAAATACAGGCATTCTCCCTTTGGTTTTCAGCATGTTTTTTATTTTAAAAAATAAGTAAAAAACTTGAGGGCTATGAGTTTTAGGGTCTTTTACGGAAAAAGCCCGGCAGCGATATTTAACGTTCGAGGCTATTGTTGTTAGGTTTGGCTAGGGCATCGATTTTGCAAAAATCAACATATTATGAAACTTTCATTAACAATTTCGCTTGCTTTACCATTGATGCTGTAATAAGCGTAAATGCAATTTCACTCCTCGATTGCGAAAAGACACTGTTTTAGAAGAACCAAAATTCCCTTTTGAGACAATCGTATATTTCATTCAGGCAATGGTGCAGATAATTGACAACTAGATATTTGTGTTAAATAGTTTGAAATGGCAACAGAAATCGTAACTGATAATAAAAATAAATTCTTAGAAAGGTTTGCACCAGTTCTTTGTTTCAAAATACAACCTCACCTAATCTAGAGGCTGTACTCACACTTCGAGCCTTGGACGCTATAGTCTAAACTTAAGTTCGCGATAGCATCGAACGCCTAATTCGCTGCCAGGTGGTTCCGAAAAAGAACCTAGTTTTATCCTCATTTAACTCAGGTACTTTTTAAAGAGTATTATAAGTACTTACTGAGTAAATGAAGTTTCAAAAGGAAACCTAGCGTACCTATATCTAGGCTATCCTAAACCAACTTAACCTTGCGTAAATCTAACTGAACCTAACCTAATTTAAGCCGAGTTGATATGACTAACCCTTATCACACGTTAATATCATCTCGCTTACAGTTTTCCATTATAGCAGATGCCGTATACCGAAGCAACCATGAGTTTAGATCTAACTTTAAACTCTAGCTCCCCACTAATAATGACCACAAAAAATAGATAAATAAAATCTTTCTTAAAAGCTGATCTAAAACACTTCATAATCTTCGCAGTGCGCCACTCTGCTTCTTGACCATTAACACCCCAATAGGTTTTAGTCGTCCTCCTGATCTTTAGGACGTAAGTACCATACTTTACTACAAGAGATTTCCACTTTATACATTGTGGGTTTTCTGCTATAGCCAACAAGTATTTTGAAGTGGCATATGTTCCCTTCCTGTTCCAAATTTTAGGACTGGTGAAATTTGCTATGAAATGCGTTTGGATAGCATATTTCTTTCTAGTACTGTTTTTAAATCATTCAACTTTCTTATTGGTGTTTTACTTCTTCAGTCTTGACCACGCTTGGATTGATATAAGAAACAAGGCAATAAACAATTGTCCATAATGCTTCTCTATAATTTTAACTTTCTTTGAGTTTGAATTGTTTGCTAGTAAAACTCTTTTTTCTCCTTTTCACTAAGCTTGAACAAATATAATTAATTAATTAATGCCAGTTATTTTTTATTTCAATTTATCTCAAAGCTTGTTAGTCTAAAGAAATAATTGAAGATTTGTGTTAAAACAACCAAAGTCAAAATGTCTGAAAAATATTTTGAAGGCGAAGACATTTTGCAAATGTGGATTAGATGAATTTTCAGACAATTCTGTAGGTCGTAGACTTTAAATCAACTGTAAAGAAATTCTTTAGAAAATTTAGAATTCTTATCAAATATTGTAAGTCATACTGATGCGCGTCAACACGGAATCTGTTAACGACTCTATCCTCTCTCTCTGCCTTCTATGACAGCCTACCTTATTTTTTCTCGCTATTTCTCTGTCAGTAGGTAACTCTCTCCCACACACTCTCTTACTCTCTATCGTATAAACTTTCACCCTCTGAAACACCCTCACTTTCTCTCACTCTTTCTAGCCAGTATTGACGAGCGTAGTGCTGTTGGATGGCAAGTGCCCCTCGTGTTAATGAATTCGGGTGTAATGGCACGCCCCCAGTCACATTACATGCAGATTTATCCCCCCTGACCTCAATATATGCAGGAGGGCCTGTGGTTATACACCTTTCATTATTTACATTTCTTCTATCCCAACTAATTAACTTTCAGGTCTCTCTTTATTAAACACATCAGATCTACGGTCTCGTTGCTATTGCGCCTCAAATTTGAGTTGAAAAAATGCGCCTCTCTTGCCGTTCTCGCTCTTTCATCCACACTTTATCACTGAGATTACCAGTTCGAGAAGAACTCAAAAACTAATCATTAGAACTTCTATGTCATTAAATCTGTTCATACTTGCGGTCTCTTACTTTCCTCGATCATCGTACGTCATTGATAGCCTATGTTGTTTCGCGACCAAAGTACTTGAATAATTATCGGAACTTAGTCTCACACTCGATGATCAAAGGGAAGTTTGCTCGTGAGTGCGTCTTAATCTTCGTCAGGCTGCTCAAAATATATTGAAAGAACTCTAAGAAGCATCCCTGCCCACTGCGACACCAGAAAGATAAATATATATATATATATATATATATATATATATATATATATATATATATATATATATATATGGTTTCATGCAGAAAATCGAAGGATACCAAAATAGGACGTCATTCTTTCGTTTTTTTGTGGCATCTCTCCGCTCATCAACACTCCAGGTCAGGGACTACCTTTCATCATTACCATGAGAAACAAAACAAACGCTTACACTCAATTCGACCTAAATTAGTAAACTTGACTCCCAAGTTTCACCCCACTCCTGCTCGAGCAATCTCATTGCGAGGTTCTCACACCTCTCTTGCGAGAGTGAGCTCCTGCAACTACCTCTAACACAGGTCATGTAATTCTCTTCTTGATGATGGCTTCGCTTCAGTTACACACTCGACGACCTCATCGAAGCTATCAAAAATCTCGCTTGTGAGCTTAAGAGCGAGGATATCACAACTTATCGATTTTTTTTACCATTGTCATTCATGACCCTTGGCGTCCTCTGGCTGCACCACTAGTTTACCCTCTGGGATGTCTTTTCTAGGGAGTAGGTGCTGGTATAATTGCACCTTAAATCATCAAGCTGGAAAATGTGTTCATCTCTACAAGTCGCATCTAAAAGAGACAATCAGCTCTAATGTGCATTAACCAGAGAGACAGTGCAAGGTTCGAACCTCCTGCATTTTCTTCCTGGACCCAGCCTGAGGAATGGAGTGTCTGATTGGTAGTCTTCATCCCAGCGTCGCATGATGACGGAATAATGGCTCCAATAACTTCAACTCTCCAGAATGTATCGGGTATGCCAATTACCGTCTTTTGGAAAAAAAATATATCTCTCTCCTTATATCCTGGCCGCACTCTCCCCTCTTATTTTTGGTATCAGATGTCAGTCACTTATCTTAGGTGATATTTTCTTCAACATTTTTCATTCATTTAAAATTTTAAGGGATGAGAATTTAAATCGACTGTGTTCGGATGCCTTATACAATGCAATTTCAATTTTCTTGTACCGATGGTCACTCAAACTGTGTTTATACATGGACTTGACTCACCAATTTCCACAATCAAAATTTCTGCTGCACACCTCACTATTCACGACCGATACGCAAAACTACTTTCATCCGTTCTTGACAACTTCCGTCAGAGTGTATAGTTCCCACTTAAACAGAAAATACAAACAACTAGTCCGCTTTTGCGAAAGAGGAAAGAGGAGGTATTATTTGTCAATCTCGAGGAAAATTGTACCTAAACTTGCACATTACTTAAAAATATTACAACTACTGTCTATTTTGTGATTTACGTAATTTTAACAGAGTTTCAAGGTCTCATAGATAGGCTGTTCATTTCCTCTCGGAATTTAAATAACATTTTAAGGGGGGAATAATCTTTTCCAAGTTTGATGTTTTTATAACTTAACAGCAAATATCTAGTGAAGTATAGAGCGTTGGTAAGACGGCTATTTGCACCCTCTTATGCCCCATGACTTTCTTTTCATGCCCTTGGTCAAAGATCAAAACCTTTGTGCCTTTCATAAACGAGTTTCTAAGTTACCTTACTTTTAGCTACGCTTAAATTTATTATATTCTGATATTTTTGCCAAATCACGTTCAATTGTTTTGGTATCTCGCCTTTTTTTTTGCGAGGTAGAGGCCATAACAAAATTTCACTCTCCGACGAGTTATAAATCCTTAAGACAATTTTTTAGGACTTTCTAACCTTTTTCGTTTGTATTTAAAAAGATGCTGCAAAATTTCTGATACCCCTAAGGCTTTCTTAAATGATGAACAAAGTGCAACAAATCCCCTCAAAATTGGCCCCAATTTTTGAAAGACGGCTTCATTGCGGCAAAGACGACGATCACTAACGCCGTCGAGTTATCTCATCCGTTAGCTGATGATTCCTTCTGAATTCAAATGAATCAAAGGCAGAGATGTTTTCTTATTTTGAGCCGATGCAGAGAATTAAATGGGTCCCATTAGTCTTTCTTTCTTACGCTTTTCCGCCCCGCCAAAAAATAGTTCACCCTTATCAGGTGCTCTGCTCAGTATTTTTATGTGAAACAAGTTCTTTTCCCTGATTTAAGGGTCAGATATAACGCTCATCACTCAGGGCAAGGCAATTTAGTTTATATTTCATTCTTCTGGCGCTAACCACCTTTCACTTGTAACTCATCAGTTGTAGTTGATCAATCAATTTGTAATTGAATTAAAGTTGTCACCAGCAGCAAAAATCGTGCCTGCTTACTCTTTCTTGAGAGAGAGAGAGAGAGAGTGAGAGAGAGAGAGAGAGAAAGAGAGAGAGAGAGAGAGAGAGAGAGCGGCGAAAACAGATGTGAACCATTACGCTCATTCTCATTAAGGCATGGTAGAAAATGTTTCCGAATCTCTCACACCAAAAAATCCACTTATCCCTCTGAACAAGAGGCATTGGACATATAAAGTGAGAAATATAGTAGAAGAGGGTTTTAGTAGGAGCAATAGTGGGGAAAATAGGGAAGTTAATAGGAAAGCGAAAATGAAAAGAAATATGAAAGACAGATCTCTGGCTTCCTTTGCGTTTTGGTTATATTTTTTGTGACTATATATATATATATATATATATATATATATATATATATATATATATATATATATATATATATATATATATATATATATATATATATATATATATATATATGTATATATATATATATATATATATATATTATCTGATTATGCGCTAGGCATTCAAGCCTTTGTAGTAGTAGGTATATTTACTCTCTACTTGGCTTGTTGAAGATTTGCATCTTCTTGTCCGGGTATTTTACACCCAGACTTTGGTGTTCATTTTGTGTTGTTTTGTTTGTTTGTTTAGTTTTGGGCGATTTTTCGCACAAAAAATTTGGGAAAGTTTTAGTAAAAACTAATATTAACAATTGCTAATATAGTGATCAATTTCGCTTGGCTTTGTTTGTGATTTGTGTTGTGAAGTAGGGTTTATTTTAAGTGAACCTTGGGTCGACGTCAATGTCAATCGAAAGTCTTCTGCTTTTAAAGGATATTGCTCGTCCTATGTTGTCAAAGTTTTCAAAGTCTATATGCCCGAGCACAAACTCGGGGGGGAGGTGCCGGTGCACCTTGTCCCAGATTTTGGTTAATCTGAGGTGAAGCTCCACGTTTATGGGGGTTATCCCCAGTTCACTATAGAGTTCACTCTGCCTTCTCCCTTCTCTCCTTTGGGCTCCAGTAATGATGTAGACTGCCTTGTTCTAGGCCCTTTGCAGTTTAAGGACTTGGGTCTTGGAATCTGCATTTATAGGGACCTAGGGATACAGGTTTTTTTGAGCGAATGCACGGGTTATCGATTTTAAGTTTGTTGGAGGTGCTCAGGTTTATGAATTTCAAAAATTCACTCAAGTCCCTCCGTGCATTCTCTGTAGTTTTTGCTACATGACTTCCATACCCACCAGTCGTAATACAAAGTCCCAGAACCATGCCCTCCGTGCGGTATGGGATGCGTGCACCCCCCACACGGATGTCTGCCAGTGTCCGTCGGAATAATGGAATTACACGGAACTTTTGGGCATTGGTGGATATCTTCCATCTTCTCTCGAAAAAGTTGATGTTTTCGATTTCCACCGCTGTAATCTGTGCCATTAAATTCGCATTCCAATAAGGCGTCGTACATATCATTGTTATGTCGTCCGCAAATTGCACGTACAAGGAAATTTCAGTCAGAGGTCAGGGAAGGTCGATGGTGTAAATGTTATAGAGCAGGGGGCTTATGCACCCGCCTTGAGGCACCCCTGCCTCGAGCTTGAACTTAAGGCCATTATAACCTTTGATACTCAGAAACCTCCTCCTCTCCATTACGTAATCACAAAGGATCCTTTCACTTATGGGATCGAGGCCCAGTTGTAAGATTTTATATTCTAGGCCTCTCCTTCATACTTTGTCAAAGGCCTTTTTGACATCGCGTAGCACCAGATTTGCGTGGCGTTTTTCAGATTTTACTTTTGCCAACTTCTCGGTAATCACGGCTAGCGCCGTGTCCGTTGGTCACTTTACTCGGAAGCCATGCTGCTGGTTGTTATGAGAATTGTTATTTTCGAGGAACGTATTTACCCTGTTGGCCAATATCTTCTCCAAGACTTTCCTCGAAAATTCTAAGATAGATATAGGCCTGATGTTAGCTGGACTGTCCGGTGGTTTACCGGCTTTAGGAATGAATATAATTTTCGCTACCTTCCAGTGGTCAGGGAAGTAACCCACATTCAGGCACGCGTTCATGGTATTCATGAGCCCCAATAAAATGTTGGCCGAGGCTCGAATAAAATTCTCCTTTGTCAGTCCTGAACGCCCCGGTGCTCGCTGTCGAGAGGACTTTAAAGTTTTTCAGAGCTCCTCGGCAGTAATTCCACCGCCGAGTTCTTGTTATACGCAATGTTGAGGATGGGTTCTGTGAACCAGATCATTCAGGTCGTTACTAATTCCGTTTTCGAAGTCTAAATCGAAGTCATCCCTCTTCCGGGGATATCTTAAATATAGATGCCCAAAAGAGTCTGAATTCCCCTTCGATTCTTTCCACGTCCGTAATTTCAGTATCATCACGTCTGAGTTTAATAGTCTTTAGTGGTTGTCCGCGTTTTATTCTTTTAACAGTCTGTCAGAATGTACGTGAGTTGGTTTCTATGTTCAGTCTGTCAATTAAATTATTCCAAAGTACATTCTGTTGGTGCCTTATAAGAGTCATTAGTTCGTCACGAATGTGTCGTGTTTGTCTGTGTGTGTATTGATGTTGGGGCCAGTGAGGTTTACTTCATTAAATAGCTCCCTTCATTCTCTCGCGAGGGATTTAATTCTAGGGGTCCATGAGGGGGCAGGAAGAGTTTTATATTTAACACGAAGGACGGCTTCCTTGTAGGCTTTTAATAAATGTTCATTGATTTTATCCAACTCCCCGTCAATTTCCTCTAGGGTGGCATTAATTAAGGGTTCAGGGTTATAACTTTCGAGGAGTTGTTTATACTTATCCCAGTTGGCTCGAGTGTAGCTCTTTCGCTCTGGGATAGGGATTTAAATGGGGGAGGTTTAAACTTTAATAAGGAGAGCCTGGTGGTCGCTAAGATTAGGGGGGCCCGGCTCAATGAAGTAATTGTATGGAAACATATTGCTGGTGAGTACAATATCTGGTTTGGTGGCTGATCTGTGTGTGATGTATGTGGGGAAGTCTGGTCTAATTATAGTCATAATATGTCTGTCTATAAGTGTCTCAAGATTCCTGCCTGCTGGGTTGGTCGACGTATAATCAGAGACAGCACTTCCTTCATTGAAGTCACTGGCAAAGATAACGGTTCTAACGTGACCACATTACTGCAGAAAGTTGAAAAGGGGCAAATACCCTCTCCTTGGGTGTTGGTACCCTGTTGACAGGACCAGGGATCCCACTGTGGTACGGATCTCCACAGCGAGGTAAGATTCGTCGAGTCCACTTATTGATTTGAAGTCAAGACCTCTTTTCACAGCTATAGCACAATCCTTCATAACGTTCTCCGCTGTGATTTTTAGTTAAGACTTCGAAAGGAGAAAATTTTCAGTGTGTTTGTGTCATTTATTCCATGTTCTGAAATAAATATAGCGTCTGGTTTGCATTGTCTCAATACATTACCGTATACTGTCTGTTTATTCGTCCATCCGTCAGAGTTAAAATGTAATATCTTTAAGGTCTCCATTGTCTAGTTCACTTAAGGGTTCTTGAGTGTGATTATGATGTTTTTAGGACTTATTCTCTTACGAATTTAGGTCCTTGTGGAGTGTTAGGTGGCATCATAGTTTTACCTGTTCGTTTTTTTCTGAATTCGCCGTCAGTAAGGGTGATGAAAGTTTCCGGTGCCAGCTTGATCAAGCCTTGGAGTAGAGCCTCTTCGACTTGTTTTTCGCTGAAGTCGTCCGAGGTAAATTCCCATTTGTATCTTCCGGCTATTAAACCTTCCGATACATCAAGGACATCCATATCCTTAGGAACAGGGGCCCTTTCAGCAGCGAATACATTCAAGTTAATTTTCCTTGAATGGTAAGCGTGCCTCGATTCCCTCTTACAAAAAGAGGACGATTTCGTACGTCTCTGGGGCTGTGAGGTTTTCCGTGAGCGGGGCGAACGTGCTCCCCGCTCGGGTCTCGCAGTCTCAGTCTCCGTAACCTCATTATCAACCTGTGTGTGTGCGTTTGTGTTAGTGTTCTGTTGAGTTTGCGTTTTGGTCTGTTTATCCGTGCGTGCTTTTGCATCCTGGATCCTGGGGTCCCTTGAGGTAGCTGGGGTTGTGGCACTGCTGGGAGTTGGGAGCTTCTGGCAGCTAGTCTCGTACTGGGGTTTGAGACTAACCTTCAGGATCTCTTCCGACCACAGGTTTGGAGGAAACCACATCTTTTCCATACCATTATGTGTCCAGCATCTTATTAAGCTCATCTGCAAAGCACCCCGGGGAGGAGAGATTTGCAATATGAGCATAAAATATGCAACACATAGTTTTTGTCGAGTTTTCGTTCTAGACGTGGAGAAATATAGGTTTTTACTTTGATTCCGCTACCGCAGCTTTAGCAACTTTGGCATAGGTAGTATTTGCTTTTGTTTCTTCTTCAAGTTTCTTTAGATTTGCCTTTTTCTTTAGGATCTGTTTCTTAATCGGGCAAGCCATCGAGAGCGTCTTATGTTCTCCAGCGCAATTCAGACACTTCATGGAGGTGCTCTTACAACCCCTACAAGAATAGGTGTCCGACGCGCAAATAGAACATAAGATGACATTTCCTCTGAGGCATCTGGCCGTGGTGTGCTCCTCATACTTATAGCATTTGAAGCACATCTGGAGGTCAATAAACTCTTCGCGCTTGATCTGCTCAGGGCAGACACGAACGTTAACGAGGAGCATACCTCCTTCCGTGGCCTTTACCGCCATTGCCAAATCCGTAAACACGATCTTAAATACATGCGTATAGTCCTTGAATTTAAGGACTTCCGCTACCTTAGCGGAAGCCCTTTTCGACCTCAGCATGAATTTCATCGATGCTGTGCCCCCTAACCCAAGGATCGAGGCAGCGAAGGACGATGCTGCGGTGTGTCTTGATTTGTGGTGGCGTATGTGGCTTGAGGTTTATCTGTTTTAGGCACTTTGCCGCTTTTTGAGAGGTGATGACTTCACAGTATCTCTCTTTTGACAGATAGCCAAGGATCCATTGTAAGTATCGATTAGACATACTAGGGTCACCCCTAGTTCCCCGTGTGTTTTTGAGAAGACATTTCCCCGATCTGGCTTGAAGCGATCGGAGAGGGTTCTCAGCGGTATCCGCCGGGTCTCCCTGATTTATCTCTCCATATACTCATTTAAGGACTGAAAAAATAAATTTACTGAAAGACTCGGAGTGATTGGCTGTGTTTGTGTGTGTACTGTAAGAGATTTTTAACGAGTTAAGAGCAGAAATAGTTGAAGGAGTAGTCCTTGTTTAAAATAAAAGAAATATAACCCAAGCAATTGGCACTTTATCTTTCGTGCAGGCGCTTTTCAAGAGCCTGCAGGTTCTTAGTCCACGCCAAAGGGAGTTCGACGAAGAGTTCGGAGGGGGAGGACGGAAGCACGCTCACCCTCGCAACCGGCACACGAAGCGAGTGAAAAAATTTCACTGTTTATTAACACAATCACGACAGTGACAATTTCCTCGTATGCTGCGAAGAACTCGACCGCGAGGAATCACTAACGCGCGAAATCACGTTCACTTTAAATCTCGTGCGAAACAAACAAAATTCTTGCTGTATCCAATATTGACGTAAAGAGAACTCGGACTGGCTCAGGCAACCAAAGCAGTCCTGAACAAGAGGTCACTGGCCACAGAATGCTTTTATACCAAACGCAGATAGTTTTATTCACCAATATCTCTATGCTTTTCAAAGAGATTAATTACTTTGTGTTTGCCTCATAATAAGAAAGCTATCCCACATTAAAAAAATCTTTGTCAATCGCACATATACTTAAATCTTTATCTCACTTTCTCCCTGATACAAATGAAACGATTCTTGTGAATTCCTCTCCAGATCTTCTTCGAATACTTTTTCTCGAGTCGTTCTCGAATTTAATTTTTTATATCAATAGATCTATAGGTCGCCAAATATGGGGTCGGCAGTTAGAGGTCTGAAGCAAGTAGGCCTAGTTTTGATTGCAAGTTGATCCTATAAGGGTTTGGTAAAGTGGCTTGCATACAGGCTGCTTGACGTACGGTCCGAGGGGTATTAACCAATCAAGGTTTGTAAGTACAAGGCTCCTTTGTGCAAGGAATTAAACACTTGAAATCTTTATTCCACTTTGAAATGTTTACACTTACGGTAAAGATTTAATTTGCGCAACGGAATATTTTAAATCGAGTTATAATAGCAAGAGCAAGAATAATGGAGATTCGCAGGGCGGTGAATTAAGAGTCTAATAATCTATCAATGAATGGATATTATAATAATAATTATGATAATCCTAATAATCATAATAATAATAACCTTTGAATGAAATGTTCACTTACTTATACCCGGAATCATTTTGGAGACGACTCGTAGCTCCGCCTTTCTTTGGTCGTTGAGGCGGTGCTTAGCTACCTACCAGCAGAGCGGAGCCTGTTATTAGTACGGTCCGAGGGGCGAAATTCTCCACTTTGTATCTTGATTTGGGGTTCTTTCCCCTGCGAGTTTATCACAGAGACTCCGTTTGCCTAAAGCTAAGATGCCCTTTATCAAATTTTACATTAAGGCGAAACATCTTTTTTTCGCAACAGGAGAAATGGACGGGGGCGTTTTCTCAAATTTATTTGAACCCATTACCAGCCCTCCTCACACCATCCTATACCTCCTTTACCACACCCTAACTTTCTTTTCACACATAAAAAACATATTAATTACACTTTAGTTACAGGAAAAGAAGAAATCAGAAGAGGAACATGAAGACCATAGAGGCCCTCACTAAGAGGGTCCCCTTAAGTACCATCGCCGGAATGAAGACTCCAACCGAGAAGAACCTTTGTGAACCCCTATACATCGAGCTAAAGGTGGCACTCGTGAAACTATTTGAAGTTTCATCAGGATTCATCGCCATGTGTGCCGATACAAAGGATGTAGACCAGCTCCTATCAGAAGAGGAAGCGAGAGTCCTGAAGAACACCGGTCTAGAAGCCACCCCCCCCCCTACAAGTGGCAGCGAATAGAAGCGTCATCTGCCGCAAAGTGGAGAGCTGGGTAGGTGAACATAAGACGGATTAATTGCAAAAAGAAATTACCGGAAGCAACCCGTGGACACAAGTTCGTGAGATGATTAAATTCCGCGAACACACTAACGTGTTTAAGATAACGTTCTCGACCACGGACATGGTGAGAAAGGCCACCCAAAATTGCATTCTCGTATTCAACATGAGAATACCAGGAGAAAATATCCAGCAAGAGAAATTCAGTAGCATACAAATGTGCTTTGTATGCTACAAACTCAAAGAACAGACATCAACCACCTGCCCGGATAAAAACAAGCAGTGGTGCAGTGAGTGCGCCACAGAAGGGCACAGATTCGACAAGTGCGAAAGCACCTCGAAGCAATGCCTACATTGCAAAGGGGAGCATCGAACGATCGCCCTTAATTGCCCCAAGCGCCGTGAAATCATTAGGAGGAAGGAGGAAGAGGAAAGAAAAGTAAAGGAGACAACTGCGCGAGCGCCGCTAAGAAGAGTGCAGAGATGAAGACTGCACCGGCATCTGCACATTTTAATGTAACAGGAGATCTGAGCGCAAAAATACTGATCTGAATAACCCATGCAAATGTGGCGAATGCTGTGAAGCCTGGTTGTTATAACCAAGTGCTCAACGCGCTCTTGAAGGCGAATAGCCTCCCGACAGTAGTCATGCAAGATGACCCCGAGTGCTCCAAGCATGTCGAAGAATCAAACATCAAAAATAACAACATCAAATCTGGTTTGGAGGAGATGATTGAAGCACCATCATCGGAAGAAACAGAAGAAGAAGAAGAAGAAGAGGAAAAGGCTGAAAGTGAGGATGGATCCTCCTCATCTGACAGCGAAGAGGGCCCCTACACTCGCACACGAGCCACCAAGAGCAGGTCAAAGACCCCGAGCCCCCCTCCGAAAAAGGAAAACCCTGGGCAGAGTAAAATCGACCAACCAGCCCCCAGACTAAAAAAGGGGAAGAAAAAACATAGGTAAAGCAACTCATCATGTTACGTAACGGACTGAAAATAATGGAAATCAACAACAACGGCTGGCGAACGAAAGGAATTCTTTACGGAAATGTATTCAGAGAAATTGATGCAGACATCATACTGATTTCAGAACACGATATCGACACGCGTAATACAGAAATGAAAATCTGGAACTACAATGTGTTGATCACCAACTTTTAGCAAGAGCGGTACGATGGCACCGCTATTGCAATAAAGAAAGGGATCAAATACAAGCAGATAAGGAACTTAGAAGAATCCTACCTCGCGATTGAGGTCAAGCTCGACTTATGAAAGTTGGTCATTACAACCGGATATCAACCGCCAAGGAGAGATGTGTTGCCTATTCACACTCTCACTAGCCTATTTGGCAGAAGAGCCCCCACCATACTAATGGGGGATCTGAACGCCAGATGCCGAGAATCCGGTTACAGGACCTTCAATGGTATAGGGAGAAGCCTGTACCTGTTGCTGGACAGAAATATTGCCCAGCGGATAGGCCCCGACTTTCCCACCTATGTCAGAGAACGATGTGCCACAAAGCCAGACATCAGTCTGGTGAATCGTCAGCTACCGTTCAATTACTAAATGGAACCAGTCCAGGTGCCATGTAGTGATCATATAGGGATCCTACTCACTATCAATAGGAACCCTATACAAGTCCCAGCAGTAGTCAGGAAGAACTACAGACGAGCAGACTGGGCACGGTACGCACACCTTCTTGAGGCCTACGATCCGCCAAACCTGGACGAGGCAATTCTCGAGGAGATTGACGAGGCACTCGATAACCTCAATAACCAAATTATCGACGCAGATAGGGCTTGTTTCCCTCGTTCTGCATATAGGACCATCTTAACCTTCGAGTGGACTGAATATATGAAGCAACTATACCGTGAACTGAAGATAATGTATGAATACAACATCGTGAATGCATCAGTTCACTCGATGCAAAAAATTAAGGAAATCAAAGAAGGATTGAACCAGTTGATCCTCGAACAACAGAACAGAAGATGGGAGGACGCGATCGAGAGCCTCGATCACGAAACAACTCGTAAAGAATTTTGGAAGAAGATCAGAATTCTTAAAGGATCAACTGGAAAGAAGCATAAGATCGAGCTACGGAAAGAAAACGGAGACATCGAAGAAGAGGAAGAAAAAGTTGAAGAGATATTCCGAAGTTATTGGGAAAAGATCTTCAGTATAACTGAAGAAGAAAACGAAGACTATGACCTAGAGTTCGAAAGTAACATCATCGACGAGCTTAACTAAGAAATAGACAAGAAGCCCCCTCATTACCAGGTGGATAGACAGCGCGACGAAGACGCCGAGATTACAGAAGTAGAACTACTCGGCGCGCTTCGCTCATTCCAACAAAAAGCCCCAGGACAATCGGGGCTTACAAAGCTCAACTTTGAAAAGGCACCAGCCTGTGTCATCGAAGGAATGAGAAGAATATTTAACGCCTTTCTCAATACGGGGTACTTTCCAGACGCTTATAAAACGGCGAAAATGATTTTCTTGCCTAAGCATGGAAAGAACCCCAAGTTGAAGGAGAGCTACCAGCCAATTTCCTCAACAAAAGACTGGTGTCTCACCTGGAGGAAAACTCGTACTACAACCCACACCAATTCGGGTTTATGAGTAAGCGAAGTACGGAAATGGCGATTAACGTCATCACGGAAAAGCTAGCCCATGCAAAACGGGAAAAGAGTTACGTGGACATTGTTTGTCGGGATGTATCAAAGGCGATCGATAAGGTGTGGCAACGGGGAATGCAGTACAAGATCTTACGACTGGGACTAAGTGAAAACTTAGAGAGAACTCTCTGTGACTATGTCATGGAGAGAGTGGCGTACATCAGTTTAGGGTGCACGGACGGGCCAAAGTTTCCACTTAATGCGGGCCTCCCGTAGGGGGGGGGGTGCCTGTCTGCCACACTCTACTTGATTTACACCGCGGATGTCCCAGTCCCTGTAAGCCCCACTTGCCTCAACTTACAATCTCTGATGATTTCACCCAGATAATCGCTTGTCCATGGAGGATTGCGCCTTTGCAAGCTCGAATGACAGCAGCAGAAATTGAATACCTTAACACCTACGAGGCCCGGTGGAAAATCCGTACCAACCAGGATAAGTTCAAAGTAGTCCCCATAGGCAGGAGACTACTTGATGACGTCAGGCTGGGGGATAGACGATATCCCTACACCAATGAATGCAATGTACTCGGCATGAAGATCACCTCAACCGGGTACACAAAGCACGTCCAAGAACGTATCACCAAGGCCACTGCTGCAGTCAAGACTCTGTACAGGTTCAGAAATCTTTGTCGAAGCAACAAAAGAAGATATATACTGCACTAGTAAGATCGACGCTGCTATACCCCGCCTCCGCCCTCTCTTGTGTCTCAAAGACACAGAAGAGGAGACTACAAGTGGTGCAGAACAAATGCGTGTACCTAATTACAGGTACACGCATAATGGAAAGAAGAACTCAAGAAGAGCTGCACCGGGAGGCGGGGTTAACCCCCATTAACGTTGGCATCGAAGAACGGACAAGGAATATGCTGGAAAAGGTCAATCGAGTGTTGGATGAGAAAATCGTACAAATGATTGACCAAAATAGAAGAGCAGTATGTCGCGCCAGATTTCCAAGCTCCGCTGGGATTTTAGCTGGCGGAGCAGAAGTGCCGTTCTACGCAAGATGAGTTAATTTTACCCCAAATCAAGACAAAAAATACCAATCATGAAACCAACCGATTTTGACAAAAATTCCCTGATATCGACAAAACCCATGAACTAAGACAAAACTACCGAAGAAGGAAACCCACACAAGAAGATGATAATCACCGAACAAGACTACAAAGAAGAAACATAATACACAAAATACACACACTACAATATTACGAAGAAACAAAGACACTAAAACAAACACAGTAAGTTATAATTAACGACTTACCAAAACAACAGCAAACGCGCACAGCATAACCAAATACATTAGCAATATGAAGACAAATGGCTTGAACGCCAAATTATATATATTATATATACATGTTTATCTATATGCATGAGCAAAAGAATAAACAACAACGGAACTACAAAACATAAAAATTTGAAAGCGATAAGCCTGATCACCAGACTCTAGCATCACTTTGCACCCTACCACACTTCTTTCTCTTTTCACCACTGGTCTACTTTCCGCTGTCTATCCACACACTCTTTCTATCCCCTCACCTGCATACTGTCACATACATACCAGTTTAAACGCGTGCGGTTCTCTTTTAATCCGGTCATCCCATAAAGATTTATTTGTATTTCGACTCAGCGCAGCCTTTGAAGACTCAATCATAGGTTGCTCATTTACCTGCCTTAAGCTCATTAGCTTATCCCTTTTGCCAGACTATCGAGTACCCAAAGTCTTGGATATTTTAATTTCATTTATGCTTTTTTGTTGTTCCATTAAATATTATTTTTGTACTACTCTTTAAATAACCCAGGGGAGCATTAAGTTATAGCTAATTAATTAACAGCTAATCTGCGCTCGCTTTTTGTTATTTGCCCGCGTACTCAGGAGAACCGTTTCCTTCCCCTTTTTCCCATTCATTAGCTTAACTCCATCATCTGGCAATGGAGCCGAGGAGATGACAACTGAGCATCCTTTCCCTTATTCCACACCACTCGGCTAATGAAATCCACTCCATAAATATATATATATATATATATATATATATATATATATATATATATATATATATATATATATATATATATATATATATATATATTCGTAGACAAGGGCAACAACTAGGAAGCTAGTTTCCAGCTAAAGGCCCCAAATTATACCAGGACAAAGAATAAGATATTAATATCTATTCCGAAGTTTTTTCTAATAAGACTAAGCAATGGCTTCGCCCTCTCCCTACGGGGGAGCTTGCGCTTCGCTATTAGGATTAAAATTTAAAAAATAAAAAAAGTACCCAATTATAATCATCATCACTAACTCTATAATTTAAGAAGGGGATTTTTTTGAGTATTTGAATAATAATTTCATCTTAGTTTGGTTATGACTTATGTTTTTTATCAAAGTTATTTCTAATGATTCTTTTATGATATCAAAAACAAAAATTGGTGAAGTTCAGAAATAAATATAAGTATCGACATTTTGTGAATTTTTTAAAACCCAAAGAATTACAAATGGTAAAGGTTAGAAAATTTATTTTTATATATCTTCTTCTATAACTCTATATTTTAGCAACGTGATATTTAGAAAGGGGGAAATTTAGTTTAGAGTCCCTTTTGAAAATTATTATAATTGGTGAAGTTCAGAAAATTTATAAAAATTTAACCATGGCTACTTTTTTTTAGATTTTATTTTAGTCTTAGCAGCGAAGCGCAAGCTTCCCGGGTAGGGGGGTGTGGTGAAGCCATTGCCTGGTAATTTAAAAAAAGGAACTCTAAACTAAATTTCCCCCATTTCAAAATATAACGTTGCTAAAATATAGTTATAGAACAAGATATATAAAATAAATTTTCTGAACTTCACCATTCTTTAGACCACTCGTTTAGGCGGAGCCGAGTGGTCTAAAGAGTGGTTTACTTGAGGGTGAATTTTTTCGAAGTAATCAATAACTATTTCCGAAGAAAAATTTTTTCGTTTTCTCTTTCCTGCGGTGAAGTTGGATTTATTTCATCATTCTCTCGCTCTCATGAGACATATATATATATATATATATATATATATATATATATATATATATATATATATATATATATATATATATTCTTGACTGGAACTTATTATGCAAAAATTTCAAAATTAACTGATAATACAGAACTGGTGACTAGGGCAAAATAGCATAGCGACTGTGAAAATTAAATTGGCAATAAAGCTTCAATAGATAGGCCGAATGGTCAGAAAGATGCAATTCAACGTGCAAGTTGTAAATTAATGCAGATAAGATGTGAGGATCTAAGAAGACATTACAATATGGGTGTCAAGTTATCAACAGTCAACATATATAAAAAGGAAGAGTTGTCTTTATCTCGAGTGCTGTAACATTTTCGAGACAATTTACTGTAACTTAAACAGGGCAAATAAGTTTCCAAGTTACAGATCAAGGCATTTTTCATTTAAATCAAAGGCCATTACTATTTTGTATAAAAGTTGCTTGCAAGGTCTCATTTGAAGAACGCGATATAAATTTGTTCAGCATAAAGGCCAAAGAACATCACCCTCGTGTTTCAGACACGATGGTGTAGGCTAACAACTCCTAACTTGTCGCTCCAAGACGCACCACAAATGTCCAATAATATTAAGAATTGGAGATTGTAGGGGCCACTCCTATGCTCTTCATACCAATTCTTAACAACATGAGCGGTTTGTATTGGGTCATTGTCAGGGAATAATATTTGTACCATGGTATGGACTTGATCTTCCAAAATATTCAGATATTCGTTGCTGTTGATCCTCCCAAGCAGGGGAACGAGTGGACCAAGAGAATTCCAAGATATGGTTGCCCAAATCATCACTGACCCTCTTCCGTTCTTCACTTTAAGAAGAAGGCATTCGGGATTAAAAGCTTCCTCGGGCTGCCTCCACACATAAACTCCCCCTGGAGTGGGAGAAAGAGAAAAACTGAACTCGTCGGAGAATTTTACTTGCTTCCCTTTGTCTGTCAGTCAGCCCTTGTGTTCTCTACACCAGTTCAGCCTTTTCTGAATGTTTGGATGAAAAAGCAGAGGTTTCTTGATGGTGGCTCTTTCATGATATCCGGCTTTATTGAGCTCATGGCGAACAGTTTTGGTAGAAACTGGGCTAGTGAGATGGTGATTCAAATCTGAAGTCACTTTAGGAGTAGTTGTCCGGGCATTTTTCATCACAATGCCTTTCAACGCTTGTCAGTTTCTTTCAGCGAGCTTCTAAGTCCTGCTGGAATTATTTCTACTGCTGGAGGGTTTGCCTTTTTTTTAATTTTATCAAAGTTCTTGATATGGTAGTTATATAAAAAACAAGGAGTTTAGCAGTTCTGGGGAAGGAATCTCCAGCATTTCGATCTTCAAGAATTTTCCCCTTTTCGAACTCAGTGAGGTCACGCATCTAAGCATCTATCACAAGATCTCAAAAAGAAATACAAACCCAATGGGAGAAGAGGATATGGAGGAGAGGACAGCGAGAGTGGGAGATGGGGAAGAAGGAGGACGTGGGAGATAAGGGAAAGGCGGAGGGTGGGAGATAGGCAGGATAGGAGGAGAGAGGGGGGAGACGGGCAACGGAAAAAGGGAGAAGGGAGAGAGACCTATTTTAGCAGGTAGCGTTAGCGTTATGAGAAAATTATTGACCTGCCCTTGGACGGGCAATTTCAGCTAATATAAAATATAACTAAATATTTGAACTACGAGTAGATAACCGAGTGTAAAGAAGAAGATTTCAAGTCACAAGGTAGTAAACAAAATATTTAACACTACAATACCACCAAATTATTTAGTAGCAAACAATTCAAATCTAGTATAAACTGCAGAGGAATATCGTTGAAAGCACTAGAGTCAATATATTAATGAATATAATTAATAAATATTACTTTAAAATCTAAGTTAAAAAAACACGATTTGTTGAATTAATTCTCTATGCCTATCTTCTATCCCTTCTACCTCTTTATCAACTCTTTCACCCTTTACCTTCTCTCTTGGCCTAGCCTCAAAGGAATCTTAGGTTTTTTGCGGATTCGAAATTATAATGTAAACTGAAGATTAAAGAAAGATGATTTTCTGGCAAAGGTCTTCGTCAGTGTGGCTCTCTTTGTGTCGAGGTTTACTTATTATCGAATTCAAGAGTGGAATGAGGTTTATGTGCTCAGGCAATCGGACATGAGAAAAATTGATTAATTGTTCATTCAGATTTGATCTTTGTTCTGTTAAGGTACGAGTATACTCTCAATATCAGAGAAGTGGTATGTATTGAAGGGTGGACATGAAATCTATAATATAACATACTAAGCCTTAGACGCAACCTATGATTATAAAAAAAACATGATTATATTATGAAGAGGAGTGCTTTCATACAGGGTAAAAGCTGTAAACGTCCAGAGTTTGAACTCACTGCTTTCTTCTCACAATGGGGTGGGACTCATTCTTATACTCTATAATATTTACACGATAGAGAGTCACAAAAGAATACAAGAAAGATTCGGTTTACATACAATAACCGGACGAGATCTTCTAAATGATTCCATTTCCGTACATAAAGCTGAATTCTAGGCTAGAATAACTGTCAGCGAAACTAATACCCTAAATACGTATGTAAGGAGGTGTTAGATTTTGAAAAACTCGTAGAAATTTAAAGTAATTAATCCCAATCAACAAAAAGACACTAGCTGGCATCGGAGTGGGAGGGGAAACTATCTCCGACGGTACGGAGATGACGGTACTGGTACACAAAATCACATAGGGAGGGTACAATAACCACAAAGAACAAGCAATCAAGCGTGCAGGTCTCGAGTGGAGATATGTACAAATTCTGTTTTCTAAATAGGCTGAACATACTAAATTCTACATGTGTACATCAACCCCAAACTTTTATATCCGAAGTATATGCAGATCCCAAATGTTACCTCATATTGGTCAAAAACCTATATTTTAAAGAGCAAACTTGAAGTTTTTAACATAAGAAAAGATCAAAATATTCAATAAAAATAAATAATATTATTTTCATTTACTTTACTCAATTTTTGAACATATCCTTAAGATAAAGCATCCTCCAAGTAAAAGCCCTTTCAAATTCACAATTTTGGCCTTGATTAATAGAACGGTATTGTTTAGCATCGTTATATTTCTTATCCTTTTTTTGTGTGGCATGGAATCGCTTGAGCACAATGTCAAGATTTATATTTCACAAACATTTTGTTTTCTTTCATTGTATTCATTTCTCTCCATTAATTTTTGAATTAATTATATTCTTCATTGTTTTGGAAGTCGTCAGTAGAGATCTTAGATTAAAAATATATATGCTTCATTAAGCCATATAATTTTGAATTTGTGTCTTCTCATTTGGTGATGTCGGAACCAGTTTTCTCGATGATGCTTCAGCTAGAAATCGTCTCTAAAATACCTGGTTTGTTTTATTCATCCTAAATATGATTCAATTTCGAACAAATCATTCTTAGGATAATGTAGCTTTTCCGAATATCAAAAGCGATGGTTTCTGACGTTTAGATGTAGGATGAAATGATGAGAATTAATTAGAATAAAAGTCAAAGGTTTTGGAATTCTTAAGATTTAAAAATGAATTCTGTGGTATTTTAGGTAAAGTAAAGAAACTTTAAAGCAAATTTAAAGAAAGGAGTATTTTAGCTTCGTTTCGAAGCAAATTTCTTCTTCTTCATATATATTATCTTTTTAACCATTTATACAGAGCGGTTTAAGATCTATAGAAAGTGTTCAATCTTAACTTTATTTCTTTTTGATTGAATTGCTTCTTTATAAATTCTTGAAGCCTGCCATTCATCAGAAGGAACGAACGAAAATAGTTCAGATATTTTTCTCTTTCAAAATGACTCATATTGTCATTTTCAAGATGATTACTTCATTTAAAAAAATATTTTTCTCCAACTCAGGATCCACTTTCAATTCGCTTGTATATTCCCATCTTCATTTGAATCTTCATTATTCGCTTCAGTGTGGTATCAGTTGGTGCAATTTTTTTATTTTTGGATTTTTATGTATTTAGAATAGTAAAATGGAAGATGACAACAATATACAATGCATTCAATATGACCAAAAACTATTTTATAATATGACTATCAAAAGTGATCCATCAATTCAAGATTAGACACTACGAATATTTAAATCTAAGTCAAATTCCATACTTTATGTTAATATATTTTCATATTTCGTATAAATAAATAAAACCTCAAAATTTAATATGGCAAAGATTATTATTAGTCATTATGGTCTTGTAACCCAATCTTTTATCCAATTACCTTAGAACACCAGAGAAGAGAGAAGCCAGAGCAATCTAGCTTGACACGAGTTGGACTAGCAAAAAAGGAATTAATTACCTTGAGAGGAGCATAAAGATCCTCTCCATGACACTATCCTGACTCCTCAATAACGTAATTTCTCCATACTTTCTTCATAATATGCGAAAATTAAACAAACAAGGGTATTACATGCAAGACCCTTACAATAAATACTCCACGAATCCTAAGCAAAATCTCAACATATTATAAATGGCCTCTTTAAGGAATCCTACTTCATTGTAACCAGGCAAAGAAACAAGAGAAAATGAATGTTTAGAATATTTGTTATGAGCGTCATCAAGCAACACCTTATAGAATAAAAGAAACTTCCATGACCGTGAAGCTCGACCCAAGGATGACACGTTTGGGTTAACAAACCACTGATTGTTTCCCGAAAACCGACGTAGAGGATGCAGAAATATGCTGACCAAAGGGGAAATTAAAATAACGAGAAAACAAATTATTTGCTTCCTGTGAGCCCTCACGCTAATTAACAAACATGGATGCCTAACGAAAAAGAAGTCATATACATTAACTCCAATCATTTTCTTTTGCATACACTCATTTGAATCTCTGTGATAAGAAAAAAACTGGAGGACCAAAAGATAAAAAAAAAGAATGGGCACATACTAGCTACACAAAATAATGATTAGATCAATAACATGAGTCAATATATTATTCTCTCCTTAAAGATCATAAATTTACAAATAACAAAATAAAAAGAAGCACTCATATTTTACATACCTAGGCCAATGCCATTGTAATTTAAACTCGATGACTGATTAAGTAGTTCAAGTAGTTTCCAGACCAAGCCAAGTTAAATCTTATAATAGTGTTTATCAAAAACAGAGCATCAGGGACTTTTAAAAAAAGCTCTCTATTCGCCAATAGATACATTCATGCAAAAACAAGAATACATACAAAAATTAGTATTACATTATGAAAAAGTCGTCATTAATTAACATTTCTAAATATTTCTTAATAATTTACTTTAAATTTCGAAAAAATGCTAATCAAATTCAGAAACACGTAAAATATATGGAAAGGGCAACTTTTCAAATTTAAAAAAGATATACAGGTTATTTGACTCATCTATTAATATTCCTAATAGCACTACTAATATTTAATAGTAGTATCATTAAATAATTCAAAATATTCAAATAAAATATTTCAATAAAATCTCAGATAATAGGAGTGCCTTAACTTATCATGATCGATGAATTGAATAGCTTAGATGCAACATAATATTTCGATATTATTACAGTTATGGAAAGATGGATAAAAACTTCTATGAGGTCTTATTTGAGAATATCACTTATCTGACAATATATTTTAATAGGAAAATCCTAAGTTGTCATTTTATACTACGGATATTACGTTTAAAATTTTAGCAATCAAGCTTGTGATAATAAAAATAAATAAATTTCTTCGTGATACATAAGCTACCAAGGCAAACGGAAGAGTACGATATTATTCTTTATGAAGCGCTTTCAGCCTTTATTAAACAAGAATTTACGGTTATATGTAGTGACTTAATATTTTCGAACGTAGATTTTATAAATGTAACAGTGAAAACTGCCGGAAATCCCCCCATTGAATTTATTTGAAAATATAACTTATCTGGCTATATATTTTTAATAGGAAAACCCTAGGTCGTTATTTTATACATTAGATATTACGTTTAAAATTTAGCAATCGTGCTTGTGATAATAAAATTAAATAAATTTCCTCGTGGTACATAAGATGTAAGTAAATAACAATAATGACAAACAACACGGCTTCCAATGCGGACGAAGATTCCTCCAGGGTTAAAGAAAATGAAAAAAAGAAGAGATTTTTGACAATAATGTTCCAAATCCTCTTCCAAAAGGGAACTAAATGATCTAGTTTACAATCTTACATGGTCAAAGTACTTTTCCAATCTGTTGGTCTCCAAATTTAAGGAATAAAACTTTCACTCTGACAGTAATCGCATCATATTCTTCCCAACAGACATAAAAAATACCTCCGTTTTTTTCTCTGAGGGGGACTTGGTGTACTGAACAGATACTGCCCAGCTTCTGCACAAGCTTGGAGTGACACAGTGCTAACCCAAAGATTGGAGATTTTTCATTAACAGCAGCAAACAAGTTTGCCTCTGTACCCATCGCTAAAACGACTACACTAAAGTAGAAGTATAAAGTGGTGAAGTACGTGCTAGAAAATATCCGTTATTATCAGAGGAGTTCTTGATTTGTGTTGACCTGATAAGGGTGAAACTTTGTTGGGACAACAGTCCAAGTACCCCTGCTTTCTGTGTATGTGGAATGGTAGTGACCGAGCTCAGTATTTAACGAATAAGGAATGGCCTCTACGTGAGGAATTGGTGCCGTACATAGCAGGGAGCGTCATGAGCAACCCTGTGGTACACCGGGACAAGATAGTCTTCCCACCGCTAGACATTAAGCGCTGCTTGATCAAACGGGTGACCAAAGATCTGGACAAGGATGGTAGCTGTTTCACTTACTTGTGCCACGTTTATTCAGGATTGATCATAAATAAGTTGAAAGCTGGTATCTTTTATGTATGGTCCTCAACTACGTCAGCTCATCAGAGATCCAGAGTTTGAAAACACAATGAACTAAGAGGAACTGAAAGCGTGGAAGACTTTTGTTCTGGTCGTGGAGAGCTTTCTTAGCAACAAGAAGGCCAGCAACTACAAAGAAATTGTCACCAATATGCTGACTACTTTCAGTAACCTTGGACGAAACATGAGCATCAAAAAGCATCGATTACACTGTACAACAAATTTCAGTGTCAATAAAAAGAACATAGCTCATGTGCATTTTATTATGAAGTTGACTGTGCTGAATTCGAATTTTGTACCGAAATTTCCTATCACGTATCATTTTCTTGTAAATTGACGATTTAATAATTATGCAAATGCTACCGATTTCCCGATACCATAAATGTATTTCACTCCCAAAGTCAGATTAAATGTGCTCATTGTAATTAATTCATGAATATATAATGAATCAGCATGTTTGTTAGCATTATATAATGTATTAACCTACATTCTACTATTTACTTCTCTTTTTGTAAGACGTTACAGGTATGTCACACTTCAGGTTCCAGCAGGAGTCAACCAGCCGAGCAGGGCTCCATTTTCCCTTATACCTGTTTTCTATTGACGCTATATTTTGCTGGAACCTCTCTCCTTGTTCATCACTCGCATCTCCTGCATTCTCTGGGAAGAAGGACAGATGCGAGTGAAGAAAGTGTATCTTCAGTGGCATAATACTTGGTAGCAATTGATTAGACTCTCTTCTATACGCTTTCCCAGAAGTCCTTTGCATACATCTTTGAATGCATGCTAGGCCACTACCTCAGTTCCATCCATTGTCGCCTCGAAGTCCTCATTAGCTATAAGTTGACGAATCTGATGGCCTACGAATAGGCCTTCTTTAATCTTGCCATCACTTATTTTAGGGCAGATCGCTTTGAGCTACTGGAAACATGGTTTGTTATATTGCAGTGCTTTGGTAAATTGCTTCATTAGGCTTAGTTTTAAATGCAGTGGTGGCAAAATTATTTTCTCCTTCTTAGCTAGTGGCTCATGAATTACATTATGGCATCCAGGCGTCATAGTTTCCCCCGAGGTGACCATTCTGAGCGTACATAATTTTGTGATCTGGCCCTACTGTCCCACTTGCAAAGGAAGTACATAAACATGATGTATACAGTTTTTATCTAATTAAGTATGCGGTCCTTTGGCTCCCTCAACCATTGGTACACCAATCATGAGGCCATGCCCTTTGTCTTACACCCAGGCAGAAAGGAAAATTGTACACCTGGCACAGCATATGTGAGGTGCCAGCGTTTGTCCGGGTCACCGACTTTACATCCAAAGTACAGCTCATAAAGTTTCTTCACATGTTGAGTCAACAGTCTCTTGTATTTTCCTAATGTAACTGATCCACATATATAACAGGAAATGTCTGGAAATTTTGGCATTCTCGAGCCATTTTAGCTCTGTCACCTGTAAAATAAAAACTGTAGTATGTGAAAAAGAATAGAAATAATAGCAACAACAGATATTAAATAAAAAAGTAAATATCGCAAGCATTGATTATACGAGTAAGTTACAAAATTATCAAGCGTTGGTAAGAGTCACCAGGGATTTGCATCTATATAAATAAATAAATATTGTGCATACTTTAATCAATTTCATAGGTTAAGTTGACAAATACCTTAGGAACACCTCATTAAAATCATATCAAAACCCGTTTATAACTATTAGAGTTGTTAGTTTCCGCCCAATCCTGTTTGCATCAGTGTATCTAACGTAAGTAAGATGGTAATTTACGAGAAACTGGAGGGTCAAAGAAGGAGATGGATGTTATATTCATGATTTACGTAAACAATATCCCGAGAAAAGGTTATTCTCATTTCCGTTTTTTATTCATTGTTGTACAGTGTTATCTTTACATTTGGATCAGTTCCTGAGAATCTTGGTTGAATGACCGACGAGCAGGAGTTGGACATTCCATCAGGAGATGAAAGAAATGGAGCTTAGGTATCATGGACGCTGTAATGTAGTCATAATGGCTGAATACTGTTTGACTCTGAAGAGAGACAATCTATACAGCTGAGCATTGTATGAGAAACGGAAGTTCATATCCTGAATTCTGATTAATGATGATTTAATGTCCAATTTACAACTACTTACCTTTATCACCGTCTACTATTCAATGTACACTAATCAATTTTTGTAACATTTAATTAATAAATTGTGTTAATAAGCGATGTTTTGTATCTTAAAAACCTATTTCGGATGAGAAATATTAACAAAAAGAAACCGAAAATATCACAAAAAATGTAATTGATTTAGTTATATGATCGGACTTTATAAAAAATATACTTAACACAAAAAAAGCTAACCAGATTAGAGGAAAAGGATTGTATTTCCGGATTCCTCGGTACAAATTTATCCTAAATCAGTTGAAAAAATTTGAACGCTTTAAAAAGATATTTATTTTGTAACCCAGTTTTATCATTCTGCTTTTTATGTGAATTTTATTATCCGGCTAGAGATCTTTTTCACAGTTACAAAGGTAACAGTGACCTTCTCCCTCCAAAATCTTATCATCTTATAATTTTTTTTTTCAATTTTTCTCTTAATACAGAAAATTACATTGAGCTAAAAATGCTTTTAAATATACTTATTAATATATAATTTGGGATTTATGTACTTATTCATACAAACATTCAGTTTCAAGATAGAACAGTTATTCCCTAAAATCAGATATGTGTAGGAATTAAAATTGTTGGTGGGAAAACAAAGAAACTTCTGAGGTCAGTAGAGAATTGAACCAAAAGAGTCGGCTGAGATCAGTGAAGGAAGTGTTAATCTACTCTTCCATTTCTCAGCCTACAAAAAAGCTGACTTAAAACAAATTTTATAATTAAAAATACAAGTTATTTGATAGGCGCTTTGAGAAGACCCTTGGCCTGGTAACGGTGATTGAGTACCATTACATATAAGTCAAGTGTAAACGGGCTTAGCTAGGCATAAAAAAATTAACATGTAAAAAAACAACTATGGAGTGAAGAACTTATTAGAATTTCTCGTCAATTTTGATGAAACAATAAATACATTCCCGTATCCAGAGTACGATAAACTGTTTATCCTCAAAAAGTATGTGAGGAGAAGAGCGATAATATTAGTTAATTCGCTCGAAATAAATCAGCAATCTTTCCAACATTAAAATATATATTAATTTCACTGTTAACTTTCCAAACCAATATTAAATATAGTCTTATGCATAAATTAACTGTATTAAACTTAATTATCAACACAGTCCGTTCGGAGTAATCAGTAAAAGTTCGTGAACTACTTCATAAGCACTGGAAAATATGAACCTTTTTAATGGCAGTTAATTAATATAAAAACTAAATCAAAGCCACTTTAAATAAATACCAGAACATTTCTTTACCAACTTCGAACGTTATTCGAGCATAACTAAGAAATTATAATCCCATCAATATAACTTTCTTTATTTTGGGAACCAAATTCACTCTGATACTATTAATATTGCTGTTAAAGTTAAGCAAGTCGAACAAGCGCATATGGCTCTTACTCGCTGCAGACTTTGTTTGGCAACTAATTTACTGCAGCCCGAAATAAGAAACTCCATCTGCCGAGATTACCATTTGGACCAAATAGACAGATATAAACACTATGAGCATAAAAGTGACCGAAAAAGATAATTGCCAAAAAATTATCCAGAGAAATTCTACCTGCTCAAATTTACAGATAGATCGAGAGTATTTGTGTTGCAGATCAAAAAATAAATTCTGTCAGCGCAGTAAAATGTCGGAGCACAAACGACAATCGCAGAAAGGATGAATGAAGAACGGCAAGGGAGGATGAATATAAATGTCAACAGCCTAGTGACAATGCTTCCTCTATCTATTGTTTTAGTTGGTGAATACTTCCTGCCGACTTTCACTTGTATCCTTCATAAGAAATATCAGGGGAGGGCACTTAAAGATGAAGAGTTTTAAAGTATTGTTAAATATCAGTAAAATGTTAGCTCAGTATCTTAAATTAGAAGAAATAAAAGGGGACTTAACGTTTAAAGTAACGTTGTTTAACTTTCTCAAACTTTATTCTAATAAAGTTGTAGAGGTAAAAATCTCCCCTACCGGAAATAGCGGTTAGGGGTATGGCTAAGTGAAGTTCAGGTCAAAGGACCTTTATTGACTAGAGAAAGATAGAGACAAAGTAATAGAAGAAATTCAGGGGTCAAATTCCAAGCCTACTCTATGAGCAACTCGAACCTCATTCAGTATACTAATTGCATTGCCCGCTGAACCGCACTACTTAGTCTCTGCTTGAACCATCCAGCCTCCCTAGGGTCACCAGTATTCTCCCTAAGAATACAACCTATTTCTCTAATTATCCGTGCATTTGAAGGGCCAAAGACCTCACTAGTTCCAATGGCTATCGGCTCAAACAGAAACCTCTCAATCAGGGAAAAATACTTTATTGTTTTGGAATTTTCTGCAGTTGTTGCAGCTGAAGCTACAGAAACACCTGACCTATTAATAATATGCTCTGCATAAGTCTTAACACAAGTTACATCCCTACACAGACTCTTTCCTTTCCTAAAAGGAAACATTGTTATCCTATCTAGAAGCTTACCATCTCATCGGTGATGTCCAACTGCCTCCAAAACAGCTGGCAACCCTGCTCATTTCAGGTTTCAGCATACTATATCATTAAAGGCAGAGTGTCTGGGGATCTTTCCAGCACCAAGCTGACAAGACAAAAGGTGCAGAGCTAGAGGGTCAACACCAGATCCACATTTACACCTATGTGGCTCACAAACTAGCATATCCACCCTCAAAGCCATGGCAACTCTAAGGATTTCCGGATTTTAATTGAGTTCCCAAAGATGGGACCGGGATGGCTGACAACCAACAGCCACTATCAGTATGCCCAGCGGAAGCAGACGGGCTCTTATAACCTAATATAACCTCTCTTTAAGGTCATTCAGTTTGGAGAGAGCAAGAGGTAGATCCCAACATTTCTGCTTCAAGCAGTTCTCATTTTCAGCTTCAAAGGCATTGTCCCAATTATCCCCCTCCAGAATCTAATAGGTCCAGCCACCCTGACCACTTGAGCAAAACCGGTAACCGGTGAAACAACAGATCGCATTAAAAGGTTAAAGGAAATCAAGGAGGATATGTACCCAGGGTGAGCAATTTCTTGTGTCAATCGTATTCCTAAGCCACCCATCCCTATTGGGAGAGTTGTCTAAGTCAATGAATCCCTTAAAGGTCAATGTTTATTACTTAGGAGCCCGCATTTTTAACAGAGTAATCAGAAAACTCTAAAGATGCCATCTCCCTGTAGGCGGGAGAGGATCTCAAGATATACTATAGCTTAGGTAAAGAAAATGAATTTTTTAATAGTACCAAAGCTTAGTGTGGATGAATCTATTGAAGACGAAATATCATTCGTTTTAAAGCTGCAAGTTTGGGAACTATAACCTGTCTGATTGCTTTCCCAGTGATGGGAGGGCCCAATACAGACAGATCATCAAAAGTCGCAATCTTAACATGGGAAAGAATTATTTTCAATTTTCTGAAGAATGGCATGAGTAGCATTATCATTTATGATAGTCCACTCACATTTGGAGCTATTAATCTCTAGCCCTATTTTGTTAAATTCAGAAATGATAAACTGAATGACATCTAAAACTTTTGGGGGTTATCAGCAATTGAACCATCGTCCAAGTACCAGATAGTAAACGCTGATTTTAGGCTTTTAATGATCTTATTTATACTGAGTCAAAACAGTGCAAGTCCCACTGGGTCTACCCGTTGTATACCAGTAGCGGAATTCAAAATCCAAACCTCATACAAAAGTGGGGTTGGCCAGAAGTAAGCTTGGTTTAACATTTTGCTTAAAGAAGGCATCTGCTCATAGGCAGCCCCAAGGAAAACATCCCTATGAATACAGTTAAAAGCAGGCTTCAAACCGACCTTCAAAGAAACCCGCCCTGGGGCATCACTAGTCAAATATTCCCGGGTTGAATGGGCAGCCGCCCCACAACCTTCCTTAATAGTAAATCCCAGCTGGATGGGTCTGAGTTGAGCAACTAAAGCCCAAGACACATGTCGCACACCTACTTTGGCCGCAAGGCAACGGAAGGTACACCCCACATCAAAAGAGTGCACCCCTCATCCCTCTTAGCCAGTGAACAAAGTGATGCTCCATAAAAAAACATGCGCTAAGGCATCAAACACCCCACTCGTACTGCCGCCTCGGCAGTTTCACGACCCAACAAAGATTTAAGATGCCTCGGTGTTAACCCAGCAGGATCTCCAGATGAGCCCGGAGAAAAGGAAAAAAAATGTTTTTTCTTTACCTCATCACAAGTTGCTATCAGAGGTGTACCGTTTGCAGGTAATTCAAGAAAATTTATGTTATCTGGAACTGGTGGATGTTTATCCCTCAGCTTGGTCAGGATCTTCTCAGAAAAGGACGGCAAACTTCCTCTGAAAAGAGCTCCCAAATGGCTCCTTGAATGTCAAAGTCTGCGGACCTTACAGATATTCTCCTCCTCAGAGCATCATCTGGGTTTTTTACTTTTTTTTCTGGCCCCTCTGACTCTGTGTTGGTCTCTGCTGGGCAGGTCCAGACCAGCTGTGAAGTCTGCATCCATATAGGCAGCGATTAGAACATTGATTCTAAAGGTGAGAGAAGGGCCGCTACATTGAAAAAATTGAAAGATTGTGCTTGTATGGTAGGTAGAGAGCCCCATAAGAGAAAAATAACAACCGGATTCAAGCCAAATTGGTCTTTTCCTGTAAAACATTGTTAAATAATTTTCCAAGGGCATCAAACGCAGCAATCCTAGCTCCTTTTGCGAGAATGGAAACCACACACCTCAATGACCCGACCTCAGCAAGAAAATCAAAGAAATTTAAGTATAGACGAGAAGGGGGATGGTTCCAGCCGTCGCCCTGAATTCCAGCAAGTGCTCCTCCCTGAAAACATCTGTATTCTGAATGTAGAGAAATTAAAACGTAACGCCACCCAGAGGGCCAAGCGGACATATATATTAAAATCCCTCTTTGGCGAGAGCGAAAGAAAAGAAAATGAAATTGAGCTGCGTGATAACGGTAGGCGTTTTACTAACAGTCTAACTGCCCAATGGCTCTGATCTTCCTGGCCGGTGGGTAGCTGACTCGATCTGACCGTCCCAAGGAAGCCGCAAAAGGCCATTAAGCAGATCTAATAAAAAACTGGCCCCAGTGAAATTGCTGAAGAAATCCATCTAGCTGACGGTTTGAACAACTCGCTAGGAAAAACACCCAGTTAATCACCGAACTCAAAAGATCCGATTACCTACGAGGTCAAGAAGATCGCGGTTAGGGCGCCAAAGAGCGGCGTAAGAGCAATAGACCACCAAGGAGAAATAGTGGGACGGTTGTCGGTGCCTCTTCGTGAAAAGCAGACCTGGGCTCCCCGGTGTCGCCGCCCCTTCCCCCGCGCGCTCCCGTTAGTGGCATTACCCTATCCCACTTAGTTGTGGCGGTCACCGGGCTATAAATAAGCCTCGTAAGGAAGGAAACAGATTATTCTGTTAGACATGATAGAGGACTAGATTTTTTCTGATCAGTCCCTCGCACTGTTCCGGACTCGACTTCTAAGATTTAGAGGTTCGTATCGGTGCCATAACGATTCATCCCTCGCAGACTTAGCAAGAGGTCTGGCTGGATCAAAATTCCTAAGTACCAAACAGGAATTTCAGGAGCAAGATAAAATAAGTTATCAGCTTCCCCTCGAGGGACTCTCAAGTCGAAATCTCATTAATCTCATTGAGATAAAGTAATCGCAATGAGTGATAATAAGCTAAGAAGTCTAAGGTCGTCTTTTAGACTTATAACTGGGTCGATAAAATCATAAGAAGAGATCGACATCGGTTTCTACGGTCACCTAGATAACTCCCTCAACCCCCCCCCCCTTCATCGTTATAACGAGACACCTGACTTACTGCTTCGTCGTGAATTCTGGTGTCTCCGGAAGACTCGCTGGAAAACCCAGTATAGTGAGATGCATCAACTCCTGTTCCGATCAAGGACATGTAAGTCCGAATGACTATATATATTATGGGTGGTAATTATGATTTTTAAAACTCTCCCAAGCTAACTAAGGCTGAAATAGTATTTTGTGACTTCTGTAATATTTTAGTTAGATTAGGGAGAGTAAATGGTGGTTTCACTTTGTAACTGAAGGCCTCCAGAAATTAGCTATCTGGCAATTGGTTTGTTTATGTGAAGCCTACTATGTTTTGATCAGAGCTCTCGTCAGGAGTAGGCCGATATTCGAATCGTGCAAATCATGTTAAACTTAGAGAATTTCTAGTAAATATAAATATTTGAGTTAATTGGTAAATTAAAACATATATATTTTTGTTAATTCTTGGTGTTTTACTGGATCCTTACGTGCTGACTGGCTCTTTACTTAAAACTGATTAAACGTTGTGGTATTCTCATAATTCAGTAATTAGACTCCTTTAGAGAAATCTGGCGTACTCTCAGCCAATAGACGAATTATTTCCCTTCCTAAATGGTGTCAGACTGGCTAGCTAAAATTCTGAAAGTAAATAAATAATTTGACAAAAAGGTATTGTATCGGAGTAAATATTAAACGGCCAACAGTGAAAGAATAATTCTCCGACAAAAGTGGGGAGACAATTCCTCTACACTGAACAAACTCACCTTGGAATATCTCTCTCCTGGGCCTGTGTGAAGTTGACAGTTGGGAATGTCAGGCGAAAACGCCTAGCATATCCAGAACACTCAATTAGCCTTTTCTAAGGATTAAGCAGTGGGCGAACTGAGCAGTAATTTTCCTCTTATGAGTCACCATCATCATCATCATCATCATCATCTATGATTAAAATTGTTTGCTTCTTAAAAGAACCAAAAATCAAACAAACACAGAACAAATAATAAAGACAGATAGGAATTCCCAGCTCAATTGAGTTATGGGCGTTACCCATTGTGTTTTTTTTTAATTTTACGAGCCTATCTGGCGAGTACCCACTTGGTCACAAGTCACTGCAATCACGCCAGCCTAGCATTAGGCTATATTAAAATAAGAATATGAAAACACAACAACAATAAGAGGGCAAATAGCAATAATTAGGAAGCAAGCTCCGTTGTCGCAGGGAGGTCCGCCTCCCCCTGGCTCATGAGCGTCAGTCCTACAAAGAAAACAACCACAACAAAAACAAAACAAAAATGAAGGAGGGAAGGCTGGCCTCCCTCCAAAAGTCTACAAGTATAACAGTAAAGGTGCATGCACTCGGCCCGAGTACAAGGGGCAGGCAGTAGCTACCCCGCCCATCCCGGTACAGGGACAGGGAACGTGCGCAAAGAGCGCCCAGACTAGGACATTCAACTAGAATGTGCAGAACAGTCTGGTGTACAACGCAGTCTCCACAGTAGAGCGCTGGCGAGCGCTCCATCAAATGGCGTTGCGTGCAAGTGTGTCCAATTTGGAGACAACAGAAAGCATCCTGAAGCCTTCGCGGCATTGGGGTGTAGGTGCAGGAGAACAGACACAGTGCAATGGAACTCAACTTTAAGGTCCCTTCCACCGTCTCCCATCTTCTTGGCCAAGCATCCCGAAAAACTGGCCGTATTCCTGATGTGTGGTCGGTGTGAGTAAGAGCGAAATGTGGGTCCGGTCGCAGAGTCCTCACCCACTCTTTGCGCCCTCATCGGCGCGCTCATTCTCCGCAATTCCTACATGACCAGGAACCAAGCAGAAGATAATCTTGACATCCGCCCGGCTAGCCAAAACCGTGGCGGCACGCATATCACGAACCCTAGGGTGTGGAGATTTCAATGCCCCGAGAGCACTCGGGGCGATTTGTGAGTCGCTATAGATCACAATCCGATCTCCGAACCAAGCACGTCGCGTAATCTCCCGTCGTGTAATCGGCTGTGAGACGGACGCAAGGACTGGCAGAGCCCAATTGACTTCAAACAGAGGGGAAACGGCGTGGAAGCCCACCCCATCTTGGGACTTGGAGCCATCCGTATACACTGGCACCGTTCCAGCGTGACACGAGGTCTGCCCCCAAAAGGTCAAACGCAATACGCCCGGCGCTGTACAAGCTTTGGGAGCAGAAGCGTGGCGACAAATAGCCAAATATGGTACCCTCCAGGTTAGCATCCTGGGCAGAACCACCGGCCCGAGAGCTATACCTAGCTCTCGAAAAAGTTTTCTAGCCCTAAACCGAAAGGGCTTAGGGTATGACTGGCGTCTCTCGGCTGCATAGGCATCGTCAAAATCAGCTTTGGATGAAGTTAAAGCTGTTGGCGACTGAGGGAGGTACCTGACTTGCGCGTACAGGCAAATAATGTACTGTGCACGACGTAGAGTGAGTGGCATCTTCCCAGGATCGACAGGTAAGCTCTAAATAGTAGAAGTGCGGAAGGCACCGGTAGACAGGCAAACGCCGGTTTGCTTGATCGAGTCCACCTACCGCAATACTCGGTGAGCTGCGGATGCATAAAACTCCCATGCGTAGTCGATCTTCAAAGGAACAAAGGATCGATGAATAGTAAGACAGTAGCCCTATCAGCGCCCCAAGCGCTGAACGTCACGGAACGAAAAATGTCCATGGCGCTGGTACAAGAGACCCTAAGGCTGCGAATGTGAGCCTCCCTGGTGAGGCGTCGGTCAAATACAGGACCAAGGGAACGGCGCGATTCAACCACCTCCTTGGCTACCCCATTAGGAAACAAGTCTGGGTCAGTGTCGAGCCGTTGATGGCGGCAGAAGTGCACCACCTTAGTCTTGGCAAAAAAAACTAAAAACTGTGCGCCTCAGCATAGCAAGAGACAAGGTTCAATACCTGGTGGAGTCAACGCTCCAGAGTCGGCGTCTGAGCCGCGCCAAAAGAGATCGAAAGGTCGTCCACGCAGAGCGTAGCCAGAACATCTTCCGGCAGCACCGAGGTGATGCAGTTGATGCGAAGGGCAAAGAGTGTGATACTGAGGACTCTTCCTTGTGGGACACCCTCTTCCTTCTCCATTAGGCCGGAGAGGGCTCCCTTCACCCGTCCGCGGAATCGACAATCTCGCAAAAGTTCCAGATATAAAGCTTGGGAGACAGCACCCTTCGCTTCATCGTGTGGATAATCTGTATAATACCGTAGCGCCATGCAGTATCACAGGCCTTCTCCAGATCGAAAAACAATGTGGCGTAGTGCTCTCTACGAAAGAGCATCCGACGTGAAGTGGAACTTGTGGAAGCCGCACTGTGCAGAAGACAGATGGCCTTTGCTGTTGAGACAAAAGGCTAATCTAACATTTACCAATTTGTCCGTCAACTTGCATACGCAAGAAGTTAGAGAAATTGGGAGGAAACCAGCCGGAGTAGAGTGATCTCTCCCCGGTTTGTGAAAGGCAAGCACAGAAGCGATTCGCCAGGTATCCTGGAGGAGTACTTCCTCGCAGATCCTTTTGAACAAATCTAAAAGAAAGGCCATGCCTAGCTCACCCAGGTGTCGAAGCATGGAGTACGGGACATCTTCCGGAGCATGGGCGGTGTCCGCGCACGAAGCAAGAGCGAAACCCAACTCACTCAGAGTAAACCTCTCGTCTAAGGGCTTTCCGCCTCTGAAGATAAAGTCCAGTCAGCGGCCTTTCGCGACATCACGACGTGCATTGAATGCTAGCTGAGCAGCATAGCGCTTCTACTTGAGAGCCGTCATACACTCAGTTGACCACCACGGATGTGGTCGGCGTGCAAAACGGCCAGACGTTCTAGGAATAGTAGCCAGGCCCGCGGCGATGAGGTTGCCGGAGAAGAATTCAACGGCCTCGACTACCGACCTAAACTCCTTGACTGAGATAGAGAATTCAGTCATTTCCTGAAATCCAGACCACCGTGCCCTAGTCAACTACCACCGGGGCGGTCCCTCGGGAGGCAGCAGCCCAGAAAATGTTATTTGAATGGGAAACTGATCACTACCATAGAGGTCATCGACCACCCTCCAATCAGATTTAGGCTGTGCATCCGGAGAGAACAAAGTTAAATCGAAATAGGAAAATTAATTGGTTCTCGGGCAGAGAATGCGTTAACGCAACCAAATTTATGACACCCATCTCAAGCTAGTCGATCAGGTCGTCAAGGACTTGACCCCGCGGATTGATAGAATAGTCTCCCCAGAGGGGCGTCTACCGCTTAGATCTCCGAGCAAGAGATAGGGCCTCAGCAACCGTGCCACGACGCGGTGGAAATCCCCCGCTTCAAGGTCGGCTGACGACGGAATGTACGCGAAAATAAGAGTATACCTCCTATCAAGGTGCAGCTGTACAGCTAATGCCTAAAAGGAGGTATTTAAAGCGAACAGAAGAACGGAGACAACATTCCGGGTGTAAATCGGACATCTTCCCGCTAGGCCCCCATCCCATGGTCGTGGGTTGGCAAAACCCTTATACCCCCGCAGGGTGAGCAAGGGGCATGCGCCCAGCATGGTATGCTGCAAAAAGATAGCTAACTAGGAACGGGAGGAGAAAAGCCTCCAAAGTTCGTGCCAGTTGGCCCGAAATCCACGGCAATTCTATTAAAGGAATATGACCTCCAGGCAAGGCTCGGAGGAGACGCAGGGGCCCTCTTCGAAGAGAAGACCCTCCTAGGAATGGCCGTACGCTTCCCGGAGGCACAACCCCGAGCACTGTTGGCCGGACAATGCGCTGGATATGCTGTAGCCTTCAAGCACTTATTGGGGGAGGTTGGGATCGTCATTCGAGTCTTTTCATCCATCCGCCTCGAAACCTTAGACGAGTCTTGCAGCTTTAGAAGCGGGTGGCTCTCTTTTCGAGGATCCACCGTCTCCGAGCCACCTAGCCCACCAATACGCGTGGGCGAAGGAGCCGAAGCTCTTATGTTGCTGTTCGCCTTTCTAGGGGCAGCTTTAGGAATCCTGGAAGATGGCCTGGCGACTAACTTCAGGTAGGTTGACTCCTGTGAGTCTAACGACTTATGCGAGGCGCGTGGCCGTTTCGCCCTACGGGAAACAACACGCTGGTGAAAGAGGGGAGCCCTGGTTTTATCCGGGGCTGGGTGTAAACCCTTTGTGTCGCCAGCTTTACTAGCGGAGCGCTTGGGTTGAGTAGAACCTGCAGAACCACTCAGAATGGCCGCGGAAACAACGGTGCTCGTTATTCTGGATGGGCCTTCCTAAGCATTGAGGCGTAAGACGTCCCAGGAAGAGCTAGGCGCGGCAGGACCAAGTCCTTAGGCACTCGAAATGAGAGACAACCCTGGAACTGAACAGCCAGGATTTCTTTCTGAAAGAGATATGCACCACGTTGCTTTGAAGAAGCGAGGTGCGGCTTTCCGCAATTGACACACTTGGCCACACACGATTTGGACTTATCGTGTTCTGCCTTGTAGCAATTTATACAGACTTTGGGTAACTCCAAATTTGCACGTCTACATGAGCGATTTCTATCGTCGATTCGGTGACTCTAATAGCACTTCCGCGGCAGTGGCACAAAGAGCACGCGGTAGCGGTACCAACAGACACGCACCGACTCAGGGAGCTTGTCACAGTCAAACGTGACGAAGAGTGTGGGGGTGGGTCTCGAGACCCTTCCTTGTTTTCTCATCACACGCTTGACCTCGACCGCCCCGTGGTCGGCCAGCGCTAGAGTGATAACTTTTATGAAGTAGTCCACGAGGTCCCTCGCATAAACTACTCCTTTCACAAAGTTCATTGTAGAGTGCGGCGTCACACTCACTGTGGTAACATCAAATGTCAGAAGAGCACTTATTTTGGCCTCCTTAGAGGGATTCGACGAATTCGCCAGAAGGCTCCCTTCCGAGAAACGGGTCACCTTCTGCTCTCTACCAATCATACTAGCTAAATCTCTCCTCTGATGGATCATGTTGCCCGGAGCCAACATGATGCCATCAGTGGAGCGAATAATGAGGAAGCGTTTGACGCCAGCGGGCTCAGAAAACGCCTGTTTATCTCTGAATGAGGGGCCACGAAGTAATCGAGGCTCCGCTCTGCGCACTAGCACTTTTGTTCATAATCAGGGGCTCCTCAGGGGCCGGATGTGCCGATCTTGGCTGGATGGCTTACCAAATTAGCAGCACACCCATTCGTCCCTGCAGTCCCCGCAGATGGAGAGGAGCCCCGAGTCTTTTTAGTCTTTTTTTGTTGTTTCTTTTTCTTTTTAGGAGAGAAGTGCGGGGAATGAACCCTCTTATCCCCTTCGCCGGCAGGAGCCCCCAGGCCGGATGGAGCTGCCTCAGCAAGGTTCTTCTCCGAGATGGAGAAGTTCCTGGCAGTCACAGGGGCACCGGTCGGATTTGGAGATCCCTCTACTCCTTGTACTGCTTTGAAAACCCTAGCCATTTGAGGAGGACCTTGCATAAGGGCGGACTCGAGTTCGGTGCTTGGCGCCGAGCCCGGATCAGCTCCAAAGGAAGGCCCTACCGTCTGTGAATGGGTTGCCTCAAGGACCATGTCTATCTCTGGGGGGCCTCTAGTTGGCTATCCTCCCCAGGACATCACAGGTCCCATTGGCAGTGGTGTCACAAGTCGAATTTGGGGAGGCACAGGGCTTGACCCCTGCTAGGTTTAGTATTCTAGCCAGTAGGTCTTTTGAGGGAGGCGACGGAAGGGTCCTGATTTCCCTCTCCCCCTAAGGAGGTTTGCCCTACTAAGCATCTTCAATGGGGAGCGGTCGGCTATAGGCTAGCTGCTGGCTTTTTTTGGCAGTCCCCTTGGAAAGTAAAGGGGAGACCTGCCAGTGGAAAGAGAGAGGTGCTAGAAGTCACATCTAGACAAGGGGGTGAGGGAGAGGCCTCTACACACGTCGGCAAAGGAGAGGAGTAAACCTCCTCTTCAGTTAGATTTGGAGGGTTCCTTGCGAGAGAAAAGGGGAGGGGACCTCTATTATTTTCTCTGGGGCTGCCTAAGGGCGGCTCCGACGATGAACATGGGGAAATTAAGGAGAGATTATTAGTTTTTTCATCATTGGGCATGGTGACCCTATTTTTTATGGGAAGCAAACGCTCATCCCCCCTCGCAGTAACCCGCTCTGCAAGTGATGCATACGGGGCTGGCAGAGCCAGGTTCCGGCATTTAAGGCCACCCCTTTCGCCTGGTGACCTGGCAGCCTTTCAAGATGGCGGCTCAGCCTTGGGCACGGCACAAAATATAATAGATAGTTAGTGAGAAGGAAAGGGGATGTGAGGAAGGTAAAGGTGGAGATGAAGCTGGTTGTTACAAACCCACCATCCCAAACCGGAGCCCAGGGTTTAGGAAACATTGTCTCCTCTCCCTTCAGCCCCTATCTGGGATAGTTGGCTGAGAAGAAGGTCAGTATCTACTCTGTGAAAATAGAGGCCGACCAGAGAATGTTGTGGGAGAGGTTGTAGGGGAGGTACCGAAGTAGGGGAGAAATACAGTCTGTCTGAAAGAAGGAGAAGAGGTTAAGTTTGGGCTGGAGGGGGCGCTGAGTCCCGTCAGCGTGGCAGCCAGAAAAGCAAATCACCGCTTCCCTTACGGGGTGGGCGTAATCCACTGGTTTCGTCTGGCAATCGCCTATGAATTTTTATTCTATCAGGTTGAGGAATAAGTTCTTGACGTTTTTTTTTAATGTTGTGTTGATTTAAGTTTTGTTGACGTGATTCGTGCACATATTAAGAAAAACTAATAAATAATGAGAGCAAAATTTGCAAAGGTTAGGCTACGTCTCTTAACAGCGTAGACTATTAGACTTTTGCTTAGGCTACGACTTGAAGTTCAGTAATAAGTCATTGCGGTTTATTTAAAAGTTGTGTTAATTTAATTTTTGTTCTGTACCCTCAAAATGGAATGTCAAGTTGAAAGAAAGGCGCATTTTCGATACTTGTAGTTATTCATTTTCAATCGAGACAGGAACAATTCAAACGCAGCCAAAGCTCGTCGCGATATTCGTGCTGTGTATGCAGAAAATGCTTTATAAGAAAGGATAGCTCAATGGTGGATTTTCACGTTTCAAAAACGTCATTTTAATCTTTATGACGAAGAACGTTCTGGTCTCCCCATTAAGTTGGGTGAAGATTGATTAAACAACCTTCTTCATGAAAATCCTCGTCAATCGACTAGATAATTGGCTGTACAAATGCCACGTGATCAGATAACTATATTTAATCACCTTCATTCGATGGGGAAAGTTAAAAAACTCGGTGCATGGGTTCCGCACGCTTTGAGCGAAAACAACAAACTTCAACGCTCCACGATTGCCGCAGGTTTGCTTGCTCGTCACAAGGCTACTCGTGGATAAAAGGACAGATTTCTTCACGGCATCATCACTTGCGACGAAAAGTGGTGTTTATGTCGACATGAATCTTCGAAAAAAATCGCCTAACCCCAATAAAAAACCACTTCCGCGATTAAATCAATGACTTCATTAAAGAAAGAAGATGCTCTGTGTGTGGTGGGATCGTAAAGGCATCATTCTTTATAAGCATTTTGCGAACAACGAGATTGTCAATGCAGAACTCTACGTTCAACAAATGTATCGACTCGCCGAAGTTATTCGTGAAAAGCGACTTCATCGAAGTTATGGAATCCTTCTGCAACACGACAATGCTCGTCCTCACATTGCCAATATGACAAAAGACGCCATCCAGACGCTTAATTGGGAAATTCTGCCACATCCTCCATATTCGCCAGACTTGGCTCCATCGGATTTCCATCTGTTCCGATCGCTCGCACATAATTTGCGCGGCGTTTCGTTTAATACTGATGTGGAATTAAGGACCTGGTTAGACGAATTCTTCGCGTCAAAATCCAACGATTTTTATTGCAGAGGCATCGAAAAACTAGTTGAAGGTTCGGAATAAGTCGTAAATAAATACGGAGAATACATTATTGATTAAATTGCATATTGTTATCAATTAAAAATAAAGTTTTTCTAAAATTGTTAATAGTAATGAATAAATTTGATAAAACCGCAAGTACTTATTCCTCAACCCAATAGTTAACTTTTTTTAAGGGATTAATTCTACTAATTATTTACTTAAACAAAGTAATATAGGGCGCCCAAGTTTAAACCTCGTCACCAAGATGGCCGACGATGGGAACAAAATTTCGTGCTTCCCGCTGTCGGAGAAATTATTAAAATGTAATAAACAACTCCTTGAGTTTTTTTCCGGAACCCTTATTAATTATGTTCCCGAACTAAAATATATTTAACCAAAGAAAAAAAAAGAACGTCACTGAATAGTAAGCCTGTTGAGAACAGGTCCATTCCCTACAAATACGACGTCAGGAATTGTTCGGTGGAAACAAAGAAACAATTAGCCAATTTACATATCAACCATATACATAAAATTGAAGTTAACGTGTGAGGGAATCCTGTTGAAGCCCTCCTCCTTTCGGGTAGCCGAAATACTCTCCCCTGGACCGGAAGTTACCCCTCCCCCCACTTGCTTTTGGAGAACCGTCACCACTCCAGCCTCCCGCTTTGAAGTCCGAGCGGCCTCACATCAAGTGCAGAAGACATTCGTAGGCTAACGTCTCTCCCCCTTTTAGTAACCCAATTGAGTTAATCCCCCCCCCCCCATTTGAATAGTCTCCTCCGGGAATACCTTAAGTTCTAACTTCATAGACTGATTTATAACTACAATTCCCCCTTTCATTTACTGATGTGATTTTGCCCGTTAATTCTCTGAGGTAATTTTACCCATCAATTCTCTCATATATAGTAAAATGTCAGCGCCTCAATATGTTTAGGCCTAACACCGCCCTCCCTTCCCCCGATTAGCCACAAGTAGGGGATTGGGGAAAAAAGAGGGGATCTTTCACGACCTGACCTTGTGTTATGCTGGTATGCACTTTTCTTATATTTTCTATCCGGTGTCAGTTGATAAAGGGTGTGAGATACACCGAAACTGTTCTGAATTAAATTGTCTTCGGAGAATGTCGTTTAATTCCTCATATATATATATATATATATAAGAGGAATTAAACGACATTCTCCGAAGAATTAACGGGCAAAATCACATCAGTAAATGAAAGGGGGAATTGTAGTTATAAATCAGTCTATGAAGTTAGAACTTAAGGTATTCCCGGAGGAATATATATATATATATATATATATATATATATATATATATATATATATATATATATATATATACATATATATATATATATATATATATATATATATATATATATATATATATATATTAATAGACTTATTATAAAAATCTGGTGTCGAGTGTGTTGGGATTTTTACGAACCCGTGTCATTTTAATTTCGACATTAGAAGTTCCCTTGTTATTGACGTACATACCTTTTATTTTAATTTTTGTATTGTACTGGCAGAAGGCAAATTCAAGTTATTTGAAGAGCAGTGGAACGTAATCCATTTAGATTTTGTGTTAAACCCCAGGTAATATTTTTTTTATTATGTTCGAATTTTGGAGACTCTCCTGGTTATTAATCCAATAGAGTTAAGGTTTCTGGTGTCCTTATTCTGGTAGGACAATTCTATTTTTTTCCCCGCTTAGAAACAGCGAATTGGTAGCTACATCTTAATTTTTTTTTTGTGATCAAGGCCTTCACGAATATTCAAGTATTCGTTTCGCGTGGATAGTGTCTTAGCTCGTTCGCGTATCAGTATTCCATCAGTTAACTGCGTAAAAATGTCATCCTTCGAAAAATTCAAGAGTCAGCGTGAAATGTTAGGTCTTTCGGACAAAGACTTGCTAAATTACGTACAGGAAGAAGAGAGGAGCGAACGGGCAGAGCGAAGGGAATTGGAGCTGGAGGAGAACAAACTGAAGATGGAAATGGAGGAGAACAAACTGAAAACGGAGATGGAGAACAAACTGAAGATGGAAATGGAGATGGAGAAGAACAAAATGGAGATGGAAGAACGTGAACAAATTAGGCAGCATGAGCTGGAAATGAGCCGAAATCAAATGGATTCTTAGTCCATCGGTTTCCGGGATAAAATTCCCCAAACTCTTTTAGTCCACTTTCCCGTTTTCAATGATGGAGATGACTTTGGGTCATTTTGGGCCCATTTTGAGAGAATCTTTCAGATCAATAGATGGGATCTCGAAAATGATGGCGTCGCTCGCTTACTTCCCCTCCTAAATGCCAAGTTAAGGGATATCTTCGTATCCTTTCCCCCGGAAGCAACTTTGGACTATTCCCCGTTAAATCCGAATTGTTAGCCGCTATTCATATGAATAGCGAATTCTACCGCTCCCAATTCCGCCAGGAAAGGATCCGCCTTGGTCAAACCTTTCGACAACACGAGTACATCCTCCAGAGACACCTTCAGTGTTTGCTGGATGCGTGCAATATTCCCCATGTGTACAAGTCCTTTCTGGACTTCTTTCTTAGGGATCAGATTTTAGCTGCCGTAGCTCCCGAAATTCGCACCTTCATTAAGGATAAACTTTGTGCTACTTTCAAGGAGTGCTTGGAAGAGGCCGATGTTTACGCGGGTAGTCACAATCTATACCCTAAGGATGTTCAAAAGGCTCCCCAATCGCCCCCCAAAACTAAATTTTATGGTCCTAAGATTCACCCAGGTTCCTAGTCTTTTGAAGCCAAGAAACTTCCATCCATCTGAGCACCGAGACGTTAAGCCTCTCATTTCTTCTTCCCGGGTTGTGCCGTACCAAAAGAACTCGATCATCTGCTACAACTGCGGAGTTCCCGGCTATTACCGCACGAACTGTCCTCAAAACTCCCGATTCGCAAACTCTCAGTCCCACCAAGTGCACTAAATCTGGGCCGCCCATGCTCCTTCTCCGTCACCTCAGGAGAACCCCGAACCTCTCTCGCCCGCCAAAGTTCCAGACCATCAGGTTAACTTCCTCTTTAATGATAACAACCCTGGTAGATTGAAATTCGAGAACGGACGTGTAAACGGGTGCCAGGTATCCACCCTCGTCCGTTACACCGGGTGCACTTGTGTCGTAGTATCTAAGGACCTACTCCCCCCTGTTGGCTCCGACCATAAGAAGTTTGCAGTGGTCCCCGACAACTCAGCCGGGCCATTCGTTTCCCAGTCACTCGTTGTCACATCGATTGCGACTATATTTCCGGTTGGATCGAAGTCGTAGCGGGCCCAATCAAGTTCTGCTCCGTTCTGATTGGTCAGAGCCCCGTAATCCACGACCATCCCGTGGCCCAGCCTGTGATTACCCGTACACAGGCAGCCCTGGCTCCCATGCTCCGATTCCCCTGGAAACCCCTATCGACCCGGAGTTCCGCGCCTTCCGGAGTGACAAGGTTGCCCGCGCACAGAAGGAGTGCGCAACTCTCTTCCCCCTTTGGGAGAAAACTAAAACCCTCGAGCGTAAGTCAACCCGAGGTAACAAACGAGTGTCGTATCTCGTGAAGAAGGATTTATTGTATCGTACCTGCTCGGAAGCCACCGATCAAGAAATACATGTCTTGTGTGTTCCCCGTGAATACGTCCCGCAAGTATTGAAGTTCTCCCATGAAAGTTTATTCGCCGGACATTTTAGCCATAATAAGACCGCGCAACCAGTCTTCAAGTATTTCTTTTGGCCAGAGGCAGCCAGAGATATCGCCGAATATTGTCGGTCATGTGATATCTGCCAAAAGACGTCCGTAAAAGGGCGGGTTAAGCTAGCCCCCTTCAGAGAGGCTCCACCATCACTGAGCCCTTCTCCCGAGTGGCTATCGACCTAATTGGCCTTATTCACCCCCCTTCAAACGATGGACATTGCTATGTCCTCACCTTGGTAGACTTCACTACTCGTTTTCTAGAAGCAGTCCCCCTCAAGAAGATTGATAGTATCACGTGCGCCGAAGCACTGATATCCATATTCTCGCGCGTGGGAATTCGCAAGGAGGTACTGTCAGATCGAGAGAGACAGTTTACTCCCGAACTCATAGAATATGTAGGCAAGCTTCTGATGGTAAAACCTTTGTTTACCACCCCTTACCATCCGGCTGGGAACGGTATGTGCGAGAAATTAAATGGGACCCTCAAATCAGTCCTCAAAAGGCTCTGCATTGACCAGCCCCGAGAATGGCACCGATACTTGTCGGTTGCCCTTTTCGAGTGCAGAGAGATCCCTCATAAAACCCTTGGATTCGCCCCTTTCGAGCTCTTGTACGGACGAACATGTGAGGCTCCCTCAGCATCCTGAACGAACTCTTTACTTATCCCCAACTGGACCTGAAAATACAGACCTCCTACTCTTATCTTCTGGATTTGAGAAAAGGGTTAGAAGAGTGTGCTGATCTGGCCTATAAGAACGTGGACGTGAATTTAGAGAGGTATAAAACCTACTTTGACCTTAAGTCACAAGAACGAAAATTCAAGCCTGGCGCGAAGCTGCTGTTACTACTTCCCACGGAAAGCAACAAACTTCTTAGCCAGTGGAAGGGACCCTACAACGTCCTCGAGGCTAGAGGGCCAGTGGATTACCTATTCCGTACTCCGGCGGGAGGGAATTTTTCCACGTGAATATGTTAAAAAGGTACCACCGGCGTGCAGGTACCCACAACTTGGTAGCCCCAGACGAAGAATCGCGTTGGAAGCAGCATATCCCGCTGCCCCCCCCCCCCACGTCGTCCAAGTAGTTTGTATTGAGTCAGACAATAAATATCCCCTTCCGTCACTACCCGAATTTCCAAATCCATCTGAGGCCATCGCACTCGACGTCTGTCCCCCGGCTAAATAACTACTCCAAGAATCAGCTGCAGCAGTGGCAGAGCGGATTCGACGATGTGATTTCTAACACCCCTGGCTGCTCTAATCAATTTGAGCACGATATTGTCCTCATTACCCAAGAAGCCGTCCACTCCAAGCCACATCCCTTTCCCATCCACCTTAGGAAATCTTTCAACGAAGAGGTGGATAATCTGGTAGCGTTAGATATAATAGAACCCTCGGCGTCCGATTATTGCTCCCCCATTGTTATGGTTCGCAAACCTAACCACACTTTCCGTATGTGTGTCAATCTTTGCAAGCTGAATTCGGTAATGGTGTTCGACGCAGAACCCACTCCCCTCATAGATAAAAATCTCCATTTTTTTGAGGAAATGAACTTGATTTCTGAATTAGATATCTGTAAGGCGTACTACCAATTTGCCCTTCGTAAAACGCCCGCAAGTATAACGCCTTTCCCACATATAAGGGCTTCATGCAGTTTAAACGACTTCCCTTTGGGCTAGTCACTGCATGCAGCAATTATAAGAGAATGATGCGAAGAATCGTGGACAGGCTGCCCCACGTCTCTTTTTATTTTGACAACCTGTATGTAGCGACCGCTACGTGGGACCAGCATCTGATCGCTCTCCACGCCCTACTCAATCGGCTTGGGGAGCACGGGCTGACCCTTGAGCATACTAAGTGCCACTTCGCTTATGATACGATTAAGTATCTGGGATTCAAGATCAGTAAAAATCAGATGAGCCCCAAAGAAGAAAAAGTCTGAGCCATCGTTGAGATGCGCCTCCCCGGCACGAAGAAACAGGGGAGGTCATTTATGGGATCTCTCTAATTTTACCGCCGCTTTATTCGAAACTTCGCGTCAATCGCCGCACCGATAACATCCCTGCTTTAAAAAAAAATCCCCGGATCCCCTTTCGTGGGACCCCGAAACCTCCGCCAGGTTCCATCAGCTAAAGAACCAGCTAACGTCCGCTCCCATTCTAAGGCTCCTGAACCCGATTAAGCCTTTCGGCATTAGGACCAATGCCAGTGATGAAGGGATTGGATGTGTCCTCCTTCAATATGCTGAAAACGGAGACAGCCACCTGGTGGCTTACGCGATTAGAAAGATTTTACCACGCGAGCGAAAATATTCAGTAATAGAACGGGAGGCCTTGGCAATAGTATGGGTGGTTACCAAGTTCAGTATGTACTTAATAGGAAAGCCTTTTGTAGAGACAACAGACCACCGCCCCTTGTCATTCCTGAAAAATACGAAAATTCAGAATGGGCGCATCATGAGGTGGTTGCTGATACTCCAACAATATCAGTTTGAAATAGTGTACGTCCGCGGCAGTGACAATGGTGTTGAAGAAAATTTGAGTCGTAACCCGGTGGTAGAAGAAGCTGACGAGCCATCAAATTAGAATAACTGTAAATATGGTATTTCTCCTATAACCTGGAGGTTAAATGCTTGACAAAAGTTTGCCGATATGATAATCCCCTATGTATATATTATCTAATTAATGTTCCTCATTATGATTTTTTTGGGGGGGTCCCCTAAATTGTTTAGTCTTTAGTCCCATATTTATGCCTCTATTTAATTTTATTTTTTTGTGTGATTCCACTGAAATGTCGCCAATGTTCTCTTGTGATTTCCCTTTTGTTTAAAATTGTATTATTTAAATTCTCTATAATCGACCTGAGCACAGATTTAAGTTTTTTTTGTGTGTGTACACCTGTCGTAGCAGGTCAGAATTTCCCTAGACCATTGATAATTCTAGTTTGACGGGTTGGGATGATCCTTTCTTACGCAACTGCTCTGTAAGGCATCATCTTTCGGTTGGGAGATGTGTGAGGGAATCCCCACGTGGAAGATCTTTAGCAGGAAGCAACTCCCATGTGAAGCAGAAGGCCCGGCTAGGCCTAAAGTGGTAAGCTTACCCCCCCCCCCATCCTTCCACAAAATAACTCTGCAAGAAGATTCGAGGCCCTTCGAAAGTAGAGCTGTTTCCCGCTAACCCCCAACTCCGGGAAGAGCCTCGGACATAAATAACACTCATCAATTATCATCTCATTATTTTTGTGTAAATAAAATTATATTTTTGTACATCTCTCTTTAAATAACCTTGAGCTTTGCCATTGTCCATAATTTACCTCACCTCGTTGCACTCTCTCACGCTACTCAGCCCGTCTAAACTCGTGGTTTTCCGTCCCATTTGTCGGTTCACATTCAAGTTATTGGTCCCTCCCTCATAGATATAATATGGTATTGATATAATGTAATGTCATACCACGACATAGCGCATTTATCAACCATTGCACTAGAGTCCCAGGCCAAAGGATATGAATTAGTCAATTAACACTGCTGGAGGGACACGAGTCTATTAAAGACATTAAATTCATATTAGCCATGAATATCTCATTCTGCATTAAAACAAATTAAATACGCTTCAATTCAGATTATGCTAATTCAGAAATCGTTGCCATATCACTAAGCAATATTCAAACAATGTTGAATATCTTACTGTACATACTTGCAGTTTCAAGAGGCTTATCCAGATGATCCTGATTCGGCTGGAGGCTGCGAAAATGGTGACTAGCCACTAACTCTCGGGGAAGGGACACTCTGAATGGTCAAATATGCCGGAAAAGTCCTAAAGAGTGAGATGAAATCGTTCAAACGCTAAGACACCACACTACATTTATAAGCAAAGGGCACATAGCATGAGTGAACAATGACTTTGCTACTTGGGTATTAGCTTGTCATTTATGCTAAATCGAGTATGCTGATTCCGAATCTGTAATCAAAATGTTCTAGCACATAAGGCTCCTGAGTTACACACATTCTCTTTACTTACACATATGGGCAGTGTTGTTTCGGCTACCGTAGTGAGAGGATGTGTTCTGTTTGTATGGTTTCTACGGTACACACCTGCTTTATCACGTTGTAAAATTTAGCCATTATAGTAGCGGTGTTGAAAAAGTATTTATATACAGTGATTAATTGCATTTTTCTTTCAGATTTATCTCTCAATAAATCTTTAAATGAAATAAGATTGTAAAAAAGTATATAACAAAATATATGCAAAATAATTCGAAAACATGAATCGGTGAGGATGTATAAATAGCCCCGACAAGTTTTGTTAGATCTGTGGAGGATATACTCCAAGCAACCAGCGGAAATATTTAGCTGAAAGAGTGAAAACTAAATAGAATTTTTAATTTGGTTGTAGAGTTGTTGACCAAGACAAGCCCTGGGAGCCTCAAAAATCCTGTACTGTGTGTTATACGCGGCTCACACAGTGGTTAAATGGCAAACGCAAGGGTATGCCTTTTTCCTGTACTAATTGTGTGGCGTGAGCCAACAAATCATGTTTTTGTTGCTACTTTTGTATGACATATATTGCTGGATTCTTAAATAAGAACAAGTCAAAAAATGTATATCCAGTTTGTACTTCAGCTTTAAAACCAGTCTCCCAAAATATGGAGATGCCAATCCCAGTTCCTCCATCAGCTAGTGCAGTTAAAGAAGATGATTCATCTCCTGAAGAGGATGATAACAATGACGATGAAATGTACGAGGATGATTCTAAAGAAAAGAAGATCCATTTGATAAATTAAGAAAGATTGAATGATTTGCTGAGGGATTTGTCATTGTCAAAGGAGAACGCAGAACTGTTTGGCTCCAGACAACAGCAATGGAATCTTCTAGAGGACGGTGAAAAATATCTACTTTCTGTAAACGCCATGAGGCATTATCTGCCTTCTATAAAGAAGAAGATGGTGCTTGTTTCTCTACTGATGTTAATGGCCTTAGGAATCACTTAGGAAACGAGCCTTTACCTGATGGATCGAGACTATTCATCAATGCAAGCACCGTTAGTCTCAAACTGTGTTGCTACACAATGGTAACATAAACCTTCAATTCTTGTCGCACTTATTGTTGGGATGATAGAGACATATGACTCAATGAAATATATTTTGGAAGGTTTTCATTACTCGCATCATAAGTGGAATATCTTTGGTGATCTAAAGGTAATTTCTTTACTTTTTGGACTGCAGCTAAGATATACTAAGATTTCAAAAGATGGCCCAAATAGAAGAACACATAGTTGGCCGATACAATGTGAAGCACATGACTTTGGTACATCAACAGAAGATCTACCTTCTACCACTTCATATCAAACTTGGCCTTATCACGAATTTTGTTAAAGAAATGGCCCATGATTCTGATGGATTTCAGTATCTCAAAGAGAAATTTGGTGCAAAGAAAATCAATGCTAAACTTAAAGCTGGCATTTTTGTAGGGCCGGAGATCAGAGAATTGATACGTGACAGTGAGCTCAGAAATAAACTAACTCCACTTGAGTTGGCAGCATGGGATTCATTTGTCCATGTAGTGCAGAACTTCCTTGGTAATCATAGATCTGAACACTACTAAGTATTAGTGGACAACATGCTAAAACCCTATCAAAGAATGGGGTGTCGGATGTCTCTTAAGATGCATTTCTAGCACTCGCATCTAGATTTCTTTCCATCTAATATAGGTGAAATTAGTGACGAACATGGGGAAAGGTTCCACCGAGATATTACAATGATCGAAAGCAGGTATCAAGGCCGCTTCAACGAAAGCATGATGGGTGACTACTGCTGGTTACTACAGCGGGAGGATCCTATATCCACGTACAAGTGCAAAAGCAAGAGTCTCAAACATTTTTTTAGAAATTTATAGCTAGGTGGGTACTACCTCTTTTATATGTAATACATATCTTGTCTGGGTCTGCAAAAGGACGTACATAATGCCAAATAGGGTGCCGCGATTCCAAACTTTTACCCAGAAACGTCTCATTCTTCCCAAACTCGTAATAATTATATCATTAATTGATCCAAGGTGACAAATGGAAGCAAAAGGCCGTCAACTGTAGAGGGGACCATACGGCCTTGGCCATGAGGTGCCCCATCCGCAAAGGAGCCAGCCGTACAAAAAGGGAGAAGTTGAAAAAGGAAAAAGAGGCAAGAACTAAGACGAATTACGTTCAAGCAGCGCTCTCGAAGTTGGTGATACCAGAGGCGGGTAAAGATATCATAATAATGGTCATCTTTGCTCACATTACTAACCTAACTAACCCCGGCTCCTCTTCCGAAGAACTTAACCGTCTTCTGGAGAAAAAAGGAGTTACCAAAATACTCTGGTTCCCCGAAAATTCGGATTCGGCGGGAAAACTGAATATACAGTTTACCGAAGAGTTCCAACGGGAACATTAACCAAATCAGGAGCCGACGTATTCCCCTACCGAAGACCCCAAAATAACCAAAGAAACTTCGGGAGGAGAGAGGAGAGGGAGAAACTAAGAAGGGCGCAGGAAAGGAAAGGGAAGAAAAAGAAGACAGGGGAAAAGACAAACGAACAAAATGCGTCGGATGAAGAAGAAGCGCACGGAGAGGAATACACGGAGTTCCCCCTCACCGACCGGAAGGAAGTCCCCGAGATGGGTTAGTTCTTCCCTTCTTGTGCCCGCACCCAAGAGTAACCCAGAATTTCTACTACATGGCATCGTCAAGGGGGAATACAAGTGGACCTTCTAGGGACATTTTTCACCGGACGAAATAGCAGCGTTGTTGTTGAAAGGCACGGTGTACATCCGACGATTGGACGTGCATGTGGTGAACATGCTAACATTTAAAAAACGTCTGAAATAAAGTGAAAGTGAAAAATTCAAGTGTATAAATTATAACAATAAGCCCGACATTGAATTAAATAAATAATGATAAAATAATTGCTAATAACAATGATTATGAAAAGTGTACATACGAGTAGAAAGTGTGTTAGAACTAATTTAAAAAATATATCTAATTATATAGTGTGAATTAATAAAATCAGTAACTTAAACTTAGATTAAAATCATCAACTGGACTAAAATAGAATACTAAAAAGTTCCTACAATAAATTCGTAGAAATAATGTAAAGTAATTAAGATAATGTGTAGTTAACGTTAAATATATAATAATGTTTAAACATATATGTAAAAGTTTAGGAATAATTTTTTATAACTATAAACAATTAACTCATAACTAAATGTGAAATTTGTATTGTATAGAGCTAAAAATTTGATTTCCACGTCTCCGGCAACCTTTATCTTCTTACTTATGCTTATAACTATCTCTTCTCCGCTAAATTCTATTTTTCACACTGTTTGCTATATATTTAGATTTATTTAATCTCTCCTTGTAATTCATCTCTTAATAACCCGTTGACCGTTGACCGTTTTCATTCATTTTAGACCCGGAATTCTTGGACAAAATACATTTGCTATTTACATCTGGCTACCAGGTAAAGGAGGTACAGGTTAAGGGAGGTCCGAAAAACTTCTTTGCTCAGTAAATAACTGTAAGCCCCGTTTTACTGTGATTCAACTATAGAACTTTATAAAACTTCAAAATATTAATCTTTGAGGAAGGTTTAGAGTCAGATGCGATCTATAATGTGGTTCCAGCACCAGAGGAGTTCGCCGTGAGAACACGGAGTGTGTTAACATATTATAAATAATACATCTTTTTTCTTTTCTTAAGGGACAGAAAAAGTACGACTCGCGGTTACTCCTCCCCTCTGTATCCCTCCCACGATCAGGGTGGCACAGAAGTTTCCGGAGGCCCACGGCGCACTTGCTCCTTAAGAAACTCCCCACACTTCTGACTCTCAGTTCAGGTGAACCGATAGTGAAGTGCTTAATGAGAAGTCCGGAAGTCTCATGATCTCTCTCCTACAGGTGTTGGTGATTAGGTAGAGAGCTTTATTTTGTATTCTCTGGAGTTCCAATATTTTGGCCCTTGTTTCACCCTTTATAGGGGTTGGCGGGTATAGTAGTATCTCTCTTCCTAGTTCAAGATCGATTCTTCTTTTATTTTTCATGCCTAACCCTCTTAGATTGTACAATAGGTTAGGCATCGGAATCGCTTTGTTCCTCCTCTCCGTTATATGTTGTTTGTAACATCTTTTTGTTATTCTGAGTCCTAGCAATTTGCTCTCACTATATCTGTAGTTCTGACTTTCAACTACAATTTCAGCTGTTTTGTTTCTTGAGATTGACATTATTGTAAATTTCCTCCTGTTCGTCCTTATCTTTTAATCTCTTTCATAGTTGTTAATGTTGCTGATTTATAAAGCTGTTGTCATTGCCTGAAAGCGTACGTTCCTGTACGGAGTGACGACGAGTTGGCTTATCTCGTCCGCGAACTGTATGTTTAAGCAACCAGACATAATTGGTGGTGGCAGGTCTGCTGTGTATATTGAATATAGCGTGGGGCTAAAACAGCCCTCCTGCGGGAGTCCAGCTTCCAATTTGAATTCTGGTCCTGAATAACCATTGATCTTCATACATGCTCTTCTGTATGTGACATAATTGAAGAGAATTCTCTCCATATTGCTATTCATCTAGATATTTAAGATTTTATATTGCATTCCTCTGACCCAGACTTTGTCGAATGCTTTTTCTACATCCCTCAGGACCAGATCAATGTAGTTATTCTCTGCTTTGGTCTTTGCTATTTTCTCTGTTATTATGTCAAGTGCCATTGTGGCTTCTCTGCCTCTTCTGAATCCAAATTGATAAACATTATAAAGGTAATTTTGTTCAGGATATTCTTTTAGTCTTTTGTTAAGGATTTTCTCGAATACTTTGCCCATGAAATTCAATAGCGATATTGGCCGGTAACTGCTGAGGTCATTTGGTGGTCTTCCTGGCTTTGGGGCGAGTATCATTTAGGCTAGTTTTAAGCACGCGTTAAAAATATTATTTAGTGTTCTGACGATTTTGTTAGGTGCCTTGGTAAGATAAATTCCGGTTATTCCTGAGGGGCCTGGTGCTTTCTTCTTGAATGATTGTATTACGCCTTTGATCTTTTTCGTTGTTATGTAGGCCCCTGTACCCAGAATTTCCTCCCTTTCTCGCTCTACATTGGTGCTGGAGTGATCTCCTCTATGTTTTCTCGTATAAATTTGTGGACCGTTTCGTCTATCTCTGGATTGAAGTCTCCATCCTCCTCTGGTGTTATGGAGAACACTGATTTCCAGTGATTACAAAAAAGTTCTTCTGTGATCCTCTTTTCTTGTATTTTTTCTACCCATTCATTCTTAATTGTTATTTTTTCTCTCGGGGTCTGCCTTTAAGTCTATTTATTAGTCTCTAGTTCTCTTTGGGTCTTCTTTCTTCGTCTATTTTATCTATTAGGCTATCCCATATGTGGCTTTGCTGTTCTTCTATCAGATGCCTCAGTTCTTCTCTCCATCTTCTGATTTCTTCGTATCGCTCTCTATTTGGTCCATGGAGAATTATTTGGTCTAGTAAATCTCTTAGTTGCCTATTCTTTCTCTTCATTTCTTTTCTCCATCGAGGATGTAGAAGAGTACGGTATCTTCTCCTTGGTATATATCTTTCGTCCGCCTCAATGATCGTTCTTATTAATCTTGAGTTCTCCTCATCAATATCTTCCAGGTTGGCGTCAGTGAGATCCTTGTGCAACCTCGCCAGTTTGCTCTCTTGTAATCATTCCTCGCCAGTACCGGTACCCCCTATCGGTATTGATTCATGTGCAAATGTGTTCCAACATGGTCGCTACATGCAAAAGTAACTGGTTGCATGTGGATGTTTTATGGCATATTGAAGCTACTTAGCACCACGTCTGGCTTTGTATCTGCATTGCCTGGGTAAATATGTAGATTATCGGCGCGAACGATGGGACGTACTATTTCGTCCGTGTTCCAAAATGTTTCACGTTTTTGGAGTACATTTAAGTTGACGGCTCGTGTGGGGGTAAACACAATGGGGAGACTACACTACGATGATCCTGAGTTTCATTAAATTGGGGGGGGGGGGGTCTGGGGGGCACAGCCCCCCAGTATATAATCCTAATTGTTTATAGAATAATAATTTGAAAAGGACTCAAACGTGCATGAATATTCCGACACGAGTGAACGATAATATTTACACACAATTGTTTTTTTCGGCCGGGCCGCTAATCTACATGTTTACCTTGCCTGTAATGATTGATAGTTGCATATAGTTAAAAGGAAGAATAATAATGGGAAACATCTATTTAAAAAAAATTATATTTTTAAAATAAAAATGTTACTGTTAGAATTGGTTTTCTTTTGACTTTTGGACACGTATTTTTAACAGTATCTATAATAGTAATTTTGAGAAGGTGGTGAGAAATATGCTACAAAACTTTATTATGGACTAAACAATGTTATCAATAAAAGAGTTAATTAACAAAATTTTAAATGTTTTCTCATTACAAAAGATACATATTTGGTATTTGTCTTCTTATATTGTACATATAATCCTAAACACAACTTGCTCATCAACAAGTCCACCATTTGGTTGCAATTGAAATATGTAGTGAAAATCTACAGGTTTGGGCTGCTTTATGGAAGGGTCGCAATCCCCTCCCCCCGGTGTATTATTCACACTGTAATTACTCTGGGCCACTGATTGCGCATTTCTCGTCGAATTATCTATATAGTTAACAATAGTATTTGATGGGGCATAAACGCGTTTGAAACGGCACTGTGTCGTCTGGACTCACTATATGTATTCATATCATGGCACTGCGCTCGGTTGAATGTTACGATGTTACCAGTTCATTCGCTAAATTCTTTCTGAGTGGTGACTATCGGCGCGATATTAGGCGGCAATGATTGGATGAACTTGTGAAGCACAAGCTCTTCACCCACCCCTACCTGAATGGCTGTCTTCCGTAAGTCTTCTAAGTTAGTTGAGGGTCGGCCTGTGAGCGGGAAGGATTCGCTAAGCTTCGCAAAAAGCTCGAGCTTGGTCCTTTCGAATAGGCCAATTACTTCCTCCTTTAAACACTGGTAGTTACGGCCTGTTATAATGCCTGTCGGAAGACGATTAACAGTCTCAGGAGGTAATGAGGACAAAATATGGAAAAACTGTCTCCTCTTTCTTTATCCCGGAGATGTAAAATCCGGCCTCCACAATTTGTCAGCAGCCTGAGACTCCTGCTTCATTGAAGATGGGCGGTTTGACGCTGACGGCGTTCACGAAGTTCCCTTCACCTTGTCTTATCTGACGATTGCTTGACGAGTTCATTCTTTACTTAATGCCTTCTCTGTCCGGTCAAACGACTCGTCACCAGTTATGAGGGGCCACCAGTTATGCGGGTGTTGGTTAAATTATATTGAGACGACTAAGTTAGCAGTTAAGTAGGTTCTGATGACGGTAAATCAATTGTATGTGATTGAAAAAAGTTTCCTTAACCACCACCCGATAATGGCGCGACGAGTTCCAGTTTATTGGTGAAGGGTAGCGTTACGGCGAATTATTTATCTGACTCCAAAATTAAATGATTTTAAGGTTGTCTTCTACTTGGTCGGGCTTACCGAAGGTTTTAAGGCAAAAATTGACATACCAAAATCAACACTATTCTAATAACGGAATATTACGGTACAAGTGGTGTGACACGGAGTTTACTAGGCGGGAGACTAGTAGTTTACCTATCATCAACGCAAGTACGAGTTAGGATCGATACAAGAATCAGTGGATTAAAAACGGGAGCGTGCCAGAAGCCTACCTTTTGCGTAGTGCGATTACTAAAAGCCTACTACCTACTGCGTAGTCTGACCACTACAAATCTTGTCTCTATTTATACAAAAACATAAAATAAAGCTTAACGGGTGCAGCATTGCGCCACTACGATGTACCCGGAAGTTTGGACTGTTTGAATGTGTTCAAATTGCAGTCAGGGGAACATGTACATACATATACATGTAGAGAAAATCAAGTTTATAAGATTAAAACTCTATTGCTAGTGTAAACTCTGAGGCTAATGGCTTCAAGTTCCAAGATATGTTGTAATAATCCCCATCCCCAAAAAAATTAAGTTTAAAGGCTATTAAATATTGTGATCGCTTACCTGATAACTTGCTTTTAGGCACGTTAGGACTACCAATAAAAATATCTGATAAGTATTTGCGAATAATTATAATTGGTCGTTTCTAATTTAAAGGAAATGATTGTGAGTGAAAGTTTTCTTTGCTGGCCTTAATGAACTTATAAACAATGATTGACTTAGTATAACTCTAATAATGCCAGACAACAATAATTTTGGCAACTACCAAGATATTTATCAGGTGTATCAGCATCTATAAAATATTACCCGTAAAAATGTAAATTTGTACAGTTTACAATTTAAATTGCATTTTCTGTATTTTAGAATTTTTACCAAAACTATTTAGTTACCCCCTAAAATTAGTGACCATGTAGCGACATGGTTGGGCCTCTAACGGACTCAATTCGGTGCTTTAAAAAGCGTTTTGTCTTACCATCTCCTTAAAGCTTAACTAATACGGCGTGTTACTAGCAGGTTTGCCGTCCAGCTTCAGATGCCCTAAGAGAGCCTATCGGATTAAACACGGCGGCCTATTAGCATTTTCTCTCTCTAACTTCTGCTGCCTTTAAAAAGCCTAGCCGACCAAACACGGCGTCTATGAGCACCTTCCCTCTCTAACTTCGGCTGCCTTCAAAGAGCCTAGCCGACCAAACACGGCGTGCTATGAGCACCTTCGCTCTCTAACTTCGGCTGCCTTCAGATAGCCAAGTGGACTAAATACAGCGAGCCCCAATAAAGCTCCTTCGCTCTCTGTCACCTTCACTTACTTGGTAATTTCAAGACCAGTGCCGACAATATGGCTAAGGCAACTGAACACATAACCAACGTAGGCATCAAGCTGCCTGCATTCTGGTCTTCCAAAGCTTCACTGTGGTTCATCCAGGATGAAGCAGAATTTAATATAGCGAAAATTTCATTCATCAGGACAAAGTTTGACTACATCCTTAATTTTCTATTATCGTCGATTATCACTGAGGTCAGGGTAGTCATTGTTTTTTCGGCCTCCAGTTCGCAACCTTATGAGGGACTTGATTCCCATCCCCATCTCAAGAACGGTGGCATTGGAAGCCGAGCGCCAGAGAGAACTCGTCTCGCAAGAAGAGCTGGGTGATCGGAAGCATTCACAGTTGCTCAATCATATGCAGTACCTTCTTGGTGCACAAGCGGCTACTTTTGACAAGCTCCTATTCTACCAACTCTTCTAACAGAAGCTTGCCCATTCCAAGCAAAGTATCCTTGCCACGATGAATTCCATGACAAGCGTGCAAAACTGGCCGACACTGCTGATCGAATTGTCGAAGCTTCAACCTAGCAACTGGTTTCAGGCCCCAGCGATTCGGATGAGGGAATCACACTTTTGGAGGCACAAATTGAGCAGCTAACGAGCCTCGTCAAGAGTAGACTGAAAAGGCCTTGGTCTTGATCCCGGTCGAAATCAAGTTTAAAGTAACGATCAAGCTCTTCCTTTTGTTTTTACCATGCGCATTTCGGCGAAAACGCTCGCAAGTGCTTTTCTCCCTGTCAACATAAATTTGGAAAACTAGGCTGCCACTCGCTACTAGTGCCACCTGTCGGCACTCTAGATCCAAGCTGCTTCGGATCACAGACCCTCGACGAAATTAACTTTACTCACCAATACTGGAGCTAAAGTCAACCTACTTCCTTCGGCATGCAGAAGACCCTTACCCAGTACCTTTTTGCAGCCCAAGGTACCAGGATCCCCGTTTACGGAACACAAGTGAAGACACTTTCTCCTGCCCTCCGTCAAAACTTTAAGTGAGTCTTCCTCGCAGCAGCGTTCCACAGCCCCATCTTAGGCGTTGATTTTCTCCGGCACTTTTAGCGTTCTGTCGCCCTTATCAAGAACTCCCTCATGGATCAGGACAACTCAATTTTTTCTCGTTCTTGTACGCCGTCGTGCCCTTGACATTGTTCAAGAGCTTCTTAGAAAAATTGCCTGCAGTCTTTATTCCGGTGAACCCCCTAACTGAGGTCAAGCATAGCGTGAATCATCACATCCCCACCACCGGACCTCCAGTGTAAGCCAAACTCCGACGAATTAAAAAAACGGGTAAATAAAGGGAAGGAGAAATTCCAGTAACTGTTGGATCTCGGAATCTTCATAACTTCTAAGAGCAATTGGTCCTCAGCAGTTCATATGGTACCAAAGAGGAGCTGGAGACTGGCCACCGTGCGGGGACTTTCGTGCCCTTAATGCCATTAACATTCCCGACCGTTAACCGGTTTCTCACATACAGTAATTTACGGCCTGTCGAGCCAGCCGACCTTTGCAAAACTGCCATAATTACGCCATTCGGCCTGCTCAAGTGTCTGTACATGCCATTCGGCCTCCGCAATGCTGCTCAAATCTTCCAACTCTTAATTGACCAAGTAACTCGTGGATTACCTTTCTGTTTTGCGTATATGGATGACCTACTTATCGGCAGCTCTTCGGCCGACAAACCCCAGCTGCATGTTTGAGCTCTGCTTTCTTGTCTTGAAAAATATGGCCTTCACATTTGTCTAAACAAATGATGGTTTTGTGTCCTGGAACTTGACTTCATTGGCCCGATATTATTGCAAAAGGCGTTAGTGCTACTGAAAAAAAGTCAGAAGCCACTACTGCTTTTCCCGACATCCCTGGCTCTCATTCAAGCTCCATCCGTCGTTGGTATATTCAACTTTTACCACAGGTCTATCAAGGACTTTGCAGCTATTGTAAAGCCCCTCAACGAACTCCTGCGACCAGAGAAGAAAGACGACAAAACCTCCGTCAAGGTGAATGATTTGGCAACTACCGTCTACTAGAAAGCAAAGCTAGCTTTGAAGGAAGCCGTCCGTCTTTACTATCGTGTTCTAAATGCTGAAACATGCATAATGACACATACATCAGATTTGGCTGTCGGCGCATTCATGTAGCAGAGAGATGACAACGATCGGATCCATACGATTTCCTCCCGAAGTAACTTCAACATGCTGAGACTTTGTACAGTGCCTTTGGCAAATAACTTCTCACATTTTATCTCATCATCCGCCATTTTAGTAGCTTCATCAAAGGAAGGAAATTTCACATCCTAACGGATCATAAGCCTTTGACATTTATGTTCCGCTTGAATTCCACCTCGCATCCTCCCCGTGCTCTTCACAAAATGGAATTCATATCTAAGTTTACTTCCGACATTCGCCATATCGACGGCCCCGAAAACGTAGCAGCCGATTTCCTTTCCAGAATGCTAGATGCCTCTCTTGACCACCCTCGAATTGATCGGAAACTTCTTCAGAAATAAAAAGCCAGTGAGGCAGAACAGAGTTCACTCATTAAGGAACCGTCTCAGAATCCCCTTTCTATTAAACTTGTGATATTCCCGAGTTCAGTATTTCCCTTGGTGTGATGTTTTGACCGACAGTATCCGAAATATGTGCCTCCCGCTCTCCGTCAGAATGTTTTTGCTAATATTCAAGGCCCCTCCCATCCAGGCAAACGCTCAAATTTCCAAATGGTCTCTCAGTCTTATATTTGGCCGTTGATGAACAAGACCATTCCTCAGTGGACTCGCTATTGTCCTGGATGTCAGAGTGTAAGGTTTTACGACACGTTTATTTGGCACCGGGCAAATTTTTGGCCCCTGATGCTCAATTTGACCATGTCCACCTAGACATCGTCGAAACATTGTGCTCTTCTGAAAACTACAGTTACATCCTAACCTGTGTTAACTGCTTTACTATGTGGCCTGAGGCCTTTCCCACGGCGAAGATCTCTGACACTAAGGTCGATCACAATTATTTCAACGAATGGATTTCCCGCTTCGTAATCACGTCAACCATTACGACGGACAGAAGTCGTCAGTTTGAAGACAGTTTATTCTGTCAGTTAGCCAGCAGCTTTGGCTCCACTCGTATTCGGCCAACGTCGTACAATCCTCAGGCGAATGACTTAGTTTAGCGCCTCCATCGAAACCTGAAGACCGCTTTTATGTGTCACGAGGATGCCCCTCACTAGATGGCAAAGTTGCCTCTCGTCATGCTAAGCCGTCATTTGAAGTTATTGTAACGGCATATAAAAATATTACCCGTAAAAATGTAAATTTTTACAGTTTACCCTCTAAATACAATTTTCTGTAACTTAACAGTTTTGCCGTAACTATTTAGTTACCCCTACAAAGGGTTTTTAGAGTAGACATAAATAAACAACTCAGAGGAGGAAAATACAACCAAATAATGCAGCACTTTGATCATGTCATTATTAATGTGAGATTTTGAATGGTGATTTTTTAGCTGAGTCAAACAAAAATTTATAAATTGATACATTTCTGATAAAGGAAAATAACCACAAAAGATATAAGTCTAACTTTCGTGGGAGTAGTTTCATTTTAGACTACACTCTATGGAACAAATTCAGAATGAAATATACATATAACGCTAATCAGATAACAGAGCGCAATATAATATATCATATTGATTTTATTGCACTGCCTATGACTACTCTTTCGAATGTCTGGGGAATATACTAGTCATATAAGCTAAATAGATTTGATGCCTTAATGAAAGATTTAAAAGGGTTGTGGTGAGTTATGCCTCGGAGTTCTGTAGGTGGTTCTAAGTATTAGTAGAAAGGCATTAGGATAACTATGTATATTATGAATCACCAGTACGATGGGTTTTATTTCTCGTAATACAGTAAAAGTTTTTTAAAGTAAATAAAATCGTGAGGAACTTTAATCAAAAAGCGATTTTGAATAAAATGGGCGTATGCAAGCATTTATTTATTTTATTTTTCACCCCTAAATAAATGAAAAACATTATTTCTTCCGTATGCCATTTTAAATTGGTGCTAGTATGCTAAATTAGTTTTAGCTGGTAGGCTTCCCTTGCTCCCAAATGGAGTACTAATATTTGTATGAGATTTTTGCTGTTTTCCCCTAACCCACTGAAAAATCTCAGTTTTCTTCGTTATGTCATTCCTAGTAGATCGAATATATTCTGCCCACCTACAAGCCTATCTGAGGTCAAGATTTATTTTAATACAAATACGATTTTGTAATTTTCAATCACATAAACTTTTTTTTGCTAAAAATGATGCTCACCGATGTTATTTTTAACTTCCGGAATATATTGTTTTTTTGCTAAATTTGAATCTTTCTACGTCATTTTTGGCCTCGTTCCTTCCACTTTGGGCCTGCTCTTTCAACTAGACCTGGCTCTTTTAGATCTAGAAGCGATCTGCACATGCGTCTGCTGGTGATATTCAACCAATATCAGTTTATTCATATATATGCAGGCCATCTGCGCATGTGTCTTTTGCCGACTATAGAATTGCATTTCGTTTTAGATTCCCGTATTTTTAGAACGTTTCGTGGCTCTCTCTTTTTTTTCTTTAGTTTATATTATATAATGGCACCCGGTGGCTGTGCAAGCTCGAGATTAGAGGAGCCAAAAGGGCGCTAAAAACAGTGCAAATTTTCCGTTAGTGCGTTTAATGGTACGTTGATTTCTAATGTCGGCATTCGAACAAGTGCTTGCCTTATATTTATAAACTGTTTTGTGCGCAAAGCTTTGATTCAGACTAGAGTTCTAACAACATTTAGCAATCGAATTTTGCATTCAAATCTGATGCTACCATAAGATTTGAATTAGGAATATTACGAGTTTTTCTTCAAAGTTGTGAGGTGTTTGGAGGTATGGGGGTATGAAGCCTCCATTTCGAAGGTACCTAAAAAGAGTTTAATTTTTGGCGGAAATAGCCTAGAGTAGGTAGTGCTATCGTATTCTTAAATTACCAGGTTGCCTGGTCCGGTTCTGTATCTTTTAAATGAATTGGATAATGTGTTTTTCTTATGGAGTTTGTGTAGTTTTCCGATCTGAAACTCGTTTTCGCTGGAAAAACATACTTTTCCTATCATGGACCTTCCTTCGATTATGGCCAGAGTATGCATTTCCGGAAAAAAACGAATATTAGATATGAAAAGTACATATAAAACTGCATAGGAAACACACATATCTAAATTACTTTCCATATTTCTGTTAACACGAATCTTTAAACCTATCTGAATAGTATTTTTTGTACTTTTAAGGATCGCAAAGCACTAGTTTTTAAATTATTAGGACCTAAAAATAGAATTTTCCAATACATAAATCGATTATTTACCGCTGCTATAATGTCATAAGTCTCATGAAAAAGGGTTTCATTGCACATATTCAAGAAATAGATATTATAAGATGATGATGCAAATTTAAGTACGATATAGAAGGCTAGGGGCATTAGGTTATTTAAGCACATTTAATAAATGTTTTTACAAATGATTCCGACCGGTTACATTTTTTTTCTTCGAATCTACAAATTTAACTAGAATCTCCATATTCTTTTCGTTAAATCCAATTCACCTTTCCCCCCATACCTTTCACAAACATGTCTTCATGGCTTACGACGTGCTTTTGACAAAATCAATTATAGCTTTGAAACGACCTTAATATTCACGAGAGAACGTAAGAACAATTATTTCACAACCATCGGAGAGAGAATGCATTTTAGACTATAGGCTATTCGGTGCCATTTAACAAGACTTGGCTTCTGGTTTTGTTTCTTTGCGGCGGGGAAATAGAAAATAAATATTTAACAAAAACATTACCTACTCCGTCTAAAAAATAGCATAAACTAAAAAAATAAAAATAAATAACCTAACTAAACTCCCATGTAACCCATAATTTTGTTAGTTTAAAATAAAATATCAATGACAGAGAATTTTTTTTCAATTTTACATGATAAATTCATGTCAAGATCGTTTATATATGTTTTTAATAAATAGCCAGCGAACACAAACCTATGGAAGGCCGCTACTGACAGCTGCTTATGATGAGCTATTTCCATTAACACCTCGGGTTTTCATTCAGTTTTCAATCCTTTTTTATGCTCCAACTATTCTGTTCAGATTTATCTTCATTAAGAATCCTCTATTTGTAACTGTTTCAAAAGACCCCCCTTGAAATTGAGATAAACTATATTTTCTGCTTATTTTGCTCAAATGATGAGATCATTTCCTAAAAAAAATTCAGGCAAATTACTAAAGTGACCATCCACGTCGAGCGCCGGTGTATTTATTTCATTACTTATTTACCTCAAGATACTCCCGATTCTATCTCTAACTATGAAAGTCTATGATTTAACCATGACCGAAATTATGGAAATGGTCCGAAAAATTTCATATTCCGTCTTTATGACTTTATTCAAAATTGATGTTATATTTGCCTCATTGAACTCTTTAGTAACTATTTCCCGGATTAGATAGATTTCATTGAGACGGGGGTGCTTTTTTAATTTAAATATAAAAAACAACATTTAGGTTATTTTAATATTTGAAAGTGGATCTTCGTCAAAATATATTATATCTTGAATTGTATGTTTTAAAACAATTTCGTATCTTCCTTCGTAAAAACGGATCAAATGTTAATTTTTGTCTTAAAACTGCAATGTGTATAACTAACAAGGATAATTGCAATCTTTAGAGAATAAATCAAGGAATTAAATTAGGCCAAAAAAAGGGATGGAGGGATGAGAAATGCGAGAATGTCTATTGTTGATAAGGAAAACCTCTTCTCACCCTCGTATCCTTTAAATAGATATATTTCCATGGCGACCTTCGGCATAAGGTTACCTTTTGATCTATATTCCAACCTTCGTAACAGGTCCCGTGAAGAGGATAATCATAATTATCTTCGTATCTTTTACTAGAGCTTCCCCTCCCATAATAGCATAATTAAAAATTTGCGCGTGTCAATTTGTGAAAGCACACTATATATTTGCGTATTTTTCAAAATAGATATTTATAAAAAGGCGCCTTCTTCGTTTGAGTAGCAGTTGTTATTCTGAAACTCATATTTTCACACATTATTAGCGCATAATAATTCTCCTTCTTACTTTTAGCTATTGATACGACTTACATTATTTAAATGATTCTACCATTTTGAGTATGCTAACCTGTGCTGTTGTTTCTTTGCGTTGCGAACAAAAACGCAAAAAAATCATATAAAAATTGCATTAATCCATTTAGGATGAAGAGGGGCATAGAGCCCCGTTTAAATTTTGTTAATATCATTGCGCGAGTTCAGAATGGTATACGGAAGATAGTGTTCTTTATTTTTTTTTGGGGGGGGGGAAATGCTGAATAATTTAAAACAATCAATCACTGGTTATTAAAACGAATGCAAATAAAAACTATACATACCTCCCCCACCCAACAATTGTGCAATATTAGAAGAGTTACCAGTTTAAAGTTTCACTCATAGAAAACGATATTTTCTGACTAACTAATTAAAACTGTTAAAAACACGAATTCTTTTCAAAGAAATGATTTCAAATATTTTTAGATTGAACAATACAAATACAAATTTAACATATGAGTAAAAAAATATTTTTTAAAATATTTTATCATTGCAAACTTTAGTTGAAATCATTGCTAGTAGTAACTGAAAGTAAGTTATATTATTGATGAAGATATAGATATAATATGTGTAATAAAATCATGGGTTAATGAAAATAAATTTAATGACAACGTGAGTGAATTTGAACTACAGGGTTATGATATGTACATTAGTCAAAGGAGAGGTAGGACTGGCGGTGGTTTGATTATTTATAACAGAAATAGCACTTCTTTAAATCTAAATAATTCTATAAATCAAGAAGAAGTTGAGACACTGTGGATAGATATTAGGGTCAGTAAAAATAGGTAGCCTTTTACAGGCCACCCGGACAGACTGACTGTATTGATGAGCTAATGATTAGGGAAATAAGGAAAGGATGTGAAGTAGATACAGTTATTCTTGGCGACTTTAATTTAAAATTTGTGGACTGGGAAAATATGATAAGAAGGGATAGAGCAAGTTGTAAGTTTATAGAATGCATTGAGGATAATTTTTTGACTCAATTTGTTTTACTAGTAAACCAACAAGGGGTGCCAATATTTTAGATCTCTTTTTTTTCAAATGATGATCACTTGGTTCAGGAATTGACTGTCGGGGAAGGATTGGGAAATAGTGATCATCAGATGGTTCGTTTAAACTTGGGAATAGTGAAAGGTAGCACATCAACAAACTCGACAAAAACTCCACATTTTTATAGGGGAAATTACGATAAATTACGAAACTTGCTAAATTAGATTAGGTGGGATATAGAATTCAGGGGGAAGAATACTTATGAGATGTGGGAAACTTTTAAGACCATATTAAACATAGTCCAGGAGCAGTGTATTTCGATGAAGGCTATTGGGAAGAAATGTAGGAAGCCGTTGTGGTGGAATCACAAGATACTCGTAGCTAGGAAAATTTATGAGAAGAAAAGGGTATACCAGAGATTACAGAGAGAAAGTACTTTTGACAATTTAAATCATTATAGGTTGACTAGAAATGAGCAAAATAATATTATTAAGAAAAGAAAAAGGGCGGCAGAAATTAATTTAGCTCAAAATAATAATAAAGATCCAAGAAAATTCTTTAGCTATTATAAAATTAATAACAAATTTAACAGTGATAAAATAGAGCCTATTAGATACTCGTATGGAGGGGTTTTGAAAGAATCTGATGAGGAAATAGTATAGGTTCTTAATGATCATTTTTCTTCAGTATTTACACAAGAGAATAAATATAGATTAATTGATGATAATTATAGGTCAAGGAAAGTAGTGTTGAATACCGTTAATGTGAACAGGGAAAAAATTAAAGGACATATATTGAAGTTAAATACTAGTAAGTTACCTGGCTCAGAGAACATTCATTCTTGGTTACTCAAAGAAGGTGTAGAGAGTATTGCAGTAGCTCTTGAGAAGATATATACTAGATCACTAGAGTTTGGAGAAATTCCCAATGATTGGAAATTAGCGAATGTACTGCCAATTTTTAAAAAGAGAAGTAAAGAGGATCCGAATAACTTTAGGCCGGTAAGTTTAACTTCTATCGTTTGTGAAATCCTTGAGAAGATAGTTAAGAAGGGGATTTCTGACCATCTAGAGTATGCCAGGTTAATAAATGATGCTCAGCATGGGTTTAGAAGAGGTAAATCGTGTTTAACAAATTTATTGGAGTTTATAGATTATGTTACTAAACAATTAGATAAGGGAGAAAATGTCGATGTAATTTACTTACATTTTAGCAAAGCTTTTGATAAGGTTCCACATAGGAGACTAGTTCACAAATTAAAAATGCATTGAATATGTGGCAAGGTTTTGAATTGGATAACTGAATGGCTGAAAGACAGGAAACAGAGGGTTGTGCTGAATGCAGTGAGGTCACAATGAAGGGACGTTATCAGTGGCGTACCTCAGGGATCCGTTCTAGGTCCTTTATTATTCATAGTTTATATAAATGATCTTGGGGAGGCTGTAAATAGGAAAGTGTCAATTTCTGTTGATGACACTAAATTAGCAGCTCTAGTCAAAGAAGTTGAGCGTAGCTTTCGAAGGCAGAGTGACTTAAATAATTTATTAGTTTGGGCTCAAATGGCAAATGGCTTTTAACCTTAAAAAATGCAAAGTTCTTAACATGGGAAGGAATAATAGGGAATTTAGCTATGAAATGGATGGGCATTGACTGAATTCAGTTAAGGATGAGAAGGGCTTAGGCTTAGTAGTAGATAGGTCACGGAAGTTTTCAAAGCAGTCTATTGAGGCAAAAAAATACAGCAAATAGGGTCCTAGGGTACATTAACAGGAATGTTAGCTACAAGAATAAAGAGGTTATCCTTAAACTCTATAATTCGTATGTTAGACCACATTTAAAATACTGTATACAAGTATGCTCACCAGATTTTAGACATGACATCAACATGCTAGAGTAGTACAAAGGAGGGCAACAAAAATAATACCTTCTCTGAAGCAGTTTGAATATGAAGATAGACCTGAGAGTATTAAATATGTTCTCATTTGAGAAAAGATGTGTGAGGGAAGATATGATTGAGCTTTTTAAAATCTGTTCTAGGATGGATAAGTTGGATTTTAGCAAGTTATTTGAGTTGGAAGGAGTAATAGGACTAGGGGTCACCACTTAAATATTAAAAAAACAGAGGTGCAAGCTGGATGTTAGAAAATATTTTTTCACCAAAAGAGTGGTAGATTACTGGAATAGTTTGTCATCTGACACGGAAAACAGTCCAAACTTGAATGTATTCAAAAGCAGATTAGATGATTTTATGGGGAGGGAGGTTTAACTTTGGTGGGGATGCAGTTTTTTATTATTGTATATTACGATTAATTTGGATTTTGACGAGTCTTGATGATGATGCTTTTTGTTTTTGACACATTCCTGTGTATGGTTTGAGTTGTATATTGTAGATGCATGATCGGACACAATCTTATGGATTGTTTAAATTATATATTGTAGAAGCATGATCTGACACAATCCTATGAATGCTTTTTGTGGATTGGTTTTGACAGATGCGGATGACCTTTGATAGGCCCTTGTGGCTTTTGTCATCGGTGAAATTATGTTATACCTACATATTCCACTCTTCGAAAATTTCTTTATGTTAATCCATTGCAATACACATAAATGACTGGATGCATTTGATAAAAGTAGAAACAAAAAGGTAAATATTTTAAATTCAGTGAAATATATCAGCATAGTGGATACAATGTTAGACTTCTAGCGTCTAGGCACGTGTTAGATCCATCGTCATCACTAGTTAAGCCCCAATGACTTATACGCTTCTACCTACTCTTTCAAGGGTAAGTAGCTCCTCTTGCATCATCACGCACATAACAAACATTACCCTTCCCGTCTCCACAGTACAACGTAAAAGCTGTGCGCCTCCATGCGAGACGGATGTGCCCTTTCAAGCTACATCCTTCCTCCTATTTCCGTCTTCAGCAAGACCTTCCTTTCCTGCTATTTCCCATATTATCATTATCGCATCCTATTCTTTGGCTTGAGTATAGAAGCGATTGTTTTTGGTCTTGTCTTTTATTATTTTTAATGAATAAAACCTCGGGTTGTTGTTGGAGACCGCCCTCCATCTTTGTTCTTTGTTTACGTTCGTTAGCTGACGGTAGCCTAGTGGGCTAGAATTTTTTCATAAATTATTTTTATTACTCATTTTAATAGGTTATAACTTCTAATAGCCAAATCACTTTTTAACCATTCATATCCAATAAATATTCATATCTTTTATTTAATACTGTTTTTAATCTACGACTACTTATCAACCTGGGCGACCTGTCAGCCTAGGTATAGGTCTTAAGTTATAATTACTTATTTGACCAAGAGGCTAAAATCTCATTTTGTAAATGGATGGGAGTGAAATATCCATTCACGTTGGCCTTATATACAAATACATACAGACACACTAATCACAAAACAACATTCACAATGATACAAACCATGTTTTATATTTTTTACTTTATATGCCTAAGTCAAATCCACAACACAAACATGAGTAAAAACCATGGATGCATATTCATACAAATATCACATTCACTACTACCAAACATGTACATATACAGAAACACATACACACATCTACTGGGCTTTCAGGTCGCTAACCCCTGCATGCAGTGGCCTAAATGTAACTTCATATCCAATAGGCTAGAATGCTGTAGAGGCCTAATTGTGCTTATCATGCTGTGTGGTGACACAGGGACTTTGTTCAACCCCGGTCCGCGTGCCCCCAAGTATCCGTGCTGGCTCTGCAATCGTGCGGTCAGGTGGGGTCAACGGGCCATCCAGTGCTATCGCTGTTATGGGGCTTCCATATACGATGGCTGGTATCATGTCAGCTGTGTTAGAGGCATCACAGTGGCGTACGATGGATTAGTTGAACAAAGCCTATCATGGATATGCTAGGATTATGGAGCTCACAACTATAGCTCCTCCTTCTTTATTCCCCCATTCATAATAACAATATATTCAGTTAGTTTGATCTTGACCTATCCCCCCTACCACCACAACCCCTCAACTAAACCTCCCCATCATTATATAAAAGGACAGCCAGGCAAGACATTTTAGACAATTCCTCCTCTACCCATAACCGACAAGAAGACAGGACAGCCTCGGACCGTTTGAAAGCACTCAGTGTCCCCCCGCACCCAACCCACTCCACATCCATTTATGCTTATATTAATACATTACAGACATTATCAATATCACTTTCGCGGTATAGCTCTATATATCTTACATACATCTATTATATTTGATTTAGAGTGCGCGGGGGGTTCATTTTTAAATGGTTTGGGTAGGCCAAGGTCCGGTTACAAGGTCAGATACTCGTAAGGGAGGGCTAGTCCAAAAGATGCTATTTTAAAACTTAGTATTGGCTGAGAGTTCCAAATCTCACTTAGTTACAGGCTATTCTTATACGGCTATGATGAGCTCGAGGGTCAGAAAGCAAAAGAGTACGCAAAAATAGACTTTAATAAATATTAATAATTAAAGTTAATATGATAAAATAATACACAGTTAATTAAGACACATAGTTACATAAATGATAATGGGAAACGGTAGACGGCAATTATAAATTTGGGGAAGCTAAAATATTCGTTACGATACCTTGTACACAAATGGAGGAGTTGGGGAAGACGTTAGTCATTTCCGGCGACGCGGTGAGATGATGGTTGGATCACTCCGACGGGGTCCAAGGTCAACTTGTTTGTAGCGAAATAGTCTTTGGAGGTGATGAGGGGTGGGGGGAGCAGCAGAGTCTTCGAGAAGGGAGGTTGGGAATTTTTCCGGTGTAAATTCCTTTGAAGAAAACGGAGGGTGAGTTTCACCGAGACATCAACGGTTTGTTTGGTCGCAGATGCGTAATCAAGGTGGTATTACGCTAAGATTAATCTTCACTTAAGCCTTTTGGGTTAAGACTTGGTTCTTGCTTGGAGATGGCGTCAATGAGCGGAGTCGGACTGGTATTCTTACGGGGAGAAGAGTTCTTAACTAACTCTAGAGGGTGGATATTTGTTTTAGCCAAAAATGGATGCTTGGTTTTGTCCCACAACGTTTTCTTGTCTTTGGCGTATGACAAACCCGAATCGAGGAGGAGTAAGAAGGTCTGCACTCTTGAGTGTCTCTCGCACCAATCTGCTCATTCCACGTTATGCGGGTAGATATGGACACCAGAAGTGAGGGAGATTACCCCATAGAAGAGGGAGAGGGACTATCTCACATCGTTTGAGTCATAGCAACGCGGCCCGGATGGCGATTGTCTCAACCGCTCCCAGCGTGGCTGAAAGGGGGGGGGGAAGGGGCGACTTCTCGTCTTATTCAAATACTTGCCTTGATAAGGGCTACATTCGATGAACCCGCTCCTATACTTTCTCATGCTTTTGAGCTTCAAAAATTGTTTGTAAGCTACACGAGGCCCATCACGTGGAGGCAATGCTTAAAAGCGACGTTATTTCTACCCTCACATGCTTGTTCCCTCAAAATCACCATTTACGAAATCATATCATACCTCATCTACCACCCATCCAACAGTACCCATAATGACTCGCTTGCCATAAAAGAGTCATCCAACCTTCGCCTAATCACCACCAACTTCCGTAGCATTAGTAACAAAAGAGCCGCATTTCATAATAACCTTGAGACCTATGACCCGGACATTGCTATAGGAACAGAGACTCGGCTCACACCAGTCAGTCTGGACTGTGAAGTCTTCCCAACAGACAGCTCCTATAATATGACATTATGCAGGAAAGACCGACAGAACAATAACAACGAGGGAGCCCCAATAGCAACGAAGCCGGGACTAGTTGTGACCCCAGCCGATCAAATTAACGTAAATTCAGATTTGGTTTGGACAAAAATACAAATACAGGGCTGCAAGTCCCTTTGTGAAGGTGTTTTATATCGTCCCCCTAGTTCGAATATAGAATACCTGCAGACCCTAGACGAATCTCTTTCCAAAATATACCCCTCCAAAAACATATGGTTGGCTGGTGACCTTAACCATCCAGATATCAACTGGACAGCGCAAGCCATATTGGACAACATCATTTATGAAAGCTACATGATACTACCAGATTCTGATAGGAAAACTTTAGAGGAAAACTTTATTGACATAATCAACACACACTCACTTAAACAGTACTCGAACCAACTCGCACACAAGTTAACGTTAGGAGAAAAAACCCAAACATTAGACATAGTATCATAGTGCCACATCCAACATACTAGACTTGTTCCTCACAAACAACATTTCATTACTTACACAAACATGAGTACTACCTGGTCTCAGTGACCATGAGATGGTACTTATTGACGCGAACACTAAGCCACAGATACAGAAACAAATACGCAGGAACACATATTTGTACAAAAGAGCTGACAAGAAGGCCAGTACCCATGACCTAGCTTACTTTAAAGACACTTTCCTCGACAGTGACCCTATGGCCAATTCCGTGGAAGCGAATTGGATCAGACTACGAGACTTCTTACATGTCACAATGGACAAGCAAATAAATACACAGAAACAAGAATAAAATCATACAAGAGGGCAAAACCGTTTATCAATACACAACACTAGGAACACTACATAAACATACAGAAAAAACTCCCAAAAGATATAAAACAAGCAGAAACTAACTACACAGCTACTTTCCTCATAGACAACAAACAAAACTTAAAGAAAATTTATGACTTCTTCAAAGCACGCAAATAAGACTCTTTAAGTATAACAACATTATTACCTAACAATTCCTTAGTTACATTCCCACAAGAAAAAGCTACTGTACTCAACACACAATTGCAAATCGTATTTACCAATGAACAAGCAGAGTTACTGGACATGCCACAATCACCATAAGCAGAAACTAACTACCCAGCCACTTTCCTCATAGACAACAAACAAAACTTAAAGAAAATTTATGACTTCTTTAAAGCACGCAAATAAGACTCTTCAAGTATAACAACATTATTATATAACAATTCCTTGGTTAGATTCCCACAAGAAAAAGCTACTGTACTCAACACACAATTACAAATCGTATTGACCAATGAACAAGCAGAGTTAGCCCACATGCCACAATCACCATACGCAGCCATACACCCAAGGAATTTAGAAACTCTTATGTGAGGTAAACATTTACGAAGTGACTGGACCTGACAATATACCCTGCAGGATACTTAAGGCTGGTGCTAGCGTACTGGCCCCTGTCCTGCAGGTTATATTTCCACAGACACGACTAACTGGTGAACTCCCCAATGACTGGCCCTTGGCAAATGTGACTCCTATTTTTATATCCGGTGACAGAACCCTCCCCGTGAATTATAGAATTATTTCGCTTACCTCAAACCCCTGCAAAATTCTTGAGCATATAATTCACAGACATATCATGGGCCATTTTGATAGGCTGTACATACTGAATGAAATCCAGCGCGTACTTTGGCCTAAACGGTCGTGCGAGCCTCAACTACTGGAGACGACTCATTTCATTTCCCAATCCCTAAACAACCCCCAAATTAGACAAATGAACATCATAGTTTTAGACTTTGTCAAATCCTTCGACAAAATCCCACACCAACGACTATAAGGAATATTAGATTTTTATGACAGACGAAGACCAACTTTTCATTGGATTAAGATGTTTTTGACTACTAAAGAGCAACATCTTGTGCTCGATGGTAGTCAATCCTCTTTTGTTTCTGTTACTTCTGGAGTACCTCAAGGTACCGTTTGAGACCCCTACTACTCCTTTCTTATATTAATGACCTTCCCTAATCGCTTACTCCTACCACTAGACTATTTTTTAAACGATAGTTTAGTTTATAGATCAATTGTGGATAGGAATGACTGCCTTCGGTTCCAAGACGATTTAACAGCACTTAAAGACAGGGAAGCCAAGTGGCAGTTGACTTATAGACCAGACGAATGTCATCACATCCGTTTCACCCGTACTAACAAACCCATTCTAATTAATTAACAACTCCATAATACCAATTAGAAACCGTATCATCCCACAAATATTTGGGCATCCACTTCTCAGCAGATATGAGATGGAACACGCACGTCAGCAGTATTGGGGCCAAGACACACAGGGCCTTGGGGTTCCTGCGCAGAAACCTCAGTGTGTGTAACGCATACATCAAAATTCTCGCATATAAGACACTCGTTCGGCCACACTTGAAATACTGTTATACCGTCTGGGATCCACACACTTAAAATAACATTAATAAATTTAGAGGCCATACAAAACAAAGCCACAAGATGGAACAGACGTGATTACAGGCACACTACATCAATCACTTTGCTCAAACAAGACATTCAACTGGACCCACTAGCAGACAACAGATGTTATACAAAATCACAAACAATTTAGTTGGTCTAGACAAGGACACATACTTACACCCTACAAATATACGTACCACCAGAGGCAGCCACAATCTAAAGTTTCACACATACCAAACAAGTACTGACATTTTCAGATGTTCATTCTTCCCCCGCAGCATCCAAGAGTGGAGTCATCTCCTATCTTATATAGTTAATAGCCCCACTCTTGACACATTTAGGAATAGGATCACAAATCCTTATACTACTCCTGACCTACGTCCTGCTTCCCTAGTCCTAATCCTTTATCTTTTCCCCACACAACCCGCGCATAATATGCCGCCCGTGAGCGGCCCTCTGCGGGTCCCCCTTATGAATATCAAGATCAAGATCAACATACCCACTTTCCCCTTTAATTCCGAACCATGACGATGGAGTACTGGTATCCAATATGCTGGGTAAAATATGCAAAGAGTCCATGAAGTGTTTTATGATCACTGTTAGTGTTAAAAACACCAATACTCGATATCTCCCACTCTGGGAACCAGGACCTTGTCCCTGGTGCTCTCTTGTTTTCTAGAGAATTTCAGTCTGATCTTTATGTATATTTCATTAACAGCTCATAAATTATATATTTGTTTATAGTCGCCTGGTTTGTTTGCATTAGTCACTCGTTTAAAATCGCATTCTGCCGAGGGTTTGCTGGCTTGGGACCAAAAGCATTACTAAGTCTTTTCGTTTGAGGTAGGTATTTGAGGGAAGGGAGACGAGGAAAAGTGTCCAGCGTTAAATTAAATCCTAGTTAGTTCAAATATTGCTTCTAGTATGTATCTCAAATTATGCTGTTGTTTTTCGACTTCGAGTATACTGGCGGCTACACCTTCAGGTGGTAGTTTGTACTAATAATTAGTTGTTCCTCCAACAGCGATCGGCAATGAAACCCTATCGGTCGTCTGGAGGACGTTCCAGTCTCGTAAAATACGCCGTCTAAATTAGTAAAAGAGATCAAAGGAGGGTCAAAGAGGGTGTGAGGAGCCAAACAATATTACAAGAGTAGGAATTTCTTCCTAGTAAGTCCGCTAATGATTGAAGAACGGCTTAATTGCTTTAGAAGGAATTGAACCAAAGTTAGACCATTATGGTTCCATGATGGAAGAGTGGAGCCTTGGAGATGGGCTAACGCACCAAATGGTACTCCTCTAGTAATGGGTAACGCTTAATATTTCAAATTTATGAAAAGTTTGCATGATTCAACTCATCCATCGGGATTAGTTTAGTATTATTTTAAACCCCAATCAGTAATCAACCCACAGTGAAAGACAATTGTCATAAATTATTGCAGTAAAGTGGATATTTTCAAAACAAGGATCATTATAACCGTTGCTGTGGCTAATCTATGAAGAAATCTGTGACCAAACTCTTCAGCAAGTTTAACATTTCCTGGTAACACTGTTGAAGAGGCCATGCAAAGAAAGAGAAGATAAAGGGAATCATTGTTTCTTCGGGAAAATGTATTTTTCCTAATTGCGAAAAAAATCCCAGCTGGGGTGAGGATCGAACCAAGCAGACTGAGGCAGTGAGCCACCACTTTAATCTCAATGAGAGCAACATTTGAGCCCCGTCAGCTACGCTGAGAATAAAACTCTCTCAAATACAGAAGCTTTTAAGGCTTGCTTCACTAGGTCAGGTAGAAGGACTGAAAAAGAATTAAAAAGGACAAAATATAAATATGGTTAAACGTTCGGTGACTATACAAGGTAGATATCTCTCATGAACGCAAGGGAATCATGAGGATCGAACCAAGTAAACTGAGTTCCAATGCTCAGCTGTGAGATTTTTCCTGATGGAAGTTCATATCCTGAGTGTAACATTTGAACCGCTCAGCTACGTGGCAGAATAAAAATTACCTAGAATAAACAAGCTTTTAAGGCATGATTCTCTAGTCAGACCGGGAGGACTGAAAGAGAAAGAGAGAGATTAATTAGGAATTCAAAGGTTAAACGAGAAATAGTTAAATACGTAACAAATTTACAATGTATATCTCTTATGATGCGAATAGAATGATGGAAATAAATAAATTAAACCGCTAACCAAGAAACAACGATGAAGAGAGTAATTTTTTCTTCGGAAACATGCAAATTTTCCAATTGCAATAAAATCCGTGCACATGAGTCGATTGAATCTAGCACATTAATGAGCAGCTCGGCACAGTATTATGCTATTTTCTTTTTAGACTGCATTTGTTATACTCAACAGAAATGGTTTTGCGTCATTGTTTCCGCTATGTGCATTGATGAAATCCTTTTTCTATTACTCCATCCATCCAGCATCATTGTGACGGTTACGTTGTCCTCGCTCAAATCTACTATCATACTCACATTGACATCTTTATAAACTGCATTCCAATGCTCAGTTGAGAGATTTTCCTAATGCAAGTTCATATCCTGGGTGTAACATTTGAACTAGCTCTTTATATTCATCATTATCATTGACACTAAATTGTAGATGGCACAAAATATAAATTGTGTCAAATGCATATAAATTTGTCCGTGTAATCTTCAATAGTTTGAATAACATAAATGCTCATTAATTTCTGCCTTTTTACCATCGTGAAAGTTCAAGTTGTCTTTTGACATTTGGAGTGCTGAGGCATGGGATGGAGTTCCAATGCTTACATCAACAAGGTGATTTTTTTGCTCGTTTATGGATTATGGGTCAAGGGATAGAAGTCCAATGCTGCGAAAGTACGCACGTTTAAGCATTATGTAGCATTGTTGGTGACAGAGTATGGAGTTCCAGTTCTGTGTAAATGCAATCAACTCAATGCTCATGATGCATCATGTATTAGTGCGATATCCATATCCGATAATCTCCTGCTTTCATCAAAGTGTTCAACCCATAGCACAATTTTTTTTAGCTCATGATGATTTGGATTATCTTCGTTATGGGAGCATTTTGTTTCCAATTTTATTCTAATTCGTTTAATTTTGTACTGATTAAAGTTTTATATAAATCACAAACAAATATAGATGAATCTCTTACAACTTCACTCACTGCTGCCACTCCTCACACTTTTATCCACAACTACCCAATCACATTTTTTCGATAATAGAATATACGAATGTATGAAAGAAATATCCTGCAAAATATTCCAAATATAATACAATTGTGGTACAACCTAACCCTTTTATCCACGCACAACATGAATTCTTTAGTCACATTTGTGAAAAACTGAGGTGTATGGAAAAAGAAGTGAGATTAAATTACTTAAAATCAACTAGACATCAAGACGCCAGTCCACAACACCCTGCGTCAACTACATGAGTTCACTTATTTTCAAATGTTGACAACGCTGTTTCTCAATAAATACCAGGATGAAAATAATAATGGTAGTTGGTAGGAACCTTAAGTCAGCACACCTCACTCTTGAACTGCCAAGTGCATAATGGCGAACGACCTTAGTCAGGCATTTTAGCGACTGTCACAGTATGCGTGACTGGAGTCCAGAGCAGTGATTGTTTTAGTCCTGATGGGGCAATGATCATTTTAAACCTATTGAACCTAAGATGCTATCTAAGATCTAAAATACAACACTAGATGCATGACACTCCTACTCCGAGAAGCTAGTAAGAAATAGTATGATGGTAAAAAACAGGGGGTAAGTGATGAAACGTCAGTATCAAATTTCACGATGGCTTGATAAAACATTCCAAGCTCAATCGTTTATTTAATTTTAAGGAAAAAAAATGCCTCCAAAACCCCCACTGTTTTTTGTGTGGGGGTTAAACTGTTTTTGTTAACACTGCTTTCAACCACGCCTCACCCATGATAGTCTAGTGGATTGCATTTTAGAGAGCTAAGAGGCCAGAATTTTGGAGTGATATGGCCAAAGAAGTTGTCTGACAGCCGAGACTACGTCTTCTTGCCTATAGGGCATGGTACAGCATCCTGCTGCCACACGTACCCCTTTTCAACGGATGCCTCCTCGATCCAGTTCAACACCAACTACTCCAAGCACTTGATTTAACCCTCTTGAAAGATACACAAAGGTAGAACGTGGCCCTGGCTATTGATCAACCCCAAACCATGATGTGGACCGGGAACCTTGTCTTCCTAACTCACGGAAAATCTTAGGGTGAACCAGAAAGCTAGCGGTCCTGGCAGAAATTCTACTCTTTTCAAAAGAACCAAAACATTTCATGCTTGAGGAGATGCTTCAGTTTGTTCACAATCTTCGCTGCACGCTCCTTTCGTTTTCCTTCATATTTTTCGACAACACCTGACCCCTTCTCATTTTGTTCGAGAAGTATCCGATGTCTTCATTCACTAACTATCTCATGAGAGACTTTGACACTCTTTATCCCTGGCTATCGACCTCAATGACTGGCATGGATCATTGTCGATGATGGCCTTTAATTCTGCGACAAATTCGTGGTTTCTTTTCGCATAAAATTGCTTAGAGTGAGGTCTCCGTTCTGCCGTACTCTCTCAATCACTGCGTGACTCATCCTGATCCTCTGCACCCTACTCAGATAGACACCCAAACACTCAGAGATTTACGCATTGAGGGCTCTTGGTGTGAATAGCAAGCAGAACAGCTTAAATTACCCCAATTTTTGTAGGATTGAACTCAGTCATGGTATTGTTTTATTCACAGACGATTCGAAACTGAGTCTTCTATCATAATACGAGGAGAGAACCGGTGCCAGACAAAAAGCATGCGGGTAGTTTCGAGTTGGCAACGACGACAAATTACCAACCGTACCCTGTACATTGGTAATATACTTATTTCCCTAAATAAATGAAGATGTTTCCTTACTAAACGTAAACATTCAAATATAGAAGGTGGCAAAGAGTAAACATTTTTATTATAAAATGATAATACAATAATAATGCAATAATAAAATAATACAAATTAAAATTCATCTATGACATGTCATTATCAGTCCATCTCATCAAACAACAAGTCAAAAACCTCTTAAAGGTAATCAAGGTCCAGGACTCATGTCCACACGTTGCTCTTGCCATTGAGAAAGTTTCACCACCTATTTTACTGTATGTAGTAACCCTATGGGCTCACTTTATGAATTAAATTCTAGCTTATCTTGCCTCTTTTTTCTAGCAATGTTTTCTGCTCATACCATTTTGAAACTTTTACTATATTTCTATTCATTGGTTAGATTCTGTTCTAATTATTGCTTTTATGGAATAGGAAGGTTATTCTTTACATACATTGCTATATGCTTCTTTAACTGTCCTTAGTTTGTATTAAGTGTTTTCATGTTATATTTTTATGATTTCCATTCCTTAAGTTAAATCTACGTATTCTGGTGGGTGATTAAAGTCACTTCAGGAGATGTAGCTAAGGTTTTCCATGACTCTCCATCCCAATGTTTTTTTTTCTACTGAATTCCTCATACATGCTTTAACGAGTCTTCATAAACTGTTTTATGAATATGTATGTTTTTACTTTCCCTAAGTTTGCTAATGATTTCTAAAGTTTCCCTGAGAAAAACCTTATTCATTTTTTCTTTATAAATTTTTTTTATTCAAACTAAAATCAATGACGAGCTTGCGAGAATTTGTTTAACATCACATACAATTCTTCGGGATTTGAGGAAAATAATTGTAAGTCGTAACGAACGAGAAACGCTCTTAAGTATCTCCAATAAAAGCTGATTCTGTTTTTTTTCTGTCCTAAGTCATGAAAATCTCGTTAGACAATGCTGTAAATGGTTTTGGGGAGATGGCGTCTCCTTGCCTCACTACTTTTTTCTTACAATTTTTAGCGAGAGGGTGCAGATTAAATGAAAATGGTGATTGGGGCATTATGTTATTTGCAGCTTTTATTCCTTGCTTTACTAATGATGATGTAAGCAGGGCACTTAGAAAAATTGCCTTATTCGTTTAATGAAATACATACAAAAAGAGTCCTTTCCTTAGCAACGGTTAGGTTTTTTAAATTCGGCTTTATTTAAAATGCTGTTTCATCACTAGTAATTCATCTAAGGAGGAACAACCAGCTTCACTTAATTTGAGAAATTTATGTCATCCTAATATTTTAGTTTATTTTCATGTAACAATCTTTCTAAATCTTTTATCATTCCAAAACTATTTTGATAAAAATGGTCTTACATTACTTAAATTTGTAAAATACTATGACCACGGTTTTATGTGATAATTCCGCAATCAAAACGAAATTATAGTTCAAAGTGATAAGACAAAAAGGTTATTAAAGAAATTAATTCTTTAGTGATTTTAGCCCCAAAATGGACATTCTTTTTGCTTTTCAAAATGAAGTAGAAGAAGATTAAATAAAATTATGGTACCTTAATTATATAGTTAGAATCACTTATATTTTGTGGAATAAGACACTATCGTTAATATAGTAATAGTTTTCTTTTCTTATTTTAGATTTTTCCTATTTTGATATATAAATAATTGCTAATAAATTGTTTATACAGAAATTTGATAGTTAAGGCTCGTTAAGAATAAACAAATATCTACTAAATGCCCCACATTGCGAACATTTTATGTTTACAATCCTTACTTCTGATAGGGACATATATCGTATTGGAACAGCAGCTTGCCACAGCAACAAGAACTACAGTAATAAGAAATCCCTCCCGCTTTTAAATATTTGTCAAAACAGCTAAATAAGGCCAATGTTCACTAAAGATTAGTGGTACCTTCTATCTATTTACCTTTTCACTTCTATTGTAATTTTGTAAACAATAAAGAGTGCTACATATAATGAGCAGATAGAGTTTTTAGAAATGATAAATCATGTTCACAGTCAGCTTACTTCTCAACCACACCATTTGAACTTTACTCTGGTATGAGAGTGAAGAATAATGCTGCCTTTAATAACTCCAGATCTAGTATCTTGAGAGTTTCTGGGTTTGATAATAAATGCCTGATCAAATCAGTTTTAATGTTAATTTAGCGATTCTCAGACACAAAATTTCTTATATTTCAAACATTGAAAAATGTTAATGATTCCGAGATGAATGTGATTCCGATTTTTCATTGCCTAGGAATTGAGTTGAATTATATTTTTAGCTCTGTTTTGATAACATGGTGGCCGAGTAATTTTAAATTTACTTTCTACTTACCATTATAAATATTTTCTTCGAGAGGAATAAGAAAGGGGATGACTACATTCATCGCCATATTAGAACGTATCTACGGAGGCGATCTGAAAAGAAGTAATAAAAATTTAGTGTTTTGCCAAAACCCATTGCCAATTCTCGTATATGTTCCCTATTAAATCGTTTGCCCATCACTGAGTTGTGAATATAATTATGCATTTAACATTTTATCTGATCATTTTATCTCTTTTTTCCTTATTCTTTTTTTAATTCTCTTTTTCATCCTATCTAATTCCTTATTGTTGACTTATCAATAAAAACTTTATTTCACTTAAATATTCTAAGGAGCTTTCTTCAAGCTTTATTACCGTATCTATAATTATACTTTTATTTCCTAATTACTGTTTGGTTACTTGACTGATATCAGGCTATTGTTGGGTCTTATATTGAGTCTTATAATTCTTCTCTTTTATTTTAACTTCATTGCGTTCTAGTTTTCTTTATTTTTCTTATTAATCAGTAACTCAGGAAGATATATTAGATAACTCTTAATTTCTCTGTTAAATTTAATATACGTGCCCTCTTAACAGACAGAATGGAATTCTGATTATGATCCTATTATATGTCAAGGTCAATAATATCGCATAAGCTCACGGTGGAATAAAATTCTCTAAAGGCTCCCTATTTCAAATTAAATAAAAAAATTATTATCTAGAATACTATTTCGTTTTTTTTTAAAGAAGAACTAAAAAAACAAGGTGAAAGGATATAGAGTACGTAAATTTTGAAACCTACTTATTTGCAAAACTCGAAAAGACCTGCATTAGAATGTAAATGGCTCCATTATGAAAAAAAGCAGACGCAACCGCCATGAGGCAGAATAGAAGTCAAGGGCCAAGGTATGAAGAGTAACAAATATTTTAAGAATCGCTTGAAAAAAAATAGGTTCTTAATTATAAGTATGCCCACAAAAATGTCACCATAAAAAAATACCAGACAATAAAAAGTACAAACCAAGGGGAAATCCTCTTACAAGGCTTGTTATTTACCCCATTATGAAATTTAAAAGCAAACAAATTAGAAGTAATACAAAACTACATTAGATATGGGAAAATAAAGTTAGGACAAGATCAGGGAAACCTAATTAAACAGTTTCTAACCATCTTAGTTACTGGGTATCGAAGATGCATTATACATTCTATTACTCTGACACTATTTTGGAAGATAAATATGGTAGTATGGCAGGAAATTAGTTAAATAAATTTTGACCTCAGGTTAGGTACCCGCTCTCTTCTATAGTCTTACCAGGCTTGTGATAAAAAAGGGAAACAATGCAATGAGGTTCTCACTGCCACGATCAAAAAGGTTAGACAACCCTCGAATCACAAAGGAAAGACCCCGACTTCAGAGCCCAAGTGTCCGAAGGTCACCCTCATTGGTGACTTGCAAACACGGAATCTGCAGCCACTGCAAGCGGCCCACCTTCGCACTAGCGTGAAGGTAAGCTGCCTGTCAGGACGGGGTAACCACAACATCAGAGTAGAGGCAGAGAAAGCTCAGATTTCTGAGAATTCAGTTGTTGCTCTGATGGTGAGTGGCAATGACCTCTACCTCAGAGGGGGTAAGGTTGGCCTGAGTGGTAAGACCATCCAAACGGTGATGGGAGCCGTGGATGATTTAGGGCTTAAAACCCGCAAACGTGTGGTGGTTGGGATGCTTCCAAGAAGAGGTCCATCCCGAACCGCTCACGAAAGAAACGTCGCAGTGAACAGAAGGTTGGTGGATCTCTGCACAGCAGAAGGAGTCTTCTTCGTGGACCCGTATCGTACCTTTATCGGTGGAGACGACCTCGACCAAAGGGACAGGGTACATCTCCCTTTTAAAGGGAAGGCCTTTCTCGCCAACCTAATTCAAGATGTCGTGGAACGCACCCAAAGGAGCGTTCGAAACAGAGCGAAAGCGGACGTGCGCCAGCATGCCCGTGTCACTCCTGGAACGATCTTCTCGGAGGTCGTCAAAAAGGGTGTGACCACAAAAACAGAGAAGCCGGGAAACGGAAGAGCGTAGGGAGTCCTACACTAGGGGACTCCCTCAAAGTTCTTTTGCTCAATGCGAGGTCAATCAAAAATAAGTTTCTTGAGCTCCATGGCCTCGTAGTAACAGAGGAACCTGAGATGGTGGCCATAACAGAGTCGTGGATAAAAACCTCAAGCCGAGATTTTGAAGGTAAATTCACGATTCCCGGTTACCAGCTCTTCCTGAAAGATAGGTCAGTCAGAGAAGGTGGTGGTGTGATGTTGTATGTCAAGGATACTCTCAAACCGACGGATTGCAACATCGTATCCGACCATGAACTACTAGGTATTGACCTAGAGATAGGTCCTGCCAAATACAGGACCCTGGTGCCTTATAGACCTCCTGCCCAACTCTTTGGAAAGGACAGAGATCTGTACCAGCTACTAGGAGAACTTGTCGAAGACAGAGTGTGTATCGTCATGGGTGATTTCAACACACAAGTTAACTGGAAAACCAGAGAACCCTGTGGCGAGAACACACTACGCCTGGAGTTCGCGAACAACGAGTTTCTCACTCAATGGGTGAGAGAGCCAACGAAAGGAAACAATATCCTCGACTTGGTTTTCACCTCTGAGGATGACATCGGTGAGGACCTCTCTGTTAGCGAAGAGCTCGGTGGCAGTGACCCCCCACTAATTAGATTTGTAGTCAAAGGACCGAAGGCAGTGCCTGCAACTAGTAAATCGAAGAAACTCGATTTGAAAAGAGCAGACTTTGCAGGTCTTCGTGCTGGACTGACTGACGCGAGGCTAGAAGTGTGCGATGTTGTTTAAGACTCGTGGAACAGTTTCAAAACCACATTCATGAGTCTTCAATCGCGTTTCATCCCTCTAAAATGTCCCCGTCGGTCTTCTGTTCAACCAAAGTGGTTTAATCGAGAAATCGGCCAACTGCTTAGGAAGAAAAGAACTGTGTACTGACAATCGAAGATCTCGGGTGACTTTGACGAATACCGGAGGCTAGCAAGGAGAGGGAAGTCCAGCATAAAGGCGGCTAAGCGTTCTGAGGAAATTCGAGTGGCGAGACTCTGTAAAGAGAATCCCAAGGAGTTTTTTGGGTATGTGAACAGCCGTAAACCAATCCTTTAACGATTGGCCCTTTGAGAAATGAGGAGGGGACATTAAAGCACTTAGATGCAGAAAATGCTAACCTCCTCAACGACTACTTCTCTTCAGTGTTTACTGAAGAGTGTGGTCCCATCCCTTAGCCAATGGATTCCTACTCGGGGGAAAAGCTGGAGGATATGGACTTCACCGAAGGGGAAATGAAAAAGAAGATCAGTGACCTAATGACGAATAAGTCACCTGGCCCGGATGGGTTTCTACCTAAAGTGTTGAAGGAAGTGCGCGATCAAGTGTCACGACACCTGAGCGCAATCTTTAACATGTCAATTCGGACCGAATGCGTTCCTAGAGACTGGCGTGAAGCGGAGGTGACTCCTATCTTCAAAAAAGGAGACCGAAGCCAACTGTCAAACTACCGTCCTCTTAGTCTGATCTCGATAGTCGGTAAACTCATGGAAAGCATCATGGTGGACAAAATGACGTCGTATTTAGAGTCAAACCTGCTACTGAGGAGTTCCTAGCACGGCTTACAAAGGCAACGGTCATGCCTGACGAACCTTGTGGAATTCTTTCACTTCGTGTTTAGTGAGCACGATCGGGACAAGGCGGTAGATGTGGTGTACTTAGACTTTTAGAAAACCTTTGATAAGGTACCACACTGCCGCCTTCTCCGGAAAGTGCGAGCGCTGGGCATAGACGCAAAAATAGCCGGCTGGATAGAGAACTGGCTAAGTGGCAGACGGCAACGGGTGGTGGTAAATGGACAGGCTTCTGAGTGGGTGCCCGTTACTGGCGAGGTGCCTCAAGGTTCTGTCCTGGGACCACTACTATTCATCATCTACGTCAACGACATGGACGGTGACATGGTTGCCAAGATTTCCAAATTGGCCGACGATACCAAGCTTGGTATGAACGTTGCAAAAGATAGAAATACTGCCCATCTGCAGGAAGATCTTGGGAAGATTGGGGAGTGGTCGGACACGTGGCAAATGCCTTTTAACGTGAAGAAATGCAAAGTAATGCATATCGGCCACAGAAACCCCCGATCTCAGTATATCCTTAAGGGCAATGCTCTTGAATAGAGTGACACTGAGAAGGACTTGGGTGTAACAATCACTAGCGACCTCAAGTTCTCGAAACAGTGCATCGAGGCAGAGAAGAAAGCCCAAAGGATGTTAGGCTACATAAAGCGCTAGTTTGGATACTGTAACAAGGAGATAGTACTTTGTTTGTACAACCTTCTGGTTCAGCCGCACCTGGAGTATGCCGTACAATTTTGGAGTCCTCCGTTTCGAAAGGACATCGCAAGGTTGGAACGTGTACAAGCTAGGGCAACCAAACTGATTCCCTCTATCCGACATAAAAGTTATGAGGATAGACTAAGGGAATTAAATCTGTTGTCGCTGGAAACCCGTAGACTGCGTGGTCAGCTTATTGAAGTTTTCCACATACTTCGAGGGTTCGACAATGTTGACTACCGGGATATTTTCACACTGAGTGAGAACAGAACGCGCAATCACGGCTGCAAACTTGAACTGAAGCGTTGCAACCGCAATCTCTGTGGAAATTTTTTCACTTACAGTATCTGCGGTAAGTGGAACGCACTACCAGTGGAAGTTGTCAACAGTGAATCTGTTGACCAATTCAAGTCAAGACTAGACAAAGTCTTGAAAAGTGTCCGTTTAGGAACGCAAAACAATTGAGCAGCCATCTGCCACTCGATTGCTAATCAAAAGGAACCCTCTTTGAATGGACCGTAAGGTTTCCTAGGGTACTTTCAAAATATGGAAACGAAGTATAACTTTTACATCCTGGGCCCCAAATACCAAGCCAACAGCAAAGTTGCCAATATTTTTATCAATAGTACCCATTTATTAAAATTGCCAAAATGTATGTTCCGGGTGCAGGCGTAGATTGAGAAATAGTCAAATTAAACCTATCTGTTTTTTAAGAGACACAAAATCTATTATTTATATCAGCACTCAAGAAAACCTTTAAAACTAATCCAGTTAACTTACACGAATGAGGTAATCCTGATAAAAAGATTCAGGAAAAGGTTTATTTCAAACTCAATCCCATAACCCCAACCCAAGGAAATAGCCTCAAATTTATCTGTGAATGGTTAAAAAATCTGAAAATTAAAGGTAGGTGTGAGGAGTAGATACCCACCCAAGATCTCTTGCACTCCAGGGGGCAGCAGTTTAAGTCAATAAATTCAAATTGATGTCTATCAAATTTCTTTGCTCTAAGACAACGAAACCAAGTAATTAATTCGTTCCAGCACATCGCTTCTCATTGATATATGTCGCAATTTAACCTCAAAATGACGGCATGGGAAATAGTCCCAAACCAATCCTTACGGACCTAATAATCTAAACATGGGAACAATAATTTTTTCCTTGACGTTCACACAGGACAAATTACTCATGGTTTCCAATCTTAAACACTAAATTAAAGAATTATAATTACTTTAATACTATTCTTCATTGGATTATAGAAAACTTTTCAATAAAAAGGTTTGGGTGTTTCGCTTAACGAGCACTCAACACTCACTCTCGTATATTTGAAATCTATATTCTCCATTATATTTAACTTTGGTCTTATATACTCACATAACATCAGATTATTTTTACAGCTTTATTCACATCTTTCTTCACACTTATTTCCTATACTTTCCATATAATGGCCTCACTCTCGGATATTAACACTTGCAGCAGCATAGTCAGCCTTGACACACTACATTCATTCGGAACATCGTTGTTGAAATCTGCCTTATCGCCATCACTATTAGTGACGTAAGGATAAGCCATCCTGAACTTTACTTGGTAAAGATAAGCCATCCCTAAAAGAACAAGTAATGAGAAGGAAATCCCAAAACATTTATTTTTTTTTCAATAAACTGTCATTAAAGCTGGTAATTGCTTCTCAAAAGTTTAGATTTATTAATGAATAAAGTGGCATTAAAAGGGGGACTGACTAGCAATTTCTTCACCAAAGTTTAGGAATAAATTTCCCGTGTTTCATTCACGTCACATAAACACTTGTAAATATGAATAGAGAAAATCACGCTCGCAGCCAACCATTCTTTTACTCTCAGCTTATGCTTATTCCAGTAATTTTCTAGGGCTTGCTTGTGAATACCACTTGCAAGCTCCGCAAAATGTAGAGAATGGTTCACGGTATAATGTGTAAAACCAAGATTCCTTTGAATTTAAGGATAAGTTTTCCATTGGTCGCTATGAATAACTGTACCAAGAATATTATTTTTAAATTATAGCTAATAATATGACTGAATCAACTTGTAATACTGAACATATGTTTAAAAATAAGTTACCGCGAAATTTTGTATTTTGATGTTTGAAGATAATCTTTAATTAGTAAAGATAAGCCATCCAGAAATTTAGCTGGTAAAGATAAGCCATCCTGAAATATACTTGAAAAGATAAACCATCCTTTTTAGGTAGGGATAGCTTATCTTTACTTGATCCCTTATCTCGTTACTATTCCTAAAAAAAATATTAAAGAGCCATTGCCACATCATGCATTGTTTCCTCACACCACTGGGCTAGTCAAGCCACTAATTCCAGTAAATATTACTAAATGCACTCCTTACCACCTTCAGAAAAATCTTTCGTATCAGCAATGTCGCTTTCCTGTCTCCAAGATTATACGATTTCTTCATATGATTAATTCTAGCTTATTTTGAACTTTCTCACACAGCTGTCTCAATGAAAACTCTTTCAATATACACCTCATACACAATCTAAACCCACTTTTCTAAGCCACAAACACAGTTGGTTATTTTATTCACACCCTCGCACAAAATTTTGCCGAATATTTTTCCTACAACACCTAAACTATTTATTTTTCTCTAGATCACTGGACTTGGACTTGGACTTAAAAAAGTAGGTGAAATAAAGATTGTGTGGGAGACAGAACAAAAATAGGTCCCTGGTGAAAGGTTAGCTTTGTTGTTTTAAATTTTTATGTTTGTTGTTTGTTTGTTTGTCTGTTTTTTGTTTTTGTTTTTTTGTCTTATAAACTATAAAATTTATAGTTTATTCTAATCAAATTAGGCTAGTTGATTCAATTAGCTTTGGATTTTGATTCGATTTGATTTGATTTGAGTGGAGGCATTCTTGCGTTTATTTGGGGCGTTTTTATATTCCCGCTGTTGGCTTTCTAAAAGTTTTTGAAAAGGTGTTAGTGAGGGGAATTTTTTTTAACATTTTAAGTTTACTAATTCGGAATATAAAGGATTGTGATAGTATTTTGGTTAATTTCTAAAGAAACCTGAGCAGTACACTAGTCAGGTTGTCTAGAAACCACATTGCTTGCATCCCGTTTTTAACGAGCATGCGGTTCATTTCCGTGGCAAAGGTACATGGACGTGTTATGTTGATAATGTGCGCATACTAAATGCAACACATTATTTTCGTGGACGGTTCGTTTTCAATGTAGAGATATGTCCGTTGGTTATTCGATTCAGCGATAGCGGCTTTGGCGACTTTGTTTAGGTAGTCTTGGCCTTTATCTCTTCATTCTCTCTTTTTTGTGGGTGTGTTTCTGTATTTCTTGTTTATTGGCGACTTTGCTTAGGTAGTCTTGGCCTTTATCTCTTCATTCTCTCTTTTTTGTTGGTTTGTTTCTGTATTTCTTGTTTATTGAATGGAAATGCCATATGCATAGTCCGGTGGTTCCCCTCGCAATTGAGGCATTTTAGGGTGCTGCTTTTGAAATCCCTCCAGAAATGCTCGCGGCTGGCGCAGATGGAAGAGAGGGTAAGATCTTTCTCAGGGCAGTTGGAAGTCCTGTGTTTGTCATATTTATAGCATCAAAAGCATATTTGAAGGTCTATAAATTCTTCCCTTTTCATCTGTTCTAGGCAGACTCTTACGCAGAAGAGAAGCAGGTCACTCTGCTTAGCTTCCTGTGCCATCGCCGTATCCTCGAATATAACTTTAAAAGCCTTCGTATAGTTTTTAAACTTGATTATCTCTGATACCTCAGCCAAGGGGTGATTACTCTCAATTTCTGTATGAATATTATCTGCTGAATGGCTCCCGAATGGTTCAAGGCATTCAATAGCCTTGATCGAGGTTAAGGCTTCACAGTCAGCCTCCCTCGCGCAAATGGCCGAGTGACCATTGTCGATGTCTATTAGTTCGACTAGTGCCATGTTCAGTGAACCAAATACCTTTTCGAAACTTTGCCTCCATCTGGTTTTGGGCCCTCCGAGAGGGCCCGAAGAGTAATGCGGAGGGTCTCTCCAATTTCACCCGCATGCTTATAGCTTGTCAGTCGCCAGTGAAAGGGTAGAGACAACTCCTGTTGGTGGTGGGTGATGGGATGTAAAATGAATGAAACGATGCACTGGGAAAAAAAGGAAATATATATAAATGAAAAAAAGAAAAGGGGATGATATGAGATGGTGAAAGGGAGGGACAAAAGTCCAATAATTACACTTCCACTTTACCTCAAGACTTTCTTTATGTCTTGCGAATATGCCAGGTGGCGCTATGGCCCCATTATACCAGAAAAGAGTTTGTAGATTTCACCCTCCACTTCTTTCCAATTGTAAACCAGTGGTCCACTTCTCGAACGAGATATCACGCATTTTCACTAACACCGTTTTTATTCACTACGTTAAGCGAGAGCAAACAATTTTACTTCCTTGATATTCACTTTAAAAATTTCCGAATATCGGCAAAACGTTTGCAATAGCGAGTACATAGTCCGAAGTCAATGCAATCCTCTAGAGCATTCTTTTCGATGTTCACGTATATATTGCAAATATACTGCGTTCTTCCAGTATGTTTCACTTTCATATCATATACAACACCAACGTTAGTTGTTTTTCCATTTATCTGGTGTCTAGAGAGAAATTGTTATTTAGGTTTTTAGAAGTAAGCAATGAAAATTAAGTATGCAGATCTCCTGAATATTCCACATTTCAAAAATTAAAGACTAAACAATGGGTTTTCGATGAAAAGCTCTCTTGGATAAAAAAAAAAGTTGAGAGAAACAGTTACGAAAACATTTATTCCGAAATGTGTTTATTCCAAAACTTTTAATTAATACCCAAGACCTAATTAAATGTGTTGTAATGGCACTAGAGTTTACTATGTGTTTAAACTTATTTAATATAGTATATGTCATATAAATGAGCCAAGCTATAAGTTTTACAAGGAAAATAATTTTGTTAGTGAGTGTGGCGTTTGTACGATCATAATACTGCAAAGCTACACGCTCGCTAATGAGTTTGCTTTGAAATGGAAATTCTTGATTTAACTTTGAATTTTGCTTAGACATTTATTGTTTTGTCGTTTATTTAGTCAAATTCTGTTTTCTCTTCCTTTATGTCTTCAAAACATTCACTCTCCAAAAACTTCGTATATTAGATTAATATTTCCGATATTATAATTATTATTAAGACTAGCAACAATTATTAATTGAACCAATTCTTCTTCAATCATATATTCAAATTTATAGTAGTTTATGATGTTGTAAAATCAAAAGCATTCATATATTCTATAGTTTTTTTAAAGGTATTTAATTATTAATCACCATAAAAATGGGGTAGAATGGGTGTAACAGTGGTAATGCCGACTAATGTGAAGAAAAATTAGAGAAATGGCACCTTTTCCCTGCCCCAACGCCTGCAGGCGTGCACACCCTTGCCCCAATGTCTGCTAGGGGATCTACTTCTACTTCAGTTCTTTCTTTGTATTTCTATCCTCACAAACTTTCTGGGTGATGCGGCCTCTTTGTTATTGGGCTTTAAATTTTCAGGAAAATCTTTAATTATTAAAATCTAAGAATGAGGGACTGAAGGCAGAATGAACAGGAAAGAAGTTGAAAGAGCAGGAGTGGCAATGATTAAAACTGAGAAATAAAATAGAAAAATTGTAAACTATAAAAGCTTGGACTGAATTAAATCATTTAGAAATTGATTACAATATTTTTTTATATAGACGCAAGTAAACTTAAATCCAGGGACAAAGACACAGGTGATTAGCATGCAAGTAATTTGGCTTTCACACTTTTTAAAAACAGTTATGAGTTTAGGAGTTGTTCCTCTGAAAACCATTTGATTCTCTAAGGATCTTCCTCGGGGGAAGTAACGAGTATTTTTTCCTTCATTAAGAAATTCAGCATCTCTTTGCTCCCTTCCCCTAAAATAACATCTAGAGTCTTCACATTTTCAACTGTATGGAAAATACTCCAAAGTATTATTACTAAATTTAGATTATATCTGTCGCTTTTAATTTCACCTCTTAGATCAATAGCTCCAGTTAAAAGTTCTCGGATGGAATCAGGCATTATTGCTCTCTTAAGGCAAGAGAGACGAGCAGCGAACAACATGGAAGACAGATGGGCATTTCCATGGAGTAGAGGTTAATTGCTTCGCTCATGCCTCGTATCGTGGATGGCCTCCCTCGATGGGATAGTGAAATACATTTGAAGAAGAGAATGACATTTGCTAAAATAGATGAAATGCACCAAAGCACATTCCTCATTGGCTGAGGGTGGGATGTTTCGGGTAATATTGCGTTTTGACACTAACCAGCCACCAAAGAAGGCTTACGGGACTCTCGTTACGCGTATGCGGATATGGGTGCCTCTTAGGGAGCGCTAGTACTCCACGTCATAGTATGTGGGTATGAGTGCTCCCAAACGAGTTCCGGATATGAGGATAGAGTGGAAAAAGTTGTGGTCTAAGAAAATAGGTTTTATTCCACGCTTTTCAAGGTTACAGATCTTCCCAAAGCACCTGGGTGTCCGAAGAATAGAGAGAATAAGTGTGTCTGAAAATTACCTATAAGGAAGCAGGAAGGAGGTTTAGAGGATGGAAAGGGGCAGGACGTGACACACCCTCGAAGTACTGAGCGATAATGCGCGGTCCCCAATTAAGCGGAGATACTGAGAAGCAGCTTGCAGGCATGGGACAACGCCCGATCAGAGTGTTTGCGCGGTTCAACTAAGAGAGGTAGTTATTCAGGGTTTATAAACAACAAGAATAACATGAAAGGTAATGCCGGGACTGATGGAGGGCAAATGCGGAATTCGAAGCATCGGTGTCGCTTGAGAAAAGACAGGCCGACTAAGCAGAGCAAAAGCTGCAAAGTTCTGCACTAGTTGAAGAGGACGAAGAGTAGAGGTATGATAACCAGGAAGAAGGGATTTGCAATAGTCGAGGTGTGAGGTGGAAAATACATGATGCCAATCCAAAGGGTAACATTATCGAATTGGAAAGAATGTTGTCTGTGTGTACGGAGGAATTATATATTTGATAGACAGAGAAGGGAAGTTTGTGTATATAAAAGAAAGTTGATGTGTAATTGTAACTGCCAGATTTTTTACCATCAGAGAAAGGAACTGGGAAGACCCTGAGATTTATAGAGAAATCTAGAGCTATACAGTAGTTTGCATCTACAGCAGCGCCCTCTAAGAAAACCTCAATTTTATCATCGCTTAGCTTTAGGAAGTTATCAGAGAGCCATTCATTCAAATTGTCATACGCAGGATTGAGGGTTGCTAGCCTTTTTTAATAATATTTGCGTGGCGTTCTTGAACACAGTAGCTTTCACAGGTTAAAATAATATTTCCTTTCAAAAAATGTAATTTACATAGTACAATCTATAATCTCAAGATTTATTTAGCGTTGTACATTCTCTTTGTGTACGAGTTTAACTTATCCTTGATAATTCACCACTTTGTTATTTGTTCAAGCAACGCAGGGATTTAATGTGATCCTTATGACTGTAACTATTACTTTTACTTTTTTCGAGGAATAGGTCACCCCCCAGACAATACGCCTATATATAAATATATGTATCTATTGGGGGGAGGAAAAAAAAAGCCACGAGAATATGTATATATACAGTTACATACACATATATCATCTAATGTACGTACGCGTCCTTCACTACGTACAAGTATGTTTGCTTCGTAAAAGTAATCCGTTGATTACGAGGTATAAGAGTGCGATTTAATACAGGGGCAGATAGCGTTTAATGAGTTCATCAAGTTGCAGTTCGAGGATATATTTAAATAGTGAAAACCAAAAATATAATTTTTAATAAGTCACTAGTTAAAATATATATACATACGGAAAATATAGAAAATTTAAATAAGGATAATACTGATAAACTATAAAAAATTGCCAATCGGGTAACGTTAATTACTTGTAAATTAGCTTTTAAATGGGATATTATAAATCAGTTATACAGAAGGAATAGTTGAAAGTCGTTAAGAGGGTCTATTAACGGGAGATGCAATCGTTTTACCCTAACGGGAGTCCTCGAGGAAGGGGACTCATTTAGCGAGTTAGCGTGGCGGAATGGAGACGGAAAATAGTCCTGATTCTCGGCTGAATATCTTGATGGTAGCGATAATGAAGGGAGGGGGGACCAGAAGACGAGTACACGATCCTCCTTCAAAACGGACGAAGGCACCTATTCTCCAGAGAAGTGCAAACTCCAAAAATCGAGACTCTGACGCGGCTCGGCACGAAATCTCACACGGGAAACTGGAGATCCCTGAATGGACGGGGAGTCTGATAAGACGAGAAGAATCCCTGCCAGTCTTTCGGGAACAAAACGATTCTTGTACTTGCTCTGAACAGACTAAGCTTTCACAAAATAGATGGATCTGCCTGATGAGATCCAACCTCGTTGGTATACGCGAATACCAGGGACTTGGGGAAACAAATACACAATCTGAACCGAAGGCGACGAGATCTCAAACTCAATGTGCCGATCTTTGAAAACCCTATTTTTATGGTGCTTCTTTGCTGAAAGGCACAGCGTCTGAAAGAAAGCTTCCGGCGCTAAGAGGGATTAGCTTTTGTCGTCTGATCCCTGTCTTAATCGTCTCCAACGATGTGGGCAGGAACTTTCGGCTATCCTTTCCCGACTACGGAGATTAGCATTTCATCGGCGAGGTGAAAGTTTTCAGCGGTCAGCTTAACTGATATTCAAATTCTTTCTTCTTTTATTTTTCTCCTTGAATACAGAGCTTTTTACTCCACGTGTAGTTAAAATTAGAAGAGATAGGGAGGTAATGAATTAGAGAAATAAAAGAAGGGGGTATTCTTTTTGGCGTCCCCTTTTCCCTGACATGCTTCCCTCCCAAACAAGGCGTTTTCCGACACGAAGGGGAGGGATAAAGGGAATCTCGACCAAAACCCATCGATATTAAAATTTCAGCCGACACGGCGGCCATCAAGGTACAGACAGGATTTGCTCCGTTTGATCCCAGACGACGGATAAATCTTACACATACAAGGTTAATGGGTAATAAATTACATAATTAAAATATATATAGTTTCATGTAAAAGAAATACCACAATTTAGAATAAGTAATCAATCAAGCGGAGGGACAATCCAGGAAATAAAAAAAATAAATCAATTACGACAAAAAATATATACAAGAAATGCACTAAAATACGGGCGTACGCACACACGCACAAAAATAAATTTTACATGGGAGAGCAACGAGCTCAAATATATACATTAACTTATAAGATGTATGGAGTTCTACCTTGGGGGAGGAGGATCATCTACTGGATTCCTACTAAGACTGTCTGCTACACTGTTTTCACTACCTTTTAAATACAAAATTCGGAATTAATATTCCATTAATAGCAGACTCTAGCACATAAGCCTTCTGTTTTGGCTTTTACAATTTCTTAAGTACTCCAAAGGACGATGATCCGTATCGATCACGAATTCCTAGCCTATCAGATACATTTTAAATCTCCCGACACCAAAAACTATTGCCAGCAGGTTTTATTACTGTAAGTTTCCTTCGTGCGGCAACAGCTTCCGGCTTGCATAAGCGATATGATAGCTATTCCGATCTTCTTCGTACTGCAGCAACACGCAACCTATACCATCGTTGCTGGCATCTGTACGGATTTTAAACAATTTGTTCGGGTTCGGGAGCCGCAATATGGGGCAGATATCAGCCTATCCTTTATCTGCTGGGAATAGGAAATTGCCTTGTGGCTCCAAACGAGGGAATCTGTGGAGTTTTTTTAAGGAGGGGGTTCAGGGGTGACGCTACAGCGACAAAGTTGGGGACGAAGCACCGGGCGAAGGAGGTTGAGCATAGAAAGGAACGTAGCTGCTTCTTAGTAAGGGGAAGGGGCATATCGGAAATGGCCTTGGAATTTTCTTGCTGGGGCGTTATTTGGTTTTCTCCAATTTTAAATCCAAGGTACTTGATTGTGTCGTAAGCAAAATGACACTTGGAAGGACCCATGGTCAAATCATGCTCTTGGAGCCTATTACAGAGGGAACGAAAGGAGATTAGATGTTCATCCCCTGTGTTGTGTAGCTACGTACACATTATCAAAATAGAATGACACAATATTCAGACCATCTAAGAAGAAATGTAGGCTTGGATCTATCAACGGGATCGGTTCAGGATCAAAAACCTTCACGCCGTTAAGTTTTCAAAAGTCCACACATATTCGAAATGACTGGTCTGGCTTCCGGACCATAACAATGTGGGAACAGTAAACTAACGTGGAGGTTTCGATTATTTCTAATTTTTGTAAGTTTTCTACCTCCGCATTGGACGTGGATCAGAAATGAATGGGCCGGGGGTAGGCATTTAACAACCGGGATAACTGGGCTTTCTGAGCGAGCTCTAGGTAGATATTTAGATCGATCTCCTGGGGGGAGTCTTTATACGTTCCGGCAAGCAACGGGAGTGGGTATTAATTATCAGCTTCTACACAAACTGTCTAGATTAGGTTAAGAGGTTCGGGGGGATAAGAGGCTTTCATCACAGCCTCTTCATCCAGGGAAACATTATTGTTGATGCAGGCGTGGCGGTGGTAACGTTTGAGCATGTTGACGTAAAACACTTTGTTACCGGAGGGCGTTTTGATGAGGTAGTCCACGGGGCCACGGGCCTCGAGGACTGAAAAGGGGCCTTTCCATTGGGAAAAAAGTTTATTTGTCTCCGTGGGCAGGAGAAGCACGACCTTGTCGCAGGGCTTGAATCGTGTTTGTTTTGACTTAATGACAAAATGGGTCCTGTCATAGGAGTGGGAGATACGTAATGAACGCGTAGGGGAGTGGTTAGAAACAAAGGGGGAACGGAACAACAGTTCACCCTCAACGAGGTAGGAGACCTCCTTGTGACCACGAGCGGATTCGCGCTCGTTGGTTCTAAACTTTCCCCACAATGGCCGTAGGGAAGGACACTCATTCTGTGCCTTTACAAAAGACTCGTTGTCCAGAGTCTCATACTTGAGGGGGGAGGGAGTTCTAAAGTCACGGGGGTTTCCTCGTTCTTTTGGACTTGGGCCCTCGTGCTGATGGGCTGAGCAATGGGAATAGGCGAGACTTGCCGGCTCTGGCACACTAATATCTCGCAGAAATTTAATAGGAGCTGCTACGGCGTCAGCCCAACTGGTAAAATATCGGCATTCGATGAAACAACGGACCCCTGGAAAGCAATTGGCTCGTCTTAAGTAGTCCTGGATTAATAAAAATTTATTGTGATTGGGGCTCACTGGGAGCAGCGACTTTTATGATACGACCGTGCACGTGTATCTTGTATCTCTGACCAGGGTTGAAACCGAGCAACGATTAACCGAACCAGTTTCAAATTCGAGCCCACCACGGGAGCTCTCGCTAAATAAAAAAATAACTTGAGGTCCTGGGGGGCTATTCGCTGGTGGGGAAGCAGGCGTTTCTGGGTGAGCAGACGGAAGAGAACGAGAGGCGCTTACTTGGTCGACCTGGTGGCTGGGAGCAGAACAGAACTGAGAATTTTGGGGACAGTTTGTCCTCACCCGCCCAGTGGTTCCGACGCAGAGGGATTAAAGACGAGTGGCTGAATATCTTTAGGTCCAGATGGGAGATGATATTTCGGTTTGGAGGAACCTGGGCCCTTTACAAAGTTGTGAGCGTTCTCCGGGTGAAATTTAGAGAAGGGGCCTTTACTCTTGGCGGATGGAGGATGACTCTTCTTGGGATCTTTAGGGTAAAGATTATGATTGACCACGTGCAAATCCACTTCTTCGATGCATTCTTTGAAGGAAGCAACTCTTCCGTCCTTCACGAATGCACGGATTTCAGAGGGCAGCGTAGCCATCAATTGATCCTGCAAAATGAAATCAAACAGAGACTCATAGCCACCGTTTACCTGGGCGGAGTCCAACCAAAACTGCAGACTTCTCCTGAGGGTGAATCCGAACTGGCCATAAGTCTGACCGGGTCGCAACCTTGCCTGACGAAACTTTGCCCTGTAGAAGTCCGGATTCATCTTGATCGCAGCCAAGAGTTCAGAATTAAGAGTCGAATAGTCAAGAGTAGCCTCGGCTGGTAGCGAAATAAATATATTTCGCAGATGCGTATTGAGGAGTGGTAAGAGTCGGGCGACTCCATCAGTTTGGATATCCCAGTGATTTACCTCAAAAATCTTTTCGACATGAGTGAGGTAAGCACTGAAATCCTCACTGTCCTTAAATGCTGAGAGCTTTGAAGCGGGGATCTGGGGGACTTCATTCCTAGAACTAACTGAGAGGGTTTCTAGGTTATTCCTATTTAACTTCCTTTCATGGTGCCTCACCCTTTCTATTTTTTTCAGCTTCTCTTCCTCTCTCTTCAGCTTAAACTTCTCTTTTTGTTTCCTCAGCTTCAGCTTCTCTTCTTCTCTCTTCACCTTCTCTTCTTCTCTCCTTAGCTCCTCTTCTTCTCTGCTCAGCTTCAGCTTCTCTTAGTTTTTTATTCTTTGCTCTTTCGTTTCTCTCCTCATCCTGAATATAGACGACTAGCACTTTACCAGAGAGACCAAGCATCTCACCCTGTTGCCTAAATCTCTGGAAGGACGTCATCTTGTTTCTTTCGTGAGCCTTAGCCACTCGACGCTGTCAAGAATCTTACGGCGAAGAAAATGGGGCCCTCACAATAGTTCCCTAAAATACTAAATAAAATCTTAATTCTGATGATCACACCCACAGAACAAAGCAATAAATTATGAAAAATATACTAATTCCGATATGAGTACCTGATATAGGACCTCTTAATCCGGCACGGGGATTACAAGGAGGGGAGTTTGAAAGATTTTCTCCATAACGCACAAAAACCATGGCTTGTTACTAAATATGGTCTCACGGGCACCACAAAAGACTGATTACTCAAAATAAAATAAAAACAATTTTTATCAAAATTATTTTTATATCTTTTAATAAACTTGACCCAACTTGGTAAATTTTCTGTTAATTCAAATGAGGAACTTGAAAAAGAAAGGGGTCCTAAATTAACCCAATAAACCTGATACCAGAATTTATTATATATATATAAATAAATATATATATATATATATATATATATATATATATATATATATATATATATATATATATATATATATGTCAAGAAATAGGTCACTCCCCAGACAATTCACCTATATATACATATATTTATCTATTTGTTGGGAGGAAAGAGATAAAAGCCCCGAGAATATGTATATATACAGTACATACAAATATATTCTCTAATGTACGTACGCGTCCTTCGTTACGTAAAAGTACGTTCATTTCATAAAAGTAATCCGTTGATTACGAGGTATAAGAGTGCGATTTTAATACAGGGGCCGATAGCGTTTAATGAGTTTACCAAGTTGCAGTTCAAGGATATATTTGAAGAGTGAAGACCAAAAATATAATTCTTAATAAGTCACTAGTTAACATATATATATATATATACGAGAAATATAAATAAAGATAATACTGACAGACTATGGAAAATTGGCAATCGGGTACCTTGAATTACTTGTTAAGTAGCTTTGAAATAGGATACAATAAATTAGTTATAGGGAAGGAATATTTAAGAGTCGGAAAGCGGGTCGATTAACGGGAGTTGCAATAGTTTTACAAGTACCTTAAAGGGGGTCCTCGAGGAGGAAGATCCCGTAAGCGAGTCGGCGCGACGGAATAGAGACGGATAATTGTCGTATTATCGGCCGAATATCCTGATGGTGACGAGGATGTAAAGGGACGGGGGGCAGAAGAAGTGTTCCCACTCCTCCTCTAAAACGGACGAAGGCACCTCTGCCCCAGAGAAGTGCAACCTTCAAAAATCAAGACTCAGACGCGGCTCGGCGCAAAATCTCACTCAGGAAACTAGAGATCCTTGAAGGAGAAATGGGGGTGATGACAGGAGAAGAATCCTGGCCAGTCCTTTGAGGACAAAACGATTCGAGGCTTACAAAACCCTTACAAAAGAGATGGATCTGCCTGGTAAGATCCAACCTCGATGGTATATGCAAATACCAGGGACTTCAGAACACAAATATACGATCTGAACCGAATGCGACGAGATCTAACACTGAATCGACCGATCTTTGAAAACCTCATTTTTATGGTGCTCCTTTGCTGTAAGGCACATACGTCTGAAAGAAAGCTTCCGTCGCCGAGAGGGATTAATCGTCTCCAACGATGTAGGCAGGAACTTTCAGCTATCCTTTTCCTGGCTATGGAGATTAGCATTTCATCGGCGAGGTGAAAGCTTTTAGCGGCCACCTTAACTAATATTCAAATTCTTTCTTCTTTTATTTTTCTCCTTGATACAGAGCGTTTTATTCCACGTGTAGTTGAAGTTAAAAGAGATAGGGAGGTAATGAATTAGAGAAATAAAAGAAGGGGGTATTCTTCTTGGCGTCCCTTTTTCCCTTACACTTTTTTTTACCCCAGGATTATTTTATAGTCTCCTATTGGCAGGGATATTTTTTCGTTTGTAATAAACAATCAATCACTGGCACAGCCAGCAACTTATTTCAACCCTGTGATTACGACACCTTGCAAATTCCTGCCATTCCTAGCAAATTTATTCTTTTGTAGTCTACTGGAGAGAAGGATCATTGTAATTTACATAACACTCACTGCATCCATCGCTTCACAGTAAATTCCACCTCTCACATCAACCTCAAAAAGAGCTCTCCATCCACCCGAGCTTCAAGGCCTCTGACTGAAGGCACCCCAAAACAAGTTATGCTTTAGCCTTGTCATTGAAAATAATTTGCAATCGTATTTACTCAAACAACCGCCCCAACACTAATCAATGGTTCCAATCTATGAAACTAAATTCAAATGCGTAATTTGGCTCATCTTCTTCAGGTGACTGTGTTTTTGCTTGTGCATCAACGATTTTCAACTTTTTACGCCTTTTGCATTCGCACTTCAGTACTAATTGCATTTGTTTTTCGGGGTACTGTTGTTGCACATATTAAGTATGTAGTATTACTTTTGCTGTCTGCTTTATCACTGTATCTTGCTTACTGATGCCTATTCTATTGAAACCTACGTTTCGAGAGAGATTCGAACTACAGTTTGATACACAAGCTACCGATATGTAGACCATTTAATTTGCGTCAACCATCTGAACTCTAACCAGATTTATTATTGCAGTAGAGGTTTAAGTACCTCCTTACTGTTTCCTTGTAAGGTTAGGGGTTCACCCCTCAAACGGCCACATCTTTGAAATAGAAGGGGACTTAGGAAAGAAATCAAACAAAGATTTCTCTTTTTTTAAAACCTTTTACCTTTGGTACTTCCTGACACACCTCTATTTATTTTAACAACACCTCTTCTGACTAACAGAAATTACTTTTTACCTATCAACTTTCGTCAACAAACCTCAAAACAATTGTTTTTTCAACACTTGCGCATGACAAGTTGATCTCGATATTTAACAAGAGCATGTTCATGAGATCTGATCACTCTACTATTCCCTAATTTCTAAAATAGCCCCCTATTTTGTTTTTTAATCCAACTTGATTCTATACAATTTAAACATCCCTACTTCACCACATTTTTATCAAAGTTCCTGTAAAGAAATCCTGCCTTATTTCTCCCGGGAACCTCAAAATTTGAGACTATATATTCAAATCACCGGAGGCGAATAAATTACAGAAAATATCACATGAGAAATAAATTCACCCAAATTTGATGAATATTTGGATATATTCCAAAATTTGTAAGGATACAATTTGGAGACAAATTTTTTTAAGGGAAATTTTTCTCTTAAATTCAGATTAAGGCTAGACGTATTAGCCGAAATGTCTTAATTATGGCTCATAATTTGTGGTTCACTGGCGTAAGAGCTAATCATAATAAAGGTTGAAAACTGTCGAGGTTTAGTGAGTGGGTAATCCTAGTCCTAGTTCCTGAACATATATTTTATTACTGCACCAAGGTGAAGCGGAGGTGAAGTGTATCCAATACACCTACCATAGCCACTTCCGGTGAATAAGAATTACCCTGCTGCGTACTCTTTTGATTAAAATTAGGATAATGATCCCCTGAGGGTGTCCTCACTCAGTAAAAGCCAGTCATGGGTGGAGCTGTGTAATATTGAGATTTAAGCCGAGTGGATTGCTTATTAATTGCCAAAGGATCGTCCAAAATAGTTAAACTCATGAGATATGAATAAGTATGCTAATATTTAAATTATTTCAGGTCTATTGAAAAGTCATCACTTTAAAAATAACAAAAGAAAGCAGTGTATTCCGTCGATGAATCCAAAATTGCGCTCTGGTCTTGTTCCTGTAGGAGGTGGGTTTCAGTACCTGGAGCATTGCTATTTGATCCAGATGGTAAAATGATGACAAATATTGGTTAATTGGAATAATTTTATTTAATTATAATCTATTTCGTAATATTTTTCTTAAAAATAAATGTTTAAATCTTTTCAATTCCAGAAATGGTTCTTTCCAAAGAAAAGCGTGCAACCATTTCTGCTCTATGTACATCGAAGTGGCCTGAAATGCAATGAGATAGTTGCTAAGGATATTGTATCAAGGAGCACGCACCATCTTTAGGAATATTAATGACTTTAAAAAACTGCTAACACTCCTGTGGGAAGTCATTTGGAAGCCCAAGAGCTTCTTCAAATGAACGCCAGCATAACGATCAGTTGCTTCTATTTAAAATTTTATAATTATAAATTTTCTCCAATAGTTTTAAATTATTTAATTGGCTAAACCTTAATGGATTGGTATGAAGATGATTACCAGCCTTCAAGTATTTAGTCACAACAAAAACGCGTCTCGATTTTCGAGCAACCTTAACTTTACCTGTAATTTTTTTTTCATAAATAGATAATTAATAGAAGATACCTACATTAAAATATAAACTTAAAATATATTAATAGGATAAATTTAATATTGTAGGTAGTTTAGTAAGCTTAATGAAAATTAACTTTAGACGAAATTAACTTAAAGTAAGATATAATGATCAGGAATAGTTAGCTATATCTTAAAAGATGTTCTTTGTAAGTGAGTAATAATTTTAATACCAGGTCTTAATCTCATTGTGATTTCTTTTCAAAATTATGCCTTTACTGGGAGTAAAATAATTGTTCCTGGAGTTAGAATATTTGGGACGTTGAGTCTCTTCCTCATAAGAATTTCCATCGATTTACAATTAAATAATTTCCCCAAAATATCTATGGTAATTTTGACTCATAAAATATCTAATAATTTAACTTACAATATTTTCCTCACTAAGCTACAGTGGAAAGCTTGCCCACTATTAGATAAAAGACAGTTGTGAAAGCTTCAGCGTGCATAGTCAGGCGGATAATTTTGGGGCACGGTCTGATGTCGAGGTGGGCTGCAAAGAATTCTCTCATCAAACATAAAATCCTTACGGACAGCTTCCCTTTGGTAGGGAAATATAAATGTGGACTATAAATATGACCGAGGCAAAATGAATATTCTCTGATGACGGTCCATTTCACTTGTTTGGAGCTGTTTATCATCTGAGGGAACAGGAGCACTAACAATTTTACGTAAGATCACTGGCATGAACTCAAAATGGTATCAAAATAATGTTTCGGCAGCACATTTTCCCGACAATACAGTTCCAGTTTGGGGATGCTAAGTGTATTTTTCAGCATAATGGCGTGCCTTGTCACAAAGCCAAAGCAATAACAAAGATTTGGGTTGAATACAATGTCTAACTTTTGGGACCTTGACCAGGAAATCGCAAAATTTGAACCCAATATAGAATATGTGGTTGATAATGAAACTAGTTAATAAATAGAAGCCATTAAATTGTGCGCAGTAACGGGTACTTACTGAACAAAAACAAAGCAATATGAGTGAAAATATCATAACCAATATTCTCTCTAGCCTTCCTAAACGAATTGAAGAAGCCCTGCAGAACAAGGGACATGATTGTAAATATTGACTAACAAAATAATTGAGAGTATTTATTAATAAAATGGATGTTTGCTCTATTTTTATATATTTCAGTGCAAATTAGGATTCAAATATACTAAAACAAAACGCAAGGTTGGATTAGTTCTATTAATTTTCTAATATGAAAAAACTATCGTAGCCTATTTCGATACAACACAATTATATCAATATTATGATGTCTATTTCTGTATATATAAACTATATGTGCAGTTTCGATTATGTATCTGTTATTGTTCTTGTAGTGTCTGTATAAAGGGTGTCCCCAAAACAATATACATATAATATTTTCTAGTTTATTTATTTTATCATTTGAAAAAGCGAGAAAATATAATTTGTTATAGCAATCACCAATCAAGAGTAAATTAGTGATCGAAATTATTAAAATGTTATGTCGAGTTCTTTTTATAGATAATTTAATTAAATGAAATACGCCAGGAGCTAACAACTTTCTCTAGTGGTATGATGGCAGTATATGCTTCGGCTAAGCCACGGTTTGTTTGATCTAAACCCCGGAATGGCGTAGTGTAGTCTCCCACACGTATTGTCGTTACAAACATCAGTGACAAGTTAGAATAAGAGGGCACTACTGCTCAAGATCTGCACAAGCGAATATTTGGACGAGTCAAATCTAATGCGAGTGACGAAAACTCACTTTAGTGTTGCAAAGATTTACTCAATCACCATATATATATATATATATATATATATATATATATATATATATATATATATATATATATATAGAGAGAGAGAGAGAGAGAGAGAGAGGAGGAGAAAGAGCAAATGCATGATCTGCGGGTGGTAACAACCACCACAGGGCTTTCGAGTACCGGCCAAGAATTTCAAACTTTTTCCCCCTGGCGTTATTTCTCTTCTCGGTAAGGATTGCCTTCATTGTGCCGCCCTTTGCTCTCTTTAATCCTAGTGTTCTTGCAATGCCTCTTTCTATTACCTTTAAAAAACTCCCGTTTCTTGTCTCATTGCTCATTCACGTCAATTTTCTCTTTCTTTTTTACAATATATATATATATATATATATATATATATATATATATATATATATATATATATATATATATATATATATATATGTATATATATATATATATATGTATATATATATATATATATATATATATATATATATATATATATATATATATATATATATATATATATATATAAGTTAGGCAATGTGAAAGTTATCCTGGGCTCATAAAATGAGTCATTCACTGAATTTAAAGTCGTCACAATGGAAAAGCTACATTCCAAGGCTTTTTTCTAAGGGTCAAAGAGTCGAATTTTGTGAAAGGATTCAATTAATGGAAGCCGAAGACCTAACGTTAGCCAACTAAATCGTATATTCTAATCAAGCTGCTTTTAATCTGATAATCCACAGGTTTAAGTGTACAAAAATGTTAATTTAACACGATTAACATTATGGTGTGATTTATCATCCAGGTGTTTTGTTCGTCTATTTTTCTTTAATGTTTGAGTTACTGGACACGTATATCTTAACATGCTCTGGATAGAAATTATACCTGTATTTTGGAAGCTATTTGAAAGAAAATTTTACTTTCGAAAAGATGGAGCCCTTCACCCCTTATTATCATTGTGATATCATTGTCATGGTACGATTGCCGAGGCCCTTCCTCTTGCTCGGAGATATAAACGGTAGTCTCTGGGGAGACTACTCGATCAATTCCAGTGGTCCGGACCTTACCGACCTAGCTGGTGATAATGTGGATGAGTTTACTCATTAATACCCGAGAACCGCTTCATTTTCTTGTCTTGATCTATCTTTGTGCTCTCCGGATACACAACCTTATTTGGGGCGGGGGCTAGTCTATGACATTCATGATACTGATCACTTTCCCATTCAAGTATAATTTTCTGGATAGCTGAACCCTGAGAGCCCCATCCCCCCCGCGGCTATGCTTGGTGCCGGCGCAATGGGTTGCATTTCAGGAAATGACTGATTTCCCTGTCTCATTCGAGGAGTTTAGTTCGGTGGATGAAGTGGTTGGGTTCTCCGCAACCTCATCGCCGTAGGCTTAACTACTATTCTTAGAACGTCTGGCCTTTTTGCACGCTGACCACTCCCGTGGTAGTCAGCCGAGTGTGAGACGGAGCTCAAACAGAAGCGTTATGCCTATTAGAGATCACTTGGATAAGCATAAGTTGATAAAAGAATCACAGCATGGCTTTAGTAAGGGTAAATCCTGTCTGACTAATTTGCTGTCTTTTTATACTAAGGTGTATGAAGCAGCAGATAATGATGAAAACTATGATATTTTATACTTGGACTTTAGTAAGGCTTTTGATCGAATGCCACACTTACGACTTCTGAGCAAAGTTAAAGCACACGGGATCGATGGCAGTATATTTAGGTGGATTCAGTCATGGCTTGGTGACAGACAGCAAAGAGTTAGTATAGATGGAGTTAAATCTGAGTGGGGGTGTGTTAGCAGTGGAGTTCCTCAAGGATCTGTTTTGGGTCCCTTGCTATTCTTAATTTATATTAATGATCTTGACATAGGTATAAGTAGTGACCTGAGTAAATTTGCTGATGATACTAAGCTAGGTAGGGCCATTAGGGCTGATTCTGATGCTGTTGTAATGCAGGAGGAATTGACCATTCTGTCCAATTGGGCCGAGAAATGGCAAATGAAGTTTAACATAGACAAATGTAGTGTACTTAGTATAGGTAGAAATAATCCATTGAATAGTTATAAATTAAATGACAGAATTTTAGGGAGGACTGATTGTGAGAGAGACTTGGGTATTTTGGTAAGTTCAGACCTTCGTCCTAGAAAGCAATGTCTAAATGCTAAGAATAAAGCTAATAGGATATTGGGATTCATTAGGAGGAGTGTAAGCAATAGGAGTGCTGAAGTCATTCTAAAACTGTATCTGGCGCTAGTTAGGCCTCATCTAGACTATGCAGTACAATTTTGGTCACCATATTATAGGAAGGATATTGATTTGCTTGAGTCTGTGCAGAGAAGGATGACAAAGATGATTGGTGGGCTAAGGAACTTACCTTATGGTGAAAGGCTCAGAAAACTAAATCTACATACATTGGAAAGGAGAAGAGTCAGAGGGGAATTGATTGAAGTCTTCAAATGGGTAAAAGGATATAATAAAGGGGATCTGGGTAAGGTTCTTATACTTAGTGAACATGACAGGACACGTAGCAATGGGTTTAAGCTTGATAAGTATAGGTTTAGGAAGGAGATTGGGAGGAATTGGTTTACAAATCGTGTGGTAGATGAATGGAATAGGCTCACTAGGCATGTGATAGAAGCCTCCTCTCTGGGTAGTTTTAAGAATAGATTAGATAAATATATGGATGAAGCTGCTAGATGGGACTGACTTTTTTTTATGTACATATGTATATATTTTTCTAAGGAGTGGGAAGATTATATTTTGCGGTTGCATGAATGGACATAATCCTCTGGATGCATTTTATGTATATTGTAGATTAGATCTGACGAACTCCTGTAAAGGGTGACAATGTTGATGACTTTTCTCTGGTAAGAAATCTTTTGTGTGTTGAATGGAACAGGAGCTGCCAAGTGTAGGCCATGAATGGTCTTTTGCAGTCTCCTTCTTTTCTTACGTTCTTATGTTCTTATATCGATGAAACATTGCTAATCGTTGGCTAGGAAATAAAGAGTGAGGGAGAGAAAGAACTTGAGAAAGTTAGAAGTAGAGAATGAGAGAGAGTGGAAAGAGAAAACAAGAAAATGAATAGAGAGATAGATAGAAATAAAGAATGAGAGAAATATAGATAGAGTATAAGAGAGATAGTGTGATAGACACACAGACATACAGATATCTGATCTAAAGAAACTAGTTGTTGAAAATATTTCCAGAAAAATTGTAAATGCAATACTTTAATAGGTACCACGAGAGAAAAAAATAATATATTTAAGAGCATGAAATTCATTTTGGAACCAAGTAGCCGTCTTTGTAGAGAGAACCTTAAGTACTGAACTTATTTTTGTATAAAGTTTCGCTCATTTGATTATCCGTCTGATAAAATACAAATTATGCATTTTATAGAATTAGTATTTACAAAACATAATACAAAACTTACCAATTAAATCCCCATAGCTAATATGTATTTTTAAAACAGTATACATTCATTATTTTATATATATATATATATATATATATATATATATATATATATATATATATATATATATATATATATATATATATATATATATATGAATTCAGCAAACAGCGTTCATGAAAGATTTATACATTTTATATTCGCCGCGTGTTTACCTCAATTCTCCTTTGTCCTTTGAATTCCCAATTAATTTCTCTCTCTTTCATAATCCTGATCGACCTTGCGAAGCGTTCCTTGAGAGGTTGTTTATTAAGAAGATATTTGTCTTCCGCCTAGCCGAGTGGTCTAAGGGGCGGTTTAATTAAGGACAAAGCGGCTGCTCGCTGCCTCAATGTGCTTTTTCCGAAAAAGATTATTCAGTTTTTCTGTTTCTTGCGGTTTGCTGGATTCATTTCATCATTCTTTGGTGTTCATGACAGAATGGCACAGAGCGATCAAGTGAGCTTCCATGTGAGAGTTATAGCATGGTGGCCGCCGTTGGGATCCCTGATATTCTCTTGAGCGGAACACAATCGAGCCGGAAAGGGGTACTCGGGTGGACAACGAGTTGGGGCGTTCATCCATAAATTCTCGACTTAAGGGCTTGTTTTATTCATCGATTTGTTTTAGCGTTCGTTTATTCTTCAGAATATTGTTTATTTCATCTCTGAGTTATTCTTCTTTTGTCCCTAAAGATGTAAATACGAAGCACTTGTGTTGTTCGTTGTTATTTTCCTTTGGGTAATTGAGTTTTTTTATCATATATAAATATATATATATATATATATATATATATATATATATATATATATATATATATATATATATATATATATATATAAACAAGGCAAATCACATTAGCAGGTGACCACGTGACACGTTAGATGTTCAGTGGCCTATAGGAACTAAGAAAAGATGATACACGAGCGATTTTATCACTTCATAAAACAAAACAAAGATTATATACTCATTAAGAGATAAACAATTAAATGGAAGCAAACGAATTAAAAGGATACGAACTCTTTTTTCCGTAATAACCGAGATAATAGGGACGGTTGGAACCTATGCCATCGAGCACTCTTCTCTTCTCAAGACATCACGCTAGATCACCGTAACATTTTTAGAACAATTTAGATTGAATCGAAATATGTTCTCATCGCTGTTTCTGATTGTTTTACAAATGTGTATACTTTCTATTAATTTACTATCATTTGTGAAAATTAAGGCTAAGATATTCTGTTGTCGTGTCGGTTCGTCTGCTATTTATGTAGGAAGTTATCATTTCTAAATTATATGTGGTCAATTTCCTGTATTGTCTGATGTTATATTTACAATATCTAAGTTTGAAAATTTAATTTGTTCCATGTAACCGTTAGATTTTGTATAATTATTTCCGAAAGCGTCTGAAAAAGAATAATATCGCACGCATCCGTTTGCCTTGCAAGCCTATATACAACGATTAAATTGATTTTAATTTATTTATCACGAACTCGATAGCTCAAATCAAATCTATGTTTTTTATGTATAAATAACGTCTCCATATTTTTTTCTTGACCTTCCCTTATTAACAGTTTTATTGTCAATTAAGCTAAATTCTGCAATAAGGAGTCTTGAAGAACTTTTTATCTGTTTCCGTAACACGAATAAAATCCAATTCTTCTGTCACATCAAATGTTTCAAAATATTGGGTCTTTTTTCCTCCGACTACGTACTTGAAAAGATTTGTGCTAGATTTCCAGGAATATGATTGTGTGCATAATTATTACGTTGTTTCTGAAAGCACGTTCCTTTCTAATCTCCATTCTTTTATGCAGTCTTGTTTGAAAAAATCTCATACTATAATTTAAAAGTCTTCCAGTTTCGCTTGGTTTACTCCGAGCAGGTGCAGCCCATCTCTCCAGAAAAGCTCGTTGCGATCATAAAACTCTCTCATAGATGAATAAAGTGCACTCCTTCTTCTTTACAGTGAAATATATGAGAGTTCTTAATATAAGAAGCTCTTTTATGGTAAACATTCGCAGCCCCACTTATTCTCGGAAGAATACCTGTGAACGCTACCTTCCTACAATTTCGCTTCAGGTTTCCCATCAGTAAGCAGTAAGTTTCTAGAGGGTCCTCGGATTTTGTAATAAAAAAATATTACTACCTAAATGTTTAATACAAACTGTTTCGGAGTGATTTGTTCCTTGAAATCGTCCGCTGCATCAAAAATATCCTCAACTCTCCCTTGAAGATTTTGAAGAAACTTAAATTGGTTCAAATAACTTGGGTAAAATTATATTAATTCAGTACCTTTATTATCCGTCCTTGGTTTGATTCGGCCAAACAGTTTTCATTTTATTATGTATGTTGGTGGCCTTATGGGGAATGATATTTTGGTGCTTGCCTTGTAGAACTTTCAAAAGGTTGCTGTAGAATGGTTCTACTCTCCTTTTCACTTGGGATCCAGCCAATCTTACTAGAGAAATAGTAAGTAGAAGATATAAAATAGAATTAATATAAAAATTGGTCATAGTGTCATAGTTCTGCCATAGCAAAGTTCTATTACATATATTCAAGAACCCCGATGGTACATTTCTCAGAGTAATAAAAAGGTCATCAAATCTTCAAATGACAAGAACAAATCATCCCAGATTGCAAACTCTCGCACTCAAAATCCCTTTTCTTTTGAAGTAGAAGTGCTATAAAAAATATTAGCAGGTGAATGTCTGAAAGTGTGCGTCGCATATGATCCATTTGAGCTGTAGATTCTGCTGTAGGTCATGTAAATACATAATTAATGTAACTTATGATATCATCCACTTCTTATCATCCACTTCTTAAGAATGAATTATGACTTAGTCAACATCGATGCCTTATTCCATAAAGAGCTGGCCATTGATAAAGCGCTTGATGTAGGTCTTATAAAAAATTAACTATACATATTGATTTAAAAAGTGTATCAGAAAGGTAGACCGGACTAAAGGAAAATTGAGGTGTTATATAACTGATTAGAAAGAGAAAAATTATTGTTTAATAAAAAGTCAAACGAGAGAAATTTGTTTTATTTCTCTATGGAGAAGGATGATGCAGCGAATTTTAATGTATTTTTATATGGACATAGATCATGTATGATTAGATCAATGAAAGAATTTCCACCCAGGCACGATAAAGAATTAATCAATTAGTACATCATTTGAAGTAGCGTGGACATAAATCGTCCGAGCGTGATATGAAATAAATTAGGGTAATGAATAAAAGCGGATAAAAATTTAATTAATGAACTGCAACGAACATGGAATAATGCAAGTGAGATACAAACTAATTAAGAAAAGACGAGGATGATCTAATTTTTTCTACTTTAATCAAAACTAATAAACGAAAATCAGCGTGAGCAGCGCCATCGAAGCGTTTGTCAGCAAATGATAGAGGCTAACTACTCTAAAAAGATTACTTAAGATGCTGATGACATAGAAGGTAGGACGAGAGGGATAACAAACGGAATCAAATATAAACTCTTTTATCGTTGAGAAAAGTGAAATAATAGGTGGGGTTCGAACTGATCTCATCAAGCGCTCTTAGCTATTGTGGTAGGTTCAACCTATCCAGACTCCTACAGCAGATAAGGCAGGATAGGGGCTATGATTAAAGGCTGGAAACTTTTTGATAGTTGACCGCAGAGGTGATAGGTTGTGCATACGCCGTTGTCCTTCTTGTCAGGTAGCCGGCTACTTTTGTTTGCAGATTGTGTAGGTCTGGTTTGAGGTAGGCTCCCTCTAAAGTTGAAACTCAGTGGATAATTATTTAGACTGTTAGGCAGGGTTAGTTTGCTAGTATAAGTTTTTGTATTTAAACGCAAGCAATCTAAGCATAACTGCTTTCAAGATCACAACAGTTATGATCATACCATTCAATGGGGAAGACGTTGTAGCTTGGATTAAGATTAGTTAAGTTGTAAAGTTGCAGAAGTTGACAGATATGGCTAGTTTTCTTCTCCTCTTTTTAGAAGGAGATGCTGTAGCACTGGATTTAGAGATAGATGAAAAAATCAGAGATATTCTTATAAAATTTAAGAGAAATTAAACGCTGCATTTGAGAGGAGGGTCCATTTGCAGCTTATGGAAATTTAGTATAGAAAAGGTGGTGTGGTGAACGAGTATATGTATTTGCAAATTAAATTACTAGATTAGCTGGTTGAACGGTTGGAATAATTACTAAATTGACTTTTATAAATTGTTTTCCATAGTCTGTTTGCGTAGAATAGGAGCAAGTCCAGATTGTCATTATATCACCAATGTCTAATGTACTATCCAGAGCAAGAAACTTAACTGCTAATTTTGGTAGTAATATTGCAGCTGGAGCAAATCTATTTATTGTTTTCACGAGGTAACTTCCAAGAGGTATTGGAAACAGAAGTAGAAATTAAGAAGGCCAAGCATTTAGAAGCAAATGCTTTAAATGTGAAGGGCTTCCTATCACACGATATTGTACAACAGATTGGAGTAAGATTACATGTTATAAATGTGGCTAAGTGGGACATATTTCAACTCATTGTGCCTATCAACCAGACTAGGAAAACGAATAGAGGGAAACTTTTGCGCTAGTAGTTACCCCCTCAAAAGAGTGAAGGCGCATTTAGTTGAAATGCCAGACATTGTGATTAAAGTTGCAGAAAGAACTGTAAAGGCTTTGGTAGATACTGGCTGCAGCACAACAATTGTTACTGCTAAACTGGTAGGTGACTGTGAAGGAGGAGGAAGTATTGTTGATTTTAATGGAAGTGACATTAAGTGTGAGGGCCCAAGTATGGAGAATATGATAGTAAGGGAAAGAGATTTGAAGGTTCTAGTCATGCTTTATAAGAGGGTAGTTAATGGTATTTATGTATTACTTGGAATAGGTGTGATAGAGATATTAGGAGGTGCCTATGTTGGAAAGGGCAAGATTGCATTTGGTGCTCTGCAGTGTGTTGAGGTGTGAAGCTCTTGTTAATGCGACTGAAGAAATCAAGGGGATTACAGACGAAGATACCTTGTTAGATAAAGATTTAAAAGCTGTATTTAATTGCAGTTTGGGGACCCTTTGAATGGTCATGGAAGAATAATCAGAACCCTGTCCTGAAGAATAGGGTGAATAGGGTAAGTTGTTATGATAAGAAGTTGGAGAGCAAAAAGGAAGACGAATTAGAAAGCATAAATTGAGAGGGGGATTAAGGAGGGTATTTTAGTACCACGGAAAGAGAGTTAGAAGGAGACTTAATCGTTTTGGATTTGTCACAATCCCCCCTGAATCATTGGACGGGAGCGATGCTTGGACTGAAGTTAAATAGGAATAAGGCTGGGGCCTATTATTGTTTAGAGGGAATGAGATACCACATCTACCAGAACATTGTGCGAGAAGGGTATTATTTTAAATTTGTGCGAAGTTATTAGGTTATCCATTTCCAAGTTGATTCCAGTGTTATGGGGATATAGAAGATATGGCTTTCGTAATGGTAAAGGAAACTTTGGATAAAGTGAGAAGAGAAGAACCAGTAAAGTGAAAGTGGTTTGTGCAAAAAGAAGGAAGCACAAATGTATGGTGTGATGCTAGTTGTATTGCTGTTGGCTCTCTGCTTGAAGTCGATGGATTTGTTGTGAAAGTTGCTACTTGGCTGAGAAAAAAAGGTGATTTTGATCATATTTATCTTTCCGAGATTGAAGCTGCTTTAAAGGGCATCAATTTTGCGCTATAATGGGGTTATCAAACCTTTTACACTGCTAACCGATACAGCCACTGTGCATAGCTGGGTAAATATTACTTTGACTTAATAGAGGAAGATTAAGACAAAAAGAGGAGCTAAAATGATTCTTAAGCGTCGATTGAGAATGCTGTAAAATCTAATTAAAGAATTTTGTAGAAACATGAGCGTAAACTGGTTTTACTAAATAAAAATAAGGTTGATATATTGACCAGAGTGCACAAAAAAGTGGTAGATGAGTGATGACATAAAAAATGCTGAGAAAAATTTATCATTGTTGTGTAAGTGCTATAAATTTGTAGAAAACTCATGGACATGAGGCATTTTGGAGTTGAGTGCTCTCTTTACTCGGCTCAAAAGTTAGATCCTACTGTGAGTAAAACTGTTGTAAAGAAAGTTGTTCAGAGTTGAGCTAGATGTCAGTTGATTGAACCTGATAAGTGGTTCATAAAAAGAGAAGTTAGCATCGAGTAAAACTAGAGACGGAGAGCAGTGGAATATTACCCATTACTGGCATAAGGCTTATTTATGAGTAGTTGACTGTGGATCTGAGCGACTTGCAGTATGGCTGGAGTTACAATTAGAAACGGCTGACTGCATATTCTCTGTACTTAATGAATTTTATTAGAAAGGGGACCAGCGAATTAAATGCTTATTGATAATATCAACGTTTTAAAGTCGGAATTATTCTTGCACCTGTTTAGGAAGTGGAATGTTCAAAGGTATTTGCGTGCTGCATATCGTCCAGGCAGAAATGGAGTTGTGGAAAGACACAGAACGAGTCTAAGAGCGGGGTAATATGTCGCCACATGAAGGTATTTTATGGGGAGTATAATATCTATCCTTAAGTTTTCCAGTAGGAAACCTCAAAGATCAATATACCAGTATGACTGGAGGCATCCAGCACTAAGTCCTTCGTTTGAAAAGAGAACAACAACGGAGGTTTCACTTAAGGTAAGAAAAGAAGTATGGGGGATGTCCCTACAAGCTCAATGCATATCACGTTCTAAAAATGTGAGAATGACTGATATTATTTCAGACAATAATGTAGCTATAGATGGTGTGCCTTGTTATGTACTTGATAGTAGAAAAATAGTTTTGTCACCGGATGATTCGAGCTCTAGTGAAGAAAGTGAGAATAAGGATGATGAAGTACTTCTGGTGGATAAGAGGAAAGATGATTAAGATGAACCACAGAAAATTGGTAGTACAAAGTACCCTCGTAGAATTAGGCAGCCCACTGTCTGAGCTGATGATTACAGTTTTGAATAGTTTGTTTTTGTGTACAGTTGTTTTGGTAAGGTACATTTTCCGTCCTGTTTTGTTTTTATATTTCCTAATTTTTTTTATTACAAAGTGTTTCTTGTAATATTCCTTACTATGTATGGGGATATGATCTTGAGATCAGGGTAGGAGGGATGGGGGTAGTTTAACCTATCCAGACTCCCATTGTAGTTAACCTCAAAGGTTGTGCATACGTCGTTGTTCGTCTTGTCAGGTAGCCGGCTACTTTTGTTTGCTGATTGTATTTGTCTGGTTTGAGAAAGGTTTCCTCTAAAATTTAAACTCAGCGAAAAATTATTCAGACTGTCAAGCAGGGGTAAGCGTGCTCATCTAAGTTTTTGTTGTTAGCCACAGCTATTAAGGCCAACACGCTCCCCGCTAGGATGCTATATTCAAAAGGATGGTTCAAGTCAGTATATTGGCAGAAAGGGGTAAGTAAGTCACTATATGTTGAAGACAAAAGCGTTAATAAGAGAGGGACACTGGTTTCGTAAATGAACGGACATTACAATAATTCGTGACACTGTATATATATATATATATATATATATATATATATATATATATATATATATATATATATATATATATATATACATATATATATATATATATATATATATATATATATATATATATATATATATATATATATATATAATCAATAACGTTTAGGAACTAAGGAAATATGATACAAAGGTCATTTTGTATTAAAAGGAAATTGAGTGGCAATTGCGTTACCGAAATCAACGAACCTGTTTGCTTTGTATATTTCCATGTAAAAAAAAGCAGTAAATAACCGGGAGGAAATTCTCGTTTGTATTCTTTTTATGTTGTTAATACGTGCCTCATATCTTCCCCAATACTACACAATATGTAAGGTAGAACGGCTGTCTGTAGAGCCAATTTGAATCATTAAAAGAATTTCTGCTGGCTCGCCATTCATCACTATGGATAATTATAATTGATCCATCTCTCACCACTTTCTCAATGATTATTAGCAAACGTATTTTTTGGTCTCAGTTTTTCACGATTTTCATTTACTCATCTGCTGGTTAATAATTAGCTTCTACTAGGCTAAATATACCAACTTAACTTCAAATTACATAACCTCGATGGCATTTTGCTTAGGTTAAATTATATCGAGTTAATATGATCTTAACCTACCGTCTGATGTTATGGAAACGTCTACGAGTATGAGGACTTTCCATGTCCTAATCCTTGACATCCTACATGAAAATTAAGTAATTATCTCAAAATCAGCTCTTAATTATTTACGTTTGTGGTATTTTTGCCGAAATTTTATTCAGCATAATTTTAATTTAGTATATATATATATATATATATATATATATATATATATATATATATATATATATATATATATATATATATATATATATATATATATATATATATATATATATATATATATATATATATATATATATATATATATATATATATATATATATATATATATATATATATATATATATATATATATATATATATATATATATTTATATATATATATATATATATATATATATTTATATATATATATATATATATATATATATATATATATATATATATATATATATATATATATATATATATATTATAAGAATTTAGACGATTTACAGCCTCATCTTACCTACTTCACTAGATTTAACTCCCTTAAAACTATGATAGAGTTCAAAGAATTTTAATAAATTTTAACTATATTTGCTTATGAAATAAAAATAACAACAATGCAATAAAGTGTAAATTAATCATAGTAGAAAACAACAACAGTTAAGGAAAACATTAAAAATAAAGGAGAACAAGGTGAGGCTCGCCTCCTGGAATCCTTTTGAAATATTCGAACACGATGGATACCTTTCATCCTCTCGTAACTTCATGATCCACAACCAGGCTCATAAGAGCCCTCACTACCACTAGATACAAGCAGGAGCTATCTCGGTCGTTCCGGCACTGGAACAAGTGCCACTCATGTAGCTCCCCGGTAGTAAGACATTCAACTAAAATCTCGCTGGCAGTCTGGAAGACACATAGATTCTTCGGAAAAAAGGGTTTAGGGAATCGCTTCATCAGATTGCGCTAAACCCCACGAGTGTATCCAATTTGGAGACGACCAAAAATAAGCTGAAACCACTGAGACAATTAAGGTTACTAAGGCCTGGACTCAATGGCACGCAACTTTAAATTCCCGTCCAACAGGTCTTATTCCTGAAAACAAACTTGCTCCCATAGAAATTTGGGCTGGCACCATCTAAATACACCTGCACGCCTCTTTCATGACATGAAATATGTTCCATGTAATGCACAAGCAATATTTTTGTTTTTTCGCGAGCTTTATGAACTGAGACACATCGAAAAGGCCTAAGTAAATATAATTCAAGGTGGTGTTTTAGAAGGTACCATAGGCGCCAGCGTTCAAAAAGTTACATCAAATATTCTGAAAACGATGGCATCCTCCATGCAGCAATTTTTTCGCCACTCTATTTGTGACGTGTGGAATGTACCAGTCACCAAAAGGACATGTGTGGTGGCCAGGATTCACCATTACAATAGACTTTTGGATGCATAGGTATAAACCTCACACAAATATAAAAAAAATGAACAAACAAAACAGTCATACAAAAGAAAGAAGCTTTCCTATCGCCCCTTTCCCTATATGACAAATCTCACAGAACGCAGAATTTTCAAGGCGCGCGTACAAGACATATAAAGCTGCAAAAAGGCGCCTCCCAAATGACTCGCCTGTTAAAAAAAGACCAAGTAATTAGAACGAATCCACAAAGTCTAAGTGAACCCTATTAAATACAGGTTCTGTTCTGTTTGATGCACCAGTAGGCAGCAGAAGTATACGACTTTTGTCAGCGAAAAAGAAAACCTAGATATTTGCGTTTCGAATTAAAAAAAGAGAAGTTTAAGACGTTTTATAGTCGGTACTTTAAGGTATGCATCAGTACATCCACAAAAAAATTGAAACCCCCTTTACGAAGAGCAGGATAGGAAAATCTTTCCGCAGCACCAAAATGATACGTTATTGTCCACCGCAAGTGGCATGTCACTGAGGGTACATCGTCCTTTTCTTCTATCTGTTTCAGATCGGGCTCCTCAATCCTGGAATTAAAAATATAGTAAAGTATATGAGGTGTTCGCTTGCTCCTATAGAAATTAGAGTCTCTTGTTACCAAATATCCATTTGATAGCATAAGGCTATTTCACCCAAAATGTCGCAATGCTGCCTGTGGACGAATCCCGGAAGATTGCCCACATCGGTCAGGGCAAAGCATCTGAAGTAGCTTAAAAATTGGCGAAGGCGCACTATGCAGAAAACTGTTGACCTTTATTTTCCAGGAACTAAGCTAACCAAGCATTTCATAATTTCTCAATCAACTTGTCCAAGCAGGTAGTCAGATTGTGTGTAAAGAAAGCACGGTATCCATTTGCCATGAAATTGGAAATATACCCTGCCACTAGATCTTGTTAAACCACACCAGTATAAAAGCCAAGACCCACACTTTAGATGTCTAAGCATGACTTAAAAAATATCTCTGAACCAAGAGAGATAACATCGGAAGAATCGAGAACGTGATCCAATGGCTCAAAGAAAGTTTGTGTTAAAGGGACATAGGCACTGTGATCATGGTTTAAGCTTTCTCAAGAAGGTGAAGTGGTTCTGGGTGAACCTAGCCCAAATTCTTGTAACAAGTTTCCACACTTTTGTAAGAGGAGTCATTCCATTGATTGAAGAGCGATTTCTTGAAATGGAAAGCGGTGAGCGTACTTTGAGTCGAAACGGAATTTTTATCTCTCGGGACTAAATTTATATTGGGTGAATTTACATAAGCCTAGCTTATATGCTTATGGTGCCTCTCTGAGTGTTGTCCCACACTCGAGCGATCACTAATAAATCGGTCTACAAGCAAAACGACCATCCATTAGACGAAAATAAGCCAACTAAACGATAATGAGTGTACCAGAGAAGAAATAAAAGTCCAGGTCAATCAGTATAATCTCCTCTAATCCGATCGAGATGGCAGTACTTGGAGTCCATCGAAAACTCCAATCAAAATTCTGCTAGTACATCAGAAGAGAATAGGGACATATCCATACAGCAAAGCAAAGCTGTTCTTGGAGAGATATGCTTGAATACATCCACATTAATGACATCAATATATATGTCTTCAACTGGTTCTGGTAGACTTGTTTAATAATTATAATATTAAACCCTAAAAGGATGGAAATCAATAACAGTCCTAATAGTTGTGGAAAATCCTAAGTTTTTTTATCATACTTCTTGCATGTTTCTCTATATTGTTGAAGTCAGTGGCTAATAAGGAGGCGTGTTAAATTCAATAAAGTTAACCCGTTGGCGATTAGGAAAATAACTTTTTTCTTATGACAAATATAAATTTAAATAATTCGAGACAGTGATGGTAGATTAGAATTACAATGCTCGCGAAAATTATCCGATGACCTTTAAAATTTGTATTATTTTCAATGATATTTACTTTCTATTTGTTATAGCGACATCTGGTAGCTTTCATAGAACGCTCTAATATGACAACTTTTCAATGCAGTTTTAAGTTAGTATTTTGGTAGCCTTCGTTGTGTTTGGTCATACGTCAAATTTGTCCGATTTCATGATTTTTGCCATTTCGTTATTATTTTGTGATTTTTTGCAGAAAGTGGTCTAAATAAAATTTATTTCTTATCTATGCGCTACGAAGCAACTCCAGAGTAATTGCCGAGGTGCTATTGTTGTTCTTCATAAATGTGGGAAATCTTAGAGACAGATAGCTAATGAATTAAACATAGTCTAAAATAAAGTAGTTAATTTATGGGTTTTAGGTGCTAAAAACAATGTTAGTCTATCTACACCAGTACCTAAAAAACGATCTGGCAGACCAAGAAAATCAAATTTGCAAACAGACTGGCTTATGAAACGTTTAATAGTGAATAATCCAACAATAACTGCAAAAGAACTAAAACTTAATATGAGTAATTTATTATCTGATGTTTCTGAACGAACTATCCAGGAGCAGCTACAAAAAGAACTCACATTACCATCTTGTCATGGTGCAAAAAAAAAACATTCATTGATAAAAAAATGCGTAAGAAACGTGCCGCATTTTGTAAAAGATACATTCATTGGACTGTTGAGTAGTGTAAAAAGGTTTATTCAGCGATGACCCCACATTTTCAAAATTCAGATATCCTAAAAAGCTTCGTAGTCCCATTGGCTCTAATAAAATGGGCCTTAAATACACCCAAAAGAAAATGAAACACCCTCCAGGTGTGATGACTTGGGGTTTTTTTCAGTTTCCAAGGCAGAGAAAAGATATTTCCTTCCTAAGAACACAACTATGAATGGTTCAGTGTATTTAGCAATCTTATAAGAGAAACTTCCAGGGGTAATGACAATCCATGGGACACAGATATTCATGCATGATAGAGCACCTTGTAGCAAGCTAAAATTGTGACAAAATGGCTTACTGACAATGAATTTAATATTTTAGATTTTCCTGGTAATATCCCAGACCTCAATCCCATAAAAAATTTATGGCTAATACTAATAAATAAGGTTGAAGGCCAATACACTCGCAACTAAGAAAAATTAAAAGCGGCCATCATAAATGTATGGTGCAACGAAATATCAGTGGAAGTTTGTCAAAACTTGATCAAATCCATGCTGAAGCGTCTACAACAACTCATCAAATCTAAAGGAAAGATCATGAAAAAATACTAATATATGGTTAGTCAATATTAAACAGTTTTTTTATGTTAAAAATACAAATTTCGAGAGTGATCGGATACTTTTTGCGGGCCCTGTATGTTGAAATTAGTGAAAAAATTAATCATGTCAATAAGGGCTAATTTAGCAGAAAACCAAGATGGTTTAATATTAAAACGAAATTACTACTAGTAGCCTAAAAGTTGACAAATACTCAACTATGCATTCAATCTCTTAACAAAATGGAAACGAGTGAAATTAACAGTGAAAACATCTGACAAAGGAGCGAAAAATAAACTTCTGTTAAAGCAACAAAATTGAATGAACTTTTGATAACGCAAGGATAAATTAATGAACTTCTAAGAAGGAGGCGAAAAATGAATGAACTTCTGACAAGGTAGCGAAATATGAATGAACTGTTTACGATGCAAAGTGAATTGAATGACTTTCTGACAAGGCAGCGAAAGATCAATGATCTTCTGAACATTACAGAACAGATCAATGAAGTTCTAAGAAGGCAGTCTTGAATGAATGAAATTCTGGTAGGCAGCAAAAATTGAATGAACTTCTTACAAGAGAACATTGAATGAATGGACGTCTGAAGAGACAGTGAAAGATTAATGAATTTCTGACAAGGCAGTGTTAAATGAATGAAGTTCTGCAAAGCAGCGAGAGATGAATGAACTTCTGATGAGGCAACGTTAAAGGAATGATAGTCTGACAAGACAACCAAAATTAAATTAAAGTCTGAGAAGGAAGCTTCAAATAAATAAACGTATAAGAAAGAAATAAAAAGGTTAATGAACTTCTAACAAGGCAGCTTCAACTGAATAAACTTCTGGCGAGACAGCGAAAGATGAATGCATTTCATCAAAGGCAGCGTTAAAAGAACGAACTTCTGATAAGGTAGCAAAAGATGAAGGAACTTCTGACAAGTCAGCGTTAAATAAATGAACTCCCAACAAGGAAGCAGAAAATGAATGAACTTCTTACAAGAAAGCTAAAGATGAATGAGATTCTGAAAAAGTAGAGGTAAATGAATGAACGTATGAAAAACAGTAAAATATTAACGAAAGTCTAACAAGCATCGTTAATGAATGAACAACTGGCAAGAGAGCGAAAGACATATGGACTTCTGAGAAGGCAGAATTAAATGGATGAACTACTCACAAGGCATCCAGGGTTGTATGAACTTTTGACGAGTCAACGTTAAATAAATGAAGTTCGACAAAGCAGAAAAATATGAATGAACTTCTGAGAAGGCAGTGTAATTTTAAATAATTTATGACCACGCAGCGTTAAAAAGAATGAACGTCTGACAAGAAAGTAAAATATGAATGACCTTCTGACAAGGCAACAAAATATGAATAAACTTCTGCAAGGCAGCGAAAGGTGAATGATCATCTGACAAGGGATGGAAAGATGAATAAACTTCTGCAAGGCAGCGAAAGATAGATGAACTTCTGACAATGCAGCCTTAATAGAACTTCTAACAGGGCAGCTAAAGATGAATGAATATCTTGAACAGTCAGCCTTAAATGAATGAAGTTCTGACAAGGCAGGGAAATCTGAAATAACTTCTGACAACTAAGGGTTAAATGAATAAACGGCTTACAAGACAGAGGAAGATTAGTAAACTGCAGACAAGTTAGCTTTAAATGAATGAACTTCTGCAAGAGTGAAAAGATAAATAAACTTATGATAAGTTAGCTTTAATTGAATTAACTTCTGACAAAGCAGCGAAAGATGATGAAAATTTTTCGACATTGAAGCGAAAGATTAACAAAATCTGTGGAGGCTTCGAAAGTTCAATGAATTCTCTCAAGGCAGCGTAAAATGAATGAACTTTTGACAAGCCAGCGAAATATAAATGAACTTTGGTAAGGCACAAAAGATGAATGAACTTCTGTCGAGTCACCGTTGAATGAATGAAGTTTTGACAAAGCAGCGAAAGATAAAAGAACTTCTGATGAGGCAGCAAAAGATAAGTGAGCTTATGACGAGGCAGCGTTACATTAAGGAAATTCTTATAAGGCACCCCTAGATGAATGGACTTCTGACTTAGCAGCATGAAATGAATGAATTTCTGAAAAAGCAGCGAAAGATAAATGATTGAACTTCTGACAGTTTAGCAAAAGATGAATGAATATCTAACAAGGGGGGGAGGAAATAAATGAACATCTGACAAGGCAGTGAAAATTTAATGAACTTCTGACAAGGCAGCGAAAGATGAAAGAACTTTTGACGAGGCAGAGAAATATGAATGAACTTCCAACAAACCATGAAAGATGAAGGAACTTCTAACGAGGGAACGTTAAATAAATGAACATCTGTCAAGACAATAAAAGATTAATGAACTTCTGACAAGTTATTGAAATATGAACGAACTTCTGCAAAGGTAACGAAAGATAAATGAACATCTTACAAGGGAGCGTTAAATGAATGAACGTCTTACAATACAGTGAAGGATTAATGAACTTCTGACATGGCAATATTAAATAAATGAACTTCTGCTAGGAAGTAAAAAATAAATAAACTTCTGAAAAGACAGCCTTAAAATAATGAACTTTTGACAAGTCAGCGAAAGATGAATGAACTTCTGACAAGCTACCGTTAAATAAATGAACTTCTCAAAAGGCAGGGAAGGATGAATAAACCCCAAAAGATGAAAGAACTTCTAACAAGGGACCGCTAAATAAATTAACATCTAACAAGGCAATGTGAGATTAATGAAGTTCTGAAAAGGGAGATTTAAAATAATAAACTTTTGACAATTCAGCGTAAGATGAATGAACTTCTGATAAAACAAGAAAAATGAAGAAACTTACATGAGACCGTTAAATAAATGAACCTCTGGCAAGGCAATGTAAGATTAATGAACTTCTGACAAGGCAATGTTAAATGAATGAACTTCTGAAAAAGTAGCAAAACTATTTAATGAATCTCTAGCGTGCCTTCGACTCATGGATACCCTTAAAAAAGCAACATTCCAAATACCTTTGCAATAAAACGCATTGAGGGTACTTAAATGGTGCACACAATAATAAATTCAAGAAATAAATGAAAATAAATCATTTTTTGTTGCCTTCTCCGCTCTTTGCATCGTGGAAGAGACTGCCTTACTGAATGATGCAATGCAAATAAAGATCAAAATGCGAATCACTGCAGTGATTCTAGCACTATTCGTGGTTCTGCGTCAGGAATGTCTGGATATATCTAGCCCCATACGGTACACCAGTACTCCACGTCTGGATATGTCGATATGAGTGTCCGATCTTGCGAAACGTACTCCATCACAAGAGTTCAGAAAGTAAGGAATAGCATGATAGCAGTATTTTGATTGGCTTTGGGCCTATGATGCGTGCCGAAGTACTTATTCCCGAGTGGGTAAATATGAGCGTAAATGCCAGTGAGCGACTAGCTTTTGACGATGCCTTAAAGTTGTTTTTCACGCTTGCTAGGACGGAACTCGTGCCTAAAGGCAATAAAAACCCGTGCCTAAGGGAAATAAGAACAAGTGACTAAAGGAAATAGACACGTGCCTAAAAGCAATAAGATATGGTTCAAAAGCAATAAGAAAAAGTATCTAACGGCAATAAGAACACAGGCCGAAAAGCAATAGGGATTGGTACTTAAAGGTAATAATAAGACATGCCTAAAGGCAATAATACTCCGTAACTAACGGCAATATGACCCTAAGTCTGAAAACACTGAGAACCCATGACTAAACGCAATAAGTACCCGTGCCTAAAGGCAATAAGAACCCGTGCCTAAAGGCAAAAAAACATATCTAAAGGCAATAAGAACCCGTACCTAAAGACAATAAGAAACTGGTTAAAGAAACTAATTACCCATGCCTAAAGTCAATTATAATTCTTACCTAAAAGCAATAAGCCTCAAGGAAATAAGCACCGTACGTAAAAGAAATAAGAACCCGTCCCTAAAGGCAATAAGACCAACTTCGCAGCCACTACAGGTAGAGTGAGTTTCATGAAATTATTGTTAAAAAATTTAATTATTCCTTCACAGATGACTTTAACAACTTTCCAACATGGGTGAAGGTCAACATATCTAATTAAATTATACAATAAAGTGCCAAAAATCATGGAATAGCAACATTTAAAGGTAATAATGGGCAGCCCCACCGTGCTATAACGTCATGTACGTTCCCAGACCTGTATCAAATGTCATCTGACAACTCCTGGCCCAGTGTCAAGACCGACTAGGCTGCTCATTACAAAGCGACGGGAATTATAATCGGAGTTCGAGCGGAACATGATAGTGGGTGCAATACGGATGGGACATTGCATTTCTAAATCTGTGCAAACATTTAACAGCTCGCGATCTATTGTGTCACGTGTGTACTGAGTATACTCGTACTTCATGGAAGCCACCCATGACCAGCCCCGGGTGCTTAATAAGCGTGATCAGCGGCTTCTGGCTAAAGTGGACCATGGTAACAGGGAAGCAACAATGGCTTAAATTGCTTCCACATATTAATTCACTTCATAACTAATGCGGAATTTTTTTCATGGATAGAAATAAATCAAATCTGTGATTCTATTTATAATTTAATTAGTATTTATTTATTAATTGAAAGTAGGTAATAAAATATCCACTAGTTTCTATCATTGGTTTCCATCTTTCTACTAACTTTCAGTACCATGTTTGTAAAATTCGTTTGACCTTGATGTTAAAAAGATCTTTAAGGTTGTTTCGACCTCTTTTCTCGTTGATATTTTCATTTTTTCAGGTGATTCTCTAAACTTATCAAAATATAGTAATCTTTTGTAGTTAAGTTAGATGGGTAGTGAGGATGGTACTTCTTGTGATATGAGGTCGCACGTTGTCTTGATGAAAGAGCACTCTTCTTCGAATGATTAATGCTGCCCTTTTTTCCTCAAGTGCTACATTGCTTGTAAACTGTCACAGTAAGCCTCTTTTCTGGTAGTCTGATCCCTTGTCTCAATCGTGAAACCTTGGCTATCTCCTTTAAATTGCGATGCAGAGTGGAATTAGATGAATGTAAACATGCAAGCACCTACACTTTGAGCTTATTACTATCCATAAAATAATGATAAACATAAAAAATTATGCATTACTTATTGAATAACGTAATACAATGCAGGAAGTATCGGATGCATATCCATCTAATCAATGTAGCGTTCTTTACCTTACACGGGATATGGGAGCAGCCAATTGATCGGAGTGACCCACTCGACAACAAGACACCAGATAAAGTGCCGCACCCGGCTTCGTGGCGTCACTATGTGGACAGCAGAGGCCTGGCTATATCTGGCGTGGTCCGTTGAGTCGCGGTTCCAGTTGATTTTGGTTGATGATAAGGTTTGGCTGTAGCGCAGACTACATTAGGACATAGAACCAGTTGTTAATAAGGCATCATGCTTGCTTGTGTTGGTTCCATACTGGTATGAGATGTGGTCACGAGGCATTAGTTGGATCTACTAATTCACTTAACCACATAATTGATCAGAAACCGCTACGTTCCACTGCATGTTAACCATTTTCATCCATTCAGGGACTTCATGTACCTAAACAACGACGAGTTATTTCATTAGGAGAATACACCGGGTTATAGTTGCTAAGTTGTCCAGTACTGGTTCGGGGAGCATTATGGAAAATTCCAAAGGGTCTGCATATCGCTTTCGCCCGACATGAACACAATCGAGCATTTATTTTGCGTATTGGCTAAGTATATTCGCATCTAAGTACTCTCTCTTCTCCCTTCCGCCAACATTTTTTTAACTATGTGAGCGGTAATTCATTAAAGGATTTTTTAAAATCCAAGTAAATCATGTCAACTGCACGATTTGCGTCATATTCATGAGGTATTAGTGAGAAAAATCAAGGAATTTGTTTGGTCAGATTTGATTTTGTGGAAACCATTTTATTTCGAATTATTCCATAGCTAGTTGAAAAGATGCCTGACTATTTTCTCTCTGACGAGTGATTCAATTACTTTAATAATATAGAGTATTAGACTAATTATCCTGCAGTTTGTAGGTAGTGAAGGTCGCACATTTCAAAACATCGAGTTGATTACGCTAATTTTATTATTTCTATAACCAGTTCTCCCACTAGTTATTTATTATATATTTTTGCCATTTATAATTATGACCTTTAAATTTCTTAATTTGCCACGGTTATACTATAACTTGCCCAAGTTTTGAGTATTTATCTATGCGAAAACCATCTTCTTCATTGAGTCATATGATATTTAGTATTACAACTTTAGGAGAATGGGGGTGATTGAGGCAAAATAATCTCTAGCTAACTAAAAGTAAACAAGGATAAAAAGTTTACGGCGGCTGGGATGGGTTTGTTTATTAGGAGTATTTGTACATATTTGCGAAAAAACTAGAAGCACATTTTCTCCTTCCTTCTCTTTTGCTCCTTCCTGCCGAGGGCCTTATATAAAGTCGACTTAAGATTTACGGTCTTTTTAATTCCATCTATTTGCATATATATAGATATGCACCCTTTAGATTAGTTCTATCCGCAGAAAGTAGTGGTTTATCATTATTTCCTTTCCCTAAATTCACAAAAGTATTAGAAAAATTATCTTAGATATATGCACAAGTAAAAAGAAACTCCAGTTCCACTTAAAACGTATGATTAGTTAAAACTCTTCAAAGGCCAAAAAATTTCATATTTTACTTAACAACAGAGCTTTGTATGATATATATATATATATATATATATATATATATATATATATATATATATATATATCTCCGTGGCCAAAACTTTTCTAACACCTAAAATCTTTCCTATTCTATGGAGAGACTATGAATATGTTGGTGTAGGTTTACATGCATGTTTCTATTACTCCTAGCAGGAAATAGAAAAGTACAACATCCTTTATATAAGCTCCTTATATGTCTTAAACGGCGATGATTTTAAAATGTATAAAATCCTGGTATCTGTATGCGCTATGTTTCAGTCGAAAGTTTTATAGAACATCATATTTGTGGATTAATATGATATTACATGTCAATAGGATCTGATAATGATATTATAATAGCAAAAACACGTGACCATACCGTGGAGAAAAGAAGTCTATTATGCACAGAGCTGAGCGGGTCGGTTTCCAAGGCGTATCCCCTCTGTTTGAAGTCAGCGGGGCTCTAACAGGCGCTGCGTCTGTATTCACGGCTGAGCTGGTTGCAATTTACCGCTCGGTATGGGAGATAACGCGTCGTGCCCGGCTTGGAGACCGGTTTGTGATTTATAACAAGATTATCAAGAGCCTTGCTTGCTCTCGTGGCATTGGAATTTCCACATCCCCTTGTTATCGGTATCCTTGACGCCACGATCACCGCGAGCTGGGTGGATGTCGAGATTTTCTTCTGCTGGACATGTTCTTGGAATTGCGGGGAATGAGCGCGCCGATGAGGGTGACACAGATTCCGCGAGGTCTGAGCGACTATATCAGCGCTTGACTATTCGTCACATAGACTACCTGCCAAGAATTAGGGCAGCTCTCCTGGTTGCTTGGCATAGGAGATGGGAGACGGTTGAGGGGAACTTAGGTTGCGTGCTATTGCGCCGCGACTGTTCCCATGGGCTTACTCCCCAGTGCCGCGCCAGTTCAGGTATCTTTCTGTCATCTCTGAATTGGACACAGTCGTGGGACGCACTGCCATTAGATAGAGAACTCCATGCACATTAATGCGACGACTGCGTTGTCTACCAGACTGTTCGGCACATTCTTGTTCAATATCCTAGTCTGGGTGATCTTCTGTCCCCATATTGGGACTAACGGGGTTCCTGTACATAGACTTGCGAACTATCTGACTTTTTGGAAGAGATTTGCCTTAACTAATTTATTTGACTCTCATTGTTGTAGGTCGCATATTCCTGCGCCGGGGAGAGGCAGACCTCCACCCGGGGCTGGGATAAAGAAGGACGACATTAAAAGTGAATCTATCTGATGTTTTTTGACATATAAAAATAAACAATATATATATATATATATATATATATATATATATTTATATATATATATATAAGTCAAGAAACATCAGATAGATTCACTCTCAATGTTATCCTTCTTTATTCGGGCCCTTGAGGAAGTTATATTCCTGATCTGCCCTCGTAGTGTGATTCATGGGTGATCGTAATAATAATGATAATAATGTCTTTTGTAATGCGCTCTTCAAGGCTTGAGGCCTTCCCAGAGCGCACGTTGTGCTGAGATGAGAATGGAAATTCAATGGAAATTCAAGAGGGGAAGAAGGCAACAATTCTGAAAAGATGCGTTTTCAGGAGACGCTTAAATGTGGTAAGAGAGGAGGAAGACCTGATTTCAGCAGGAAGAGCATTCCACAACTTAGGGGCGCAGTCTGGGAAGGAGCAGTCCCCCATTGAGCAGAGGGATGACCGAAGGGCTCGAGGGACATGGCGTGGCGAGAGGGCAGAAGAGAGGTAAGACGAGGCCTTGTTGTTTAGGGCCTTAAATGTGAAGAAAAGTATCTCGAAGTGAGTACGGGATCTGACAGGGAGCCAGTGCAGTTCATGTAGCAAGGGTTTCGAGGGAGAGAAGTGAGGGCGACGGAAAAGAAGCCGAGCGGAATAGTTCTGTACAAGTTGAAGGAGGCGGAGAGGGGAGGATGGCAGATTCACAAGCAGGGCTACTAGATAATTGCTCTTATACTGTGGGATGTTCTCTCTACTCTTTACCTCCTCCCCTTTTCCCTTCCATCCATTGCTGCTTCCAAGCGGGGTTGAAGTCCTATCTGTTCGTATGATCGTTTTCTTAATTGGCCCTCGGGTATATTGTGAAGATCTTGATTTTAAACACCGCTATCCAAGGAGCTCTTTTTTCTTAATGAGTCGATCGCTAAACACAAACGAAATATCGCCTCAAAAATTATACTTCTTTGTTTCAATGATACAATTAAATTTCTCACGAATTATTAAAATTGACAAAATTAATTTAGTATTTTATTTATTTATTTATTATTATTATAATTATCATTATTAGAGACAAGTCCAAACCAATGAGTCTAAGTTCTTAATCTCTTACCAAGCTGATGTGTCAATAATACAATAGTAGTAATTTAATTATTATTTATTTATTATTTAAACAAAAAACAAAACAAAACGGAAACCAAAACGTGTATCACCAAGGAGTTATTAAATAGACGGCGATGATAGATGGAGTTAAATTTTGATGGAGATACAAAATTTGAAATTATATCAATTGTAAATTAACTTCATCGTGTAATAAAACAGGTCCTTCTAATCTACATATTCGATTACACCAGCAGTTCAAAACCTCAGATCCTAACACAAATCTGGGTCACGTGGGGTCATCAGGAGGGTCGCGCGGAGCCCTCTGATAACAAGAAGTGGGATTTTTTTCCCAATGTTTCCTGACTGTTGCTATTACATTTTTTTATCAATCCTGTCTTTAATTTATTTTCTTTTTTTTTAAATGGTCAAAACCATTCAATATAAGTCATAATTTTTCTTATTTCTGTTTCACTGAGGCTGAGATATCTTGTTTAACGCTGCACCAATGTTTATAGTGTATGCAAGCTTTAGCAAATGAATGGATAGGGAAGAAAACTGAATTGGCATTTACATGCAGTATTGATTCTAATTTGACAAACCACTCAGTTTCTTGGAAAGAAAATAAATAACGGCGAATCGCATAAGCCTTGATGTCCCAACATATTCGGTAACTTTTTCTATGAAGAGGGTAACATTAGCACCACTTGAGGTCGCATGGAGAATAGGCTGCGCAAAAAGTTCCATGTAATCGGTGAAGAAAGTGTTAAACCAGCTGGTCGCCATAGTCATAACTGCTTGTAGAGAAGTAATTGTGCCACAAATGGAATTGGTTTAGCTTTCAGACAGCACCATGAAAGGAGAAAAAAATATATCATAAAAATAATCTCGAGCAAGTTGTTAACGGTTTGTACCCTACAGAATAAATTGGAAAGAAATTTTTGAATTGTAAAAACTTAGTGAATGCTCTGCTCGTTAAATGATGGTACGCCAACCATAATGCGAAGACGTGTAGAATTTTTGCACACGGTTGAAGTAGGTCAACTAGAGCTTCACCCGTTACTATTCGATGCCATACAAGTTGTAAACTTCATTAAATCAAAAGCACTAAATTCTCAACTATTCCAGGTTATCTGCGAAAAAATTGATTTCTTATACCAGCCTTTGCTCAGTTACTCACAGATCCGAAAGTTATCTCAAGGCAAAGAGCTTTTACCTGTTGCCATGATGAAAATGGAGATTGAACTTTTTGAGAGAAAAGAATCACTCCTTGACCACTTCAGAGAAGAAGTTCAGTATGCGACGGTGGCTTACATGAAAGATATGTTACACGAGCTGAGTGAGTTTAGTTCTGAAATGCAAGATGAATTCGAACTAGGGTTGACATCGATAAAAAGATTTCTTATTTTAAAAGAAACCTAGCTTATTGGCGGGGGAAATGAGGCAAGGGAAAATTAGCAGTTCTTTCTAATTGGAATGAGTTTCTTGAGGTCACTAAAAACTATCTATCAGCGATTAAGGTGGAAACATTTCATGAACACTTCTAAGTACACAAATAGATTGGTATGTGCCGCCAAATACATATCTTCAGAAGCAAGACTGGGTAAGAAATTCTATTGATGTAAACAAGTAGAATTAAACTTCATTGAAGTTAAGTACTATGGCAGAACTTTTCTCAAGTTTATCATCACAGTAAAGACGTAAACCTTTTTGTCTCTAGGAGTAAAGTAAACTGTCATTAATTTCCAACTACTTACGTAGGTGGGGTGGGGAGTTCTTCTTTTACTAGTCATTAAGACTAAAGCAAGATCTCATCTTCACCAAAAAGATGACTTCCGTTTTTACCTAGCCATCAATATTTATCAATATTAGCCACAAAATTAGATCAAAATAGACATTGAAATTCAATAGATATTAAATTTTTCAGTTACCTGTTTCATATTGCATTTACGTTATATCATTTATTGTTTGGTTGGTTAATGTGTAATTATACATTTATTTAATGTGTTTGGTAATTTAGAATACATATCACTTATGCAGGTGAAGCATTAGTATATGTAATAATGTAATTTATTAAATTTTTATTCATATGTGCCATATCTATTAAATGCGATTATTAGAATAAATAAAATTAATAGAGTTCATTTAATTCAATTTTCAAAATATTATGGACTTTTCTGTTCCTGTGAATATTTATTTTCTAGTTGGTTTGTGTCAAGATTTTACAGTTCGAACTTTTAAAGTTCATTTTCCCTCGCGAGAAAGGATTGGGATCGTTGTGTTCGGATGTAAATCTTTCCCTATCCTCATTAAATCTTTTGTAACTTGTTATTCATAATAATAATCGAATTCCTCTTAAGTCTGTTTATTTGTTTCTCTTTTTTTAGCTAAATGGTGACATTCTACTTGAGGAAATTGGTTTAAGTAAATTTCGAGTAAAGCAATACAAAGAGGTAGAAGGAGAAATACATCCATATGAGTTCAGTTTTTATGCTCTGGAATAGGATCCGTAATCAATTATTTAACAAATACAAGATGACATTATCTCTCTCTCTATCTACCTATATATATATATATATATATATATATATATATATACATATATATATAAATAAAAATACAGTACCGTACATGTAAATTTAAGAAAGAAACCATCGTCAATCGCTGGTGGAGTAATGACGGAGGTTTCCATCGCAACCTGGTTTCGCGAATAAATTGATCCTAACACTGTGGTTTCTTTCCTGCATATATATATATATATATATATATATATATATATATATATATATATATATATATATATATATATATATATATATATCAGCTTAGTCAAAAGTACGGTTATATTCGGGGGGTTTATCTTTCGAGAAGTTTACTGTGTGACAGAAAATTTCCGTCAAGCAAACTTAAACTTCTACTTTTCAAGCATTTATAATTAAAACTTATATTCCAGTGTGTACAGGGCTTTCGAAAGGGGAAATGAAATGAATCGAGATCTTTGCTCCCTTGCACGCAAGATACAACAATTCCAATATCGCTAAGCGGTTCAATATCATCCGGATGGCTCTCTAAAGAGTCACGGAGAGGCTCAAGAAATGGGAAGACCTCAAAGATCAAACTCATAATCTTCGGCCAGGATACCTCCAAGGTACGATATAAGTCCCCTGCATAACACCCGGTGTCCATGATGATGCTTTGTGTCATGTCTTTGATGCTCCCCCTCTGGTTCTTGGCCGGTTACAGGCTCAGCGCGGCCGATTACAGGGGCGTCTTGGCCAGAGAAGTCCTGCTCTGGATGAAAAAGATCACGAAGAAAGACTTTCGGCTAGACGATGCCCCTGCACGTAAGGCCAAACTGTGCAAGCGTGGTTGGGGTCAAACATGAACATCTGGCAAAGGATTTTGGCCACAGCAATCGCCTGAACTGAATCTAATTGATTATAACGTATGAGCGCATGCCGAGGGCAAACCATGCAAAGTCCGCCACAGCAAGTAGCTCCGTCAATCCGGTGAAGGCTACCAAGAGGAACGATTTTGTTCGCAAAGTGTGTGCGGCCTTTAGTTCTCTACTGTAGCGCGTGCTCGCCACCAAGGGAGGCCACATTGATGATTTTTACACTTTAAACAAATATTTCTATTTAAAAAAAATAAAAACGTGTCTAATTTTTGAAAGATATCATTGTGTCCTTTGTTGAGATCGTCACATCGAATGTAATAGGAGTTTTGCAATATATATATATATATATATATATATATATATATATATATATATATATATATATATATATATATATATATAACACTGAGGATAAATCCTAGAGCTACCAGAAACGGATGTAAAATCTTTGAATTTTTACTACGTTTCGAAAACTACAAGTTTTAATCTCAGGCTAGAATACAAAGTTAATACATATGAAGAAAACATGAAAAGGTAGTGGTCAAATTGAATTGCTTTAAAAGGCGACTAATTACAAGTATCAACAAAATGTACTATAAGCTTTGATTTTAGAGTATGACCAGGCAATAGTTAAATTTTCTTAAAAAGGTAGTTAATAAATCTAAAATTTATTTTAGAAATTTGCAAAAATTAATTAAAAACTATAAGAGTAGTTAAACTTGCTTAAAAAATAGTTAAGACAATCATCTATAATAATAACTTCAAACTTTGTTTTAAATTTTGTAAAAGCTATAGGAGTAAAAAACATTTAATAGAAAAATGGGTTGATTTTGTTACTAAGGTCGATCCATCTTAGAGAGTGAATGGTGGGTTAATTAGGGCTAATATTTATAGTTTACTGTGACGCTTGAGAAAGAGGAAAACAAACCAACTAACCCAACAGTAATTAAAAATTAGTTAATTAATAGATGTTGGTTCTTATTAAAGTCTGGTACCTTAAAATTTGCAATGGAAATGTCAGTTTTACAATTTATGCCGTGCTCCCTAATTGAAGACTTCTCCTCCTTACTTAATATTTTGTCTGTGCGCCAACTAATCCATATATGAGCATAGAGACTATCTCCAAGAGACCAAACAGTGTCGCAATGTAAGAGGTTCCAGTACAACTAGGACATTTAAATAGATAAACAGTATCACTGCGGGACTCTAAAGAGATAAGATCTTTACTACTGAAGAAACTTCCTATTGATAATTTGTGTAAAAAAACCTATTTGGGAGTTGATTTGGGGAAAATATCTTTTAAAAATGAATAAGATATTTCTTTTAAAACTATCGTTTAAAAATTCCATTCCTGAAATTACTAGATATATGGGCATTTATGAACTTTTATGGAGGGTTGAGGAGGGTCAATGAGTTTGTCAAGCAATGTGGAGGAATAGAGTCTAATATGATCTGGACTTCTACCTTGAACCCTTAGAAGATCCATGTGGACTTAAACCTGGAACGAACAGCGTGAGAAGTAAGGAAGGAGTCGGGTGAACATTGCTTTATCAGACCATCTGTGTTTATCTTACGAGGCCTCTTTCCCGCGCCCGGGGGGATTTAAGCTCGCTCCTATACTCGTGACACGAGAGAGAACCCGAAGAACTATTCGACCGGTTCCTTATCTCGGATTCCCCCCCCCTACCCTAGCCGAAAGCCGAAGACTTGAAATCCCAGAAGAGCACGCCATGGCCCGAGGCAATTTCGCCACCCGCCGACCACCTATATAACCGGAGATTTTCCGCTGGATAGGCTGTACAGCACGCCCGCGCACGAAGACACATACGTTCTCGAGTCGGAAACTCTTGTGGGTTATTTCAGAACCAACGGCTAGAATCTCTCCGCCGTAGATATCGTCCTAGTCAAGTGGCAGCTTTTTACATCGGCCGTTCTTCCGTGAATTCGCACCAGTACTGTCTCATAGAGAACCCGGAGGTAAAACCGGCCATCCTTTATCAGTATCCTGACTTAGAAACAGCACCCCCACTCTCCATCGAGAAATCTGAGGTAAAACATATTCCCTTGTTGCATCTTCGCCTCCCTGAGTAACCTTCCCTTCGACGCTTACCCCACGCAAGAGAATTGAGCAGAGCGGAGTCTAAACTAGGAAAGCTTTAGGTTGGGAAAGGGCACCTGTATTAACAGCCGTGCTGCGGCTGGTAAAGTAACACCATGTTGGCCATCTTGGCAAATTATGAAGGTGTAATGGCTAAAGTAAAGGGAAGGGGTTTATGTTTTTGATAAAATTACAATTTGGACAAAGTGAACAATTTGAGATTAATATGATTCCCCCACACCACTACCCCAGCCGAAAGCCGGAGACTTCAAATCCCAGAAGAGCACGCCATGGCCCAAAGCAATTTAAAATTTATTTAATGACTCTGTTATTTGAGACTTGTAATAAATTAGTGAAGAAATCTTCCTTATTATTTGAGACTGTTGTAGCAGCTTAAGATGTCGATGTGTTTAGTTTGTGGGTGAGCCATCCGCCTTCCGTTGTCCCTTTAACTCCCGAGCTCATCTGACCTTAAAATTGTAACTTTGCGAATACATTCTTTTATTTGTAATTCGACTGTAAATAGTAAAGTATCTTTTTGTTTCACCAGTTTCTCTGACCAGAACCTCTAAGAAGTTATATTAATTTAGGCCAACCGCACTCTTACTTAATTTTATTGATATCCACGCACTTCTGGGTTTCAAATTCCCCAAAGATTTATTGCGCTCCATCTGGCCAGATCAGGGCTGACCCTGACCTAAGGTAGAGCTAATCAATGATAAAAAAATATTATAACGAGTTTTCTCTGGGAAATGAATGTCTAGAAACAAATAATTCTGCTTCGATTTTCTAGACGCAGATAATTGTGCTTCTATACATTCATTTCCTTTTTAAGAATTAGAAATGAGGATTAGTTAATAAAATGAAGTTACATTTAAAATAATATGAGAAAGTTTGGAATGCTTGTTATCATTATGTATCTTGAGACCAAATCCTATAAATGAGACCAAACTAAACAAATATTAATTAAAAACAAATTAACTGAGATTGACGTAATTAACCTTGTCTCAAACTATTGAACTTTGTCAATATTACAGAAGAAGAATCTCTTTCACTCCCACACTACATCAGAATAATGTTAACTAACGGTAAATAGCTTGTAATTAGCTTTCAGGGCCCTCAGGCCGTAAATAGGTGAATTGAAAATATGCATGGCCTATGACCGAATCACCCAACTTGTGCTAAGCTCCAAAACTAGTCTCATTTTAAATTGATTCTGCTTACGTACTTTCACTCATTTTTCCCAGACTCTTTCTAACGTATCTCTTCAAAAACATTAGAGCGGAGTCGTTTCTCTTGGGTTTTGCTAGTTAATTTTAAGAATGATAAATCTATATATAAAAATGTAGCCGACTAGATAGATATATAAAATGTTAGAATATTTATTTTAGGAGAAATAAGATAAATGTATTTCAAAACCTTTCAGAATCCATTACGAGACCCGATTTCGAAAAAAATCCACATGCCGAATGCTACAGAAGTTTCTTAAGCTATTCGACAGCAAAATATTAAATTTCATTCTGATGGATTATCCTACTTGACTATTTCTGAGAAAGTCTAAGTACCTTATTGAAATGCAGGTTCTTTAATTTGAACGCATGGCAAGTAAGGAATCACCTACAACTTACCAAACCCCAGTGCTCCTCAAAATATTAATGATTGCTCCCGACGTTATATGCTTCGAAAGTTAAATAATAATCCAAAGAATAATATGAAAGATATACAAAGCTATCTGGAATTTTCATGGACTAAAGTAGGTAAAAGAATTATCAGTATAGACTTCCCTCATAATGATCAGCATTCTTTCCCACCTCGAAAATCTCCAGTTATTAATAAAAAGAATGTAACGAACCGTTTAAAGTTTTCCAGAGCGCATCTCAAAAACGAAGATGAATTTTGGAACAATGTTAATATATATGGACAGGGGAGACTAAAATAGAACATTTCGCCCCCAAATCATGCTCAATAAGTTTGGAGGGCAGTATGAAATGCATTTAAACCTAAGAACATTAGCCCAACAATGAAACATATAGGAGGTAGCCTCATGGTTTGAATCAGCTTGAATGCACATGCCACATGAGCAATCCACATCATTGATGCGAAAATGGATTGTGCCACTTATCGAAAGATACTAGAGGGAAAGCTGCTCCCAAGTGGGAAAAAATTCTACGGCTGATATCAAATGGATATTTCAGCAGGACAACGATCCTAAGTAGACTGCTAGAGTACTTTAATAAGGATATGAAAAGAGAAAAATAAACTTATTTCCAAGGTCAGGTAAATTGCCAGACCTCAATCCTATTAAGCATTTGTGGAAATACTTAAGGCTGCAATTCGGGAAAAGAAACCAACGGAACCTTGATTCTTTGATCGAGATTTGCGCAGAGGAGTAAAACAAATTGTTAAGAAATGATTGCAAAAAGCTAATATCAACCTATGAGAATCGTTTTCCTGCTCTTTTTGAAAACAAATATTATGCCACAAAATATTAAATGACTGAAATAATTATTGGTTGAATACTTTTATTACCTGCTAAATTTTGTTCAGACGAAAGCATTACTTATTTTAGAAATATTTACAATTTAAATGTGCAAATACTTGTGTCATCTCAGTATATATATATATATATATATATATATATATATGTATATATATATATATATATATATATATATATATATATATATATATATATATATATATATATATATATATATATATATATATATATATGCATATATCTCTCATGAGCGCGAGAGAATGATGAAATAAATCCAACTTCACTGCAGGAAAGAGAAAACGGAATAATTTTTTTTCGGAAATAGTTACTTCTTACTTCGAAAAAATCTAAGCTGTGGTGGGATTCGAACCGGTTGCTCGCTGCCTCAATGTGCACGGTTCAAATCCCACCCCAGCTCGGATTTTTTCGAAGTAAGAAATAACTATTTCCGAAGAAAAACTATTCCGTTTTCCTTTCCTGCGGCTAAGTTGGATTTATATATATATATATATATATATATATATATATATATATATATATATATATATATATATATATATATATATATATATATATATATATATATATATATATATATTTATATATTAAATGAAATGAAGTGGGAGACAAAGAACAGCTTGCCGGACTCCCTCCCGAGAAATTGAACAGTGGTGTGGATGCAAAATGCCTTTTATTTCTCGGCGTCGACCTAATGTTTATGTTGGTATTTTCGCCATATTCTAGCTATGCCACTGCAGCGTTCTCACATTATTCTGAAATCACCAATCATGAGTCCTTTGGCAGTATCTTTTTGGTCACTCTCTTGCCTGAAAATACAGTCATTTCCAAGTTGTAACTGTGCAAGAGAAATTAGCAAATTTTCTATTACATCAAGTGTTCCAGTACCATTAGCTAAAAAACAGACTAATATCATGATGCTTCCGACGCCGAATTTTTAGGTAAGAGCAGTGTTCTTTGGTTCAAAAGTATTTTCATCTTTACTCCATACATGAGGAGCTGAATTCCTTCCAAATAATTCAATTTTTTTTCTCTGATCATAAAACCTTTGTCCAGAATTCTTGAACCTTTTAAAAATCTGTTTTTTGAGGAGGGGGTGTGTTTTTTGGTTGTCCAGATTTCAGATTATTTCGGTGAAGCTCCTTACTGATTGTTCGTTTCGATACCGAAGTCCCTGCATTACGCAGTTCGCCTAATCTCTTCTAGTAATCTTTTGCGAAGCTCTAGGCTGAGATAATACGGGGAACGCCAGTTCTAGTGTAAATTATTCTAATGCTCAGAGTTTATAAAAGGAATCTTGTTGCATGTAATGTTACTAATAGCTATTTTGGGAGGGATGCTAATAAATGGTTCTAGCCCACTATATAAATATATATATATATATATATATATATATATATATATATATATATATATATATATATATATATATATATATATATATATATATATATATATATATATATATTATATATATATATTTATATAAATATATATATATATATATATATATATATATATATATATATATATATATATATATATATATATATATATATATATATATATATATATATATAACTTAAATCACATGACACGGGATATAATGGAATGGGTGCATTTAAAGGCCCAAAGAAATGAAAATTGGCATCACGAAACTAAGGAAGATGACCATTGAAAGCTTAAGAAAGAAAATGTGAGATATAGAGACGGAGAAAAATAGTGAAAACTAATTTCAACCGTTATATGACAATAAATAAAGGATTAGGATTCGAACCTATGTCCTCGGGTGTACATCGCTATTGTGACCACGACGCACATCGACTGACCCACCATCCTCAACTCTAAGAAGGATGATTCAAGAAGCCTTTTGAAAAACGAAGTGTAGGTTTTTCCTTATCCGCTGAAAGACAAGACAAGTGTTCTAGTGAGAGTTGGGCAAAGGGCCGGATTCGTAAATAACTTGAAAGCATCCACTATATCACGTCTCATGTGATTTAAGTTATTTACAAATCAGGCCCGTGCCCAACTCTCACTAGAACACTTGTCTTATCTTTCACTGGATAAAGAAAGACCTACACTGCGTTATTCAGAAGGCTTCTTGAATCAATCTTTGATTCGATGAGGATGGTTGCTCAGTCGATGAACGTCGTGGTCACAATAGCGATGTACGCCTGAGGACACAGGTTCAAATCCTAAACCTTTATTTATTGTCATATAACGGTTGAAATTAGTTTTCACTATTTTTCTCCATCTCTATATCTCACATTTTCTTTCTTAAGCTTTTAACGGTCGTCTTGCTTTGTGTCGCGATGCCAATTTTGATTTTTGGGGGCCTTTATATGCATATATATATATATATATATATATATATATATATATATATATATATATATATATATATATATATATATATTTATATATATATATATATATATATATATATATATATATATTATAAAGATTAATCCACAGGAAAATGAAAAGATGAATCCAAGCACTTTCGAACGATACTTGCAAGTTCGTTTTCAAGGAATAGCATGATAATGGAGAAAACAACCTTATTTAGGGTACAAAGATACGAAGGTAACGCCCATCACATAGTACAAACCATTGGAAAAACACCAAAAAAAACAGAAAAATACCAAGGAAAAGAACTATAGGCAACTAATAACAGACATATCCATCCCTAAAACGATATACACACAATAACGCCATGTATATGAATGGAATATGGTGGGGGAAAAAAACAAAAACAAAGAAAACAAAAACATTTCAAAGGATTATCATTAGAACGAAAACATTCAGGGCTAAGAGTTGATCTACATGCCAAACAAAGACACGTGGTGGGGGAAGCAATGCGAATGATATTACACTAATAAAGAGTGACCACAAGCTGCATTATGACGTTATTTCATTTAGTACAAGTTTTTTTAAAGCAGGATCGAGTTTAAATAGGCCCGGGGAAATACTTATATTAGGTAAGATGCCAATTAAGGAACACTCGACAATATTTCTTTTTGTGAAATCAGCGGAATGATAAAGGAATTTTGCAGAATTCCAGTCAATGGGGTGGTTATTTTTAGATAAATGTAAAAATAAAGGGCTGTTTATTTCCATTCTTCTAATATTATACTTATGTTGGTACCAGCCCGTGTCTCTGTTTTCGCTGTGGATTAACTCTTAGTCCTAAATGTTTTCGTTCTAATGATAATCCCTTAAAATGTTTTTGTTTTCTTTGTTTTTTTTTGTTTTTTTCACCCACCATATTCCATTCATATACATGGCGTTGTTGTGTGCATATAGTTTTTTGGATGCATATGCCTGTTATTAGTTGCCTATTGTAATTTTCCTTGTTTTTGTGTTTTTCCATTAGTTTGTACTATGTGATGGGAGTTACCTTCGTATCTTTTTACCCTTTTTAAGGTTTTTTTCTCTATTTTCATGCAATTCTTTGAAAATAAACTTGCAAATATAGTTCGAAAGTGCTTGGATTCATCTTTTCATTTTTCTGTGGGTTAATTTTCATATTATTGCTTTCCTCAAGTGCCACTTTGTAAGTTTTTTTCATTATATATATAAAGGATGTTCCATTAAGACGGATCGCAGTTATTGGTGAAAATTTATTGATTTCAATATTGGATCATGTTCTTTAAGTCATGGCAATTATGGGTGAAAAATAATATCGCCTAAATGTCCGCCAAGGCTTCGGCGGCACACGTCCACTCGATGGTAAAAAATTTTGATGACGTCTCTGCATAGTTGCTCCCCGATCTCACCAATATCCCTTATTATCTCATCCTTCAGCTGTCGAATTGTTGTTAGCTTGTTGGCATAGACCGTACTTTTGAGATGACCTCAAAGGAAGAAATCTAAAGGCGTCAAGTCACACGATCTTGGTGGCCAATTGACCTTGCTGTTTCGAGAGATGATGCGACCTGGGGACTTCTCATTCAATAAAACCATTGTTGCATTGGCGTTGTGGCATGTGGCGCCAGCCTGTTGAAACCACAAATCTTCGAAGTCCATAGAATTCAATTCAGGCCATAAAAAGTTGGTTATCATGGCTCGGTATCGCTCGCCTGTCACAGAATTCCCAGCATCATTTTCGAAGAAAAACGGCCCAATGATTCCGCTAGCAAAAAATGCAGTTGCTTTTCAACAATCTTTCTGGGATTTTCAACAGCCCAAATGCGACAATTCTGCTTATTAACGAATCAACCAATATGAAAATGGGCGTAATCACTAAAGATGATTTTTTGCGAAAAATCATCATCGGCTTGTCTATGTTTATGCACCCAATTGACGAAGGTACGGCGCTTCAAATGGTCAGCAGTCTTCAGTTATTGTGTCAATTGAATTTTGTAAGCATATAGAGACAAATCTTTTGTCAAAATTCGATGTAACGCTGTTGTAGAAAAGTTCAATTCCTGCGCGCAATGACGAATAGAGGTGTCTGGATCTTCGGCCACATTATTGCACACTGTAGCAATGTTTTCAGCTGAACGACGTAAATGAGCACGCAATGGCGTTTTCATATCTGTCACCGACTCCGTTTGTTCGAATGTCGAACAATTTTCCCAATTGCACTCTCGATTGGTCGATTATGTCGACAAAAAAAATCGTGAAGTGCCCGAAATTAGTTTCTGTTTGAACGTTCATCTTCGTAATAGGCTTCGATAACTTTAACACGTTGTTCGATTGTTAATCTTTCCATGGCTGAAATTGGCAAAGACTGAAGTTGTTAAATCTGAAAGAAAAAGAAAAAAATCATTAGACGCAAACTTAATTCACATATTGGACCGTTTTATATATATATATATATATATATATATATATATATATATATATATATATATATATATATATATATATATATATATATACTTTATAGTCAAAAGGGTTGTGGATTACAAGTCCAATTTATAGACACTGACAACCCTCAACTACATGCTATTTATTTGGGTAGGAATAACAACGTTTTGGGCGTTCTAAAATGCTAAAACAATAAAAAATAAAATAATATAATATTTAATTCTCATAGATATAATTAGTCGAATTTTTTTAAAAAATAATTGAAAACGAAGTAATATTGAATAATTTTGACAGAGGAGCGGGAGCACAAAAATAATCTTAGGGAAGATTAATAGCATTAAAATTAATATTTTATAAAATGACTAAGTTTACATAATTCTCGTTTTTGAAAATGTATTTTAAATTGCATGAATTTAAATTTAGATTTCAACTATAACTAATTGTCACTAGATTTTTGTCCCTTCAATATTACTAGCATTTGTTTTGTTTCAATTTTACTTTATATATAGTGTATTTTGGTCGCTTTTAATTGATTTAAATAGCCTTCAGTTCACTATGGAATCCTTTTCTTTGGAGATGTGTATGTTTTCTTAAAAATGTTCCTTTTTAACTTCTTCCTTCTTGTACTTAGCTTCGAATGCCCTTTTTAACTTGCTGCCTATTAGAGCAGTGTGTATCTTGAGGCCGTTTTGTCGGCGTGAACTTGAACGTAGGTCACCCTTCCTTATGTGTTATGGCTGTAGTCGCCTAACAAATAAATGCAGAAATGTATTTATATACTTATATTTTTACTTATAATTGGACACTGTGTAATCCATGTTTGTGCTTTAATTTGTAATCATAAAAAACTAAGGTTATTTCCAATATAAACAAATTGCTTACTCAATTACCTGACAGAAGTGAATTTTTGGTCCCAAAATACAAAGCCAACCTTTTTGTTTTCTCTTTACATATTTTAGAAGAAAAACAAAGACTTGCTAATTGAAAGAGAAAATTAATCCGATTTGATAAAAATAAAGTCACTCCACGTGGAATGCGCGTTTTTAATTCATATAAATGAAGAATTTTGTGAGAGTTGTGGGAGAGAGTAAGGCCTAACACCACCTCCTCTCTATTAAAACCAGTCCGAACCCTTCCATCAAGACCTCAACTTCAGTCTAACATCATCATTTAAGAAGAAAACAATCGAAGAAGTCCCTATTTCCATTTGGATGATTTTAGCGATTCCATGGCCATTCATATATGTGACTGACTCATCTGATATCAAGTCACGGTTTTCCATCCTTTCGGAAATGAGCTTGCGCACAAAACCTTGAGCACCTCGCGAAAGCAACCCAAAGGATAAGGAGTAGATCCTTGACCCGGCTAATTTGTAAGTACTCTAAAAAACTCCAGTGTAGTTGGTGGATCATTAAAGAAGCTCCGGATGCCGGTTGAAGAGCTGCACAGAACCCTCGAAGGGAGAGATAACTTGTCAGCTGTATCTTCCAAGGTTAATGATGCGGGATTCAGATCTATGATTAATCCCAAGGTGTGAGCAAATACGAGCATGTAAGGTCCGCTGACTCAAATCTAAGTAATAGTCGCCTTTACATCGCGAGCAGTTATATTTGTAAATTATCGAAGCTCTACGTAGTGTTGTCACTTTTTTCTTATTGCTAATGACGCGTCGTAATATCAGTGAGTTATGAAAAACAGGTTAAAAGTTGGTGTAGGGAAAAGAGTGTTTTAGAATAGGTAAGAGTTTAGATCGGAGATGAGAGTTAAGAAGAACTATCTAAGGCAGGGTTATGAATACCTTCTCTTTTGGAAAGTGTATGGTGGATCATTTGGGTTGGTTGAACTATGATTTAACAAATCTGCTGATAGTTCTGTCGTTTAGGCTTAGCGAGAATTCATTTTGTTTGAAATTAGAAAGGAAGGGGACTTCGTTGTGAAAGCTGAGGTAAGATATGACGATGTTAAAGGCGCGAGAAAGTCAAGTCATAATAGAATTCAATTTAAATTCGGTGTCCCAGCAATTGAGAAAATACAATCCGGGACATCTCTACACCCAAATAACTAGGGTAAATGAATGTGGAGAAACCCTCTTGTTTGCGAGTTTTCTCTACGTCAGGAAGGGAATGGAGGTATTGTCTTCTTTTCCTTTTTGAATTTTATATTTGGGTTTAGTTGATAAATGTACTTTAAGAATTTATTAGAGTAATTTTCCAAGCAAGAAAAGTCTATCCAGTCATCTATGTATATTTTGTAGAATATAGAACGGAATTAAATCGGCAATCATGAACCGTTTCTCCCTCTAAGAGATTGTCAAGACAGCCAGGCAGGATTATTTGCACAATTTCTTTCTTGGTAAACTCGTAAACGAAAGAGCTGGGATGGGAAAAGCACGAGAGAGAAGGAGTTTAATGGTTTCGAGAAGTGGAATACTGGTATAGAGGGAGTTTACGTCAAAGCTGGTCATATATCGGTTAGGTTATAAGTCCTTAGGTTCTTCCTTCCGATATAGGGAATATTTTACTATAAATTACTTTCTAGCCAGAGAACCGATAATAGGAGCGACGAGTTGGTGGTTTTATATTTAGGGAGGATATAGGTTGCTAAATTCGGTTTTAGCCGCAATTAATTATCATCAGCTATGTATAATTTCTTTATATCCACATCACCATAGTCAGTGACTGTTTATTAGACACTAAAATGGTGCTAGTAGATTGCATTGCTAGGATAAACATGTCTATTTGCATTATTACATCAGTAAAAACAAATATTGTCCATTCTAAAAAGTTGTATTTTATATCGATTCGCTGGGAAGGCAATAAAATAAATTCTAGTGTAAAAACTACTAAATGAAAGTAGATCAAAATTTAAACATCGAAATAAGTAAATAGTAGTACATGTTACAATTATACTGAGTTAGCACTAAAACTATATTCTACACTTTGATGATGGAGGCCTAAGAATACATTATTGGTATCTGAAAATTTTACTAAGAATTGTAAATATTTAGAACAAAATTTGTGGGAGTATTTATTTATTTTTCCCGAATATCAGATTAGAAATCAGAGGTTGGCTCAGTTCATCGTTAATCTGTCAATTCGCTAAAAGTGTTCTCATTTTTATGTTCTTTATAATTTTGCAAAGTTTTATACTTTTTCAGTTTTGGTAGTTTTGAGGTCATTTTAGAGCAATATTAAAGATTTGGTATTGTTGTATAATAATAAAATTATAATTAACGTTAGCGATTTAGAGTTAATTTCTGTTAGATTTTTTACGAAGTAATGATTAACTTTGCCTACCTATTTTCTGAATATTATATATAAAGAGAGTGTGGTTGTTAATCGTCCCATCATTCGTGGAATTTTATTAAAAAATAAATCATCTTGCTACAATCAACAGCAGAATAAATTTATTTTCATAGGCGAATTCAATAATTGATCAAAGACAAATGTTGACTTAGATAATGGATAGAGAATCAGGAATAATCGGAATTATAATTTGCCTTCACAATCAGCTTATATATATATATATATAAATATATATATAAATATATATATATATATATATATATATATATATATATATATTGATTTATGAAATATTAAAGGAAAATTTCCATTATTTTGGTTGACTGCTCTCGAATGGAGTCCATTGTTGAAAGAAGACCCCAAGAAGGGGTGCCGCCTTCCCCTATATATCATAGTAGGCGCTTGAAATAGGGAAAGTCGCTTTTACTCCGATAAACGTAATTTATTTAAGATCGCTACAACTAATTCCAAGTTCTTTATGAATATCACTACTCTACATTTTGTCTGAATCAACCGTGTCTTAGTTTCAGCTGGGTAGCGTCAAATAGGCGTCATATGTTCTGATAGTTTGTGACATAGTATGCATGATCAGGCTATACAAGATGTCGGTTTGTAGCAAAGCTGTAATAAGCGAGTATTAGTTTTCAAATCTCTCTGTTTCCGAGAAGAACCGCAACATATATTAGAGACGTCCTGCAGGGACACTTATGATTGACCTGTATGTGGGGCCTCGCAAGTAGGGAGACCTCAGTTGGCCCTCCTTTCTCGAAGCATGCACACCTTAAGTCTTCCCACGGCGTGCTTCATAGGCGTTTTACTCTCTTCTAATACAATATTACAAGTCCTCCTGAAACCCTTGTGGGTGCTCAGGCCACTATGCCAACGCTTCGGAAACACATTTCTATTACAACTACTGACGAGGGTATTCACACTATAGCAGAAAGAGGTCAAATGAAGGCCACGTGCCCTTCTGTACCCACGTAGATCCTGAGATTAACGCATTGAGCTGGCAAAGCATGGCTGAACCTGAGCAAGGGGGAGGCCGACGCCGTTTTCACACGCCCAAGCTGTATTTGCCTAGGGACCGATGTCATCGCCCCCCTCTCACACGGCCCACTCTCCTCTAGCATTCCGGCTTTCCGCTCGAAGATTGAAAACGGTTGGAAATTCCAACGAACGTTTTCACGATTCCCTCTTCTCACGAAGAAGTCGCCGACTTTTCCCCAAATTCGCGCGCGCGTTTGGAGTCACCTCACCAAGCGCCTATATAACTGAGTTTAGATAGCATCACTATTAGACTTTCACCTACTCTGATAAACGAGCTAAAGGACTCTCCCCGCCCTCCAGGCGCGATTTAGATTCAAGTTGAAGGCTAAATAGATCCGTGAACTTTGCCTTAGTCAATCGGCAAGCTTCGAAATCAGTGAACAAGGCCTTAGTGAATCGGCAAAAACTAACAAGGATTCCCAACTCCGAAGATGACAAGTGCTCCCTCGTCTGAAGCAAGAGGTAAACCGACTTCTTCTATCGCATTCATCGTACCCTAACTGGTTACTTTTCGGCAACGAGCCTGTAAGGTAATCGTACCGTTGCCACCTGCAGATTGATCTTGAATCTGGCTTCCCAATTACTCCATTATTTGTGTGAACGCCCAAGTTTAAAATCACCCTTTGAATCACCAAACTTAGTCCCTCTTTACTCCCTTAATTAACCTACCTGTATCGCGTGTGGACCTTCAACCCCGCCTGGGCGACCATTCCCTTTAAACAGAAGTTTTATGTAAATATAAATATCATTTTGTTGTTAGTAAAGTTATATTTTCGTCATTGTCTTTCTTTTGTGACCCCAGTGCGTACCAGATACTTGTTAATATTTGGCCAACTTGTACTCTGAAATATTTGTTTAAAAGGACCCCGCAAAGTTAATAATAAACCATCCCCACTGGACTCATAACAATTTCTCCTTTCACTATCGGTCTTCAACTTACTTCGGCCCCAAGCCCCAAGCCCCAAAGTACCTAAGTATATATAAATATAAAGTCTGGCCATTCCACGGCACACACACAGTCCGAACATTCTACAGATTTATCACCGGATAATATTCAAAGTTACTCCACCTCTCAATCAAATTTAAGGTACGTCCTACCATTGATCCTACTTTTCATCAGATTCCCGAAGAGAACGTACCTTGTAAGCCGGAAGTTGACAAGGAGCTCCTTCTTAGCCAGACTGCTAGGAACCTCGCCTCCCAGGCTGGGGGCACTTCGTATGAACAACCGGCTGCGTTTCCCATCAATCTACCCTCAGGAGGCTCTAACTTTCTAGTTCCGCTCTCCCCTCCTGTAGAACCAAGGAGAGAACCCATCCGCCTTCAGGCTACAGAGCCTATCGATTCGCCGACTAAGTACGATTTGATTACACAAAAGCTGAAAGCAGACATAAACTCACCTAAGTTTAAGAAGAGCGACAAGGAGGAAATCCGAAAGCTCCTGTCATTTATAGATTCCGGAACTTTCTTAAAAAAAAATAATTCTCTTCATTAAAGGTTCGCCTGAGGTTATACTTCATCATCTTAAATTAAATTAGGTCCTGCTATACGGAACGCCTGTGAAAAGGCTATATGGGACAGCGAAACATAACTATTGGGTGGCGCCCTCTCTACCAGAACCGGCTTCCCATCGACCAGCTTCAACCGTGCATCGGTTTACCATGGAGCTTCTGGATTGATCCCGAGAGGCTGAACTCCATAAGCAGGCTGACTTCATACACGCGGTAGAGTCAGCGCTAGAGCTCGCAGATAGGCCTGCTCTCAGAGACTGGCAACAAAGGTGGCAACTTATTATGGAACAAGCCAGAGGCCTTCAAACATCTTCGGGATTATCCTCTTCGGAGGGACGCAGCACGTGGCTCTCCGTTTCATCTACTGATTCGGTTGCCCTCTCTCCCTTACGGAAAGTGACTCTCACTGGGATTCTTCAACTTCTTCTTCAATCAATACCCTGAGCTCTGTGTATCTCAGCGTCTCCTTTCCTGTCCCTTATAAAGTGCTCGCAGTGAATTCCCTAGTGATTTACCTAGTGTTCTAAGTGTTAGAAGTGGCGTTTTGCAATTATCTCCTATTCCTAGCCCTACTTCACCGTTATCCTCGGGCAGTTCAGGTGTTTTTAATCAAAATATGTTGTGTGCTAGGCTGAGTTTGCTAAAGTCAAATTTATCTCCTCTTCGAGTTCCTATTTCTTAGTACATTGATATAAATGAAAGTGATTACGTAACTCTGTTCATTAATAGCTATTCTGTGATTCCCCAGCAAATAGCTCTCACGTCAAATGCCGTTAATCCTGCCCTTAGTGCCTTACAGTTATATTTTGGATCTACTGCTCAGTGTTTGGGCGCTCTAACTATAGTAGAACAACCTCACCAAGCTCCTCTAGATCCCCTACTACATGATCTTTCTGAACTTCCTCCGCTGGATTGCGATGACGCCTCCTCTATGAGTGAATCCTTGGCAATCTTTTAAGGGATCAGATATTATAAGTGGGCTTCCTGCCTTCTTGGATCCTCTCCGAGGTAATCGTAACAATGCTGGTAATAACGGTAACGATAATAACGTAAATGTAAATGAGAAAAATAATAATAATATAAATAAAGGTGATGATAATAATGATAGAAATGACAAGTTAGAACCTATGCAACCTAAAATAACTAAGTTCTTTAAGAAAGGCTTAACCGCTAGTAACTAAAGTACTGGATCTTTGGCTAATGTCCAGGGGGTTAATAACTTGATTAAGGCTTGCCAAGCCGAAGGTTTAAAACTTTTCTTTCCGAAGGGTTACACTTGTTAGAATACTACCAATGAAGAAGTGCTTCACAATTATTAAAGAAATAGTTGCTGTAAGTAGATTAGAATAGTCTAAAGACGTTAGATTTTGCCACCTTCTCGTTAACCAGGAAAAGTCTGTGCTTACCCTTTCTACATTAATTAACTTTTAGGGCGTCAATATTAACATAGAAAATACTTTGTTCAATTAACTAAATATATTAAGATAAAACTTTGTAAATGGCTAAATTTTATTAAAACTGTACCTTTCTCTATGATTAAGAGACTTTATTGTACCAATCCTCAAGTTACCCTTTTTGGGGGGTTTAGTTAGTCTATGAAAACTTTTTTTCCCTAAGGATAATATAAAGGTTACTGGCTCGACATGGCTCCTCCATTGCAAACCCGTCCCCTGGGCTCGCGCCCGAGCACACACATATTTTATTAGTATTATCTAATTCTTCACCCAAGGGGATTGTGCTAAGTTGTGGTAGATGCGGTCAGGCCAATCCTAACTATTTCTTTTTCTCCAAATTTTTTACTTGGAAACCATTTTACTTTAGATCAGGTTAATCCTTATCCCCAAGGGCCAAATTTACTCTGATATCCTTCCAGCTATCTGTAATACAAAAGGAGAAAAAATTCCCTTTCCAATTTTGGATTACTTATCTGTTAACTCTTTGGAAACTTTCCGGGATGCTTCACTGCCCCCGCCTTAAACGTGAAGTTTTTGCGCTCCGGGAACAAGGAGGCCGATCTGGCCTTCCAAACATTTTCCCAGGGACAGGAAAAGGAACTTTGGGTGGGTCTTCTATTTAGAGAATCAAATTTTTTTTGATAGGTTAAAAAATTAAAACGATGGTTAATTTTACAAAAAATTAATAAAGATATACTGCTCAAAAGTAGAGAAGGTGAAGTACTTACAAAGGACTCTCATATAAAGGACAGATGAAAAAGCATTTTTAAAGCTGTATTATATAGACCAATCCCACCTGATGAAGATCAAATTTTACCTGCAAAGCATGAATTAAATATATGTAGATACCGGAGAAATACGACTGGATGAAGTCGAGTAGGTAATAAAAGATTTGAAGAATAATAAAGCTCCTGGAATTGACGAGATACCTTAAGAGATGTTTAAAATGAAGGATGTTGAGATGCTAAAGGTTTTAGTGAAGTTTTTCGATGAAGTGTGGAATAGTGGTGAGGTGCCAGAAGATTGGAGAAAATGGGTGATTATAAAATTTTCGCAAAAGGGACACCTGAGTGATTGTGGAAATTGTCACCTATTATTTCAAAAAGTTTTAATAAGATTCTTTTGAATAGAATGGAGTCAGAGGTCAATAAGTTCGTGAGAGATGGGCAGGCAGGATTTAGGAAACATCATGTATGCAATGACCAAAGCTTTATTGTAAGACACCTGATTCAACAAGCAAACGAAAGAAAATGCCACTGTGTCCGTGTTTCGTGTATTTTCAAAAAGCTTTGACAGCGTAAAACATGCCGCTCTATTTAGAATAATGAGACACTATGGAATACCCCAGAATTTTGTTGACATAGTTAAAAGTGTGCATGAAAATACCTTCTGCTAAGTATTGATAGACGGGAGTTTGAGTGAAAGTTTTGAAGTTAAATCGGTAGTAGTTCAGGGTGGAATTCTTACTCCATTACTGTTTATTTTGATCATTGACTGTAATAAAGAAGGTCATAAGAAAAACTGATACTGGGATATTTCTGTAAGAGAAGTATAAAGTTGGCTGATTTGGATTACGCAGATAATATTGTTTTAATTGCAGAGAGCTGTGAATATATGCAGGAAAAAAGATAGAAGTAACACTAAATTATGCAAAAACGAAAATAATAAACATGAATAGGGAAAACCCAATAGTGTGCAAAATAAATGATCACGATGTAAATGAAGTAGAAAATTTTAAGTACTTGGGTATGAATGTATCAAGGGATGGTTCTTTAAAAAAATGAGCTTGAGGAAAGAATTCGGAAGGCTAACCAAGCAGTGGGCATGTTAAAAGCTGTGTGGAATAATAATCATTTTTCAATAAACACGAAGATAAAAATTTATAAAAGTATGGTGAGACCAACTCTTATATATGGACATGAATCGTGGAATAGTACGGCAAACACGATGCAAAATATTTGGCTTTTGAAAATAAAACGTTGAGAAGAATATGAGGTATACAATGGCACGATAGAGTGACAACTAAGTGTTTGAGAAATTACGAAAGTACAACCGGTAACGAGCATGTGAGATTGTAGCGATGGAAATGAATGAAACATATTTACAGACGAGAGGGACGATATATGCAGTATGGATCAAAGCGGGAAGCAGCTAATACAAGGGGAAGAGGTAGACCGAAAGAAACCTGGATAAGGTAGATGAAAAGAGAGGCAGGAGATAGTTGGGATGACGAATTGGAGTAGATGGCTCAGGATAAGTACTGGTGGAGAGAATATCTTAAGGTCATTTGCATTCCGAGAGTGCCATAGGAGATTGATTGATTGATTGAACACTAAATTTTAAGAACAAGATTATGATAGAACGGTCTGAGGCCGCTTAAATTTAGCCGCTATCACATGTTGGAAACACATGCTACCCACGTGCATCTGCGAGAGGAAGCAAAACGCGTTATCGCCCAGCCTAGCAAATATTTAATCAAGGAAATTCACTCCCCCGTTTCGCCTCCATACGTCGATCTCGCCAGATTAAGTTAGGATTATGGGCAGATAAGGTATTTTCCCAGGCGCGACCGGGAAATTACCCCGAGGTCCCCCACTCAATTATCCCCAACGCCATGGAGTTGGCTCCGGGTACTTATACATAGCTTTCCCCGATTGAAGCAGATCAGATCCCGATTATCTTCGCGAGGCATCACGCCGATCCAGTCTCCCTTGTGCACCTAGGAACTCTCTACCTCGAGAACCCCCTTATTGTCCAGAAGAGGACAATATCCTTTGAGTGCCAAGGTTCGTGCCTTCGAGATGCCGAGTCAACAAGGCCCCCACTGTTGTTCAGAAAGAGAACAACGGTAGAACAGCCATTGTTCTTTGAGCCGTTTGACAAGAGACGGTTCTCACCCCCCTGTTGTTCAGGAAGAGAACAACGTTAGAACAGCCATTGTTCTTCAAGCCCGTTCGTCAAGAAACGGTTCTCGTTCCTAAGACATCACGTCAGGATAATTTAATTTCCCCTTTTTTAACGTTCTTCAAGAGAACGCTTGGTTTCAACAATAACCTCCATTGTTCATCTAGAACATCCCCGATTTGCTGTCACAAAGATCGCTCGTACTTCTGAGCCCCACTTCGCTCTCAATCTTCGAAGACAATCCTTCCCCTTCGCTAAGGACAACCCCCCGAAGAACCCTTCTGCTGGAAATCGCCAGTGGACCGAAGATTCCTTCGCATCGTCTTCCTGTGCAAAACAACTTTGTAATTAAGTAAGCTGAGCATTACCTTTTATCAACGCTACCCTGTGCTTTAAATGGTTCAGCGAACCATTTCCCCCCCTTTAATTTTTATTTGTTTACCTTTTTAAATCTCTCCAAATCTTATTCCTCGGATTAGTCAGATATTCCCACGACCCTTTCCATTCTCCGTTTATGTAAACATTTTTTTGTGTGTTGTTGATAGTTTAATTAATGATAGCCATATTATTTATCCTTGAGCTCCGTTCCACTTCTCAAGCATATTGAAGATAAATAAGCCTCTCCAGCCTCCCGCCTCCCCCTCCTTTGGACTAACCTCGGTCAATCAGATTACCACGCACTCGAAATATTAGAATAATTCCCTCAACGAATAGTTATATATGGTATATCGTCGAGAACCTATTCCACGACAAAGATTTATTTTGAGCATTTAAATAATAATAGATATATTTTTTTCTCTTAGTTTGGTTATTACCTAGGTATATTGAAAGATTTTATCCACGTTCTTTCTAGAAGTTTCCAAGAGTTTGATAAAACAAAATCGCGACGTTAAAAAAATAGATATAATTATCGAATGGTTTGGAATTTAAAAAAACAAGAAAAACAAACCAAATTGTGAAGTTAAGAAAATTTAATAAAAAATTAGACATTGCTGCTTTTTAATTTTATTTTTTCATATATTAGAAAGTTTTATCGAGGTTATTTCTGAAATAGATTTTCACCTCTAATTCTTATCAGGGTGAACTTTCTGTTACCCTCTAAACACGAGTAAAGCAAAATGAAATTATCATTACAAATTTAGAGGGAGAAAATAAAATCGTGAGGATTGCTTTATCCTTAGTTAAAAAGAATTCGGATATAGGTTTTTCTGTCATTTAAGCCTGCCTTACAGGAAGAAGACAAATGTACGATTTTGTGTTAAGCCCAGGAGTGCAATTTTCAATTTTCTTCATGTTATTTTTGAAATGCTTACTTTGAAATAAACCTGTAATATTTTAAATATAAGTATAATTATTCTTAAATCTTGAAAACGAATGAAATATATATATATATATATATATATATATATATATATATATATATATATATATATATATATATATATTGTAGAGGGATCCGCTAAAGTAGTAGTATTTCCCCACCTCCTAAGATATTACAAATTAACATGAAAGTGGTAAATTAAGGGAAACATTAATTCAAATTAACATGAAGGGGGTAAAGTAAGGGAATCATTTAACGTGCTATATGCAATGGGAAAGACGAAGTTTAGTCGTTAAGTGCGGGTTTACTATCTAAAATATATATGGATTCAAGGATTCGTAAATCAGAGAAGATATTAGCTGTAGAGGCTATCGAAAAATCTTCGATCTTTAGCTGTAAATTGCGAGAATTGGCGTGGAGTCGAATGAAAGAATAGTCAGGTTTGGCTAGGGGCAAACCCGTACGGCAGGACCTCCCGGCGTGCTGTTCAACTCTGTTAAAATTAAATGAAGAAAGAAAATGCATTTCTTTTCTGCTGCCCTGGTTCTTTTATATATATATATATATATATATATATATATATATATATATATATATATATATATATATATATATATATATATATATACTACCAAGCAAAGCCGCACATCTCGTTGAAATATAGAATTATGATCTAGTAAGTCCATAAGGTCTGCTTTAAGCTAGTTCATAAATACAAAGGTTGGAAGTAAGATGAAAAAGAAATAAGAAAGAGAGGATAAAGATAAAGATTTAGTTTTACAACCTTATTTCTCTAGGATCATAAAGTAAAGTAATATTCATCGACTCTATTCTTAAATATATTTACTTTACTGCTTTCAGCGACATTCTTAACGAAATCATTACATGTTTGTTGTTTTATAGGAAAAGAAATTCGGTACTACAGCTTATCTAGCTTAAATATAGAGTTATAATATATATACATTAGTAAACTCACTTAGTATTTCAAGAAAAATAAATTGGCCGCCTTGATGTCGATTTTCCAGGAAGATAGATTGATATATCTCAATGTTTCTCTGTACGAATTATTTTTAAGTTCAGGGAATATTACCAATGTGTTTTTGCTTGAATAGAGATACCAGAAATGCAGCGTATGCTCCAAATGAGATCTTACAAGCGCTTCATATAAGAAAAGAACAATATCTTTCGATTTTAATGCAAAATATTTAGTTACATATGTAATATAGACACCTACTCGCCTTTTTGAAACTAGATAGCATTGCTTCGGAAAATTAGATAATTAGAGATTAAGAAAGCTAAATTATTATTCCTGATTAGGTCGTGCGTTATCTTGATGATGGAAAAGCACTCTTCATCTCTTAATTAATGCTTCCCTTTATTCTTTGTTCTGCATGTTAACGGCATAACGGAGCATATTCTACCCCTTTGTTGGTAGTCTGAATTTGATTTAAAAGATCAAGCTGGATTATGTCATTCACATCCCACCAAATTTCCGTGCGTGAGGCACCTGTTTGGCATGTGTTTTATTTTTCCACAGGAATAATCCTATATCTAAAACGTTTTAATATTATTGTACATAATCTACCTTTCGTCTAATGTAACAATCGTAATAAAAAATGGTATAATTTTTATTCGCGAAAGAGGAGCTAAACAGATGTTAATTCTTTGTTACAAGTATACGTCTGACAGGTCATGCGGAATCTATTGTCCTAATCGTGAAACCTTGCCTATCTCCTTTAAATCGGCCTACTTAGTCATATTACTTGAATAGAATATTTCAGTATATTATTCCACCTTTAAAATCGGAGACTCTTCCACTGTTATGTTTAAAAGATCTTGATCAAATTCTACTTGTCGTCCTGAACGGGGTTTATATTTGAAACTAAAATTTCTCGAACGCAAGAATGCAGCCTTACTTATAGGATTCCCTGATACCTCTGTACCTGACCATTTGTTGACCATGATAAAGCTTTTGATTAATGATCACCAATTCAGTTAAAGGATACCTTATAACTATCAAATAAAAAGAAACTGTATTGATCTAATGTTTTACATATATAGTCATGCAACATTGTCTTTTATGCTGTATTCTCTCACCACTCAAAAATATATAAACAAGAAATAAAACAAATGGATCACACAGCTTTCTAAATCTTTATAGCAGTGATTTAGGAGATTCTTCATATTTGGGGTGGGAACAAAGGGGAATCCAAAAAGGCAAATATAACTAGAGCGAAATTTAGCAATGAAACCAACAACGAGGATATTGTCAAATCTAAAATTCGGATATCCTGTCTTATCCACTCTAAAGTGTTGGAAAATAGGGGGTAATTAATTCCGAGAGGAAATAATATTATTTAGAATCGTAAACCTTTTTTAAAAGTAAAAAAATAGCTTTAGAACTCCAGGAATATTACGAGCAAAGACTAAGAAATATTCAAACCAGCCCAGAAAGATTAAGGGATAAGTTTGGTACCTTAAACCAAGCCACTAGACTAACAAAAAGGCACCACTCGCATGGTACATCCCTCCTCCAATGCCGTTGTCATTAAAACCCGAAAACTCTAAAATAGTTTTCAGACCAAGCTCTGACAAAGGCTTAAACTAGTATTCATCAGAAAGACATCAGTAGTGATTAAGAAAACTATACGGATAAATATTATTCTTATAAAATAGAAACATTCACATTAAAACAACAATTGATGAGAAGTAGTATTACATTTAGAAAGAGCAACCATTGAATTTAGACTTCTAAAGTTTTTGTGAATTATTAACAAAATTATGATTTTCCCTAATGACGGAATCAACCGGAATTTTACTCCTGCTCAGCCATAGGCAATATTAAATAACAACATATGATTCCATCATCTTGGAAACCTACCATTCAAATTAGATAGGAATCATATATCTATCTTCAAAGGTCTGTAAAACCTCAGTAAAAGGCTGAATTTCAATAATGGCATATCCGGATCTTGTATTTAGCCAAATATAAATATGTTGTAGCATTCATTTAGCGTCCTTAGAAGCATCGATGCATTACATTATCAGTCAAAACTTTTCCAAAATTCAGTTTCATACCACACGAGGACCATTTGTCAGATAAACACATCTAACAATTTTCCTGTCTCTTTGATAATCCATATTTAGATTACATCTTTTGTACATTGCTGCATTAGATTTTGATAACATTTATCTGGTATTTACGTACCTTTTCCCTAGTTTTGTTTAGGCCTCGTTTTTAGTTTATATCAACACCTCTAATAAATCCTGTTTATTTACTTTCGTGTTTTTATAGATTTCTGAAATATTTCTACGTACATTGATTGGTATGTGAGTCGTTTATAGATGCTATTATCAAGAAAGGCTGGGCAAAAATTCTTGAAGAAATCAACTTGTAACTTGGCAATCATACGAGGTCTCTCTAGTTACAACCAGCCACTCTGAATGATTAAAAATTAGTCCTTTATCCAATTAGATATCCTTTCTTTTAATCCATGTGACTTGTGTAGATCCTTACTGAGATATAAGTTATCTGCAAGATTTAATGTGCAAATATTGTTAAAAATGTTAATTTAATGCAGTAAATTCACGGTCCTATAATCCTACATTAACTTCCCTTCATTCTTCTTCCTTTTAATACCATTGTTATTTTGTTTGTTATCTCCTTTCGTTTATACCCTCCTTGACTTTTATCTTTGTCATATTCACAACTTCTCATGTAATTTACAAATCTTCTGGAAACAATAAAATTAAATCTCTCTTCTGAATTCATTGAGAAACACAGAGACACCTTTTGCCTTGTATATTTCCCCAAAGTAGTGCACCGAAAGCAGAACCAACAACACCTATAAATACAAAGGTACATACAATTATGCATGCAATAGCAAAAATACTATATTTTGTTTAATAATTTACATTGTGCTGTAAAAATACTTGCTAGGCAATCACTATTTTTGTTTTCTGATTCAAATCCTAAGTAAAAACGCATTTCATAACGGAGGACTCTCCAAATGTAGTGTAGGAATTTGAAAGAAATATAAAAGAATTATCTTACAAATGTGCTCTTATGTGAAGTAAGCTCTGAAATAAAGATATAAGTAATACGCAAGCTAGTCGTTACTACAGGGGGGGAAAATGCCCCTGATGCAACTGAAACTTGTATAAACGACAGTTCTTTCAGCCCTAGTGTCCGCACTTGTGCTTCTTTCCAGCCCCAATGCAGGCCAGAATTCCTGCAGGGATATAATTCCTATAGGTGGGCGTTATCGCGATAATGATATCGGGTTATCCGATATTTTTTTCCGCCTCATCGATTAATCGGTATCGCCGATACTTTTGGTTCCAAACTAGCGATAATCGATAATTTCAGTTCAGTTTTTGGTTCCAGTTTAGCACAGAGGCGAGCCGTGCTTTCCTTGGAGGCAGAAATATGTAGGTCCGAGCTATCAGGAAGATCCTCAAAACCTATGAGGAGATGAAGGAGAGCCTCACCCGGTGAGGAACTAAGAAACAATATTCAAATATTTTTACTATTGTATTATAAAATAACGCTATATATAGTCAATAATCAATATTGTATTATAATTTTGGATCTATCGATTATCGATTTATCGGTTATCCCGCCCACCTATGATTAATTCCATTGTTTTCAATTCGTCTATCTTCACTTTCTAAACAGTTCTTTCATCACTAACCTTCTGCCTTATTCGGTTTCATTCCTACTGTCCTTTAAATTCGAGAAAAAATCGTATATCAATCTACCACCAAAAAAATATTTCCCATACCAATAGAAAAAAAGTTTCTTTGATTGATTTTTTGAATTGGATCTGTTATTTTCTTTAATTCAAGAAGAATCTCGTTGAAATTCTTTAAAGGCAAACCTAATGTGCAACTTCGTGAAAACATTTCCCTTTCATATGCAATTTATATATCAGAAAACTAAATATTTTAGACTCGTATGCCTAATAATTTTACATATGCTTATTGTTCCTGTCTATGGGTGTGTGAACATTTTTATGTGTAACTCTGTCCGTGGACGGAGGGATGGATTACATTAATCCCTTGGCACTCATTGCGAGGTGATTACGCTGTAATATTTGGGGGATTTTATAACTATAGTATGTTAAAAACACTTTAAAATTCAATGCGAGGGTGAAGTGAGTGGTGAGTTGATGTGCGGGAGTGAATGAAGTAAAGAAGGGATCAAAGGATGGATTGATGTTGTGGTTATTATGCGATGATACTGAGATATGTAAAATTTGTTAAAATGCAGATCTAAATATTGCCTCTGCTTATATATTTTAAAATAAATATTTATTTGCTTTGAATTAGATAAAAATAATTATGTATATATATATATAAAGGGTGTTCGTATAAGACGGATCGAAGTTAGCAGTAAATAAAACAGTGTTATGGGTGAAAATTTATTGATTTCAATATTGGATCTTGCTAGTTGAGTCATGGCAATTATGTATGACAAAAAATAATATCGCCTAAATGTCCGCCAAGGCTTGGGTGGCACACCTCCACTTGATGGTCAAAATATTTGATGACGTCTATGCATAGTTGATCCTCGATCTCACCAATGTGCCTTATTATCTCATCCTTTAACTGTTGAATTGTTATTGGTTTATTGGCATAGACCTTACTTTTGAGATGCCCTTAAAGGAAGAAATCTAAAGGCGTCAAGTCACACGATCGTGGTGACCAATTGACCTCGCTGTTTTGAGAGATAATGCGACCTGGGAAATTTTCATTCAATAAAATCAATGTTGCATTGGCTGTATGGCATGTGGCGCTGTCCTGTTGAAACCACAAACCTTCGATATCCATAGAATTCAATTTAGGCCATAAAAAGTTGGTTATCATGGCACGGTATCGCTCGCCTGTCACCGTAACAGAATTCCGGGCATCATATTCGGAGAAATAAGGCCCAATGATTCCGCTAGAAAAAATGCACACCGAACAGTGACCTTTTGTGGATGCAGTGTCTTTTCAACAATATTCCTGGGATTTTTATCAGCCCAAATGCAACAATTCTGTTTATTAACGAATCCACCAAGATGAAAATGGGCTTCATCACTAAAGATGATTTTTTGCGAAAAATCATCATCGGCTTGTCTATGTTCATGCACCCAATTGACGAAGGTACGGCGCTTCGAATGGTCAGCAGTCTTCAATTCTTGTGTCAATTGAATTTTGTAAGCGTGTAGAGACAAATGTTTTGTCAAAATTTGATGTAACGTTGTTGTGGAAAAGTTCAATTCCTGCGCGGGATGACGAATAGAGGTGTCTGTATCTTCGGCCACATTCTCGCGCACGACAGCAATGTTTTCAGCTGAACGACGTAAACGAGCACGCAATTGCGTTTTCATATCTTCCACTAACCCCGTTTGTTTGAATTTACGAACAATTTTTCCAATTGCACTCTTAGTTGGTCGATTATGTTGACTCCAAAAATTGCGAAGTGCCCGAAATGCGTTTCTGTTTGAATGTCCATCTTCGTAATGGCTTCGATAACTTTAATACGTTGTTAGATTGTTAATCTTTCGATGGTTAAAATTGACAAAGACTGAAGTTGTTAAATCTGAAAGAAAAAGAAAAAAATCATTAGACGCTTAAACTTAACTCACATTTAAAATTGATCGCAGGCGTATATTGGTACGGCATCTACAGATGGTCCCAAAACAACAACGAGCAGAGTTACACAATACCAATAAAGTGGCAAACAAAAAGGGAAAGAAGCAAGCAGTCGAGACAAAAACTCTTGCGCCTAGACAGAACCAGGCAACCACGTCGGAGAAGGACAAAACGGACACCACTAGTTCCTCGGAATCATCAGATTCATCAGACTCCGAGGCAACACAATCCCAGGAAACCAAGGGAAAGAAAAAGAGAAATAAAAGATTGCGCGCAAACAACATAAACTTGAAAATATACGCCTGCGATCAATTCCCCTATCCCATGGAAATGGAACCAGGAGTATTTTCCAAGCATAAGATCTAAAATATACAAATGGGAGTACAACTATGAAGTAGAACATGGAACAGTGGAAGAGGATCTGCTCGCACAGAATGTAAACCTACATCACAGCCCCTGCGAGCAAATCTCGAACGCTGAGTTCAGGAAAAAGAAAAGTGGGAGAAAGAAGAACTTCACTTAGAATCACTAAGCAATCGAAGATGGAGAGGGTAAGCAACAGAATGAGGATTCTGACACTCAACGTAAATGGATTTGAGGGGAAGGCCACGGCATATGGGAACATATTCCGAGTGCTTGACCCCGACATAATTCTTATAACGGAGGACGGTATTGACACCACAGCTGGTCGTATTAAAATACCGGGATACAGAGTAATCATGAAGAATAATTCCCAGGAAGAGTTTGATGGTGCTGCAATAGCTGTCAAGAGGAACATCTCCTTTGAACAACGACCAGAACTCGATGAGTCCTTTGTGGTGATCGAGCTGCATACACTGGTAGGAGACCTCGTGATAGCCGCAGCCTATCAACCCCCTCGACGAGCATATCTCCCGTTAAGTAACTTCTACACACTGTTTGGGCACTGCAGAATGGCATTCTTAGGGGGTGATCTCAATGCTAGATGCCGTACGGCGGGCTATGGTAGTACCAACGATACAAGCCGAAACTTAGAACTGATTATGGGAAGAAAAAACATCCAAAGGATAGGGCCGGATTTTCTGACCTATATCACTTCCAGACCAGCAACCAAACCTGATATAATCCTAACAAGTAAAGGCTTCCTATTCAACTACCATAGTGAGCCAGGCCCAACAGTCCCAAGTGATCACATAGCGATAGTTACCGCAGTATCTATCGCACCGATCCAGCTTCCAGCCCCTCTCCGGAAAAACTACGCCCTGGCCAACTGGGATCGTTACAAGAGACGACTCAGTGAATAAGCGCGGCGTCGTTAGAGGAGATAGACAGGAAGCTGAAAAGGATAACAACGTCCATACCAAATGCGGACCGCGAAAGCATACCTTTAACAGGGTATAAATATACCTCCTCAGCCCAGATGGACAGAGGAGATGAGACATATAGCTCGCGTTCGCAGGGAAGTGTATGAGGAAATAAGATGGGAGGGTCCCAACTGGGTAAGAAGCTCACTCCTTCGACACCTAAGCACAGAGGTTAGAGAGGCTATCAACCTCCAACAGGAGGAAATCTGGAACACCTTGATAGCCAAAGTCGACAGAAAACTTAGCCCAGTTAATATCTGGCGCCAACTAAAGAACTTAAAGGGACTTACACCAAGACCAATAGCTCGGATAAAGGAGAACGGCAATTATATAGAGGACCCTGCGGTTCTCAAGGACAGGTTCAGGAACTTATGGAAAAACGTTTTCAGGATCACCCATGAAGAAAACGACGAGTTCGACCAGGAATTTGAAGGCCAACTGATCGAAGAAATAAATCAGGCAATGCACCACAGGCACCCACAACATCAAGTCAACAAAGGCAAGGAGATGGCGGACCACGGCCGTCCCATAACACCAGAAGAGGTGATGGCCACTGTAAGAGCCTTCCAACAAAAGGTACCAGGTTTGACGGGCATCACCAGAAAACAACTTGGTTAATGCACCATAGCAGATCATTCAGGGAATTGTTAACATCTATAATGCTTCCCTGAATACGGGCTATTTCCCGGAAGGTTTCAATATTGCTAAGGTGATCTTCATACCCAAGAGAGGTAAACTTCTGATCAACTCGTGAATTACAGGCCAATCGCCCTGCTGGAGATCGTTGCGAAAGTCTACGAGAGGCTCCTAGCTGACAGGCTTCAAGAACAACTAGCAAAGCTGGGAGCTCACAACCCTCAGCAGCACGGATTCCTCAAGGGACGAGGAACGGAAACAGCCCTCGCACTCCTAGCGGAAAAACTTGCTTGCAGTAAAGCTGAGAGGAGATATGTTTACGTGGCGCTGCGGGATGTAAACAAGGCTTTGATAAGGTTTGGCTGAGAGGGTTACAGTTCAAGATCCTTAACCTCCAGCTTAACCCACTCCTGGAAAGGGTCCTTTGTAACTATGTCTCTTATAGGAGAGCCCAAATTGCGATCGAGGGATGCAAGGGACCCGAATTTTAACTCGAGGCAGGAGTTCCACAAGGCAGCTGTCTCAGCCCTCTGATGTACCTAGTGTACACAATTGACCTGCTGGCTCCAGTCAGGTACGATTCGATGTATCTGCAATACGCAGATGACATCACCCAAATCGTTCTGAGTCCATTCAGGAACTCTGGAAGTCAGGTAAGGGCGACAGCTATCGAAATCGAAAAATATCAACCGATGTGAGAAGAAGTGGAAAATTAAAACCAGCCACCAGAAGTTCCCTGTAATTCCAATAGGCCGCCGGAAAGTAAATGACGTCATCGCCAACAACGAACTCTATCCATACTACAACGAGGGTAAAGTCTCGGGATTACAACTCTTTAAATCACGATATAAGGCTCACATAAATACCAGAGTCTCCCTAGCCAAAAGAGAGCTGAGCAAACTTTACCGTTTCTGAAGCCTCAGCGTGCCAAACAAGAAAAAGCTGTACATGGCCGTGGTACGCTCAGTCCTAGTGTACCTGGCCGTGATCACGCAGATGGCAAGCTGTACATCTCTCAGATCGATGCAAAGGGGACAGAATAAAGCCACTCTGCTGATTACTGGCACGCAAAGGATCGACCGTATTCGGCAATCGTTTCTACACCATATAATCGGACTAAAGCCGGTCAATACGCAGATCCAAAGGCTAGGGTAGAAAGACATGGGACAAAGTAGACCAAGAAATACTCCCGACAATAAACCTTAACCTAATCATACGTGCAAACAGAAGACGCGCAATTGGTAGAACTGCTCTGTTCTTAAGCAGTGAACCTGCGCAAGAGAAGCAGTACTACCTATGTATACGTAGTAGTACACAAAATCCAAATCAAAGTGACCATACTGAACCCGACTCGTAATAAGAAATTAAACAAAAGAAGAAATTATTCTAATAAAAAGAGGCGAAGTGCCCATATTAAACAATTCCCCTAAATATAAAATAAAACTTAATTAACTTTAAATATAAAAGGGCGAAGTGCCCAAATTAAATAATTAAAAAAATAATTAAAATTTTAGAATAAAAAGAGGCGAAGTGCCCAAATGAAAGAAATAAATTTAAAACTCAACAAAACTTAAAGAGATTCAGCATATGAGATACCTTTGAAAGGCTGGAATGCTACGACGGTACAAATAAATTGAATATAATAGAGTACAATATAATTATTATAATGGAGGAAACTGGCTGTCAACGACAGTCAACTCCTTTAATGACGGAGGAAAATTTTACTATTAAAAAGAAAAATGAGAAGAATGCTAGTGATGCCCTAACACCAGGGCAAACTAGAAACCATTTTCATACCTTTATATACCTACCACACAATTTCATCACTTTCACTAATTAATTAAGTAATTAATTTAACTTAATTAAATTACTTGCTTTGCTCCATTTATTAATATCCGCTTCGATTACATACCCCCTGATCTAACTTATTTTTGATTGTTCGCCCTGACATTATAATTCTTTCTTGCTGTGGTTTAAAGTGAATTTTTTGTATTCCACTTGATGCTTGATTCATGTTTATTATTCATATTTGCTGTTCATGGGATTATTTAATTTTTTTTTCTTAGTCATATTAATCGATTTCTTCATCCCTTGCCTTCAACTTTATTGCTATAGTTTACAATTTTTGTATTTCAATAGGAATTTAATTCATGTTTTTATGCATATTTTAAACTCATGGGATTATTATTTAATTAGTTATTTTTCACGATATTAATCAATTTCTTATAAATAGATTTTCACCCATTTGCTTTCAATGGTTTAGGATTATATATTTCATTTTAACTTCTTGCTTTCGGTTATCCTTTTTTACTCCTGTCATGTTTTTGTTTTTTTTATTGATGTGTTTAGTTATTCTGATAAAAATAATTCTTTGTATTTAGAATTCGCTGATTATGGTCATCGTCAATGACCGAAACGTCCGGAAAATTTAATTTTCGTAACCATCGCATATGTCATCATATTCCTGCTACTATATGTATATATATATATATATATATATATATATATATATATATATATATATATATATATATATATATATATATATATATATATATATATATATATATATATATATATATATATTATCACAAAATAGATTTTGGCGATGTGTGAACACACATTTTGTGCTGATCATTTTCAAAATGTGCCACATTTTTCGTCTAGCACATAGGAAGTTGATGTTCTTGAACAGTTCATGTCCCTGTTACTCTAGATCTGTAAGGTTTCACGAAATCTTTGTGGTCATTCACGTCGTGCGAACCTTATCTCCATCTTGTTAAAACCACATCGAATCATAATCATTAATATCCTTTAATGTTGATCCAAGTAAACTTGCAATCACATATCGATACAATTCATTATTCAGAATGACTGTGTTACCTTTTCAATTAATTAAGATGTCCATTCACCAAGTAAGTTTAAATAAAGGATGTTTAAAGATTGGAGAAGGGTTTAAATTGGGATTAAGGTGACGAAGGTTATTGAAGAAGCGGCATTAATAGTGCATAGGTTTCAGAGTAAGAATTTTCACATGAATGAAAACAATGTCTGTGATTTTGGGCAAGCCTTTTGGCTACTCGCTATCATAGGATGACCCTCCTATACCTAACTTCACAATATTGTGTAAGCTAATTAGATATATTCATCCTTTAGTTATACATCTTACGAATGTGCTACGTCTGACATTAATAACAAAAAAATCTTGTCATCTCATTGGATTCAGTGATGTACAATCAGAATGATGGTTGGATATGTGCCAAGCTTATCAATCCAATAGTCCTAACAAGCAAAGTATCATGTTATACATTTGATCAACAACCCCTTACTGATTTTTGAAGACTATGTAACAGTTGGATCCATATATCTTTGATATACACCTCTGTACGATAAGATAACTGCTGAAAGCAGTAAAGTAAATATAGTTAAAAATAGAATCGATGAATATTACTGTTTAAGTGTGGCCCGTAAAGCTTGACATAAACTTTAATGTGGACCGCTGCTTAAAGTTATTGCCCATCCATGCTGTAGGAGGTGAGTTTCAGCTCATGGACTTTCCTATTCAATCAATAGAGTAAATTATGGCTGAAATGGGTTAAATGAATGATGTGTAATTATAATCTATTGCGAAGTATTTTTCGTATAAATAAATGTTTTGTGTTTTTCAACGCTAAAAACGAATTTTTGGCAAATAAAAACGTGCAAGGAGTTTGTTGCTAAGGGTATTGCATCAGGAAGCACCATTATTAGGATCAATAATGACCTTAAAATGACTGTTACGACTCCGGTAAAGTTGTCTTTTGGACGCTCAAGAGCTCCAAATGAACCATAAGAGTGCTTAATGGTAAGGTTCAGCTCAATGATCGGTTTGCCTCCCGTGCCAAGCTTTTTCACGTTTGAAAAAAGTATAAGACTTAGCATGCACAGTGCGGCAGTGACTTTTCGAGAAACTTATCAAGTAGAGAAGTTCTGCCCAAGAAACCTCATCTCATGAAGAAGAACCTTATGGATAGGGTCCATTTATATAGGAAATATAAAGAACGTACTTTTGAAGAGTGGGACAAATTGATATTCTAGGATGAAGCTCCCCTCCGATTGTTTGCAGCTTCTGGAAAATCCTTAGGAGGAGAAAGGGGAGCGCTTTCACGTGCCCTGTGTCGTGCGCAGAGTGAAACATCCGAACACTATGCCTGTGGCTGCATCGCATCTCATTTAATGGAACTCAAGCAATAACGGTTTGCCCAAGAACAATGCCATAAACTCAAAATGGTACCTAACCGTGCTTCATTATGACCTTTTCCCCAAAACTCTTGACCAATTTTGGGTGCTCGCTCTATTTTTGAGCATGATGGGGCACACTGTTATAAAGCATAAGCAATAATAGAGTTTTGGGCTAATAATAAAATCGAACGAATTGAAGCAGTCTTGAAAACAAAGGACATTATTGAGAATAATGACTGGGCGCGACAATTGACTGTATTTATTAATAAAGACTTAATGGATTAATTTTTTATATTCTACTTTAAATTTCTGAAAAAACATACGAAAACATATGCAAAGTTTGATTAGTTATATTAATTTTCTTAGACAAAAAATATACAAGTCTCAAAACGTTTGAGACTAATTTATATATATATATATATATATATATATATATATATATATATATATATATATATATATATATATATATTATATGCTACCACAAAAGAGTTATACAAAATTTTTCTAGGATCATACTAGCTATTAGAATATTAACTATACTAATTATTTTGTTTATAATAAAGACATTTCCACTGATTGAAAGGTGCAATCACTTTTTATACAAAAAGTGAAAATCAAAATATTCAAAGTTTTAAATTGCGGTATATTGATGGACTTAGAAACTTTTGAATATACAAGGTGTCCCAGAAAAAAGCTAACCGTAATTTGAATTAGTATAACTCAAAATCTATTGGAGATTTTTGAGTCCTGCAAAACAATACAAATTTAGCAACTACTTATCTCCCGATACTGGAAATTTCATTGAATTCCCTTTTACGATATTGATCCACAAATGGGTTTAGTGGAGGCTATAAAAATTGTTTGCAAAAGGAAGTAAAATAATAAAACTTCGTAGTTTAAAATAAACAAAAATATTTAAATCTATTTTTAACAAAAACACCTCTTCATATGGGTAATATAAATTTATTTTTTAATTTTCTAAGCACCGTTTCCTTCCACCTGTCCTCCATTTCTTCCCAAACACAGTTGCGCCTTTGATCGCATTTATTGAACAACTTTTTTGATTAACTTGTGATTTTCCTTAAGTCTATTGACTTCACTTGTGATACTATCTCTTAACTGGCTGAAGCTTTGTGGTGGAGTAGAATACACTTTATTCTTTAATCGTACTGTGTTAAGTCATGGGATCTTGGGGCCCTTCAATTGCATGATTTAACCCGACAATGCGGTTGTCAAACGTTTCTCTTAGTTTTGTTCTTACAGCAAGCTGTCTATGAGCTGGTGCGCCGTTCTGAATCTACCAAAGTCTATTGAATTGATTGCCGTAAATCTGGCGGAGTTCCGGGAAGATCCTTTCGTTGTTCATGTTCAGGTAGGCAGCACCATTCAAGTTATTCTCGTGAAACAATGGGCCGACAAGATAGCCATTCCCGCATACTCTGATCCAAAGAGACACTTTCTGCTGACAAATACGTGTGTAAAAGGTGAATGCTGGGGGGTGGTTCAGCGGCGCATATTGCCGAATGGTATGGCTATTTACCTTTCCATTCATGAAAAAGGCTGCCACGTCACGAATCAAAATGTTTTCTGAAAAACGAGCAGGTTTATGGAGAAGCCATTCGCTAAATTGTTTACGACGAGAAAAATCAGTTTCTAGAAGCTGGAGTCTTGCATGCATCTTATAGGAATGCCATTTTAAGTCATGTATAATAATGCGGTTAAATGATGACTTTGACAATTGTAACCCATTCTTTCTGACTGATACATGTGGATTTTAAAGAAGTGACATCTGAACACTTTCGATATTTTCTGTTGTTCTTATGGTTCTCATACGACCCGAACGACCTCTATTTAGATTTAAGCACGTTCCTTCATGTTGGTATTTGCGAACATTTTTCCAAATTGTGGGCTTGCTTGGTGGGTGCCTACCTGGAAAACGTTGTTCAAATGAATCTTGTACTTGTTTAATACTGCCAGTCTTAATAAATTTTGTGACTACAAATACTCGTTGATCTTTTGTTAACTGCATGATTAAAAAGGTTCTATGGAAGTAAACTTTAACACAGAAACGCTTTGATTTGCTTAGTAAGCAATAATGACGAGAGCATACCACAGCGTTGCTGAAAACCCACTGTAAAATGGCCTAGGCTTTGCTTGAAGAATTGCACAGTGACCTAGACTACCTAGGCTCCCTACGCTTCTCTTGAAAGTGCACGGTGGCATAGCCTTCCTAGGCTTCGTTTCATTATTTTACTTCCTTGCGCAAACATATTTTTGATAGCCTCCACTAAACCCATTAGTGTATCTAGATTATCAAAGGGAATTTAATGAAATTTCAGGAATCCACAGATACATATTTGTTTAATGAAACGCTTTTTGCAAGACCCAGAAATCTCCAATAGTCTCTGAGTTATAATAGTTCAAAGTACGGTTAACTTTTTTCTGGGACACGCGGTATAGACATTATAAAATTTCATCTTTAATAGGAATTAACTTAATTAGGTATTGGAATTTGGAGGACGCTCACAAAAATTCGATTTAAAAATACTTTTCTATAATAAAGTCCGAATATTTTGAAATTTTTCTCTTCGGAAAATATAATGATATTATTCGAATCAGCTTAAAAATATGTTAAAATTATTTTAATATTAGCAATATTTACCATTCTAAACTTCTATTTCTTTTATTTGTGTGAATATTTTTTTGCAGCACAGACGAACCACCTCAAGTTTTGTCATTTTACTCTCACATACTCGTATGTGGTATGTTTCATCATCTCACCTTCTTCTTGGACTTCTTTTCTTAAACCATTAGGAAGTTGGATAATTTATCATATGTTTCCTTGTTTCTTTCGCCAGTGTCACTAGGTCGACCCCATTTGCGAACTTTCATATCACTCAATTAAATTTGTGATATTATCCTAGTTTTAGATTCCTTTTTCGTGTATTTCTAACAAGTTCTGTTTACGGTTAGTAATTCAATACTTTGCCACCTTAACATTGCATCGGCCACGTCTGAAACATGCTCTCCATCCATGCCAAGAAAAGCAACCCCAAAAGCACTATATAAACTAGATATTTTAATCTCCATTTTTGCGATTTCAGTACACGTGATAGTTTTTATCGACCCAGGGCGATACGCTATATCTTATAATAGAAACGAAAAATGCAATTTACTCTCTTTATATAATCACCGCGTACATTGGAATTTTCTTTTCTAAATCGCGTTTAATCATTCTCCCAATTGTATTTAAATTTGGATGCTTTTTGTCATATGTGGCTACATATGTTTTGTGGTAAAACAAGTAAAATATATTAGATAAATAGTTGAGTCGTTAAATATGCGAGGATGGCGTTTATGAGTATTCAGCAGTGCCTTTTCTCTATTTTCTAACCTAATGTTGTGCACTTGTTAATTTATGTGTGATGATGCGGTCAAAATCTAACCTAAAAAAAGGTATTCCTTTTCTCTATTCCAAATATTTTATGCTTAATGTAAGTTTCTCTATTTTATCCATTTTTTTATGATTTTTGTTTAAGGAAAGTTTACTTCCCGTCTGAGTAGAACAGCGTCCTCTTAGTGCCATAATATCTCTCTTCCTTTAAGGTTAATATTATAGGATTTGGGCAAAACTAACCACCTTTAAAGTCTTCAATTCTAGTTCTATATTGTTCCCCGACAAGAGTTCTCATATCTCTGAATAGTGCCGTAAATGGCTTTGTGGAGGTGAAGTGTTCTTTTCTTCCTTTTGATTCATAGCTTTGTGTTACTGAATGCAGCAGCTTAACTGGCGAGACTTCCCAATATAAATGATCCAGGTATCATTGTTCTTTATTAAATATCTATTCTATATTGCTTTTGTAACTAAATAACAGTTGAGGGGATTAGATAATCGCTCATATTTCACAGAGTTATAGAGAAAAGTCTTTCGTCTTCTGCATTTTAGCAGCTGGCGATATGTCGACATATGCTAATGTATTTTGTAGTATTATTTTAATATTTGAGGGTCTTTTGAATTTTTAATAGCAATTTGATAAAGATTTTGATATGTCCTTTTTAAGGTCTATTTTATCTAATCTCTGATTATACAAATGGTGAGGAAGATAATATCTGATATAACACTTAGGAAAGTTTCCTCTTTAAAGAGTATGTAATCGATTATTAATTTTGTAAAGTTTTGTTTTATATCTAAATTCTACTATGTTATTATAAAATTAACTTAGGATTAAAATTTAAGCAATAATAACTAGAATTAGGAAAACCCTCTCTTCTGGCTATACAAGAATTCAAAAAAGAATTTGGCGCATATATGTATGGAGATAAGATATTTAATATCGTATCTCCATAAATGCCCCAAATTCTTTTTGTATTCTCGTATAGCCAGAAGAGAGGGTTTTCATATGCCTAGAGAATATTGATTTCACCATTGAGATCTTTTATTAATTCATATAAATTGGATGTTCTAGAAGCATATTTTAGTATATTTATTGCAGGATCTCTTTTTCTATCTTATTACAAGTTGGGTTTGTGTATCAAATTTTCTGTATATGAACCATGCCTTATAATTGTTTGGAAGGAATCCTACATACTCTTGTATGTTATTTCCATTCCCAAATAAAATGTTATTTGTATATTTTTTAATCATAAAATGACCTTTCATTTTCAACTTACTTTACTAAGCCTGATACTTGCTATGTGCTTGATAATTTCTTCTTTGATTTCGTGTTTAGTGACTAATTTATATTCCCTTCATTAAACATAAGGATTATCACCCGATAGTCTTGGACTTTTGATATGGAAATAAGTCTTTCTAAGCCTCAGCAGAAAAATTTTAAATCAAAAAAACATTAAGAAATTTATTCGTTACGGTATATGTATATTATGCTGTAATTAAACAAGGTCTGCTGACCAAAATCGCGTGCTCTCTTTTATTCTGATTTATGAGCTTACGACCTTCAAAACTTTCAATAATTCCAGGACTAACCTTAGGAGGACTGTTGGAATTTTATCATCCGAAAGAAAATGAGCCTCCGCATCGAAAGACATGCTGTGACATATATTAAACTATGTTCATTCAACTATTCTAACTCTAACAATTGACTCAAGAGCCTATTAACAACCAAACTAAGGGAAATGAGCAAAGAATTTCCAGGATCAGTCTTTATACTTATTTTCGTTGGTGATGCATTTGAACTCTTATATTAATTTAATCCGAATTCAAAGGACGGTAATAAATTATGACTTTACTAACAAAATTCTTAGTGCAGTCTTTGCTAATAAAGTTTTGAGAAATTGATCCTAGTTCTTTTAAGTGTATAGGATAGATTTGATCAGGTTTCAGTGCTTTACAAAATGTAATTTTATTAATATAAAACTAACCTAATTTTACTTTATTTTATGTAAATATTTGAAAGGTATTTTCATCATTAAAATTTAATACTTTTTGTATTTAGGGGTAAGTTATTTTTGTTTTCGACTTTATAATTGGCGTAATTTTTATTTAATCTCTTCAGCACACTGTCCGGTTTGTCACTAAGAAAAAACCTCCGCGTAATCCTAAACGGCCATATGCATTCTATAAATGGCTATGGATTATTTGCATATACATGTATATAAAATTTCTTGGTGTTATTTGTTGAAACCGGGGCTATTTTATTTACATATTTTTTTTTGTCTTCTCTTATTTTACCTTGGGAATTTGAACGAAATAAAGGTATCCCTTTTGAATGTCGACGGTCTTGAAAGTTTTTTAAATTTTATAAAACTTTTTACGTTTCGCCATGCACAAGACTAAATTTGATCTACATATTACAAGCACTAATTAAGGGATGGCCTTTTATTTCTATGAATGAGATGAGATGGAGAAAAAAAGGTTTTGTCATCTGGCTCAAGTTGGAAAGTTAGCAGACGAACTCATGCATTCTTTCGGGCACAGTGTAACAGTAATAATAGTGTAAGTATTCCGAATAGTATTAATAGTGTTCAGAATTGCAATGTAAATTCATTGCCCATTTAACTTTTACCAAATAAAAAAACTGCAATAAGTAAATTAAAAAATAGAGTTACCCTGGTTTTCTGAAATTCAAATTTGACATTTGGAGAAAGTAACTGATTGATATTACTACAAATGTTAAAATGAGAAAGTAACGGAGTGATGCCACTGCAATTGTGAAAATGATAAAATAACGTAATGATATCGCTACGATTATTACAAATTAGAAAATAAAGCATTATATCGCTACAAGTGTTAAAATGAGAAAGTAACTGAATAAAACTCTGTGATTGATAAAATGAGAAAAAAATGGACTGATTGAACTATCAAAATTTTGAAACAAAATTAGGGCATAGAAGAACCTGAACTAGAAGATCGTTTTGGAGGGGGTAAGAGGGGGTCAGCCTATAAAATTCCATCAGACTACTACACACTAGCATGCATAGCTTAGACGATCTCAACCATACACACCCTTCAATCTTCACCTTCTGGTCAATGCAACTTTTACAAATTTTACAAAACCTTAAGGGGATAGCACATTTTTTTCTTTAGTCACTTTTCAAATTCTTTCGTTTAAAATTCGCCTTTTTTGTTTTTTGTATATCAATTTATTGAAAGTTTTATGCGTTTTTTATGGTTTAATTATTTTTTTAGCAACCTGACTAGAACATAGGGAAAATAGAAATAGTGCAAAATTATATACATTCATGGAAAATTTTCTTAGATATTTAAAGTTAATTTTTTAAAAATAAACACCAAACTACACCATTGATTTCTATATCAATTTATTGCAAATTGTATGCACTTTTTTACAGTATCTTTTTTTGTTTTAGCACCATGACTAGAACATAGTAAAGAGTATGATAATGCAAAGTTTTAAACATTTGTGGAAATTCGAATATAGATTGAACTAAATTCCAGGGCATTCAGAACACTACTACTATTCACTTAACACTCCTCTTTCCAACTGAGAGGAAACCCTATAGTTTTGCTCGTGAATTGAATTCGAATCCTTAATTTTTAGTAATTCTATAGTCATTTATATGATATTAGGTTTCAAGGGGGGGATTCTTAAAAAAACCTGTATCTCAAAAACGGTGCCGTAGTTTATAATGATTTTGGTCGGAATAAACGGGTTTAATGAGCTTTAATTCCATATATGATAATCTAACGTAGTATAAAGTTGAAAAAATGAATTTGTTATCGCCTTAAATGAGAACACAACCACGTCCGTAAAGTTAGTCTTTGTGTAGGTTGTACTGCATACCTATCACGCCTCAAACACCCAAAGTCGATTTTGCAGCTATATATCTTTCTCACACCCTCACTTCTTTTATCCTTTCTCATTTTTAAAGGTGTCTGCTAAGAACTTTGCGCTGGAGATGCGTTCGGTGGTTTTCATTTTCCATGAAAATAAATAATGAGACAACCTTCCACGCTCTTTAATAACCCCGAGGTGTCTAATATATTGTCGTCTGCAGTACTTACTCTAAATTCATTCCATTTATCGATCATTTCTCCTTAAAGTTTTCATTATAATTAAAATGCAGTGATTGAGAGGACTGATTATTGGGTGCAATTTGCAACTACATCTCCAGATAACTTCGAACCATCTAACATTTGTGTATGATAGAGTCCTCATTAACTAATCGGACGACGCAGGTTCGGAGCAGAGCTAAGGTCTAGCAGACGGCAGTCATAATTCATTTAGCATTTTCAATTAGCCAGCACCACATTTAGGGGCTTATATGGGGCACCGAGTGGTTCAAATAATTTACACACGTAAAGTTATAAACGATAAAGCGACGTTATCAACATATGGCGAGCAAATAATGTAATACTCTCCCTTCGCCAATGAATTAATTAAAAATTCTTATACGATATTGATAATGCTAAAATGTATCCAAATAATTCAGCTCAAACATTCTTTTTAGCTACTTAAATGGATAAATTGAAGACCAAGAGCACTTTTTTTAAATTTTTTTTTAAAAATAGTTTATTAAGAGAGTGATAAGGTAAAGGAAAGTAAAAAGAAGGGAAACTACAAAATGGAGATGACAGCAACACTTCAGAACTTGCACTTATGTCACAATATACTCGTACATAGGCAGGAAAATATTTAAAATGATTTAAAAGGGAGCAGTTTCCATTATTGAACAAGGAAAGATTTAAGAGAATTTTCGCAAAGTTTTGATTACTAGAGCTAAATTAGTTTACACTTATGAGTAATCAGTCTAGATTTCCATACTCAAATGGATAAGTCCCTCCATGAATACATCAGTAAATTCTCAGTTTTTACATGAGAAGAGTTTTATTCTCATTAACTCAAAGTAATTTAGGAAAACAGAATTCTGGTCTAAATTTACCGCATAAAGAACAATAAAATATTGGAAAAATCAGTTGGCCAAATGAATTAAGTTGAATGAGTGAATCTTATTTCTTGGCAAATTCTAACAAAACTTTTAATTAACAGAGAATCGGAAATTGATACATGTCGGTTTCAATACATGGTAAATAGTTTGTGAGTGAACCCTAGAGGTATGGCGTGCTTGTCCACCATTGTGTGGACACGCTCTGGCGCCTACCAGCGACTGCATCCCCACCCCCCTCTACTGCCTTGTGGTTTCTGCCTTTTAATGTAAAGGATAGAGGAAGGATACCTCGATCACAAACTAGAATCGCGAGTGCCTATAGGCAAGCACCAACAAACCAGTGTCTCGACAGCTCCCTGCACCCGAGGATGAAGCCTGGTAGTCTCGAGCCTTTCCTGCCACCAGGGTCCTTCTCCCCTCCGTAAAGATACGAGGCTAAAGACTGCATACATTCCTACAGGTTTAAACCAAGGGCAGGTTTGATGCCCTCAATACGAGTACATCCGTCATCATCGACCTCGATGGACTACCAAAGGCAAGCCGAGCAAATAGTTTAGCTATACTCGGTTTTTATTGATCATATCTTTGGTATTTCAGACACACGCTCCTCTTTGGAAAAAATAATCAAAGTACTTTTTTAACGATGAGACACTTAAAAAAAAAATGATTGAGTGTTTAGCTAGGTATGAAAGTAGGAGGAAAAATTTAGAAACAAACCTGACAAGAGAGGTGAGTTTTCTTTGCCAACGGATTAAATTCCTTCTTTTAAAAGAATTCGGCCCTATCCAGGTGTGGTGGCTAGATAGAAATTGCACTAGGCTAACGAGTATTCCCGTTGCTCCACCTTCTTATGAGGGCATATTTATTTCTGTATATGTCCAATATGTTCGCACACTGTCCAATGTGCCACTGCTCACAATTCAAATTGCTCATATTTTTTATGTAATTTCGAAACGAAGAAAACTAAAATTTCGTTTCTATCCGAGGGGCGGGCGTAGGAATAAAACAAATTTGGAAGGAAAATACATTTATAAGGATGTATTGACCTTTGAAATGACAAGTTTTGACTTTGAGACAAATCTGGTCACTATTCAACTTTTGTTGGTCTAATCTGGGTCCCTAAATCTCGGTTATACAAAAATGAAATTTTTTCTTCGCCGGAGCAATCAATTTTGGCTAAGAAATAAAAATAATAGAAATTCTTTATGAAAGTGGTGAAATTAGTTGAAGGGAAATATATATAAATGGCGGCTGACTAAGTAAAGTATTCTGAGTGTTGAAGATAGATAAATAAAAAAAAGAGACATGCGACCTATAAACATAAGAAGCACAGGACACATTATAAAGGTGAGTAAACATCATAATAAGCTGGTAATTATAAGTTAAAGTCTATTTCTAGGAAATGAAAAAACATAATTATTAAATACAGCATAATATATGTAAACAAACCTCAAAAAATAATATAACATGCGATACCCGTAATAAAAAACCAACCTAATAAAGCATTTAAGTGAATCGATATTGAGCAGCAATTGCCTCATATAAAGCATAAAAAATGACAAACTTGTTTCTTTCTATCCCAACACAAAATAAGCCATGTTGTAAAAAACACTACCTTAAAAATCAGCTGGCTAATATAGGATGCCCTAAGGCCCTCTAAATATTATCCAACATTACAACGCGATTAACTGAAACTAGATTGACCATTTTGAAGCCGAAACTCTTCTAATTTAATAATGAATTGTATAGATAGCAAGATAATAATAACGCATTTCCACTCCATAATTTATCCCTAATTTTTATCGCACAGAATTAGCTTAAGTTAAAATCTAAACCTGTTTTTGAAATTTAAACAAGAAATAATACGGAATCTTCTGCGACTTTTAACAGATAAGTTTTGTTTTGAATTATCGGTAATATGAGCAGCAGCTTCGTTCTCAAATAAAGATGCACGAAAGTTAGTCTCTTAGGAGTAGTTCTCAATATCCTGTTGAGATTTACTTCAAAGACGTTGGTTTTTAATGACCAATTTTAATGACAATAGTTTGTTTAACATATAAGAATTTAAACAAAAGCCTGAAAATAATTTAATTTAATTAATAAAATAATTAGCTAACGGAAGAAATTCTAAAAATATTGACTAATATTTAAAAAAAGGCAACTAATTCCTTCACTTAATCGAAAAAGAACGAAAATTAATGATGAGATAAGCAGAAAAACTGTGCATAAACCCATGATAAGGCGTAACCCTGTTTTAATGGTTAGAAGAGCATACAAATATTAGAGCCACTAAAATTCGACTTGACTCTTCTTTTAAGGTGAGAAGAGCATGAAATCATTGCCGATACCAAAAGTTGGTTAACTCTCTCTTAATATGCGGCCGCCAAAATCGGACTTAACTATTCTTTAATGGTGAAAAAGGATAGCAATATTGCGGCCACAAAAATTGACTTAATTCTCTTTTAATCGTAAGATGAGCTTAAAAAATATTGCGGTCAAGAAAAATTGGCTAAAATCTCCTTTAAGTGTGAGAAATCATAAAATTATTTCAGCAACCAAAAGTTGGCTTAACTCTTCTTTTAAGGTGAAAAGAGAATAAAATCATTGCCGATACCAAAAGTAGACTTAACTCTCCTTTTATATGCCACCGCCAAAATCGGGCTTAACTCTTCTGTAATGGTGAAAAAAGGATAGCAATATTGTGGTCACTAAAAGTTGACTTAATTCTCTTTTAATCGTGAGAGGAGCATAAACATGTTGCGGTCAAGAAAAATTGGCTAAAATCTCCTTTAATTGTAATAAAAGCATAAAACTATTTCAGCAACCAAAAGTTGGCTTAACTCTTCTTTTAAGATGAGAAGAGCAGAAGAATATTGCAGATAACAAAAGCCGGCTTAACTCTCCTTTAATATGCGGCCACTAAATTTCGACTCAATAATCTTTTAATCGCGAGGGGAGCATAAAAATATTGTGGTCAAGAAAAGTCACCAAAAGTCAGCTTAACTCTCCTTTTTGGTGGGAAAAAAATAAAAATATTGCAGTCACCAGAATTCAGCTTAACTTTAATTTAATAGCGAGAAGATTATAAAATAATTATTTAAACTAGCAAAAATTGGCTTAACTATACTTTAATGTTGAGAAGAGCATAATAATAATACGGCCGCCAAAAGTTGGTTTAACACTACTTTAATAGTGAGAAGAGCATACGAATATTGCCGCCGCTAAAAGTCGGCTTAAGTCTATTTAATGATTAGAAAAGCATGGAAATATTGCAGTCACATAAGCGGCTTAACTCTCCTTTAATGATTAAAAGAGCGTGTAAATATTGTAGTGGCCAAAAGTCGGCTTAGCTCTCCCTTATTTTTGAGGAGAGCATAAGAGTTTTGCGTCCGCTAAAGTTGGCTTAACTATTCATTCAAAGTGAGAGCAGCAAAAAAATATTGCGGCCAACAAAATTCTGCTAAACTATCCATTTAGGCTGAGAAAAGCATGTAAATGTTGGGGTCAAGGGAAGTCGGCTAAAATCTCATATACTTGTGAAAAAGGCATAAAAATATTGCAACCAGCAGAAGTCGGCCTAACTCTCCTTTATTGACTAGAACAGAATCAAAATATTGCGTCAATCAAAAACGGTTTAACTCTCCTCTAATAGTAAGACCAGTCAATGGCTTCGCCACTCCCCCCCTATGGGGGCAGCTTGCGCTTTGCTACTAAGATTAAAATTTAAAATCTAAAAAAAGCAGCCATGGTTAAATCTTTATAAATTTTCTGAACTTCGCCAATTATAATAATTTTCAAAAGGAACTCTAAATTAAATTTCCCCCCTTTCAAAATATCACATTGCTAAAATATATAGTTATAGAAGAAGATATATAAAAATAACTTTTTGAACTTCACCATTTGTAATTCTTTGGGTTTTAAAAAGTTAACAAAATTTTGATTCTTATATTTATTTCTGAATTTCACCATTTTTGAGGGGGATATTATAAAAAATTATTAGAAATAACTTTGATGAAAAACATAAGTCATAACCAAACTAAGATGACGTTATTATTCAAATACTCAAAAATATCCCCTTTTAAATTATAGAGTTACTGATGATGAAGAGCATAGAAATAATGCCGCCACCAAAACGTCGGCTAAATTTTAATTTAATCATGAGAAGAGCATGAAAATATTGTTGCCAAAAAAGTCTGATTAACACTCCTTTAAGAGGGAGAAAAGCATAAAAATATTGTGGCAGCCAAAATTCGGTTCAAATCTCCTTTAATGTTCTAAAGAGCATAAAAATAATCCGGCCACAAAAAGTCGGCCTAAATTTACATTAATAGAGAGAAGAGCAAAATCGGACACCAAAAGCGGCTTAACTCTCATTTAGTGATAAGAAGAGCATGGCAATATTGCGGCCAACAAAAGTCGGCACAAATCTCAGGTATGAGAGAGAAAGCATAAAAATATTGTGGCCAACAATTGCCGGCTTATCTCTCATTTAATAAGTAGAAGAGCATGGAAACTTTGCGGCCAACAAAAGTCAGCTTAACTCTCCTGGAATAGGGAGAAAAGTATAAAAATATCAGGGCCGCCATAAGCCGGATTATGCTCATTTAATGTTTAGAAGAGCAGGGCAATATTGCGGTAAACAAAAGTTTGCTAAATTCTTCTGTAAGAGTAAGAAAAGCATAAAAATATTGCAACCAGAAAAGCCGGCCTAAAATCATTTAATGATTAGAAGATCATAAAAATTTGCGTACGACAAAAGTCCGCTTAACTCTCGGGTAAGAGTGAGAAAAGCAAAAATATATTGCGGCCGGAAAAAGTCGTTGAAACTCTTCTATTTTTGAGTATAAAAATTGTGCGTCAACTAAAGGCGGCTTAACCCTCCTTTAATAGTGAGAAGAGCATGAGGTGATTGCGAGTACTTAAAGTCGGCCTAACTCGTATTTAATGATTGGACAAGTATGGAAAGATTTCGGCCAAGGAAAGTCGGCTTAACTCTCCTGTAAGAGTGATATATTTAGAAAGAGTAGAGGGGTTAATGGGGGGAGAGGTGAGGGAAATGGGGCTAGGCGAGGAAAGACGAGAGAGGAGACGAAAGATGGTCCGAGGGTCATTCTTGCTCTCAGACAAAAGTATGCGTGAATGACCCTCGTGCGCTGATTTTAAATTTGGAAGAATAAGTCGAAGTAGCAAGGCGATAGGCAAGTAAGAGGGAGGTCGTGTCCTGCCCACGGGAGCGTGCTTTACGAAGGGCAGGTTCATGAGCACGTAAAGACTTCCTTGAATGAAGGAGTTGCATGGTGAACCAAAGGGCACGGTGCTGGTGGTTTGAAGAAGGAGTGATAAAGGGGGGGGTGCAAGTCAAGGTAGGCGAGTAATGATTGTTGCAAGGAGTTTAAGATTTGGTCAGGTGAAGCAGTAGTATCAATATGAGGTAGGGCAGAAACAATGTCGTTAAAGAAAGAAGTAGTATCAATTGATGATAGTCACTGGAAAGGAGTAGGATCTCGGGACGAGCGAGAAGGTAGGTGGTAGGTAAATAGAAGTTAAAATTGACCAAGTAGTGGTCAGAAATCGTATTAGAAAGGTCAGTTACTGTTAGATTAGAGATATGGAGTTTCGAGATGACTAAGTCCAGGGCATTACAATGTATGTTTGTTGGGGATGACACATGTGTGAGAGAGAAGAGGTCAATGATGTCAATGAATGCACGAAAAGTCTCATTGTGGCTAGGAAGATTGAAGTCACCAAGAATAAGGAAAGAACCAGAAGAGGATAGGTCGGAGAATAGGTTACTTAACTGTTCGAGAAATAAGGCCCGAGACAAGCTGGGAAGGCGGTAAAGGACCATAATAGTCAGAGCGGGTACAGCACGTGAGACAGCAATGAGAGCCTCAAATTAGGCTATAGGGGGGAGGGGAGAAGATTAAGGGAGAATGACCTGGAGGGATTGCAAGGACAGTGCATGAACCAGAATCAGATTCGAGCCAGGTTTCTGTAAGGCCAAGGAAGGAAACCCCAGTGTGAACAACGAGATCATGGACATATATTTTTTTTTAAATCCCTAAAAGCAAAGCCACAAATTCACTCACTCATTATTTTTCTAAATATTCCCCCTCTAATTTTCCACCAATGTGTCTGAGGAACTTTTAATTTCTCCTTAGAAATTATTAGGTGCCCAGATGTTTACATAAATATCTTGTCTTGTAAACCAGAACCATCACTAGATAGTGGTTTTATAAGAACCTCACTTAGTAGAGGATCTTCCTCAAGATAAAGATTTCCTAAACATTTTAGAGGTTTCTTATCTTCACGCGAAGAAACCTGCGTTGGCTTTCTTTCAGGCGGTGTAAGTTGGTGTTATTTTCTTCGTAGCTATTTTCTGTAACTCAAGGTTTAGATTTCAAGCGTAATTGGAACGGAGTGAAGTTTTGTCGATTGCAGGAGGTGGCATTTGTTGGGAGGGAAAGGGTTTAAATGCTTAGTTAAATCCAGTGGGGTTCGAAGTTGTATGAACTCCTTACATCCTTTAATTTATTTATTGTTCATAATTCTGTCTCGTTTTCTCACGTTCATTTATTCCCACCCAGATTTGCGAATGGCTCACTTACCAATTTATTTTCGCAATTCGCAATTACTATCTTATTATTGTAGTATTGGGTAATATTTTTGACTTTGTTCTAATGTTAATTCCTATAATTGAATCTATGTACTTAATCTACTCTTTTAATAATTAACTTAGTTACCGTGATTCAAGTTTGGGTGTTTTTCACTCTTGTTAATGTACTTTTGTTACCATCACTTTACTTTAATTTCAAGGATTTAGCTGTACGAATTTAAAAATTTATCAGATCAGTTAAAGTTTACATTCCGCATTAGTTCATGTTATTTTATTTGGATCAACAATTTCTTTTGTTCCCTTACGACCACATTTCCCTTTGACTAGCAATTATTCAAACACTCCTTTATTACTTATTATAATGTATTTATGAGATTAATTTTGCATACCTATATGTCAATATTCTTCTAAAACTTTTCCTTTTTTGAATTTTACATTAGTGAACCTCAGGAACTCAGTTTAAAAATAGAAATGGCCTCCAAAGTTAAAGTTTAAGCATCCAAGAACAGCTACTTATGATATAAGTGAGAAATACACTGTAATTCGCGCATCCACTTTTCTGATATTTTACATCTTTATCTTTCCTTTCCAAACAATGTATGGAAAAGGACACGCCAAGAGGTTTCCACTGTTAACAGGAGCAAGTACATCATTCACACATTTTACTAGTGCCATTCTCTCTCTTTATGAGAAGCGGTTACATGAGTGTTTGTAAAATTTAAGAATTTATTTTGCTCATTTTGTATCGTTTCTTGTACCATTTTCGCCTGTTTTACCCACTTCAGAAGATTTATTCCTCGTACTATAGTATATATGTGACAGGTGATTGTTTTATTGCCTTTGTAACCTATTTGTTTATTCACCCTGCTCGTTATTTCTAACATACTGTATATCCTTCCATGCTCGACAGGATTTAACTCAGTTCATGCGAGTTTCGTGTATTAAATCCAACTTTCTCTTCCATAAATTTAATCTGGTAAGATGCAACTAGTAAGCGGAATTGTGCTCGTGAAGATGAAGTTAAGATTTTCTATCACTCTTCAACCTAACTTTTCTTCTCTTGTATCTGCTCTTAAGTTTGGTCATATATATATATATATATATATATATATATATATATATATATATATATATATATATATATATATATATATATATAGAAAGAGAGAGAGAGAGAAAGAGAAAGAGAAAGAGAATATTGAGGATAAATCCCAGAGCCACGAGAAACGGGTGCAACTTCTTTAATTTCTCACAAGTTTTCATCTTCAGGCTAGAATGAGTTTACTAAAGTTAATACATAAGAAGAAAACTTGAAAAAGCTAACAAGACATAATTTTAAAAGGTCACCAATTATAAAACATCAGAAAATGGACTATAAGTTAAAATTGCTTTAAAACTGACTCAAAAAATTAGTTAAGAAATTTAACGTTTATTTCAAAAATTAATTAAAAAGTATAAGAGAAATTGACCTGGCAAAAGTTAAAGATAATAAATTTAAATTTTCTTTTTAATTTTGTAAACACTGTAAGAGTTCAAAATATTTAATATAAAAACGGTTAATTTTGCTACTTACTAAAGTGAATCCATCCTACAGAGTGAAGGGTGGGTTATCAAGGGGCTAGTATTTATAGGTTACAGTGACGCTTGGGAGAGAGGAACATTAACTAACCAAACAGTAGTTACTAAAAAACAACTAACAAACTGTAGTTAAAATTAGTTAATTCAAAAAGATATTGCACTTAAATATTCATTGAGTGTAGGTTTGCAGTGTTTTGATATATAAAGATTCGAGGGTTATAGGCAATGTTGATTGTTGGTAAAGGCTAATACTTGAAAATTATCAATAGAAATGTCAGTTTTACAGTGTGAGGGAATCTCCACGTGGAACATGTTTAGCAGAAAGGAACTCCCATGTGCAGCAGAAGGCCCGGCGAGGACTCAAGTGGTTAGCCTACCCTCCACCCTTCCACAAGCGGTAGCCTCGAATCGGGTCCCCCACGATTCACCTTTATGCGGGCTAAAATAGCTCTGCAAGATTCGAGGCCCTTCGAGAGTAGAACTGTTTCCCGCCAACCCCCAACTACAGGGAGAGCCTCGGACATAAATAACGCTGAACTCCCCGGAAAAAAGACAGAGTTGAGAAATCTCGCCCAGAACACAGAAGATTTTCCCATGGTTCCAAGTCAAGTGCTAGCAACAAAGCAAAGTGACAGCTGGACTATTTTGTGTATTTGGAATTAGCCCCAGCCAGGAGGTAATTCCACTGAACGATCGCCAAGAGTGATTTTCCCGACTTCTTTCATCAACTCCTGTCGAAGCCCTCCTCATTTCGGGTAGCCGAAATACTCTCCCCTGGACCGGAAGTTACCCCTCCCCCCACTTGCTTTTGGAGAACCGTCATCACTCCAACCTCCCGCTTTGAAGCCGAGTGGCCTCACCTCAAGTGCAGAAGACATCCGTAAGCCAACCCCTCTTCCCCTTTTAGTAACCCAATTGAGTTAATCCCCCCGTCTCATTTGAATAGTCTCCTCCGGGAATACCTTAAGTTCTAACTTCATAGCCTGATTTATAACTACAATTCCCCCTTTCATTTACTGATGTGATTTTGCCCGTTAATTCTCTGAGGTAATTTTACCCATCAATTCTCTCATTATTTTTGTGTAAATAAAATTATATTTTTGTCCATTTCTCTTTAAATAACCTTGAGCTTTGCCATTGTCCATAATTTACCTGACCTCGTTGCACTCTCTCACGCTACTCAGCCCGTCTAAACTTGGGGTTTTCCGTCCCTTTTGTCGGTTCACTTTCAAGTTATTGGTCCCTACCTCATAGATATAATATGGTATTGATATAATGTAATATCATACCACGACATACAGCTTATAGTGTTTTCTCTAATAGAAGACTTTTCCTTTTTATTTAAGATTTTGCTTGTGTGCCAACTAATCCCCATATGAACAGAGAACCTAGCTCTAAGATACCTATCTGACAGTGCTGCCAATGTAAGAGGCTCCAGTACAACTGGGACATTTAAATAAATAAACATTATCACTGCTGAACTTCAAAGAGATAGGATCTTTACTGCTAGAAAAACTTCCTATCGATAATTTTTTTCTAAAACTATTTGTGGGTTGATTTGTGGAAAATATATTTTAAAAATGAATAGGATTTTTCTTTTAAAAGTATCGAACTCAAACTATTTTTGCAAACATGGCTTGAAAGGTTCGTAAAAAGATGGAGACCAGTGGTTGAAACTCGTAAAAATTATATTATTAATGAACAAAAGGAGAGGTTTTGCGACTCCATTACACAGGAGGAACTTGCGCTGCAGATGGGCTTTTGGTATACAAAATTTTTGAATGGTTCCAGTACATATCTCTTAATAATCTCCTCTTTGCCTATCTCTTTTTAGGGCAATGCTTTTTTTCTAGGTCTGAAGGCAAGAAAAAAAATCCATTGAAATTCATTTGAAAGGGGAAAAAACAATCCGCAGGACTTTTCTTTTACGATGTAAATTTGCTGCAATAATTTATTTGCTTTACTCGTATTTAGGGGCCAGTACCTCTTTCCTCCAGCTAAAGATTAAAAGGGAAAATGTCTTTTAGAAAAAATATACGAAAAAACAACAAAACATCCATGCATTAATTTTAATCTATTTTCTCAATTTTATTCTGAACATCACATTTGGTAACACTTTTTGTTTAAAAAATTCCAAAATATTCGATAATTATAACTCTTTTTTCTGAACTTCATCATTTATAATTCTATTTGTTTAAAAAGCATTCTAAAGTTAAATATACTCTTTTCGATCGCCATGATTATATCCTTATCTCAAAATTTGTAACAACTAAAATTAAATATTTAAACTCTTAAAAATATTGCTTTCTTAGATTATAGTGTAATAAATTAATACATAAATATTTATTTCAATATAAATAAATTCAGAGTTGTTTGATTTGTACCCATGTAATAAAGACAAACATAAAAAAAGCCGCATTGTATATAAAATGACCTAGTAAAGAGTAACGTATTTCTCAAGAATGATCGATCTATATCCATAGCAGTGATATATAAATTTAATGGCCTTGCTCCTCTATTCCCTTTTTTATTCTCCTCCTATATTCGTTCTTTCACAGTGACTTTCCATTTTATCGTTGTAAATCTTTTATTTACAATTTTTTTTATTTTCCCTCAGCGAAACAGTTATTATCTATTAGCAGTTTGCTTTCCTATTCTTGATTTTACTCTATGTAATCTCTTTGCTTGCTTTTTTTTATTGGTGCAAATACAAGTGACTAGAGGACACTGCAAACATTACCTTATATATAACCTGAGTTCATTAATATTTTGTTTCCTTAAAGTGAATTTCCATTATTTTTTCTTTAGGAATATATTGCCCTATAGTTTATCTAATGATTAGGTTAAAATAAATTAACTGATAAACTTTGGATTTCAAATCCCTTTAATTGCAACGAGAACGCGGTGAAAGAACAAATTTTAGACATTGCTAATTGCGACTCAGAATGAAGATTGTTACTTTTAAGCGCCCATTCGTCGACTGCCTCCAATTCAAAAATCGCCGCATCAAAACTACCGATTGAAGATACAAGGATATTTTTAAGAGCAGCTTAGTCATCAATATAAACAAACATACCTTCCTTTAAGGCACAATATGTCTTAGATAATTACTAAAAAAATAAATTAAAAGAAAGTAGTACGAGAACAGAATATGGAAATGCAGCTCATTAAACGACACCACTTCGTCCTTTAGGACAGTAAATATATAAAAAACTTCAAATTTTCTATATGGCACATTAACTTTTGCTAAAAAAAAATGAAAAATTAATACCGGGTGACATCATGGGAAGATTGGTATTACAGGAAGAATAATTGGGTCTTAGGAAGAATATGGACCTCGATCGACGCTAATTTCCAGATTCATCAAGGAACTGTTATACTGTCCAGATAATTCAGCCGTTAAACAATACTAATTGCCGTAAAGTTTTTTGTTAACTTTTAGTATTTATTTTGTAATTGAAGAGATACGAAGGTTTTATCAGAAAGTAATGGGAGTGTGACCGTATATTTTTGTAAAACAGAGGTAAATCTAAACAGTAGTCTACATTCCTTCAAAGTTCTCCCCTCCTGCCTCTATGCAGCGTTCCATCCACCTTCGCCACTTCATAAAGCTGTCACGGTACTCAGAAGCTGGTATACCTAGTAGCACCGAATTGACTGTTCGTTTCAAGTCTTGGATACGATCAAATTGCTTCCATGAAAACGCACCCTTGATCTTTGGAAACAACCAAAAATCACAGAGAGCAAGGTCAGGTGAGAAGGGTGGGTGTGCAGGAAGTGTCATACCCTGCTGCTCCAGGAATTGCACAGTCAGGCACGCTTTGTGGAGTGCAGCATTGTCGTGGTGGAGCGAAAGGCGCGATCGGCGGTGGGTTGGGGTGGCCTTGGCCTGATGTTCCAGGCCTTGATGAAGGACTTGGTAAGTCTAGTACTTGGCTGGAATAGTAAATTGTTGAGGCACCACATCCACACACATTTAGTCCGTAAGAATTGAAGCAGATGGTAAAAAGGCGCTTCCTGCTGCGAAATCCTTCCTTACATATCTGACATCGAGTCTCTTTATGACTCAATCACACTATGTTTTACTGCTTGCCTCAGGTGATGAAGAAAGAAATTCAACACTCCGTTAGCAACATCTGAGAACCAATTTAGACCATTTGGTTCGAATTCTGCAAGTCAAAGACGAGAAATTCGCATCCGTTCGATGACTTCTTCCTCAGCCCTAAGTGTTCATGAACGATGTCATGTACACTCACATAAATGACACCAAGCTCCAAAGATAAGAATCGAAGAGTAACAGTTGGATCTTCGTCAATGATGGCCAAGGCACCGACCGTTGTTGCTTCGATCACGGATTTCCGGGCGTTTTCAGACCGATAATCATTATCTAGCTGAGTTTTTCTGGCTGCAAATCTCGAATCCAGCGGGAAAAAGTTTCCAGTGATGGAGTAGACTCGGCGAAAAACGCAATAATTCCCGTCTTATCTCCGTTGCTATTTTCCCGAGTTTCTACCTAGTGGACATGCAGAAACTGCAACCTTGTTTCCTACTGTCATACCTGGTAATAGTTGAATGTTAAAATATGTTTGTTTTCTTTTTTGATATTTAAGACAGATATAGTGATTATTCATAAAGGGCCCATTTTTTCAGATGTTAAATGTTTACGTCCATTTTGATCATTTGTGCAAACTCACGTCCAGACTCTTCATATGATCCTAATATTTTATATTTCTTATCTTATAAAAGTCGATTCATTTTAGGTAAAGTCATGCATTGTGGAACTATTATTAGCATTATATGTCCTCGATGACACCTTAGTTTAATATGTATTTGCGTTTAATAATTAATGAATTGTCCAATTTTGTTTTAAAGAAGAACACGCAACTGGAGGAAAAACTTCCCTCTTTTGTGGTCTTCTTAGCGACGGATATTTTGTGTTGATTTTCATTCTTATTTACTTTCGAAACGTCTCGTCTTAATCGTTTATCTTTTTTTTAGCCGCATTTTTATGTTCGCAAGAATAAACACTAACGATTGATTAAAAAGTTACAAAATTGGAAAATAATTTGAGAGGTAAGTTTCGAATTTAATTTAGTTTCCACCAATGTAAAATTGGATGCTGGTCCACTTGCTATGAATTAATGAGCAGTTAGATAATTCACATCGTGAAATCCTTCTACCATTAGTTAGTATCAATCATGTAATATTTTTAATCAATGGGTTTCTCTTTCGATCCCCTTTTAAGTCATATTTAAAGTAAATAATTAGGAAAATTCTTCTTCACACACTTATTTGCAAGGGGTATTTAATTAAATTTAATTTGCTGACATTTATAAGCATGCATAGTTTCTTCAAAACAATTCGTGCCTTTATAGTAAAATAATGCCTCATACCCTATCATAAAATTCCCAAGGGATGTTTCTACTACTCTTAAAACCAACCCATTCTGAATTTACCTCCATTTCTTCTTTAAGAAACACAATAACCTTAGAATTCACTAATGAGTTTGCTGTTTCATCAGACATAACGTGTAAGACTTTCGACCTTTCTCCAGTAAGAACTCAAATTGGTGCAAGGTTTCAGGAATAATTAAAAGACGCCAATTTATCACATCTTCCTTTTAAAACATATTCCATCCCAGCGAATATTTTAAATATTATAAATAGTTACGACCTTATTGATACACTCAACTCCATTCCTTATTCTAATAACTTCTCTCTTGTTAGTTTCGATGTATGTTCTCTTTTTACTAAAGTGCCAGGAAACAATCTTTTCCCCCTTAGTGATAAATTGACTAACTTTGATATTCCGTTGCCTATTAATATATTAATTGAACTCATTTTAATGTCTACTCAAAATTATGTTTTCTTTTAATGGTAAATTTTACCTTCAAAAGTTTGGATTAGCTATGGGAAATTGTGATCTCTTGTCCTCTCTAATCTATATATGGAGCTTTTCGAAATTACTTTACTCACCACCATCATCGATTATTTCCTTGTTTGGTTCCTATATAATATAGACCATGTTATTTGTTTGTGGCCTATTTCTAAAGATGTCAATGTTTTTCTTACTGAACTGAATTCTCTGGTTTACTCTATTAAATTTATCCTTGAACTCGAACAGAATGGCGTCCTCCCATTCCTAAATCTACTTATTCACAGGACTCCATTCGGATTTCAATTTTCCGTCTATGGTAAGCCTACCAACGCCCGTTCTTAAATTCATTTTTACTCAGGTCATAATGATAAAGTCAAACGGTCCGTATTTATTTCAATGTTTCTCCGGTTGTTGCGGGTTAGCAGCCGGGAATTCTTGGATCTTGAGATTTCAAAGATCTTTTAAATAGGCAACAATCTTTGCTAGCGTCAAGAATATCTTGCAGGTAAACCTCGATTTTGCAGAATAATCGTTTTATAGAACTGAAATCCCTCCTGCATACAATTTTAAGAACTCACTTGTTTTACTGTTTTCCTAGTCCTTTTTCTTTTTCACCGCTTCTTGAAAAGTTTAAATGTTTCAGTCATTTTCAAATATGTAAAAAATGTTGATTTGAAATAATACCAATACTATAGAGGGGGAGGGGTATTTTGTCCATTGTACCGCTTGCCCTATGCAATTCTTTTGGCAAACCAGAAAATCATTAAATGTACGCTTGACCCAACATAAATACAATATTAGAACAGGTGAAAGTAATATGGCTTTCTTTGTTTATTTATCTGAAAATAGTCACCCTATCAATTGTAATTTGGCTAAATTTATTTATAAATCTCATCACTATGTTAAAAGAAATAATGTCGAATATTCAATCATTAATTCCTCGCCTAATTTCAATATATCTGCCGGTCTCTTTAAACTCGACCCAGTAATTAAAAGGCTTATTTGTAACGAAATTGTCCATTTTAAATCTTAACCCTTTGCTTTACTAAATTTGCTGTATTTCTTTTGTTTATTTCAATGAATTTATAATTGCATATGTATGTACTCATAGATTTGTACACAATTTGTTTACATTCTTTGCCCACAGGTAGAACTTGCGGAAAAGTCTTAAATTTATGCTTTAATTCTTCGTATCTGGTATTTACTCCAATTTCTGATATTATTTTTCTATTTTGTATCCTTTCGTTGTATATGGGGCGGGGCACCGCTTTGCTGTCTCTTATATATACCACCTTTGTAAAATGATTCATAATTTTTTAAGAATGAACTGAAAAAGTTCGAAAGTACTTGGAATCCACCTTTTATCTTCCTGTGGGAGTTTTGCATATATATATATATATATATATATATATATATATATATATCGATGAGGATTGCTTCTATAGAGCCTAAATTTAATGTTTAACAGAAATCCCAAGGCGAGGAAAATAGCTGGTATCATCCTTTTTATTTACCGGCGACGTTTCGACCACAATACGGTCATCTTCTTAGGCATAAAATACAAAAAACGAAACGAAATATTTTGCACTTTCAAGAGAGAACACTGTTAAATGTACATCTAGAAGTTTACTAGCTAGTATTTAGCTTTGATTGGCAAATTTAGAGTTTAAGGAAATATTTCAAAATGGGCTCAAATTTACAATAGAGACTAGGGAAGGATTTAAAATATTTAAATTAGTTAGCAAGTGTATAATTGCTAAAATCTATTAAGGTAGGGAAGATTCGATTTATGAATCTAATGATTATATAAAACTGTTTTAAAATTAATTTTAAACGAATAATTGAAGGAAAAATTGGCGAAACCTAATATACAAAATCACAAACCTTGCCAACGAGCGTGTTACGTGCTCCGGCCGACCCAAAAGTACCAAAACTGCGCCCCGCAACCCACATCCAAACGAATTCAGGTAACAAGAAGTGGAACCGACGAGAGATCATTATTTAAATTCGGGGAGGCTGTTTTATATAAAGTGTTTCTAAGATTCGAAGGGTAATAGGGCATTTGTGCGAATTCAGAATTCAAATGAGGAGGAGGGAACTGAAAATCATCTTCTAACGTTCATGTTTACAAGCAAGACGTTTCGACCTATCTTTTGGTGTTATAAGGCGAATTCAAAAGAAACTTTTACATTTAAATTTAAGCATTGAGTCAAATTAAAATTAAATAACATAGCATTAACATAACAAATAATAAAAGGTTTAATAGACTAATCAAGAACATAAAAGTTAGATGACAAACTTACCTTGAATCAGAGATATCTGGAAGGAAAATGGAGTCGTAAGTGAAGTTGAGATTAAAATAGTTTTATTTTTGGAAAGGTTTAAGGAGATTTAAGTTATTTGAGGATGAATCCTAATTAAGTGTGGGCAGAGGTCATCATTTTAATGCGGAGGAAAATAGGATTAGGATTCGAGACTAAAATCGTATAGTCATCAAAAGATGGGATGGCTTGACATTTAATTGAATGTGCACGTAATAGTGATGGTTTCTTCATATTTAATATGTTACCACTTACTTATTAAGTTTGTACCCATAGGCGAACAAAATCAGCCCCGCAGGGTACGCAGGGGGCTGCCAATATATTTACCAAGGACACACCTTGGGCATGAGTAAAGGTATACACAACCTCACTATACAATTATTTAGGCATTAGATTTTTAGTTCTCAGGGAAATACTAATTGTGTTTATATTTATAAACTAGCAGTTGGGTGCCTGCGACGGCATTCGGGTTTGTATCAGTATCATTTCAAGACCTATTTGCATTCCCTCACTCACTCTGAGAAGTAGATATCGATCATCATTTTTTTTCTGGTTGTTATTTCCTGTTTGAAGTTATACCTACTCGTTCGTCGAAAAAAGAAACCATTCATGGATGTATTAGTTATATTATTTTAAGCAGTTTTTTTAAGGTAATGAAGAGGCTAATTTCAGTAACGACACTCAACAACTTTCTTATAAGTAAACCTGCTAATGTTAATGAAAATATTTGCTTCTAACGTCTCCCGGGTTGACTTTAACGATACATTTTGCTGAGAGCAAACTGCATGCCTCTGGCCCGAAACTTATTGTAAAAAGGATAGAATTTTAAATCACTAAAGCAAGTTCCTTAATATTGTAGTTCGTCTCTCTCAAGGTTTTTCTATTCACCGAAAGTGAATATTTGTTTGGTTTCACAATCCCAAATTGACTCAACTCCCTTTGTGTTAAGGATATAACTTTGTCTTCTATCTCACAGAGTGCAATATCTGCAGTTATTGGGTTTATTTCTGCTCCAAGTTGTTATAATTTGAACTGATGGAGAATATCTTCAGATTGATGTTCTTTATACTTTTTTCCAGAAAGACAATGAATTTGATAATTCACAGCTGACAATTATCACAGTAAATAAGTCTCTCATTGTCTTTGAAGCCTGTGTGGTAGCTGCCTCTTCCAAAACTTTGTAACAACGTTCATCAATTTCTGTTAGTCAAAGAGCAATGCATGCTTGCCTGTAGGTTTCTATTTCATTTCTATTAACCGTTATAAGCATTTTGAAGTCAGTTGGTCCTCTCACATGGTGCAATAATAATCTTAGAAAGAAACATTCTGGATTTCTTGGGTGAACAATATATACCGTATTAAGAACATCACTGCATCTGATTCCTGGAATTGTGATGTGTTTCTCCTTGCTTCCTCCTACAAAGTTTTCCTGCTTTCCTGCTTTGAAGGTAAAATATTTAAATACTTTAGGATATAGAAATGTTTTGGCAAACTCGTCTTCTGTAGAGAGGTTGAAAAATGCCATCAGGGTAGTGTTTTTGAACTTTCAGCCAGCTCTCTTGCATTTTCCTGTGTAATACACTCTGAAAGCTTTCCAAATGCACAACCAAGTGCTGAACTGAATAGGGAAAGAAAGTATTCTTCAGACTTTCTCATTACTGGAAATATATCTTCTTATTTGAAATTTTTAAACTTCATTATGATTCTTCAGGCTGAAAACTGCTTGATCACTGCATTTGTTTATATACTTGCAAACATATTTGATGTATTTCACACTGTTACAAAGTTCCAGATTGATGTGGGCATTGGATGTTTTGCAAAGGAAGGGACTATACGGAACCACACAATTTTATCTGCAATAATATCATTTCCATTTTTTTTCACAGCGAATTAATATCCTCCATCTTTTGGTGTTCTCCTTTTATAGATTACATCCTCTTTTGTATCAGTCCGTATTTCCTTAATGAAGTCCCTTGGATATTTTTTCCTACAGTTTTTGACTACCATACAGGAGCTATTTAGGTTAACAGAACCACATGTTCCATGGATCATATTCTTCTTGATGATTTCAAAAAACATTAGCATCTGTTTCAAGATTTGGTAATTCTGCACTGCTTATAAGTTCAATAATCTCTTTGGAACTCATTTTGTCCTTCAGACAAATTAGCAAATGGGCATGTGGTAGCCTCACTTTTGCCATTCAATGGTATACATATGACATCTCACTTGTCCAAAGATCTTTCTTTAGTACTTACATCTATGATTTTGTTCGCTTTAAGCTTAAAATATTCTTGCCACAAACAATATCATGTCTGTCAGCAGAAGTGGGCAATTAATACATTTAAAGTATTTAAATACTAAATAATAAATACATGAGAAAAATGTATTTAGATAAGTACATTTTGAAAATGTATTTAGTATTTAAATACTAAATACATTACATATATTTATATACATTTTTAATACATTTCAAATACATCATATATAATGACAATCAATACGGACCATTGGTATCACAACAAAAAAATATCCAATAAAATGAAATTGTATATTATAATTACTAATTTAGGATTTGAGGACAATTGGACTTAGGTACTACAAAAAAATAGAAAGTTCCATATAATACAATTTCAGTTAGCTATTTATATCAGCATTATATTTAAGTAATATCAGTTGCTGAAATGTTTTGTCAGATAAATAACTCCGGAGTTTTGGAGATAAGGTCAATCCTCCTAAAGAGAAGAGCCGTTCCACAGGAACTGATGAAGGAAGGGTGGTGTTGTATTTAATAAATAACTTTTTTATGTTTGGATATCTATTTATAATTTAAAGTGTTATATTTGAATTCGAAATGTAACTGAACAATTCTAAATCTGCCGTTGATCGTGTTCAGTGGGTTTTGTAAATCTAAAATAATCGTCATTGTCCGATATATCACTGGAAGATTCAGCTTTGGATCCCTCTGCTAAATTTTCAATCACTTCAATCATAATATTTTAATTAACAGAGTCTTGGTAGCTTGAACTGTCTCATGAATACTAATATCTAACCAGCGGTGTTTGAAGAATGGATGACCTGTTTATGCAATAATTGCATCTGTAACGCTGGCTTCATTTGCTAAGGTCAAATAAGATTGGTAGCGCTTTCGAGAGCACTCAGTTAATTCACTTGGAAGAAGTTGGCAAAATTTTGGAGAACGTGACTGAAGTCTTTTCAGCTTTTTCTCCACAGTGAGCAATGTAGGGAGCGATTCCCCATTAAAAACAGTTTTTTTCTCCCTGTAGGCGATCATTTTTCACTGCAATAGGAGCCAAAACTAAGAAATACTCCCCAGGAAGTTCAATTTCGTGACTTCTGAACACTGTAAGTTCAAGAGAGGTCATGAGTTGATGTAATTTGTCCTTGTGTTTTAAAAGTAATGGCAATACATAAGACAGAGAGTTCCACCTTGTAATGCAAGGCATCTTTAATGAGCAGGTAATAACAGTTTTGATAATCTTTGCTGATTTTGGATGACCGCTTTTGTTCCATAGTGCTGAGCATTTCACCATCGCAGCATGATTGATATTTTCAAAGGAAGATATTTTCAGTGCCGTTTTTTTCATCAGTTGTGGCGACGAGACTGAATGTGTGTGAAGCACAGCGCACATGCTTAGGTAGGCTGAAGCTGCATGGGTCAGCCGAATTTTTTTTTCTTAAGAGCTCATCTGACGACTGCCTACTTGGGCATTAGTCGCCGGAAAAAAAAACCTGTCTAGTACGAGGGTACTTAAAAATCAGATTAAAAAAACAAAAAACAATCCCAACCGTAAAAATTTTTTAAAAAAAAGGGGAAAAGGCCACGAGCAGGGAGCAACCTCCTGCGTCGGGGGAGACGTACCCCGGCGCAGAAAAGTGCGACCTATAAAAAAAAACAACGAAAAAAAACAAAACAAAAAAACTAGTTATATAAAAGGGAGAAGGCCGGCCTCCCCTCAAAAGTCTACAAGTCTACCAGTCAATTTGCACGCACCCGTCCCGAGTAGAAGGGACAGGCGGTAGTGACCCCGCCCATCCCCAGTACCGGGAACGGTGACGTGCGCGAAGATCGCCCAGATTGGGACATTCAACAAGAATTTGCCGAACGATCTGGGGGACAACGCAGACGTCACAGTAAGGCGCTGGCGATCGCTCCATCAAATAGCGATGGATCCCGCGAGTGTGCCCAATTCTCAGACAACAGAAAGCAGCCTAAAGCCTTCATGGCATTAGAGGGTAGGTCCATGGGAACAGTCGCGGCGCAATGGCACGCAACTTTAAGTTCCCGTCGACCATCTCCCATCAGATTTGCCAAGCAGCCGGAAGAACTGCCCGTATTCCTGCCATGTAGTCAATGTAAGGAAGAGCAAAACGCTAGTCCGGTCACAAAGTCCTCGCGGACTGTTTGGCGCTCTCATCGGTGCGCTCATCCCCCGCAATTTTTACATGTCCAAGAACCTAGAAAAAGACAATCTCGACGTCCGCCCGCCTTGACAAAACCGTGGCGTCATGGATATCGCGAGCCAGGGGATGCGGAGATTCCAATGCCCCGAGAGCGCTCAGAGTGCTTTGTGAGTCGCTATAGATCACAATCTGCTCTGCGAACCAGGCACGTCGCGTAATTTCTCGTACCAAGTGGTGTATTGCCACCAGCTTGGCCGTGAGACAGACACAGCGCCTGACAGAGCTCCGATGACTTCAAAGAGAGGGGATACGGGGTAGAAGTCAACTACCTCTTAGGAAATGGAACCATTCGTATACACTGGAACGGTTTCAGCATGACACGAGGTGTGCTCCAAAAAGGTCGACCGCAATACTGCTAGTGCTGCACAAGCTTTGGGAGCAGAGGCGTGGCGACAAATAGCCAAATGTGGTACCCTCCAGAGTGGCGTCCTGGACAGAACCAAGGGGCGCCACCGGCACAAGAGCTATACCTAGCTCTCGCAGGAGTTTCCTGGCCCTAAAGAAAAGGGCTTATGGTATGACTGGCGTCTCTCGGTGAAATAGGCACCGTCGAAATAAGCTGCGGATGCAGTGAGAGCTGTTGGCGACTTAGTGAGGCATCTGGCTCGCGCGTAGAGGCAAATCATGTACTGTATACGACGGCGTAGATCCAGTGTAATCTCTGAATGGCTGTAAATGGGGAAAGTGGGGAAGGCACCGGTCGCCAGGCAAAGGCCGGTGTGGTTGTTCTAGTCCACCTTCCACAATACACGCTCGACTGCGGATGCATAAAACTCACATCCGTACTCGAGCTTCAAACGAACAAAGGACAAAGGGTCGATAAAAAAGTAAGGCAGTAATCCTATTAGCGCCCGAAGCGCTGAATGTCAAAGAACAGAGAATATACATGGCGCAGGTACAAGAGACCTTTAGGCTGTGAATAGCAGCCTTCCAGGTGAAGCGTCGGTCAAATACAAGACCAAGAAAAATGTGCGATTCAACCTCTTCCAGGAGTACCCTATTAAGAAACAAGTCTGGGTTTGGGTGGAACCATGGATGGGGCAGAGGTGAACCACCTTAATCATGGCCAAGGAAAACCGAAAGCTGTGCGTTTCGGCATAGCTAGAGACGCTAATCATTACCAGTTGGAGTCGATGCTACAGAGTTGGCATCTGGGCCGCGCCAAAAGAGATCGAAAGGTCGTCCACGTAGAGCGTAGCGAGAACATCTTTAGACAGCAGCGAGGTGATGCCGTTGATGCTCAGGGCAAAGAGTGTGACATTAAGGACACTTCCATGCGGGACACCCTCTTCCTGCTCCATTGGGCTGAAGAGGGCTCTCTCCAACCATGCGCGAAGAGACGATCTCGCCAAAATTCAGATATAAATAATGGAAGGCATCCCCTCGCTCACATCGTGTGGAGAGTCTCCATGATATTGTTTCGCTATGCGGTTTTATAGGCCTTCTCCAGATTGAATAACACCGTAGCGTAGTGCTGTCTACCTAGGAAAGTCTCGCAGACGGCATTTTCCAGTCGGATCAGAGCATCCGACGTGGAGTGGAACTTGCGAAAGCCGCACTGTGCAGAAGAGAGATGGCCTCCGCTTTCCAGGAAAAAGGCTAGTCTAAAATTTACCAATTTCTCCATCAACTTGCACATGCAAGAGGTTAGAGAAATTAGGCGAAAATTAGTCGGAGTAGAGTGATCTCTCCACGGCTTGCGAAAGTCAAGCACAGTTGCAATTCACGAGAAACATGGGAGAAGTCCTTCCACCCAGATCCTGTTGAACAAATCTAACAGAAAGGCCATGCCTCGCTCACCCAGGTGTCGAAGCATGGCGTAAGGAACATCGTCCGGACCATGGGCGGTGTCCGCGCACGAAGCCAGAGCGGAGCGCAACTCACTCACAGTAAACTTGTCGTTGAAGGGTTTTCCGCCTCTGAACGTAAAGTCCAGCCGGTGGCCTTGCGCGACATCACGACTTGCATTGAATGCTGGCGGAGCAGCATCCCGGCTAGAGAATGCCGAGAAAGCGGTCGCAAAGGATTCCGCCACGGATGCGGGGTCTGAGATTGCGGTCCTATTCTCTTGGAAAACAGGAGGATGGTCTTGCAAGAACTTTCCCCGAATCCTTTTGACGTGCCTTCACACCTCTGCCAGAGGGGTCTTCCCGTTAACTGAAAACACGTATGCCCGCTAAAAAGAGCTGCGGGCGTGCTTCAAAATATACCGTAACCTAGCCCTAGCCCGACGAAATTTAGCGACAGTAAAATGATTCAGGTGGCGCTTATAGCGCATGTAGACATAACGCTTCTGTTTGAGGGCCATCTCACACTCGGTCGACACCATGGGAATAGTCGGCGTGAAAAACGGTCAGACGTTCTGGGAATAGTAGTTAGGCCTACAGCGATAAGGTTGCCGGAGAAGAACTCAACGGCCTCATCTACTAACCTAAACTCCTCGAATGAGATAGAGAATTCAGTCATTTCCTGAAATGCATACAACAGCACTCGAGCCAAGCACCACCGAGGTGGGCTCTCAGGCTGTAGTTGCCTTGAAAATGATATTTGAAATGGAAAGTGATCACTACCATGGAGGTCATCGACCACCCTTCAATCAAAATCAGGATGTAGATCCGAAGAGCACAAAGATAGATCAACGCAAGAAAATGAAGCGGTTCTCGGGAAGTGATGCGTAAACTCATCTACATTTTAGACACATATCTCAAGCTCTTGGATCAGATCGGCAAGGATTTGTCCCTTGGGATTTATTGAGTATTCTTCCCAGAAAGGATGTCTGCCGTTCAGATCTCCAAGCGTTGAACTCAGCTGATGGTGGAATGTATGCAGAAATAATAGTATATCTCGTCTCGAGGTGAAGTTGCACAGCCACTGCCTGAATGGAGGTATCTAAAGTGAAAAGAATAACGGAGACATAATTCCGGGTGTAAACCGCGCAACCCATAGCCCGGCTCCCATCTCGTGGTGGTGGATTCGCAAAACCTTTATGCCTAGAGAGGGCGGGCAGGGAGCACCCGCCTAGCATGGTCTCCTGCAGAAAAATAGCTAACGGGGAATGGGAAGAGAGAAGCCTCCGTATTCCTTCTAGTTGGCCCGGATCCACGTCAATTCTATTGAAGGAGTATGCCCTCCAGGCTTAGCTCGGAGGTGACGAGGGGGCCCTCTTCGAACAGAAAGCCATCACGGGAATGGCCGTACGCTTCCCGGAGGCAGAACCCCGGGCGCTGTTGTTTGGACAATGTGCCGAAGGTGCTGTCGCCTTCGATGACTTATTGGGGGAGGTTGGGCACGCCATGCGATTCTTTTCCTCCCTCCACCTTGAAATCTTAGGCGGGCGTTGCAGCTTCGGAGACGGGTTCCCTTTTTTGAAGGATCCACCGTCTCCGGGATAGAGCTTAAGGAACCCCGGAAGATGTCCTGTAAAAAACCTCAGGGGTGTTGCCTCCTGTGAGTCTAACCACTCGGTGGAGGCGCGTGGCCGTTTTGCCTTACGGGACACGGTCACGCTGGGGGAGGGGGGAGCCCTGGTTTTAGCAGAGGATGGGTGTGAACTCTTTGTGCTGCAAGCTTTACCAAGGGAGCGCGCGGGTTGAGTAGAACCCACATAAGGACTCCGAATGGGCGCAGAAACAACCGTGATCGTTGGCCTGGATGGGCCAGGAGCATAAGGTGTCTTTCTAAGCATTGAGACCTAAGACGTCCCAAGCAGAGCCGGGCGCGCCAGGACCAAGTCCTTAGCCTTGCCGAATGAGAGTCGATCCTGGGCCTGAACGACCAGGATTTCTTTCTCAAGGAGATATGCATTACGTTGCTTCAAAGAAGTGGGGTGCGCCTCTCCGCAATTGACACAATTAGCAACACACGATTTGGACTTACTGTGTGCGGCCTTGGAGCAATTTACACATACTTAGGTGACCCGAGGGGTCACGCTTTCATCGAGAGTCAGCCCTGCGCCCTTTTGGTCTTAGTTAGGCGCTCCACAACCGCGAGACAGAGGGGATGGTTGTGCCGATCTTGTCTTGGTCGCTTACCAAGGCAGCAGACCCATGCTTCCCCGCAGGCCCCCCGAATGGAGAGTAGCTTCCGTCTTTTTAGTCTTTTTTTTAGTAGAGGAGGGCAGGGAATTAACCCACTACTCCCCTCCACCGGCAGAGGCCCCCAGGCCAGATGGCCTGGCCTCAGACAGGTCCTTCTCCGAGATAGACCTGGTCCTGGCAGTCGCAGAGGAGCTCCATTTTTTCAGTGGAGCTGCCCGAGGGCGGCTCCGACGATTGCGAGTAGGAAAGGGGAAGGTTTTTTTTGTATTGACATCATTAGGCATGGTGACCCTAAATTTTTCACGGAATGCACACGATCATCACTCCTCGCAGTAGTCCGTCCTGCAAGGTGTGCGTACAGGCCTGGTAGAGCCAGTTTCCGCCATTTAGGAACACATCTTCCGCTTAGTGGCCTGTCCGTTCCTCGGCATCGCGGCTTCACCTTGGACACAGCGTAAAAAAATAGATGGTGATGTAAAAAGGAAAGAGGATGTGAGGAAGGTATTTGTGGGGATGAAGCAGGTTGTTAAAACCCACCAACCCAGATCGGAGCTCAGGGGTGAGAGAACATTGTCCCCTCTCCCCTCAGCTCCGATCCCAGATAGTTGGCTGAGAATAAGTTCATCATCATCTACCCTGAGAAAATAAAGGCCGACCAGAGAAAGTTGTGGGAGAGGTTGTAGGAAAAGTGAGGAAGTAGGGGAGAAATACAGGCTGTCTGAAAGAAGGAGAGGAGGCTAAGCTGTGGTCGTACGGGTGCCGAGTCTCTCCAGCATGGCGAGACTCGGCACCCGTACGACCACAGCTTAGCCTCCTGATCTAAGGCACTTCTCATTAAGAAAGCCTCCTCCAGCTTGTGCTCACCCTGTACTTCTTCGCCGTCCTGGATTCCATTTACCCAATCTGTTGAGACATTTGCAGCAGGGCCTGAAAATTCTTTAAGCACTTTAAAAAAATTAAAGCCGTTATCATTGACGGTGCTCGTGATTTTCTGCAAGAGGATATCGAATTCATTGATGATATACTCTATATGTTCAGCAATCTTGATGTAGTTATGCAAAGATTGAAATTTATGATCAGATAATTGAAGGACATTTGTTTCACATTTCCATAATTCCCATTAAATTCAATCAGCATATACTATAAATAAAAGTGTTGCAAAAGGAAGCAGGTAGGTTCTTGCCCTTGTTAACCTACGCTACCTAACATTTACCATCTACTGAAGGATGACTATAATTACATGATTCTTTATCTTCCTCGCCTTTATTCTTATCTAACCTCTCCATTTAACACTATTTTGAATAAGCTCAAGTTGTCATGTAGCAGTTGTAATAACGCTGAGCGCTCTCACTATACAACCGAGCATAACTGTGACCATCTCTTAACTGAATTTGAACTGATGCAAGCAATCTTCCCTCACCGGCTCAGGCACTCAACCGTTTGTGTCATAAAAGTTGAGACAAGCTAAAACATGCATTACACGTTCTTAAAGGCTATATAGACCTATTATTAGTAAAATATTTGCCAAAAATATTTAAATACATGATTTCAAATGTATTAACAAATACAATTTTGAAATACATAAATGTATTTAAATACAGCCCACCTCTGTCTGTCAGTAGCAGATTGTCCAGGAAGAAGATTCCCTTGCACTTCTTTTCAAGTGCGATTACAGGTAGAGGTAATGAATAGGCCAGGTTTGCCATAATTTCTGAGATAGCAAATTGCATCCTGTACTCTCTCCTGCATGTACCTAGGATCTCCAGTCTAAGAAGGAGGCAGAATCACGATTTGTCGAGTATTATTTGCAGTGCTATTACTTAAAACTGCATCTTTTAGGTGGATGCAGACCTCTGCTCTGAGCTTTTTCTGATCCAACTTGATGAACAATAGTCTCTCTGACTCAATCCTGGCATACATTTCAACTAAGAATTGATTCAGATGCTGCTTAAATCTCAATAGTAAATTAAAATTTTCCTGCCTCGCCATTATTCTATAGGCATAATAGTCCTGAGAGGATATTTTCTTGTTTTTCCTGTTCCTATTTTTGGATCTCTTTGCTTCCAAAGAAAATTTTAACTATTAGTTTCTTGCCAGAATATCAAATAGTTATAAGCTCTATGAGTTTCAGCGACTTTCTTCAGATTTGCATCTTAATATTGTAGAACAATATCTATTTTTTCAAAGTCTCGTCCTACAATCAGCAGTCTAACTTTATTTGTTGTGGGAGAATTGAATCTTCTTTAATGTTCACCATTCGGAGTTTTGTCTGCTCTGATGATCAATTTGACTTCTTAATCTGGACTTCTTTCCAAGGATGTCTTGAATTTTGTGATATAGTCATTGTTTTGGTGAAGGAATTTTTGGAGATTCAGCAATATGTTTGTTGTAAATCCTGACACACTTTTGCTCTGGTCTGTGCTTGAACTTTATGGTATTCAATGAAGTAGATTTGGAGAAACGTGCTTGGCTCATTCTTCAAAGGATAAATTGAACCAATACTGTGATAGACTTGGCCTTGGAGTCTGAGTGTTGATTTCTATCCTGGCAAAGTTACATCATTGGCTCCAAATGCAACCTATCAATGATAGGTTGCTTTCATTAACATTTTGTACTATTACATAATTGGCTTCGGACAATGAATTTCAATGTGGTCCTTCCTTTTTCCCAGATCGAAGTGCTTGCGAGTAGTTTTTGAAGATCAGTTCAGGGTGACCAGAATATCTATCAAGAAACAGTAAGAAACGTTCCTTTTTCCGATTCCAACAGTTCTAAAGCGAGAGCTCTGAGCGATAGATGATCTGCCTCAATATCAAGTCACTTCAAAGCTCTGGCATGGCTATGAAATAAACAGTTGCTACCCTCAGGTGCGCGTTCTTAAACCAAGTCAAACTGGTTATGAAAAACAATGAAATTATGCACATGTCTGTTTAGGCAACTGCATTATTAACTATCCCCACAAGGCTGATGCAAGACAGTTTAATGCAATCCGCGAACATCGAACTGATCCGTGAATCCGATTGTAACTTTTTGAAAGAAACATCATCTACACCTTTGGAAGTGGGCTTCTTTTTCAATTTGGAAAGGTTTTTCAAAACTTGTTCTGATTTTCTTGGCCTCATGTTCTTGAGTATAAAGATTTCTTATCCTCATAAATTTCAAGTTATATCAAAGAGTTTCTTCTCTAAGTTGAAATTGGTAAATAGCCTATCTACACATACACCCTCTTTCTGAGATTAAAAAAAAGACTCATTTCTAATGATAAAATTTCTTTCATGCTTATAACGTTATCAAATACTTTCGGTTTCATATGCGTAACCCCATTTTTGTGAGCCCCGCGGATCCCACAGATTTTTTGGGGCCCAAATGATTATATGTATGTATTACTGGCCCCAAACCCCATCTGCATGCAAAATTTTTAAATATATAGGTGGAGCCGTTTTTGAGATGGGCACGCACACAGATTCGCTTTTATTTATATAAATACAAATTTAATGTCTACTTGTTAGTTATGTATATATAAATGATTTCTGTATTTCTGACGAAACGGATAGTGAAGAATGCCATTCCTTGTATACAAAAATATCTTACCTCTATTGCTACTGAAACCAGAGGAATTTGTGGTGAATATATATTGTCAAAAGATTCTTTATTGTCTTATTCATATAGTGAGGAGGGGAGCTATCTTTTATTACCTATGGCCTCACCTTCTCGAAATTATGCTAAATTAGAAGGAAGGAAGAAGATATATGGAAACCTGCATGTAAAAGTATTTTAATAGTGACACCCTTGTAAACGATATCACAAAAACTAAAAAAAGGTCCAACCGAAACAGTTGAAGGGTGGTTTTCTATAAGCAGAAGTATCTAGATAAGTCATCTCAATCTTTTATAATTCGAATGTAGGAAAAGGGAATACTATTCTTGTCCTCAGTTCCATTTCAAATTTTATATTTGGATGCATCGAGTTAATGAAATTAAGGAAGTGTTGGGCTTGGAGGGGAACCTTAAAAAAAGAAAAAGGAGACATCGACAAAACGTCTGTAAAAAAAGGTTTACAGTTTTCTGGACATTGTTGGAAGATAAGGTTCTAAAAAATTCAAAAAAGTTCTGTGGATATTGCGGGTATGGGAGAGCCCATGCCTACTCTATCTATTTGTTGGTACATATTGTTGTTTATTGTAAATATGATTCATTAAACACAAGTTTTAAAAGCTCTTTAAAAAAGTTTTTAAAAAAGCCGTGAAAATTATGTTTATCAGAAAATCCCTCTTTTGGAATAATTTCGTTCGTATGTTTTCCAGGAAAATTGGTAAAGAGGGACTTTACAGAAATCTCACAAAGAAATGTTTTTTTAGTAAATTTCTTACATGAGTTTTTTTCTGAAATTCATACAAATTGTTAATGGTATATTGGTTTCGTTTAATGGGAAAGAAAAGCTGGTAGAGTATAATATGCTTATTTTGCGAGGTAAGTTACTGAGACTAAAAGGTTTTTATATAAATATTAATATGTGCAAAGATTTTAACTTAGCTAAAAATCGGTAAGCTTTGTCTTGCATTTTTAATATTATGCTGTCAATAAGTTCCGTTACTGGGTAAATTTATTCGGATTATTCAAAATATACCTAGTTTTACTAAAATATAGAGTACCGTTTAGAAGTAATACGCTATCACCCTTATCCTGTTTGGTTATAATTAAATTTTTACTCGTGAAGGTCCTAGTACAATGTCGATATTAATTTTAAGAAAGATAAAGGAGCTCAGTTTGGAAGTATTAATTTTTAAATATAAGACATTGAAGCTTAACTATTGCAGCAAAGGTGACATAGGAACTCTATTCCTATTATGAATGACACTGCTTTTATAATAACAGTGACTTATGAACATTACAGAACAAAGATTCATATATGTGCAGCAATCCGAAATCCGCTGGTAATGAAAGCCAACGCTAAATTGCAAAAGATATGGTTCACGATCATAAATCATGGACTCTTGATGACTGGAAGAATCAAATATGGACCGACGAGTCATCAATATATTATTTCCCCCAAATGGCCTACAATCTGGGCTGTCTGCTTCCATCGTCAACCATGAGTGGGGGGTCCGTAATGGTTCAGGCGGCTATATACTGGTATTCAACCCGTCTCATCATTACCATCAATAGTCGGGTTACTGCAAACAAATATCTAGATATTGTCAATGACTAGGTTCTTATTATGACCAGCATAGTGATTTCAGACATTACAATTTTCCAATATGGTAATGCGACCGTACAAATCCGAAAAAATAGTTTCTTGGTTTTCGGACCATCGTAATGTAATCGCAAAGTCACTTGATCAAAATATCATCGAACAATTATGGTCAGTTTTGGAGCTCATATGGCAAAACAGATTTCCACCTACTTCATCTCTAAAGCAATTGGAAGACGTTTTGATAGAAGAATTGGAACCACACAGGTGTTGTATGAATTTAGTTCACAAAGAAATGCAGCTTTACTAAAATCAAATGGTAGTCCAACATCTTTTTAATAACCATATACCGCTGACAGCCAAAAATGTCCCCTTTTTTGTAATGTTGTAATTTGTTAACCATTAAATCTTGAAGGTAGCAATAAGTATCATTACAAAGAACAATATTTGAAATGTTATTAGCTAGCTTAGGTATCCTAGGCTTTTAGTGGATTCTCTCCCAGCAAGCCTAGGATAGCCTATCTATGTAGATATTAAACACTTATGCTTTACATAGTTTCTCAAAAAATGGCACAATTAAGGCTTGAGCAGCACAGGTTTGTCATGAAATTACTTAATCGACATGGCTTCATTATTAACACAATTCGCATTTTAAACCAAGATATGGTATACGATTAGAAAAAAATACAGTCCAGAGAAATTACGCCAATTGAAATACACAAAGCATAATTCTTAATTTTAATAAATGAAATTCCCGTCGTAAGAAAAGTGCGAAGACGGAAACGAATATTGGCCAAGAAAGGACTTTAATTGATGTTGATGCAGCACAGTCAATCATAAAATTGGCTACTGATACCTATTTGAATAGAGAAGCTGTGCGAACTATTATCAAAAAAGATCTTAATTTAAAGCCATACAAAAGTCAATGTCTTCAAGAAATATCAATGCAGGATAAGCAACGAAGGTTATCAATTTGCCTCAGGGTTAATGAAATATCCGATGATAAACAATTAGTATTAAATAACGTGATTTTCAGTGATGAAGGTCACGTTTACTTTAAAGGGATAAACCCCCCCCCCCCAGAATTATCGGGTTTTAACTATCTAAGCTAAATAATCACTTTCATAAACGTTTGCACTCCCCAAAGATCACACTTATGTTAAGTACTAAGTGTAAATAAGATTTAAAGGCCCTATTTCTTTTAGGACTATGAAACAATACAAGCTCAGTCAATTAATGCTGCTAGGTATCTTGACATGCTCAAAAGCATTTTCGCCATTTTTGCCAATGGTTTCAGCAAGATGACGCTACAGCCAATAGTACATATGCCACTATGACATGATTGAAAGCTCGATTTTCTCAAAGGCTAATGTCACATAGTCAAAATTTTTCCTGGTCGGCCAGGTCACACTCCCGATCAGAACCTTGGATATTCGAGTCACTCCAGGGTCACCAGTTATAGGGTTTAGGTATTTTGTTGAGACTTGGTCCCGCGGTTACCTTTCCCAATATTGCTTAACCTTTATGCAGCGCTGTTGAGGTATTCGGATAACGGGCGCTGACCTTGAGTTGACTCCAATTGTGGGGAAATACTTGTTTTGCCTTGGTTGTAGTGAAGTAGGCAGAATAAGGGGAGTGAATGGATTTTCTTAGGAAAAGTACTCATGGAAAGCGGATTCAAATCTCTTTAGTGGACAGGGGACTGGGTAGGTTTAGGCAAAAAAAAATTTATGAAATTTTGTTGCATGTTTCGGCAATACTACTAACGTATAAAGCTATTTTTTGATTAGCCTTTTTGACTACAGCACCGTCTGCTCTCCCACCTACTCGCTTGACCCTCTTGACTCTATGACTGACTGACTGACTGAATGAATGAATAATGATAACGAGAATGTTTCAGCCCGTCTATTTATACCACCGTCCATTAAGGAGGCGTGAGTTCTCTAAACTGATTGCGGGGAGGAACCTAACTGGTCAAAGTGTTTCGTTTATTCTTTGTTAAGGCTGCTGGGCGGAGTCGAAGGGTGTGTGCGTGTTCGGTATGGATACGTGTGTATTAGGAGTGTATTTGTATTTGGCCGCCTTTGGGCTTTATCAGTCCGGCACTCACAGCAAGATTGATTCCGCCGTTTCATAGGTTCAGGTAAAATTTGGCTGGTCAGATCAGATACCGACTTAAGTTTGCCTAGCTGCCTTCATTATCTGTTTCAGACCTTTCAGATCCCATTTTTTTCCACATGTGTGTATGTTTGTGCATTCGCGTGAGAACTTCTACGATTTCGTTTGCATCCTTACAATATTCTCTGGGGATGTTTTTCTTAATACATATTAAATTGCGGTTTAACATTATTTACATATATTTTTTCTATCTTACATTAATTCATTATTACTGGAAGGAATATTAATTTAATGTTCGATTTATGTGCCTGCTACAAGACTTTATAGTATTTAAATGATACTCATTTGTGAGGCTTTATTGTTGAACCTATTCCGCCTTGCAATGCATGTTCGGCCTATTTTACATGGACGAAAGCTATACAGTATTATGTTACAGAGATGTTATATATTATTTACACAAAGACTTGTTCTTATTTGTGGAGACTGCTATACACTTTTAGACTATTCGTATGTGCATAATTAGTTACGTGCCCATCTCAAGGCTTTATGGGATTTATATGACACTTATTGTTGATATTAATCTTTTTTTGTAATGGCTGCTACTTTTTATTGATTTTTGTAAAACAAAGACTAATTCTACCCGCGCCATCTAATATTACAGAACTGAAGAATGAATTTGAAAAAATCATTGCATCGATCAATGTCGATATTTTTCAGAATCCCATTAGAGTTTTTGCCTCTGGTATTGATAAATGCATTGAGTCCGGTGGTGGTCATTTTGAATGTTAAAAACCTAGCTCATAAAATTCCAAATATTGTTCTTTGTAATGCTAACAAATTACAACATTATAAAAAAGGGAACATTTTTGTCTGTCACACGGTATGTTGTATTACTTTTACATGCAGGTTTCCATATATCTTCTTCCTTACCCCTAATTCAGCATGGTTTCGAGAACGTGAGGTCATAGGTAATAAACAATAGCTTCCCTCTTCACTATATGAATAAAACAATAAATAATCTTTTGACTATATATACACACCACAAATACAAGTTGTGCGGGTGATAAAAACGACCACATGGCTTTCGCCCTATTTATTTTATGCCTTCCAAAACAATTTTGAAGATAGAAAGAAAGATGCAGAAACCTTGTATTGCAGAATATATAACAATATAGTACAAGAAAAAGAAATTGGACGCAAATGAGCAACGACACAAAAAAACAGCCTTTAAATTGTGAGCGGGTCAGAAGATATGGTATAAAAAATCCCTTAGAAGTTCCTAGCTGAGGGAGATGCTGGGTTTGATAGGGTAACGCTCTGGGAAAAGCAGAGTCACTGTGCCTGGTAGCTTAACGGTAGAGCATCTGACCGGCAATCAGCAGACTCGGGTTCGAGTCCCGGCCAGGAATTTCAAACTTTTTTGGCCTGAGGTTGTCTGTTTTCTTGGCTAAATATTGCCTTGATTGTGCCGCCCTCTGCTCTCTTTGATTCTAGTGTTCTTCTAATGTCCCTTTCTCTTACCTCTAAAATAAAACAATGTGTGGTGCTGGATCTCTCGGTATGCAAAGAGAGCTACCAGCAGATATCAGTGCCATTCTCTGGGCTGTTCGTCACACAATTTCTTTTAAATTGCTTCGAGAGTACCGTTCAAATTTTCGCACATTCCGTTTTCTGCGGGGTAGAACGGGTTGGTAAACAAAGGCTTTACCATAAGCAACTTGCCTACATAGTCGATTAGCTGCGAGGTAAATTGTGGCCAACGATCTGATAGTATTTATTTGGGAAAACTACCCCTGGCGAATATCGTAATAAGTGCTTCAGCGCAGGAGATATTGTCGATTTTCTTAAGAGACACGGCTTCGTGGAACTTGGTGGCAAAGTCGACCAGAGTTAGCACATGGCTATGGCCTTCACCTGACAAGGGTTGAATCGAACCGATTTAATAGATTGCCACTCTGGAGGAGGGTTCGGAGATACGGGTCCCTTCTGTAAAAGTACGAGTTTAATCGCCCCTTTATGGCTGTAAAAATTCGTCTGTTGCACCTGGCCAATAAAAATACTTGACGATTCTCTGTGCCGTCTTTGTATGCCTAAAATTGCCTAAAATACGACTATCATCTGGACTGCATAATAAGATAAACGTGGGAGCGGGGGACACATAACGCTCGGGACTCGGGGTTATTGCCTTCAAAGCAAGCGCGATAAAGTGGGCCATCTTTAACGAGGTAACGGATTACCTTATCACCTCTAGCAAAAATGGGTAAGACAGTTGAAAGGCAAGAGAATATATTATAATTTCTAATATAATAAAAAGGTAAAGCAGTTTAAAGTTAATATTATTTCTAATAAAGGCAAAAATGGTAGGGCGGGACTAGGGGAAGAGGAGAGATTATAATTTCTAGTAAAAAAACAAAATGGTAGGGAAGGTCAAAGGTAAATAGAAAAATTATAATTTCTCAGAAACTAAGACAAAAGGGTAAGTAGGTCAAAGGCAAGAGGTAAGATTAGAATTTCTGGTAAAAATAAATAAAGATGTTGGGCATTTGAATGGCAAGAGTAGATATTATAATTTTCAATAAGCGTAGACAAAATGGTAGGATATTTTAAAGACAAGAGAAAATATTTTAATCTTTGAAAAATGAAAATCAAAAAGGTAGGTCATTTTAAAGGCAATAGGGGATATTAAGACTTATCATGGTGGTGGTGTTTAACAATTGAAATTTTCGGGTTTGTGGCCAATGTCAAAAGAGCAAAAGAAAATCGATTAAACGTGGGAGAAATAGAATAATAAACCGGATACTTAAAGACAATAACAAGATGTTTAATTTTTAATTAATTTTGAAACTAAAAAATCCACTTGTAGACAATCCGTTGCTATTATAAACATAGTGATAAGTACTTTTAAAGATACATTTTAATGTACTTAGAAATCGTTCTTCTTTTTCTTTTTTTCAGTGCTTAAAATTGCATTTGTTACTTCCCTTATGCCCCATTTCTGAAGTTATCCAATTAATACATAAATAAATACCTGTACACGCACAAATAAACGTAATAAATTCGTAAAAAACATAGGAAGAAATGTTTCGCAGTGAATAAAAGTTCTTTTTCATGTAGATAATCTTCTTGATTAATCAGTGTGACCCCTACGTTCTGCCCTCTTGTATACATTACATATGTATACAGGATATTCGATCCACTCAGCTGTCTGAGATCGCTAGTAATAATAATTAAATGAATCGTCTTTTTCTCCATATTTTACACTTCATTATCAGATTGCTGTGTCGACAGTACCTCCTGAATGCCTTTTCTAATGAAACGAGGGACGATAAAGTGTAAAATTATAAATCAACAAAAGAGAGATTAAAATGTTGCATAGATATACTTTACAGTGGAATTTGAAAAAGATAAAGTGTAATGAAAGGACAGATTTAATAAAATTTTATTTTCTGCTAAAATTTAAAATGTAGATTGATCGTAGTGCCATTGGCTCCAAGCGCTCTTAGACAAATGTAACAAAATGAAACACATGATATAATCTTATTAACTTAACACTTAATAAGGAAATAGTAATAAATAAATAAATGATAGATAAATAATAATTTATAAATATTAAGATAGAAAATAAAGGGAAAATCAGATGGATTGAATATTTGACGCTTAAATATGAAATCAAATGACCCTTTAGGAAAATTAAGGATTTACTTCTGTAAGAAAACATACTCATTCAACATCTTCAGTGCTCCTGTTGCAATCATCCTCATTTCCTCAATCAGCAGCATAGAAAGCAAAGTAACTCAAGCTCACTGCCGAGGCCTTTGATATACAGTGAATTCCAAAAGCGTTTAGACGCCCATCTGGGTCTCAAGCAAATGGCAATACAGTATACCTCAAAATGCCATGGCCATTCGGTGGTAACGAACACATGGACCCTTTATCACAAACTCTCTTCCAAAAAGGGGCAGAAATATTTAGCCTTAACTACCCTAACTAACCTTAAATATATTTAACCACTTCTTAGAAATTATTGCCTAATTGCAATTTAAAAAATATCAGGTTGAAACGAAACAAATGTCTTATTTTTTATAATAAATTTCAAATAGTATGTATTGAGGTAGTGCTTCATGTTCTCATTTAAGAATACTACATTGAGCAATTTATATCCTTTTCTTTTAGCTTATAAAAATATTGTTCATAATCTTCGCTGGTATTCACCCCTATGTCCTCTCATCTAATGATCACATTAGACATGTTTTGCTTTAGGAGTTTCATATAAATAGGTGCCAGAGCAAGTAGAGCGGCAAAATCCAACCAGAGCACTTAGGGTGGATGAGGCAGTAAATGAAATAAACTGCCGAAGGTGCGTTTCCCCTTCCCGAAGTAAGAATTTCTGTCTTAGAGACCAGACAAAAGAAGTTCTTCCAAAAAACTTGATTACGAAAGCTTGGAAGCTGTTATCGGAACCAGTATTGCTCCACCTTCTAGGGAACTGGCAGAAAAGTTTAACGTAACACATAATATTGTGTTACTAAAAAGATTAGAAAGGTTCTAGTGATCGTTAAATAGGTCCCACGAATCTGCAACATCGTATTGCTTGCTCTAAGTCATTGCTTTCACATACACTCTCAGGCACCAGTTTTGAGCAGCCTTGTTACTGGTGATGAAAATTGGATCCTTGATCATAACGTTAAATGCAGCCGAACGTGGATCTGGAGAGAAAGCAGAATTTCTTAACAAACGCGATGAGGACTACATCCAACAGATTGTGTTGAGAGTATGGCACGATATTGAAGGAATTCTCCATTTGGAACTATTAGACAACATTCAGAAAATTCATGCAAATCTCTACTGCAATCAAATTCGTGGTATAAAAGACGCCTTGAGCCAACAGAAGGGGTGTCATCCTCTATCAGGATAATTCCTGTCGTCACGCAGTTTGAATGACTAAAGATCTCTTGAAGGAGCTTGGTTGGGAAACGTAGCTTCATCCTCTAAATTCTCCTGACCTTGCTCCTTCTGAGCAGATTATTTTTTTTTTTAATTTTATAGAGCCCATCTGGCAACTACCCACTTGGGCATAAGTCGCCGAAAAACACGACAGCCTAGAACTAGGCTACTTTAAAATAAAAATATGAAAACTTAACAATCGATATAAATTTGAAAAACTTAACAATCAGGAAGCAATCTCCAGCAGCAGGGGGAGTTCCCCTTCAAACCGGGGCAGGAGAGTGCAACCTACAAAAAAAAAAATAACAAAAGAAGAACCTTAAATAAAGGAGAGAAGCCCGGCCTCCCCCCAAAAGTCAACAAGTCCACCAGTCAATGTGCACGAATCTGTCCCGAGTACAAGGGACAGGCGGTAGCGAGCCCACCCATCCCGGTACCGAGACAGGTATCGTGCGCGAAGATCACCCAGACTGGGACATTCGACAAGAATGTGCCGAACAGTCTGGGGGACGACGCAGTCGTTGCAATAGGGCGCAGGCGAGCGCTCCATCAAATAGCGATGCGTCACACGAGTGTGTCCGATTCGGAGACGACAGAAAGCAACCTGAAGCCGCGGCGGCATTGGAAGATAGGTCCATAGGCACAGTCGCGGCGCAATAGCACGCAACTTTACGTTCCCGTCAACCGTCTCCCATCTTCTTTGCCAAGCAGTCCGAAGAGCTGCCCGTATTCCTGCCATGTGGTCAGTGTGAGGAAGAGCGAAACGCTGGGCCGGTCGCAGAGTCCTCGCGGACTCTTTGGCGCCCTCATCGGCACGCTCATTCCCCGCAATTCCTGCATGTCCAGGAACCCAGCAGAAGATAATCTCGACATCTGCCCGGCTCGCCAAAACCGTGGGGTAACGGATATCGCGAACCAGGGGATGCGGAGATTCCAATGCCTCGAGAGCACTCAGGGCGCTTTGTGAGTCGCTATAGATCACTATCCGGTCTCCAAAACGGGCACGCCGCGTAATCTCCCGTACCGAGTGGTGTATTGCCCCCAGCTCGGCCGTAAAGACAGACACAGCGCCTGTTAGAGCCCCGCTGACTTCAAACAGAGGGGATACGGTGTGGAAGCCGACCCCCTCTTGGGACTTGGAGCCATCCGTATACACTGGCACGGTTCCAGCGTGACACGATGTGTGCTCCAAAAAGGTCGAACGCAATACTCCCGGCGCAGTACAAGCTTTGGGACTAGGGGCGTGGCGACAAATAGCCAAATGTGGTACCCTCCAGGGTGGCGTCCTGGGCAAAACCAGGGGCGCCACCGGCCCGAGAGCTATATATCCTCTCGAAGGAGTTTCCTGGCCCTAAACCCAAAGGGCTTAGGGTATGACTGGCGTCTCTCGGCGGCATAGGCACCATCGAGATCAGCTGCGGGTGCAGTGAGAGTGGTTAGCGACTGAGGGAGGCGCTGGCTCGCGCGTACAGGCAAGTGATGCACTGCACGCAGCGCAGAGCGAGTGGCATCTCCCCAGCATTGACCAACAGGCTCTCAATGACAGAAGTGCGGAAGGCACCGGTCGCAAGGCGAAGGCCGGTGTGGTGGATCGAATCCACCTTCCGAAATAAACGCTCGGCTGTGGATGCATAAAACTCGCATCCGTAGTCGAGCTCCGAGCGAACAAAAGATCGATAAAAAAGTAAGGCAGTAGCCCTATCAGCGCTCCAAGAGCTGAACGTCACGGAACGAAGAATGTCCATGGCGCGGGTACAAGAGACCCTAAGGCTGCGAATATGAGCCTCACAGGTGAGGCGTAAGTAGAATACAAGACCAAGGAAACGGTGCGACTCAACCACATCCAGGCGCAACCCATTAAGAAATAAATCTGGGTCGGGGTGGAGCCGTGGATGGCGGCAAAAGTGCACCACCTTAGTCTTGGCCAAAAAAAAACAAAACCTGTGCGCTTCGGCATAGCGAGAGACGCGGTTCAATGCCTGTTGGAGTCGACGCGACAAAGTTGGCATCTGGGCCGCGCCAAAGGAGATCGAAAGGTCGTCCACGTAGAGCGTAGCGAGAACATCCTCCGGCAGCACCGAGTTGATGCCGTTGATGCTCAGGGCAAAAAAGTGTGACACTGAGGACACTACCCTGCATGACACCCTCTTCTTGCTCCCTTGGGCCAGAGAGGGCGCCCCCTACCCGTACGCGGAATCGACGATCTCGCAAAAATTCAGATATAAACATTGGGAGGCATCCCCTCGCCCCATCTTGTGGAGAGTCTCCATGATACCGTATCGCCATCCGGTATCGTCGGCCTTCTCCAGATCAAAAAAGACCGTAGCGTAGTGCTGTCTACGAAGGAAAGCCTCGCAGACGGCATTTTCCAGTCGGAGCAGAGCATCCGACGTGGAGTTGAACTTGCGGGAGTTGAACTTGCGGAAGCCGCACTGTGTGGAAGACAGATGTCCTCCACTGTCCAGGAAAAAGGCTTATCTAACATTTACCAATTTCTTTATCAACTTGCACACGCAAGAGGTTAGAGAGATTAGGCGGAAACCGTTTGGATTAGAGTTATCTCTCCCCAGTTTGCGAAAGGCGAGCACAGTAGCGATTCGCCAGGAGTCTGGGAGAAGACCTTCCACCCAGATCTTGTTGAACAAATCTGACAGAAAGGTCATCCCTCGCTTACCCAGGTGTCGAAGCATGGCGTAGGGGACATCGTCCAGACCATGGGCGGTGTCCGCGCACGAAGCGAGAGCGGAGCGCAACTCACTCACAGTAAACTTGTCGTTGAAGGGTTCTCCGCCTCTGGAGGTTAAGTCCAGCCGGCGGCCTTCCGCGACATCACGACGTGCATTGAATGCTGGCGAAGCAGCATTACGGCTAGAGAATGTTAATAAAGTGCTTGCTAAGGATCCTGCCATGAACGCGGGGTCCGAGATTGCAATCCCATTCTCCTGGAGAACAGGAGGGGGGTCCTGAGAAAACTTGCCCCGAATCCTTTAGACTCGCTTCCACATCTCAGCTAAAGAGGGCTTCCTGTTAAGTGAAGACACGTATGCCCGCCAAGAAGAGCGGTGGGCGTGCTTCGAAATATACTGGAACCTAGCCCTAGCCCGACGAAATTCAGCGACAGTGAAATCGTTCAGGCGGCGCTTATAGCGCATGTAGGCATAACGCTTCTGTTTGAGGGCCGTCTCACACTCGGCCGACCACCATGGGAGTGGTCGACGTGCAAAACCACCAGACTTGCTAGGAATAGTAGTCAAGCCCACGGCGATGAGGTTGCTGGAGAAGAACTGAACGGCCTCATCTACCGACCTAAACTCCTCGACTGAGATAGAGAATTCAGACATTTCCTGAAATGCAGGCCACCGCGCCCGCGCCAAGCACCCCTGAGGTGGTCTCTCAGGCGGCAGTTGCCCTGAAAATGATATTTGAATGGGAAAGTGATCACTACCATGGAGGTCATCGACCACCCCTCAATCAAAATCAGGCTGTGCATCCGAAGAGCACAAAGATAGGTCAAGGCAAGAAAATGAAGCGGTTCTCGGACAGTGATGCGTAAACTCATTCACGTTTAGGACACCCATCTCAAGCTCTTCGATCAGATCGGCAAGGAGTTGTCCCCTGGGATTTATGGAGTAATCTCCCCAGATAGGATGCCTGCCGTTCAGATCTCCAAGCGAGAGATAGGGCATCGGGAACCCTGCCACGACGCGGCGGAAGTCCCCCGCGTCGAAGTCAGCTGACGGTGGAATGTACGCAGGAATGATAGTATACCTCCTATCCAGGTGCTGCTGTACAGCCACTGCCAGAAAGGAGGTATCTAAAGAGGAAGAAAGAACGGAGACATCATGCCGGGTGTAAACCGTGCATCCCCTAGCCCGGCCATCTTGCGGTGGTGGGGTCGCAAGACCCTTATACCCAGGGAAGGCAGGCAGGGGCGCGCGCCTAGCATGGTCTTCTGCAAAAAGATTGCTAACGGGGAATGGGACGAGACGAGCCTTTGCAGCTCCCCGGAGTTGGCCCGGAGTCCACGGCAATTCCATTGAAGAAATATGCCCTCCAGGCCTAGCTCGGAGGAGACGCGGGGGCCCTCCTCGAACTGAAGACCCTTACAGAAATGGCCGTACGCTTCCCGGGGCAGAATTCCGGGAACTGTTGGCCGGACAAAGCGCTGAAGGCACTGTCGCCTTCGAGGACTTATTGGCAGAGGTTTGGCTCGTCATGCGAGTCTTTTCCTCCCTCCGCCTCGAAACCTTAGGCGGGCGTTGCGGCTTCGGAGGCGGGGGGCCCTCTTTTTGAGAGAACCACCGAATCCGAGCCACTTGCTCCACCTCGGGGCGTGAGCGAAGGAGCCGAAGCTCCTTTGTAGCTGTCCTCCTTTCGGGGGACAGCTTTAGGAACCCCCGAAGATAGCCTAGCGACCATCTTCAGGGGTGTTGCCTCCTTTGAGTCTAACGACTTGGTGGAGGCGCGTGGCCGTTTCGCTTTGCGGGAAACGGTCAAGCTGGGGGAAGAGGAGGGAGCCCTGGTTTTAGCGAGGGCTGGTTATCACCCCTTTTTGCCGCCAGCTATACCAGGGGAGCGCCCAGGTTGGGTAGAGCCCGCAGAAGGGCTCCGAATGGGCGCGGAAACAACCGTGCTCGTTGGCCTAGATGGGCTAGCAGCAGAGGGTGCCTTTCTAACTACTAAGGCATATGACGTCCCAGGCAGAGCCGGGGGCGCCAGGACCAAGTCCTTAGCCTCGCGGAATGAGAGTCTATCCTGGGCCTAAACGACCAGGATTTCTTTCTCCTCGGAGGAGATATGCACCACATTGCTTTAAAGAAGCAGGGTGCGGCTTTCCGCAATTGACACACTTGGCCACACACAATTTGGACTTATCGTGTGCGACCTTGGAGCAATTTACACAGACTTCGGGTGACCCCGAAGCGGTGACAGTAATAGCACCGCCGCGGCAGTGGCACGAATGCCTTCACGTGGTAGTGGTACCAACCAGCACGCACCGACTCAGGAAGCTTGTCACAGTCGAACGTGACGAAGAGTGTAGGGGTGAGTCTCGAGGCCCCTCCCTGTTTTCTCATCTCACGTTCGACCTTGACCTCCCCATGGTCGGCCAGCTCTAGGGTGATGTCCTCAATGGAGTAGTCAACGAGTTCCCTCGCATAAACTACTCCCTTCACAAGGTTCATGGTAGAGTGCGGCGTCACACTCACCGGGGTGCCATGAAGTGTCCGAAGAGCACTTATCTTGGCCGCCTCGGCGGGATTCGCCACATTCGCCACATTCGCCAGAAGGCTCCACTCCGAGAAACGGTCACCTTCGGCTCTCTACCAATTGCACTAGCTAATCCTCTCCTCTGATGGATCATGTTGCCCTTGGACAACATGGTGCCATCAGTGGAGCGAATAAGAAGCGAGCGTTTGAGGCCAGCGGGCTCGAAAACGCCAGGTAACCTCTGAAACAGGGGCCCCGATGTCATCGAGGCTCCGCCCTGTGCACTCTTGGTATTAGTCTTAGTCAGGGGCTCTGCAACCGGGGTGCCAGAAGGGGCGGATGTGCCGATCTTGGCTTGGTCACTTGCCAGAGTGGCAGCAGACCCATCCGTCCCTGCAGCCCACGCAGATGGAGAGGAGCCTCGAGTCTTCTTCGTCTTTTTAGTCTTTTTCTTTCTTGGAGAGGAGGGCGGGGAATGAACCCGCTTCTCCCCTCCACCGGCAGAAGCCCCCATGCCAGATGGGCCGGCCTTAGCCAGGTCCCTCTCCAAAATGGAGAAGGTCCTGGTAGTCGTAGGGGCACCTGTTGGAAGAGTTCTCTCCCCTCCTTGTACTGCCTCGGAGCCCTCAGCCGTTTGATAAGGACCCTGCATAGGGGCGGATTCGGATTCGATGCTTGGCGCCGAGCCCGGATTCCGCCCTATGGAAGGCGCTACCGCCTGAGGCTGGGTCTCCTCGAGGACCATGTCTATCACAGGAGTGGCCTCCAGTTGGCCCTTTCCTCCCAGGACATCGCAGGTCCCCTTGACAGCGTCAAGAGTTTTTTGTGGGGAGGCACAGGCCTTAACCCCGGCAAGGTTTAATATTCTTGCCAGCAGGTCTTTTGAGGGAAGCGACCGAAGGGGCCTGGCTTCCCTCTCCCCCCTAAGGCGGTTTGCCCTACCGAGCCGCTTCGATGGGGAGCGGCTGGCTAAGGGCTGCCTGCTGGCTTTCTTGGCAGTCCCCTTGGAAAGAAAAGAGGGGACTGCCGCTCGAAAAAGGGAGGTGCCCGAAAGCACCTTCAGAGAAGGGGGTGAGGGGGAGTCCCCTGCACCCGTAGGCGGAGAGGAGTAAGCCTCCTCTCCGGTTAGAGAAATATGGAGGGTCCCCTGTGCAAGCATAGGGGGGGGGGACCTCCATTTTTTTGCTTGAGCTGCCCGAGGGCGGCTCCGTCGATGTTTCAGGGGAAGATGGGGATTGAGTTTTTTTTTCGATCTTCATCATTGGGCATGGTGACCCTCTTTTTGACACGGGATGCAATCGCGCACACCTCTCACAGTAGCCCTAACTGCCAGAGGTGCTTAAAAGCCCGGCAGAGCCATGCGCCGCCATTTGGGACCACCCCTCCCGCCTGGTGGTCTGGCAGTCCATCGGCATGGCGGCTCAACCTTAGACACGGCGTAAAATATATAGATTGTGAAGAGGAGAGGAAAAGGGATGTGAGGAAGGTATGGGTGGGGATGAAGCAGGTTGTTAAAAACCAGCCACCCCAGACCGGAGCTCAGGGGTTAGGGAACATAGTCCCCCACCCCCTCAGCCCCGATGCGGAACGGTTGGCTGAGAGGAAGGTCAGCATCTACCCTGTGAAATTAGAGGCTGACCAGAGAAAGTTGTGGGAGAGGTTGTATGAAAAACGAGGAAACAAGTGTTTTGAAGGAACAAGAAGAGGCTAAGCTGGGGTCGGAAGGGGTGCTGAGTCCCGTCAGCACGGTGGCCAGGTGTGTAAATCGCCTCGCCCCTTACGGGGCCTTCTGAGCAGAACATGTTTAGTGGATTACACGACCATTTTGATTGTCTCAGGTTTAAATCAAGAGAAAAGGTTAAAAACGAGCTGGATTCATATTTTGCATCAAGACCTAAAGAATTTTACGAGCGTGGTATTTATTAGCTTGTTGTCAGAAGTAATGAGGTTTTAAAAAGTAATGGAGCTAATATTTATGATTAAATATCTCCATAATCATAAGTTTTTTCATTCTTAATATATACCCTGAAATCAGACATTAGTTTAGTTTTAACCTAATATTAATTGTTTGTATCATTACCATTTTATTTGTCAGCTAAATTACTCAAATTTATTCCAAAACAATGAACGTGACCAGAGTGGTTGAAATTAAAACTTTTAAATTTAATTTAGGAAATTATATAGTAAAAATTTGCATTCGGAGCAATATTTATGACCGATTTCCTGTTAAAATCAATCACTTTTTTTTCTGTAGTAATTGGATATCCTAATTTTTATTAATTGTTACAATAATCAGGGTAACATTATGAATTTTTAATAACGTAAATATTTCCCTAAAAATATAGATATTAAGTTAACTACTTAACTAGGCTTAATATTTGCGCTATTACAAGTTATTTTCACGGTGTCTAATTGTATAATGTGAAGTGGAAATTCCTCTGTACATAATTTCGTTGGACCTCTCGCCAGTTGAGCGCATAAGCGGTTGGATTTCTAACATCTAAATACCAAGTTTAATCACAACGAGAGAAGGTGAAAGGAAAAGCTAGTGGCCTATTGCCTGCAGCATTACCAGAAGTTTCGTGGCTAGAATTGTCGTCACTAGATGTTTTGTCACCAGACTTTTCGTCGTCGGATGTTTCTTCGCACGACCGTTTCGTCTTCGGCCGTTTCGACACCGGACATCTCGTCCCCGAGTATTTTATTTTTTTGTATGGACTTTATTTTGAAATAAAATGCATTTGTTTAAAAGCTGAGCTAATTTCCTTGAACCATATATGTACGGATTGAATGTAACAATTGAATAAATCTAGTTAATTATGGTTATTTCGCATTTCTATCTCATCCATTTCACATAATGTAATGAACCAATTGAAAGACCTCTTAAATATATATATTTAAAAATTTTAATGGAAAATTCTCAACAATTTTGCCCTAATAATAATTAAAATTTTCCATCAATTGTAATTATTTCATCCATATCATTTGAGTGATAGTTATACCAATTTTACTTTTTATATATTAATCATTCGTCCAAACTTCGCTCGCCTAATTACAAAATTGAAAATTGAATAACATGATTCGGAACTGAAAATACAAAAGTCTTTATCTGATGTATATATATATATATAAATATATATATATATATATATATATATATATATATATATATATATATATATATATATATATATATATATATATATATGAAAGAACAAAATAACTCTTGGATGACCATTCCATATAGATGTATCTCAATAAATAAACGATATTGGCCCAAATTTGTAATGTCATAGGAACGAAATTTAAAGGGGAAGGGGCTCTTTTGAAAATTAAATAAACTTTAAATAAATAGTTTTAAACAAATGCATTTTATTGCCAATAAATAGCATAAAACGTCCAGCGACGAAACATCCGAGTACCAAATCGATTCAATTTATCATATATTGATTATCTCTAACATCAATTATTTATTCTTATTAGATAATAATTGGAGAATTATTAATCGCCATTATTTTTTTCCGTTTATCCCGTTCATGGCGCCACCCTGCCTCTTTAGGACTCTTAGACTTGTTAAGGATCGTGCGTAGCCGTCATTTTCTCTTATCCCAAAAGTAATAATCATGAGTAGTTGGAGAAAGAAAGCTACAGTTCACATCTAGAAGTGTTACCCTCCCGACAACACCTGTCACAGATGAACCTGCCATTATAGATCTTCCACACCGTTTCGCTTCCCCGAACTTTAACGCTTTCCTTGCATAACTCTCTTTAAAATCTCTCTAGGGGAGATTACTTCGTTGTTTTTTGTTCCTTAGTTTTAATAAGTGATAATGGAAATATTGATTTTTCACATTTTTATTTCCTGAAATTTCAAAGTTCACTCGTTACTTTTCTGGTTTTAAGAGTAACAAGATAAGAACAAACCCTTATTCGACGGTCTCTAGGAATGGGGACTCATTCCAAAGATGAGAAGCTGCATAATTTTTAGCGCTAAAAGAGAAATTAAACCCATATAATGACTTGTTAACGCCCCTCCTTTAGGCCCCAGTCACACCAAGCTTACGACCTGTATCCGACCACCTGCGACCGAAAATTAAGCGATCGGTCGGCGACACAAAACCTAAAAGGAGGTAGTCGCAGGTGGGGGGCGAGTAGTCGTGCGACCGGTGGGCTACTAGTAGTTGACTAGTACCCCACTAGTGGGCGTCCGAGTGAATAATTTTAAGTCTTCTAAGTTTTGCAATTGATTTATGGTAGTTTTGCAGCGTTGAATCTCAAAATGATATCCGTTTCGTCCAATCAGGTGAGAATTTTGAGTTAAGTCGATTTTTAAAAAATCCGATCTTATAACTAAATCGATTACATTTTTGTGACATTTTCGGATGATTTTTATTAATATTTCGCATCAGAAATAAGTTTTTAAGATAAAAATAACATCGTTTTCTAACACAAAATCTATACGTGATACAAAAATTGATTAACGTACATTAAATAGTACACATTGGTAAATGTAAGTACACGTAAATTTGCTCTTAGGTCATCAGTGTTCAGATTTCAGGGAATGAACTTCAGTTTCTTCCAACTCCTAGAATGCCCAGGGTTAGACTCGTCTCTCCTCAAATGACTACATGACTGCAAGAAAGTTCTTCACGACCAGAAAAAAAGCCTTCCATGCTTACAGCTCCACTTAGTCCATTGAGTTTTCAAACTCTCGATCACTGAGGAAGTGAGGGAGTGGAAGACCGTCAAAGTTGCCCATTTTCAACTTTTCAATGGCTAATCCTGGAAAAACGTGCCACGAGGAAGTGAATCCCGCGCCATCCTAGTTCAGAACTTAAATGATCTGTTTGATCAAGCGATTCCGCGTACGGGTGGAGGGAGCCCTCTCCGGCCCAAAGGAGCAGGAAGAGGGTGTCCCGCAGAGAATTGTCCTCAGTGTCCTGAGCATCAACGGCATCACCTTGGTGCTGCCGGAAGATGTTTTAGCTACGCTCTACATCGACGACCTTTCGATCTCTTTTGGCGCAGGCCAGATGCCAACTCTAAAGCGTCGACTCCAACAGGCATTGAACAGCGTCTCTCGCTATGCCGAAGCGCACAGGTTCGATTTTTTTTAGCCAAGACTACGCTGGTGCACTTCTGCCGCCATCCACGGCTTCACTCCGACCCAGATTTGTTTCTTAATGGGGTGCGCCTGGATGTGATTGCATCGCACCATTTCCTTGGTCTTGTATTCGACCGCCGCCTCACCTGGGAGACTCATATTTACAGCCTTAGGTTCTCTTGTACCAGAGCCATGGATGTTCTTCGTTCCGTGACGTTCAGCTCTTGGAGCGCTGATAGGGCTACTGCCTTACTTTTTTATCGATCCTTTGTTCGCTCGGAGCTCGACTACGGATGCGAGTTTTATGCATCCGCAGCCGAGCGTTTATTGCGAAAGGTGAACTCGATCCACCACACCGGCCTTCGCCTTGCGACAGGTGCCTTCCACACTTTCCCTATTGAGAGCCTGTTGGTCGATGCTGAAGAGATGCTACTCGCTCTGCGCTGCGTGCAGTGCATCACTCGCCTGTACGCGCGAGCCCGGTGCCTCCCTCAGTCGCCAAACCACTCTCACTGCATCCGCAGCTGATCTCGATGGTGCCTATGCCGCCGAGAGACGCCAGTCATACCCTAAGCCCTTTGGGTTTTGGGGCTGGAAACTCCTTCGAGAGGAAGATATAGCTCTCGGGCTGTTGGCGTTCTTGGTTCTGCCCAGGACGCTCTCCTTGCGGGTACCATATTTGGCTATTTGTCACTATGCCTCTGCTCCCAATGCTTGTACTGCGCGGGGAGTCTTGTGTTCGACCTTTTTGGAGCACACATCGTGTCACGCTGGAACCGTGCCAGTGTATACGGATGGCCCTAAGTCCCAAGAAGGGTTCGTCTTCCACGCCGTATCCCCTCTGTTTGAAGTTACCGCGGCTTTGCCAGGCCCTTCATCTGTCTTCACGGCCGAGCTGGGGGCAATACACCACTCGGTACGGGAGATTACGCGACGTGCCCGGTTCGGAGACCGGATTGTGATCTATAGCGACTCACAAAGCACCCTAAGTGCTCTTGAAGCATTGGATTCTCCGCATCCCCTGGTTCGCGATATCCGTGTCACCACGGTTTTGGCGAGCCGGGCAGATGTCGAGATTATCTTCTGCTGGGTTCCTGGACATGTAGAAATTGCGGGAAATGAGCGCGCCGATGAGGGCGCCAAAGAGTCCGCGAGGACTCTGCGACCGGACCAGCGTTTCGCTCTTCGTCACACCGACTACATGGCAGGAATACGGGCAGCTCTTCGGACTGCTTGGCAAAGAAGATGGGAGACGGTCGAAGGGAACTTAATGTTGCGGGCCATTGCGCCGCGACTGTTCCCATGGACCTTTCCTTTAATGCCGCGGCGGCTTCAGGTTGCTTTCTGTCGTCTCCGAATCGGGCACACTCGTGTGACGCATCGCTATTTGATTGAGCGCTTACCTGCGCCCTATTGCAACGACTGCGTCGTCCGTCAGGCTGTTCGGAACATTCTTGCGAATGTTCCAGTCTGGGTGATCTTCGCGCACGACACCTGTTCCGGTACCGGGATGGGCGGGATCGCTACCGCCTGTCCCTTGTACTCGGGATGAGTCCGTGCACATCAACTGGTGGACTTGTTGACTTTTGGGGGGTGGCCGGTCTTCTCCCTATTATTTAACCAGGTTTTTTTTGGTTTTGTTTTGTTTTTTTTGCATTTGATTTTTTTCCTTTAGGTTGCACGCTCTTTCGCCGGGGGGGGACCCCTCCCCGACGCAGGAGCTTGCTTCCTTTTTCCCATTTGGGGTGTTTTTTTTTGTTTATTTGATTTTATTTTAAAGTAGCCTAGAACCAAACCAGTTTTAATACGGCGACTAATGCTTATGTAGGCAGGCTCCAGATGAGCTCTTAAAAAAAACACACAGAAAAACAAAACACTAGGCTAGTCTTCGCTATACCAGGCTAGGATAAGCGAGGCTTTGCTAGGGTAGGCTAGGCTATGTTATACATGCTATACAAGACTAGGCTAGGATATGATATATAGGCTATATTATGCTAGGCTTTCCTAGGCTACGATATGGTATATAGGCTATATATACTATGCTAGGCTTTGCTAGGCTAGGATATAGTATATAGGCTATACTATGCTAGGCTTTGCGACGCTAGGTTTGCCTAGGCTACAGGAAGCTAGGCTAGGCAATAATACTATTATGTTGAACTATTCTATACTATACTAAGTTAGGCTATGCTATACTATATATGCTAGGCTGTACTAGGTTTTTTTTACTATGGTTTTTAGGCTTAGATAGACAATACTATACATTATCTGCTAGGCTAGGCTAGATTCGTGTAGGTTAAGCCATATTATGCCAGGTCAAGCTATACTATGTAAGGCTAGGCTATACTATGCTAGCTACGCTAGTGTATGGTATGGTACGAGTAAGTTCTACTATTATAGCGAATCATAGGCTAGACTTGGTTATAGTAAACTAGGCTAGGCTAGACTAGGCGAGGCTATACTATGGTAGGCTATGCTATGACATAATCTATTCTGTTATACTATGCTATGCTATACTATGCTAAGCTGGTGTAGGCTAGGCAGGATTTACTATGTTAGGCAATCTTTATTATGGTAGGTGAGGTAATACTATGGTAGGCTATCTTACGGTAAGCTAGGTTTTGCTAGGCTACTACTATTCGAAACTATACTTGGCTATGCTATAAAATGTTATACTTTCTAGACAATACTAGGCTATACTAGGATATGCTATGATAAGCTAAACTATGCTAGGAAATACTATACTACATATACTGTACTATATTGTACTTTACTATACTATGTTTTGCTATGCTATTCTATACTACACTATGTTATGCTATAATATACTATGCACGTTATCATCATTATCATCATCATCACTAACTCTATAATTTAAGAAGGGGATATTTTTTATTATTTGAATAATAATTTCATCGTAGTTTGGTCATGACTAATGTGTTTTTATCAAAGTTATTTCTAATAATTCTTTTATAATATCAAAAAACAAAATGTTGAAGTTCAGAAATAAATATAAGTATCGAAATTGTGAATATTTTAAAACAAAAAGAATTACAAATGGTGATGTTCACAAAATTTATTTTTATATATCTTCTTCTATAACTATATTTTAGTAACGTGGTATTTTGAAAGAGGGGAAATTTAATTTAGAGTTGCTTTTTAAAATTATTAGAATTTGCGAATTTCAGAAAATTTATAAAAATTTATCCATGGCGGCTTTTTATCTTAGTAGTGAAGCGCGAGCTCCCTCCATAGGTTGGAGTGGCGGAGCCATTGTTTGGTACTATGCTATAATATGATAAGCACCACTATGCAATAATATGATAAGCACTACTGTAGGGGAATAGTCACTCCCCCCCCCCCTCCCCCCCGTTCACTCGCGGGGTAGTCACAAAGCGGTTACCGCAAGGACATCCGCCCCAGGCATCGGCGAGTCAAAAACGCAACCACAACGTGGCACAACTCGGTGCCGTGAAAGACCCTAAAGGTCAAAATGTAAGATCTGCCCCTGGAGAGTGAGATCCAGTTTCACGTCAAATAAGAAATTGGAGACGTGTTTCTCCCAATCTCGAAGGCTAACGAGGAGCCGATGTTTGACCTCGTGTAAAAAACCGTTTGGAAAAACAACTCTCCTGGGGCCGTCCTTAAGCCCCTCTTCCCCTTACCACTCCCCCAGTGGGGTGACGAGGTATAAATGAGGAACTCTGAGGAAAATCGGGGTAGTATACGTCAGTCTCTAGGTGACGAAGTTTTGGATCAAACCAAACTACCAAGACTGGAGAGGTAGTGTACTTGGCTCGCCAGACCAAGAAGTACCCTGCAAGAGAGGCAGGGCTACCTACCTTAAGGGGCTAAAAAGAAGCTCATCCTCGAGCTAAGTCCCTGGTTATCAAACCAAACGATAAGTTAACTTTGGTAAGTTCAACTTACTCTCGCCAGAGAGACTCCTCATATCCTGGTGCACCTTAAACACCAGAGGTATTCCTCGTCCTTGAGAAATTAAGAAAAGAAGAAGGAAAAGGCTCCCCTCGAGCCCGTTATTCGGTGGCTACACCGAACTCCTAAGTTAACTTGGTAAGGAACCAAGTTCAAATTATTCTCGCCAGAGAAATCCCCCTCCGTTATACTCGCCCTTGAAGAAGACTGGAGCTAAGAAAAAGCTCATCCTCGAGCTAGTTCCCGGTTATCAAACCGAACTTTAAGTAACTTATTCTCGCCAGAGAAACCCCCCTCTGTTATCCTCGCCCTTGAAGAAGACCCTCCCCGAGTTCAGTCCTCGTCCATAAGGAAATTAGTAACGAAGGAGAAAAGCTCCTCCTCGAGCTCGTTACTCGGTGGTCACACCGCACTCCAAGTTAGCTTGATTTAAGAACCAAGTTCGACTCACTCTTGCCAGAGAGACCACGACTGCCTAGGTGATGCATAAAGCACCATATTGGTTCTCGTCCTTGAAGAACCCCCCCCCCCCCCCCCGCCCCTTCCTCCGGAAGAACGTGTGGACCCCCCAGCTGCCACCCTCGCCAAAACAACCGTGTGATCTCGCTCATCTACATCTGGCCAGCGGCACGCCTCGAGAGTAAATAACATTTCGGAGGCCTTTAAACTCCACATGAGTCCGTAAGCCTAATTCTTATATTATTATGGGGTGTAGCGAAAATGTTAACCAATTTTTGTGGGTAAACTAATTTAATTAATTCTTGTTTATAATAATATTTAGAGTATTGATGTAGTTAATGTATAAATGTTATGTATTCAATTGATAAAGGTAAAATATAAGTTTATTTTGTGAATTAGTGGGCGTTTCTTTTATATCCTTAAGTGTTTCGTAACGGCTCTGTTCGTTAAGATATTCTTATAATATCCATATATTAGACCCTCTTATCGCTCTTAGAATAGAACAAAAAGGTGGGGAATTCTACTACAACTACTATGCAATAATATGCTATGTTATACTATGCTAATATGTGCTATGCTAGACTACTCAAGACTGCAATTAGGGTGTGAGCATTTTTTCGCCTTTCCAATTTCATAAATGAGGTGTGACACAGAGTTAAGGCCCGCCATTTTAATTAAAAAATATATATTTAAATATAATTTAGTTCTACTTTTTAATAAGGTTTGGGAAAGTTGTGACTTTTTAATTGAGGGAGACTCTACATCTTACTATTCAGCCAATCTAACAATATTCGAAACCCTTATTGACAGCAGCCGGCGCTCGCTGAATTGTGTTCTTCTCCACAACGGCCACCAGTTTGCCTCCCCAACTCTCTTTCACTCGACTACACTGAGGGAGCAGTATTATGTGGTGAAGTACTGGTCAGAGAAAACTCATTATGGTCAGCATGAGTAGTTGATTTGTGTTGACCTGAAAATGGAGAAATTTGGTTGCGACAACAATCCGGGTTCACCAAGTAACCGTGCTTTCTGACCATGTGGGATAATAAAGACCCAGTTCAGCATTACACGATATCAGACTGGCCTGCACGGGAGGAATAGGTGTCCTGCCGGCCAAGGAATGTCATAAACAACCCTCTGTTAGACAGAGACAGGATACTCTTTCTACCGCTGCCCATCAAGCTCGGCTTGATCAAACAGATCATTTAAGTTCTGAACTAGGATGGCGCGGGATTCACTTCCTCGTGGCACGTTTTTCCAGGATTAGCCATTGAAAAGTTGAAAATGGGCAACTTTGACGGTCTTCCACTCCCTCACTTCCTCAGTGATCGAGAGTTTGAAAACTCAATGGACTAAGTGGAGCTGTAAGCATGGAAGGCTTTTTTTCTGGTCGTGAAGAACTTTCTTGCAGTCATGTAGTCATTTGAGGAGAGACGAGTCTAACCCTGGGCATTCTAGGAGTTGGAAGAAACTGAAGTTCATTCCCTGAAATCTGAACACTGATGACCTAAGAGCAAATTTACGTGTACTTACATTTACCAATGTGTACTATTTAATGTACGTTAATCAATTTTTGTATCACGTATAGATTTTGTGTTAGAAAACGATGTTATTTTTATCTTAAAAACTTATTTCTGATGCGAAATATTAATAAAAATCATCCGAAAATGTCACAAAAATGTAATCGATTTAGTTATAAGATCGGATTTTTTAAAAATCGACTTAACTCAAAATTCTCACCTGATTGGACGAAACGGATATCATTTTGAGATTCAACGCTGCAAAACTACCATAAATCAATTGCAAAACTTAGAAGACTTAAAATTATTCACTCGGACGCCCACTAGTGGGGTACTAGTCAACTACTAGTAGCCCACCGGTCGCACGACTACTCGCCCCCCACCTGCGACTACCTCCTTTTAGGTTTTGTGTCGCCGACCGATCGCTTAATTTTCGGTCGCAGGTGGTCGGATACAGGTCGTAAGCTTGGTGTGACTGGGGCCTAAAGGAGGGGCGTTAACAAGTCATTATATGGGTTTAATTTCTCTTTTAGCGCTAAAAATTATGCAGCTTCTCATCTTTGGAATGAGTCCCCATTCCTAGAGACCGTCGAATAAGGGTTTGTTCTTATCTTGTTACTCTTAAAACCAGAAAAGTAACGAGTGAACTTTGAAATTTCAGGAAATAAAAATGTGAAAAATCAATATTTCCATTATCACTTATTAAAACTAAGGAACAAAAAACAACGAAGTAATCTCCCCTAGAGAGATTTTAAAGAGAGTTATGCAAGGAAAGCGTTAAAGTTCGGGGAAGCGAAACGGTGTGGAAGATCTATAATGGCAGGTTCATCTGTGACAGGTGTTGTCGGGAGGGTAACACTTCTAGATGTGAACTGTAGCTTTCTTTCTCCAACTACTCATGATTATTACTTTTGGGATAAGAGAAAATGACGGCTACGCACGATCCTTAACAAGTCTAAGAGTCCTAAAGAGGCAGGGTGGCGCCATGAACGGGATAAACGGAAAAAAATAATGGCGATTAATAATTCTCCAATTATTATCTAATAAGAATAAATAATTGATGTTAGAGATAATCAATATATGATAAATTGAATCGATTTGGTACTCGGATGTTTCGTCGCTGGACGTTTTATGCTATTTATTGGCAATAAAATGCATTTGTTTAAAACTATTTATTTAAAGTTTATTTAATTTTCAAAAGAGCCCCTTCCCCTTTAAATTTCGTTCCTATGACATTACAAATTTGGGCCAATATCGTTTATTTATTGAGATACATCTATATGGAATGGTCATCCAAGAGTTATTTTGTTCTTTCATATATATATATATATATATATATATATATATATATATATATATATATATATATATATATATATATATATATATATATATATACATCAGATAAAGACTTTTGTATTTTCAGTTCCGAATCATGTTATTCAATTTTCAATTTTGTAATTAGGCGAGCGAAGTTTGGACGAATGATTAATATATAAAAAGTAAAATTGGTATAACTATCACTCAAATGATATGGATGAAATAATTACAATTGATGGAAAATTTTAATTATTATTAGGGCAAAATTGTTGAGAATTTTCCATTAAAATTTTTAAATATATATATTTAAGAGGTCTTTCAATTGGTTCATTACATTATGTGAAATGGATGAGATAGAAATGCGAAATAACCATAATTAACTAAATTTATTTAATTGTTACATTCAATCAGTACATATATGGTTCAAGGAAATTAGCTCAGCTTTTAAACAAATGCATTTTATTTCAAAATAAAGTCCATACAAAAAAATAAAATACTCGGGGACGAGATGTCCGGTGTCGAAACGGCCGAAGACGAAACGGTCGTGCGAAGAAACATCCGACGACGAAAGGTCTGGTGACAAAACATCTAGTGACGAAAATTCTAGCCACGAAACTTCCAGTAATGCTGCAGGCAATAGGCCACTAGCTTTTCCTTTCACATTCCCTCGTTGTGATTAAACTTGGTATTTAGATGTTAGAAATCCAACAGCTTATGCGCTCGACTGGCGAGAGGTCCAACGAAATTATGTACAGAGGAATTTCCCCTTCACATTATATAATTAGAGAACGTGAAAATAACTCGTAATAGCGCAAATATAAAGCCTAGTTAAGTAATTAACTTAATAAGATTGGAGACCTATTTCACGGAGAGTCTCTACTGCCTCTTCCTTCGTTATTCCCTCTTCATCTTTTTTCTTTTGGCAGATCGCCACTTAACCCGTGACGACCTTGAGAAGACGAATCATAGCAATCTTCAGTTTCCTGAAGACCACTTCGAAGACCTTCTCTTGGCGGGGCCCGCTGCTTCTACTGATGGGTGCAGCGGGATCCGAGTGGTTCCGTTGTGCTCATTTTTTCCTCGGGGGAATGACCCCCTGGGTTGAATTTCCCCTTGTCCTTTATCTGAGGATTTAACTTCTTAGTGATTATTTCAAGGGTTTCTTCCTCATTGTAGAATTATAGTCTTTTTGTAGTTTTTTTTATGGGAGGGCACCCTCATCCCCTCCCCATTGTAAGGCAGCTTCAGCGAATATGAACTGTGGGATGGGATGGATGAATGATGATGGGTGAACCCGAGGGACCCCTCACACGGATGAAATGTGGCGGACTAAATGATAGGTGGTGATCGAATAAACTACCAACCCCCAGGGGTTCCGCCCCCTCTGGGGTTTAGTTTTCGATGTTGCTTCCAACTTACACAGGGACGGTTGCAAGTCCCCCTGGGGCCTTGGCCGGACTCTACCCTTCGAGATTAGAGCGAACTCCTTCCCTCAAAGCTTTCAGATCGCCTCGTAACCGGGGGTCTTTTTCGTAGAGTTCCACAGTGGACTAATCCTCAAACCTGCTTTCTTTTACGTCTCCAATTATGTCTATCTAAGTGGACCGATATAGGTGGAGCAAGACTAGATGAATGACAGTTCAGTTGACTTCAGCCCACCTGCTCCGGGGGAGGAGTCTGCTAGGGGACTTAGAAAGACATGGGTCAGCTATATGTGGCTCCGTACCAAATCGATCTTGTAGTCTCCGTGGAGTAAAAGTAAAGATCCTTGACGATTTCTTGAGGTGACCTTACTTCGCCTTTTTGTCGGCTGTGAACTCTTTGTTGAGCGTAATATTCTTAAAGATTTCTTCCAAGTCGAATGAAAGAATTTAAATTTATTAAAAAGAACAGAGTATACAGATTTGAGTATTTTTACATATATAATTACATATAAGCAAAAACAATTTAAATAATAGTGGTGAATATACACAAAAAGGAGAGTAGAGAAGGGAAAGTTGTCATCGAGAAGTAAGAAGAACGAAACTCCAGGAACTGTGGAGGTCATCGATCCTTTTTATTCTATTTACATAGTTATTATATATATTTCAGTTATGAACAAATTATCACATCGAATTGTTACATATTATTTATTTTGTTATATCTTATTTCTTATTTCTACATTTAAAATAATGATTTTTGAGTGGTATTTTATTTGTAAATTTAAAAATTATTATTCTTGAGTGATTTAATTATTATTACATTATTTTATTTTATTTTTTCGCAATTTTAACGTTTAACATTCTATTTATATTATTTTACTCTATTATCTTTTATTTTATATTTTCCTTATTCTATTTATATTAATTCTTAATTGGTAATTCATTTTCGCCTTAGCTTAAACACTTTATTTATTTCACTTACTTATTCACTTTATGTTAATACCTATTTTTCATACATAATTTACGTTTATTTATTAGTCTATTCATGTCATTTTGATTTATTTCTACATTTTATAATATTTAACAGTTTTAACGTTTAACACTTTCTATTTATATTATTTCCTATTAGTACCGTTATTTTATACATTTTATTTTAACACATTCTACTTATAATTATTTCTCATTAAAACCGAGATTATATACACTTAATTTTTATTATATATTCTATTTATATTATTTCACTGGTAATTCATTTTCACTTTAATTTATTTATTTATCGTATTTGCACTTTGATTTATTCCCTTCGTTTGATATTTACACTTTTTGTTTATTATTCACTTATTTTTTTATTCACTTATTTGGCTATTTGTGAGGTCTTTTGTCCGTTCTTAATTACCTTGAAAATATTCAGATTCACTGTATGGATGCGAATCCGGAATGTAGAATGTGCCTTCATCCAGCAGTCTTGCTATTTCCTTCGGTGAGAAGGGTCCTTCCTGAGTCCATTTAAATGTTCCCATTCTTATGCCTTGTGTAAGTTCCACAATTTTCCCTTTCGTCGGTCTGTTTATTGGTGATCCGAAGACCTTGAGGGACACTTCTTCTGCGCTAAATAAATACCCCATCTCCAATATTCTCTTCTTTTCTGTGAAAAGAACTCCTGGGTAGTTTAATATTTCTTTGTCCTCGTCCTCTTCTTCTGTTGTTGGGTTTTCTCTTACTTCGGTTTCCATTTTCTTCTTTTTCCTTTGTTTTTTTCTATTTTTTGGGACTTTTTTGTGTTTTCATTTTTGCATTTTCTTCTCCTTCTCTCGATTCCTCTTTTTCTGTCGTTTCCTTTTCTTTTCTTCTGGCTGTTCTTCTGTGAACTGTATTTTAAGAATATCGTTGGAGGCAGGGTTCGGCGGAAACCATAATTTCTTTTTCACTCCGTTCATTTGCTAAAGCTGATTTAGATCATCAGCAAACGTACCGGGGCAAGCCAGGTTTGTTAGGTGGGCGAACATTATCATTGCCATAATTTCTGTCCCTTCCTTTGGCATGACCACTTTTGTCGTGGTTTCTGTGGTGTTCCTCGTTGTGGCCGAATCGAGGTATGACTTTGCCTTTGTCTTCTTTTCCTTTTTCTGTTTCTTTCTTTTCTTGAATTGCTTTTTTCCGGATGGGGCATTTCATAGCCATGGCTTTGTGTTCGCCACCACAGTTGATGCATTCCGTTCTTTCGGCTCTACATTCTTACCAACCGTGTCCGAGTCCAGCGCATTTGGAACACACCATCTCCTTCGCTGGGCATTATTTGGTTTGGTGCTGTTCAACCGCATAGCATTTGAAGCAGATCTCGATGGGGATATATTCCTCGGTTTCTATTTGTTCGGAGGATACCCTGAGGTAGAACCCTAACAATCCATCGTTTTTTGCTCGGTGCGTCATCTCATTGTTCGAGAATAAGACCTTAACTATACGTTGGCCTTGCCGAATTTTTCTATTTTTGTTATGTTGCCCCATTTTTTGTTTTTCGGACAGCTCGGCCTTGATTTCCTCACAAGGGTTCTCCGTGAAGAAGGACCCAAGCCATCGTAGTAGGATTGTTTGTTGTACGAGGGTCTCGTAGGGGATGATCACCTCCAGTCATATTTTGGTAGATGTTTTTTGGCCTCTTCTGAAACTAATTTCTCCACGTCAGGTATGTTATCGCAAATGTTGGCGTAACCTGAGAGCGTTTCGATGAGTCGTAGAATAGAGACGTTGATCTTTCCGTAGATTGTGTACATGACCGTCGGCCAATCTGGTTTGGTCCCCCACCCCCGTAGGGTACGAAGGTGGACCCGTCTAGTTTCTTGAGAGGCCGTCCCCATCTGGCCCCTTGCTTAGCTCTCCCTTTCTTCTTCTAGAGCTAGACCATTCCTCGATTAAGATTGCTTGCTAGCACACACGAACGTAAATTAACTTGTCTGGCTGGAGAAGTTCTCAGAACCTCCCATTAACTTTTTCTCTTTTGCCACGACCAGACATGATGAATTTGACCTATCAAAAGGTAAAGTACTACTTACTCACTGAAACGATTTTTAAAGGGTATTTATTCCGCCTAGGTTGAGGATAACGTTCGAGGAAATGGGCCAGTCCGGTGAGTAGAATTTTAAAATAGTTTTAATGTTCGATTCCAGCTTGTCGCCCAACTGTTAATGGCCGGCTTTTCTTCGTTTATTAATATGGCTTCTAAGATGTTCAGCCTAGTTTTTATGCCAATATTTTTTGAGTTGTTATAAAGCTTACAGTATTTATCGGGGCAGATGAGCCCGTGAACTATGTTGGTTGACTTGAGATTCGAGGAGTTTGAATTTTAACCTTGATGTTATGGTTAATAATCTCCTTGATGTTTTTTTTCATCTATTTTTGTAGGCCGTGAACATCTGGTTTCTGTTATACACTTTGATGTTGTTGACTTCTACCTGATTACTTTCAGTTTTATCCGTATCTTTGCAATGATTATTTAGAAATGATTGGAGTTTTTTGTCAATCATGCTGTTTGAAAAATCGTTATTCACGAGTGTTTGTTTTACTCGTGCAATCTCTTGGTGGAAAAGTTCCCAGTTAGAGCAACATCTATATGTTCGGCGGATGTATGAGCCGATTACGCTTATTTTGTATCTTTCAGGGCATTCACTATCTGCATTGAGGCAACTTTCCATGTCCGTACTTTTCCAATGTACTTTACTAATGTAGTTGCCATTGATGTTATAAACCTCAACATCCACGAAAGGGAGGTTATTGCCCGTGCTCAATTCACAAATAAATTTTAGCACGGAGTTCTCCTCAAATTGCTGCTTGATGTTTATCAGATGTTTTTCATTTTGGACGTTGATATAAATGTCGTCTACGTATGGGCAATATGTGTGTGGCTTATTTTCCATGATGGCCAATAATCTCTCTTCAAGTTAACTCATATAATAGTTAGCGAAATTCGGCCCTAAGGGTGACCCCATAGCCACTCCATCCGATCCGTGTATAGATTACCGTCCGGTGTCCTGAACGGCGCCTCTGATGTGCATGAACGTAACATGTTCTTTAAGATGTTCCGGTCAAGATTTGGAGGAGCAATTGTATGATGGTGGTACACGTTTTTATAATAATGTCGATGGTCTGAGATATAGGCACGTTCGTAAACAGGCTTTCTACGTCAAGGCATTATATTAGTCCTGCCGGTCTTGGAAGGAGAGTATATGGATGAATTCCTCCATGGATTTTATTCTATATTTCGAAGGGATGTACGGTTTTATTACTGCATTTAGGGTTTCAGCTAAACAATACGTATGTGTCGTGACTTTAGAGATGATAGGCCTCAATGGGTTGTGCGACTTATGAATTTTTACATTGCTATACAGATATCCTGATGTGTAATCAGCGATGATGTTTTGGAAGTGAAGTCCCCCGATGAGTGCATTAGCTTTAGTTATTTGTCCATTTATTTTATTTTTTAAGTCTTCTGTTGGATCTTTCTTCATGCATTTAAATTTAGTGGTGTCACTTAGGATGGTATTCAATTTGTTGTTATATTCTTTTTTATTTGTCAGCTTTGCTTATGACTATTTCTTCGTTGTTTTTTAGAGAGCTGATGGCCATACGTATCTTTGGTGTCATATATATATATATATATATATATATATATATATATATATATATATATATATATATATATATATATATATATATATATATATATATATATATATATATATATATTGTATATTCGCCGCGTGTTTACCTCAACTCTCAGTTGGCCTTTGAATCCCCTATTAATTTATTTCTCTTTCATAGGCGCGATCGATCTTGCAAAGCGTAATTTAAAAGCTTGTTTATTCGGAAGATTTTTTTCTTCCGCGTAGTTGAGTGGTTTAAGGTACTGTTTAATGAAACCAAAGTGGTTGCTCGCTGCCTCAATGTGAACGTTTCGAAAGCCACCCCTCTACGGAATTTTGCGAATAAGGAAATAACATTTCCGAAGAAAAATTATCGTTTTTCTGTTTCTTGCGGTTTGCTTGATTCGTTTCATCATTCTTTCGCCAAAAGTATGGGGCATGTATGAAAAAATAGAGATTAGGAATGAAACTTATTCACATAATAATTGAAAACACTTTAATAAACAGTCGATTACCTTTTATCTATAATAAGTATTTTATATGTTTGCCTTTTGCTTTTAAAACTGCTTAATACGTTTTTCCATATTGTGCATGAGTGGTTGGTGGAACCTTCTGCCATTTAATGTTTGATACTAACTTTTATTCCTATTTTTTGCAGTAATTATCTTATTAACTTACAAAAGGTAATTTTTTTTAAAAATCTCTCCAAGGAAACAGATTTCTGAAGCTCAACGAGTTCAAATAATTGCATTCTCCAAGAGGAATTATGCCAAGTTAAAATTGCAAGAAGATTAAGAGGGTAGAGAAATGGTGTCCACACAACCATTAAAAGGTTCAATGAAACTAATTCTTTCAAAACCTGTGATGGTCAAGGTCGACAAAGGTATACAACTACGGGGGGAGGGTTGATGTTAAAACTGACATGTCTGGCCGAAATGAAAAGATAACCTCTTCTGATGTACGAGTAACAGCAACAAACAAAGAGATATCAAGAAGCACAGTGAGAGGAATGTCATTAAAATCTGGTTTCAAATGATGTAAGGCTATTAAGAAACTATGGCTGTCTCAAGTGAGAAGGAGAAGCGAATGTCTTGGGCAAAAGAGCATGAAGATTGGACTGATGTTGTTTAGTCTGAAGAAAGCGATTTTGACGTAGGTTCTCCACATTAGTTACCACAAATTTATTACGCTTGTACACATTTTTATTCTATAACAAAATGATCAGTTAAATTTATATTTCTCCTCAGAACTTTAGAACCATGGAGCTGTTTAAGTTCTTCGAAGTGTTGGGGAATATTATGATCCGAAATTTTATGTCCCTACATTCAAATTTGGACGTGGTGTGTAATGTATGCAAGTCGTCTTTAGGTCCAGGAATGTTGCTAACTTGTTACGGCAGAATGAATTCCAACACTTATACCAGCATGTTAGACTAGGTTTATCAACCTTCGATAGGTAAAATTTGCAGTGATGAAATAACAGATTGTTTAATCATTCAACAAGACAATGCTCCATGCCACAAATCTAGAGTCTCAAAAGTTTAGTTTGAAAAAACAAGGGGTTACGTTGATGGAATGGCCCCTTCAATCTCCAGACCTCAATCCCATTGAACATTTGTGGTCAAAGTTGGGCACAAGAGTGAGTGGACACAAATATTCATCAAAAAGTGAATTAATAGCCAAAATTGCTGAAGAGTGGCATAAAAGTGAGCCAACCACCTGTGTCAACTTAATCTCAACTATGCAAACCGCAAATAAAGTGGTTATAAAAGGAAAATCAAATATTAATTATTGCTAGAAGATACGCAAAAATGTTTACTCGTATTGGCAAGTATGAAATAAATGAGTTTCAATCATTTTCTTCACTTTTCATACCTGCCCCATAATTTTGGCCATGGCTGTATACATGATAGCTTTTTTAATAAAATAATTTGGCAATTCCACGATAAAACTATGCCGGACAGCATAGTTTTGAACTAGTTTTGGGGGAGAAATGACGAAGAAGGGAGATTCACTATAAGAGAATTGCAGTAGTCTAAGCGTGAGGTGACGAAGGCATAAATAGCAGTCTCAACCCTTCGACGATCAAAATTGGATCGAACACGTAAGAAGTTGCGGAGGAAACCGAGGGAAGACTTACATATACGATGGATGTGCGGTTTTAAACGAGAGTTGCTCGCCGAAAATAACACCAAGATTCCTGCCGCTATCAGAAAAGGAGACATTGGTTTCCCCAAGGTTAAGGAAAGGGAAGAGACCTTTAGATTTCTCCACCATCCAATCGGTACCAACAAGGAGAACTTCAGTTTTATCATGGTTAAGTTTGAGAAAGTTAGCAGACAGCCATTCGTTTATGGAGGTGTAGGCTGAAAGAAGCTTGGTAATTGATTGAGAGGATACAGGGGATTAGGAAAGATATATCTGAGTGTCATCAGAATAGAGGTGGAAGGACAGGCCCAAATCTCGTAGAAGGGGGCCAAGAGGAAGTAAGTAGATGCGAAAGAGGAGGGGACCAAGGACTGAGCCTTGAGGCACCCTAAAATGGATGGGCGCGGGCTCGGAACAGAGATTATCGAGTGCGACCTATTGAGTGAAGGAGGAGAGGTATGAGTGGATCCAATCAAGTGTAGTGCCTGAGAGACCAAGGAAAGTGTGAAGGCGATTAAGGAGGACAGTGTGGTCGATGGTGGCGAAAGCAGAGAAGAGGTCTAGGAGGACTAGAAGGGACTTGCAACCCCTATCAGGTGCTCTACGTAAACAGTCTGAAACATTAGGAAGAGCGGTTTCAGCAGAGTCCTTTGCTCTGAACCCCGACTGGTACATTTCATCGATATTGCAGTTAGAAATATGATCATTAAGGCGAGAGATAAGCATTCTCTCGAAGACCTTAGAGAGAAATGGAAGCTGTGAGATAGGACGATAGCTAGATGGTTTAGGAAGGTTAAGGTGTGTTTTTTTAAGGATATGACGAATTAAGGCATGTGAAGTGTTAATGAGATGAAGAATCAGTGGGAGGACAGCAGGAAGAATTTAATGGAGGAGGTTGGTGGAAAGACGTCATTAAGGGACGCCCGAGTGGGGACATTAAGCGGCAATGGATTATGGTCAGGGAGAACAGCATGGGCTTGTTCAGACGACTGAGGTTGTACGGCGCGAAGGTTAATAACTTTATCAGAGAAAAATTTAGAAACAGTAGAGGGGTTAATGGGGGAGAGGTGGAGTAAATGGGGGTAGGCAAGGAAAGAAGAGAGATGAGACGAAAGATAGTCCGAGGGTCATTCTTGCTCCCAGATAAAATTTTGCGCGAATGAGCCTTGGCGCTGATTTTAAATTGGAAGAATAAGTTGAAGTAGCAAGGCGATAGGCAAGTGAGAGGGAGGTCGTTCCTATCTATGGAGGTGTAGTTTACGAAGGGCTCGTTCATGAGCACTTAAAGACCTCCTTGAACGAAGGAGTTCCATGGTGAACCAAGGGGCACGGTGCTGGCGGTTCGAAGAAGAAATGATAAGGGGGACGTGCGGGTCAAGGCAAGCGAATATTGATTGGTGCAGAGAGTTTAAGGTTTGGTCAGGTAAAGCAGTAGTATCAATAGGAGGTAGTGCAGAAATAACGTTGTTGAAGAAAGAAGTAGTATCAATTGACGATAATCGCTGGAAAGGAGTAGGACCTCGGGACGAGCGAGGAGATAGGTGGTAGGGAATATAGAATTTTAAATTGACCAAGAAGTGGTCGGAAATCGTATTAGAAAGGTCAGTTACTGTTAGATTAGTGATATGGAGGTTCGAGATAACTAATTCCAGGGTATTACTATGTATGTGTATTGAGGATGACACATTTTGTGTAAGAGAGAAGAGCTCGATGATGTCAATGAATGCGCGAAGAGTCTCATTGTGGCTAGGAAGATTGAAGTCACCGAGAATAATGAGAGAACCAGAAGAGGATAGGTCAGAGAGTAGGTTACTAAACCCCTCGACAAATAAAGGTAGAGACGAGCTGGGAGGTGGGTAAAGGACCACAATATTCCAAGCTGGCACAACAAGCGAGACAGCAATGAGAGCCTCAAATTAGACTAGAGGAGAGAGAGGAGAATATTTGGGGGAAGTATGAGTTGGAAATCAGTGCAACTCCTAATTCACGGTGGTTCCGCGGAACATGCATGAAAGAATGACCTGGAGGGGTTCCAAGGGCAGTGCATGAACCAGAATTAGCCTCGAGCAAGGTTTATGTAAGGTGAAGGAAGGAAACCCCAAGGCAAACAACGAGATCATGGACATACACTGACTTATTGGCCAGGCTCCTAATGTTTGGAAGAGATGCTGACAGCCCCTGCTGATGAGCACATGAGGAAGAGGGAGATTTGAGGGTGTTGGGTAAAGAAAGAATAGTAGGGCGTTAAAGGTCCCTAAGGGACGCCGATAGTCTCGGCCCTCTCCTAGTCGGGCGAGTTTGAGAGATACTAGCCCCATTTATATTCATGTATGTAGCTGGCGAAAGCCGATAGTTTAAAGAGTTGAACAAGAGGAGTGAGTTCCTATCATAGATAGTGGGGTAGAAAGGAAAGAGCAAAGGCGAGAATTATAAAGAAGGCAACAGACGGGAATACTTAACCCTAACCTGACTCATAGAAAGAGGGGGAGGGTTGTCCGAGGCGAGGACTGGGCATGGGCGAGGTTTCGCCTAGGCGAGGTCTGGGAGTGGGGGAGGGTTAGCCAGGACCATGCGAGTCATGGAATGGTAACCGAGTCGAATAAGGAAGGAAGACAAAGAGCAACACGTGGCACCAAATAAATTAATGGATTGAAAAGGAAAAGTCAAGTTGATATTTAAGCAATAGAAATAAATGGCTATATATAAATAATAATAGATAGCGATATACAAATGCAGCAAAAAGGAAAACAAAGCGAATTTATTAACGTTAGTAAAATAAAAGCCGATAAACTTTCGGGTGGGACAAAATAAACAAGCAAAAAGCCAGTGAAATAGAATAAGGTAAAACTTAATTGAAGCCGAAATGAGCAATGAGTTACAAATAAAATTTGGTATTTGCCTGCTAGACTGCCAATGAATGCGGAGCACAGCACTAACAATTGAAAAGCATTAAACACAATGCAGTAATTATAGTTCACAAAATTAATTAAAAAGCACTAAGATCACAGTGCGACAACACTAATTAATGAGCACTAAATAACAGAACAATGAATTAGGAGACGGATAATAAGAATGCTAATCAAGACCTTTGAGAACGGAATTGATCGTCGGGGAAATCGAAGACGCTCACACAACAACCTTTCCCAAGAAAAATTTAACTGGTCAAAGAACATACCACCCTGCATTTGCGCTCCTATTAAGTGATTTGGTCAGTAGATTTTAAAAGCGCTTGTTTTAGACCTTGTAGTTTATAATACTTATAGAGGGTTGAATCCTGGTGTGCGTGGGTTTGTAAGAGTCAGGTGAGCCGTGAAGGCGAGTGAAGTGCTAGAGTTTGGCCTGCCAGGTTTCGAGGCCTTGTAGGTAGTAGGCCTACTTTTGTTTTCCAGTCGAATTTGTTCCGACTCTCAAAGTTTCTCACGGGGAATACGCATTTAGGATGGGTTTCAGAAGGTGCCTTGTTAATCACGGGTTGAAGGAAAAGAACTCGAAAGGAACGCGGGGATAGGTAGGCTTTATTTTCAACTTGGGTCTACCTAAAATGAGGGCAAGCGGAACAGTTCAAGTTCTACGCGGCTGTGTCTACGTGTTTTGTTAATGTTAGATAACTGAGTGTAAGGAGACAAAACTTAAGGACGAGGAAACGGATTTGTAACGCTAATAATAACAAACTATCAAGTAAGAAATACTAACAGATTACTTAATTGCTTCGATTTCTATCTTCGTCTCTCCTCTCTCTCTCTCTCTCTCTCTCTCTGTTTAATATCATTATAAGCCTCTCATTTCCAATGGGCGTAACCTCTTTTCACTTGGCTTGGCCTCGGGGCGGAACTAAAGATCAGAAATATGTTCGTCAGTTCCTTTGTTAACCGTTGGGCAGAGTTACAAGAGGTATGTGCGTCTAATGAAATTACGTATTTTTTCAATTTTAAACTACATCCTGTATCAGAAAAACCGATTTGCATTTCAAAAGTCCTCGAAAATTGTACCGGTCAAAGCACATGCAACCTTGCATTTGTTCAGCTTGTTCCTGTTATATATTATTGAGATCGTTTTCGACTGACAGCTGTTTCCTAGCGTGTGTATGTTTGTTTGACTTCATGGGAACTCTGTCTGTCTGCTTTACTCGACTCATACTTTTTTAATAAAGATACAATTGAGATATAGTATTTCTCTCTATTTTACATTAGTTCACTACTTATTACATGGTATAGTGTTTTATTAATTAATGCGTGTACCTAATTATAGGATTTCATAGATTTACCAGGCACCAATTCCTGGGGTTCTTCGCTAGGCCTACCTACAATGCAATTTGGGTGCCACAGGCATACTATCCTTGCCATTCAGGAGCAACTTAATTACTTGGATGTTTGCCCACTTGCCCAGACCCCACGAGCTTAGGATCAGAAAAAAAACAGATCTTTTGACCAACCATCCCTTCGGACAAAATTCGGTCTTTTGAACAGACCTCCATTTTTAACTTTCAAAAGAAGACATAATGAAACATAGTCCCTTAAGACACGAGCGCTATTCGTAGAGCACTCTTCAATTTCCATCAATTAAAAGTTTTTTGGTGGTTCAAATTGTGAACCAATTATAAAATTTTATAAAACTTCAAAGTGATCATTTTTGAAGTACCTTTGTCATATTCTATCCTACGATTTGGTCCTAACACTACAAGTTAATCTTGGATGATCGGAGAATTTTAAGTTCAATGTAGCAATTTAACAATGGAAACCAAAATATCTCATAAATCAATGGATAGAAACGAAAAAAAAACTCAAAACAAAGATTTTTTTTTTTAGAGCTCATCTGGCGACTGCCTACATAAGCATTAGTCGCCGTATTAAAGCTGGCCTAGTTCTAGGTTAATTTAAAAAAAAAATTAAAGAGACGAAAAGCACCGCAAAAAGAAGAAAAGGAAGCAAGCTCCTGCGTCGGGGGGAGGTCCCCCCGGCGCACGAGCGTGCAACCAAAAGGGGGAAAAAACAACAAAAAAACCCCAAAACAAACCCTGCTTAAATAATAGGGAGAAGGCCGGCCTCCCCTCAAAAGTCAACAAATCCATTAGTCAATGTGCACGCAATAGTCCTAAAGTACATAGGACAGGCGGTAACGACCCCGCCCATTCCAGGACCGGGACAGGTAACGTGCGCGAAGATCACCCAGACTGGGATATTCGACAAGAATGTGCCGAACAGTCTGAGAGACGACGAAGTCATCGCAATAGGACGCAGGCGAGGGCTCCATCAAATAGCGAGGCGTCACACGAGTGTGCCTGATTCGGAGACGACAGAAAGACACCTGAAGCCGTCGCCACATTGTTTTTTTTTGTTTGTTTTTTTTTAATTAAGGGGCTATCTGGCGACTGCCGACTAAGGCATAAGTTGCCGTAAACAAACAGCCTAGTTTTAAACTACTTTAAAAAATTAAACAGAAAACAATAAAAAGAAATAACAATAACAATAACAAAGCAATAACAAAACAATTACAAAAACAACAAAAACAATTAAATCGGGTTAAATAAAAGGGAGAAGGCCGGCCTCCCCCAAAAAGTCAATAAGTCCACCAGTCAAAGTACACGCACTCGTCCCGAGCACAAGGGACAGGCAGTAGCGACCCCGCCCATTCCGGTACCGGAACAGGTGTCGTGCGCAAAGATCACCCAGACTGGGACATTCGACAAGAATGTGCCGAATAGTCTGGGGGACGACGCAGTCGTTGCAATAGGGCGCAGGCGAGCGCTCCATGAGATAGCGATGCGTCACACGAGTGTGTCCGATTCGGAGACGACAGAAAGCAACCTGAAGCCGCCGCGGCATTGAGGGATAGGTCCATGGGAACAGTCGCGGCGCAATGGCACGCAACTTTAAGTTCCCTTCGACCGTCTCCCATCTTCTTTGCCAAGCAGTCCGAAGAGCGGCCCGTATTCCTGCCATGTAGTCGGTGTGAGGAAGAGCGAAACGCTGGTCCGGTCGCAGAGTCCTCGCGGACTCTTTGGCGCCCTCATCGGCGCGCTCATTCCCGGCAATTCCTACATGTCCTGGAACCCAGCAGAAGATAATCTCGACATCTGCCCGGCTCGCCAAAACCGTGGCGTCACGGATATCGCGAACCAGGGGATGCAGAGATTCCAATGCCCCGAGAGCAGTCAGGGCGCTTTGTGAGACGCTATAGAACACAATCCGGTCTCCGAACCGGGCACGTCACGTAATCTCCCGTACCGAGTAGTGTATTGCGACCAGCTCTGCCGTGAAGAGAGACACAGCGCCTGGCAGAGCCCCGCTGACTTCAAACAGAGCGGATACGGCGTCGAAACTGACCCCTTTTTCGGACTTGGAGCCATCCGTATACACTGGCACGGTTCTAGCGTGACACGAGGTGTGCTCCAAAAAGGTCGACCGCAATACTCTAGGCACTGTACAAGCTTTGGGAGCAGATGCGTGGTAACAAATAGCCAAGTGTGGTACCCTCCAGGGTGGCGTCCTGGGCAAAACCAGGAGCGAAAACCGACCCAAGATTTGGATTAACGTGTGGGCTCATGTAGACGCGCAATATCGGGTGACCCAGATATTGCACGTCTACATGAGTGATTCCTATGGCCGACACGGTGAAAGTAATAGCACCTCCGTGGCAGTGGCACGAATGCCTTTACGCGGTAGTGGTACCAACCCACACACACCAACTCAGGGTGCTTGTCACAGTTGAACGTGACGAAGAGTGCAGGGCTAGGTCTCGAGGCCTCTCCCTGTATTCTCATCACACGTTTGACCTTGTCCTCCCCATGGTCGGCCAGCTCTAAGGTGATGTCCTCTATGGAGTAGTCAACGAGTTCCCTCGCATAAACTACTCCTTTCATAAAGTTCATAGTAGAGTGCGGCGTCACACTCACCGGGTTGCTATGAAGTGTCCGAAGAGCACTTATCTTGGCTGCCTCGGCAGGACCCGACGCATTGGCCATATGGCTACCGTCCGAGAAACAGGTCACCTTCGGCTCTCTACCAATTACCCTAGCTAATCCTCTTCTCTGATGGATTATGTTGCCCTTGGCCAACTTGCTGCCATCAGTGGAGCGAATAACTAGGAGGCGTTTGAAACCAGCGGGCTCGAAAACGCCAAGTAACCTTTGAATGAGGGGCCCCGATGTCATGGAGTCTCCACCCTGCGCACTTTTGTTCTTAGTCAGGGGCTCCACACCCTTAGGAGCTGAGGGGCTGGATGTGCCGATCTTGGCTTAGTCCCTTACCGAAGCAGTAGACCCATCTGTCCTCGCAGGCGCCGTCGATGGATATGAGCCCCTAGTCTTTTTAGTCTTTTTTTGTTTCTTCTTTTTAAGAGAGGAGGGCGAGGAATGAACCCGCTTCTCCCAACCGCTGGCAGGAGCCCCCGGGCCATTTCGACCGGCTTCAGCAAAGTCCTTCTCCGAGATGGAGAATGTCCTAGCAGTCGCAGGGGCACCAAACGGAGGAGATCCCTCCCTACCTTGTACTGCCTTAGAAACCCTAGCCGTTCGAGGAGGACCTTGCATAGGGGCGGACTCGAGTTCGGTGTTTTCCGCCGAGCCTGGGTTCGCTTTCATGGAAGGCCATCCGTCTGAGGCTGTGTTGTCTCAAGAACCATGTCTATCTCAGAGGTGGCCTGAAGTTAACAATCCCCCTCCCTTCTCCAAGGACATCACAGGTCCTATTGGCAGCAGCGTCATGCGTCATGTCTGGGGAGGCACAGGCCTTGACCCTCACTAAGTTTAAATTTCTAGCCAGCAGGTCTTTTCAGGGAAGCGACCGAATGGGCCTGGTTTCCCTCTTCCCTCTAAAGGGCTTGCCCTACCGAGCCGCTTCAATGAGGAACGGTCGGCTATGGGCTGCCTGCGGGCTTTCTTGGCAGTCCCCTTAGAAAAAAATGGGTTCTGCTGATGGGAAGAGGGAGGTGCCCGAAAGCACCTCCAGAGAAGGGGTGAGGAAAATTCCCCTACACCCGTAGGCGAAGGAGAGGAGTAAGCCTACTCTCCGGTTAGACAAATTTGGAGGGTGTTCTGCGCAAGCACAGGGGGAAACCTCCATTTTTTCGGTGGAGATGCCCGAGGGCGGCTCCGATGATGTAACATGTTAAATTGAGGGGAGATTTTTTGTTTTTAAAATCATTGGGCATGGTAACCCTCTTTTTATCACGGGATGCAATAGCTCATCATCCCTCGAAGTAGCCTGCCCTGCAGGGGGTGCTCACGGGCCTGGCAGAGCCAGGTGCCGCCATTCATGGCTACCCCTCCCTCCTGGTGACCGGGCAGCCCCTAAGCATGGCGGGTCCACCTTGGGCACGGCGTAAAATTGATAGTGTTTGAAGAGAATAGGAAAAGGGATGTGAGGAAGATATGGGTGGGGATGAAGCAGGTTGTTAAAAAAACACCATCCCAAACTGGAGCTCAGGGTTTAGGGAACATTTTCCACTCCCCCCTCAGCCCGGATCCGGGACGTTTGGCTGAGAAGAAGGTCAGCATCTACCCTTTGAAATTCGAGGCTGACCAGAGAAAGTTGTGGGATAGGTTGTATGAAAAGCGAGGTTCCTGGGGGAAACATGTGTTTTGAAGGAAAGAGAAGAAGCTAGCTGGGGTCGGACGGGATGTTGAATCCCGTCAGCACGGCGGCCAGGATGGCAAATCGCGGACCCCCCTTACGGGGATCTTAGTTGCCACTAATTAATAAACGTCCGTGATGCAAATTTCAACTGATGTCTTGATATTATTTAAATTACAAATTATTTTAATTTTACCTAATATTGTTGCAAATAAAAAGGTTAAAAAGTAATATATTTTAAGGGAAGCGCGCTGATACAGATAATGAGATTGGTAATGCAAACATTTTTACTAAAAAGCAAACGGTACGCGGGAATTACTTTCTGACGTTAATAACAGAAACTGAAACCTATAAGGGTCAATGTGAAGAGTAGGTAAAGAAGAAATACAAAGTCCGACTTCCATACGGCTGTGGTGTAATGTATCTGTGCCACGGTTGTTAGGCAGAACGGGTTAATGGCGGAGCTGGCCATTACGAGTAATTTATGCAGCAAATAATGACGCCTCCTATAGCTTAATTAATAAACAAACAAATGACTGTAGTATTTTAATAATTTGAAGCTATTATCCTTCTTTATTAATTTGTAATTTGTTCACATTCAATTCTTAATATTACTCAAATTTATTTAAATGTCCTCCGAAACAAGCACTTACATCACATCCAAAGATTTGACACGGTCTAAATATTCTGGTTCTTAATTTTAATACTTTAAATTATTAAAGTACACCATTCACATACCCCTAGAGCATTTTATAGGATGATCCGAAAAATATTGATCCAGTATGCATCGCAGGTTTTATACCCCCCCCCCCCACAAAGAGATAAAACTAAATAACTTAATTCATTTTTCGAGGTATCAACGTTAGGATCAAATCCTGAGGGATAATTCTGCATTCTTGCTTTAATAAGAAATGCAGGTTATCATAATATTTTTTCTCTTTCGCTTCTCAATCGATTAAGATCTATGGATTTTCCAGGCCTTAGATGTCTCGTGGATAGCTGCTCCGTGACGCTTTTGGACGAAGTCAGTGAGCGTTACAAATCGATTGAAGATCATTTTGAGCTTAATATTAATTTGTTCACATTCAATTCTTAATATTACTCAAATTTATTTAAATGTCCTCCGAAACAAGCACTTACATCACATCCAAAGATTCGACATGGTCTAAATATTCTGGTTCTTAATTTTATTACATTAAATTATTAAAGTACACCATTCACATACCCCTAGAGCATTTTATAGGATGATCCGAAAAATATTAATCCAAGATGCATCGCAGGTTTTATACCCCCTCCATAAAGAGATAAAACTGAATAACTTAATTCATTTTTCGAGGTATCAACGTCAGGATCAAATCCTGAGGGATAATTCTGCATTCTTGCTTTAATAAGAAATGCAGGTTATCATAATATTTTTTCTCTTTCGCTTCTCAATCGATTAAGATCTATGGATTTTCCAGGCCCTAGATGTCTCGTGGGTAGCTGCTCCGTGACGCTTTTGGACGAAGTGAGTGAGCGTTACAAATCGAGTAAAGATCATTTTGAGCTTAATATTAACAGCGAAATGCGGTTTGAGTAAATTTCGAATATATATTAATCTATAGTTAATGTCGTAGTTTAGCCGAGCTAATATATATTTATTTGTTTTATTAATTTTTAATAAACCAAATAACTTTAAATAGAGGCGTAGGTTCGTGCCTCGGTGATCGCTTGAGGATCGGGCTCTAAGAGTGCTAATCTTTAGTTTTATCAAATATTGCTACTTTAACTCGTTCGGGGATAATTAAAACAGTGCATTTACTAAATAAAAATAGACTTTAATGAACATAACCCATTTCACTAAATAACATACAACAAATACAGATCTAATACACTTATAAAAGAAAATGGAATTACTGGGTGAGCTCTCGCAGTTCGCTTCGAGATAAAATTTTACGGGGGGAACAATTTTTAAGTTAGTATCGTTGTCTTTGGTCAGACATCCACTAAACTAATTATTATGCACGGGAACATAAATAACAGGATTATTCTTTACTTACATAAGGTAATGGAGATTAATACCCGATTTCAGTTAGAATATCTTCGGGGATTTTTGTTCCTGAGAGGCGTAGCTCGAGTAGTTTGAAGTTTGCTCCCCAAGATGGCGTTACTCCGGCTAATCTTGGGGCTCGAACGGCGCCGAGCTTCCTTGGTACAATCTGGTATTGTACAAGGACTGAAAATTCACCTTAACTTGCAATACCTTTGTACCGGTGATTTTTGAGTCTTCTTGTCGAACTCGAAAAATCTTCTGTCAACCGGTGACTTTCTTGTCTCTTCGGTGGGAACCAACAAAAAGCTACGTTTACACGGGTCATCCTGTTATATACCCAAATTACTCTCGCTGAGGTGGGTGGGGAGGTGGATAGGGGGGGGGGGGGCTCGCAAGGTGGGACCTCAGGTTGGTCTCCCGCACTTTTGCGTCTAGTGGCTTGGAGAGGGGGTAATACGAGATCGGCAGTTTGCACTTTTGAATGGGTTGTTTATAAGTACACCCTCGAAGTGCCTGCCTTTTGAGCTGAGGTCAGGAATTAGTCTCGTATCACCTACCCTTTTGCCCGTTATCCTATGTTACCGGATAACATCGGAGGGGCAAAGCTAAACCCAGATGTCTTTTGTTATTATTTCATTGGCCACGATGCATTTATATATATTTATATATATATATATATATATATATATATATATATATATATATATATATATATATACTAAACTCTTATTATTCCTCTACAGTTAACAACAAGAAGACTTAGACAATTATACTATGGAATGATAGTATATAAGTTCAACAAGAATCATTATAATATATTACGTTAGAAATAATAATGTTCAGAACTAGGTTAGTTTAAAATACATATATACATCATATGCTACTTTGTATGATTCACGTCTCGCCAAAGAATTAGCCTGACACAATATGGTGTAGAAGTGTGAAAAAATAAGTTAGAAGATGGTTCCTCCGCAAAAATTTGTTTCACTCAAGAAGAACTGAAACCTCGGCCAAATATAATTCCTTTTGTTTTATCAATCAAAGCGATTTCTCTCAAACTGTTTTTGATCAACCAGTATGGAAGTTCCTGATATATAAGGTGGTGGTGTAGCACCGATTCATTACGTCTGACCAATGACACCTACAAATATTTCATTCTCTCTTTTTTCGACAGAACTCTAGCTTTGTGATGACCAAAACGCAATTTCATCTGCCCTCTATCTTAATCACCTGCCATTCGGTCCTCAACTAGCAGGTGGTAAAAAACTTTTAAGCTTTGACCTAAATAGTTTGTTTACAAAAGTCTTGGTCGATGAAGCGCTTGACGTGTTATCGAGATTTGTTCCCAATTTAGATATTAACCTACCTTTACCGAGCCCTAAAATTATTAAATTAGTGTGCTTATGTGTAACGAATAATGTATCTTGAACGGAAGATAAGTTTTTTCGCCAAAAATATGGCCTAAGTATGGATAACTCCCTTTCCCCATCCTATGCAATCTATTTATAGAAAACTATGAAATGATCCTCCTTCCAAGGATCCATTCCCAACCTCTTTTCTGGTTCCGATATGTAGACAACATCCTGTCGTCACAATTTCAATGAATTTTTCAACAACCTGAATTCATTACACCCATCGATAAAATTCAAAGTAGAATGGGAACAGAACAATTTCTAGACCGTTTCTACATGTAAATATCCATCGTTTAAATAATCATATTAAGTGCTCAGTCTATGGAAAGCCTACAAATTCAAATGATTACATATTTTTTCTCATTACATGACAAATTCCTTAAGATATCTGGTATTTCTTCCCTCTTTCTCCAACTCTTCATTCAGGATGAAATTCACCTAGTTATCTGCAATTTAATTGAACTAAAATACCTAATTGCCCTCATAAATAGATGCTATTCGAAAGCACGAAAAAACTTCTAGGCCACCTGCACACCACGAAGGGAGGATTTAAAAAAAAATGTTTTAGTTTTCCATATGCTCCAGCCTTGGCCCCCCTAAAATCATATTCGAAAGGGAATAAAAAATATTAGATTCAAATATTCTAATACCATTCGAAAATCCTTGACTAGACTGCGTCCAATCAATCTCGATGCTGGAGTATACAGCATACTATGCTATAATTGCAAATTAACCTACATCGAAGAGTTGGGCCACTTTAATAAGAGAATGAAAAAACATCTAGCTGATATCAGGAAGTGTAGAAACTCTTTAAGTCTCTTTACGCACATTCAAAAGCACGACCATAGGAATTGATTTTAACCATACAAAATCATTGGTAAATCAAAAAATTATATTGAGAGGAGAATTGCGGAATTTATCATCATCAACAAAGTTGATAATTTCAATTTATCTGAAGGTCAATCAAAATTTAACAAATATATATCGAATAAATTCTCCAATCGTATTTATAAACCCCCGGATGCAATGGGTCTCGGAGATTAGAAACTCTCCAGATTGTGTTCGGTTCCATTTCATTCTGTTTAGCTTGTCATTCGCGCCAGATTCATTCGAGTTTTTCCCAGATTGTTTCCTGCTGTTTCATTTTATTTAGGATGTGAAATACCTTATATATACTGTGTTCCTTGCCTAGTTTCTTCATCATTAGTTGAAAATAGCATCTTGCCGAAACTAGTCCGATAGTTCGAAAGTTATAAATAAAATCTTGATTAACATATTGTCATTTATCATTATCTTTCATAAATATATATATATATATATATATATATATATATATATATATATATATATATATATATATATATATATATATATATATATATGAGAGGGAGATAAGAAAAACCACAAGTGGTACAAGGTCCTTCGACAGGGGATTTTCGCAAGTCTGGATCTTCCTCAGATTAACAAAAAAATAAAGAAGTAATAAAATAAAAGGAAAAGGAAAGTGAGAGAAAAAGAAACAGATCGGCCGATCCTCTTTCCCGACACCCTCCTTGACATTCCATTGACTGCTTGGGCAAGGAGGTGGGGCGAGGGCCCGGTACTCTCTTGTAATCCTCCGAGACTCCTTTACCCAAGGCTGTATCTCGGAGTGGGGTGACCTCGGAGGCAGAAGTAAAACGGATAGAGAGAAGAAAAAGTAAGGATAGAACAGTGAGAAATATAGTCTGAGAAAATATAGGTGACCTAGGTAGTCATTGTTCCTACAGCTTAAGGTGGGGTCCGAACCACTGTCTCTTTTTTCTTATTTCTTCCATTCATTATTTTCTTTGGTGTTCTCTCTCTTGTTGTAGGCGCGGTCAATGTGAGTTTTAATAAAGAGTGAAAGTTATTAGGTTGGAATTAAAGAAAGTAAAAGGTTTGTTTGCATAGTCTGCATAGGTTAAGGTCTACTCCGTTGTATTAGATATTTAAGTTAGAATTAGTGCAAGTAGGTAATGGCGTATAGAGTTGTCTTTTACTATGGTTTAAAGTTTTAATGTTGTTCTTTCTAATTGCATTGGCGCTCAAACCGTTTATATCTTTAATAAACTACTATTGTTACGCTCAATTAAGTGAGTCCTTACTTTTCTTTCAGTATCATTTTTGGAGGTTAATTTGAATTTTTTTAAATTTACTTTATTTAACATATAGTCTCTTGGTTTATATTTTTTGGTCAGCTAATTTGTTATAAAATTTTTCACTTACGTGTATAATTCTTCCATTTCGCTCTGAATTATTTCTAAGTTACTGGTAAATAGTGAAAGGGGTCTCTACCGTTCACGGTAATCTAGCTGGTTGGGAAATTCTCCCATCTCCTCTTTGGTTTTCCTTATCATTTTCCTGGAACAAGATTTGGCCTATGTGTAAATAACGTTTATTTCTTAGCTCCGCTCGTCTAGTATTCTGTATCTTTTCAATCTTACGTAGGCTAGTCTTAAAGATATTGCACATTGCCACCGAAGCGTTCAATAAAGCCTATTGAATATATTGAGTATATTTTTCTTTTGTTCTTTACGTTAAGATTTCTTAATTTGAAGAGTAGTTTTATTCCCATTTCTCCTTTGTTAAGTCTGTCTGTTGCGTATTCCTTGTAACATATTTTTTTAGATAGTTAAATCGACTACTTTGCATTCGTTGTTATATCTATATTTTTCACTTTCTAGGTCGATTTCTGCTGTTTTATTCTTATATACTGCTACTATTTTTAATGTTTCTTTTATCTTTATCTTACATTTCTTTTCGTAGTTGCTTATGGATGCTATTTCAGTTTCCGTCATTCTTGCTTGCATAGGCCCATTTGGCTAGGGGTAAACTATCAATTGTGTCAAGTCATCTCCTTATTGTATATTTATGCTTTCCTCGTTTATAGGTGAAGGAATGTCCTCGGTATAGATTGTACATAATATAGGATTAAAATACCCCCCTCCAATTGGGTAATCCTTCTTTTAGCTTGAATATGTTTGCTCGATAGTTTACATGTTTTATTTTAGGTGTATCTGTCCATTACCTAGTCACAAAGTATCCACTTAGGTTGATATCCGGGTGCTATTATGATATTATTTAGTTCCATTTTAATTTCTGTTGCGAGAAAGGGTTCTGTTAGCTCCTGTTTTGTGTTATAATCTAGATTCTATTTAATTGATACTTTGGCCCAGTAAAAACCCTCATCTTTAGAGTTTGTGGCTATTATATTCTAAATCCTAATTTTAATATTGTTTTATTTTAGATTAATTCTGTGTCGTTATTAAATTACGTGTGGGCAGATTCTCCTAAATATGTTTCCGTTTGCTTTCGTTTGTTGTTTCTTGGCGATATCTGTTAATATCTTTTACACTTACTAACTTTCTTTCATCTAAGGGTTTTGATTTTTCGGTGTTTCTTGAAGTTGATTGGATTGGGTTTAAATCGTTTAGGTCTTTTTCTCTTCTTGTTTTGGATTTCTTTTCCATAGCGTTCCTTGTTCGAGTTATGCGTGTGCTTTCGGCATTTGATTGCTCCGAGCTTTTTCGCTTTCTGTGTCTTTGATTTCTGTCTCCTTTTTTCTTGTCTGTCTGTTTGAGGTTGTACAGTATTTTTGTTCGTTTGCTGTTTCTGTCCTAAGTGTTTTTTTTTCGGAAATATTTACGTTGATAATTTTTGTTTAATCAACATTAGGAAATTTATCTGTGGAGTGATACATTACGTCCTTTCTGCTTTTTCACCTATTTCTCTTTCCTATATTTTAACATTTTTTTGGCATTTGGTGCTTTTCATGGCCATTGTTCTATGAGGACCTGAGGTTTTGATGCACTTTTTGTTGGAGAATTTCAAAATTTACAAGCATAGCCTTTAAGGTTGTACTCAGAACATATTTCTTTTATTTTTCAGGTATTTAGCGGTTATGTATTCCTCCGTTATATATCATTTGAAAAATATTTGGATATTAAGAAATATGACCTTCTGAATGTTAGTCGGTGGGGTTTTCATCCTGAATGCTAATAATGCTTTTTCCACTAATTTCATCGACATTTCGGTTATTTCACATATTATTTTGAACATTTGTGTATGCTCCTCTAATGAAATGAAATGAAAGGTAAGAGGTGAGAGACAGCGAAAGTTTTGCCAAGCATCTCTGCCCCCTCTGCCCTCGAGACTAGGTTCCCCCATCCTCCTTTCCGCTCCCAAGAGCCCTACACTGGTTTAGGAAGGGGCAGCGAGGAGGCCATGATACAGAGAGGGAGAGGAAAGATAAGTAGTTGGTAGGTGGACCTACAGCTTTACGTTGGTTCCGATGCACGAGGTATATTATCTCCTCTACGTATTCAATTTCTATTGTGCTCCTGCTCTTTGTATAAAGTTTCAGCCCGTTAGGTGTGAAGAATAGAAGAAAAGGTGTAGGGAGAAATGGAAAGTAGTTATAGGTTTGCAAATGAATGCTAGGTTGCATAGAAGCCATGCTAATCTCTTTCAATTTGGTAGTATGGTATAGTTTGAAATTAGGTAGTTTTACTGAGTTGTTGCTTGAATCACACCCTATCTTTCTCCCTTGTTTCATGTTAATATTATATTGGTTGTTGTTTTTAGGCATTCAAACAGGTGTTTTTATTCTTTATTCTGCTGGTTTAGCTTTCTCGTAACTATTTTCTTTCTTTCTCTATCTGTGTCCACGTTTAGATAGCTGTTATAAAAAGAAAATAGTCTATATCAAGTTACTCTTTATTTTTCTTAACTTTCTAAAATTTCACGTGAAAATTTCTGCCTCTTCTGCTCTATTTTGGCTGCGTAGGTGGGAAAAAGGTAATGCAATCTCTCTCCTCTATCTGGGCTATTAATGCAGTGATTTCCTCTGCTCTTTCCTCTTGAATCTTTTCTATTTGTTTCTTAGCTATTTCCTCAATTATTTTGTTCATTGGTTTCATTAGAGCTTCTCTGTGAATGTCGCGGTGTCTTCTAATTTCTCTCCCTCTTTTGTTTGTAATTATTAATGTTATCTCGTTTTAAATTATTTTCATTTTAATATTGTTTGATTTTGAGATGGTGTACTTAGGTATAGCTGGACACACCATTTCTGACTGGATAATGGCTTGTTATATCTTCTTTTTGTATTTGCAGTTAAGTGATCTGAGCCTGTAAATTAGTCTTTCTCCTCCTTTTCCTCCATTCACTCCTTCTGTTACATGCTTGCTTTCCTGATTTGGTTATTATTAATCCTTTCACTTTGGTTTCGTTAGTATATCCATATCTTTTGTCTTCGATATAGATATCTACGAGTTTTTATGAACATCAGATTGCTTTTAATCTTGTCATGTTTGTACTGATTTTCCATTTTCTTGCATATTCATTAATCATCGGTATCTATTCTGCTGTCAATCTGCTTGCTAATAACCTTTGCTGTATGAAAATACGTCAATTTGTGTGACGTCATTGTCAAATGGAATGTTATGGAACCTTTCGGCGAGGGATAATGGGATGTCAGAGGTGTACACTGAGTATAAAGAGGGACTCAGACACTCTCCCTGCGGAAGGCCAGCCTTAAGTCTGAATTTATCTCTAACATTAACAAAAGCGTATTGTTTCGTCACAGAATCGCAAGTTAGTCTTTCTAATTTATTGGTTATTCTTAGTTTCAGGATTTAATATTGAAATCTTTGTGTCCAAGCTTTGTCCAATCCCTTCCATACGTGTGGAAGACAATATCAACACTAGCTTTTTTCGATTTTTGCTTTAGTGATTCTCTCATTGATGACCGTGAGGACCATTTATGTGATTGTTTTTTCCTGATTCCAAACTGGTACTTGTTTAGGAGTTCATTTGTCTCCATGTGCTCATTTTTCCGAGGGTTGATTAACTTTTGAATACCTTCTCAGTGAATTTAAATGAAGAAATAGTCTTCTATTTTCTTTCTTTGATTGATTTTTATTTCCATTTTTCTTGTTCTTGCTTTGCCTTTCATTTTATTAACTTTTCTTCAAAATTACTTGACAGGTGCAGCGTTGTCATGCCTTTGTATTGTTTCGTTCAAGTGTTCACTTTGTTCTTCTGTTATTTCCGTAGTCATTTCTTGTTTTTTTCTAATTTCGGCGTAAAGCTCCTAAATTGTGCCTTGCTTATTTCTTCTGAGATATTTTCTTTAATCTTCCATTTATTTAACCATTTCGGGGGTCCACATAAAGTTCTTCATTATTTTATAGCCGTTTATCGGTAGTGCTATTTCGTCAGTGGCTTGCATTAAGCTTCTTATTTTTCCCAAATCTGCATCTAAAAATTCAAACCTTGCTCTTTCTAGTGGTTCTGGTATATATGTATTTAATTCTGTTCTATATCTTTATCAGTCTGCTCTGTGGTATACTTTTCTTACCTCCTCGGGGATTTTTATTGGTCTCTCTTTGATTTTGAGGAGAGTCACTGTGTGATCTGTGTACGCTATATCTTCCGTCTGCACGTAGTTGCAATAAGGCGGTTATCATTGCCTAGGTAAATGTCTTGTTTTGAGTCAGTGGTTCCTGTTACTTAGGGTGAGAAATTAGGTCTTAGGCGATAGCAGATTTTTCTTGCAAACTATCTATCCAGGTGTTTTCTTGCTCTGTTTTATATCAATATCCGTTCGCTGCATAATGGGCATTTAATTCGTCCATGAATTTAATAAAATTATTAATCGGAAAATGATTTTTCTTGCGGTTGATATTCAATAGCCGTCATGATGTTAGAAACCTCTATATTTATTTCTACAGCGGTAAAAGAGTTGATATGTTCTTCACGACTTTTGTAGTTGTTGCCCTTTGCCATTGCAATAGCAGCTCCTTGTAGGGTTTGCGTCTGCGTCTATGACATTATAGTTCCAAATTTTACCTCGCTGTTGTTTAAGTTGAATCCGTGGTCCATTGCCGGTCTATATGATTATTTTATCTTTCCGTAAAAATAGTTATTATTTCCCTTGGGGCGGGGGGGGGGAGGTACCTTACTCCTTCTTCTTACCACGCCTCTGTTCGTGATTGGGGAGTGGGTGTGGAATAAAATTCAGCCTCGGAGTCGGATTCCTAGCAGAATTGGATTTCTTTCCCCTTAGCATTCTCTTGTAATCCCCCTAGGTTCTTCTTCCAAGGATTTTAAACTCTGTCCGTTGTCATTTACTCCTATTTCTTTTCAATGGTACTTGTTTTGTGTATCTGCATATTCAAAATTGCCGATGAGTCGACTTGATGTGAAATGTTGATTGGTTCATGTTCATTTGCTTTGAACAATGTATTTAGCGTTTTTGAAATGTCCCAATCTGTAGGGCAATCTGCACATTCGTTCGAATGTCATATTTATATATTTTGAAATACATGCTTCTCATTAGACTTGGTTTGGCTTCTGTTGCTTCCTGTAACATTTTTTGCTCTTTGCATCAAGGTACGAGGTGTAAGCATTGATGTTTTTTTTGTTTGATGTTCTCTTTCTTTTCTCTTGATCACTTCGATTCTTTGAAGGTAGAGCATGGCCAACGTCTGATGGTTTCCTACGCAGTTAATGAAAGTCTTGTTTGGATTGGTACAATTTCTGAAAGTGTGTCTTTCGATAGCACATTCCAAACATATCCGTCATCTCTTGGGGCAGTTCTTTAAGGCATGGTATTCCATACCGTAGCTAGCGAAACACATATATGTTCTCAAATATGTCCCTCTAAATGTCAGCTGGGAGAATTAGCACACAAAATACAAAAAGTCCTTTTTCATGCTCCTTTTCTGCTAATTTGGTATTTACACAGACTACCTTAAGTACATGATTATGATCTCTAAATTTGATCACCTCTTGTACTTTGAACCATCTTTGCCTTTCCATGAGTTTCTCACTTATTTATTCGCATGAATAAACTCCTACCCAGCCTTCAACTTTTCTTCACACAAAGCTCTTATTTAAAGGGATCTGTGCGGTGTAGTTTCTTCGAGTTCCAATTTTCTGTGTGTTATGCTACCTGCTTTCAAAAGCAGCTACTAAACGTCTTTTCTTCGTTATAAGATTACGGTTAATCTTTTTTGACTCTTTATGATTTTAATAATTTAATTTCTAGATCTGAGAATATCGTTTATGCCTCGTGCCCTGATGTCCGGTTTTTACCGATAGGGAATAGTCAGAGTAGGAATTTCTTTAGTTCATCGAGGGAATCCATTTTTCTTTTCAAGAGTTTTAGTGTCCCTTACTTCGTCTATAGCTCCTATATGTTACATGTAAAAGGAAAAGATTAATCTACTCCTTAAGTGAGAGAGCCTTTCTCTATAGCCTAATAAACTTTCGTCTACATTCCAATGTTCTCACTCTCCTTGATCACTTTACTTAGTTAGCCCTAGAAGCAGTGCGCAAGTCGTGATTCTGATTCTATGTTAATCAGTGGATGGAACCAATATGGAGCTATTTTATTCTATTTTGTTATCCCCAGCTATCAGTAGCCGGTCATCTGTGATCAACTTTTGCTCTTCTACTAAACTTTCCTTTAAGCCTTTTTTTATCTTCTCTGCGTATCCAGCTTACACTGCCTCCGGCGTTTCTTCTCCCTCTGGTCCTACCGACTTGGTAGAATCTAAAACCAACGGAAGGATGCCGCCGTGGCGCCTAAAAGGGTCTTCCGATAGTCCTTTCCCTTCCTGGGGTACCATGGACAGGAGGGAGGCCTGCGGCCGATACACCTATCCTCTTCCACAAAATATTTCTTTTTTGAATAATTAATTCAGTCATCAATAAAAAAACTCTGCACCACGAGTTGAGCACCTGATAAAGGAGGCAAAGCCAACTACACGAGATAAAAAACGTGAATTTTTTACCGGAACATGAAGAAAAAAATTACTAGAAAGATGGGCTTCCACTGCGTGATTGGAGATTCCTTCTGTTTTTAGTGGACGGAGTAGAGGCTTTAAAGTGGCTTCTATCCTAATTTTTATCATACTTTGAGCCTAATCTTCGATATTTCTTTCAAATGATATAAGGGACATAGCTCGATCACCACAGCACTCAAAACCACTTTAAAGTAGGCCGCAGTGAGCGCTGGAAGGAAGCCCATTTAGATTGCGCAAAGAAGGGGGTCCTTAAGTCCACGAGCCAATAATTTAGTGGAGTCGGTTAATTGTAGTAGGTAGGCCTATTTAGGAAGGGTGGTCGAGGAGTGCTTCTATAATATAAAGGTAATTAGGCACCCATAGGTGGTGCGAAGTAGAGAAAAAGAAGTGCCCTGAAAGAATCTCTTGCCGATAAGAATAAGAAATTGACGGGAACGACTCCGCCCAATGGAAATTGGGCAGACTCGATTCTTCCATATACCCTTACGGAATCTGGAGTACAAGATCAAACCAGAAAAAGAAAAGTAGCTCGAAATACTGTATAGTCACCTAAATATTGCAAGGATCCGAGTTCTGGGTGTATCAAAGGGAATAATTGTAATCTGCTGCGTAGAGTGCATTGTATAAAAGTTAGTTTGAGCGGAAGGAATACAATCACAAAAGAAAATCAGACTCACATCAGATTCACGCTTAAATTATTTCGAAGGATAAACATGTGGTTAGGCTCTCAGACAAAAGATGACCTAAAAACTAATCGAAAGGAATTACTCAGGAAAGGATATCCAGCAAGTCATAAAATTTGAAAACCACACGCATGTTTTCAAAATGGTATTCACTAAAACATAAATTGTTAACAAAATGTGCCAGAACGGATTACTTTTGTTTAACAAGAGGATCCCACTACAAAATATGGAAAGATAGAAGCATATCAATCAATATACAGATGTACTTCAACTGCTATACAATGGAGGATCACTCCACAATAAACTGCACATAAAATGAACAGAACTGTTCTGAATGTCACCACGAGGGAATATTTGGGAAAACTGTGACAAATCAACAGAGAAAAAAATGCCTCAACTGCGGCAGGCTACCCGTGACAATTGCATTGGATAGCTTAAAGAGGAAAGGAATAATAATAAGAAAACAATGGAAGAAAAAAGTATAACAGAAAATAAGAAAAACGCAATCAACGCAGGATTTTTTTTTTTTTTTTTAATTAAGGGGCTATCTGGCGACTGCCGACTAAGGCATAAGTTGCCGTAAACAAACAGCCTAGTTTTAGGCTACTTTAAAAAATTAAACAGAAGACAATGAAAAGAAATGACAATAACAATAACAAAGCAATAACAAAACAATTACAAAAACAACAACAACAATTAAATCGGGTTAAATAAAAGGGAGAAGGCCAGCCTCCCCCAAAAAGTCAATAAGTCCATCAGTCAAAGTAAACGCACTCGTCCCGAGCACAAGAGACAGGCGGTAGCGACCCTGCCCATCCCGGTACCAGGACAGGTGTCGTGCGCGAAGATCACCCAGACTGGGACATTCGACAAGAATGTGCCGAACAGTCTGGGGGACAACGCAGTCGTTGCAATAGGGCGCAGGCGAGTGCTCCATGAGATAGCGATGCGTCACACGAGTGTGTACGATTCGGAGACGACAGAAAGCAACCTGAAGCCGCCGCAAGATTGGGGGATAGGTCCATGGGAACAGTCGCGGCGCAATGGCACGCAACTTTAAGTTCCCTTCGACCGTCTCCCATCTTCTTTGCCAAGCAGTCCGAAGAGCTGCCCGTATTCCTGCCATGTAGTCGGTGTGAGGAAGAGCGAAACGCTGGTCCGGTCGCAGAGTCCTCGCGGACTCTTTGGCGCCCTCATCGGCGCGCTCATTCCCCGCAATTCCTACATGACCAGGAACCCAGCAGAAGATAATCTCGACATCTGCCCGGCTCGCCAAAACCGTGGCGTCACGGATATCGCGAACCAGGGGATGCGGAGATTCCAATGCCCCGAGAGCACTCAGGGCGCTTTGTGAGTCGCTATAGATCACAATCCGGTCTCCGAACCGGGCACGTCGCGTAATCTCCCGTACCGAGTGGTGTATTGCCACCAGCTCGGCCGTGAAGACAGACGCAGCGCCTGGTAGAGCCCCGCTGACTTCAAACAGAGGGAATACGGCGTGGAAGCCGACCCCCTCTTGGGACTTGGAGCCATCCGTATACACTGGCACGGTACCAGCGTGACACGATGTGTGCTCCAAAAAGTTCGAACGCAATACTCCCGGCGCACTACAAGCTTTGGGAGCAGAGGCGTGGCGACAAATAGCCAAATGTGGTACCCTCCAGGGTGGCGACTTGGGCAGAACCAGGGGCGCCACCGGCCCGAGAGCTATATCTAGCTCTCGAAGGAGTTTCCTGGCCCTAAACCCAAAGGGCTTAGGGTATGACTGGCGTCTCTCGGCGGCATAGGTACCATCGAGATCAGCTGCGGATGCAGTGAGAGCTGTTGGCGACTGAGGGAGGTGCCGGGCTCGCGCGTACAGGCGAGTGATGCACTGCACGCGGCGCAGAGCGAGTGGCATCTCCCCAGCATCGACCAACAGGCTCTCAGTGAAGAAGTGCGGAAGGCACCGGTCGCAAGGCGAAGGCCGGTGTGGTGGATTGAATCCACCTTCCGCAATAAACGCTCGGCTGCGGATGCATAAAACTCGCATCCGTAGTCGAGCTTCGAGCGAACAAAGGATCGATAAAAAAGTAAGGCGGTAGCCCTATCAGCGCCTTAAGCGCTGAACGTCACGGAACGGAGAATGTTACTGGCGCGGGTACAAGAGACCCTAAGGCTGCGAATATGAGCCTCCCAGGTGAGGCGTCGGTCGAATACAAGACCAAAGAAACGGTGCGACTCAACCACATCCAGGCGCACCCCATTAAGAAACAAATCTGGGTCGGGGTGAAGCCGTGGATGGCGGCAGAAGTGCACCACCTTAGTCTTGGCCAAAGAAAACCGAAATCTGTGCGCTTCGGCATAGCGAGAGACGCGGTTCAATGCCTGTTGGAGTCGATGCTCCAGAGTTGGCATCTAGGCCGCGCCAAAAGAGATCGAAAGGTCGTCCACGTAGAGCGTAGCGAGAACATCTTCTGGCAGCACCGAGGTGATGCCGTTGATGCTCAGGGCAAAGAGTGTGACACTGAGGACACTTCCCTGCGGGACACCCTCTTCCTGCTCCTTTGGGGCAGAGAGTGCTCCCCCCACCCTTACGCGGAATCGACGATCTCGCAAAAATTTAGATATAAACATTGGGAGGCGTCCCCTCTCCCTCATCGTGTGGAGAGTCTCCATGATACCGTATCGCCATGCGGTATCATAGGCCTTCTCCAGATCAAAAAACACCGTGGCGTATTGCTGTCTACTCTGGAAAGCCTCGCAGACGGCATTTTCCAGTCGGAGCAGGGCATCCGACGTGGAGTGGAACTTACGGAAGCCGCACTGTGCAGAAAACAGATGGCCTCCGCTGTCCAGGAAATAGGCTAATCTAACATTTCCTAATTTCTCCATCAACTTGCACACGCAAGAGGTTAGAGAGATTGGGCGGAAACCGGTCGGAGTAGAGTGATCTCTCAGTAGCGATTCGCCAGGAGTCTGGAGAAGACCTTCAACCCAGATCCTGTTGAACAGATCTAACAGAAAGGCCATGCCTCGCTCACCCATGTGTCGAAGCATGGCGTACGGGACATCGTCCGGACCATGAGCGGTGTCCGCGCACGAAGCGAGAGCGGAACGCAACTCACTCACAGTAAACTTGTCGTTGAAGGGTTCTCCGCCTCTGGAGGTAAAGTCCAGCCGGCGGCATTCCGCGACATCACGACGTGCATTGAATGCTGGCGAAGCAGCATCACGGCTAGAGAATGCGGAGAAAGCGGTCGCTAAGGATTCCGCCACGGACGCGGGGTCTGAGATTGCGGTCCCATTCTCCTGGAGAAAGGGAGGGGGGTCCTGCGAGAACTTGCCCCGAATCCTTTTGACTCGCCTCCACACCTCAGCTAAAGGGGTCTTCCCGTTAAGTGAAGACACGTATGCCCGCCAAGAAGAGCGGCGGGCGTGCTTCGAAATATACCGGAACCTAGCCCTAGCCCGACGAAATTCAGCGACAGTGAAATCGTTCGGGCGGCGCTTATAGCGCATGTAGGCATAACGCTTCTGTTTGAGGGCCGTCTCACACTCGGCCGACCACCATGGGAGTGGTCGGCGTGCAAAACAGCCAGACGTCCTAGGAATAGTAGTCAGGCCCACGGCGATGAGGTTGCCGGAAAAGAACTCAACGGCCTCATCTACCGACCTAAATTCAGTCATTTCCTGAAATGCAGGCCACCGCGCCCGCGCCAAGCACCACCGAGGTGGTCTCTCAGGCGGCAGTTGCCCTGAAAAGGATATTTGAATGGGAAAGTGATCACTACCATGGAGGTCATCAACCACCCCCCAATCAAAATCAAGCTGTGCATCCGAAGAGCACAAAGATAGGTCAAGGCAAGAAAATGAAGCGGTTCTCGGACAGTGATGCGTAAACTCATCCACGTTTAGGACAGCCATCTCAAGCTCTTCGATCAGATCGGCAAGGACTTGTCTCCTGGGATTTATGGTGTAATTTCCCCAGAGAGGATGCCTGCCGTTCAGATCTCCAAGCAAGAAATAGGGCCTCGACAACCGTGCCACGACGCGGCGGAAGTCCCCCGCGTCGAAGTCAGCTGACGGTGGAATGTACGCAGAAATGATAGTATACCTCCTATCCAGGTGCAGCTGCACAGCCACTGCCTGAAAGGAGGTATCTAAAGAGAAAGGAAGAACGGAGACATCATGCCGGGTGTAAACCGCGCATCCCACAGCCCGGCCGTCCCGCGGTGGTGGGGTCGCAAGACCCTTATACCCCGGGAGGGCAGGCAGTGGGCACGCGCCTAGCATGGTCTCCTGCAAAAAAATAGCTAACGGGGAACGGGACGAGGCGAGCCTCCGCAGCTTCTCCCAGTTGGCCCGGAGTCCACGGCAATTCCATTGAAGGAATATGCCCTCCAGGCCTAGCTCGGAGGAGACGCGGGGGCCCTCCTCGAATTAAAGACCCTCACGGGACTGGCCGTACGCTTGCCGGGGGCAGAACCCCGGGCACTGTTGGCCGGACAAAGCGCTGGAGGCGCTGTCGCCTTCGAGGACTTATTGGGGGAGGTTGGGCTCGCCATGCGAGTCTTTTCCTCCCTCCGCCTCGAAACGTTAGGCGGGCGCTGTGGCTTCGGAGGCGGAGGGGCCTCTTTTCAAAGGAACCACCGTCTCCGAGCCACTCGCTCCACCTCGGGGCGTGGGCGAAGGAGCCGAAGCTCCTTTGTTGGTGTCCTCCTTTCGAGGGACAGCTTTAGGAACCCCTGAGGATGGCCTAGCGACCATCTTCAGGGGTGTTGCCTCCTGTGAGTCTAACGACTCGGTGGAGGCGCGTGGTTGTTTCGCCTTGCGGGAAACGGTCACGCTGGGGGAAGAGGGGGGAGCCCTGGTTTTAGCCGGGGCTGGGTATGAACCCTTTTTGCCGCCAGCTTTACCAGGGGAGCGCCCGGGTTGGGTAGAGCCCGCAGAAGGGCTCCGAATGGGCGCGAAAACAACCGTGCTCGTTGGCCTGGATGGGCCAGGAGCAGAGGGTGCCTTTTGAACTACTGAGGCATATGACGTCCCAAGCAGAGCTTTTGCGCCAGGACCAAGTCCTTACCCTCGCGGAATGAGAGTCTATCCTGGGCCTGAATGGCCAGGATTTCTTTCTCCAGGAGATATGCACCACATTGCTTTGAAGAAGCAGGGTGCGGCTCTCCGCAATTGACACACTTGGCCACACATGATTTGGACTTATCCTGTGCGACCTTGGAGAAATTTAACAGACTTCGGGTGACCCCGACTTTGCACGTCTACATGAGTGATTTGTATGGCCGAAGCGGTGACAGTAATAGCACCGCCGCGGCAGTGGCACGAATGCCTTCACGCGGTAGCGGTACCAACCGGCACGCACCGACTCAAGGAGCTTGTCACTGTCGAACGTGACGAAGAGTGTAGGTATGGGTCTCGAAGCCCCTCCCTGTTTTCTCATCACACGTTCGACCTTAACCGCCCCATGATCGGCCAGCTCTAGGGTGATGTCCTCAATGGAGTAGTCAACGAGTTCCCTCGCATAAACTACTCCTTTCACAAAGTTCATGGTAGAGTGCGGTGTCACACTCACCGGGGTGCCATGAAGTGTCCGAAGAGCACTTATCTTGGCCGCCTCGGCGGGATTCGCCGCATTCGCCAGACGGCTTCCGTCCGAGAAACGGGTTACCTTCGGCTCTCTACCAATTGCACTAGCTAATCCTCTCCTCTGATGGATCATGTTGCCCTTGGACAACATGGTGCCATCAGTGGAGCGAATAACGAGGAAGCGTTTGAATCCAGCGGGCTCAAAAACGCCAGGTAACCTCTGAATGAGGGGCCCCGATGTCATCGAGCTCCGCCCTGTGCACTTTTGGTGTTAGTCTTGGTCAGGGGCTCTGCACACGAGGGGGTAGAGGGGCTGAATGGGCCGATCTTGGCTTGGTCGCCTACCAAAGTGGTAGCAGACCCATCCGTCCCTGCAGCCCCCGCGGATGGAGAGGAGCCCCGAGTCTTTTTCGTCTTTCTTGTCTTTTTCTTCTTTTTAGGAGAGGAGGGCGGGGAATGAACCCGCTTTTCACCCCAGCCGGTAGAAGCCCCCAGGCCAGATGGACCGGCCTCAGCCAGGTTTTTCTCTGAAATGGAGAAGGTCCCGGTGGGCGCAGGGGATTCATCCGGAGGAGATCCCTCCCCTCCTTGTCCTGCCTGAGAATCCACAGCCGTTTGATGAGGACCTTGCATAGGGGCGGATTCGGGTTCGGTGCTTGGCGCCAAGCCCGGATTCCCCCCCCATGGAAGGCCCTACCTTCTGAGGCTGGTTTTCCTCAAGGACCATGTCTATCACAGGAGGGGCCTCCAGTTGGCCATCCCCTCCCAGGACATCGCAGGTCCCCTTGGCAGCGTCATAAGTCTTTAGTGGGGAGGCACAGGCCTTGACCCCGGCAAGGTTTAATATTTTTGCCAGCAGGTCTTTTGAGGGAAGCGACCGAAGGGGCCTGGCTTCCCTCTCCCCCCTAAGGGGGTTTGCCCTACCGAGCCGCTTGTACGAGGGGCGGTCGGCAATGGGCTGCCTGCTGGCTTTCTTGGCAGTCCCCTTAGAAAGCATAGGAGGGACTGCCGCTGGAGATAGGGAGGTGCCCGAAAGCACCTCCATAGAAGGGGGTGAGGGGGAGTCCCCTACACCCGTAGGCGTAGGAGAGGAGTAAGCCTCCTCTCCGGTTAAAGAGGTATGAAGGGTCCCCTGCGCAAGCACAGGGGGGGGGACCTCCATCTTTTTCGTGGAGCTGCACGAGGGCGGCTCCGTTGTTGTTATAGGGGGAATTAAGGGGAGATGTTTTTTTTTTTCATCATTGGGCATGGTGACCCTCTTTGTTTTACGGGACGCAATCGCTCACCACCTCTTGCAGTAGCCCGCACTGCAAGAGGTGCTCACAGGCCCGGCAGAGCCAGGCGCCGCCATTTGGGACCACCCCTCCCGCCTGGTGGCCTGGCAGTCCTTCGGCATGGCGGCTCCACCTTGAACACGGCGTAAAACGGATAGATTTTGAAGACGAGAGGAAAAGGGATGTGAGGAAGGTATGGGTGGGGATGAAGCAGGTTGTTAAAAGCCAACCACCCCAGACCGGAGCTCAGGGGTTAGGGGACATTGTCCCCTCCCCCCTCAGCCCCGATCCGGGACGATTGGCTGAGAAGAAGGTCAGCTTCTACCCTGTGAAATTAGAGGCTGACCAGAGAAAGTTGTGGGAGAGGTTGTATGAAAAGCGACGAGGTAGGATAGGAATACAGGCTATCTGAAGGAAGGAAGAGAGGCTAAGCTGGGGCCGGACGGGGCGCTGGATCCCGTCAGCACGGCGGCCAGGATGGCAAATCGCCGCGCCCCTTACGGGGAGGAGAGTAGTAAGCCTCCTCTCCGGTTAAAGAGGTATGGAGGGTCCCCTGCGCAAGCACAGGGGAGGGGACCTCCATCTTTTCTGTGGAGCTGCACGAGGGCGGCTCCGTTGTTGTTATAGGGGGAATTAAGGGGAGATGTTTTTTTGTTTCATCATTGGGCATGGTGACCCTCTTTGTTTTACGGGACGCAATCGCTCACCACCTCTTGCAGTAGCCCGCACTGCAAGAGGTGCTTACAGGCCCGGCAGAGCCAGGCGCCGCCATTTGGGACCACCCCTCCCGCCTGGTGGCCTGGCAGTCCTTCGGCATGGCGGCTCCACCTTGAACACGGCGTAAAACGGATAGATTTTGAAGACGAGAGGAAAAGGGATGTGAGGAAGGTATGGGTAGGGATGAAGCAGGTTGTTAAAAGCCAACCACCCCAGACCGGAGCTCAGGGGTTAGGGGACACTGTCCCCTCCCCCCTCAGCCCCGATCCGGGACGATTGGCTGAGAAGAAGGTCAGCTTCTACCCTGTGAAATTAGAGGCTGACCAGAGAAAGTTGTGGGAGAGGTTGTATGAAAAGCGACGAGGTAGGATAGGAATACAGGCTATCTGAAGGAAGGAAGAGAGGCTAAGCTGGGGCCGGACGGGGCGCTGGATCCCGTCAGCACGGCGGCCAGGATGGCAAATCGCCGCGCCCCTTACGGGGTTATAAACAAAGAGCTCACACATAAATAAAACCGATTAGAACAAATAAATAAGGCTAATATAACCTGCCAAACATATACATCGCCCCCTCTTCTCCAAAATGGCTTCAAACTTTAATGCAAATGACCAATACTGGCTCAGATCCCAAAGAAAAGACAATAGAGGTTCAAATGCAGCAGAAGAACTTCACTTACTCACCATACTTAGAAACGCATCTCTATTAACCAAAGAACTACTTTAAGACCAGCAAATTAGTACCTGCCAAGACATAAGCCTCTTTTCCCCTCACCTACATACCAAAACCACATGAAATTCAAAATCCGACCTACCCATTATTGTATGCTTCCATCCAGGCACCAACTACCAACATCCTTCAAAATCACATATATAAACTACACAAAAAACAGAGTGGCAAAACTACACCCAATACAGAGAAGAAAAAACATCTGACTTTTATCTTAAACATCTACTCCCTCGCTAGATAAAACACTAGACTATATTAACAAAACAATCACAAAGGTAAGTAGTAATCCATCTTTCACGGCCAGAATAACATACAATCCAATATTATAAAGGAAATAGCAGACACAACATAAGCGGGAAACATTCTAAATCAAAAGTGACCTACCCTCCTCACAACCAAAAGAAAGACAGGTCTAATTACTTAATATCCACACCACTAACTTAATCACTAAGCACAAAAAAAACTAGAACAAATACCTCAATACAATAGACCACAAAAGAAATTCAACCCAACTCTGGAGAAGCATAAGAAACCTGACACATCACATACCAGACCAGCTCCAACACACGAGTCACTAGTTACCAGAGACAACCAAAGTGCAACACCTAGAACACTGTAGCATTCTAATGAAACACTACTCGAACATTAACTTCCCGCAATGGAAACAAAGCACACATATGCACAAATATCAAGAGCATGTACACACTCCAATACAAAACACCCACCTTTATCATCGAAAACGTCCAACAAACCATCAAATCTCTCGAAAAGTCTAAAGACACTGGTCCTGAAAACATATCTAACATCCATTTAAATGAATTAGGAGCAAAAGCAAACTTAGCTATCAGATATTTTTTTTAACAAGTCGTGCCTCCCCAACACATTCCCTTCAATCTGGAAACTAGCATATATCACAGCTCACTTGCACGACTGATACCAGACGTGCAAGAATAGTTTAACCTTGTAAGGATTTTCGCAAAAGAAGAATGGTTGCATCCATACATATTAGCGAAATCCCGAATTTTAAACTCTCTGATGGTCAAATTTAATCGTAAAAGATATCCTTAATGAACTCAAATTCACCTCTCCTGATTAGGAATTTTGATCGGAACTCTTGTTTTATGTCTGGTGCGACTGGATCTATTCTCAGTATACGAAAAAAGATGGCCTGTTAAAATCAATGATGAAACTAGTCTGGTAAATAAATATTACGCTCCTCCACAGTGGTTCTATTGACACATTCAATCCTTTAATAAATTAAATAAATTATTTATATATATATATATATATATATATATATATATATATATATATATATATATATATATATATATATATACAAAAGAAACAACTGTTTGGAGAAAAAACTTTATTAAAACGGCACAAGTTTTCATATCAATTTTCCCTCAAGGCTGAAGATGATATGGGAAACTATATAGTGAAACTAGTCCCGTTTTAATTTACTTAATTCTCCAAACAGTGGTTTCTTTACCCATTTAATTTAATCGTTATTCAGTAAAAGGGCATATATATATATATATATATATATATATATATATATATATATATATATATATATATATATATATATTAACATGCAAATATGAGAAAAAGTTTTTAAATATGAATTTCTAAGTTTTTCAAATTAAATAAATAATTATAAATTGAACAAATAAAGAGTAAATATAAGGCTTGTGGGGATGTCTTCCATTCATCAATAAAGCACTCAAAGCAATCAAGAATGCTTTCTATTTCAGTTTTCTGTTGTTCTCCAGGTCGAACAAGTAGGAATTTCCACAGTCGGCCCCCTACTATTCCTTTTTAATTCATAGGGTTGAAATAATATTCAGGAAATAAGCAGCGATTCCTAAAGTGAAAGAAGCCGGGCCGTTTGATTTCACCGACCTCAAATTTCCATGGGAACAAATTTTCTGAACTAGACGGAGGCGTCGAGTTACCGCAAATGAGGAGAGAAAAATACTCGCTTCGAATCGGTCGAGACAGAGACATGCCACACAACTTTCAAGCAATACCGATAAGTTTCTCTAACTAGCAGATTTCCTGGCGATTTTTCCTCCAGACAAAACGAGCAAAATTCTGTCTCTATTTGGCCTCCTTGATCTTATTGACTCGAGTAAAATCTTCCAACAAATGCCTAAACGTGCAAATCTCCTCGTCCAACTGAATTCTAAAGCTATTGATCCGTTTGGTATTCTGTACGCCATGCAGTGCATTGATTTAATTAAAGTCCAATTTTCTCTAATTCAGCAAAATAATTAATTTATACATAACGACTCCATCAAATTCTAATCAATGAAGGAATTGTCCCCATTGATAACTTTCCATATCCTTTTTTGAAAGTTTTATGACTCATTAATGTGTTGAACCTCACATAATTAATTATATCATACCGTTTACTGACTAGGAATAATTAAAAGACAAAAAAATAGCACTCTTTCCATGCAGCTTACAGAAAATAGAGAATATTTTCAACACCCTCGTTAGCTCTTGAGTGATTTTTTCTTATATCTCATCTGGCGACTGCCTTCTAGGGAATAAGTCTCTGTACTCAACCTAGCCTAAATCTAGATATATTAAAGGCCAAATTAAAGAAACAAAACGAAAAAAACAACAAAAATACCAACAAAAAGCAAAAAAAAAAATGGAAAAAATATAGAGCGAGCTCCGTCTAGGGGAGAAGGCCCGCCGCCTCCGCCCAAGAAGACAACGATCCATAGTCGAAGCTTAAATAACGGGAAGAAGGCCGGCCTCCGACAAAAAGTCTAAAATTCCACAGGTCGGTGTGGACGAACCCGTCCCGAGTACAAGTGAAAGGCGGTAGCGACCCCACTCATCCCGGTACCAGGACAGGTAACGTGCGCGAAGATCACCCAATACTGGACAATCGAGAAGAATGTGCCGAACAATCTGGGGGATAACGCAGTCTACACATTAGGTCGCTGACATGCGCTCCATCAAATGACAGTGCGTCCCGCGAGTGTGCCCAATTCGGAGACGAAAAAAAGCAACCAGAAGCTTTCGCGGCATTGAGGAGTAGGTCCATGGGAACAGTCGCGGCGCAATAGGACGAACTTTAAGTTCCTTTCGACCGTGTCCCATCTTCTTTGCCAAGTAAGCCGGAGAGCTGCCCGTATTCCTGCCATGTAGTCGGTGTGAGGAAGAGTGAAACAATGGTCCGGTCGCTCAGTCCTAGCAGACTTTTTGACGCCATCATCGGCGCGCTTATTCCCCGCAATTCCTACATGTCCAAGAACCCAGCAGAATATAATCTCGACATCCGCCAGGCTTGCCAAAACCGTGGCGTCATGGATATCGCAAACCAAGGTATGGCAAGATTCCAATGCCCTGAAAGCACTCAGGGCGCCGTGTGAGTCGCTATAGATCACAATCCGGTCTCAGAACCGGGTACGTCGCGTAATCTCACGTACCGAGTGATGTATTGCCAGCAGCTCGGCTGTGAAGACAGACGCAGCGATTGGCAGAGCCCCTCTGACTTCAAACAGAGAGGATACGGCGTGAAAGCCGACCCCCTCTTTGGACTTGGACCCATTCGTATACACTGGTACGGTTCCAGCGTGACACAAGGTGTGCTCCAAAAAGGTCAAACGCAATACTCCGGGCGCTCTACAAGATTTGTGAGCAGAGCCGTAGAGACAAATAGCCAAATGTGGTAACTTTCAGGGAAGCTTCCTGGGTAGAACAAGGTGCGCCACCAGCCCGAAAGCTATACCTAGCTCTCGAAGGGATTTCCTGGCCCTAAACCCAAAAAACTTAGGGTATGACTAACGTTTCTGGGTGGCATAGGCACCCTCAAAATCAACTGCGGAAGCAGTGAGTGCTGTGGGCGACTGAGGGAGGCGCTGGGCTCACGGTTACAGGCGAATGATGCAAGATACACGGCGTAGAGCGAGTGGCATCAACCTAGAATCGTCAAGTAGGGTGTTAATAGGGAAAGTGCGGAAGGCACCGGTCGCCATCAAAGGCCAGTGTGGTGGATCGAGTCCACCTTCCGCAGTACACGCTCGGCTGTGAATGCATAAAACCCGCATCCGTAGTCGATCTACGAACGAACAAAGGATCGATAAAAAGTAAGGCAGTAGCCCTATCAGCGCCATAAGCCCTAAACGTCACGGAACGAAGAATATCCATGGCGCAGTTACAAGAGACACTAAGGCCGCGAAATTCAGCCTTCCAGGTGAGGCGTCGGTCAAATACAAGACCAAGGAAACGGTACGAGTCAACCACTTTCAGCGTCTCCCATTTAGAAAAAAGTCTAGGTCAGGGTGAAGCCGTGGATAGCGGCATAAGTGCACGACTTTAGTCTTGTCAAGGAAAACCGAAAGCTGTGCACTTCGGCATAGCGAGAGACACGGTTCAATGCCTGTTAGAGTCTACGCTCCAGAGTTGGCATCTGGGCCGCGGCAAAAGAGATCGAAAAGTCGTCCACGTAGAACGTACTGAGAACCTCTTCAGGCATCACCAAGGTGATGCCGTTGATGCTCAGGGCAAAGAGTTTGACACATAGGACACTTCCCTGCGGGACGCCATCTTCCTGGTCCATTGGGCCGGAGAGGGCTCCCACCCCCCACCCGTACGCTGAATCAACGATTTTGCAAAAATTTAGATATAAACATCGGGAGGCGTCCCCTAGGTTTCATCCTGTGGAGAGTCTCCTTGATATCGTATCGCCATGCGGTATCATAAGCCTTCTCCAGAAAAACACCATCGCGTAGTGCTGTCTACGAAGAAAGGCATTGCAGACGGAATTTTCCAGTAGGAGCAGAGCATCCGACGTGAAGTGGAACTTGCGGAAGCCACACTGTGCAGAAGACAGATGTCCTCCGCTGTCAAGAAAAAAAGGCTAATCTAACATTTACCAATTTCTCCATCAACTTGCACACGCAAGAGTTTAGAGCGGTTGGGCAAAAACCAGACGGAGTAGAGTGATCTATCCCCGGTTTGTGAAAGGCGAGCACAGTAGAGATTCAACAGGAATCCGAGAGGAGACCCTCCCCAAGACCATGTTGAACTAATCCTAGAGAAAGGCTATTTCTCTCTCACCCAGGTGTCGAAGCATGGCGTACGGGACATCTTACGGACCATAGGCAGTGTCCGCACACGAAGCAAGAGCGAAACACAACTCACTCAGAGTAAACCTGTCGTTGAAGGGTTCTCCGCCTCTAAAGCGAAAAGGCCATTCCATGGTCTTTCGTAATATCACGGCGTGCATTGAATGTTGGCGGAGCAGCATCCCGGCTAGAGAATGCGGAGAAAGCGGTCGCGAAGAATCCGCTAGAGACGCGGGGTCCGATATTGCGGTCCCATTCACCTGGATAAAGGGAGGGGCGTCCTGCGAGAACTTGATCGCCTCCAAACCTCTGCTAGAGGGGTCTTTCCCGTTAAGTGAAGACACGTATGCCCGCTAAGAAGAGTGGCCAAAGAAAACCGAAACCTGTGCGCTTCGGCATAGCGAGAGACGCGGTTCAATGCCTGTTGGAGTCGACGCTCCAGAGTTGGCATCTGGGCCGCGCCAAAAGAGATCGAAAGGTCGTCCACGTAGAGCGTAGCGAGAACATCTTCCGGCAGCACCGAGGTGATGCCGTTGATGCTCAGGGCAAAGAGTGTGACACTGAGGACACTTCCCTGCGGGACACCCTCTTCCTGCTCCTTTGGGCCGGAGAGGGCTCCCCCCACCCGTACGCGGAATCGACGATTTCGCAAAAATTCAGATATAAACATTGGGAGGCGTCCCCTCGCCCCCATCGTGTGGAGAGTCTCCATGATACCGTATCGCCATGCGGTATCATAGGCCTTCTCCAGATCAAAAAACACCGTGGCGTAGTGCTGTCTACGAAGGAAAGCCTCGCAGACGGCATTTTCCAGTCGGAGCAGAGCATCCGACGTGGAGTTGAACTTACGGAAGCCGCACTGTGCAGAAGACAGATGGCCTCCGCTATCCAGAAAATAGGCTAATCTAACATTTACCAATTTCTCCATCAACTTGCACACACAAGAGGTTAGAGGGATTGGGCGGAAACCGGTCGGAGTAGAGTGATCTCTCCCCGGCTTGCGAAAGGCGAGCACAGTAGCGTTTCGCTAGGAGTCTGGGAGAAGACCTTCCACCCAGATCCTGTTGAACAAATCTAACAGAAAGGCCATTCCTTGCTCACCCAGGTGTCGAAGCATGGCGTACGAGACATCGTCCGGACCATGGGCGGTGTCCGCGCACGAAGCGAGAGCGGAACGCAACTCACTCACAGTAAAATTGTCGTTGAAGGGTTCTCCGCCTCTGGAGGTAAAGTCCAGCCGGCGGCCTTCCGCGACATCACGACGTGCATTGAATGCTGGCGGAGCAGCATCACGGCTAGAGAATGCGGAAAAAGCGGTCGCTAAGGATTCGGCCACGGACGCGGGGTCCGAGATTGCGGTCCCATTCTCCTGGAGAACGGGAGGGGGGTCCTGCGAGAACTTGCCTCGAATCCTTTTGACTCGCTTCCACACCTCAGCTAAAGGGGTCTTCCCGTTAAGTAAAGACACGTATGCCCGCCAAGAAGAGCGGCGGGCGTGCTTCGAAATATACCAGGACCTAGCCCTAGCCCGACGAAATTCAGCGACAGTGAAATCGTTCGGGCGGCGCTTATAGCGCATGTAGGCATAACGCTTCTGTTTGAGGGCCGTCTCACACTCGGCCGACCACCATGGGAATGGTCGGCGTGCAAAACGGCCAGACGTCCTAGGAATAGTAGTCAGGCCCACGGCGATGAGGTTGCCGGAGAAGAACTCAACGGCCTCATCTACCGACCTAAAACCTCGACTGAGATAGAGAATTCAGTCATTTCCTGAAATGCAGGCCACCGCGCCCGCGCCAAGCACCACCGAGGTGGTCTCTCAGGCGGCAGTTGCCCTGAAAAGGATATTTGAATCAGAAAGTGATCACTACCATGGAGGTCATCGACCACCCCCCAATCAAAATAAGGCTGTGCATCCGAAGAGCACAAAGATAGGTCAAGGCAAGAAAATGAAGCGGTTCTCGGACAGTGATGCGTAAACTCATCCACGTTTAGGACACCCATCTCAAGCTCTTCGATCAGATCGGCAAGGACTTGTCCCCTGGGATTTATGGAGTAATCTCCCCAGAGAGGATGCCTGCCGTTTAGATCTCCAAGCAAGAGATAGGGCCTCGGCAACCATGCCACGACGCGGCGGAAGTCCCCCGCGTCGAAGTCAGCTGACGGTGGAATATACGCAGAAATGATAGTATACCTCCTATCCAGGTGCAGCTGCACAGCCAGTGCCTGAAAGAAGGTTACTAAAGAGAAAGGAAGAACGGAGACATCATGCCGGGTGTAAACCGCGCATCCCCCAGCCCGGCCATCCCGCGGTGGTGGGGTCGCAAGACCCTTATACCCCAGGAGGACAGGCAGCGGGCAAGCGCCTAGCATGGTCTCCTGCAAAAAAATAGCTAACGGGGAACGGGACGAGACGAGCCTCCGAAGCTCCTCCCAGTTGGCCCGGATTCCACGGCAATTCCATTGAAGGAATATGCCCTCCAGGCCTAGCTCGGAGGAGACGCGGGGGCCCTCCTCGAATTGAAGACCCTCACAGGACTGGCCGTACGCTTCCCGGGGGCAGAACCCCGGGCGCTGTTGGCCAGGCAAAGCGCTGAAGGCGCTGTCGCCTTCGAGGACTTATTGGGGGAGGTTGGACTCGCCATGCGAGTCTTTTCCTCCCTCTGCCTCGAAACCTTAGGCGGGCGTTGCGGCTTGGGAGGCGGGGGACCCTCTTTTCGAGGAACCACCGTCTCCGAGCCAATCGCTCCACCTCGGGGCGTGGGCGAAGGGGCCGAAGCTCCTTTGTTGCTGTCCTCCTTTCGGGGAACAGCTTTAGGAACCCCGGAAGATGGCCTAGCGACCATCTTCAGGGGTGTTGCCTCCTGTGAGTCTAACGACTCTGTGGAGGCGCGTGGCCGTTTCACCTTACGGGAAATGGTCACGCTGGGGGGAGAGGGGGGAGCCCTGGTATTAGCCGGGGCTGGGTGTGAACCCTTTTTGCCGCCAGCTCTACCAGGGGAGCGCCCGGGTGTAGTAGAGCCCGCAGAAGGGCTCCGAATGGGCACGGAAACAACCGTGCTCATTGGCCTGGATGGGCCAGGAGCAGAGGGTGCTTTTCTAACTATTGAGGCATATGACGTCCCAGGCAGAGCCGGGCGCGCCAGGACCAAGTCCTTAGCCTCGCGGAATGAGAGTCGATCCTGGGCCTGAACGGCCAGGATTTCTTTCTCAAGGAGATATGCACCACATTGCTTCGAAGAAGCAGGGTGCGGCTCTCCGCAATTGACACACTTGGCCACACACGATTTGGACTTATCGTGTGCGACCTTGGAGCAATTTTCACAGACTTCGGGTGACCCCGATTTTGCACGTCTACATGATCGATTCGTGTGGCCGAAGCAGTGACAGTAATAGCACCGCCGCGGCAGTGGCACGAATGCCTTCACGCGGTAGCGGTACCAACCGGCACGCACTGACTCAGGGAGCTTGTCACAGTCGAACGTGACGAAGAGTGTAGGGGTGGGTCTCGAGGCCCCTCCCTGTTTTCTCATTACACGTTCGACCTTAACCGCCCCATGATCGGCCATCTCTAGGGTGATGTCTTCTATGGAGTAGTGAACGAGTTCCCTCGCATAAACTACTCCTTTTACAAAGTTCATGGTAGAGTGCGGCGTCACACTCACCGGGGTGCCATGAAGTGTCCGAAGAGCACTTATCTTGGCCGCCTCGGCGGGATTCGCCGCATTCGCCAGAAGGCTCCCGTCCGAGAAACGGGTTACCTTCGGCTCTCTACCAATTGCACTAGCTAATCCTCTCCTCTGATGGATCATGTTGCCCTTGGACAACATGGTGCCATCAGTGGAGCGAATAACGAGGAAGCGTTTGAAGCCAGCGGGCTCGAAAACGCCAGGTAACCTCTGAATCAGGGGCCCCGATGTCATCGAGGCTCCGCCCTGTGCACTTTTGGTCTTTGTCATCGTCAGGAGCTCCGTACCCGGGGAAGCAGAGGGCCCGGATGTGCCGATCTTGGCTTGGTCGCTTGCCAAAGTGGCAGCAGACCCATCCGTCCCCATAGCCCCCGTGGATTGAGAGGAGCTCTGAGTCTTCTTCGTCTTTTTGGTCCTTTTCTTTTTTGGAGTGGAGGGCGGGGAATGAACCCGCTTCTCACCCCCACCGGTAGAAGCCCCCAGGCCAGATGGACCAGCCTCAGCCAGGTCCTTCTCCCAAATGGAGAAGGTCCTGGTGGTCGCAGGGGCATCATCCAGAGGAGATCCCTCTCCTTCTTGTACTGCCTGAGAATCTACAGCCATTTGATGAGGACCTTGCATAGGGGCGGATTCGGGTTCGGTGCTTGGCGCCGAGCCCGGATTCCCCCCCATGGAAGGCCCTACCTTCTGAGGCTGGTTTTCCTCAAGGACCATGTCTATCACAGGAGGGGCCTCCAGTTGGCCATCCCCTTCCAGGACATCGCAGGTCCCCTTGGCAGCGTCATAAGTCTTTAGTGGGGAGGCACAGGCCTTGACCCCGGCAAGGTTTAATATTTTTGCCAGCAGGTCTTTTGAGGGAAGCGACCGAAGGGGCCTGGCTACCCTCTCCCCCCTAAGGGGGTTTGCCCTACCGAGCCGCTTGTACGAGGGGCGGTCGGCAATGGGCTGCCTGCTGGCTTTCTTGGCAGTCCCCTTAGAAAGCAAAGGAGGGACTGCCGCTGGAGATAGGGAGGTGCCCGAAAGCACCTCCAAAGAAGGGGGTGAGGGGGATTCCCCTACACCCGTAGGCGTAGGAGAGGAGTAAGCCTCCTCTCCGGTCAAAGAGGTATGGAGGGTCCCCTGCGCAAGCACAGGCGGGGGGGACCTCCATCTTTTCTGTGGAGCTGCACGAGGGCGGCTCCGTTGTTTTAGGGGGAATTAAGGGGAGATGGGGTTTTTTTTTCATCATTGGGCATGGTGACCCTCTTTGTTTTACTGGACGCAATCGCTCACCACCTCTTGCAGTAGCCCGCACTGCAAGAGGTGCTTACAGGCCCGGCAGAGCCAGGCGCCGCCATTTGGGACCACCCCTCCAGCCTGGTGGCCTGGCAGTCCTTCAGCATGGCGGCTCCACCTTAGACATGGCGTAAAACAGATAGAATGTGAAGAGGAGAGGAAAAGGGATGTGAGGAAGGTATAGGTGGGGATGAAGCAGGTTGTTGAAAAACCCCCATCCCGAACTGGAGCTGAGGGGTTAGGGAACAATGTCCCCTCCCCCCTCAGCCCCCATCCGGGGTGGTTGGCTTGAGAAGGTCAGCATTCTACCCTGTGAAATTAGAGGCTGACCAGAGAAAGTTGTGGGAGAGGTTGTATGAAAAGCGACGAGGTAGGGGAGAAATCGGGCTATCTGAAGGAAGAAAAGAGAGGCTAAGCTGGGGCCGGACGGAGCGCTGCATCCCGTCAGCACGGCGGCCAGGATGGCAAATCGCCGCGCTTCTTACGGGGACACCTAGCAAGAGAAAGGGCCTTGGTAACCGCGCCACGATGCGGTGGATGTCCCCTGTGTCCAAGTCAGCTGACGGTAAAATGTACGCAGAAATAACAGTATACCTCCTATCCAGGTAAAGCTGATCAGCGACTGCCTGAAAGGAGGTATTTAAAGTGAAAAGAGGAACGGAGACATCATGCCGGGTGTAAACCGCGCATCCCCAAGCCCGGCCCCCATCTCGTGGCGGGGGAGTCAAAAAAACCTTATACCCTGAGAGGGCGGGCAGTGAGCACGAGCCTAGAATGGTCTCCTGCAGAAAAATAGCTAAAGCTAAAGGGGAACGGGACGATATGTGCTTCTGCAGCTCCTCACTGTTCGCCCAGAGCCCACAGCAATTTCAGTGAAGAAATATGCTCTCCAGGCCTAGCTCGGAGGAGACGTGAGAGCCCTCTTGGAACAGAAGACCCTCAAGGAAATGGCCGTTCTCTTCCTGGAGGCAGAACTCCGGGCGCTGTTGGCCAGACAATACGCTAAAGGTGCTGTCGCCTACGAGAACTTATTGTGAGAGGTTTTGCTCGCCATGCATGTCTTTTCCTCTCTCCGCCTCGAAACCTTAGTCGGGCGTTGTGGCTTCGGAGGCAATGGGCCCTCTTTTCGAGGATGCACCTTCTATGAGTCACCCAACACACCACTATGCGTGGGCCAAGGAGCCAAAGCTTCTTTCTTGTTGTCATCCTTTCAGGGGGCAGCTTTAGGAACCCCGGTAAGATACCCTGGCAAGCAACTTCAGTGGTGTTGTGTCTTGTTAGTCTAACGACTCGGTGGAGGCGCGTGGTCCTTTTACCTTACAGTAAACGGTCCGGTCACGCTGGGGATAGGGGTGAGAACTTGTTTTAGCTGGGGCTGGGTGTGAACCCTTCGTGCCGCCAGCTTTACCAGGGATGCGCGTGGTTTGAGTTGAACCCGCAGAAGGGCTCCGAATGGGCACGGAAACAACCATGCTCGTTAGCCTGGATAGGCCAGGAGCAGAGGGTGTCTTTAAACCATTGAGGCGTAAGACGTTCCAGGCAGATCCGGGCGCGCCAGGACCAAGTCCTTAGCCTCGCATAATGAGAGTCGATTCTGGGCCTGAACGGCCAGGATTTCTTTCTCGGAGATATGCACCACATTGTTTCGAAGAAGCGGGGTGCGGAGCTCCACAATTGACACACTTGGCCACAAACGATTTCAAATTATCGTGTGCGGCCTTGGAGCAATCTACGCAGAATTCGGGTGACCCCGACTTTGCAGGTCTACATGAGCGATTCGTATGGCTGAAGAGGTGATAGTAATAGCACCTTCGCGGCAGTGACACGAATGCCTTCACGCGTTAGCGGTAGTATCCGGCACGCACCCACTCAGGAATCTTTTCACATTCGAACTTGAAGCAGGGTGTAGGGGTGGGTCTCGAGGCCCCTCCCTGTTTTCTCATCACACGCTTGACCTTGAGCGCCCCGTGGTCGGCCAGCTCTAGAATGATATCTTTTATGGAGTAGTCCACGAGTTCCCTCGCATAAACTACTCTTTTCACAAATTTCATGGTAGAGTGCGGTGTCACACTCATCGGGGTGTTATCAAGTGTCTAAAGAGCACTTATTTTGGTCGCCTCAGAGGGACCCACCGCATTCGCCATAAGGCTCCCGTCCGAGAAACGGGTCATCTTCGGATCTCTACCAATTACACTAGCTAATGCCCTCCTCTGATGGATCCTGTTGCCATTGGCCAACATGCTGCCATCAGGGAAGCGAATAACTAATAAGCGTTTGAAGCCAGCGGGCTCGAAAACGCCATGTAACCTCTGAATGATGGGCCCCGACTTTATCGAGGCTCCGCCCTGCGCACTTTTGGTCTTTTTTGGCGATTCATCTCCCAGGTGAGCACCGGGGCCGGACCTGCCGATGTTGGTTTCATCGCCTTCAAGGATGTTAGCGGCCTCGTCCATCCCCGCGGGCCACCGTAGAGGGAGAAGAGCCTCGAGTCTTTTTAATCTTTTTTATTTGTCCTTTTCTTTTTAGGAGAGGAGGGCGGGGAATGAACCCGCTTCTACCCTCGCTGGCAGGAGCCCCCAGGCCAGATGAACCGGCTTCAGCAATGTCCTTCTCCGAGATGGAGAAGGTCCTAGAAGTCGCAGGGGCAACGGTAGGAAGATATCTCTCCCCTCGTACTGCCTTGGAAACCCTAACCGTTTGAGGAGGACCTTGCATAGGTACGAGGTCGAGTTCGGTGCTTCGCGCCGAGCCCAGATTTGCTCCCATGGAAGGCCTTACCGTCTGATGCTACGTTGCTTCAAAGACCATGTCTATCTCAGAGGGGGACTTTAGTTGGCCATCCTCCCCCCTCATGACATCAGATGTCCCATTGGCAGCGCTGTTACAACTCAATTCTGGGGAGGCACAGGCTTTGACCCCGGCAACTTTCAATAATCTTGCCAGCGGGCAAGAGACCGAAGGTGCCTGGCTTTCCCCTCCCCCCTAAGGGGGTTTGCCCTACCGAGCCGCTTCAATAGGGAGTGGTCGGCTATGGGCTGCCTACTGGCTTTCTTGGCAATCTTCTTGAAAAGAAAAGCGGGGAATGTCGCTGGTAAGAGGGAGGTGCCCGAAAGCACCTCCAGAGAAGGGTGTGAGGGAGAATCCCCTACACTCGTAGGCGAAGGAGAGCAGTAAGCCTCCTCTTGGGTTAGAGAAATTTAGAGGGTTCCCTGTGAGAGCACAAGAGGGAGGGAGACCTCTTTTTTGTGGAGCTGCCGGAGGGCGGCTCCAACGATTGTGAGGAGGAAAGAGGTTTTTTTATATTTGCATCATTGGGCATGGTGACCCTAAATTTTTCACATGATACACGCGCTTATCACCCCTCGCAGTAGCCCGCCCTGCAAGGGATGCGTACAGGCCTGTCAGAGCCAGAAAGCCGGCTTTCAAGAGCACTCATTCCGCCTGTTGGCCTGGCAGTTCATGAGCATGGCGGCTCCACTTTGGACGTGGCGTAAAATTGATAATTTTTTTTTTTTTTTTTTAAGAGCTCATCTGGCGACTGCCTACTTGGGCATTAGTCGCCGTATTAAAACTGGCCTAGTTCTAGGCTACTTTAAAATGAAATTAAAGAGAAAAAAAAAAAACAACACCCCAAAAGGGGGAAAGGAAGCAAGCTGGTGCGTCGGGGAGAGGTCCCCCCGGCGCATGAGCGTGCAACTAAAGAAAAAAAAAAAAACAAATGCAAAAAAACAACAAAAAAAAAATAAAAAAAAACAAACAAACCTTGCTTAAATAATAGGGAGAAGGCCGGCCTCCCCCAAGAAGTCAACAAGTCCACAAGTCAGTGTGCACGAATCTGTCCCAAGCACAAGGGACAGGCGGTAGCGACCCCGCCCATCCCGGTACTGGGACAGGTATCGTGCGCGAATATCACCCAGACTGGGACATTCGACAAGAATGTGCCGAACAGTCTGAAGGACGACGCAGTCGTTGCAATAGGGCGCAGGCGAGCGCTCCATCAAATAGCGATGCGTCACACGAGTGTGTCCGATTCGGAGACGACAGAAAGCAACCTGAAGCCGCCACAGAATTGGGGGATAGGTCCATGGGAACAGTCGCGGCGCAATGGCACGCAACTTTAAGTTCCCTTCGACCGTCTTCCATCTTCTTTGCCAAGCAGTCCGAAGAGCTGCCCGTATTCCTGCCATGTAGTCGGTGTGAGGAAGAGCGAAACGCTGGTCCGGTCGCAGAGTCCTCGCGGACTCTTTGGCGCCCTCATCGGCGTGCTCATTCCCCGCAATTCCTACATGTCCAGGAACCCAGCAGAAGATAATCTCGACATCTGCCCGGCTCGCCAAAACCGTGGCGTCACGGATATCGCGAACCAGGGGATGCGGAGATTCCAATGCCCCGAGAGCACTCAGGGCGCTTTGTGAGTCGCTATAGATCACAATCCGGTCTCCGAACCCGGCACGTCGCGTAATCTCCCGTACCGAGTGGTGTATTGCCACCAGCTCGGCCGTGAAGACAGACGCAGCGCCTGGTAGAGCCCCGCTGACTTCAAACAGAGGGGATACGGCGTGGAAGCCGACCCCCTCTTGGGACTTGGAGCCATCCGTATACACTGGCACGGTACCAGCGTGACACGATGTGTGCTCCAAAAAGGTCGAACGCAATACTCCCGGCGCAGTACAAGCTTTGGGAGCAGAGGCGTGGCGACAAATAGCCAAATGTGGTACCCTCCAGGGTGGCGTCCTGGGCAGAACCAGGGGCGCCACCGGCCCGAGAGCTATATCTACCTCTCGAAGGAGTTTCCTGGCCCTAAACCCAAAGGGCTTAGGGTATGACTGGCGTCTCTCGGCGGCATAGGCACCATCGAGATCAGCTGCGGATGCAGTGAGAGCTGTTGGCGACTGAGGGAGGCGCCGGGCTCGCGCGTACAGGCGAGTGATGCACTGCACGCGGTGCAGAGCGAGTGGCATCTCCCCAGCATCGACCAACAGGCTCTCAATGGGGGAAGTGCGGAAGGCACCGGTCGCAAGGCGAAGGCCGGTGTGGTGGATCGAATCCACATTCCGCAATAAACGCTCAGCTGCGGATGCATAAAACTCGCATCCGTAGTCGAGCTTCGAGCGAACAAAGGATCGATAAAAAAGTAAGGCGGTAGCCCTATCAGCGCCCCAAGCGCTGAACGTCACGGAACGGAGAATGTCCATGGCGCGGGTACAAGAGACCCTAAGGCTGCGAATATGAGCCTCCCAGGTGAGGCGTCGGTCGAATACAAGACCAAGGAAACGGTGCGACTCAACCACATCCAGGCGCACCCCATTAAGAAACAAATCTGGGTCGGGGTGAAGCCGTGGATGGCGGCAGAAGTGCACCACCTTAGTCTTGGCCAAAGAAAACCAAAACCTGTGCGCTTCGGCATAGCGAGAGACGCAGTTCAATGCCTGTTGGAGTCGATGCTCCAGAGTTGGCATCTGGGCCGCGCCAAAAGAGATCGAAAGGTCGTCCACGTAGAGCGTAGCGAGAACATCTTCCGGCAGCACCGAGGTGATGCCGTTGATGCTCAGGGCAAAGAGTGTGACACTGAGGACACTTCCCTGCGGGACACCCTCTTCCTGCTCCTTTGGGCCGGAGAGGGCTCCCCCCACCCGTACGCGGAATCGACGATCTCGCAAAAATTCAGATATAAAAATTGGGAGGCGTCCCCTCGCCCCCATCGTGTGGAGAGTCTCCATGATACCGTATCGCCATGCGGTATCATAGTCCTTCTCCAGATCAAAAAACACCGTGGCGTAGTGCTGTCTACGAAGGAAAGCCTCGCAGACGGCACTTTCCAGTCGGAGCAGAGCATCCGACGTGGAGTGGAACTTACGGAAGCCGCACTGTGCAGAAGACAGATGGCCTCCGCTGTCCAGGAAATAGGCTAATCTAACATTTACCAATTTCTCCATCAACTTGCACACGCAAGAGGTTAGAGAGATTGGGTGGAAACCGGTCGGAGTAGAGTGATCTCTCCCCGGCTTGCGAAAGGCGAGCACAGTAGCGATTCGCCAGGAGTCTGGGAGAAGACCTTCCACCCAGAACCTGTTGAACAAATCTAAAGAAAGGCCATGCCTCGCTCACCCAGGTGTAGAAGCATGGCGTACGGGACATCGTCCGGACCATGGGCGGTGTCCGCGCACGAAGCGAGAGCGGAACGCAACTCACTCACAGTAAACTTGTCGTTGAAGGGTTCTCCGCCTCTGGAGGTAAAGTCCAGCCGGCGGCCTTCCGCGACATCACGACGTGCATTGAATGCTGGCGGAGCAGCATCACGGCTAGAGAAAGCGGAAAAAGCGGTCGCTAAGGATTCCGCCACGGACGCGGGGTCCGAGATTGCGGTCCCATTCTCCTGGAGAACGGGAGGGGGGTCCTGCGAGAACTTGCCCCGAATCCTTTTGACTCGCTTCCACACCTCAGCTAAAGGGGTCTTCCCGTTAAGTGAAGACACGTATGCCCGCCAAGAAGAGCGGCGGGCGTGCTTCGAAATATACCGGAACCTAGCCCTAGCCCGACGAAATTCAGCGACAGTGAAATCGTTCGGGCGGCGCTTATAGCGCATGTAGGCATAACGCTTCTGTTTGAGGGCCGTCTCACACTCGGCCGACCACCATGGGAGTGGTCGGCGTGCAAAACGGCCAGACGTCCTAGGAATAGTATTCAGGCCTACGGCGATGAGGTTGCCGGAGAAGAACTCAACGGCCTCATCTACCGACCTAAACTCCTCGACTGAGATAGAGAATTCAGTCATTTCCTGAAATGCAGGCCACCGCGCCCGCGCCAAGCACCACCGAGGTGGTCTCTCAGGCGGCAGTTGCCCTGAAAAGGATATTTGAATGGGAAAGTGATCACTACCATGGAGGTCATCGACCACCCCCCAATCAAAATCAGGCTGTGCATCCGAAGAGCACAAAGATAGGTCAAGGCAAGAAAATGAAGCGGTTCTCGGACAGTGATGCGTAAACTCATCCACGTTTAGGACACCCATCTCAAGCTCTTCGATCAGATCGGCAAGGACTTGTCCCCTGGGATTTATGGAGTAATCTCCCCAGAGAGGATGCCTGCCGTTCAGATCTCCAAGCAAGAGATAGGGCCTCGGCAACCGTGCCACGACGCGGCGGAAGTCCCCCGCGTCGAAGTCAGCTGACGGTGGAATGTACGCAGAAATGATAGTATACCTCCTATCCAGGTGCAGCTGCACAGCCACTGCCTGAAAAGAGGTATCTAAAGAGAAAGGAAGAACGGAGACATCATGCCGGGTGTAAACTGCGCATCCCCCAGCCCGGCCATCCCGAGGTGGTGGGGTCGCAAGACCCTTATACCCCGGGAGGGCAGGGAGGGGGCACGCACCTAGCATGGTCTCCAGCAAAAAAATAGCTAACGGGGAACGGGATGAGACGAGCCTCCGCAGCTCCTCCCAGTTGGCCCGGAGTCCACGGCAATTCCATTGAAGGAATATGCCCTCCAGGCCTAGCTCGGAGGAGAAGCGGGGGCCCTCCTCGAATTGAAGACCCTCACGGGAATGGCCGTACGCTTCCCGGGGGCAGAACCCCGGGCGCTGTTGGCCGGACAAAGCGCTGAAGGCGCTGTCGCCTTCGAGGACTTATTGGGGGAGGTTGGGCTCGCCATGCGAGTCTTTTCCTCCCTCCGCCTCGAAACCTTAGGCGGGCGTTGCGGCTTCGGAGGCGGGGGGCCCTCGTTTCGAGGAACCACCGTCTCCGAGCCACTCGCTCCACCTCGGGACGTGGGCGAAGGAGCCGAAGCTCCTTTGTTGCTGTCCTCCTTTCGGGGGACAGCTTTAGGAACCACGGAAGATGGCCTAGCGACCATCTTCAGGGGTGTTGCCTCCTGTGAGTCTAACGACTCGGTGGAGGCGCGTGGCCGTTTCGCCTTACGGGAAACGGTCACGCTGGACGAAGAGGGGGGAGCCCTGGTTTTAGCCGGGGCAGGGTATGAGCCCTTTTTGCCGCCAGCTTTACCAGGGGAGCGCCCGGGTTGGGTAGAGCCCGCAGAAGGGCTCCGAATGGGCGCGGAAACAACCGTGCTCGTTGGACTGGATGGGCCGGGAGCAGAGGGTGCCTTCCTAACTATTGAAGCATATGACGTCCCAGGCAGAGCCGGGCGCGCCAGGACCAAGTCCTTTGCCTCGCGGAATGAGAGTCGATCCTGGGCCTGAACGGCCAGAATTTCTTTCTCAAGGAGATATGCACCACATTGCTTCGAAGAAGCAGGGTGCGGCTCTCCGCAATTGACACACTTGGCCACACACGATTTGGACTTATCGTGTGCGACCTTGGAGCAATTTACACAGGCTTCGGGTGACCCCGACTTTGCACGTCTACATGAGCGATTCGTATGGCCGAAGCGGTGACAGTAATAGCACCGCCGCGGCAGTGGCACGAATGCCTTCACGCGGTAGTGGTACCAACCGGCACGCACCGACTCAGGGAGCTTGTCACAGTCGAACGTGACGAAGAGTGTAGGGGTGGGTCTCGAGGCCCCTCCCTGTTTTCTCATCACACGTTCGACCTTGACCGCCCCATGGTCGGCCAGCTCTAAGGTGATGTCTTCAATGGAGTAGTCAACGAGTTCCCTCGCATAAACTACTCCTTTCACAAAGTTCATGGTAGAGTGCGGCGTCACACTCACCAGATGGCCATGAAGTGTCCGAAGAGCACTAATCTTAGCCGCCTCGGCGGGATTCGCCGCATTCGCCAGAAGGCTCTCGTCCGAGAAACGGGTTACCTTCGGCTCTCTACCAATTGCACTAGCTAATCCTCTCCTCTGATGGATCATGTTGCCCTTGGACAACATGGTGCCATCAGTGGAGCGAATAACAAGGAAGCGTTTGAAGCCAGCGGGCTCGAAAACGCCAGGTAACCTCTGAATCAGGGGCCCCGATGTCATCGAGGCTCTGCCCTGTGCACTCTTGGTATTAGTCTTCTTTGTCAGGGGCTCCGCAACCGGGGGGGCAGAGGGGGCGGATGTGCCGATCTTGGCTTGGTCGCTTGCCAGAGTTGCAGCAGACCCATCCGTCCCCGCAGCCCCCGCGGATGGAGAGGAGCCCCGAGTCTTTTTTGTCTTTTTTGTCTATTTCTTTTTCTTTTTCGGAGAGGAGGGCGGGGAATGATCCCGCTTTTCACCTCCGCCGGCAGAAGTCCCCAGGCCAGATGGACCAGCCTCAGCCAGGTCCCTCTCCAAAATGGAGAAGGTCCTGGTTGTCGTAGGGGCACCTGTCGGAGGAGATCCCTCCCCTCCTTCTACTGCCTTGGAGCCCTCAGCCATTTGAGTAGGACCTTGCATAGGGGCGGATTCGGGTTCGTTGCTTGGCGCCGAGCCCGAATTCCCCCCCATGGAAGGCCCTACCGTCTGGGGCTGGGTCTCCTCAAGGACCATGTCTATCACAGGAGGGGCCTCCAGTTGGCCATCCCCTCCCAGGACATCGCAGGTCCCCTTGGCAGTGTCGCCCGTCTTGTATGGGGAGGCACAGGCCTTGACCCCGGCAAGGTTTAATATTCTTGCCAGCAGGTCTTTTGAGGGAAGCGACCGAAGGGGCCTGGCTTCCCTCTCCCCCCTAAGGGGGTTTGCCCTACCGAGCCGCTTTGATGGGGAGCGGCTGGCTAAGGGCTGCCTGCTGGCTTGCTTGGCAGTCCCCTTGGGAAGAAAAGAGGGGACTGCCGCTGGAAAAAGGGAGGTGCCCGAAAGCACCTCCAGAGAAGGGGGTGAGGGGGAGTCCCCTGCACCCGTAGGCGAAGGAGAGGAGTAAGCCTCCTCTCCGGTAAGAGAAATATGGAGGGTCCCCTGTGCAAGCACAGGGGGAAAGACCTCCATTTTTTCGGTGAAGCTGCCCAAGGGCGGCTCCGTCGATGAGCAAGGGGGAGTTAAAGGGGTTTGGGTTTTTTTTGGTTGTTCATCTATGGGCATGGTGACCCTATTTTTGCCACGGGACGCAATAGCTCATCACCCCTCGCAGTAGCCCGCACTGCGAGAGGTGCTTACAAGCCCGGCAGAGCCAGGCGCCGCCATTCGGGACCACCCCTCCCGCCTGGTGGCCTGGCAGTCCATCGGCATGGCGGCTCCACCTTGGACACGGCGTAAAAAAGATAGATTTTGAAGAGGAGAGGAAAAGGGATGTGAGGAAGGTATGGGTGGGGATGAAGCAGGTTGTTAAAAACCCCCCATCCCAAACCGGAGCTCAGGGGTTAGGGAACAATGTCCCCTCCCCCCCCAGCCCCGATCCGGGGTGGTTGGCTTGAGAAGAAGGTCAGCATCTACCCTGTGAAATTAGAGGCTGACCAGAGAAAGTTGTGGGAGAGGTTGTATGAAAAGCGACGAGGTAGGGAAGAAATCGGGCTATCTGAAGGAAGGAAAAGAGGCTAAGCTGGGGCCGGACGGAGCGCTGGATCCCGTCAGCACGGCGGCCAGGATGGCAAATCGCCGCGCCCCTTACGGGGGTCTCCTGCAAAAAATAGCTAACGGGGAACGGGACGAGACGAGCCTCCGAAGCTCCTCCCAGTTGGCCCGGAGTCCACGGCAATTCCATTGAAGGAATATACCCTCCAGGCCTAGCTCGGAGGAGACGCGGGGGCCCTCCTCGAATTGAAGACCATCACGGGAATGGCCGTACGCTTCCCGGGGGCAGAACCCCGGGCGCTGTTGGCCGGACAAAGCGCTGAAGGCGCTGTCGCCTTCGAGGACTTATTGGGGGAGGTTGGGCTCGCCATGCGAGTCTTTTCCTCCCTCCGCCTCGAAACCTTAGGCGGGCGTTGCGGCTTGGGAGGCGGGGGGCCCTCTTTTCGAGGAACCACCGTCTCCGAGCCACTCGCTCCACCTCGGGGCGTGGGCGAAGGGGCCGAAGCTCCTTTGTTGCTGTCCTCCTTTCGGGGAACATCTTTAGGAACCCCGGAAGATGGCCTAGCGACCATCTTCAGGGGTGTTGCCTCCTGTGAGTGTAACGACTCTGTGGAGGCGCGTGGCCGTTTTGCCTTACGGGAAACTGTCACGCTGGGGGAAGAGGGGGGAGCCCTGGTATTAGCCGGGGCTGGGTGTGAACCCTTTTTGCCGCCAGCTCTACCAGGGGAGCGCCCGGGTGTAGTAGAGCCCGCAGAAGGGCTCCAAATGGGCGCGGAAACAACCGTGCTCGTTGGCCTGGAAGGGCCAGGAGCAGAGGGTGCTTTTTCTAACTATTGAGGCATATGACGTCCCAGGCAGAGCCGGGCGCGCCAGGACCAAGTCCTTAGCCTCGCGTAATGAGAGTCGATCCTGGGCCTGAACAGCCAGGATTTCTTTCTCAAGGAGATATGCACCACATTGCTTCGAAGAAGCAGGGTGCGGCTCTCCGCAATTGACACACTTGGCCACACACGATTTGGACTTATCGTGTGCGACCTTGAAGCAATTTACACAGACTTCGGGTGACCCCGATTTTGAACGTCTACATGATCGATTCGTGTGGCCGAAGCGGTGACAGTAATAGCACCGCCGCGGCAGTGGCACGAATGCCTTCACGCGGTAGCGGTACCAACCGGCACGCACCGACTCAGGGAGCTTGTCACAGTCGAACGTGACGAAGAGTGTAGGGGTGGGTCTCGAGGCCCCTCCCTGTTTTCTCATCACACGTTCGACCTTGACCGCCCCATGGTCGGCTAGCTCTAGGATGATGTCTTCTATGGAGTAGTGAACGAGTTCCCTCGCATAAACTACTCCTTTTACAAAGTTCATGGTAGAGTGCGGCGTCACACTCACCGGGGTGCCATGAAGTGTCCGAAGAGCACTTATCTTGGCCGCCTCGGCGGGATTCGCCGCATTCGCCAGAAGGCTCCCGTCCGAGAAACGGGTTACCTTCGGCTCTCTACCAATTGCACTAGCTAATCCTCTCCTCTGATGGATCATGTTGCCCTTGGACAACATGGTGCCATCAGTGGAGCGAATAACGAGGAAGCGTTTGAAGCCAGCGGGCTCGAAAACGCCAGGTAACCTCTGAATGAGGGGCCCCGATGTCATCGAGGCTCCGCCCTGTGCACTCTTGGTCTTAGTCAGGGGCTTCGCACACGAGGGGGTAGAGGGGCCGGATGTGCCGATCTTGGCTTGGTCGCCTACCAAAGTGGCAGCAGACCCATCCGTCCCCGCAGCCCCCGCGGATGGCGAGGAGCCCCGAGTCTTTTTCGTCCTTTTAGTCTTTTTAGTCTTTTTCTTTTTTGGAGAGGAGGGCGGGGAATGAATCTGCTTTTCACCTCCGCCGGCAGAAGCCCCTAGGCCAGATGGACCGGCCTCAGCCAGGTCCCTCTCCGAAATGGAGAAGGTCCTGGTTGTCGTAGGGGCACCTGTCGAAGGAGATCCCTCCCCTCCTTCTACTGCCTCGGAGCCCTCAGCCATTTGAGGAGGACCTTGCATAGGGGCGGACTCGGGTTCGGTGCTTGGCGCCGAGCCCGAATTCCCCCCCATGGAAGGCCCTACCGTCTGAGGCTGGGTCTCCTCAAGGACCATGTCTATCACGGGAGGGGCCTCCAGTTGGCCATCCCCTCCCAAGGCATTGCAGGTCCCCTTGGCAGTGTCGCCAGTCTTGTTTGGGAAGGCACAGGCCTTGACCCCGGCAAGGTTTAATATTTTTGCCAGCAGGTCTTTTGAGGGAAGCGACCGAAGGGGCCTGGCTTACCTCTCCCCCCTAAGGGGGTTTGCCCTACCGAGCCGCTTTGATGGGGAGCGGCTGGCTAAGGGCTGCCTGCTGGCTTTCTTGGCAGTCCCCTTGGAAAGAAAAGAGGGGACTGCCGCTGGGAAAAGGGAGGTGCCCGAAAGCACCTCCAGAGAAGGGGGTGAGGGGGAGTCCCCTGCACCCGTAGGCGAAGGAGAGAAGTAAGCCTCCTCTCCGGTTAGAGAAATATGGAGGGTCCCCTGTGCAAGCACAGGGGGGGGGACCTCCATTTTTTTTGCTGGAGCTGCCCGAGGGCGGCTCCGTTGTTCTTGGGGAAGTTGGGGGTTGGGTTTTTTTGGTGTGATTTTTTATCATTGGGCATGGTGACCCTTCTTTTAATAGCGCACACCTCTCGTAGTAGCCCGCACTGCGAGAGGTGCTTACAGGCCCAGCAGAGCCAGGCGCCGCCATTTGGGACCACCCCTCCCGCCTGGTGGCCTGGCAGTCCATCGGCATGGCGGCTCCACCTTGGACACGGCGTATAAATGATAGATTTTGAAGACGAGAGGAAAAGGGATGTGAGGAAGGTATGGGTGGGGATAAAGCAGGTAGTTAAAAACCAGCCACCCCAGACCGGAGCTCAGGGGTTAGGGAACATTTTCCCCCACCCCCTCAGCCCCGATGCGGGACGGTTGGCTGAAAGGAAGGTCAGCATCTACCCTGTAAAATTAGAGGCTGACCAGAGAAAGTTGTGGGAGAGGTTCTGTGAAAAGAGAGGAAACAAGTGTTTTGAAGGAAGGAAGAGAGGCTAGGCTGGGGCCGGACGGGGTGCTGAGTCCCGTCAGCATGGCGGCCAGAATGGCAAATCGTCGCGCCCCTTACGGGGGGCGTAAAATTGATAGAGTGTGAAGAGAAAAGGAAAAGGGATGTAAGGAAGATATCGGTAGGGGTGAAGCAGGTTGTTAAAAACCCACCATCCCAAATCCAAGCTCAGGTGTTAGTAAGCATTGTCCCATCCCCGCTCAGCTCCAATCCGGGATAGTTGGCTGTGAGGAAGGTCGGTATCTACCCTATTAAAATAGAGGCCGACCAGAGAAAGTTGTAAGAGAGGTTGTAGGTGAAGTGACAAAGTAGAGGAGAAATACAGGCTGTCTGAAAAAAGAGAAGTGGCTAAACTGGGGTCGGACTGGGTGCTGAGTCCCGTCAGCACGGCGGCCAGGATGGCAAATCACCGCGCCCTTTACGGGGCGCTTTTGAGTGAGTGAATGTACACTGATTGAGTCAGAAACACAAGCGATGTTAAATATGGTACCTTCCCCCAAAAGTTCAGATGTATGGGGTTTTTTTATTATTGAGCAAGTAAACGGCTCAAACTCAGTCTTAATCTATGACGTTCTTTCGTTTAAGATTTTCTGGTGGTTAAAGTTTCAAAGAAGACTTATTAACACCTTTCCTTCTCTGGTAGAGCTTAAATAGGGTAGGTTTATTTAAGAGAAAAACAAATTTGCATCATATTCTACAGCACCTTTTTATTACATTTAAACAAACCTATGCACAGCTATCCGTCAAATTTTCCAACCTATCCCCCTCGTCCTCTTCAATGAAATGAACCCATTAGTACGCCATTATTTACTCATGCCTCTCCCCCTCCTCCCGTCTATTTCTACTATCGGAATCTTCTGCTGCAAAAGCTACGTTGGCTAGGAATGATTTCTAAGGAGTTGAAGTGCACTGGCACCCGGCGTCATTTAAAGAGCCATGGTGCTCAAATTTTCTGGGGAATAGAAGTCATGTTGTGACTTAAAGAGAACGAATGCCCAAGCATTAAACAACGGCTATTTCTTACTGAATGTCATGTATTTTTCTGCCAATTTTCACGGAAAGACAATTTTTTCCCCCAGGCGATCATGTAAAGGCTTATCAGAAGATATCCTTGGACTCGGAATAATACAGAAGACTTTAACGATTATTCCTTTCGGTTTATTCTAATGGCTTACAGTATTAACCGGTCTAAAATAAAGGAGCTCAAACTTTTGAGCGTTTAATCGTTTGGTTGTTACGAATTCTAGATCTCATATTTTTATTTTGCGGAGATCTTGGGAGTAAGTTCGAGCCCCATCCAGCACGACTCCCATCTATGAAAACTCTTCTGACGTTTTGCCAAATTAACACATTTAAAATTTGAACATGCAACACTGCTTGTTAATTTTGTTGCCGACTCCAATCCGCAAATCAAAATTGCCAATGGATTTATACAGAACATTCATCGAAGCAAAAATTCCATTATGGACACTGGCAAATTGATCATTGAGGAAATTCTTGGTGAAATATCCCTAATAATTTATTCCTATCCAGTCATTATTAAGAAAAAAAATATTGATAAGTTATTTATCAAAGTTATTCAAAATATTATGATTAGAATAAGTACAAGGGGCTTCAGGTAAATCTATAGAAATTGAATACGGGAAAGGAAAAAAAGTTGCTTACCAAACGAAGCAATGTATTCCTATGAAAATTTAACACTTTGAATGGGTAACTACCAAACCTATGCTATACCCTTGCTTTAACTCGCTGTATTTTCTAAGCTGCGAAAGACAATGCCTAAAACTAAATCATTTCTTCGAACCAACTAAATGATGAGGGTAAGGAATTCGGAAGTAAGGTGTCATGTACTAAAGGTTCTATATTATTCTGTGGAGCGTGTTGAAAAGGACATAAATTCAGAGACAGGTAAACATAAATGTCATTTTCAGACAGAAGCAGAAAGGAGAACATGACAAACTACCTATTAATTTTGTTGCTGGCTCCAATTCTTAAATCAAAATTGTCAATGGATTTCTACAGAACATTTATTGAAGCAAAAATTCCATTACGGAAACTTTATATTGATTCTTGAGGAAATTCTTGGCTAAGTATACCTAATAACTTATTCCTAGCCAATCATTAATAAGAAAAAAAATTGTAAAGTTATTTATCAAAGTTATTCAAAATATTAGGATTAGAATAAATACAGGGGGCTTCAGGTAAATCTATAGAAATTTTATACTGGAAAAGAAAACAAGTTGTATACCAAACGAAACAATATATTCTTATGAAAATCTATATTCACAGAACGATATATATATAGATATATATATATATATATATATATATATATATATATATATATATATATATATATATATATAGTTGCGAAATTATTGAAAATGGGCATCATCTTCCTTCAAGAACTTCTCCAGGTGGGAGTTGAATTGTTGCATGGCCTGGTTGTGAGCAGATTTTGTTGAGATCATTTTCAATAACGCCCACACGAAATAATCTAGGGGGTTACAGTCGAGATATTTCTGCAGTGGAGAATCTGGGAAACAGTGGTGTAGAACGTTATTGAACAACCATGCCTGATTTGATTACCTATTTTTCAGGTGAAAAGTACTATTGGAAAACGTAAGGCCTTCCCGTCGCTATGTGATCTATCCAAGTCTTGATCCTAGTCTATAACACTTCACTCTAAACATCCTCATTGACCTTGAGGCTCTGGGAGACGTTGTTATGAGGTATAATGTAGACCCAGCTCCTGACCATGCCGAAACATCAAAGAGAGAATAAATCTGCTGCGCATAACCGTAGGCCTTTCCGATGGGTCTGAGCACAGCCAGTGAACATTCCTTATGTTCATCTTCATGTCTTGCACGATTGTTTTTGTCGAAGAAACAAAGAAAGCAGGCGATATTTTGCTTGACTTAGTTGATGGGTGTTTTTACCTTCAATTTATGTCCTTCCTTGGTAGTATGGATAAGCTGCTGGTGCTTCTTCAGCCCCGAGCTGTGGTAGCTAAGGTCATGGTTCACTCTTCTGTGGGTGGTTACCTTGCTTATACCCACCCTCTTGGCAAGTTTGCCACTGTTTTTTGTTTTTTTAATTAAGGGGCTATCTGGCGACTGCCGACTTAGGCATTAGTCGCCGTAAACAAACAGCCTAGTTCTAGGCTACTTTAAAAATTAAACAGGAAACAATAAACAGAAATAACAATAACAATAAAAAAGCAATAACAAAAACAATAACAACAACAACAAAAAAAAACCAATTAAAGCGGGTTAAATGAAAGGGAGAAGGCCAGCCTCCCCCAAAAAGTCAATAAGTCCACTAGTCATGGTGCACGCACTCGTCCCGAGTACAAGGGACAGGCGGTAGCGACCCCGCCCATCCCGGTACCGGGACAGGTATCGTGCGCGAAGATCACCCAGACTGGGACATTCGACAAGAATGTGCCGAACAGTCTGGTGGACTACACAGTCGTTGCAATAGGGCGCAGGCGAGCGCTCCATCAAATAGCGATGCGTCACACGAGTGTGTCCGATTCGAAGGCGACAGAAAGCAACCTGAAGCCGCCGCGGCATTGGGGGATAGGTCCATGGGAACAGTCGCGGCGCAATGGCACGCAACTTTAAGTTCCCTTCGACCGTCTCCCATCTTCTTTGCCAAGCAGTCCGAAGAGCTGCCCGTATTCCTGCCATGTAGTCAGTGTGACGAAGAGCGAAACGCTGGTCCGGTCGCAGAGTCCTCGCGGACTCTTTGGCGCCCTCATCGGCGCGCTCATTCCCCGCAATTCCTACATGTCCAGGAACCCAGCAGAAGATAATCTCGACATCTGCCCGGCTCGCCAAAACCGTGGCGTCACGGATTTCGCGAACCAGGGGATGCGGAGATTCCATTCCCCGAGAGCACTCAGGGCGCTTTGTGAGTCGCTATAGATCACAATCCGGTCTCCGAACCGGGCACGCCGCGTAATCTCCCGTATCGAGTGGTGTATTGCCACCAGCTCAGCCGTGAAGACAGACGCAGCGCCTGGTAGAGCCCCGCTGACTTCAAACAGAGGGGATACGGCGTGGAAGCCGACCCCCTCTTGGGACTTGGAGCCATCCGTATACACTGGCACGGTACCAGCGTGACACGATGTGTGCTCCAAAAAGGTCGAACGCAATACTCCCGGCGCAGTACAAGCTTTGGGAGCAGAGGCGTGGCGACAAATAGCCAAATGTGGTACCCTCCAGGGTGGCGTCCTGGGCAGAACCAGGGGCGCCACCGGCGCGAGAGCTATATCTACCTCTCGAAGGAGTTTCCTGGCCCTAAACCCAAAGGGCTTAGGGTATGACTGGCGTCTCTCGGCGGCATAGGCACCATCGATATCAGCTGCAGATGCAGTGAGAGCTGTTGGCGACTGAGGGAGGCGCCGGGCTCGCGCGTACAGGCGAGTGATGCACTGCACGCGGCGCAGAGCGAGTGGCATCTCCCCAGCATCGACCAACAGGCTCTCAATGGGGGAAGTGCGGAAGGCACCGGTCGCAAGGCGAAGGCCGGTGTGGTGGATCGAATCCACCTTCCGCAATAAACGCTCGGCTGCGGATGCATAAAACTCGCATCCGTAGTCGAGCTTCGAGCGAACAAAGGATCGATAAAAAAGTAAGGCGGTAGCCCTATCAGCGCCCCAAGCGCTGAACGTCACGGAACTGAGAATGTCCATGGCGCAAGTACAAGAGACCCTAAGGCTGCGAATATGAGCCTCCCAGGTGAGGCGTCGGTCGAATACAAGACCAAAGAAACGGTGCGACTCAACCACATCCAGGCGCACCCCATTAAGAAACAAATCTGGGTCGGGGTGAAGCCGTGGATGGTGGCAGAAGTGCACCACCTTAGTCTTGGCCAAAGAAAAGCGAAACCTGTGCGCTTCGGCATAGCGAGAGATGCGGTTCAATGCCTGTTGGAGTCGACGCTCCAGAGTTGGCATCTGGGCCGCGCCTTTTTTTTTTTTTTTTTTTTTTGAGAGCTCATCTGGCGCCTGCGTACTTGGGCATTAGTCGCCGTATTAAAACTGGCCTAGTTCTAGGCTACTTTAAAATGAAATTAAAGAGAAAAAAAAAAACAACACCCCAAAAGGAGGAAAGGAAGCAAGCTGGTGCGTCGGGGAGAGGTCCCCCCGGCACAGGAGCGTGCAACTAAAGAAAAAAAACAAAACAAAAAACAAAACAAATGCAAAAAAACAAACAAACAAACCTTGCTTAAATAATAGGGAGAAGGCCGCCCTCCCCCAAGAAGTCAACAAGTCCACAAGTCAGTGTGCACGAATCTGTCCCAAGCACAAGGGACAGGCGGTAGCGACCCCGCCCATCCCGGTACTGGGACAGGTATCGTGCGCGAAGATCACCCAGACTGGGACATTCGACAAGAATGTGCCGAACAGTCTGGGGGACGACGCAGTTGTTGCAATAGGGCGCAGGCGAGCGCTCCATCAGATAGCGATGCGTCACACGAGTGTGTCCGATTCGGAGACGACAGAAAGCAACCTGAAGCCGCCGCGGCATTGGGGGATAGGTTCATGGGAACAGTCGCGGTGCAATGGCACGCAACTTTAAGTTCCCTTCGACCGTCTCCCATCTTCTTTGCCAAGCAGTCCGAAGAGCTGCCCGTATTCCTGCCATGTAGTCGGTGTGAGGAAGAGCGAAACGCTGGTCCGGTCGCAGAGTCCTCGCGGACTCTTTGGCGCCCTCATCGGCGCGCTCATTCCCCGCAATTCCTACATGTCCAGGAACCCAGCAGAAGATAATCTCGACATCTGCCCGGCTCGCCAAAACCGTGGCGTCACGGATATCGCGAACCAGGGGATGCGGAGATTCCATTCCCCGAGAGCACTCAGGGCGCTTTGTGAGTCGCTATAGATCACAATCCGGTCTCCGAACCGGGCACGCCGCGTAATCTCCCGTATCGAGTGGTGTATTGCCACCAGCTCAGCCGTGAAGACAGACGCAGCGCCTGGTAGAGCCCCGCTGACTTCAAACAGAGGGGATACGGCGTGGAAGCCGACCCCCTCTTGGGACTTGGAGCCATCCGTATACACTGGCACGGTACCAGCGTGACACGATGTGTGCTCCAAAAAGGTCGAACGCAATACTCCCGGCGCAGTACAAGCTTTGGGAGCAGAGGCGTGGCGACAAATAGCCAAATGTGGTACCCTCCAGGGTGGCGTCCTGGGCAGAACCAGGGGCGCCACCGGCGCGAGAGCTATATCTACCTCTCGAAGGAGTTTCCTGGCCCTAAACCCAAAGGGCTTAGGGTATGACTGGCGTCTCTCGGCGGCATAGGCACCATCGATATCAGCTGCAGATGCAGTGAGAGCTGTTGGCGACTGAGGGAGGCGCCGGGCTCGCGCGTACAGGCGAGTGATGCACTGCACGCGGCGCAGAGCGAGTGGCATCTCCCCAGCATCGACCAACAGGCTCTCAATGGGGGAAGTGCGGAAGGCACCGGTCGCAAGGCGAAGGCCGGTGTGGTGGATCGAATCCACCTTCCGCAATAAACGCTCGGCTGCGGATGCATAAAACTCGCATCCGTAGTCGAGCTTCGAGCGAACAAAGGATCGATAAAAAAGTAAGGCGGTAGCCCTATCAGCGCCCCAAGCGCTGAACGTCACGGAACGGAGAATGTCCATGGCGCAAGTACAAGAGACCCTAAGGCTGCGAATATGAGCCTCCCAGGTGAGGCGTCGGTCGAATACAAGACCAAAGAAACGGTGCGACTCAACCACATCCAGGCGCACCCCATTAAGAAACAAATCTGGGTCGGGGTGAAGCCGTGGATGGTGGCAGAAGTGCACCACCTTAGTCTTGGCCAAAGAAAAGCGAAACCTGTGCGCTTCGGCATAGCGAGAGATGCGGTTCAATGCCTGTTGGAGTCGACGCTCCAGAGTTGGCATCTGGGCCGCGCCTTTTTTTTTTTTTTTTTTTTTTTTTTTTTTTTTTTTTTTTTTTTTTTGAGAGCTCATCTGGCGCCTGCGTACTTGGGCATTAGTCGCCGTATTAAAACTGGCCTAGTTCTAGGCTACTTTAAAATGAAATTAAAGAGAAAAAAAAAAAACAACACCCCAAAAGGAGGAAAGGAAGCAAGCTGGTGCGTCGGGGAGAGGTCCCCCCGGCACAGGAGCGTGCAACTAAAGAAAAAAAACAAAACAAAAAACAAAACAAATGCAAAAAAACAAACAAACAAACCTTGCTTAAATAATAGGGAGAAGGCCGGCCTCCCCCAAGAAGTCAACAAGTCCACAAGTCAGTGTGCACGAATCTGTCCCAAGCACAAGGGACAGGCGGTAGCGACCCCGCCCATCCCGGTACTGGGACAGGTATCGTGCGCGAAGATCACCCAGACTGGGACATTCGACAAGAATGTGCCGAACAGTCTGGGGGACGACGCAGTTGTTGCAATAGGGCGCAGGCGAGCGCTCCATCAGATAGCGATGCGTCACACGAGTGTGTCCGATTCGGAGACGACAGAAAGCAACCTGAAGCCGCCGCGGCATTGGGGGATAGGTTCATGGGAACAGTCGCGGTGCAATGGCACGCAACTTTAAGTTCCCTTCGACCGTCTCCCATCTTCTTTGCCAAGCAGTCCGAAGAGCTGCCCGTATTCCTGCCATGTAGTCGGTGTGAGGAAGAGCGAAACGCTGGTCCGGTCGCAGAGTCCTCGCGGACTCTTTGGCGCCCTCATCGGCGCGCTCATTCCCCGCAATTCCTACATGTCCAGGAACCCAGCAGAAGATAATCTCGACATCTGCCCGGCTCGCCAAAACCGTGGCGTCACGGATATCGCGAACCAGGGGATGCGGAGATTCCATTCCCCGAGAGCACTCAGGGCGCTTTGTGAGTCGCTATAGATCACAATCCGGTCTCCGAACCGGGCACGTCGCGTAATCTCCCGTACCGAGTGGTGTATTGCCACCAGCTCGGCCGTGAAGACAGACGCAGCGCCTGGTAGAGCCCCGCTGACTTCAAACAGAGGGGATACGGCGTGGAAGCCGACCCCCTCTTGGGACTTGGAGCCATCCGTATACACTGGCACGGTACCAGCGTGACACGATGTGTGCTCCAAAAAGGTCGAACGCAATACTCCCGGCGCAGTACAAGCTTTGGGAGCAGAGGCGTGGCGACAAATAGCCAAATGTGGTACCCTCCAGGGTGGCGTCCTGGGCAGAACCAGGGGCGCCACCGGCCCGAGAGCTATATCTACCTCTCGAAGGAGTTTCCTGGCCCTAAACCCAAAGGGCTTAGGGTATGACTGGCGTCTCTCGGTGGCATAGGCACCATCGAGATCAGCTGCGGATGCAGTGAGAGCTGTTGGCGACTAAGGGAGGCGCCGGGCTCGCGCGTACAGGCGAGTGATGCACTGCACGCGGCGCAGAGCGAGTGGCATCTCACCAGCATCGACCAACAGGCTCTCAATGGGGGAAGTGCGGAAGGCACCGGTCGCAAGGCGAAGGCCGGTGTGGTGGATCGAATCCACCTTCCGCAATAAACGCTCGGCTGCGGATGCATAAAACTCGCATCCGTAGTCGAGCTTCGAACGAACAAAGGATCGATAAAAAAGTAAGGCAGTAGCCCTATCAGCGCCCAAGCGCTGAACGTCACGGAACGGAGAATATCCATGGCGCGGGTACAAGAGACCCTAAGGCTGCGAATATGAGCCTCCCAGGTGAGGCGTCGGTCGAATACAAGACCAAGGAAACGGTGCGACTCAACCACATCCAGGCGCACCCCATTAAGAAACAAATCTGGGTCGGGGTGAAGCCGTGGATGGCGGCAGAAGTGCACCACCTTAGTCTTGGCCAAAGAAAAGCGAAACCTGTGCGCTTCGGCATAGCGAGAGACGCGGTTCAATGCCTGTTGGAGTCGATGCTCCAGAGTTGGCATCTGGGCCGCGCCAAAAGAGATCGAAAGGTCGTCCACGTAGAGCGTAGCGAGAACATCTTCCGGCAGCACCGAGGTGATGCCGTTGATGCTCAGGGCAAAGAGTGTGACACTGAGGACACTTCCCTGTGGGACACCCTCTTCCTGCTCCTTTGGGCCGGAGAGGGCTCCCCCCACCCGTACGCGGAATCGACGATCTCGCAAAAATTCAGATATAAAAATTGCGAGGCGTCCCCTCGCCCCCATCTTGTGGAGAGTCTCCATGATACCGTATCGCCATGCGGTATCATAGGCCTTCTCCAGATCAAAAAACACCGTGGCGTAGTGCTGTCTACGAAGGAAAGCCTCGCAGACGGCACTTTCCAGTCGGAGCAGAGCATCCGACGTGGAGTGGAACTTACGGAAGCCGCACTGTGCAGAAGACAGATGGCCTCCGCTGTCCAGGAAATAGGCTAATCTAACATTTACCAATTTCTCCATCAACTTGCACACGCAAGAGGTTAGAGAGATTGGGCGGAAACCGGTCGGAGTAGAGTGATCTCTCCCCGGCTTGCGAAAGGCGAGCACAGTAGCGATTCGCCAGGAGTCTGGGAGGAGACCTTCCACCCAGATCCTGTTGAACAAATCTAACAGAAAGGCCATGCCTCGCTCACCCAGGTGTCGAAGCATGGCGTACGGGACATCGTCCGGACCATGGGCGGTGTCCGCGCACGAAGCGAGAGCGGAACGCAACTCACTCACAGTAAACTTGTCGTTGAAGGGTTCTCCGCCTCTGAGGTAAAGTCCAGCCGGCTGCCTTCCGCGACATCACGACGTGCATTGATTGCTGGCGGAGCAGCATCACAACTAGAGAATGTGGAAAAAGCGGTTGCTAAGGATTCCGCCACGGACGCGGGGTCCGAGATTGCGGTCCCATTCTCCTGGAGAACGGGAGGGGGGTCCTGCGAGAACTTGCCCCGAATCCTTTTGACTCGCTTCCACACCTCAGCAAAAGGGGTCTTCCCGTTAAGTGAAGACACGTATGCCCGCCAAGAAGAGCGGCCGGCGTGCTTCGAAATATACCGGAACCTAGCCCTAGCCCGACGAAATTCAGCGACAGTGAAATCGTTCGGGTGGTGCTTATAGCGCATGTAGGCATAACGCTTCTGTTTGAGGGCCGTCTCACACTCGGCCGACCACCATGGGAGAGGTCGGCGTGCAAAACGGCAAGACGTCCTAGGAATAGTAGTCAGGCCTACGGCGATGAGGTTGCCGGAGAAGAACTCAACGGCCTCATCTACCGACCTAAACTCCTCGACTGAGATAGAGAATTCAGTCATTTCCTGAAATGCAGGCCACCGCGCCCGCGCCAAGCACCACCGAGGTGGTCTCTCAGGCGGCGGTTGCCCTGAAAACGATATTTAAATGGGAAAGTGATCACTACCATGGAGGTCATCGACCACCCCCCAATCAAAATCAGGCTGTGCATCCGAAGAGCACAAAGATAGGTCAAGGCATGAAAATGAAGCGGTTCTCGGACAGTGATGCGTAAACTTATCCACGTTTAGGACGCCCATCTCAAGCTCTTCGATCAGATCGGCAAGGACTTGTCCCCTGGGATTTATGGAGTAATCTCCCCAGAGAGGATGCCTACCGTTCAGATCACCAAGCAAGAGATAGGGCCTCGGCAACCGTGCCACGACGCCGCGGAAGTCCACCGCGTCGAAGTCAGCTGACAGGATAATGTACGCACAAATGATAGTATACCTCCTATCCAGGTGCAGCTGCACAGCCACTGCCTGAAAGGAGGTATCTAAAGAGAAAGGAAGAACGGAGACATCATGCCGGGTGTAAACCGCGCATCCCCCAGCCCGGCCATCCCGCGGTGGTGGGGTCGCAAGACCCTTATACCCCGGGAGGGGAGGCAGAGGGCACGCGCCTAGCATGGTCTCCTGCAAAAAAATAGCTAACGGGGAACGGGATGAGGCGAGCCTCCGCAGCTCCTCCCAGTTGGCTCGGAGTCCACGGCAATTCCATTGAAGGAATATGCCCTCCAGGCCTAGCTCGGATGAGACGCGACCATCTTCAGGGGTGTTGCCTCCTGTGAGTCTAACGACTCGGTGGAGGCGCGTGGCCGTTTCGCCTTGCGGGAAACGGTCACGCTAGAGGAAGAGGGGGAAGCTCTGGTTTTAGCCGGGGCTGGGTATGAACCCTTTTTGCCGCCAGCTTTACCAGGGGAGCGCCCGGTTGGATAGATCCCGCAGAAGAGCTCTGAATGGGCGCGGAAACAACCGTGCTCGTTGGCCTGGATGGGCCAGGAGCAGAGGGTGCCTTTTTAACTACTGAGGCATATGACGTCCCAGGCAGAGCTCGGCGCGCCAGGACCAAGTCCTTAGCCTCGCGGAATGAGAGTCTATCCTCGGCCTGAACGGCCAGGATTTCTTTCTCCAGGAGATATGCACCACATTGCTTCGAAGAAGCAGGGTGCGGCTCTCCGCAATTGACACACTTGGCCACACACGATTCGGACTTATCGTGTGCGACCTTGGAGCAATTTACACAGACTTCGGGTGACCCCGACTTTGCACGTCTACATGAGCGATTCGTATGGCCGAAGCGGTGCTAGTAATAGCACCGCCGCGGCAGTGGCACGAATGCCTTCACGCGGTAGCGGTACCAACCGGCACGCACCGACTCAGGGAGCTTGTCACAGTCGAACGTGACGAAGAGTGTAGGGGTGGGTCTCGAAGCCCCTCCCTGTTTTCTCATCACACGTTCGACCTTGACCGCCCCATGGTCGGGCAGCTCTAGGGTGATGTCCTCAATGGAGTAGTCAACGAGTTCCCTCGCATAAACTACTCCTTTCACAAAGTTCATAGTAGAGTGCAGCGTCACACTCACTGGGGTGCCATGAAGTGTCCGAAGAGCACTTATCTTGGCCGCCTCGGCGGGATTCGCCGCATTCGCCAGAAGGCTGCCGTCCGAGAAACAGGTCACCTTCGGCTCTCTACCAATTGCACTAGCTAATCCTCTCCTCTGATGGATCATGTTGCCCTTGGACAACATGGTGCCATCAGTGGAGCGAATAACGAGGAAGCGCTTGAAGCCAGCGGGCTCGAAAACGCCAGGTAACCTCTGAATGAGGGGCCCCGATGTCATCGAGGCTCCGCCCTGTGCACTCTTGGTGTTAGTCTTGGTCAGGGGCTCCGCACACGAGGGGGTAGAGGGGCCGGATGTGCCGATCTTGGCTTGGTCGCCTACCAAAGTGGTAGCAGACCCATCCGTCCCCGCAGCCCCCGCGGATGGAGAGGAGCCCCGAGTCTTTTTCGTATTTTTAGTCTTCTTTGTCTTTTTCTTTTTTGGAGAGGAGGGCGGGGAATGAACCCGCTTTTCACCTCCGCCGGCAGAAGCCCCTAGGCCAGATGGACCGTCCTCAGCCAGGTCCCTCCCTGAAATGGAGAAGGTCCTGGTTGTCGTAGGGGCACCTGTCGGAGGAGATCCCTCTCATCCTTTTACTGCCTCGGAGCCCTCAGCCATTTGAGGAGGACCTTGCATAGGGGCGGATTCGGGTTCGTGCTTGGCGCCGAGCCCGAATTCCCCCCCATGGAAGGCCCTACCGTCTGAGGCTGGGTCTCCTCAAGGACGATGTTTATCACAGGAGGGGCCTTCAGTTGGCCATCCCCTCCCAGGACATCGCAGGTCCCCTTGGCAGTGTCGCCAGTCTTGTGTGGGAAGGCACAGGCCTTGACCCCAGCAAGGTTTAAAATTCTTGCCAGCAGGTCTTTTGAGGGAAGCGACCGAAGGGGCCTGGCTTCCCTCTCCCCCCTAAGGGGGTTTGCCCTACCGAGCCGCTTTGATGGGGAGCGGCCGGCTAAGGGCTGCCTGCTGGCTTTCTTGGCAGTCCCCTTGGAAAAAAAGAGTGGACTGCCCCTGGGAAAAGGGAGGTGCCCGAAAGCACCTCCAGAGAAGGGGGTGAGGGGGAGTCCCCTGCACCCGTAGGCGAAGGAGAGGAGTAAGCCTCCTCTCCGGTTAGAGAAATATGGAGGGTCCCCTGTGCAAGCACAGGGGGAAAGACCTCCATTTTTTTGGTGGAGCTGCCCGAGGGCGGCTCCGTCGATGAGCAAGGGGGAGTTAAAGGGGTTTTAGGTTTTATTGATTCATCCATGGGCATGGTGACCCTATTTTTGCCACGGGACGCAATAGCTCATCACCTCTTGCAGTTGCCTGCACTGCAAGAGGTGCTTACAAGCCCGGCAGAGCCAGGCGCCGCCCGTTGGGACCACCCCTCCCGCCTGGTGGCCTGGCAGTCCATCGGCATGGCGGCTCCACCTTAGACACGGCGTATAAATGATAGATTTTGAAGACGAGAGGAAAAGGGATGTGAGGAAGGTATGGGTGGGGATAAAGCAGGTAGTTAAAAACCAGCCACCCCAGACCGGAGCTCAGGGGTTAGGGAACATTTTCCCCCACCCCCTCAGCCCCAATGCGGGACGGTTGGCTGAAAGGAAGGTCAGCATCTACCCTGTGAAATTAGAGGCTGACCAGAGAAAGTTGTGGGAGAGGTTGTGTGAAAAGAGAGGAAACAAGTGTTTTGAAGGAAGGAAGAGAGGCTAAGCTGGTGCCGGACGGAGTGCTGAGTCCCGTCAGCACGGCGGCCAGGATGGAAATCGCCGCGCCCCTTACAGGGAGTTTGCCACTGGACTGACTAGAGTCCTTGGAGATCTGCATGATATTAGTGATGAATTTATCGTTCCTGGTATTATCAGAGTGAAGCATGTTACACTGTCTTTGGTTTTTATTTTCAGCTTCGTCATACTCCCGCTTCAATTTGTAAACGAACTTTCTCGGGTAGTTGAACAATTCACAATCATCTTCACGCTTCTTGCGGCGCGGAGGACGGCAAGTATGGCGTACTCTTTTCGATTTTAGTTGGCATACTCAAAATAAACTGCATAAGTTGCTACTCGCATGCAAGCTGAACTATTACTTACCGTGTCCGAGGTCAAGTAACCTACATTAGTGGGGAACATTAGCCCTTATCGATTTTCCTGATACGTGGTGTAATAAAAAAATATTGGGGTATAAATAGATGTAACGACAGATTTTTTTTTTGTATGCATGTAGCTTATAAAATTGTTGTGGATATGGCGATTGATCAACTTGCACAAAGTTTTTAGCAGTAGAAAAACCTGCTCAAACTAATAGATTAGCTATTGCTAAACTTGTACAAAATCACTTCCTATATTAGAGCCCTAAGTAATAAAGCTCATTAATGTTTTTCTCGTCGTATTTGATGCATCCTTATGCATAAAAAAGGCAGCTGGTGGCTTAAAGATTCTACTCTTTAGAATGCTACATTTCACGTGCTTAGCTGATGCCCTGCGTTTATGAAGAGGTACAAGGAATATTTCTTGATTTCGACTCTATGATTTCAAATGAGAAAGGATATATCTTAAATCGTCTTAGCGTATCAAGTTCTGAAGAAAACTGCTTCGGTTTTAGAACGTCCATCTCTGGTATAAATGACAGACTACAAATCATTTCCGAAGGTATTGAAGAAGATGCATATTCTATTTAGGTTAAGAAATCTGTTATGCAGAATTTGTGCAAAATGATCTTGAAATCCTTATTGTGCATTTTTTTAATTTGCCTCTTGAAATTAATTCATTAAAAGAAAGAAAACAACTATTAACCCATGCGTTTAAAACTTTTAATAATGCAGGAAGTCAAAAAAGATCTGGTTCAAAAGTAAAAATTGGCCGGCAAACGTGAGAAAAAGTACTTTATAAATTATACGAAACTAGCTTAAATTCAGAAAATGGCAAGATTCCTTGAAGGTGATTATGATGAAGACACTTCAACTCTTAACCTAGGAATTAGAGCCTGCTTTAAATATGTTCCCATTAATACCTCAGTGCATGTTGAAAGATGATTTTTTCTTCTTAATCTCAACCTAGCTGATCGAAGGCACAACATAGTAAATGAAAATTTGGAGAAAAAAATGCGAGTTATAATGTGTAATCAATCTTAATTCGAAACATGTTTTATTTTGTAGTTTTTTTATGTTTCGACATAAAACAATGTAAAATAATGTGTTTACCTTGGATAAAAGGGGTGGTTTTAATGTAAGACAAAGGAAATTCTTGAATGTATGTACAATGTATAGTGAAGAATTTTTATTTGTTTCAACTTCGCATTTCAGTTCCAAAATAAATGCCCTTTTGCATATTTTATGTTTTATTATGCCTATTTTAATAGGTTTGAGCACTTGAATTTCCGGTTCTAGTTATAACTCTCGCTTTATTAATCAATACTCTGTACAGGTTAAGATTAATAAGGAAACCAACAAATATTAATCTTTATTCTAGTATCTTCCAGAGAGTAGAGTATATATTTAACTTCCTCATTTGTTCTGAGGAGGGGAAATGCCCTCGTTATTTTTAGTCAACAAATGGTACCAGAAACGTAGATTTATTTTTACTTTTTTTTTTAGGAGGCTATCTGGCGAATGCCCACTTGGGCATAAGACGCCGCAATCACACAGCCTAGCTCTAGGTTAAATTAAAATAAGAATATGAAAACAAAACAACGATAAAAAGGCAAGATGACAACAATTAGGACGCAAGCTCCGGCGTCGGGGGAGAGGTTTCCTTCCCCCTAGGGCAGCAGCATGCGACCTTCAAAGAAAACAACAATAAACAATAACAAAAAACAAAAAACAACAACAACACCTAGTTAAATAAAAGGGAGAAGGCCAGCCTTCCCCCAAAAGTCTACAAGTCCACCAGTTAATGTGCACGCACTCGTCCCAAGTACAAGGGACAGGCGGTAGCGACCCCGCCCATTCCGGTACTGGAACAGGTAACGTGCGTGAAAATCGCCCAGACTGGGACATTCCACAAGAATGTGCCGAACAGTTTGAGGGACAACGCAGTCTTCACAGTAAGGCGCTGGCGGTGCGTCCCGCGAGTGTGCCCAATTCGGAGATGACAGAAAGTAACCTGAAGCTTTTGCGGCATTGATAGGTAGTTCCATGGGAACAGTCGCGGCCCAATGGCACGCAAATTTAAGTTCCTTTCGACCGTCTCCCATTTTCAGTGCTAAGCAGCCCGAAGAGCTGCCCGTATTCCTGCCATGTAGTCGATGTGAGGAAGAGCAAAACGCTGGTCCGGTCGCAGAGTCCTCGCGGACTTTTTGGCGCCCTCATCGGCGCGCTCATTTCCTGAAATTCCTACATGTCCAAGAACCCAGCAGAAGATAATCTCGACATCCGCACGGCTTTCCAAAACCGTGTCGTCACGGATATCACGAACTCTGGGATGCAGGGGAGAAGGGGAACCCCCTTCATCCGTAGGCGAAGGAGAGGAGTAAGCCTCCTCTCCGGTTAGAGAAATTTGGAGGGTCCCCTGCGCAAGCACAGGGAGGCCTCCATTTTACCTGTAGAGCTGCCCGAGGTTGGCTCCGATGATGGACAGGGGCAAATTTGTTTTTTCATCATTTGGCATGGTGACCCTACATTTTTCACGGGATGAATATGCTCATCACCCCTCGCAGTAGCCCGCCCTGCAAAGGGTGCGTACAGGCCTGTCAGAGCCAGGTGCCGCCATTCAGGACCACCCCTCCCACCTGGTGGCTGGGCATTCTTTCGGCATGGCAGCTCCACCTTAAACACGGCGTAAAAAAATTAGATGGTGAAGTGAAAAGGAAAGGGGATGTGAGGAAGGTATGGGTGGGAATGAAGCAGGTTGTTGAAAACCCACCATCCCGAACCGGAGCTCAGGGGTTAGGAAACATTGTACCCTTTTCCCTCAGCGCTCATTAGGTACGGTTGACTGATAAGAAGGTCAGCATCTACCCTGCGAAATTATAGGTTGACCAGAGAAAGTTATGGGAGAGGTTGTAGGGGAAGTGAGGAAGTAGGGGAGAAATACATACAGTCTGTCTGAAAGAAGGAGAAGAGTCTAAGCTGGGGTCGGACTGGGTGCTGAGACCCGTCAGCACACAGGCCTGTAAGGTAAATCGCCGCGCCCCTTACGGGGCCAGAAACGTAGAATTAGTGTTAATTTTTGGAGATTTTTTTTTTTTTTTTATAGAGCCCATCTGGCAACTACCCACTTGGGCATAAGTCGCTGAAAAACACGACAGCCTAGAATTAGGCTACTTTAAAGTTAAAATATGAAAACTTAACAATCAATATAAATTGGAAAAACTTAACAATCGAAGCAATCTCCGGCAGCGGGGGGAGGTCCCCCTCACCCTGGTGCAGGAGAGTGCAACCTAAAACAAAACAATAACAAAAAAAGGAACCTTAAATAAAGGGGAGAAGGCCGGCCTCCCCCAAAAAGTCAATAAGTCCACCAGTCATGGTGCACGCACTCGTCCCGAGTACAAGGGACAGGCGGTAGCGACCCCGCCCATCCCGGTACCGAGACAGGTATCGTGCGCGAAGATCACCCAGACTGGGACATTCGACAAGAATATGCCGAACAGTCTGGGGGACGACGCAGTCGTTGCAATAGGGCACATGCGAGCGCTCCACCAAGTAACGATGCGTCACACGAGTGTGTCCGATTCGAAGATGACAGAAAGCAACCTGAAGCCGCCGCGGCATTGGGGGATAGGTCCATGGGAACAGTCGCGGCGCAATGGCACGCAACTTTAAGTTCCCCTCGACCGTCTCCCATCTTCTTTGCCAAGCAGTCCGAAGAGCTGCCCGTATTCCTGCCATGTAGTCAGTGTGAGGAAGAGCGAAACGCTGGTCCGGTCGCAGAGTCCTCGCGGACTCTTTGGCGCCCTCATCGGCGCGCTCATTCCCCGCAATTCCTACATGTCCAGGAACCCAGCAGAAGATAATCTCGACATCTGCCCGGCTCGCCAAAACCGTGGCGTCACGGATTTCGCGAACCAGGGGATGCGGAGATTCCAATGCCCCGAGAGCACTCAGGGCGCTTTGTGAGTCGCTATAAATCACAATCCGGTCTCCGAACCGGGCACGTCGCGTAATCTCCCGTACCGAGTGGTGTATTGCCACCAGCTCGGCCGTGAAGACAGACGCAGCGCCTGGTAGAGCCCCGCTGACTTCAAACAGAGGGGATACGGCGTGGAAGCCGACCCCCTCTTGGGACTTGGAGCCATCCGTATACACTGGCACGGTACCAGCGTGACACGATGTGTGCTCCAAAAAGGTCGAACGCAATACTCCCGGCGCAGTACAAGCTTTGGGAGCAGAGGCGTGGCGACAAATAGCCAAATGTGGTACCCTCCAGGGTAGCGTCCTGGGCAGAACCAGGGGCGCCACCGGCCCGAGAGCTATATCTACCTCTCGAAGGAGTTTCCTGGCCCTAAACCCAAAGGGCTTAGGGTATGACTAGCGTCTCTCGGCGGCATAGGCACCATCGAGATCAGCTGCGGATGCAGTGAGAGCTGTTGGCGACTGAGGGAGGCGCCGGGCTCGCGCGTACAGGCGAGTGATGCACTGCACGCGGCGCAGAGCGAGTGGCATCTCCCCAGCATCGACCAACAGGCTCTCAATGGGGGAAGTGCGGAAGGCACCGGTCGCAAGGCGAAGGCCGGTGTGGTGGATCGAATCCACCTTCCGCAATAAACGCTCGGCTGCGGATGCATAAAACTCGCATCCGTAGTCGAGCTTCGAGCGAACAAAGGATCGATAAAAAAGTAAGGCGGTAGCCCTATCAGAACCCAAGCGCTGAACGTCACGAAACGGAGAATGTCCATGGCGCGGGTACAAGAGACCCTAAGGCTGCGAATGTGAGCCTCCCAGGTGAGGCGTCGGTCGAATACAAGACCAAGGAAACGGTGCGACTCAACCACATCCAGGCGCACCCCATTAAGAAACAAATCTGGGTCGGGGTGAAGCCGTGGGTGGCGGCAGAAGTGCACCACCTTAGTCTTGGCCAAAGAAAACCGAAACCTGTGCGCTTCGGCATAGCGAGAGACGCGGTTCAATGCCTGTTGGAGTCGACGCTCCAGAGTTGGCATCTGGGCCGCGCCAAAAGAGATCGAAAGGTCGTCCACGTAGAGCGTAGCGAGAACATCTTCCGGCAGCACCGAGGTGATGCCGTTGATGCTCAGGGCAAAGAGTGTGACACTGAGGACACTTCCCTGTGGGACACCCTCTTCCTGCTCCTTTGGGCCGGAGAGGGCTCCCCCCACCCGTACGCGGAATCGACGATCTCGCAAAAATTCAGATATAAACATTGGGAGGCGTCCCCTCGCCCCCATCGTGTGGAGAGTCTCCATGATACCGTATCGCCTTGCGGTATCATAGGCCTTCTCCCGATCAAAAAACATCGTGGCGTAGTGCTGTCTACGAAGGAAAGCCTCGCAGACGGCATTTTCCAGTCGGAGCAGAGCATCCGACGTGGAGTGGAACTTACGGAAGCCGCACTGTGCAGAAGACAGATGGCCTCCGCTGTCCAGGAAATAGGCTAATCTAACATTTACCAATTTCTCCATCAACTTGCACACGCAAGAGGTTAGAGAGATTGGGCGGAAACCGGTCGGAGTAGAGTGATCTCTCCCCGGCTTGCGAAAGGCGAGCACAGTAGTGATTCGCCAGGAGTCTGGGAGAAGACCTTCCACCCAGATCCTGTTGAACAAATCTAACAGAAAGGCCATGCCTCGCTCACCTAGGTGTCGAAGCATGGCGTACGGGACATCGTCCGGACCATGGGCGGTGTTCGCGCACGAAGCGAGAGCGGAGCGCAACTCACTCACATTAAACTTGTCGTTGAAGGGTTCTCCGCCTTTGAAGGGAAAGTCCAGCCGGCGGCCTTCCGCGACATCACGACATGCATTGAATGCTGGCGGAGCAGCATCACGGCTAGAGAATGCGGAAAAAGCGGTCGCTAAGGATTCCGCCACGGACGCGGGGTCCGAGATTGCGGTCCCATTCTCCTGGAGAACGGGAGGGGGGTCCTGCGAGAACTTGCCCCGAATCCTTTTGACTCGCTTCCACACCTCAGCTAAAGGGGTCTTCCCGTTAAGTGAAGACACGTATGCCCGCCAAGAAGAGCGGCGGGCGTGCTTCGAAATATACCGGAACCTAGCCCTAACCCGACGAAATTCAGCGACAGGGAAATCGTTCGGGCGGCGCTTATAGCGCATGTAGGCATAAGGCTTCTGTTTGAGGGCCGTCTCACACTCGGCCGACCACCATGGGAGTGGTCGGCGTGCAAAACGGCCAGACGTCCTAGGAATAGTAGTCAGGCCCACGGCGATGAGGTTGCCGGAGAAGAACTCAACGGCATCATCTACCGACCTAAACTCCTCGACTGAGATAGAGAATTCAGTCATTTCCTGAAATGCAGGCCACCGCCCCCGCGCCAAGCACCACCGAGGTGGTCTCTCAGGCGGCAGTTGCCCTGAAAATGATATTTGAATGGGAAAGTGATCACTACCATGGAGGTCATCGACCACCCCCAAATCAAAATCAGGCTGTGCATCCGAAGAGCACAAAGATAGGTCAAGGCAAGAAAATGAAGCGGTTCTCGGACAGTGATGCGTAATCTCATCCACGTTTAGGACACCCATCTCAAGCTCTTCGATCAGATCGGCAAGGACTTGTCCCCTGGGATTTATGGAGTAATCTCCCCAGAGAGGATGCCTGCCGTTCAGATCTCCAAGCAAGAGATAGGGCCTCGGCAACCATGCAACGACGCGGCGGAAGTCCCCCGCGTCGAAGTCAGCTGACGGTGGAATGGACGCAGAAATGATAGTATACCTCCTATCCAGGTGCAGCTGCACAGCCACTGCCTGAAAGGAGGTATCTAAAGAGAAAGGAAGAACGGAGACATCATGCCGGGTGTAAACTGCGCATCCCCCAGCCCGGCCATCCCGAGGTGGTGGGGTCGCAAGACCCTTATACCCCGGGAGGGCAGGGAGGGGGCATGCACCTAGCATGGTCTCCTGCAAAAAAATAGCTAATGGGGAACGGGACGAGACGAGCCTCCGCAGCTCCTCCCAGTTGGCCCGGAGTCCACGGCAATTCCATTGAAGGAATATGCCCTCCAGGCCTAGCTCGGAGGAGACGCGGGGGCCCTCCTCGAATTGAAGACCCTCACGGGAATGGCCGTACGCTTCCCGGGGGCAGAACCCCGGGCGCTATTGGCCGGACAAAGCGCTGGAGGCGCTGTCGCCTTCGAGGACTTATTGGGGGAGGTTGGGCTCTCCATGCGAGTCTTTTCCTTGCTCCGCCTCGAAACCTTAGTGGGGCGTTGCGGCTTCGGAGGCGGGGGGCCCTCTTTTCGAGGAACCACCGTCTCCGAGCCACTCGCTCCACCTCGGGACGTGGGCGAAGGAGCCGAAGCTCCTTTGTTGCTGTCCTCCTTTCAGGGGACAGCTTTAGGAACCCCGGAAGATGGCCTAGCGACCATCTTCAGGAGTGTTGCCTCCTGTGAGTCTAACGACTCGGTGGAGGCGCGTGGCCGTTTCGCCTTACGGGAAACGGTCACGCTGGGGGAAGAGGGGGGAGCCCTGGTTTTAGCCGGGGCAGGGTATGAGCCCTTTTTGCCGCCAGCTTTACCAGGGGAGCGCCCGGGTTGGGTAGAGCCCGCAGAAGGGCTCCGAATGTGCGCGGAAACAACCGTGCTCGTTGGCCTGGATGGGCCGGGAGCAGAGGGTGCCTTCCTAACTATTGAGGCATATGACGTCCCAGGCAGAGCCGGGCGCGCCAGGACCAAGTCATTTGCCTCGCGGAATGAGAGTCGATCCTGGGCCTGAACGGCCAGGATTTCTTTCTCAAGGAGATATGCACCACATTGCTTCGAAGAAGCAGGGTGCGGCTCTCCGCAATTGACACACTTGGCCACACACGATTTGGACTTATCGTGTGCAACCTGGGAGCAATTTACACAGACTTCGGGTGACCCCGACTTTGCACGTCTACATGAGCGATTCGTATGGCCGAAGCGGTGACAGTAATAGCACCGCCGCGGCAGTGGCACGAATGCCTTCACGCGGTAGCGGTACCAACCTGCACGCACCGACTCAGGGAGCTTGTCACAGTCGAACGTGACGAATAGTGTAGGGGTGGGTCTCGAGGCCCCTCCCTGTTTTCTCATCACACGTTCGGCCTTGACCGCCCCATGGTCGGCCAGCTCTAAGGTGATGTCTTCAATGGAGTAGTCAACGAGTTCCCTCGCATAAACTACTCCTTTCACAAAGTTCATGGTAGAGTGCGGCGTCACACTCACCGGGGTGCCATGAAGTGTCCGAAGAGCACTAATCCTGGCCGCCTCGGCGGGATTCGCCGCATTCGCCAGAAGGCTCCCGTCCGAGAAACGGGTTACCTTCGGCTCTCTACCAATTGCACTAGCTAATCCTCTCCGCTGATGGATCATGTTGCCCTTGGACAACATGGTGCCATCAGTGGAGCGAATAACGAGGAAGCGTTTGAAGCCAGCGGGCTCGAAAACGCCAGGTAACCTCTGAATGAGGGGCCCCGATGTCATCGAGGCTCCGCCTTGTGCACTCTTGGTAGTGTTCTTCTTTGTCAGGGGCTCCGCAACCGGGGGGGCAGAGGGGGCGGATGTTCCGATCTTGGCTTGGTCGCTTGCCAGAGTGGCAGCAGACCCATCCGTCCCCGCAGCGCCCGCGGATGGAGAGGAGCCCCGAGTCTTTTTGTTCTTTTTAGTCTTTTTCTTTTTCGGAGAGGAGGGCGGGGAATGAACCCGCTTTTCACCTCCGCCGGCAGAAGTCCCCAGGCCAGATGGACCAGCCTCAGCCAGGTCCCTCTCCGAAATGGAGAAGGTCCTGGTTGTCGTAGGGGCACCTGTCGGAGGAGATCCCTCCCCTCCTTCTACTGCCTCGGAGCCCTCAGCCATTTGAGGAGGACCTTGCATAGGGGCGGATTCGGGTTCGGTGCTTGGCGCCGAGCCCGAATTCCCCCCCATGGAAGGCCCTACCGTCTGGGGCTGGGTCTCCTCAAGGACCATGTCTATCACAGGAGGGGCCTCCAATTGGCCATCCCCTCCCAGGACATCGCAGGTCCCCTTGGCAGTGTCGCCAGTCTTGTATGGGGAGGCACAGGCCTTGACCCCAGCAAGGTTTAAAATTCTTGCCAGCAGGTCTTTTGAGGGAAGCGACCGAAGGGGCCTGGCTTCCCTCTCCCCCCTAAGGGGGTTTGCCCTACCGAGCCGCTTTGATGGGAAGCGGCTGGCTAAGGGCTGCCTGCTGGCTTTCTTGGCAGTCCCCTTGAAAAGAAAAGATGGGACTGCCGCTGGGAAAAGGGAGGTGCCCGAAAGCACCTCCAGAGAAGGGGGTGAGGGGGAGTCCCCTGCACCCGTAGGCGAAGGAGAGGAGTAAGCCTCCTCTCCGGTTAGAGAAATATGGAGGGTCCCCTGTGCAAGCACAGGGGGGGGGACCTCCATTTTTTCGGTGGAGCTGCCCAAGGGCGGCTCCGTCGATGAGCAAGGGGGAGTTAAAGGGGTTTGGGTTTTTTTTTTTGTTGTACATCTATGGGCATGGTGACCCTATTTTTGCCACGGGACGCAATAGCTCATCACCCCTCGCAGTAGCCCGCACTGAGAGAGGTGCTTACAAGCCCGGCAGAGCCAGGCGCCGTCATTCGGGACCACCCCTCCCGCCTGGTGGCCTGGCAGTCCATCGGCATGGCGGCTCCACCTTGGACACGGCGTAAAAAATATAGGTTGTGAAGAGGAGAGGAAAAGGGATGTGAGGAAGGTATGGGTGGGGATGAAGCAGGTTGTTAAAAAACCCCCATCCCGAACCGGAGCTCAGGGGTTAGGGGACAATGTCCCCTCCCCCCTCAGCCCCGATCCGGGGTGGTTGGCTTGAGAAGAAGGTCAGCATTCTACCCTTTGAAATTAGAGGCTGACCAGAGAAAGTTGTGGGAGAGGTTGTATGAAAAGCGACAAGGTAGGGGAGAAATCGGGCTATCTGAAGGAAGGAAGAGAGGCTAAGCTGGGGCCGGACGGAGCGCTGGATCCCGTCAGCACGGCGGCCAGGATGGCAAATCGCCGCGCCCCTTACGGGGTTCTGGAAGAAATTAAATTTAGTCTGTGAGAAGTAAAAATCTTATAAAAACTGTCTGTCTAATATTACGTATAGTATGATATAAATAGGGGAATTAATTTAATGATTAATAGTTCATTTTTGCAGGAAAATATGCTATGCAAGATCCACAACAGACAAATTTGGCAATGAATCAAAAGATTAATAGCTGGTAAATTACTGCCAGGAATATTACAATTGCATTTTGTAATACTTAGATACATTATTAGTTGTTTTCAAATATTTCCTGATATTAGCAATACCGGGGGACGTGGGAGAAGAGGCGGTTAATATTTAGAAAGCCGTAAACTATTAAAAACAAATTTAATCACTCTTATTTTGTCAACCACATATAAAATTTATTTATCGGTAATGTTACTATTTATATAATAACAGTTTGAACTTTCCCCAAAATATTCTGCCTTAATTGTGATCACGTCAATGTGGAGAAAAGGAAATTGGTGTAGTAACGTCACATTATCTACATAATTTCGACCGAGCTTACTTTATCACTGTTTTTACCATTTAAGTCTGTTTTGGATTAGTAATCATTGCGTTATAACTTGTAGCGGATGTGAATTATATTTTAAACACCGTAAAAGAGGTTCACAGTGACCCTAATCGGGCATCGGAAATTTTGTTTAGGTTATTTATCCAAATCTGCCGTGGATTTTTTGTGGTCGTAAGGCAAAATGCGGCAATTAGGAAGGTGAGAGCCCCTTATTGTCAAGTAGATACGAAAGGTTTGTATAGTTTCACAAACTGGAAATTACAAAATTGAAGGTTAGGTTATGTTAAATCAGTTTATTTTTTCTGGAATTATTTTAAGTTATTTATCTAAATCTGTTCTTCATGTTGGGCGCGCGTTAAGAGAAATGATCAAAAATCGAGATTTGTTCGGATTTCCCACCTCCAAAAAAGAAGAAACTATTTGAACAGAGTACAAACAATGCTACAGAAAGAAGTAATAAAATGTAAAAAAAAAGCGATTACGGTAAATTAAATAATAAGTGGAAAGGCACCATGAGAATATCTTTCAAAGGTTATTGGGCAAATATACCACCAAGAATAATAATGGAATCACAATATTTTAAATAACAAATTCAGGTTGATGAATCATAAGATAAGATATAGAACTATTCATAATCATGGGTTTTGTATTTGAAGGGTTCAGTTTTACACAACAGATTTTACACCAGCTAGGAATTATTATACGATATTTAATCAGTAACTAATAACAAAAACAATGTAATATCAGCATAAGAATGCATAAGTTAAGGTTAAACCTAAGTTATTATGGAACTAAGCTGCTTATAAACATATACCTTCAGAGATCAATTGCTCAGAGATTCAATCAAAATACTACGAATATCATAACCAATTTCAATTAGTTTTAGTTCACATATTAAGGGTTGGGGATTAAAACAAGGTGAGCGTGCATTGCTATTTCATCAATCCAGACGTTTATGACCTCAAAATGTTTATGGAAACAACTAAAATTGAGACCCATACTTGTACATCGCGACCAAATTTATCTTTCTACACATATTTACTCAAATTTGATAGTATTGTTGTAATTGAGATTGATCAGTGTCAATCTGGACGTTGATGACCCCAAAATACTTATGGAAACAATTGAAATTGTGACCCATACTTGTACATCGTGACCAAATTAATCTTTCTACACATATTTACTCAAATATCATAACATTGTTGTAATTGAGATTGACCGGTATTCACTCACAATGCCAGCCATTAAACCAAGAGTGAGACGAACATCATCATGGTATAAGTGATACCAAACCAGATCTCCATTATTCTACTTTCTTCTAAACGTATCAACTAAGAGCGTCGCTTTTCTTGCGAAAAATAAACATTCAATTCTTTCCTTCAAATTTAGATAGTTTTCTTGGGAAATATTATCTGTATTAATTCTTTATTATATTTCAGACTCTTGTAAATATTTCTGTCTCTGGCTAATTATAACTATTCCACCTTAAAAGAGGCTCGTTGTTCGTTCCTATGTTATTTTTGTTAAATAATACAACCTTCTCTTGAAGAAGTAATCTGACATTTTTCTTAGTTGAAAGTTGAAAATTAAGCAAGTTTATCAACGTGCACTTTGCATCATCAATTTAATTGTTTCCATCTTTTTTCCTTTTTTTCTTACTTATAATCTCTTTCATTTAATTCTTCTAAGCTCCATTTTAAATCTGCCCAAGGGCTTATTTCTACAAACTGGACGACGAAAGATCTATTTACAATATAATTTATCATATTTTAGCCCTTATTTCACTGATTTACAGTATGTTCGTTTGTTCCATAAGCATACGAGGGGAGGACAATAAGTTTTGCGATTCGGTAGGGCAATTCTTATTTTTTTTTAATTCTATAGAGCCCATCTAGCAACTGCCCACATGGGCATAAGTCGCCGAAAAACACGACAGCCTAGAACTAGGCTACTTTTAAATAAAAATATGAAAACTTAACAATGATATAAATTGGAAAAAACTTAACAATGAGGAAGCAATCTCCGGCAGCGGGGGGGAGGTCCCCCTCACCCCAGTGCAGGAGAGTGCAACCTACAAACAAAATAATAACAAAAAAAAGAACCTTAAATAAAGGGGAGAAGCCCTGCCTTCCCCCAAAAGTCAATTTTTTTTTTTTTTTAATTAAGGGGCTATCTGGCGACTGCCGACTAAGGCATAAGTTGCCGTAAACAAACAGCCTAATTTAGGCTACTTTAAAAAATTAAACAGAAAACAATAAAAAGGAATAACAATAACAATAACAAAGCAATAACAAAACAATTACAAAAACAACAACAACAATTAAATCGCGTTAAATAAAAGGGAGAAGGCCGGCCTCCCCCAAAAAGTCAATAAGTCCACCAGTCAAAGTACACGCACTCATCCCGAGAACAAGGGACAGGCGGTAGCGACCCCGCCCATCCCGGTACCGGGACAGGTGTCGTGCGCGAAGATCACCCAGACTGGGATATTCGACGACGCAGTCGTTGCAATAGGGCGCAGGCGAGTGCTCCATGAGATAGCGATGCGTCACACGAGTGTGTCCGATTCGGAGACGACAGAAAGCAACCTGAAGCCGCCGCGGCATTGGGGGATAGGTCCATGGGAACAGTCGCGGCGCAATGGCACGCAACTTTAAGTTCCCTTCGACCGTCTCCCATCTTCTTTGCCAAGCAGTCCGAAGAGCTGCCCGTATTCCTGCCATGTAGTCGGTGTGAGGAAGAGCGAAACGCTGGTCCGGTCGCAGAGTCCTCGCGGACTCTTTGGCGCCCTCATCGGGCGCCAAAGACATGGTCCTTGAGGAAAACCAGCCTCAGAAGGTAGGGCCTTCCATGGGGGGGAATACGGGCTTGACGCCAAGCACCGAACCCGAATCCGCCCCTATGCAAGGTCCTCATCAAACGGCTGTGGATTCTCAGGCAGGACAAGGAGGGGAGGGATCTCCTCCGGATGAATCCCCTGCGCCCACCGGGACCTTCTCCATTTCAGAGAAGGACCTGGCTGAGGGCGGTCCATCTGGCCTGGGGGCTTCTACCGGCGGGGGTGAAAAGCGGGTTCATTGCCCGCCCTCCTCTCCTAAAAAGAAGAAAAAGACAAGAAAGACGAAAAAGACTCGGGGCTCCTCTCCATCCGCGGGGGCTGCGGGGACGGATGGGTCTGCTGCCACTTTGGTAGGCGACCAAGCCAAGATCGGCACATCCGGCCCCTCTACCCCCTCGTGTGCGGAGCCCCTGACTAAGACCAAGAGTGCACAAGGCGGAGCCTCGATGACATCGGGGCCCCTCATTCAGAGGTTACCTGGCGTTTTCGAGCCCGCTGGCTTCAAACGCTTCCTCGTTATTCGCTCCACTGATGGCACCATGTTGTCCAAGGGCAACATTATCCATCAAAGGAGAGGATTAGCTAGTGCAATTGGTAGAGAGCCGAAGGTAACCCGTTTCTCGGACGGGAGCCTTCTGGCGAATGCGGCGAATCCCGCCGAGGCGGCCAAGATAAGTGCTCTTCGGACACTTCATGGCACCCCGGTGAGTGTGACGCCGCACTCTACCATGAACTGTAAAAGGAGTAGTTTATGCGAGGGAACTCGTTGACTACTCCATAGAAGACATCACCCTAGAGCTGGCCGACCATGGGGCGGTCAAGGTCGAACGTGTGATGAGAAAACAGGGAGGGGCCTCGAGACCCACCCCTACACTCTTCGTCACGTTCGACTGTGACAAGCTCCCTGAGTCGGTGCGTGCCGGTTGGTACCGCTACCGCGTGAAGGCATTCGTGCCACTGCCGCGGCGGTGCTACTACTGTCACCGCTTCGGCCACACGAATCGATCATGTAGACGTGCAAAATCGGGGTCACCCGAAGTCTGTGTAAATTGCTCCAAGGTCGCACACGATAAGTCCAAATCGTGTGTGGCCAAGTGTGTCAATTGCGGAGAGCCGCACCCTGCTTCTTCGAAGCAATGTGGTGCATATCTCCTTGAGAAAGAAATCCTGGCCATTCAGGCCAAGGATCGACTCTCATTCCGCGAGGCTAAGGACTTGGTCCTGGCGCGCCCGGCTCTGCCTGGGACGTCATATGCCTCAATAGTTAGAAAAGCACCCTCTGCTCCTGGCCCATCCAGGCCAACGAGCACGGTTGTTTCCGCGCCTATTCGGAGCCATTCTGCGGGCTCTACTACACCCAGGTGCTCCCCTGGTAGAGCTGGCGGCAAAAAGGGTTCACACCCAGCCCCGGCTAATACCAGGGCTCCCCCCTCTTCCCCCAGCGTGACCGTTTCCCGTAAGGCGAAACGGCCACGCGCCTCCACAGAGTCGTTAGACTCACAGGAGGCAACACCCCTGAAGATGGTCGCTAGGCCATCTTCCGGGGTTCCTAAAGCTGTTCCCCGAAAGGAGGACAGCAACAAAGGAGCTTCGGCCCCTTCGCCCACGCCCCGAGGTGGAGCGAGTGGCTCGGAGACGGTGGTTCCTCGAAAAGAGGGCCCCCCGCCTCCCAAGCCGCAACGCCCGCCTAAGGTTTCGAGGCGGAGGGAGGAAAAGACTCGCATGGCGAGCCCAACCTCCCCCAATAAGTCCTCGAAGGCGACAGCGCCTTCAGCGCTTTGTCCGGCCAACAGCGCCCGGGGTTCTGCCCCCGGGAAGCGTACGGCCATTCCCGTGAGGGTCTTCAATTCGAGGAGGGCCCCCGCGTCTCCTCCGAGCTAGGCCTGGAGGGCATATTCCTTCAATGGAATTGCCGTGGGAGGAGCTGCGGAGGCTCGTCTCGTCCCGTTCCCCGTTAGCTATTTTTTTGCAGGAGACCATGCTAGGCGCGTGCCCGCTGCCTGCCCTCCCGGGGTATAAGGGTCTTGCGACCCCACCACCGCGGGATGGCCGGGCTGGGGGATGCGCGGTTTACACCCGGCATGATGTCTCCGTTCTTCCTTTCTCTTTAGATACCTCCTTTCAGGCAGTGGCTGTGCAGCTGCACCTGGATAGGAGGTATACTATCATTTCTGCGTACATTCCACCGTCAGCTGACTTCGACGCGGGGGACTTCCGCCGCGTCGTGGCACGGTTGCCGAGGCCCTATCTCTTGCTTGGAGATCTGAACGGCAGGCATCCTCTCTGGGGAGATTACTCCATAAATCCCAGGGGACAAGTCCTTGCCGATCTGATCGAAGAGCTTGAGATGGGTGTCCTAAACGTGGATGAGTTTACGCATCACTGTCCGAGAACCGCTTCATTTTCTTGCCTTGACCTATCTTTGTGCTCTTCAGATGCACAGCCTGATTTTGATTGGGGGGTGGTCGATGACCTCCATGGTAGTGATCACTTTCCCATTCAAATATCATTTTCAGGGCAACTGCCGCCTGAGAGACCACCTCGGTAGTGCTTGGCGCGGGCGCGGTGGCCTGCATTTCAGGAAATGACTGAATTCTCTATCTCAGTCGAGGAGTTTAGGTCGGTAGATGAGGCCGTTGAGTTCTTCTCCGGCAACCTCATCGCCGTAGGCCTGACTACTATTCCTAGGACGTCTGGCCGTTTTGCACGCCGACCACTCCCATGGTGGTCGGCCGAGTGTGAGACGGCCCTCAAACAGAAGCGTTATGCCTACATGCGCTATAAGCGCCGCCCGAACGATTTCACTGTCGCTGAATTTCGTCGGGCTAGGGCTAGGTTCCAGTATATTTCGAAGCACGCCCGCCGCTCTTCTTGGTGGGCATACGTGTCTTCACTTAACGGGAAGACCCCTTTAGCTGAGGTGTGGAAGCGAGTCAAAAGGATTCGGGGCAAGTTCTCGCAGGACCCCCCTCCCGTTCTCCAGGAGAATGGGACCGCAATCTCGGACCCCGCGTCCGTGGCGGAATCCTTAGCGACCGCTTATTCCGCATTCTCTAGCCGTGATGCTGCTCCGCCAGCATTCAATGCACGTCGTGATGTCGCGGAAGGCCGCCGGCTGGACTTTACCTCCAGAGGCGGAGAACCCTTCAACGACAAGTTTACTGTGAGTGAGTTGCGTTCCGCTCTCGCTTCGTGCGCGGACACCGCCCATGGTCCGGACGATGTCCCGTACGCCATGCTTCGACACCTGGGTGAGCGAGGCATGGCCTTTCTGTTAGATTTGTTCAACAGGATCTGGGTGGAAGGTCTTCTCCCAGACTCCTGGCGAATCGCTACTGTGCTCGCCTTTCGCAAGCCGGGGAGAGATCACTCTACTCCGACCGGTTTCCGCCCAATCTCTCTAACCTCTTGCGTGTGCAAGTTGATGGAGAAATTGGTAAATGTTAGATTAGCCTATTTCCTGGACAGCGGAGGCCATCTGTCTTCTGCACAGTGCGGCTTCCATAAGTTCCACTCCACGTCGGATGCTCTGCTCCGACTGGAAAGTGCCGTCTGCGAGGCTTTCCTTCGTAGACAGCACTACGCCACGGTGTTTTTTGATCTGGAGAAGGCCTATGATACCGCATGGCGATACGGTATCATGGAGACTCTCCACAGGATGGTGGCAAGGGGACGCCTCCCAATGTTTATATCTGATTTTTTTCGAGATCTTCGATTCCAAGTACGGGTGGGGGGAGCCCTCTCCGGCCCAAAGGAGCAGGAAGAGGGTGTCCCGCAGGGAAGTGTCCTCAGTGTCACACTCTTTGCCCTGAGCATCAACGGCATCACCTCGGTGCTGCCAGGAGATGTTCTCGCTACGCTCTACGTGGACGACCTTTCGATCTCTTTTGGCGCGGCCCAGATGCCAACTCTGGAGCGTCGACTCCAACAGGCATTGAACCGCGTCTCTCGCTATGCCGAAGCGCACAGGTTTCGCTTTTCTTTGGCCAAGACTAAGGTGGTGCACTTCTGCCGCCATCCACGGCTTCACCCCGACCCAGATTTGTTTCTTAATGGAGTGCGCCTGGATGTGGTTGAGTCGCACCGTTTCCTTGGTCTTGTATTCGACCGACGCCTCACCTGGGAGGCTCATATTCGCAGCCTTAGGTTCTCTTGTACCCGCGCCATGGACATTCTCCGTTCCGTGACGTTCAGCGCTTGGGGCGCTGATAGGGCTACCGCCTTACTTTTTTATCGATCCTTTGTTCGCTCGAAGCTCGACTACGGATGCGAGTTTTATGCATCCGCAGCCGAGCGTTTATTGCGGAAGGTGGATTCGATCCACCACACCGGCCTTCGCCTTGCGACCGGTGCCTTCCGCACTTCCCCCATTGAGAGCCTGTTGGTCGATGCTGGGGAGATGCCACTCGGTCTGCGCCGCGTGCATGCATCACTCGCCAGTACACGCGAGCCCGGCGTCTCCCTCAGTCGCCAACAGCTCTCACTGCATCCGCAGCTGATCTCGATGGTGCCTATGCCGCCGAGGGACGCCAGTTATACCCTGAGCCCTTTGGGTTTAGGGCCAGGAAACTCCTTCGAGAGGTAGATATAGCTCTGGGGCCGGTGGCGCCCCTATTTCTACCCAGGACGCCACCCTGGAGGGTACCACATTTGGCTATTTGTCGCCACGCCTCTTCCCTCAAAGCTTCTACTGCGCCGGGAGTATTGCGTTCGATCTTTTTGGAGCACACATCGTGTCACGCTGGAACCGTCCCAGTGTATACGGATGGCTCCAAGTCCCAAGAGGGGGTCGGCTTCCACGCCGTATCCCCTCTGTTTGAAGTCAGTGGGGCTCTACTAGGCGCTGCGTCTGTCTTCACTGCCGAGCTGGTGGCAATACACCACTCGGTACGGGAGATTACGCGACGTGCCCGGTTCGGAGACCGGATTGTGATCTATAGCGACTCACAAAGCGCCCTGAGTGCTCTCGGGGCATTGGAATCTCCGCATCCCCTGGTTCGCGATATCCGTGACGCCACGGTTTTGGCGAGCCGGGCAGATGTCGAGATTATCTTCTGCTGGGTTCCTGGACATGTAGGAATTGCGGTGAATGAGTGCGCCGATGAGGGCGACAAAGAGTCCGCGAGGTCTCTGCGACCGGACCAGCGTTTCGCTCTTCCTCACACCGACTACATGGCAGGAATACGGGCAGCTCTTCGGACTGCTTGGCAAAGAATATGGGAGACGGTCGAAGGGAACTTAAAGTTGCGTGCCATTGCACCGCACTGTTTCCATGGACCTATCCCCCAATGCCGCCGCGGCTTCAGGTTGCTTTCTGTCGTCTCTGAATCGGACACACTCGTGTGACGCATCACTATTCGATGGAGCGCTCGCCTGCGCCATATTGTAAAGACTGCCTCGTCCCCCAGACTATTCGGCACATTCTTGTCGAATGTCATAGTGTGGGTGATCTTCGCGCACGATACCTGTCCCGGTACCGGGATTGGCGGGGTCGCTACCGCCTGTCCCTTGTACCCGGGACAGATTCGTGCACATTGACTTGTGGACTTTTCGAATTCTTGGGGGAGGCCGGCCTTCTCCCTATTTTTTAAGCAAGGTTTTTTTTTGTTTTTTTTTTGTTTTTTGCATTTGTTTTTGTTTTTTTTTTCTTCCCTTTGGTTTCACGCTCCTGCGCCGGAGGGTCCTCTGTCTGACGCACCAGCTTGCTTCCTTTCCCCCTTTTTTTTTTCTCTGATTTTATTTTAAAGTAGCCTATTACTAGGCCCATTTTAATACGGCGACTAATGCCCAAGTAGGGCGCAGTCGCCAGCCAGATGAGCTCTTAAAAAAAAAAATAAATTATTTTATGCAATCCTCGACCTATCTTTGCCTCCCGTTTTCTTTCTCTGCCGAATATCCATATCTCCGCTGGTTACACTAATTCCCATTTCTAACTCCTATAAAAAGAAAAATCGTCTGTTAAAACAGTTCCTAAGCGACAAATTAAAGGCGAAATAAGTCATTTGACAATAAAGTATTTTTAAATTTTAATAATGCGTTTTTTATCATCAAAGTCTAAAACATTAGGGGAATTACATGTATTTAAAGGCCCAAAGAAATGAAAACTGGTAACACAACCCAGAAAAACGCTAAGGAAATTATTACGTGTACCATTAAAGCTTAAGAAACAAAATGGGAGATATATAAACGGAAACATAAGGGAAACTATTTTAATCGTTATTGGAAAATAAATGAAAGAGTTGGATTTGAACCTGTGTCATTAAGCGCTCTTCGCTAAAATGACCACGACGCTCATTGCCAGAGCTACCATCTTCGGATGGTAGCTCTGGTATGAGCATTTTTCCGGGTTGTGTTACCAGTTTTGATTTCTTTAAGGCCTTTAAATACATCTATTATATGTCACATGTCATGTGAATCCAAATTATTATTAAGAGAATTACATGAGAGAAAGACACCGGAAACAATGCTCCAAGCCTAAAGCATCCCCTACACCCAATAATTGCTCGAATAAGCGGAAATTATGAGGTCATATGTTTTTATGTGTTCCTGTTCCTGTCGTTGCAAAGGTAATAAGCTTAAAATTGCTATTCAACTTTATAGCCCGTTTGAACTTAATGAGCTAGTGTGGCAGCAGAGATCAATACTCTTCGTGCCGCTTGTCCCCATTAATCAAGACTATCTTGTTTTCCTAACTTCATGAACGCTATTAAGCTTGTGTATAGTTGTATGAAACTATCTGGCATGTATATCTTTCAGTGAAAAAATAACTATTAACACTTTTCGAAGAAATTCCTTCGTCTGCGCAGGGTATTATAACTTAATAACAATTAAATCCTGAGAGAATCATTTTTTTTTGTCTAACTCAGAGTTCTAATGCTTTTGTTAATTATCGTTGTGAAAATTCAATTATGCAAGCAGTTCAAACATTTCCTATTGGCGAATCCAAATAATTTCCTTTTTTTATATTTCTAACTTTCATGTAAAACTACTTCAAGATTAGGAACTTTTTTTCTTTTAAACTAAAGTTTGTTTTCAATTCATCTCTTCGGATATGTAAATATATTAATATTTAGAAAATTTTTGTTTGACTTTTATTCAAACGTCTAAGAGTAGACGAAAATAAGGAATGGCTTTGGCTAACCTTATACTTAAGCAAGAAAGTGTCAGTAGATATACAGGGTGGTCCGAAGGTCTTGTCACTCCCTGTAAATATTGCTTTAATTTTATATTTCAAATATTGTTTTAATTCTATATTTCAGATGACTGAAAGTAGTGTCACCCCCTTTTAATATTGTAATAATATTCTTTTTGGGATGACTGACACGAGCTCCTACAATTTGGAAGATAGGCTAATTGCAAGTGTATTGGCATATGATGTGCGCATTCACATTCTTATGTTCCTACAGACCTTGTCGATGTGTGACAGCGGCAATGAAAGTAAATACACTAAAACCAGGACATGTGTTTGATATTATTATATTCTTCTATTGTTCTTTTTACTAATCGATAATGGATGACAAGACTTTCAGACCACCAAGTACATTCATGTGTGATAGTGTTTAGATTGTCATATATCCACGCACAAATTCCCTAACCCTATTTCGATTATAAGAAACGAGCCTTATGTGGTAAGAATACTTCCAATTCTCTATCAATATATGTTCCTTCGCCAAAATTTTTTCAATTCTCTATCAATATATGTTCCTTCGCCAAAATTTTCCAGACGCTTCCTTTTCTACTACATAGACCATGGTACCGATAATATCAGGGATCGAGACAATAGCACTGTTATGTGAAGATAAAGCTTAGTAAATAATACTACGAGTATAGATGTGTAGCTTACCTTACCGATGTACCGTGCCCTTACAGACGTTGGCGACCGTGAAATGACACACCTCTCTGTCTCTTGTCATTTGTAGCATTTGTCCAGCCGTCTTTGAGTCTCCCGCTGTCCTTTCGATTCCATCCATATACTTATTTCTTTGTCTTCCCCTTGCTCTTCTTCCTGAGATTTTTCCATTAAAACTCAAATTTTCTATTTTTCCTCTTCGCATAACATGTCCTAAAAATCTCATTTGACTTCCTCTTAGATTTTTCAGTAATTTTCAGTAATGTGTGCAGTAAGTATTTCATTAGTTGTGGTTTTAAGGTTATTTGATTTTGTGATACTAAGCTCGTTTGTGTCGGCAAGCGAGTAGTGCTCACAGTGTGTGTATGGTGAGTATGTTTTAGTGGTTTGTGTGTGTTAGAAGAAGTATATAAATCCAGGTTTCTGGTAACCTAACTAGTTGGTAATATGGTTCAGGAAGGTGGAAAGTAAATTAAAGAATTTTAATTAAATTTAGGGGAGATAATTAAATAGCCAAAATAAGCGAGTATATTTTATGATTTAAGGAAATGGAAAAAATGATATTTATGGTAATGGAATGATTTAATATTATTATCCCTTAGCTGAACCCTGAAAGTGCTGCGTTAAAAGCGTTAATGCTACACTGCCGATTGCCTACTTGCATCACTTAACTTCTTACCTTTTATACCGGGTTACAGCCAAAAATGTCCCTTTTTTTAACTTGTCGGACATTAGAAGTTGAAGGTAGAAATAAGTATCATTACAGAGAAAAATATTTGAAATTATATTAGCTAGTTAAGGTAGTTTAGGCTTGCGGTGGATCATCTATCCCAGCCTAGGATAGCCTATCTATGCAGATATTAAACAGTTTTGCTTGAGGCTCTCAAATATGATACAATTAACTCTCGAACAACGCAGTTTGGTCGTGGAATTAATGATTCGAAATAGGTCCATAATCAAATCAATTCATCAATTTCAAGCAAGATATGGTAGACGATTAGACAAAAACACGATCTAGAGAAATTGCGACAAGTGAATTTCACACAGCACAATTCTTAATTTAAATAAAGGAAAGTCCAGTCGTAAGACAAGTGTGAGGGTGGAAACCAATAGTGGCATGGTAAGGAGTTTAATTGATGCTGATGAAACAGTCAGTGAGAAAATTGGCTGCTTACACACATTTGAATTGAGAATCTGTGCGAACTATTCTCAAAAAAAATCTTAATTTAGAATCATACAAAAGTCAATGTCATCAAGAAATCTTAACGAAAGTTATCATTTTGCCTCAGAGTTAATGAAATGCGCCATTTTTTTTTTTTTTTTTTTATAGAGCCCATCTGGCAACTACCCACTTGGGCATAAGTCGCCGAAAAACACGACAGCCTAGAATTAGGCTACTTTAAAGTTAAAATATGAAAACTTAACAATCAATATAAATTGGAAAAACTTAACAATCGAAGCAATCTCCGGCAGCGGGGGGAGGTCCCCCTCACCCCGGTGCAGGAGAGTGCAACCTAAAACAAAACAATAACAAAAAAAGGAACCTTAAATAAAGGGGAGAAGGCCGGCCTCCCCCAAAAAGTCAATAAGTCCACCAGTCATGGTGCACGCACTCGTCCCGAGTACAAGGGACAGGCGGTAGCGACCCCGCCCATCCGGTACCGAGACAGGTATCGTGCGCGAAGATCACCCAGACTGGGACATTCGACAAGAATATGCCGAACAGTCTGGGGGACGACGCAGTCGTTGCAATAGGGCACATGCGAGCGCTCCACCAAGTAACGATGCGTCACACGAGTGTGTCCGATTCGAAGACGACAGAAAGCAACCTGAAGCCGCCGCGGCATTGGGGGATAGGTCCATGGGAACAGTCGCGGCGCAATGGCACGCAACTTTAAGTTCCCCTCGACCGTCTCCCATCTTCTTTGCCAAGCAGTCCGAAGAGCTGCCCGTATTCCTGCCATGTAGTCGGTGTGAGGAAGAGCGAAACGCTGGTCCGGTCGCAGAGTCCTCGCGGACTCTTTGGCGCCCTCATCGGCGCGCTCATTCCCCGCAATTCCTACATGTCCAGGAACCCAGCAGAAGATAATCTCGACATCTGCCCGGCTCGCCAAAACCGTGGCGTCACGGATTCCGCGAACCAGGGGATGCGGAGATTCCAATGCCCCGAGAGCACTCAGGGCGCTTTGTGAGTCGCTATAAATCACAATCCGGTCTCCGAACCGGGCACGTCGCGTAATCTCCCGTACCGAGTGGTGTATTGCCACCAGCTCGGCCGTGAAGACAGACGCAGCGCCTGGTAGAGCCCCGCTGACTTCAAACAGAGGGGATACGGCGTGGAAGCCGACCCCCTCTTGGGACTTGGAGCCATCCGTATACACTGGCACGGTACCAGCGTGACACGATGTGTGCTCCAAAAAGATCGAACGCAATACTCCCGGCGCAGTACAAGCTTTGGGAGCAGAGGCGTGGCGACAAATAGCCAAATGTGGTACCCTCCAGGGTGGCGTCCTGGGCAGAACCAGGGGCGCCACCGGCCCGAGAGCTATATCTACCTTTCGAAGGAGTTTCCTGGCCCTAAACCCAAAGGGCTTAGGGTATGACTGGCGTCTCTCGGCGGCATAGGCACCATCGAGATCAGCTGCGGATGCAGTGAGAGCTGTTGGAGACTGGGGGAGGCGCCGGGCTCGCGCGTACAGGCGAGTGATGCACTGCAGGCGGCGCAGAGCGAGTGGCATCTCCCCAGCATCGACCAACAGGCTCTCAATGGGGGAAGTGCGGAAGGCACCGGTCGCAAGGCGAAGGCCGGTGTGGTGGATCGAATCCACCTTCCGCAATAAACGCTCGGCTGCGGATGCATAAAACTCGCATCCGTAGTCGAGCTTCGAGCGAACAAAGGATCGATAAAAAAGTAAGGCGGTAGCCCTATCAGCGCCCCAAGCGCTGAACGTCACGGAACGGAGAATGTCCATGGCGCGGGTACAAGAGACCCTAAGGCTGCGAATGTGAGCCTCCCAGGTGAGGCGTCGGTCGAATACAAGACCAAGGAAACGGTGCGACTCAACCACATCCAGGCGCACCCCATTAAGAAACAAATCTGGGTCGGGGTGAAGCCGTGGATGGCGGCAGAAGTGCACCACCTTAGTCTTGACCAAAGAAAACCGAAACCTGTGCGCTTCGGCATAGCGAGAGACGCGGTTCAATGACTGTTGGAGTCGGCGCTCCAGAGTTGGCATCTGGGCCGCGCCAAAAGAGATCGAAAGGTCGTCCACGTAGAGCGTAGCGAGAACATCTTCCGGCAGCACCGAGGTGATGCCGTTGATGCTCAGGGCAAAGAGTGTGACACTGAGGACACTTCCCTGCGGGACACCCTCTTCCTGCTCCTTTGGGCCGGAGAGGGCTCCCCCCACCCGTACGCGGAATCGACGATCTCGCAAAAATTCAGATATAAACATTGGGAGGCGTCCCCTCGCCCCCATCGTGTGGAGAGTCTCCATGATACCGTATCGCCATGCGGTATCATAGGCTTTCTCCAGATCAAAAAACACCGTGGCGTAGTGCTGTCTACGAAGGAAAGCCTCGCAGACGGCATTTTCCAGTCGGAGCAGAGCATCCGACGTGGAGTGGAACTTACGGAAGCCGCACTGTGCAGAAGACAGATGGCCTCCGCTGTCCAGGAAATAGGCTAATCTAACATTTACCAATTTCTCCATCAACTTGCACACGCAAGAGGTTAGAGAGATTGGGCGGAAACCGGTCGGAGTAGAGTGATCTCTCCCCGGCTTGCGAAAGGCGAGCACAGTAGCGATTCGCCAGGAGTCTGGGAGGAGACCTTCCACCCAGATCCTGTTGAACAAATCTAATAGAAAGGCCATGCCTCGCTCACCCAGGTGTCGAAGCATGGCGTACGGGACATCGTCCGGACCATGGGCGGTGTCCGCGCACGAAGCGAGAGCGGAACGCAACTCACTCACAGTAAACTTGTCGTTGAAGGGTTCTCCGCCTCTGGAGGTAAAGTCCAGCTGGCGGCCTTCCGCGACATCACGACGTGCATTGAATGCTGGCGGAGCAGCATCACGGCTAGAGAATGCGGAAAAAGTGGTCGCTAAGGATTCCGCCACGGACGCGGGGTCCGAGATTGCGGTCCCATTCTCCTGGAGAACGGGAGGGGGGTCCTGCGAGAACTTGCCCCGAATCCTTTTGACTCGCTTCCACACCTCAGCTAAAGGGGTCTTCCCGTTAAGTGAAGACACGTATGCCCGCCAAGAAGAGCGGCGGGCGTGCTTCGAAATATACCGGAACCTAGCCCTAGCCCGACGAAATTCAGCGACGGTGAAATCGTTCGGGCGGCGCTTATAGCGCATGTAGGCATAACGCTTCTGTTTGAGGGCCGTCTCACACTCGGCCGACCACCATGGGAGTGGTCGGCGTGCAAAACGGCCAGACGTCCTAGGAATAGTAGTCAGGCCCACGGCGATGAGGTTGCCGGAGAAGAACTCAACGGCCTCATCTACCGACCTAAACTCCTTGACTGAGATAGAGAATTCAGTCATTTCCTGAAATGCAGGCCACCGCGCCCGCGCCAAGCACCACCGAGGTGGTCTCTCAGGCGGCAGTTGCCCTGAAAATGATATTTGAATGGGAAAGTGATCACTACCATGGAGGTCATCGACCACCCCCCAATCAAAATCACGCTGTGCATCCGAAGAGCACAAAGATAGGTCAAGGCAAGAAAATGAAGCGGTTCTCGGACAGTGATGCGTAAACTCATCCACGTTTAGGACACCCATCTCAAGCTCTTCGATCAGATCGGCAAGGACTTGTCCCCTGGGATTTATGGTGTAATCTCCCCAGAGAGGATGCCTGCCGTTCAGATCTCCAAGCAAGAGATAGGGCCTCGGCAACCGTGCCACGACGCGGCGAAAGTCCCCCGCGTCGAAGTCAGCTGACGGTGGAATGTACGCAGAAATGATAGTATACCTCCTATCCAGGTGCAGCTGCACAGCCACTGCCTGAAAGGAGGTATCTAAAGAAAAAGGAAGAACGGAGACATCATGCCGGGTGTAAACCGCGCATCCCCCAGCCCGGCCGTCCCGCGGTGGTTGGGTCGCAAGACCCTTATACCCCGGGAGGGCAGGCAGGGGGCACGCGCCTAGCATGGTCTCCTGCAAAAAAATAGCTAACGGGGAACGGGATGAGGCGAGCCTCCGCAGCTCCTCCCAGTTGGCCCGGAGTCCACGGCAATTCCATTGAAGGAATATGCCCTCCAGGCCTAGCTCGGAGGAGACGCGGGGGCCCTCCTCGAATTGAAGACCCTCACGGGAATGGCCGTACGCTTCCCGGGGGCAGAACCCCGGGCGCTGTTGGCCGGACAAAGCGCTGAAGGCGCTGTCGCCTTCGAGGACTTATTGGGGGAGGTTGGGCTCGCCATGCGAGTCTTTTCCTCCCTCCGCCTCGAAACTTTAGGCGGGCGTTGCGGCTTCGGAGGCGGGGGGCCCTCTTTTCGAGGAACCACCGTCTCCGAGCCACTCGCTCCACCTCGGGGCGTGGGCAAAGGGGCCGAAGCTCCTTTGTTGCTGTCCTCCTTTCGGGGAACAGCTTTAGGAACCCCGGAAGATAACCTAGCGACCATCTTCAGGGGTGTTGCCTCCTGTGAGTCTAACGACTCGGTGGAGGCGCGTGGCCGTTTCGCTTTACGCGAAACGGTCACGCTGGGGGAGGAGGGGGGAGCCCTGGTTTTAGCCGGGGCAGGGTATGAACCCTTTTTGCCGCCAGCTTTACCAGGGGAGCGCCCAGGTTGGGTAGAGCCCACAGAAGGGCTCCGAATGGGCGCGGAAACAACCGTGCTCGTTGGCCTGGATGGGCCAGGAGCAGAGGGTGCCTTTCTAACTATTGAGGCATATGACGTCCCAGGCAGAGCCGGGCGCGCCAGGACCAAGTCCTTTGCCTCGCGGAATGAGAGTCGATCCTGGGCCTGAACGGCCAGGATTTCTTTCTCAAGGAGATATGCACCACATTGCTTCGAAGAAGCAGGGTGCGGCTCTCCGCAATTGACACACTTGGCCACACACGATTTGGACTTATCGTGTGCGACCTTGGAGCAATTTACACAGACTTCGGGTGACCCCGATTTTGCACGTCTACATGATCGATTCGTATGGCCGAAGCGGTGGCAGTAATAGCACCGCCGCGGCAGTGGCACGAATGCCTTCACGCGGTAGCGGTACCAACCGGCACGCACCGACTCAGGGAGCTTGTCACAGTCGAACGTGACGAAGAGTGTAGGGGTGGGTCTCGAGGCCCCTCCCTGTTTTCTCATCACACGTTCGACCTTGACCGCCCCATGGTCGGCCAGCTCTAGGGTGATGTCCTCAATGGAGTAGTCAACGAGTTCCCTCGCATAAACTACTCCTTTCACAAAGTTCATGGTAGAGTGCGGCGTCACACTCACCGGGGTGCCATGAAGTGTCCGAAGAGCACTTATCTTGGCCGCCTCGGCGGGATTCGCCGCATTCGCCAGAAGGCTCCCGTCCGAGAAACGGGTTACCTTCGGCTCTCTACCAATTGCACTAGCTAATCCTCTCCTCTGATGGATCATGTTGCCCTTGGACAACATGGTCCTATCAGTGGAGCGAATAACGAGGAAGCGTTTGAAGCCAGCGGGCTCGAAAACGCCAGGTAACCTCTGAATCAGGGGCCCCGATGTCATCGAGGCTCCGCCCTGTGCATTTTTGGTCTTAGTCGTAGTCAGGGGCTCCGCACACGAGGGGGTAGAGGGGCCGGATGTGCCGATCTTGGCTTGGTCGCCTACCAAAGTGGTAGCAGACCCATCCGTCCCCGCAGCCCCCGCGGATGGAGAGGAGCCCCGAGTCTTCTTCGTCTTTTGAGTCTTTTTAGTCTTTTTCTTTTTAGGAGAGGAGGGCGGGGAATGAACCCGCTTTTCACCTCCGCCGGCAGAAGTCCCCAGGCCAGATGGACCAGCCTCAGCCAGGTCCCTCTCCGAAATGGAGAAGGTCCTGGTTGTCGTAGGGGCACCTGTCGGAGGAGATCCCTCCCCTCCTTCTACTGCCTCGGAGCCCTCAGCCATTTGAGGAGGACCTTGCATAGGGGCGGATTCAGGTTCGGTGCTTGGCGCCGAGCCCGAATTCCCCCCCATGGAAGGCCCTACCGTCTGGGGCTGGGTCTCCTCAAGGACCATGTCTATCACAGGAGGGGCCTCCAGTTGGCCATCCCCTCCCAGGACATCGCAGGTCCCCTTGGCAGTATTGTCACTAGTCAGGTGGTGTGGGGAGGCACAGGCCTTGACCCCAGCAAGGTTCAAAATTCTTGCCAGCAGGTCTTTTGAGGGAAGCGACCGAAGGGGCCTGGCTTCCCTCTCCCCCCTAAGGGGGTTTGCCCTACCGAGCCGCTTGCACGAGGGGCGGTCGGCAATGGGCTGCCTGCTGGCTTTCTTGGCAGTCCCCTTAGAAAGCAAAGGAGGGACTGCCGCTGGAGATAGGGAGGTGCCCGAAAGCACCTCCAGAGAAGGGGGTGAGGGGGAGTCCCCTACACCCGTAGGCGTAGGAGAGGAGTAAGCCTCCTCTCCGGTTAAAGAATTATGGAGGGTCCCTTGCGCAAGCACAAGGGGGGGGACCTCCATTTTCTCGGTGGAGCTGCCCGAGGGCGGCTCCGTAGATGTTTTTGGGGAAGTTGGGGGTTGGGGTTTTTGTTTTTTTTCATCCATGGGCATGGTGACCCTCTTTTGATTACGGGACGCAATAGCTCATCACCTCTCGCAGTTGCCCGCACTGCGAGAGGTGCTTACAAGCCCGGCAGAGCCAGGCGCCGCCATTCGGGACCACCCCTCCCGCCTGGTGGCCTGGCAGTCCTTCGGCATGGCGGCTCCACCTTGGACACGGCGTAAAAAATATAGGTTGTGAAGAGGAGAGGAAAAGGGATGTGAGGAAGATGTGGGTGGGGATGAAGCAGGTTGTTAAAAAAAAAACCCATCCCGAACCGGAGCTGAGGGGTTAGGGAACAATGTCCCCTCCCCCCCTCAGCCCCGATCCGGGGTGGTTGGCTTGAGAAGAAGGTCAGCATTCTACCCTGTGAAATTAGAGGCTGACCAGAGAAAGTTGTGGGAGAGGTTGTATGAAAAGCGACGAGGTAGGGGAGAAATCGGGCTATCTGAAGGAAGGAAGAGAGGCTAAGCTGGGGCCGGACGGAGCGCTGGATCCCGTCAGCACGGCGGCCAGGATGGCAAATCGCCGCGCCCCTTACATGAAATGCGCCAAATAAGTATAATTATCTAATCTAAATAATCACTTTTATAAGCCTTTGCACTTACTAAAGATAACACTATGTTAAGGACTAAGTGGAAATAAGATTTAGGGGCCCTATTTTGTTGAGGACCATGAAACAGGACAAGCATAGTCAATTAACGCTCCAGATATCTTGACATGCTAAGAAGCATTTTCGCCAATAACACTGTCGTAGAATGACCCTTGGCTTTGATCACTTTACGCTTTGACACCCTCTTAGTAACGGTATGCTTTAAGGGGCGTGAGTTACTTCTATGATGAAGTAGGCTTTGTTCTAAGAGTGCTATTTTAGTGGTTTAGTCCTTAAGGAAGAGCTATTTTTAAACACATAAGGATAAGAGGAAACACCAGAATCTACCAAAAAATAAACATGTATTTTAAATTAAATATTACAAACCAACAGTAAAAGCATTTCTATATTTGGCCTCAAAGAATTTTGAATGACAAAACATAAACAAGTAGGCTTTCAATAAACAAACTAATTGCCAATTAGTATTTTTATCACGACCCTATTTGTTTAGCATAAAACATTAAATTAATGTACTGTCATCTACAAACACATATGACCTAGGTTCAAGAATAATGGTTTCTACTCTCCTTTAAAACGTGGGACGTACTAAACTTCTACTATCGCAATAGAGATATAAACGGTATTGTTAACTTACAGGTAGGTATTAGGGATTGCCGGATGTCGCTGGAGGACTTATCTCTCGCTTTGAAGTGTGGCTTCGTCGCTGCTTGAATTTTCGAAGAGGGAATGCTTCTTAAACGTAATTAAAGAACGGGAGCTAGTTGGGGCAGGGTTCTTCTCCTCTCACTCTTACGTTGCTTGAGATGTGAGAATCACTCGAGTGTGAGCGGCTTTACTTTTCTTTAGTCGGACTTCTTTGCAGACGGAAAAGGCTTCTTCGGTATGGCACCGATATAAAACTTGACTATTTAGGTTAATACGGCCCTGAAAGGGGGGATCGATTTTCTCAATCTGATCCTATAGTTTCTCACGGAAATAGTCTTGTAGGGCTGAAGGATCGATCTTTACGAATTAATCTTTCTTCTGGCGAATCGACTTCTAATAATCTTCTTGTCTAGCCGATGGATCGATCTTCACGACCTAATCCTACTCTGGCGTATCGACTTCAGATAATCCTCTTCTCTTTCTTTGCGGGGCTTATTTATAGGCGGATTGCCGCCCCATCTAAAGGGGGAAGTGACCAGGCCACAGATGCAAAAGGGGGGGAGCGAATGGTGGGTTAGCATCTGGGAAGAGCGAGAATTCCTGAGGTGGCACTGGGATGCCCAAGTCAGCTCGCAAATTATAGGCTCGTAACCACACCGCTCCTTAGCGTGCCTTCTGACTCGCACCGTTTTTTTTTCCTAACCACGGGTTTATGGGTCTCGTAGGTCATACGATCGTTAGAGCGTCGTTTAAGGACCTTAGGTGGTCGCCTTCAAACATATGTTAGCTCCAACTGCCCACAGCGGCGAGGCGATCACACATGGAAAGCATTTTCGCCGGCTACCTTTCCCACGCTTCTCCTCATGAAGGGAGGGGGGGCTTGAATGTGTCTATACTCCTCCAGGAGGCTTAATGTAGCCATTTCTCCACATCTACCTCCATTCTTAAGAAAATAACGGTAGGGATGGGGGTTCCAATCCGACGCTTACAATAATATACATGGGTAACTTACGGAACATTATATTATACAATAAATTCTAGTTCACTCGGGAATGCCTCGATAACATTTCACCTGACCTTACATTAATTCCTATATTACTGTGCCATCTTAGGATTTTCTTACCTACCACTCGGGTTACTCACCCCTACTTACTTACAATTCTACTGATTTACACTTAACTTTGCTATAATACAATAGTTGGGCTGCTCCTTACTCGTCGACAGGGTTCCGACTTAACGAGTCGGCCATACAATTGTTGGACCCTTTTATGTAGTGAATGGAGTACTGGTACTCCATCAAGAGTAAACTCCATCTCAGGAGTCTTCCATTCTTACACTTATTTTTACCTAAGTATGACAACGGTTTATGGTCGCATTCCAACTTGAACTCGCGCCCTATTAGATAATATTTGAATTTACCTATGGACCATATTATGGCCAAAGCTTCGATTTCGATAGTAGCGTAGGCTTTTTCTCTACTCAACAGTTTCCTACTGACATAAGCTATGGGATAGGCTGTTTCGTCATCTTCGTACTGAAGCAATACTCCGCCTAGCCCGTCCCGACTAGCGTCCGTGCGAAGACCGAAGATCTTGTTGGGATTTGGTAAGCGAAGAATGGGCGCAGTTACGAGTTTTCCTTTTAGAATCTCCAACTGAGTTATTGCATGGGGGTTCCACGTGACAGGGTCTGACGCTGTCTTTTTTAACAAATCATTCAGTGGGGCCGCAATGGAAGCGAAGTGTGGTACAAAACGCCTATAGAACGAGGCCGCTCCCATAAACGATCGGAGTTGTTTCTTTGTTTTCGGCCGGGGCATCTTGACTATGGCGTCCACTTTTTCTTGCTGGGTAGTCAAGTGTTTTTGTCCTATTTTGAATCCCAGGTAGTCAATGGATTCGTAGGCAAAATAACACTTGGTCGGCCCGGCGGTTAGACCTTGCTCCTTCAATTTCTCCAGCAATGAGCGTAGGGCGTGTAAGTGTGACTCCCATGTACGGGTAGCTACGTACACGTTGTCGAAGTAAAACGACACGTCGCTTAGTCCAGCGATAATTCGCCTCATCATCCTATTATAATTGCTACCGGCTGTAAGTAGTCCGAAGGGTAGCCTGGTAAACTGTAACAGACCTCTCTCGGTCGCAAAAGCCGTCAGTTTTTTGGACTCCTTAGCGAGAGGTATTTGATAGTACGCTTTACATAAATCCAATTCGGTGATGAATTTAGCGTCTTCAAATAAATGGAGATTTTGATCTATTAGTGGGATGGGCTCGGCGTCGAAAACGGTCACTGAATTCAATTTTCGGAAGTCCACGCACATCCGAAATGATTGATCAGGTTTCTTAACCATTACTATGGGGGAGCAATAATCGGACTCCGATGGCTCTAAAATTCCCAATTTTAGTAAATTCCGGACTTCCTTATTGAAGGCTTCTCGTAGGTGGATTGGTAAAGGATATGGTTTGCTCCGAACCACTGAATTAGTTTTTAGTTTTATTTCATGGATAAAATCCTTGGCACATCCAGGGTTTTCAGAAATGACTTCTGGGAATTCCATGAGCAAGTTCAACATTTCCGCTTTTTGTTGAATTTCTAAGTGGGGATTTATCTTTAAATCCACCCGAGGGTCTTCCGGGGTAGGTGAGAGCGAGGGAAGTTCGTATTCCTCGTCTTGTTCCACACACACGGTGTGTATGACTTGCAGGGGCGTACCCGGGTAAACGGCATCCATCGGTTCTTCTTCGTCTAGAAGGGTAATATTCTTTATGCACGCGCGGCGGTGATATTTTTTTAGCATGTTTATGTGATAGGTTCTTCGCCCTGTTGGGGTATCTATTAAGTAATCGACTGGACCCCGTGCCTGGATTACTTCAAACGGTCCCTTCCACTGGGCCCATAACTTATTATTTTCGGTCGGGAGTAATAATAAGACTTCATCTCCTGCCTTTAATTTTCGAGCCTTTGCTTTCATATCGAAATAGTCCCGGTATTTGGTTAAATTTTTCTCGGCGTTCTCTCGAGCTAAGCCAGAGCAGTATTCTAGGCGCTCGCGCATATCCATCACGTAGGCGTAAGACGATTTGATTTCTTGCTCGAGCTTCGCGTTGGAAAATAATTCCTTAAGAATACTCATAGGACCTCGCACATTTCTCCCGTATAATAGCTCAAAGGGCGAGAATCCCAACGTCCGATGAGGTATTTCTAGGCAGGCGAAAAGGGCAGCAGGCAGGTATCTGTGCCACTGTGTAGGGTTGTTTTGACACAACTTCTTCAATATATTTTTGAGAGTCCCGTTTAATTTCTCGCAGATTCCGTTAGCGGCTGGATGAAATGGACTCGTAAAAATTGGCTTGACTAACAGAAGTTTGTTAAAATATTCCATCAATTCTGAGGTGAATTGGCGCCCTCTATCAGATAGAATTTCTTTAGGCAGGCCTACTCGTGCAAAAATTGAAATTAATGCTTCCGCGCAGGAAATAGTGTCAATCTTCCGTAGGGCCACGGCATCTGGGAACCGGGTGGCACAATCCACTAGAGTGAGGATGTAGGAGTGTCCTCCACTTGAAGGGGGGTGAATTGGTCCCACCAAATCAATTGCCACTCGAAAGAATGGTTCGGTTATAACGGGCACCTTTTGTAAGGGAGCGGGAGGTACCCGTCCTCTGGAGGGATCCTTCTGACACACGTCGCATGATCGGCAATAGGCCACAATTTCCCTTGCGGCCTGGGGCCAATAAAAGTGTCGGAATATCTGCTGCGCCGTTTTGTTGTGCCCAAAGTGTCCGGCTAATATTCCATCATGCGTGGTATTCAAAATTCTTTGCGTGTATTCTTGAGGTACACACAGTGCTTTCTTGTTCTCCTTATCCTCCTCGCTGATAGTACGGTAGAGAAGTGAGTCTTCTACGATATACTGGATAGGCTTCTTTCCTTTGACTTGGAGAATTTCACCTTTAATAGCTTTCTCCCATAGAGGTTTAAGAGTGGGGCATTCCTTCTGAGCACTGGCGAAGGAAGTCAATTTGAACCCATTGTCTTCGAGGGTAATCCTCGGGGTCAACTTAGCAGGTTGCTCTTTCCTCTGGGCTTCTTGTGCCCGGGTGACTACTGGTTGGGCCACTTCTTGCTGGGGAATTAGGGGGTTTTGTCCGATTAGTACTGCGCAGAACTTAATCGGGGCTACTACCACGTCCGTCCAACCGGTGAAATATCTGCATTGTATATGACATCTCACGACGGGGAATCGATTGTCGCGTCCTAAAAAGTCGTGGACGATTGCGAATTTCTTATGGGCAGGGTTTACTGGGGGCAGCAACTTGTCGGATACCACTATGCACGTGCACCCGGTGTCTCTGACTAAAGTGGATACTCGGCACCCATTAACAGTGCCCTCTTCAAATTGTAGGCCGCCTGGCGAACTTTTGTTGAATAGAAAGTTTACCTGTTGCTGGGGCCCTTCGGATGTTGGCGCGGGGACGTAGGACGAATCAGCTTGTCCTGCTGGGATCGCGGCAGTCAGGTTTTGCACCTGTTGTCTCGAGGTCTCCCTCAGTCGGGAGTTCTGTGGGCACTGGAAACTCAGGTGACCTATTATCCCGCAGGTATAACAAGTGACGGGCTTCCTGGGATACGTGCCGGTATTAGGGTATGATCCTTGTGGAATCCTAACTTCTTTTTGATTTTTTTCTCCTCCAAAATTTGGTTTATAAGTTCCTTTTGCGGCTGAGAACTTAAAGGGCTTCTTCTGTAAAGGCCTGGGTGGCGGCCCATTTTTCTTTGGGGAGGGAGCCTTCTCTTTCTTGTACTCCCTAGGATATAACCGATGATTTACCGCGTGGAGGTCAGCCTCGTCCAGACACTCGTTGAAGGTAGAAGCTTTTCGGTCCTTAACGAATGCACGGATTTCCTGGGGTAGGGTACTTAGTAACTGATCTCTAAGCATGAAGTCGACGACCGCAGCGACTTCATTCTCTACCCCTTCTGACTCCATCCAAAACTGTAGGCTTCGACGAAGCTCAAAGCCAAAATGTTTGTACGTTTGTCCAGGTCTTATACGAGACTGCCTGAACTTCATCCTATATTCTTCCGGGTTAAGGTTTGTAGCTGAGAGAAGTTCGGCTTTGAGAGTGGAGTAGTCCACAGTCGCTTCTGAGGGTAAAGATACGAATATCTCTCTCATCCTACGATTGAGTAGCGGTAACAGTCTGGCGACCCCATCTTCTTCTAGGTCCCAATTATTGACTTCAAATATTTTCTCAAAATGGGAGAGATATGAGCATAAATCTTCTTCGTCCTTGTACTCCGGGAGTTTCATGCTGGCCGCTGGTGATACTCCTGTTTTAGATGACACTGACTGCACCTCTAACTGGTCTTTACTAAGAGCTCTTTCGTGGGCCCTTATCTTCTCTCTTTCATCAGCTTCCATTTTCGTCTTTTCTCTTCTTTCATCAGCTTCCATTTTCGTCTTTTCTGCTTCCATTTTCATCTTTTCTCTTCTTTCTTTTCTTTCGTTTCTCTCTTTCTCCTGAATAAACTCTCTTTCGTTTCTCTCTTTCTCCTGAATAAACGAACTCAGCTCGGTTCCTTGTAGTCCGAGGCTTTGACCTTGCTTCCGATAAAGGTCAAACAATGCCATCGCGCTTATGTCAGTCATCTACCTTGTTTTTAATCAAGCCTGACCTACTCCACCACCGAAACTTACCACTTGGCCTAACAATTACCTTTAGATGGTATCCACCTCTAACTTTACCAATTTCCCACTCGTCAAATATTCTATTATTCCTGGTGTTCCTTTTATGTGTTAGCTCTTCCTTAAATAGACACTGCTGGGTTCTTTCTAATATAAAACCTCTAGACCTGACACCACTTTTATTATATGTCGTAGAATGACCCTTGGCTTTGATCACTTTACGCTTTGACACCCTCTTAGTAACGGTATGCTTTAAGGGGCGTGAGTTACTTCTATGATGAAGTAGGCTTTGTTCTAAGAGTGCTATTTTAGTGGTTTAGTCCTTAAGGAAGAGCTATTTTTAAACACATAAGGATAAGAGGAAACACCAGAATCTACCAAAAAATAAACATGTATTTTAAATTAAATATTACAAACCAACAGTAAAAGCATTTCTATATTTGGCCTCAAAGAATTTTGAATGACAAAACATAAACAAGTAGGCTTTCAATAAACAAACTAATTGCCAATTAGTATTTTTATCACGACCCTATTTGTTTAGCATAAAACATTAAATTAATGTACTGTCATCTACAAACACATATGACCTAGGTTCAAGAATAATGGTTTCTACTCTCCTTTAAAACGTGGGACGTACTAAACTTCTACTATCGCAATAGAGATATAAACGGTATTGTTAACTTACAGGTAGGTATTAGGGATTGCCGGATGTCGCTGGAGGACTTATCTCTCGCTTTGAAGTGTGGCTTCGTCGCTGCTTGAATTTTCGAAGAGGGAATGCTTCTTAAACGTAATTAAAGAACGGGAGCTAGTTGGGGCAGGGTTCTTCTCCTCTCACTCTTACGTTGCTTGAGATGTGAGAATCACTCGAGTGTGAGCGGCTTTACTTTTCTTTAGTCGGACTTCTTTGCAGACGGAAAAGGCTTCTTCGGTATGGCACCGATATAAAACTTGACTATTTAGGTTAATACGGCCCTGAAAGGGGGGATCGATTTTCTCAATCTGATCCTATAGTTTCTCACGGAAATAGTCTTGTAGGGCTGAAGGATCGATCTTTACGAATTAATCTTTCTTCTGGCGAATCGACTTCTAATAATCTTCTTGTCTAGCCGATGGATCGATCTTCACGACCTAATCCTACTCTGGCGTATCGACTTCAGATAATCCTCTTCTCTTTCTTTGCGGGGCTTATTTATAGGCGGATTGCCGCCCCATCTAAAGGGGGAAGTGACCAGGCCACAGATGCAAAAGGGGGGGAGCGAATGGTGGGTTAGCATCTGGGAAGAGCGAGAATTCCTGAGGTGGCACTGGGATGCCCAAGTCAGCTCGCAAATTATAGGCTCGTAACCACACCGCTCCTTAGCGTGCCTTCTGACTCGCACCGTTTTTTTTTCCTAACCACGGGTTTATGGGTCTCGTAGGTCATACGATCGTTAGAGCGTCGTTTAAGGACCTTAGGTGGTCGCCTTCAAACATATGTTAGCTCCAACTGCCCACAGCGGCGAGGCGATCACACATGGAAAGCATTTTCGCCGGCTACCTTTCCCACGCTTCTCCTCATGAAGGGAGGGGGGGGCTTGAATGTGTCTATACTCCTCCAGGAGGCTTAATGTAGCCATTTCTCCACAAACACATATCCCGACGAATGGTTTCAGCAAGATGGCGCTACAACCAATACTGCATCTCCCTCCATGACATGGTTGAAGGCTTGATTTCCTCAACGACTAATGTCGAATAGGATAAATTTCATCTGACTTGTCACCTTTAGCCTAATTTCTATAGAGTTTGGTAAAAGAAAGACTATTTCTGGCTGCACCATCTAATATCGCAGAACTGAGGAATGAGTTTCGAGAAATCATTGCATCCATCAATGTCAATATTTTTCAGAATGACCTAAAAAATTTTGCTTTTCATATTGAAAAATGCATAGATTCCGGTGGTGGTCATTTCGAATGTTAAAAGCTAGCTAATAAAATATCAATTATTGTTTTTTGTAATGATACTTATTTCTACATTCAAGCTTTAATGGGTAATAAATACACAGCTTCCATCAATGTTGGTAAAATATACCAAATCTTACGTAAATAAGACAAATAATATTATAAAATCACTATACAATTGCTTCGATTATTTAGATATAGGATAAAAAACTATGGAATCACATTGTATTTTTTTTGTTCGCTTATCTCTGTACTTCTTTTCATGAGAATACGACGATCCATATTCGGTCTCTAGATGACTTTCGAGAACTCTAGCATGGCTCTCTGAGAAGTCATTTCCAAAAATAAATTCTCAGAAATGCCATATAGTTTCGGGGGGGAAAAAGCATTTATTTCGCCCCTTTAACTTTGGGACGCAGATGATATATTTTGCTAGACAGTTCAAAATCTACAAAAAGGTGATTTCTCTTGACACTAATAAATTATGTAACAAATAAAAAAAAAAAATGCTGATGACACGAAACAAGATATTGGTGAAAGTATGATAACAACCGTGAAAACTTTAAAAAACTTTGAACCAAGTCACTAAATGGTCGAAAAAGTGGCAGATACAATTTCAGGTAAACAAATGTAAGATAATGCAAATAGGCAGAGTAAACATTGGAAAGATTACAATATCAGTGGTCAAATTTTAGTATCCTATTCTTGAGGAATCGGATTTTTTAAAACAATGCAATGAAGCTTCAGTAGAAGGCAAGTAGGGGTATAAGAATCATAGCCAGACATTTTACGTTTTAATCGATATTGTTCTTCCCTTATAAATATTAATCGCTTTTAAGACCTCATTTAGAGTATACGGTATAATTCTGGTATCTTTATTTACGAAAAATCATTATAATTTGCAACGCATCCAGCGTTGAAGGGTGGAATATAATTTCTGAACATATAAATAGAAGGTACGAAGAGATAATATATGCATTTCAATTTCCTCTCATTGGAATATCGGCAATATATTAGCCTTTGAAACATTAAACAGGCTCAATATATTAATAATGACTCAATATTTGACCGTGACCACTAGAATTATCTTCTACCAACTAATAAATAAAAGATTTAATACAGATCTAGCATAAAATTTATTTTCTTATAAAATAACACAAACTTGGAATAGTTTGCCTAAGAATGTCGTTAACAGGTGAGATATTAAACTCTTATTGCCTTCACAATTTTTCTATCTGAATTAAAACAATGGCTAAGAGGCTGAAAATGGAGGATATTTGACTGAAGAATAATTTCACATAAAAAATGAATCACTGTGTGAGACAAAATTGTAACGATTCATTGCATGGGAAATGAATTTATTAGGCCAAGTCAGCCATTTCTGTACAAAGAAAAGCTGGCCGAAGGAATAGAACCTTCCTCCACATGAGCTAGGCATTGTTTCCCCGCAAGAAAATGGAGGATGATTCAATATCTTTCAACATTAAAGTAATTTAGTGGTAATATAGAGAATGTCGTGGTATAACCGGTGTACGCCGTTATACGCTCAGAGGCCTACTGGCCGAATGAAATTAAGGCTCCACCTGGAGATGGATAGCTCTAAGAGTGCTTTACATACACAGTTGCTAGGCCAAGGAATATTCAAACACGACTACTGAAATATAATTTAATAGGCCTAAATATTACATATACATATAGGGCAAGTTGAATGGCAATGCAATTAAATATTGACGGTTCACTGCTAAGATGATTAACACTATCATTTAAGTTTGAATCGAGGGATAATTAAATAAGTAATGATTTTACAATTAGGCAAGTTCTAGGGCAAAGGAGATCCTTGAAGTTCGACGCGGTAAAGGTGAAAGGAGCGTAACGAAGTGGGAGTTAAATCCCTTTTACCTTGATGTGCGGCGAGTAGGAGCAGGTAGGTAAGTTTGACATTGAACTTGTGGGCGTCTCACGGAATGGTCAATTCAACTTCGAGAAACTGAAGTGGGGGGCATCTTATCCTTAAAAGGCAAACGGAGGGTGCTTCAGGGGTGGCTTTTCAGATCCTTAAAATCCGAAGACGTGGTGAAAAGTGTTGAAGCGTGCCTAACTATTTCCACGAACAACACTGAGTGACGACTAGCTCTTCCTTGGCTCTTCGACAATCACTCAATTCTTCTCTAGACGAGAATGTAGTCGATTTCCGCTCGCGTAACGAAGACGTTACACTTAACGTACTGGACGGCGGCGGTTTCAGACACAATCTGCATGTGAATTCTGAACTGTCGAATATATATCCCGAAATTATCTAGGCAGGGAGAGAGATTCATCGCCAACAAGCTTCCTTAATTGCCTTGGGTCACGATAACCACTTAATGGTCTTTCCATTGTTCTAATTTTCGCAGTATATAGGGAAGACGAATTTAGAGCGGTCAACGGCGAACTGGGGAAGTCAGGGGGAGGGGGGGGGATTCCTTCTCTCTCTCATTCTTCCACAGAGAACATGGTTTCGTTGCTATACAAACCTGCAGTTCATTTATATGGTTGACCATAAAGTCCTGACTCAATTAGGAAGCGGAAAGAAAGTAACAAAATTTGTGAAGTAGCACTAAGATTTATTCCTCACAATAAGATGATGATGATTAATACGCCAGTGCAATGCTGCCCAGTCTGTAAATACCATCTTGCAGCCAGGTACATTGGAAGTTAAGAGTTTTCTTCCTACACCACCATCAGTTCAGCTGGGTCATGGTGCATATGAAATCAATGCCAGTGGAAGGTATGTCAAAATATCTAAAATTAAAAGATTAAGAGAGGTGCGGATGGTATAAAAATAGACTATTAAAAATTAGCGGTACTCAATACCACATTTGCGCCTTTTGCTAAACATTAAAAACGGTAAAAGGTGAAACAGGCACTCATTAAAATTCTTTGATTACGCGTCGTTGCGCTAGACTTCTTTAAAGACATTAATGTCTTTTAATAACGTGAAGAGTGCTTGTTGATCAAACTTTTTGGACATTGAAGATAAAATTGATTTCAGGGCTGAGTTTGCTGGATTATTGTTCAGAGAAGGGAATGCTTTTGTCCTCTGGTTAATGAGGGAGGGGCACTCTATAAGGATGTGAAGGATGGACAACAGCACATTGCATGAGGCACAAATGGGTGGTGAGGCGCCACACATGAGGTGCTCATGCGTGAGCCTTGTGTGCCCAATCCTCAACCTGCTCAATATTGTCTCCTCTCTCCTGCTCAATGGCAGGTCTATATTTGGTCATGGAAGCACAAATGGTTTTACGCCATGAAGCTTAGTTAGGGGATCTATCACTTCCCACTCTTGCTGCCAAAGTGAGTATGTATATGCCCTCACCAGTGAGTACTGGTCACTAGCGGGGACTGGTGCCCCAATGGGAACAGGCCCTCTCCCAGCTGCTTCCTTTGCAGCTTCATCCGCTTTTTCGTTGGGGTATATCCCTATATGGCCAGGGACTCAGTAGAAGGTAATCTTGTGCTTAGTACTCATCCAGTACAGCCAGTTCTGAATTTTGAGGACAAGTGGGTGCTTATTGTGTAGGGAACTTATAGAATCTAGTAAATTTCTTGAGTCGCAATAGATTACATAACAATCAGGTGGTGAGCTGGAGATCTCATGAAGTGCAGCAAGTATCGCTGTCAGTTCTGCTGTAAAAATGGATCCATGGGGTGGGAGTGTGACTTGGGTAGTCCGCATGGGTGATATCACACCTGCCCCAACAGCAGCTGGGCCTTTCGAACCATCATTGAACACAGGTTTCATGGGATTGTTTTCGTTTATATGTTGCAAGAACATATTTTTCAGGGTCAGAGGGTGGAAGTCTGATTTATTGGGAATGTGGACGTTTTCGCACCCTTCAGCGGTGCCTCTGAACTACGGTGGAACTTCTAGTTGGTAGCTGGGCATCTATCATAAATTGCATTTAAACATCTTCCTAAGATGCTCTGGTAGACTGGGTGTGATAGAACGAGTTGAATCTGTGCTAAATTCAACTCCTATCCCATATTAGTTAAAACCTCGAGGAGGCCCACGTGCATCTTCGATTCGAGGCTTGGAGTCTCTTTAACAGCTACCGGACGCCAATGTTTAAACAAGGAGGTTATCGTCCCCCCCCGTTCGCCCCCATACGCCGACCTCGCCAGATCGAGTTAGGCTTATGGACAGATAAGGCATTTTCCTCCGGCCCAGCTGTGCGTTCCCTCGAAGCTTCCACTCCATTCTCCCCCACGCCAAGGAGATGTCCTGGCTATTTATATGGAAACTTTACCACTAAGATCAGATTGGAGATCCAGATTTTCGTCGCGAAACATCACCACGACCCTCTCTCCCTTTGTGCGCCAAGGGACCTCGAACTCGAGATTCACCATCACTTGTCCAGAAGGAGGACAATATTCCTTGAGTGCCAAAGGTTCGAGCCTTTAGTGACGCCAAGTCCCCAAGGCATCCCCCCCCCCTGTTGTTCAAGGAGAACAACATTAAAACAGCCATTATTCGTTTTGAGCCCTTCGCCAAGAAACGGTTCTCATCCCCCCCCTGTTGTTCAAGGAGAACAACATTAGAACAGCCATTGTTCGTTTTGAGCCCTTCGCCAAGAAACGGTTCTCACCCCCCCTGTTGTTCAAGGAGAACAACATTAGAACAGCCATTGTTCTTGAGCCCGTAGACAAGAGACGGTTCTCATCCCCCCCCTTTGTTCAGAAGAGAACAACCTAGAACAGCCATTGTTCGTTTTGAGCCCTTCGCCAAGAAACGGTTCTCCCCCCCCCCCTGTTGTTCAAGGGAGAACAACATTAGAACAGCCATTGTTCGTTTTGAGCCCTTCGCCAAGAAACGGTTCTCATCCCCCCCTGTTGTTCAAGGGAGAACAACATTAGAACAGCCATTGTTCGTTTTGAGCCCTTCGCCAAGAAACGGTTCTCTCCCCCCCCCTGTCGTTCAAGGGAGAACAACATTAGAACAGCCATTGTTCGTTTTGAGCCCTTCGCCAAGAAACGGTTCTCATCCCCCCCCCTGTTGTTCAAAGGAGAACAACATTAGAACAGCCATTGTTCTTGAGCCCGTAGACAAGAGACGGTTCTCATCCCCCCTTTGTTCAGAAGAGAACAAAGTAGAACAGCCATTGTTCGTCGAGCCGTTCGTCGAGTAACGGTTCTCCTTTCCAAGACGCCTCGTCAGGATCCTTTTATCCCCCCCCTTCGGCTGGAGCTCGCCAGCGGACCGAGTATTCCTTCAAGTACCTTCCACTGCACCCTAATGAAGTTACGTAAGCCAAGCGTCACCTTTTGAGTATTGATCCCTTATTTGTCAATTCTATCCTGTGCTTTAAATGGTTTATCGAACCATCCCATCTTTTTAACTCCATATTTGTTTTACCTTTTTTGATCCCTTAAATCCTTGGATTAGCCCGAGTCTCCACGACCCTTTCCATTTTGTTTGTCAATATTTTCCGTTTTTGTGTTTTGTTTATAGTTATTATTAATAAAACTCTATTTTATTAATGATAGCAATATTATTATCCTTGAGCTCAGTTCCACTTCTTAAGCATTTTGAAGATACATAATATCGGCCGCCAGACAGTAAAACGCACTCTAAAGATAATTAAGGAAGTTCCCTCAACGAATAGTGTTATATATAGTATCGTCGGGAGTCATTCTACGACATATATATATATATATATACTATTTAATTTGGTATCAGGTGTGTAAGGTTTAACGCTATATCTTTGCAAACACTGGTCTCAGTCGAGTAAAGCATAGTGTTATTCGTTATAATAATAGAATATATTAGTTCCCTTTTGTTTTAACGATTGCTATCCCCTTTTTTTTTGAAACTTAAAAAGCTGGAGTAGCTCAAGGAACGGTTATAATAATTTTTTTGTTTTTTGTGATTTTAGTCAGTGGTTATTTAGATTGAGAAACCAAGTACGAATAGGTCAGTGCCCATATTTAGGTAGGCTAATTCTATAGAGGCATAATTCTTGTTGCGAGGAATTTTAGTTGGTTGACTAGTGCGCCCCCAAGTGCAAAGATGACTCAGTTTGAAATCTTTAAAGCGCAAGGAGAGTCCTGTGGACTTTCCGGAAAAGAACTAATTAAGTACATTCGAGAGGAGCAAAGAAAAGAGGAAGAAAGAGAAAGGGAAAGAGTAATCCGACAAGAGGAGCAAAGAAGAGAAATACAACGAGAAGAAAGAAAAAGAGAGGAACGGATAAGACAAGCTGACCATCAGATTAAATTAGCTCGGATTGAAGCAGAATTTCAAAGAAAAATGGAAGTAATAGAAAGGGAAAGAGTAATCCGACGAGAAGAACGAGAAAAAAAAATCCAACGAGAAGAAAGAAGGACGGACTCGCGCTCCTTCCCAGAGAAGCTGACAAAGTTTCCGAGCCCCGTAAAACCCCAAAACTTCTTTCCCCAAAACCAACAACGGGGCTCCAAACCTCCCGTTAAGACTTCTCCTCCATCTCTCTTCCCGGAGCGACCAACCATATGCTTCACCTGTGGTGTAGAAAACCACATGAGCTGGAATTGCCCCCAAAATTCTAGGCTTAAAAGCGGACCAGCCCACCAAGTTCACCAGATTAATGCAACCCCGGCTCCCCCGGTGGTGCAGACCCAAGCAGAAACTTCTCCCCATCCGTCAGGCCACCAGGTAAATTTTTTTTTTGATAAAAGTTCAGCGGGAACTTTGAAATATGAGGAGGGCAGCGTGGACAGCTGTCGAGTATCGACTCTCGTCAGGGACACAGGATGTACATGCTTCATCGTGTCCGACGAACTCCTCCCAGTGGCCTCTAACCACGAAAAATTTGCGGTGGTACGTGACTACCTTGGGCGGGCGAACAGATTCCCCGTCGCTAGATGTTACCTGCAGTGTCAATATTATAATGGCTGGGCTGAAGTCATTGTAGCACCAATAAAATTCTGTTCCGTACTTATAGGAAAGAGCCCCCAAGTAAGTTTCGACCCTGTGTTTCAGGCCGCCCTTCCTCAAGGCCGAGATAAGAAAGAAGCCCAGGAGCCCGTCCCCATCAGAACCCCGATACCGTCCGATTTCTCGGAGACCCCTAACCAGGACTTTAGGACGGAAAAAGAGGAATGTGATTCACTAAAACCCTTAGGTGATAAGGCCCCAGACAAGGACACGGAGACTGTCCATGGACCCCAAGAAAAAAAGAACCCCCAACGCGCCCATGGAGATACCTTCGTAGAACTGGACGAAGCATCGGCGCTTGAAGAGGATTGCCCCGCGGAGTCCCTTAAGGTAATCCAGACAGTGTGCATCCAACCTGATGCCGATTACCCTCCTCCTTCCCTACCAGGCAAGTCTTTGGAACCCTCTGACCTGGATAGTGACGCGCAGCTGACACCACGCCAGAAGAGTCAGCTCCAAGAACTAATTAAATGGAATCACCATTTACCCGCCCTATTAGCTCTTTTCGAGCAACTGAGTGAAAATGGCCTCACCATTGGCCCCAGCAAATGCCAGTTTGCCCACGAAACCATCAAATATTTGGGTTTCAAACTAGGACAAAGCAGGTCAGGTTCCCACGAGAACAAGATTAAGGCAATCGCCGACATGCCCCTCCCGATTACAAAGAAGCCATTAAGATCGATCCTAGGATCAGCTTCTCCCTATCAGCGATTTGTTCCGAATTTCGCTGCAATTTCGGCCCCCCTATGCCCCCTTCAGGAAAAGAATTTCTCCGATCGTTTACGTTGGAATGATGTCGCTGTTTCCCATTTTAATCAGCTCAAAAGTAAGTTCATTTCTGCCCCCATTTTTGAGTTGCCCAACCTGGAAAAATCCTTTGGGATTAAGACCGACGTGATCAACGAGGGCATTGGAGGTGTACTCCTTCAATACGTGGATGACAGAACGAGTCATCCAGTTGCATATGCTAGTCGTCAATTATTACCACGCGGAGAGAGATATGCCACTAGAGAAAAGATAGCTCTATCAATTATCTGGGTCATAGACAAATTCAAGCTGTACTTGATATGTAAAGAATTTCGAATAGGAACCGACCACCGTCCGTTAGCCTATATTAGGAATTTGAGACACTCAAACGGCCGCATCATGCGCTGGAGTTTACTCTTGCAAGAGTATCAATTTAAAATAAATTATATCAAAGGTTCCGATAACCAGGTCGCTGACGCCCTCAGTAGAAATGCGTTACCGAATAGCGTAGAATAATTGTATTCATAGGATTAGAATCTCCATGTAGGTATATACCGTCTTGTACGACTTAATTTAAGATTCTTTTGTAATATAATTAATTAATGTTTATGTCTGAATTTTGTAACGCTCAATGTCTAATTTTTTTGATGTATATATATTTGTTCTTATTAATTTACGTATAAATTATTTTGTCCCGTATGTACTAAGTTTTTATCATTTCATTGTTCCATGCCCTTTTTTTTTTTATTAAGTTGTATTAAAGGTTATTTTCCCCTGTAATCTAAAGATCAAAATAATCATGTATTGAGGTAATAATAGTTAGGTGCAGGAAGATACGGTTGGTACAAGAAAACGAGTTCCCTACAACGGAGCTCTATCGTTGTCTCTTCTCTCTTTTTTTTCGAAGTGACAACTTCCCCTGGAATGGAGGGGTGTGATAGAACGAGTTGAATCTGTGTTAAATTCAACTCCTATCCCATATTAGTTAAAACCTCGAGGAGGCCCACGTGCATCTTCGATTCGAGGCTTGGAGTCTCTTTAACAGCTACCGGACGCCAATGTTTAAACAAGGAGGTTATCGTCCCCCCCCGTTCGCCCCCATACGCCGACCTCGCCAGATCGAGTTAGGCTTATGGACAGATAAGGCATTTTCCTCCGGCCCAGCTGTGCGTTCCCTCGAAGCTTCCACCCCATTCTCCCCCACGCCAAGGAGATGTCCTGGCTATTTATATGGAAACTTTACCACTAAGATCAGATTGGAGATCCAGATTTTCGTCGCGAAACATCACCACGACCCTCTCTCCCTTTGTGCGCCAAGGGACCTCAACCTCGAGATTCACCATCACTTGTCCAGAAGGAGGACAATATTCCTTGAGTGCCAAAGGTTCGAGCCTTTAGTGACGCCAAGTCCCCAAGGCATCCCCCCCTGTTGTTCAAGGAGAACAACATTAGAACAGCCATTGTTCGTTTTGAGCCCTTCGCCAAGAAACGGTTCTCATCCCCCCCCCTGTTGTTCAAGGAGAACAACATTAGAACAGCCATTGTTCGTTTTGAGCCCTTCGTCAAGAAACGGTTCTCACCCCCCCTGTTGTTCAAGGAGAACAACATTAGAACAGCCATTGTTCTTGAGCCCGTAGACAAGAGACGGTTCTCATCCCCCCCCCCCTTTGTTCAGAAGAGAACAACCTAGAACAGCCATTGTTCGTTTTGAGCCCTTCGCCAAGAAACGGTTCTCTCCCCCCCCCCCTGTTGTTCAAGGGAGAACAACATTAGAACAGCCATTGTTCGTTTTGAACCCTTCGCCAAGAAACGGTTCTCATCCCCCCCCTGTTGTTCAAGGGAGAACAACATTAGAACAGCCATTGTTCGTTTTGAGCCCTTCGCCAAGAAACGGTTCTCTCCCCCCCCTGTCGTTCAAGGGAGAACAACATTAGAACAGCCATTGTTCGTTTTGAGCCCTTCGCCAAGAAACGGTTCTCATCCCCCCCTGTTGTTCAAAGGAGAACAACATTAGAACAGCCATTGTTCTTGAGCCCGTAGACAAGAGACGGTTCTCATCCCCCCTTTGTTCAGAAGAAAACAAAGTAGAACAGCCATTGTTCGTCGAGCCGTTCGTCGAGTAACGGTTCTCCTTTCCAAGACGCCTCGTCAGGATCCTTTTATCCCCCCCCCCTTCGGCTGGAGCTCACCAGCGGACCGAGTATTCCTTCAAGTACCTTCCACTGCACCCTAATGAAGTTACGTAAGCCAAGCGTCACCTTTTAAGTATTGATCCCTTATTTGTCAATTCTATCCTGTGCTTTAAATGGTTTATCGAACCATCCCATCTCTTTAACTCCATATTTGTTTTACCTTTTTTGATCCCTTAAATCCTTGGATTAGCCCGAGTCTCCACGACCCTTTCCATTCTGTTTGTCAATATTTTCCGTTTTTGTGTTTTGTTTATAGTTATTATTAATAAAACTCTATTTTATTAATGATAGCAATATTATTATCCTTGAGCTCAGTGGCCGCCAGACAGTAAAACGCACTCTAAAGATAATTAAGGAAGTTCCCTCAACGAATAGTGTTATATATAGTATCGTCGGGAGTCATTCTACGACACTGGGGTATTAGGTATTTGTTGGATACAGAGGAAATATTCCAGGTTCTCAATTAGGCGGTGGTATTTTAATGGGAGAAGGCCGCTTTCGGCATATAGGCTCGGTACTAGGGAAGATTTGAAGGCCCCCGGGGCCAGCCTAACTCCCAGGTTGCGGATTGGTTCCAGGGCCTTGAGGTTTGTATTATTTGCTGAGCTGTATATCTGAGAACCATAATCCATCTTGCTCTGTACTAGGCCAGAGTAGCGCATCCAGAGTGTTTGGCGGTCTGCACCTCAGGTTGTATAAGAGAGGAGTTTCATTAAGTCCAACCATTTTGTGCATGACTTCTTCAGCTTAGTTATGTGGTGTTTCCATGTTAGTTTTCTGTCAAATCTAATACCCAGCAATTTTTTATCTTCAAACTTTATAGGGGTCTTGTTTAGGAAAAGCTCTGGAGTGTCCCAGAGAGCATTCCTGAGGTTGAGTAGTGCACAGCGTAAGTCTTTGTTGTTGATAGGCCAAGTCTTTTGCTTGCTGTATTTGAGGTTATTATATTTATTGCTTATTAGATCTTACGAGTCAAGAATGGCGGGGTGAGTCACATGCTATGGCAAGATCATTAACATAGATTGCTATGAATATATCGGGTTGTATCCCTTTCAAAATGTTGTTGATTGCTATGGTAAAGAATCAAGTGACACTTTGTATTCCTCCCTGGGGTATTCCCTCTATTTGTTCATAAGGGTGGAAGAGTGCATTGTCTACCTTGAATTGGTAGTTGCTTCTTAGAAGGTAATTTTGGATAAATCTGGGGAGGTAACCTCTAAGTCCCCAGTGGTGGAGCTGTTGGAGAATGCCCCTCCTCCAGGTCGTGTTGTACGCTTTTTCTATGTCAAAGAAGACACCGATGACATGGTGTCCTCTTGCAAAGTTGTTTCTGATGAAGGTCTTCATTCGAACTAGTTGATCAGTAGTAGATTGGCCTTTCTGAAACCTAACTGCACTGGGGTAATCAATTGATATTTTGCCAGGAGGAAGACAAGTCTGGCATTTACCATCCGTTCCATCAGCTTGCATAGAAATGATGTTAATGAGATGAGGCGGTAATTGGCTGCCTCGGTGCCACTCTTTTCTTCTTTTTTAAATGGGAGCAAAATAGACTTTTGCCAGATGGATGGGAATGTCCCCTGTGTCCATATTTTGTTAAATATCTTAAGGAGGTGGTCTTGGGATGCAGGGGCTAAGTTCGCGATTATATTATAGGTGATCCCATCTTGTCCTGGTGCGGTGATATGGGATTGTTTGAGGGATGCTTTGAATTCAGTCATGATTAAGATATTGTTGGATGGTTTGTCAGCTGCATGTTCACTCATAAACTCCAGGGCTATTTATTCCAGTGTCTTTCTTAGTCTTTGGAATGGTTTGGGGTAACTTACTGGATCTGAGTAATTTGCGAATGTTTGGGCAAATACTTGTGCAGCTTCTGAGAGGTCCCCAATTAGGTCACCTGCTTTATTCAAATTTGTGAGACAGGGACCAGAGTCCTTACCCATAAATTTCTTTACTTTTCTCCAAATTTTCCTCATTGGTTTTCTATAATTAAGCAGAGAGATGTAACTTCTCATAGAGGTTCTCCTTGCTTGTCGGAGTGTTATTTGCATTATGGTTCATGTTTTATTGCGCTCAAATTTGTTGTTGATGGTAGGATTCCTCTGGTACCATCGACAGGCGTCCTTGTAAAGGGTGACAGCCTTGGTGCATTCGTTTGTTCACAAGGAAGTGATTTCTTTGTAATGGGCTTCTCTCTAATTGCCATTGATGATTTGGTCGCCATATTGAGTAAGTTATAAAAGGCTTCAAGGATTTCATCAATACTACTCTCAGTTATATCACTTGGACAAGCAGTTAAAGCTGTGAATTTTGACCAGTCTTCCTTTCTTGTGTTCCATCACAACATACTTTTAGGAGTAATGTAAGGGGGGATGTCTCTAGGACCACAGGGAAATGATCACTGCCCCTAAGTTCATTATCCACATTCAACTTAAAATCGACTTTGCAGATAGGTGAGCCGATGATAAGTCGATACACTTATAAGTATATGTTTGTGCGTGGAAGGAAGTTTGGCTACCATTATTGAGGACACTTAGGTTTGAGGTGCTAAAGATTTTCTGAATATATTTCCTCTTGTATTATTAGCTGTAACGCCTCACAAGTGATGTCTGGCATTTATGTCATCAAGGACAAGGAATGGGGTTGTAAGCTGAGAGAAGAGGTTTAGCATATCACCCTCTGTTACACAATTGTCTGGAGGTAAGTATAGAGAGCATATTGTGTAGTTTTGGGTGGTATGTACCCTAACGGCCACTGCCTGCGGTGGTGTATTGAGTGGTATTACCATCTGTGGGAAGGAGTTTTGGATAAAAAGAGCCACTCCTTCTGTGGGATCCGTAGATTCATAATATCCTGAGTAGTTTGGGAGTTGGGGGGCGGGCCTACGTCCTAGTATTAACTGCTGTAGTGCTATGCACGTAAAATTGGTTTCACTCGACATTTTATTGAGTTCCTCCCACTTTGCATAAATTCCTTGACAGTTCCATTGAATGAAAGATAATTTGCTCATTGTCTTTTCAAAGTAATTAGTTTACTTTTGTCTTTTGAGTTTTTTATGGTTGGGGGTATGACGAGCTTTATTTTTAGTTTTTGCATGTCTTCCTTGGTGGCAGTTTTCTTTATTTCTTTCAGTTTTATTCCGGGTGTTTTAGTGGTAGTAGTTAATTTTGAGTACGGCATTATTCTTTTTAAGGTTAATGGTTGGTTTGCGGCAGTGCTTTTTTTGCTTGGGAACTTCGATTTTCTTGGTGTTGGTGGTAGAGGAAGTGACAGTTCTGGCAGACTCTCTTGATGAGCTTCAGGGATGCTTTGGTTCTTTCCTGCGTCCGTAACTGGGTGTTCAGATGTCTTTGAGTGGTTCTCGCTCCTTGATTGGTTTTAAGAATGGTACCAATGCTAAGGGAGATTGCACTTGCCATAAGGTTCTGTAATTCCTTGCTGATGTCTATGGTGGCTTCTCCCTTTACCAGTTCGGAGATCAGCTTCTCAGCAGTTTTTATTTTGTGTGGACTTGGTGAGCTTGTGATTACTTACATCATACATTTGTTTGGTGCCTCACTTTTATTATGTACTGGTGTGGGTGGTAAATCTTCTGGGATCGGATGTATATCTATGAGCGGGACTGTGTACTCGACTTCAATGCTATCTTTTTCATCCGACTTCCTCCTCTCTAAAACTGGGACTTGGTATATTCTCTCTCGGTCAGATTTTCTTGGGGTTCTTTGGGGCTTGCTAAGTGACTTTTTAGCGCAAGGTGCTTGAGATGAAGGAGAGGGCAGGAGGAGTCTCTTATTTTGCCTTGGCGATGACCTTGATGTCAAAGATTGGCTGGGCGGGGTTCCAGGTGGGGTGCAATATTCTGTTCCTCTAGGTTAGCTGGTGGGTGTGTTCTTAGGACTATACTTGGGTGTTGGTGGTTGGTTATCGTTACTGATAGCTGTGACAGTTGGTTATGGAATCTCTTGGGTGGTTGGGGGTTGATGCACTGGTGAATTAGATAGCAGGTGGGGTCTAAACTGAGGCCTACTGGGTTTTAGGCTTTTCAATGTATCAGCGAAGCTGCGTCCCGGTGCAATATATGTACAATGATTTGACCTTTTGGCGGGCTTCCTTGAAGCTTACTTTCTTTTTGTTTCGGATTGCCAGGACTTCTTTCTCGTATATGAAGATGGTGCATTCTTTACCGGATGCCTGTGCTTCCCACTGTAGTTTACACAGCAATTTGTTAGATTGCAAGATGGGCCATGGTATTCTTTGCTGCAGTTAACACATATGCACATTTGGGTACATGCTTTGCTTGTGTGACCGAAGCACCTTCTGGGGTATTTCACATAGGGTACAATGGGGATGTTGAGGCACCCCACTTTTATTCTTAATGGAGCTTCGGTTCTGTTGAAGGTGAGGATTATAGTTGATGAAGGTACCTTGACGCCGTTAATTGTACGGGGCATACGGACTGCATCTATTACTTTTTGTTGTTCTAGTTTTGAGATCAATCTTTTTAGGTTGTAGTCAATCAGTTCCCCGGACTTCAAGAGAATTTTGCATGTGTTGAAGGTCGGGTAAAGGTTAGGAGAAAGTTTGACATCTGGCAGTGTTTTTAGCGAGAGGATATCTTTTTGTTGTTCGGGAGATGCTGCTTCTACCACCAAGCACCATCGTTGCGAGGCCACATTTGTTTTGGCTCCCCACACCTTGTTACAAAGTCGTCATAGACATCGAACACATCTACTTTGAAGAGGGGTAAGTTGGAGTTTGATTTAAGGAAAAGAAAGCGCTCGTAGTCCAGATCGGGGTCCACGTTAGGCCCAAGAGGGTCATACCTTTTCCATTCACGGAGAGCAAGAGTCTTCGACTTCTGGGAAAAAGAGGTTTTATTATATCCCATTTAAAAAATTTAAAGGGCACCTCGACCCTCACAATAAAATCCATCATTCTCTACGATCTAATTCTAGCAATCAGCCAGCAACATAATCTGTCCCTGATACCAGTCAGCTGCCTTTGAATAAAAAAACTGTAAACAAGCTTCCTTCACTCTATCCAAAGTGTTGAATCTCTGGTAACAGAGGAAGAGTACCATTGAGTGGTATAGGCCATAGTCACTCGGACCAGCATCGGGACTGAAGGATGGATGTGGAATAATCTTAACAGAGTCCATCTGTTTGAACTTCTTCATAGTTAACCTAGCAGTGTATGGCCTGGCTTTGGATTATTGAAACAATTCCTGACCTCGATTGATCAAAGCAGGTTACTCATTCTTTAGTTTGTCTAACTACTGGTAATACATATACCTTTAACAGTGCAGCCATGTCGAACAAGCTCGAAATGCATTACTCCTTGGAAATTCCACCAGACAAAGACCTTCTTGTCAAACCGATTGCGTTGTGGAACGAATGCTGACTGCTCGCCTCGCGGAACCCATTTCCTCTCATGATCGTGATTCACCAATTTTACCCACTTCTCATCTGATGTGACAATTCGCCTCCAAAATCGGTTTTCCAATGGGTTATTGAGAAGTTGACTGTAAATCTTGAATCTCCGTCGACTTGTGCTCCGGTGAGGTCATATGGATCCAACCCGAGCTTCTTTTGAACAAAATCCATTAAATGCAATCAGTTCAATGCAGAGTCTGATGGCATGACACTCAAACAACTTTCACAAGATCACGGCTGCTTGCAGAAGGTTCAACCTTCAATGGTGCTACGAAAGCCTCGCTGTCAAATGTCTGTACCACCTCGAGACCTTCGCCTGACTAACTATGCCTTCTCCTTTAGTATCGCAAATTTCATTCATAACAACTTTTGTAGAAAGTTTTGCTTGTAACAGTAGCGAATCAAAACTCTGATTCCACTTTCTTCACTACTCATTTCTGTCAGTTGGGGCTTACACAAATAGAAATAAACTGCGCAGGAGCAACAAACAACAGCAACATACGGAGGCTGGTAGTCAAATAAGTAAGGCTAACCTAACCTAACCTAATGTAGTCGAATGAGTAAGGCTAAACTAAACTAAAGTTGGTGTCACTACATAAAATTTTGTTGTTTGCGTTCCGCTTTCTAAGTGAGTCAAGACTTTATGGCCAACCATAAAATTGATATTTCGGGATGGCTAAAGTCATCATCAGAATCTATACACACAAATATAAGAAGATACAAAATTAACCAATCACACTAACATAATAAATGATTAGAAGATTAAAATATTAAATGAGGAAGGACATCATTTTTTTAGATTAAAAATCAGCGTTCAATGTGAATGAGAAAAAATTCACATTTTAAGATTTGAAATAAAGTAGGACAAAATAGGGTCACGTGACGCAACAGGGGGACGAGAAGAGCTGAAGAAAATTGACAGAAGAAATGGGTGAGAAATAAGTTTAGTTTGGGAAAATAATGAGTATTTCGGTGGTTGGATTAGGTGAAAGAGTTAGATGATCAGTAGTGGTAGAGAAGACAAATCACAATTGACAGAGGGATTGAGTTGCTTTATATGGAGCGATTCTAGGATATTGACGAAAGTAAGATCTTTGTTTGATATCTCCTTACGTATACTATTAGACTGTAGAATCAGTATCGAGACTGGGTTTTAATTGTTTTCTAAAGAGTGATTCTAGGATTCGAATGGAGGTAGTCTTTAGAGTGTCCTAAAATTTCAAAGTTTAGGTTGGAAATATCTATCTTATATTGAGCAGAATGATAACGGATTGGGGAATTCTCTTTATTAATGGAGAAGAGAACCATTGCGCTGACTCATACCTAGGGGGGAACAGACTCTCACCTTCAACGAGTGGAGGGTGCTTTCAATATGCGTCTCCTGGTGGCAAACGGGACAAGTAAATTTATAAACCCTCGAGCAGCTCAGGTCAGCAGGGACGGAGTCTGTTCTTACATTGAAAAAATTGTCCTAAATGAAAATTATTTTGAATTTAGTGCATGTGAAATATCTTTTTATGAGATTTTTGAGTTTGCGGCGTAAGTGAGAGTTAAGGGGACAAATATCTAGGGAGAAATACTTGTGAAGATCCTTGGGAACAGTGACAATCGGTTCCGGTGGATTGTATATTTTGTCCCATATCTCACGAATACCCTTTTGGATAAGGGATAGCTAAAACCTATTATTTCTGAAATAACTCACCTAGACCTGTGAAAGATGATTTCGTCTTTCCTATGTTTATGTATGAATTTTTACATTTACTTTCTCATACACGAAGAATTTGAATTCCTCAATAATTTTGTAGACCTCGCCTTAATCCAATCGGGTACGCATAGCCGGATGCTCTCAGGCATTTCTTAATTGAGAGGAAAGCAGTGCTTGCTACCTCAATGTGCTTGGTTCGATCTCACCCACTTCACGGATTTCTTTCGGCATTTTAGGAAATAAATATTTCCGACGAAAAACTATTCTGTTAATATTCTTCTGATTATTTGCGGTTACTCAATTCCTATATATATATTTATATATATATATATATATATATATATATATATATATATATATATATATATATATATATATATATATATATAAAAGGGTGTTCCAATAACTTGGACAGATTTTAAATGTGAATTAAGTTTAAGCGTCTAATGATTTTTTTCTTTTTCCTTGATATTTAACAACTTTAGTCTTTGGCAATTTTAATCATGGAAGATTAACAATCGAACAACGTGTTAAAGTTATCGAAGCCTATTACGAAATTGGACGTTCAAACAAAAACGCATTTCCGGCACTTCGCGATTTTTTGGGTCGCATCATCTCTCGAAAACAGCGAGGTCAATTGGCCACCACGATCGTGTGACTTGACGCCTTCAGATTTCTTCCTTTGGGGTCATCTCAAAAGTAGGGTCTATGCCAACAAGCCAACAACAATTCAACAGCTGAAGGATGAGATAATAAGGCATATTGGTGAGATCGAGGAGCAACTATGCAGAGACGTCATCAAAAGTTTTGACCATCGATCGGAGGTGTGCCGCCGAAGCCTTGGCGGACATTTAGTCGATATTGTTTTTCACCCATAATTGCCATGACTCAAATAACATGATCCAATAGTGAAATCAATAAATTTTCACAAATAACACTGTTTTATTTACTGCTAACTTCGATCCGTATTAATTGAACACCTTTTATATATGCTCACTAACCCATATGAAATTATGAAAGATGATACACAGACGATGTCGTCTGTTTCTAAGACCAACAAGTAAGGATGATAATTGAGAAAACTGAGAGCGATAACAAACGGAATCAAATAATATCAACTATTTTATCCTTTAATGAAAGTAGAATTAGGTGCGGTTCAAATAAAATAATTGATCATAGTTTTAGTGATCTCTAATCTAATATAATTTTCATAAATTAAAGCGGTGTTTATTTTTTAGTGACGCTGATAGGCCCCGACGGTATCTTGTGTAAAACAGATTACAGTTTAAGTGTCATTAGTAGTAGCAGTATTCGAACTAATTTTGAATATTTTAGATGCAAGTGATGCATGTCCTATGGTGATGCGATTTCAGCTGTCACTTTGATGCCTATATATTTATATATTAGATAATAATGTAATGCAGTTACTTATAGACATTCAACTTTATATACCTTCCGTTCTTGGCGACAAATCAACTTCACAACATAAAACTACTTATACGAGGTTTCACTTGTAATTTACTCGTCTAAGAACGATTAATATGTGCGCCTTGCTTCCGCAGCTGGGATAATCTAAACGAATAATTCTAAGATTGTTTTATTCGAACCCACCAGTTTGGTAAAAATCATTATGACTATTAGAGTCATTCTTCAATCTTAAATGCCCTTAAGTGATTTAGAGATTACCTTCCTACGAAGATTACAACCACACTTCACCGAAAAGTATGAGTATCTGAGGTCTCGACTTAATGTTTGAATTTAATTAACACAAAGGCTAAACAAACAGGTTATGATTGCAGCCAATAAAATGTCTCTGGTTCGGAGGAACAAATAAATATGCAGTAATGACAATGAATTCCAAGTAAAACAGGGTAACACGAATGGATGAAAAAATTAGATCATTTGCATCAATATGAGTATGAATTTCAAATCAGGAGTAGATATTATCGATTAAGTAGATGAAGTCGGCTCTAATTCTAGTTTCAGGAAGCTTGACGACAACAAATATAAGCTTGGGGGAGATTATTCTGTGAGGGGTTACGTCAAGAAGACCCTCATACAACTGCAGTCAAACAGCTACTACATCTATAGACCAACTACAATCTGTATCTGTAACCTTAGTCCTCGAAGTCAAGGATAACCTTAATATGAGAGGCTCACAACTACTATCTTCAGCTTCCGTAAATCTAGAGCACCCACTGCACTCTATAGAAGAACATCCACTCCCCAAAATAAACATAAAAGCAGCACCCAATTTATGCTACACCTCGTTCACTCCCAACTAGCTTCTAGAAACATATCCACACTCACTTTACATAATGCTCCATCCAGTCACTCTCACACAACGGCCCTCTGAAATCCACTCCTTCTGACTCCTCTTTATTTCGTTAGGACAGAGTCTACCAGCCCAGAATGCGGTGTGGACATAAACCTGCCATCAAGAGCTGCCAAAAGAAGCTAAATGTGACCATCGTGGATGTCTGTCCATAATGGCAGAGCGCACCCATACAATCAAACACACAATTTAAGACTGCACTACAAGAACTTACACAGTCCAACAACAAAATATACTTGTCTTAAGGGTTGTGTCGGGAAATCTGGTACAAGACATATCATTCTATGGGTCTCAAAGCTTCTCTGCCACACTTTGAGGGTCAATAAAAACTATCAGACCTCTTTTATAGACTGGAATTGATTTCATCTTCTTTCAAAATTTAAAGCCATTATGCGGCATTTCTTTCTTTTTAATAATCATCAGAACAATATTTTGGGAGCTGAGAGCTCTTATATGTATCATATTTGATGCACTCCAACGTGGAAGCATTTTAGTAATATAACACTTATGATGCGCAGAGTGGTTCTGGAAAGATTTCATCTTATACATACTTTTATACATGAAATATAATACATTGTTTTGTCTTGCAGCAAAATTATCAGCCCAGCTTAATATAAAATATATATATTTTTGTAAATTGTATGTATACTAATCAATTTTGGTTTAAAGAGTACTAGTTGCACCTTGAAAATTTCCTCCTTCCTAGACCCAAGTTTATTTTATATTTATTATTTTTAAACGTTTTGTAGGCATGTGCCAATTTGATTCTCAACCTGGGAAAGTTTTGGTGGGGCGTGAGTGTGGAATCTAAGAGTAGTTTTTGCCAATGAGTACAGCTCTGTTTTTTTATAATTTTGCTAAATGGTAATTTGCCAACCAACAGGAATATCAGGTAAGATAAAAATTGGTCCATTAGCTGATTTTGTTCAGTTGTTTTAGCTTGCTTGTCGTTGGCATTTGTGGTAAGTTGTGATTGACGCCGTATTTTTTTCTTTAAGTTGCAGTCTCTGAACGGCTAAATAGGCAAATAGGAAATTTTGTTTCTTTATTCTTTTGTTGCTTGTCAAAAAATACGTTAGTTTAAATTCTTTTGTACGAAGTAATTAAGATTACAAAATTAAAAATATTTGGGAGTGTTTTACCTTTTTTAACCTCCAATATGGCATACGATATTATGCAATGTTATATTGGAGCAGGGAAGGAAAGAGTTTGGGAAACATTGTGGAGGATAGAATGAGGAAATCTCCCCTACACACTTATAACTACTTCATACGCATATTGCAAAATCCACATTAGTCATGACATTTTTCACCAAAATACTTTATTCTTCATATAAAGCCCCCCTCCACTCCTCCGCCTTCGTGTAAGATAAATACATCCCGTCCAGTTATAAATCATCTACAATGTATAATTTCGCCCATGTTTGTTCAAGTAACACTATTTCTCGCAAAGAATTTCTCCTAGTCAGTTTTTTTCTGTGCCAATTTCTATTTTACTGTCATTAAATACAATACCTTACAGCATTTAATCTAATATCTTTGCTCCATTTTTTCTAAATAACCAAACTATCTCAAAGTAATATCAATCATCGAATTACCTTTTTTTTACCCTTTCAGAGATATCTTTTACACATTCAGTTGTTAAGTTTGTATTATAATTTTTCTTACACCATGCAAACTCAATTTATTCATCATTTAATTTCCTAACACTCTTGCATTAAACTTGATACATAGCTAGTTTCATGTACAATTCTGCCTCAATTAATACTCACTTAATACTAAATTTTCACTTAGTACTCAGAGAGTTACCAACGTATAAGGTCTTTAGATTAATATTCATATTTCTATCTACCGTACAATTCTCCCTGTTTCTTATATATCAAATTTAATACACATTTTCATTCCACATCATTTATAAAATTATTCCAACGCACCACCCTTCCTTAAGCTGTAATTTTGTATTATTCCTTTTAATATCATTCATTTTCTGGCCCTCTTGGTCCCCATAATATAAACATTTTCTTTCACTGTACGACTCGAATCCCTTGAATACACGATTAACACAATTTCTCTCAAGCCTCACTTTTCCTCATGATTCTCGAGTACATATCATCCGTCCTTATACCATCCAGTAGATGACTTACCCGGCGTTGCACGGGTACAATTTTAGATGTGGAATGTGTTGATCAGGATATGATTCGCTAGCTAAGTTTGCTCATCAACTTAGACTCATCAAACTTTTTAAACCAGTGGTTTTCAACCTTTTTATGATAGTGGCATCCTAATTGTTAGAGTTTTTATAAATGTTTTAAATATTTGGTTTTGCCAATATAGACATTTTAAAAATGAGTTTATTGTCACGCCCGAGGTACTCCGGTAAAAAAAATCACTGGTCTAAACAGTGAATATGTACTAATACATAATGTTTGTATTTATACATTTTGCATAAATGGATGGCCAGAAAATGAAAACATTTATCTGATGTCGAACACAAGGAATTAAATAAACAATGGTGTTACAAATCGGTATTCGAGTTTAATTTGCAAGTAATTGTAAATTTCGTCGTTTAATTCTGCAGCAAATATAAAAAAAAGCAACATTACATTATTTTCAAGAGAGGTTCCAATGAAGTTATTTTAAAACAAATCTATATATATATATTTATATATATATATATATATATTATGTTGTAGAATGACCCCGACATATACATCACTTCTACCCGATATGCGTGGACGCTAAAGGTCAACGAGTGACCTTGACTCATTTCTGGTCACGACAGAGATGGGGGGGGGGGATAGAAATTGGAAAAGTTGGAGTCCAACTTCCCTGAATGAGTGCGAAGGATTTAAATACAAAAAGATTGACTGCAGTTGGCCGATATTAAATTAATGAATGCTGCAGGCTATGAGGCTTATTAAAAAGTAGGAAAAAATATACTTTAATATTTACACAGTTATACACAATAAATAGATTAAATAGAAAATGGCAATGGATATTCGATGTATACAAGAACCGAACTAACAGAGCTACTCGGTGTGAGCTCTACGGTGAGGGTCGAAAAGCGATAGGAGCCTCTGTACATACGCACACAAGGATGACTGGCAAGGTAGCCACAGTTGATTCGTCTCAGACTAGCTTGGTTCAGGTCTTTACGAGATGAAACGGGGATCGGATGGTTATTCAAGGGACTACCCGGAAGAATATAGGACGAAGTTCAGGCAGTCTCGTATAAGACCTGGAGAAACATACAAACATTTTTGCTTTGAGCTTCGTCGAAGCCTACAGTTTTGGATGGAATCAGAAGGGGTAGAGAACGAAGTCGCTGCGGTCGTCGACTTCATGCTTAGAGATCAGTTACTAAGTACACTACCCCAGGAAATCCGTGCATTCGTTAAGGACCGAAAAGCTTCTACCTTCAACGAGTGTCTGGACGAGGCTGATCTCCACGCGGTAAATCATCGGTTATATCCTAGGGAGTACAAGAAAGAGAAGGCTCCCTCCCCAAAGAAAAATGAGCCACCACCCAGGCATTTACAGAAGAAGCCCTTTAAGTTCTCAGCAGCAAAAGGAACTTATAAACCAAATTTTGGAGGAGAAAAAAATCAAAAAGAAGGTAGGATTCCACAAGGATCATACCCTAATACCGGCACGTATCCCAGGAAGCCCGTCACTTGTTATACCTGCGGGATAATAGGTCACCTAAGTTTCCAGTGGCCACAGAACTCCCGACTGAGGGAGACCTTGAGACAACAGGTGCAAAACCTGACTACCGCGATCCCAGCAGGACAAGCTGATTCGTCCTACGTCCCCGCGCCAACATCCGAAGGGCCCCAGCAACAGGTAAACTTTCTATTCAACAAAAGTTCGCCAGGCGGCCTACAATTTGAAGAGGGCACTGTTAATGGGTGCCGAGTATCCACTTTAGTCAGAGACACTGGATGTACGTGCATAGTGGTATCCCACAAGTTGCTGCCCCCAGTAAACCATAACCATAAGAAATTCGCAATCGTCCACGACTTTTTAGGACGCGACAATCGATTCCCCGTTGTGAGATGTCATATACAATGCAGATATTTCACCGGTTGGACGGACGTGGTAGTAGCCCCGATTAAGTTCTGCGCAGTACTAATCGGACAAAACCCCCTAATTCCCCAGCAAGAAGTGGCCCAACAAGTAGTCACCCGGGCACAAGAAGCCCAGAGGAAAGAGCAACCTGCTAAGTTGACCCCGAGGATTACCCTCGAAGACAATGGGTTCAAATTGACTTCCTTCGCCAGTGCTCAGAAGGAATGCCCCACTCTTAAACCTCTATGGGAGAAAGCTATTAAAGGTGAAATTCTCCAAGGGAAAGGAAAAAAGCCTATCCAGTATATCGTAGAAGACTCACTTCTCTACCGTACTATCAGCGACGAGGATAAGGAGAACAAGAAATCGCTGTGTGTACCTCAAGAATACACGCAAAGAACTTTGAATACCGCGCATGATGGAATATTAGCCGGACACTTTGGGCACAACAAAACGGCGCAGCAGATATTCCGGCACTTTTATTGGCCCCAGGCCGCCAGGGAAATTGTGGCCTATTGCCGATCATGCGACGTGTGTCAGAAGGATCCCTCCAGAGAACGGGTACCTCCCGCTCCCTTACAAAAGGTGCCCGTTATTACCGAACCATTCTTTCGAGTGGCTATTGATTTGGTGGGACCAATTCACCCCCCTTCAAGTGGAGGACACTCCTACATCCTCACCCTAGTGGATTGTGCCACCCGGTTCCCAGATGCCGTGGCCCTACGGAAGATTGACACTATTTCCTGCGCGGAAGCATTAATTTCAATTTTTGCACGAGTAGGACTGCCTAAAGAAATTCTATCGGATAGAGGCCGCCAATTCACTTCAGAATTGATGGAGTATTTTAAGAAACTACTGTTAGTCAAGCCAATTTTTACGAGTCCATTTCATCCATCCGCTAACGGAATCTGCGAGAAATTAAACGGGACTCTCAAAAATATATTGAAGAAGTTGTGTCAAAACAACCCTACACAGTGGCACAGATACCTGCCTGCAGCCCTTTTCGCCTGCCGAGAAATACCTCATCGGACGTTGGGATTCTCGCCCTTTGAGCTATTATACGAGAGAAATGTGCGAGGTCCTATGAGTATTCTTAAGGAATTATTTTCCAACGCGAAGCTCGATCAAGAAATCAAATCGTCTTACGCCTACGTGATGGATATGCGCGAGCGCCTAGAATACTGCTCTGTCTTAGCTCGAGAGAACGCCGAGAAAAATTTAGCTAAATACCGGGACTACTTCGATATGAAAGCAAAGGCTCGAAAATTAAAGGCAGGAGATAAAGTCTTATTATTACTCCCGACCGAAAATAATAAGTTATGGGCCCAGTGGAAGGGACCGTTCGAAGTAATCGAGGCACGGGGTCCAGTCGATTACTTGAAAGATACCGCAACAGGGCGAAGAACCTATCCCATAGCTTATGTCAGTAGGAAACTGTTGAGTAGAGAAAAAGCCTACGCTACTATCGAAATCGAAGCTTTGGCCATAATATGGTCCATAGGTAAATTCAAATATTATCTAATAGGGCGCGAGTTTAAGTTGGAATGCGACCATAAACCGTTGTCATACTTAAGTAAAAATAAGAGTAAGAATGGAAGACTCCTGAGATGGAGTTTACTCTTGATGGAGTACCACTACTCCATTCACTATATAAAAGGGTCCAACAATTGTATGGCCGACTCGTTAAGTCGGAACCCTGTCGTCGATTAAGGAGCAGCCCAACTATTGTATTATAGCAAAGTTAAGTGTAAATCAGTAGAATTGTAAGTAAGTAGGGGCGAGTAACCCCCTAGTGGTAGGTAAGAAGATCCTAAGTTGGCACAGTAATATAGGAATTAATGTAAGGTCAGGTGAAATGTTATCGAGGCATTCCCGAGTGAACTAGAATTTATTGTATAATATAATGTTCCGTAAGTTACCCATGTATATTATTGTAAGCGTCGGATTGGACCCCCCCCCCCCTCCCGTTATTTTCTTAAGGAGGGAGGTAAATGTGGAGAAATGGCTACATTAAGCCTCCTGGAGGAGTATAGGTACATTCAAGCCCCCCTCCCTTCATGAGGAGAAGCGTGGGAAAGGTAGCCGGCGAAAATGCTTACCATGTGTGATCTCCTCGCCGCTGTGGGCAGTTGGAGCTAACATCTGTTTGAAGGCGACCACCTAAGGTCCTTAAACGACGCTCTAACGATCGAATTACCTACGAGACCCATAAACCCGTGGTTATGGAAAAAAAAGCAGTGCGAGTCAGAAGGCACGCCAAGTAGCGGTGCGGTTGCGAGCCTATAATTTGCGAGCTGACTTGGGCACCCCTGTGCCACCTCAGGAATTCTCGCACTCCCCAAATGCTAACTCACCATTCGCTCCCCCCCCCCTTTGCCTCTGTGGCCTGGTCACTTCCCCCTTTAGATGGGGCGGCAATCCGCCTATAAATAAGCCCCGCAAAGAAAGACAAGAGGATTATCAGAAGTCGATACGCCAGAGGAGGATTAGTTTGTGAAGATCGATCCATCGGCCAGACAAGAAGATTATTAGTAGTCGATTCGCCAGAAGAAAGATTAGTTCGTGAAGATCGATCTTTCAGCCAGACAAGAAGATTAGAAGTCGATACGCCAGAAGAAGGGTTAGTTCGTGAAGATCGATCCTTCAGCCATACTAGACTATTTCCGTGAGAAACGATAGGATCAGATTTAGAAAATCGATCCCCCCTTTCCGGGCCGTATTAACCTAAATAGTCAAGTTTTATATCGGTGCCATACCGAAGAAGCCTTTTCAGTCTGCAAAGAAGTCCGACTGAAGAAAAGCAAAGCCACTCACACTCGAGCGACTCTCACATCTCAAGCTCCGTAAGAGTGGGAGGAGAAGAACCCAGCCCCAACGAGCTCTCGTTCTTTAATTACATGGAAGAATCAACCCCCGTCACAGGCGACAAGCAATACCTCCTTTACGAAAATTTAACCAGTGGCCTCAACACTTCAAAGCGAGAGATAAGTCCTCCAGCGACATCCGGCAATCCCTAATACCTACCTGTAAGTTAACAATAACATTTATATCTCTATTGCGATAGTAGAAGTTTAGTACGTCCCAAGTTTTAAAGGAGAGTAGAAACCATTGTTCTTGAACCTAGGTCATATGCGTTTGTAGACGAGAGTACGTTAATTTAATATTTAACGCTAATCAAATAGAATCGCGATAAAAAAATACTAATTGGCAATTGGTATGTTTACGGAAAGCCTATTTGTTTATGTTTTGTCATTGAAAGATCTTTGAGGCCAAAGATAGAAATGTGTTTACTGTTGGTGTGGAATATTTAAGTTTTTAATTTAAAATACATGTTTATTTTGGTAGATTCTGGTGTTTCCTCTTATCCTTATGTGTTTAAAAATAGCTCTTCCTTAAGAACTAAACCACTAAATTAGCACTCTTAGAACAAAGCCTACTTCATCATAGAAGTAACGCACGCCCCTTAAAGCATACCGATACTAAAAGGGTGTCAAAAAGTATAGTGATCAAAACCAAGGGTCATTTTACGACATTAACTGAAGGGAGTATTCGTGTCAAACGAAATGTACCGAAACCAAGGATAGGCCAATTGACTGGGGCTCAGATCCTTCAGTATAATTATAGCCTTGGGCTCGTAGAGAACTGAAGTGCAATCGAGAATGACGTGTTTCGTTGTAAAAGGTAGGTCTATAATTTTGATGCCCAATTGAAACCAACAATATATAGGCACCAACCAGAACCGTTACTGCCTCCGTCGAGGGTGTGCGGGGCAAATCTCTCTACGACCCAACAGGGCGCTTGAGGAAAGGTCAGTACCCCCACAGGGATTTCTTGATAACGCCCTGGGAAAAGACAGAAACGCGCGTTTGAGATTCCAATCCCTCGCTTATCGCAGAAATCAGTTTGATATTCTGACTGTTCCCACGGTCCTCGCTCACATGGAGTGACCTCGGTGCCTGACCTCGTGGTTTCGACGGGGCATATGGCAGCAAGAATCCTTTATTCTCGACAACATATATATATATATATATATATATATATATATATATATATATATATATATATGTGGAGGTATCGATGTTCAGCCTCAACGTCTCTACTGAGAATTTAAAGTTTTTATATTAAAATTCTTAATCTTATTTTACGATACAATGGGTACAATTAGGGTGAGTTAATTTAGTAATTTAGGCATAGTGAAAGCTCTGCCTCTATGACATATTTTTAGGGAGGCAACTTTGTTTTGAATTAATTTTCATTTATATTCTCAGTGCAGTGGATGAGGCAGAAGTTCGCCACGTCCAAATATAGATATTTATCTCTACAGCGTCGTTGGTCTTTTTTCTTATGTTGAAACTCCGCTTTGGAAGAAGTTTGATAATTAACGATGTGCTTGAGCGATACTTCGCCCTTTTAGAAATTTCCAAAATTAACGAAAAAACTACCTATATAAGGGCAATTTGGGTCGTGATTTTTTATGTTCGTGTGATACTTATAATGTGTCTAAAGTTTCTAAGATTTAAATTATACACAAAGGGCTATTACCTTTCGAAATTCTATAAGTACTGGCAAAAAAGATTACTCAAAAGTTGAATTAAGTTCAAACGTGAGTGCATATGTGAACCTTCGGACAAATTTTTATCGTATAAATTAGCATTAAAATTCCACCTAAATTTTTCCCAGATTTACGACTCTGTTGGAGATTTGTGCTCATAATTTTCTGAAAATGCCCATAAACCCATCTTCGTAAATTGAAAGCGTAAATATTAATAATGAGTTCCAGCCATGAGCTAATAAATAATATGGTAATATTTAACTATTAAACAAAATCACTATATGAGCTCATCCGAGTCCAACTTTCCGTTTCTTTAGGCTTTATTTGGCCTTCCTGCCTACAATATAAAGTATTAATTCTTAACTTATAAAACTTGCACTAACAACTTGCGTCCTCCAGATAGCTGGTACTTATACGTTTAATGATGTGAAGAAAATGTCTGAGTCAATAAGCTATAAATATTTCCATAATTTTGAACCCTACAAAATTTTTTAGCGGAAAATCCGCCCAGGTGAGATATCTCTGCTTGAATCTTTTGCTTCTGATAAAAAAGAATAATTTGTAAAACCTGGGCATAGACGGAAAAGTAGCCGGCTGGATCGAGAACTGGCCAAGTGGCAGACGGCAACGGGTGGTGGTGAATGGACAGGCTTTTGAGTGGGTGCCTGTTACTAGCGGGGTGCCTCAAGGTTCTGTCCTGGGACCACTACTATTTATCATCTACGTCAACGACATGGACGGTGACATGGTTGCCAAGATTTCCAAATTTGCCGACGATACCAAGCTTGGTATGAACGTTGCAAAGTATGGAAATAATGCCCGCCTGCAGGAAGATCTTGGGAAGATTGGGGAGTGGTCGGAGACGTGGCAAATGCCTTTTAACGTGAGGAAATGCAAAGTGATGCATATCGGCCACAGAAACCCCCAATCTCAGTATATCCTTAAAGGCACTGCTATTAAATCCACCGACACTGAGAAGGACTTGGGTGTAACAATCACTAGTGACCTCAAGTTCTCGAAACAGTGCATTGAGGCGGAGAAAAAGGCCAAAAGGATGCTAGGTTATATAAAGCGCCAGTTTGGATATCGGAACAAGGAGATTGTACTGTGTTTGTACAACTCACTTGTCCGACCGCACCTGGAGTATGCCGTACAATTTTGGAGTCCTTCATTTCATAAGGACATCGCGAGATTTGAACGCGTACAAGCCAGGGCAAACAAGCTGATTCCCTCTATCCGACATAAAAGTTATGAGGATAGACTAAGGGAATTAGATCTGTTCTCGCTGGAAACTCGTAGACTGCGTGGTCAACTCATCGAAGTTTTCAAAATACTTCGAGGGTTCGACAATGTTGACTACCGGGATATTTTCACACTGAGTGAGAACAGAACGCGCAATCACGGCTTCAAACTTGAACTGAAGCGTTACAACCGCAATCTGTGTGGAAATTTTTTCACGTACAGTATCTGCGGTAAGTGGAACGCACTTCCAGTGGAAGTTGTCAACAGTGAATCTGTTGACCAGTTCAAGTCAAGACTAGACAAAGTCTTGAAAAGTGGCCGTTCAGGGACGCAAAACAATTGAGCAGCCATGTGCCCGCTCGATTGCTAGTCCAAAGGTACCCTCTTTGAATGGACCGTAAGGTCTCCTAGGGTACTTTCTTTCCTTTTAACTCCTTGTAAAGGCAATGTTGTAGTTATTATGGATCGAGATGACTACGTGAGAAAAATGTCTTCTTTTTTTTTCTTCTTTCTCACCTGAGTATTTAAGAGTGAAGCAACTGTGACTTGAGTAGAAAACAGGATTAATAAGATTTTATCAAAGCTAAACATTGTTAAAAATATAACTCAAAAATTATATAGAATTCATATGTATCAGGATCCTCATTAGCAATTTTACATGGAAACATATAACGGTAAAACCTATTAGGAAGTCATTCCGTTACGCCCCAACTTTTCCTCTCAAAACACACATTCTTATGGAATATCAACATTTTTGGCACTTTTACTTTTTAATATATGTATGTAACTCATATATTTTGGGGGAAAGTCTATAAACCAGTTCAGATTCTATTTTCGCCATAATGTTAGGCTGAGATAACTTATTTGCAAATATGTCACTGAAAGAAACCACACGTAGTTGTATTAGGAATTACTAAACAGATTTTTAGTCACTTTGAGAACGTGTTGTCCTAAATTAGTATTTCATTTTTAATAAAGAATTGTATATACAGAAGAGAGGTCTGGGTATGAGCCTACTATTTTGTATAACCTTTGCAAATATTTTTCTGTTAGCACGAAAAGACTTGCTTAAAATTTGTCCAGCTGAATTTAAACCTGTTTTCTATACACAATGTGTTATGATGTTACATTTATTATAATGCACTCATGTACAGATGACAAAGGATTTCTTCATCGCTTGCATTCTCACTACTCAAGCAAACAATATCTCATGGCCAGAGAGAAAGATGGTAGGTTTCCTTTTTTGCAGATCGATATAAGTCGAGCTGGAGAACCGTAGAAACATCGGTTTATAGGAAACAAACAGTTACAGAACCAGGTACTAGATTCTTTAGCTTTATCCCAGAAAATTGATATCTTTAAAGACTTTTATCGATAGCCTTCCCTACATTTGTTCCATATATATATTACTAGCCCTAGAATTTAACTTCGTAAAGAAAAACTTTTAAGATAATAACAATTTGGAATCAGAGGTGGCTAAACACATTATTAGATTCATTGAGAATATTTACAGGTCTAAAATATTCCAGTATATAAGTTTCCGATGATTGAAAATGGAACAATAGACGTATTAAATGATTTTACGAAAGCAATAAGGAGATTTTAACCATACCTAGATCCAAACTTCATAGTTAAAAATTCGCATACCATTGCGTCGCACTTCAATCATAGAGGTGAAATCTGATTCCAATGCCCCGCTTCTATACTCTATGAATACACTTATGAGTATTGTGACTCATCACTTTGGCATAGAGCAGCATTGGGCGGTTCGTTCCATACTAAATTGGTACTAAGCATGCGGGACTCATCTCCTACTAGGCATCATCCTCATATATGTAAATTCAATATTTCCATCGACAATTCAAAATTTTCACTGGTGCCACAAATCTCAATAATCTAATAATTTTAGTCTCTGTTCATTATAAAACAAAAGAACAAGATTAAATTCGAAACAACAGTCACCTTCCTCTAAATTGTATGATAGGAGTGAGCTATTCATTTGCATGAATATACTCACCCTAATTGTACCTATTTTACTCTTTTAAAAATATTACGAATTTTAATGAATGGGAGAAGCTTATAAGTTATATTATTGTTTACCACTAGTGATACATTTCGCCACCTTAAATTAGTTGGGCTTAAAAATCATATAAGGACCTGGATTTCAAGGTTCCATGTGAAGTTCAAAGTTGTAAAACAATACTGGTAGTCAAATTTGACTACCATGGATATCAGAAACCTCTAGTTGCTTGTGTTTGTGTGCTTGTTTAATAAAATAAAGACTACTAAACGCACAAACCTTTGCATTATTATAGGAAAAACAACTTTATTTTTGAATACTGAAGGACGTAGGCTCTCACGGAAAAATGTCAACATTGTTTTTCTAAATACGTGAAGAAATCTCATTCTTTCTATTTGAATATTCTTTAGAACTTTCAACCAAACTAAAGGATCAGTGTTCTATGGAATATTTTATATCTTTCTGATATTTTCACTTACTTAATTAAAGTTAATCCTGAAATGCAAAGCACCAATGTAACATGTTTAAATCATAAGTTAAAATAAATGCACGAGAGTTTAAAATAAATGTCTAAGCTGAATATTTACATGCAGATGATACCGAGTGTTTTAAATAAGTTAGTAATGTTTAACTATCAAACGAATTTCCTTAAGTGAAGATACAAAAAAAAATGGGAGGGTGGGCACAATTTGTGCAATCTGTGTAAGATATTAGCAATATATTTTACAACTAATATTTAAAGCCACCTCACCTATGGATATAAAATCCATCGTAAGTTCATTAAACTTAAACAATCTTTCACATGAAGAAAAGGAACACTTATATATTGTCACGGATTCTCCCTTGAAATCAAGAAATCCACAATTGAGTGCCCAAAGCTTGGGGATAGATATCCGTATGTAATCTACTATGAGCACAAAATCTTTAAAAGTGTTTATAGATTTTCCAACTTAATTGTGTCAACAACCTTTAAAGTTGCGTGCCAATGCGCCGCGACTGTTCCCATGGACCTATTTCACAATGCCGTGACGGCTTCAGGTCGCTTTCTGTCGTCTCCGAATCGGGCACACTCGTGAGAAGCATCACTACCTGATGGAGCGCTCGCCAGCGCCCTACTGTGACGACTGCGTCGTCCCCCAGACTGTTCGGCACATTCTTGTCGAATGTCCCAGTCTGGGTGATCTTCGCGCACGATACCTGTCCTGGTACCGGGATGGGCAGGGTCGCTACCGCCTGTCCATTGTACTCGGGACGAGCTCGTGCACATTGACTTGTGGACTTGTTGACTTTTGAGAGAGGCCGGGCTTCTTCCCTTAATTTAACTAGATTTTATTTTTTGTTATTGTTTTCTTTGTAGGTCGCACGCTCCTGGGTCGGGGTGAGGGGGCCTCCCCCTCCCCCTGACGCTGGAGATTGCTTCCTAATTGTTACGTTTTTCCCTTTTTTATCATTGTTATGTTTTCATATTCTTATTTTAAAGTAGCCTAGTGCTAGGCTGCGCGATTCCGGCGACTTATGCCCAAGTGGGCAGTAGCCAGATAGGCTCCTAAAATTAAAAAAAAAATATGTCGACAACCTTTCACTTTATTCAGTAACAAAATAGACATTAAAGGAATATGGAAGATAAGTTAGGGGTAAAGATAACATCTATAATTCCATATATTACTGCTATGTTTCATAAGAAACGAGTCCAACATTAAAAGTGAAATAGTTTGAACTATTTTGTGGCTCCGGGCCGAGCGTACCCCGTATGCGCCGCAAGGAGGAGGAAGTATCAGCGCAATGAGCATTATGCACTGATGGGAACCACTGACGATTCCGGTTCCGCTGCACATAACGGATGATGTGGGCACGTAGAAGAGTTATGTTGTGTTGTCTTGGACCTCTGAAATAGTGATTATTGCATAGTGTGAGGAGGGCTTGAGTGTGTGTGGAGTATTTTAAACGTTGACTGAGGGTGTATATTTTTTGTCGTGTGTGTCTTTCCTGTGCAGTATTAATTGTATCCAGTAGAGTGACCCAGTGTAAGTCTAAGTGGCGGGGGTTTGTGTTATTTAGGTGTATGTTGTGGGGTGGTGTGTTTTCCATTGTGTTTGATAAATTCCGCCCAGTTAGTGTTTTTGTAGTCGAAGAGCGATGTGTATGTATGAACATGGGTGATGTTGATATCATTACGCATATAGGAATGTGGCACGATAGTACGTGCGGGCCTGATGCAATGCTGGTGTGGAAGCGTGTAGCATGGTCGTTGCGTATGACCACCTTGGTAGATGAGGACCCCCCGTGGGCTAGAAAAATGTGGGTAAGGCCGGACGGATGTGCTCGCAACGAAAACGCTGCAAGGCACCAGCCAGATAGATACCTTCCTGATTCATTCATGGTGTTGGAAAATAGCGTGGGGTGGTGAGCATTCAGGTCCCCCACAAGGAATAGCGGTAGATTATAGTTAGAAAAGGCCCAAAGTGTGACATCTATGTCGGGGTGTAATCACGGAGGTCGGTAGTGAGTGGCCACAATGATGGGGCCAGAGCACGTTGGTACTTTGCAGGCTAGGTACGAGAAGTCTTGCGCGTTTATGAGGGAGTGGGGTATAGACCGCTTAGCAGGAAAGCTAAGCCAAGCTGTAGTACTTGAGGTGTCAAATATGTGTGGTAGCCACAATGCGGAGTCTGTTGTTTGGAGGATGTAGACTGGTGGAAGTTTTTAGTATGATGGCAGGTATCTGTTTGTTTAGTACCCAATTGGTGACAGTATGACGAATACTGTGCCAACTGTGCGCGTTCCGCTGTACTGCACTCAGACCTATAGGTTAGAGCGTAGTAACGAGATGCGGCTGCCTTAATTTGCGCTGGTTCTTGGAATGAGAGAGCAGAGATGGGGCAAACACTCACAATCATTTCTGTGATGAGTGGAGTTTTGTGGAGGTACCGGTGGGGGCAGTGGAGAGGATGGAAGAATAAGTGTAGGTTGTGGTGGTGTATGTGTTAGAGGAGAAAAGGACAGCTCAAGGCGAGGCGGAGTGAGTGGAGGATGACATGGAAGCAGGGGTAGGTCTTTTGACAAAGTGGGTAGGGGGGAGGAGTTGGTTCCGCCGAAGAGGTAGAAGGATTAGATTTGTAGTAGGTTTATTTTGTAAAAGTAAGAGAGGTAAGGATAGAGGAAGAAGGTTTTTCAGCAAAAGTAGAGGGAAGAGTAGGATTGGAAAAGGAGATTTTTGCGGGGGAGGAGGGATTAGGAGAGGTAGGAGACGGAGTAATATGGAAGCGGGAGAGGGATCACGAGTGGAGGAGGTAGGAGTAGTAATGGAGAGTGGAGCGGGAGTGGAGGGGGATAGGACAGAAGTAGTAGGAAGAATGACTGGAGCGAGGGAGGGTTGAACACAATAATTAGTGAACATAGGTGAAGTAGAGCCAATTTGGAATCAAAGAAATTCCAAATTTCAATCTGTCAGAAGGGCAGCATAAATGTAGTCCATATGTATCAAACTTCATTCCAAGGGGTATTGTAAATCACCTAAAACTAACGCATCCAGATTATTATCAGTTGCTTGTTATTATATATCTCGTATTTCAGTTTTCTTTGTTGATTAATCTTGCGTAGTTAACGGCTCAAGATGACATGGAAAACTACATATTAAAACTAGTCCTGGTTTAATAAACTTTATGCTCCAAAACTTTGGTTTATATTGTACAAATTATATATATATATATATATATATAAATATATATATATATATATATATATATATTTATATATATATATATATATATAATAGTTTGCAAAGTAGTTCGGACAGTAAAGTTTTGGCCCTATTTTATGAGATTTCTTAATTTTTGGCAACACTAATGATTTGGGGGTTTTTTTCCGTCCAGAATAGTGTAATAATAACAACACTAAGCCTGAGAGTGCTACACTAGAGCTTGTCGTGGGTGATAATTGCTGGAAGCGGGCTCCGTAGTGTAGATGTTTTTGTCCGGAATATTTACCTTCCAATCACTATTAGACTCTAAATTTATTATGGATTTCATACCTAAGAAGCGTTCAAGTATTATAATTCTTAGAAATCATGCTGGTTTTAGCATTAGACGGTTTTCTGGGGAAATTAAGGTAGCAAGGTCAACTGTTGGCGACATTGTGACAAGAGCTGAAGATACTGATAAACCCTCAACACTGCGACAAGGAAACTGAAAGAAAACGAAAGACAACACTTCACGATGACAAGGCTCTCATCAGAAATAGTGTGAAGGATCTCAAGAAAACCAGTAAAGACCTCCAGACAGATTTGACTTTAGCTGGTGTAAATGTTTCTTTTTTCACCGTCCGGCAAAGTCTCATTAAAGTTAGCAGATTTGGTAGAAAACCGTACATAAACAGTTATTGACTTCTGCTATGAACACAAAACGTCTTCGCCGGGCACGCAAGTATGCTGGATGGAAGGCAGCTGACTGGAAGAAAGTTAGGTTTTCAGACGAATCGCATTTTGAAGTACATGGGCTTAGGTAGTAGGAAGAAGCAAATATGAATCACTTTAGCCAGAACACATGCAACAGGCGCCAAAATACGTACCTTAGAAGATGTCTTAGGGTTGTTTTAGCGCTAAAGGCCTAGAAAGGCTTGTTATTATTGAGGGAATGTTGAACAGCGTTAAATACAAGGCAATCTTGCAGACTCACTTGCTTTCCGCGATGAGGAAAGACTTTCCTGATGGGGCGGAATTTTCCGGCAAGATATGGCTATGTGCTATACTTCCAAAATAATGCGCACATTCTTCGAAAAATGTAGACTTACCGTTATAGATTGGCTTGGAAATTCTCCTAACCTAAACCTCCATCGAGAATCTATGGACTATAATTCAACGTAGAATCTAGAAAACTGACTGTTCAACGATGCCAAAGATGACTTGTGCTGTCATCAATGCCTGGTACCATAACATAGAACTAGCAGAAATGTAATCAAATTTTGTTGAGTCTATGCTAGAGTGAGTTAAAGAGGGTCTAAAAGCAAAGGGAGGGCACATTTCATATTAAATGTACTATTTATCTTATCAGTGACGTATTCTTTTCAAATATAAACAAGAATTACCAAGTAATTGTATTATTTCACCACTATCCGAACTAATTTGAACACTACTATATATATATATATATATATATATATATATATATATATATATATATATATATATATATATATATATATATATATCCATATGGAGCTCGGCCGTGAAGCCTGCATTTAATATTGAGGATAAATCCCAGAGCGACCAGAAACGGATGCAGCATCTTTTAATTTTTCACTACGTTTCGAAAACTACAAGTTTCCATCTTTAGGCTAGAATAAGTTTACAAAGTTAATACATTATATATATATATATATATATATATATATATATATATATATATATATATATATATATATATATATTATATATATATATATCATGAACTGTTGAGCTTCTTCCAATTCGAGGTTTCAATATGAAGGTGAAAACTAAGCACGCTATTGATAAAAGCATCTTTATATATCTGGGTTTGATAAAGATGCTATTTTCAATAGCATGCTTTGTTTTTACCTTTACACACACACACACACATATATATATATATATATATATATATATATATATATATATATATATATATATATGATGTCCCAGAATAAAGACTCGCACCATCCTGGTTTTCAAGTAAAAAACACGCAATTAATTTTCTATCTTTCAGATTGAATTCTGGCTAAGAAACTAAGAGTAGAAGTCAGAGTTCAACTTATTTTCATGTTTGGATGACATGAGTCACCACACCACTAAGTAGGTAAAGAATTCACCGCAATCACCCAGAGCGAGAACCACTGAGCCATACCCCTGTGTATCGTTTATTCAAAATCTTCCAAGAAACTGGCGCAGTTTCTGACCAAAGAGTACAACTGATATAGAAACATCCACTCTGGTTTTTGCGAATGTTTTTAAAAGTCCTGTGAAATCAGTCAAAAGAGGAAGCCAGGAGCTAAACATTAGCAAATCATTAGTGTATCTTATTTTCATAACTCACAAATTTCATCCGTACAAAATGCATCTTGTTCAAGCTCTTCATGGTAATGACAATAGATATACAATTGGAAATCTGGTGACGATGCTCAATTTGAGCATTTGTTATGACTATTATCAATAACGGATTTTTTTTGTAAACCGGGATGCTGCGAGACTCTTGGCCATTTCAACTAACTACCGCCTTCCATTTTGGAGTGGTTATCGATAGATGGGAGCCCATTTGGCTTCCGTTGGTTCCCGGAAGTTTATAAAGTGCGAAATGGAAGAGATAATCAAGCAGATATCACCAAAAGAAGGGCGCTTGATATCAAATCTACTTCCGGAGACATGTGAACCTCTCCGGAGTTTCGAGTATAAAAGATGAATTCTTTTAACTCTTGGTAGTAGAGCTTGCACAGCGTCTGGCGGGGCAGGAATTGCCATCTATTTCGGTGTTGTCGAAAATCGTTGAAGCACCAAGTTTTCAGAGAGGAGATCGGTCCCAGTTAGGGAGGCTCCTTACCTTGTGGATCTGCAAGTCAGTGCGGACCCAGGCTCTTACTCACGTTTTCAGAGCCAAAGCTACAAACAGCCTCACTCTGGTTCCCTAAGTGAGAAAACTACATCTCGGCTTTTCTCCGTGACCCAAGATTCCTCGGAGTTCACGAGCGTGGGACCCTCTTTAACATGAAGCTCCCATCACCGCCTTCTTCCAGCATAATCGTGACGGAATTGTGGGATCAGGTCGGTTCCTGAAGAGCCTACCTCATCGTCTCCACCCCTTATCTCACCACCTTTACTCACCAGCGCCACCCGAACATCAGGTTCCAAGGTAACTCTTCCTTTTCACATTCTCAACTTTACCGCGAAGCTTACCAACATTAAAAGTGTATAGGGATTTACATAGTGAACCGTTATTTACAAACCAAGTGAAATATCCGAGCTTCAATTATTAATTTATCTAACTTCCTTTGGGTTGCTTGCTGGAAAAGTTTATTCCAATCCCTCCTAGCCAACCTCTAAGCACTGTGAGTCAATAAACCCATTCAGGGCACAGGCCAGACGAAGTATAAGGACTAGTAGGACGACCCCTCCGCATTTTTGATAATAGGATATATATATATATATATATATATATATATATATAAGAGTCGGGGGAAACTCCAACCACCCCTCGGCCTATTCCTCGACAATCACTAAAACAAAGAGAAATGGTAAAACCTAAATGTTATTACTATTAAAAGTGAGAGTAGGGACAGTTTGACAAAATATCTTTTTTGCAGAAGAAAGACAGTTTTAAAGAAAAGGTTAAGGGTAACAAAGCTTATGGCCAATTTCAAAATATTGGAAAATTCCAAATCCATATATTCCCGGATCACAACTCGTAATGCCCGTAGAAACAACAGAAAGTTTAACTTTAGGGCTCTGAGAAGAGTAAAAATGAATATAAGAATTTGAATTACTAGGCTTACGAAAGATAAAGTATTTAAAACCTGTATGAGTTCTATGAATAAGAAGATCAAGAAAGTTAGAAAGGACAGGTGAAAGACAATTACCCATAGCTAAATCCGAATTTTTTGAGGAAGTATTTGCTTTCGAACGAAACTTACAGTTTTTGGTAGAAAAGGAAATGAGGTTCATGAAAGTAGTAACGGGTACCGACAAGTCAGAATTTTGCAAATGGTCATTACTTAAAAACTTTTCTGATTTAATTTCAAAATTCAAGTCTAGTAACGCTACCCTCCATCATTTGTACGGCTTAGTAAAAACTCACAAACCAAATTTCCCATTACGCCCTATTATAAGTTCTGTTGGGTCTGTTTCATATTCCCTGTCTAAATGGCTTACTTCATTTCTTACTTCATTAGTTGATACCATTTCTCATGTCACTAATAGTTACTACCTTATTTCAAAACTTAATGCTATTCTAATATTATTCTAATGATTTTACTCTTGTTAGTTTTGATGTTTGTTCTCTATTTACCAAAGTACCCGTTGAAGATCTTTTCAATTTACTTAATGATCATTTGCAAAATTATGCCTTGCTGGTACCCGTTACTACTTTCTTGAACCTCATTTCCCTTTGTACCAAAAACTGTAACTTTTCGTTTGAAAGCAAATATTTTAATTAAAAATTCAGATTAGCCATGACAATTGACTTTCACCTGTCCTTTCTAACTTATATATGGAGTTTTTTGAAACAAAACTTTCCCCTACTATCCTTGACGCCTCGATCGTTTGGTACAGGTATATTGATGATGTCATTTGCTTGTGGCCTAATTCCAATGATGTTAATGTTTTTCTTACCAGGCTCAATTCTCTCGTCCTTTCAATTAAATTTACCCACGAGTTGGAGAATAATAGAACCCTTACCTTTCTTGATCTTCTTATTCATACAACTCATACATGTTTTAAATACTCCATCTTTCGTGAGCCTACTAATTTAAATTCCCTCTATTCATTTTTAATCTTCTCACAGCCCTAAAGTTAAACGCTCTGTTTTTTCTTCTATGTTTCTACGGGCATCACGTGTTGTGAGCCCGGAATATATGGATTTGGAATTTTCCAATATTTTTGAAATTGGCCATAAGCTTTGTTTTCCTTACCCATTTCTTCAAAATTGTCTTTCTTCTGCAAAAAAAGATATTTTATCAAACTGTCCCTACTCTCCCTTTTAATAGTAATAACAATTTAGTTCTACCTTTTTCTCTTTGTTTTAGTGATCTTCCCCGTCTTTTGAATAACTTTAACATTTCTGTTGCTTTTAAATATGAGACGACCATTAAGAATTTATTAGTACGTAATAATTGCAATAGTTTGGAGGGGGAGGATTCAGTTAAGTGTTCTGGTTGCCTAATTAAATTTATGGACAAACAGGTAAACAACTTTCTGTTCGCATGAATCAAGATAAATATCATGTCTGAAGAGGGTAAAATAACAGTGCTTTCTTTGTCTACATGTCAGATAAGGACCATCTAATTAACTGGAACTCGGCAAAATTTATTTATCGTTCCAATGACCCTATAAAAGGAATATCATAGAATGTGCTTTTATAAGCCAATGTGATCATTTTAACCTTTTCCCTGGCTTATATAAAATAGATGCTATAATTAAAAACTAATACTTAAGGAAATTAGCTCTGACCTTTGTCTTTAGTTTTATATACTATCTTTAGTTATGTGGACCCATTTTTTATTTACTTTTTTCATTATTATGTCACTTCTCTGTTATGTCCAATGTATTTTCCCCACTCTTTCGTTCCTCTTTTCTTATAATCTCCCTCGTTAGGCTATCTCCATTTCTTTTAATCTGTTACCCTTTTGTCTTCTCAATTTGACCTTATTACCTTCTTCTTGTCATTATTAATGTGAATCCTTACCATCCCCTTCCGTCTTCCTCATTGGTGATTTCTTGTTTTTGAGGCTGTCTTTTATACTTGTCTTTCGTATATATACCTCTAATATAATATTATTTCTTGTAGTTATTCTTGATAAGAAACAAAATAAAGTTCGAAAGTACTCGGAAACACTATTTCATTTTTTCTTGCGGGACATTGCATTCATTTGCTACCCTCACGTGATACTTTGTGAGTCATTCCTAACTCCTATCCTTTCATGTTCCGCTCTCGTGTGTGCAATGAGCAAATTTCATTGAATATCCATTGATTAAATGCGTTGAGTTTGAAGCATGTAGCCATTCCATTCGCGAAGATGTAACTAAACGTTTTCCTAATGTTCTTCAACCAAATGCAGTTCCCTTCAATTTCTTTCTATTTCATTTCTTATTGCATGCTCCTATTAGAAGTTACAAGCTATCATAATTATTCGTATGATTTTACCTGCTCTAGCATATTATCGTTAAATCTAATCTTTCGATCTTCTTCAAAACTATCGCAAAAGATTTCGTACTTGAAAAAGATAATTTTAGGTTTAATTGAGAGAACAGTTGTAGTAATTTTGTTATTTTTCATTTTTTTTTATAAATTTGAAGTAAAAATTGCTTAATGAAAGATAGTTGAGTTAAATCTATAATGTTAATTGTGATTCCTTATTTTCAAACTACAAAATGCGAAATTTTTTCTCTAGCATACCCGTAAACAGTTTTGGAAAGAAGGAAACCATCCCCTTGTTTTAATTTTTTTTATTGATTTACTTACCGAGTTCGGCCTAACTGGCGATGTTGCATGACTATATATCTAAAAAAATATGTCAATGCAGGTTCAATTACCCCTTATACTGATCTAGTGCTTCTATAGATGAATCGGTGTTTACTTAGTCAAACGGGTATTTTAGTCTACGAAAGCCCTGTAAAGGATATTTCATATTTATTTATTCTCTGCATACATATTGAACGGCATGCAGACGAGCATGGTTAGTATATTTATTAATGAAAATTGGTAGTTGTGAGTGTTAATGAGAGTATAAGAGTGTTTGTTTTAATTTTTTGGAAGTTACTTATATCGCTTGTAAAAATAGACTGATTGGTCGTTGTAACTTTAGTTTTCACCGTCGCATTTTCAAAAGAACGTACCAAACAAGTATTTGTTCATCAAATTAGATTCTTGCTTTCCATTAAACATTTTTGAAAAAGGACTAGCTAGTAGGTCAACACAGCCTTATACCCCACTTCCCTTCCAAATTGTATTAGGCTAAGTGTAAACCCATCCTTTCCTGACACTTTACCAAATTTCACCCTATTAAGTGGATGCAAAATTCTTTCCTTTATTGCTTGCTTGATTTCCTGGTCATTTATTGAGTTGCCACATGGCTTGTGGTGGCCATTTCTATTATATCGTTAGGGATATAATCCCTCAATTCTTTTTAAGTGATCCTTTATCGTAGTCATTTTCTGTCTGCCAATATTTAGGTTTTTCATATTTTTGTAATTTATTGCTTTGAATTTTCATCTTATTTGATCTGTTCAAATGCACTTAATCTGATTATTTGCAAAGGGATATCCGTATAAGAAAGTTATTCTGGGTCAAAAAACTATAATCTGTAATACAGGCCTTTTATACTACTCTTTTACTGTTTGGTTTACTTTGAGAGCTCTCAGCTTTATCTCTAGATAAAAGGAGAAACCGAGTAAAGTAACTTTCTGAACTTTTAAACCTGGGGCAAAGAGAATGAAAGGAAATTTAGTTTCCACGGCGCAAAATTTAATCAAACTTCGGCTTATCTTTTTATTCGTAAAACTAGTAGAGGAAACATATTCAATTAAGTTGGAAGATATTTCATAGATATTGTCGAAGGATGAGACAAAAGGAAGCGAAGTTAAGTCTCTAATGGCCGATTTAAAATATTATGATGCGGGGAACAAATTGGCTCCTTAAATTACATTTAATTAGCAAAGTCTCTTTTCAAGTCGAAAAAATATGCTTAGACGTAGCGAATATATTACGCTGCGGTTGCCATGCGAGTAGCCCGCGGCTGCCATAGCAATGGTGAACCAACTTCTTTCAGCATCGGATTTTCCTGGGAACGCTCGCCATCCTTGATAGGAAAATGGATTTTTGTATAAGCCATGTAAGTGACAATCTAATATCTCGATAAATTTAATCTTCTATTGGCCAACAAAGTGATTCTATAATAAATATTGCATAATAGGTAACACTATCCAATGTTGCATCTAAATGGCTGCATGAGAGAGTGCGTGAGGCTTGTATTAGGAGAGGGGGCATCAAATAAGATGAAGTAGACCTCCCTATCTAACAACGCCATCAAGAACAGAATTGCCTAAATGTCTGAGATTATAGAAAATGCGATATAAAATTAATCTCGCTATTTTTCCCTTTAAGGAGTCAATAGACGTAGCCAACATCATTTCACAACGAGTCGTTTTCTGTCGCTAGATTACTGATCCGAGAATCGAGCAAGAGTTTCAGTTTTGCTGGCCTTGTAACAAACTGGAAGGGCTTACACAGATGGTATCCCTAATAGACTTAGTTCACTTTCAGGATTTGTTGCTCAAATGAAGAAGGATGAGCCTAATATGAAAGTAACATGTTGTATGATCAGCTCTCTATAATCACCTCTTCTGCTAAATCTGCAACGGCATGGACGATTTACACACTGCTCTTTTATTCTATACATAAGTTCGATGGCTGCCGAAAAGAATATTTGCTTGCTCGGGTGTTCGAACTGCTGGAAGAATTAAAGCTGTTTTTGAGTACTACAAAGAAGTCGATATGTTGTCTACTTCACCATTCAAGGATTCAAAGCCTGGCTGGTTATCTTCCTGATATTTTTGAAGCTCTAAGAGAATTAAACAACAAATGGCAGAGAAGAAGGGACAATGTGAATATGCACACTAATCACATCAATGTTTTCATAGAAAAAAATCAGGTTTGGAGAGACGATTAAAAATGGAAATGAAAATATTGCAGCTTTTCATCGCCTAGTGATATTATTGGTGAGAAACATCAGGGACCCACTTAAGGGAGAAATCATATCTCACTTGCACTATTTAGGGATAAGTTTCAACTTTATTTCATTGTTATCAACAACAAATACTTTTTAATGAGGTTGGCGAATAACCCATTCTTTTGTTAGGTGGATGATGTCCCCGAGGGAATGCAAGCTGAGTTTTTGAAGCTCACACATGAATCTTTTGCCAAGGATGAATTTCATGCGCAAGGCCTCGAGGATTTGTGAGTTCATGTGCGTGAAGCAGACCCACATCTAAAAACTTCTTCTTTTCTACAAATTCTTTGTTTGTCTGGTTTCTCGACTTTACTCACAATTAAACTCAAGCAACAAAACCTTTGGGAAGTGAAATGTGGCGTGCGTGCCGCGCTATTTAGTCTCACCCATGAGAGTGAGGACCTAATCAGCTACAAAGATTTACAGCCATCCCACACAATGTTTTTTATTGAAGACATAGAAAAGTGTTTTGGGGGGGGGGATAAGAGTGGGTGAGAGGAAAAGTAAACTTTGGTGAAGAATGAAAGTAGAAAAGATAAAGATGATGGGCTGACCTTTTTGTTTTTCATACCTTGATTTTTCATTAAGTACTAACTATGTTGTACATTTTATTTTGTATATGTCAGTAGGACGTTTGAGTTTGAGGGTGTAACTTTTCAGATTTATATATTAAGACTGAGTGACTAAGTCACAATAAAGTAAGGAGTTTCAAATCTATTCAATACCTAATTTATTATTATAAAATTTTTGTTACTATGCAAATAACTTTTGTTTTGATGGTATTTACTTCTTCCTTGTCACACTATGTGAAAGGAAAAATCCAAAGAATTGAACTGGTTGAATGGGAAAAAGACAGGTAAAAGGTTGTGAAACACTTCAATACATCCTGCAAGTGACTATACGAGGTAAAGCAAGGGACTTACTCCTCTCCTACGCCTACGGGTGTAGAGGACTCCCTCTCACCCCCTTCTCTGCAGGTGCTATCGGGTACCTCCCTGCTTCCAGCGGCAGTACCTCCTTTTCGTCGTGATGGAACTGCCAAGAAAGCCAGCAGGCACTCCATAGCCAACCGCTCTCCTTTGAAGCGGCTCGGTAGGGCAAACCCCCTTAGGGGGGAGAGGGAAGCCAGGGGCTTTCGGTAGCTTCCCACAAAAGACCTGCTGGCAAGAATATTAAACCTTGCCGGGGTTAAGGCCTGTGCCTTCCAACACAAGACTGGTGACGCTGCCAAGGGGACCTGTGAAGTCCTGGGAGGGGATGGCCAACTGGAGGCCCCTCCAGTGATAGACATGGTCCTTGAGAAACCCAGCCTCAGAAGGTAGGGCCTTCCATGGGGGGGAATCCAGGCTCGGCGCCAAGCACCGAACCCGAATCTGCCCCTATGCAAGGTCCTACTCAAACGGCTGGGGTCTCCGAAGCAGTACAAGGAGCGGAGAGATCTCCTCCAACCGGTGCACCTGCGACCACCAGGACCTTCTCCATTTCGGAGAAGCATCTGGCTAAGGCCAGGCCATCTGGCCTAGGGACTCCTATTGGCGGAGGTGAGAAGCGGGTTCATTCCCCACCCACCCGTATGGGGTGCGGCGATTTTCCATCCTGGCCGCCGTGCTGACGGGATCCAGCGCTCCGTCCGGCCCCAGCTTAGCCTCTCTTCCTTCCTTCAAAATACTTGTTTCCTCTCTTTTCACACAACCTCTCCCACAACTTTCTCTAGTCAGCCTCTAATTTCACAGGGTAGATGCTGACCTTCCTTTCAGCCAACCGTCCCGCATCGGGGCTGAGGGGGTGAAGGACAAAGTTCCCTAACCCCTGAGCTCCGGTCTGGGGTGGCTGTTTTTTAACAACCTGCTTCATCCCCACCCATACCTTCCACACATCCCTTTTCCTCTCCTCTTCACAATCTATATTTTTTACGCCGTGTCTAAGGTGGAGCCGCCATGCCGATGGACTGCCAGGCCACCAGGCGGGAGGGGTGGTCTTAAATGGCGGCGCCTGGCTCTGCCCGGCTTGTAAGCACCTCTCGCAGTGCGGGCTACTGCGAGAGGTGTGCTCGGTTGCATCCCATGTTTAAAAAAGGGTCACCATGCCCAATTATAAAGATAAAAAAAAACAAACCCAACCCTCAACTTCCCCTGTTCCATCGACGGAGCCGCCCTCGGGCAGCTCCAGCAAAAAAATGGAGGTCCCCCTCCCTGTGCTTGCACAGGGGACCCTCCATATTTCTCTAACCGGAGAGGAGGCTTACTCCTCTCCTTCGCCTACGGGTGCAGGGGACTCACCCTCACCCCCTTCTCTGGAGGTGCTTTCGGGCACCTCCCTTTTCCCAGCGGCAGTCCCCTCTTTTCTTTCCAAGGGGACTGCCCAGAAAGCCAGCAGGCAGCCCTTAGCCAGCTGTTCCGCATCAAAGCGGCTCGGTAGGGCAAACCCCCTTAGGGGGGAGAGGGAAGCCAGGCCCCTTCGGTCGCTTTCCTCAAAAGACCTGCTGGCAAGAATTTTAAACCTTGCTGGGGTCAAGGCCTGAGCCTCCCCACACAAGACTAGCGACACTGCCAAGGGGACCTGTGATGTCCTGGGAGGGGGATGGCCAACTGGAGGCCCCTCCTGTGATAAACATGGTCCCTGAGTCGGTGCGTGCTGGTTGGTACCGCTACCGCGTGAAGGCATTCGTGCCACTGCCGCGGCGGTGCTATTACTGTCACCGCTTCGGCCATACGAATCGCTTATGTAGACGTGCAAAGTCGGGGTCACCCGAAGTCTGTGTTTATTGCTGCAAGGTCGCACACGATAAGTCCAAATCGTGTGTGGCCAAGTGTGTCAATTGCGGAGAGCCGCACCCTGCTTCTTCGAAGCAATGTGGTGCATATCTCCTGGAAGAAGAAATCCTGGCCGTTCAGGCCCAGGATAAACTCTCATTCCACGAGGCTAAGGACTTGGTCCTGGCGCGCCTAGCTCTGCCTGGGACGTCATATGCCTCAGTAGTTCGAAAGGCACCCTCTGCTCCTGGCCCATCCAGGCCAACGAGCACAGTTGTTTCCGCGCCCATTCGGAGCCCTTCTGTGGGCTCTACCCAACCCGGGCGCTCCCCTGGTAAAGCTGGCGGCAAAAAGGGTTCATAACCAGCCCCGGCTAAAACCAGGGCTCCCCCCGCTTCCCCCAGCGTGACCGTTTCCCGCAAGGCGAAACGGCCACGCGCCTCCACCGAGTCGTTAGACTCACAGGAGGCAACACCCCTGAAGATGGTCGCTAGGCCATCCTCAGGGGTTCCTAAAGCTGTCTCCCGAAAGGAGGACAGCAACAAAGGAGCTTCGGCTCCTTCGCACACGCCCCGAGGTGGAGCGAGTGGTTCGTAGACGGTGATTCCTAGAAAAGAGGCCCCCCCGCCTCCGAAGCCGCAGCGCCCGCCTAAGGTTTCGAGGCGGAGCAAGGAAAAGACTCGCATGGAGAGCCCAACCTCCCCCAATAAGTCCTCGAAGGCGACAGCGCCTCCAGCGCTTTGTCCATCCAACAGTGCCCGGGGTTCTGCCCCCGGGAAGCGTACGGCCATTCCCGTGAGGGTCTTCAATTCGAGGAGGGCCCCCGCGTCTCCTCCGAGCTAGGCCTGGAGGGCATATTCCTTCAATGGAATTGCCGTGGACTCCGGGCCAACTGGGAGGAGCTGCGGAGGCTCGCCTCGTCCCGTTTCCCGTTAGCTATTTTTTTGCAGGAGACCATGCTAGCGCGTGCCCCCTGCCTGCCCTTCCGGGGTATAAGGGTCTTGCGACCCCACCACCGCGTGATGGCCGGGGTGGGGGATGCGCGGTTTACACCCGGCATGATGTCTCCGTTCTTCCTTTCTCTTTAGATACCTCCTTTCAGGCAGTGGCTGTGCAGATGCACCTGGATAGGAGGTATACTATCATTTCTGCGTACATTTCACCGTCAGCTGACTTCGACGCGGGGGACTTCCGCCGCGTCGTAGCACGGTTGCCGAGGCCCTATCTCTTGCTTGGAGATCTGAACGGCAGGCATCCTCTCTGGGGAGATTACTCCATAAATCCCAGGGGACAAGTCCTTGCCGATCTGATCGAAGAGCTTGAGATGGGTGTCCTAAACGTGGATGAGTTTACGCATCACTGTCCGAGAACCGCTTCATTTTCTTGCCTTGACCTATCTTTGTGCTCTTCGGATGCACAGCCTGATTTTGATTGGGGGGGTGGTCGATGACCTCCATGGTAGTGATCACTTTCCCATTCAAATATCATTTTCAGGGCAACTGCCGCCTGAGAGACCACCTCGGTGGTGCTTGGCGCGGGCGCGGTGGCCTGCATTTCAGGAAATGCCTGAATTCTCTATCTCAGTCGAGGAGTTTAGGTCGGTAGATAAGGCCGTTGAGTTCTTCTCCGGCAACCTCAACGCCGTGGGCCTGACTACTATTCCTAGGACGTCTGGCCGTTTTGCACGCCGACCACTCCCATGGTGGTCGGCCGAGTGTGACACAGCCCTCAAACAGAAGCGTTAAGCCTACATGCGCTATAAGCGCCGCCCGAACGATTTCACTGTCGCTGAAATTCGTCGGGCTAGGGCTAGGTTCCGGTATATTTCGAAGAACGCCCGCCGCTCTTCTTGGCGGGCATACGTGTCTTCACTTAACGGGAAGACCCCTTTAGCTGAGGTGTGGAAGCGAGTCAAAAGGATTCGGGGCAAGTTCTCGCAGGACCCCCCTCCCGTTCTCCAGGAGAATGGGACCGCAATCTCGGACCCCGCGTCCGTGGTGGAATCCTTAGCGACCGCTTTTTCCTCATTCTCTAGCCGTGATGCTGCTCCGCCAGCATTCAATGCACGTCGTGATGTCGCGGAAGGCCGCCGGCTGGACTTTACCTCCAGAGGCGGAGAACCCTTCAACGACAAGTTTACTGTGAGTGAGTTGCGTTCCGCTCACGCTTCGTGCGCGGACACCGCCCATGGTCCGGACGATGTCCCGTACGCCATGCTTCGACACCTGGGTGAGCGAGTCATGGCCTCTCTGTTATATTTGTTAAAGAGGATCTGGCTGGAAGGTCTTCTCCCGGACTCCTGGCGAATCGCTACTGTGCTCGCCTTTCGCAAGCCGGGGAGAGATCACTCTACTCCGACCGGTTTCCGCCCAATCTCTCTAACCTCTTGCGTGTGCAAGTTGATGGAGAAATTGGTAAATTTTAGATTAGCCTATTTCCTGGACAGCGGAGGCCATCTGTCTTCTGCACAGTGCGGCTTCCGTAAGTTCCACTCCACGTCGGATGCTCTGCTCGGACTCGAAAATGCCGTCTGCGAGGCTTTCCTTCGTAGACAGCACTACGCCACGGTGTTTTTTGATCTGGAGAAGGCCTATGATACCGCATGGCGGTACGGTATCATGGAGACTCTCCACACGATGGGGGTGAGGGGACGCCTCCCAATGTTTATATCTGAATTTTTGCGAGATCGTCGATTCCGCGTACGGGTTGGGGGAGCCCTCTCCGGCCCAAAGGAGCAGGAAGAGGGTGTCCCGCAGGGAAGTGTCCTCAGTGTCACACTTTTTGCCCTGAGCATCAACGGCATCACCTCGGTGCTGCCGGAAGATGTTCTCGCTACGCTCTACGTGGACGACCTTTCGATCTCTTTTGGCGCGGCCCAGATGCCAACTCTGGAGCGTCGACTCCAACAGGCATTGAACCGCGTCTCTCGCTATGCCGAAGCGCACAGGTTTCGCTTTTCTTTGGCCAAGACTAAGGTGGTGCACTTCTGCCGCCATCCACGGCTTCACCCCGACCCAGATTTGTTTCTTAATGGGGTGCGCCTGGATGTGGTTGAGTCCCACCGTTTCCTTGGTCTTGTATTCGACCTACGCCTCACCTGAGAGGCTCATATTCGCAGCCTTAGGGTCTCTTGTACCCGCGCCATGGACATTCTCCGTTCCGTGACGTTCAGCGCTTGGGGCGCTGATAGGGCTACCGCCTTACTTTTTTATCGATCCTTTGTTCGCTCGAAGCTCGACTACGGATGCGAGTTTTATGCATCCGCAGCCGAGCGTTTATTGTGGAAGGTGGATTCGATCTACCACACCGGCCTTCGCCTTGCGACCGGTGCCTTTCGCACTTCCCCCATTGAGAGCCTGTTGGTCGATGCTGGGGAGATGCCACTCGCTCTGCGCCGCGTGCAGTGCATCACTCGCCTGTACGCGCGAGCCCGGCGCCTCCCTTAGTCGCCAACAGCTCTCTCTGCATCCGCAGCTGATCTCGATGGTGCCTATGCCGCCGAGAGACGCCAGTCATACCCTAAGCCCTTTGGGTTTAGGGCCAAGAAACTCCTTCGAGAGGTAGATATAGCTCTCAGGCCGGTGGCGCCCCTGGTTTTGCCCAGGACGCCACCCTAGAGGGTACCACATTTGGCTATTTGTCGCCACGCCTCTGCTCCCAAAGCTTGTACTGCGCCGGGAGTATTGTGTTCGACCTTTTTGGAGCACACATCGTGTCACGCTGGTACCGTGCCAGTGTATACGGATGGCTCCAAGTCCCAAGAGGGGGTCGGCTTCCACGCCGTATCCCCTTTGTTTGAAGTCCGCGGGGCTTTACCAGGCGCTGCGTCTGTCTTCACGGCCGAGCTGGTGGCAATACACCACTCGGTAGGGAGATTACGCGACGTGCCCGGTTCGGAGACCGGATTGTGATCTATAGCGACTCACAAAGCGCCCTGAGTGCTCTCGGGGCATTGGAATCTCCGCATCCCCTGGTTCGCGATATCCGTGACGCCACGGTTTTGGCGAGCCGGGCAGATGTCGAGATTATCTTCTGCTGGGTTCCTGGACATGTAGGAATTGCGGGGAATGAGCGCGCCGATGAGGGCGCCAAAGAGTCCGCGAGGACTCTGCGACCGGACCAGCGTTTCGCTCTTCCTCACACTGACTACAAGGCAGGAAGACGGGCAGCTCTTCGGACTGCTTGGCAAAGAAGATGGGAGACGGTCGAGGGGAACTTAAAGTTGCGTGCCATTGCGCCGCGACTGTTCCCATGGACCTATCCCCCAATGCCGCGGCGGCTTCAGGTTGCTTTCTGTCGTCTTCGAATCGGACACACTCGTGTGACGCATCGCTACTTGATGGAGCGCTCGCCTGCGCCCTATTGCAACGACTGCGTCGTCCCCCAGACTGTTCGGCACATTCTTGTCGAATGTCCCAGTCTGGGTGATCTTCGCGCACGATACCTGTCCTGGTACCGAGATGGGCGGGGTCGCTACCGCCTGTCCCTTGTACTCGAGACGAGTGCGTGCACCATGACTAGTGGACTTATTGACTTTTGGGGGGAGGCTGGCCTTCTCCCTTTCATTTAACCCAGTTTAATTGTTGTTGTTGTTTTTGTTATTGCTTTTTTATTGTTATTGTTATCTCTTTTTATTGTTTCCTGTTTAATTTTTAAAGTAGCTTAGAACTAGGCTGTTTGTTTACGGCGACTAATGCCTAAGTCGGCAGTCGCCAGATAGCCCCTTAATTAAAAAAAAAAAAATCATTTCCCACCCTCCTCTCCAAAAAAGACAAAGACTAAGAAGACTCGGGGCTCCTTTCCATGCGCGGGGGCTGCGGGGACGGATGGGTCTGCTGCCACTTTTTCAAGCGACCAAGCTAAGATCAGCACATCCGGCGCCTCTGCACCCCCGGTTGCGTAGCCCCTGACTAAAGGGAACAGAGCGGAGCCTCGATGACATCGGAGCTCCTCATTCAAAGTTTACTTGGCGTTTGCGAGCCCGCTGGCTTTAAACGTTTCCTCGTTATTCGCTCTACTGATGGCAGCATGTTGGCTAAAGGCCACATGATCTATCAGTGGAGAGGATTAGCTAGTGCAATTAGAAGAGAGCCGAAGGTAACCCGTTTCTTGGACGGGAGCCTTCTGGCGAAAGCGGCGAATCCCGCTGAGGCGGCCAAGGTAAGTGCTCTTCGGACACTTCATGGCACCTGGGTGAGTGTGACACTTCACTATACCATGAACTTTGTGAAAGGAGTATTTTATGCGAGGGAACTCGTTGACTACTCGATTGAGGACATTACCCTAGAGCTGGCAAACCATGTGAAGGTCAAGGTCGAACGTGTGATGAGAAAACAGGAAGAAGCTTCGAGACCCACCCCTACACTCTTCGTCACGCTTGAATGTGACAAGCTACCTGAGTCGGTATGCCACTTGGTACCGCTACCACGTGAAGGCATTCCGGCCACTGCCGCGACGGTACTATTACTGTCACCGCTTCGGCCATACGAATCGTTTTTGTAGACGTGCGAAGTCGGTGTCACCCGAAGTCTGTGTAAATTGCTCCAAGGCCCAGGATCGACTCTCCTTATGCGAGGCTAAGGACTTGGTCATGGCGCGCCCGGCTCTGCCTGGGACGTCTTATGCCTCAATAGTTAGAAAGGCACCCTCTGCTTCTGGCCCATCCAGGCCAACGAGAACGGTCGTTACCGCGTCCATTCGAGACATTCTGCTGGCTCTACTCAACCCCGGCGCTCCCCTGGTAAAGCTGGCGGCAAAATGGGTTCATACCCAGTCCCGGCTAAAACCAGGGCTCCCCCCTCTTCCCCCAGCGTGACTGTTTCCCGTAAGGCGAAAGGCCACGCGCCTTAACCGAGTTGTTAGACTCACAGGAAGCAGAACCCTTGAAGTTGGTCACCAGGACATCTTCCGGGGTTCCTAAAGCTTCCCTTCGAAAGGAGGACAACAACAAAGGAGCTTAGGCTCCTGCGCCCACGCCTTGTTGTGGATTGAGTGGCCAAGAGAAGGTGGTTCCTCGAAAAGAGGTTCCTTGCCTCCGAAGCTGCAACGCCCGCCAAAGGTTTCGAGGCGGAGGGAGGAAAAGAAACGCATGGCGAGCCCAACCTCCCCCAATAAGTCCTCGAAGGCGACAGCGCCTTCAGCGCTTTGTCCGGCCAACAGCACTCGGGGTTCTGCCCCCGGGGAGCGTACGGCCATTCCCGTGAGGGTCTTCAATTCGAGGAGGGCCCTCGCGTCTCTTCCGAGCTAGGCCTGGAGGGCATATTCCTTCAATGGAATTGCCGTGAACTCCAGGCCAACTGGCAAATGCTGCGGAGGCTTGTCTCGTCCCGTTCCCCATTAGCTATTTTTCTGCAAAAGACCATGCTAGGCGCGTGCCCCCTGCCCGCCCTCGTGGGGTATAAGGGTCTTGCAACCCCACCACCACGGGATGGCCGGGCTAAGGGATGCGCGGTTTACACCCAGTATGATGTCTCCGTTCTTTCTTTTTAGATACCTTCTTTCAGGCAGTGGCTGTGCAGCTGCAACTAGATAGGAGGTATACTATCATTTCTGCGTACCCTCCACCTTCAGCTGACTTCGACGCGGGGCACTTCCTCCACTTTGTGGCACGGTTGCCGAGTCCCTTTCTCTTGCTCGGAGATATGAAGGGCAGGCATCCTCTCTGGGAAGACTAATCAATAAATTCCAAGGGACAAGTCCTTGCGAATCTGATCGGAAGGCTGGAGATGGGTGTCCTAAACGTGGATGAGTTTACGTATTACTGTCCGAGAACCCCTTCATTTTCTTGCCTTGACCTATCTTTGTGCTCTTCGGAAGCACAGCCTGATTTCGATTTGGTGGTGGTCGATGACCTCTATGGTAGTGATCACTTTCCCATTCAAATATCATTGTCAGGGCAACTGCTGCCTGAGAACCCACCTGGGTGGTGCTTGGCGCAGGAGCAGTGGCCTGCATTTCAGGAAATTACTGAATTCTCTATCTCAGTCGAGGATTTTAGGTCTGTAGATGAGGCCGTTTAGTTCTACTCCATAACCTGATCGCTACGGGCCTAACTGCTATTCCTAGAACGTTTGGCCGTTTTGCACGCTGACCACTCCCATGGTGTCAGCCGAGTGTGAGACGGCCCTCAAACAGAAGCGTTATGCCTACATGCGCCGCCCGAACGATTTCACTTCCGGTGAATTTCTTCGGATTAGGGCTAGGTTCCGGTATATTTGGAAGCACGCCCGCTGCTTTTCTTGGCAGGCATACGTGTTTTTACTTAACGGGAAGAACACTTTAGCAGAGGCGTGGAAGCGAGTCAAAACGATTTAGGACAAGTTCTCGCAGGACCTCCATCCCGTTGTCCAGGAGAATGGGACCACAATCTCGGACCTCGCGTCCGGATCATTGGCGACCGCTTTTTCCGCATTCTCTAGCTGGGATGCTACTTCGCCAGCATTCAATGCACGTCGTGATGTCGCAGGAGGCCGCCGGCTGGACTTTACCTCCAGGGTTGGAGAACCCTTTAACGACAGGTTTACTGTGAGTAAGGTCCCCTCCGCTTTTGCTTCGTGCGTGGACACTGCCCATGGTCCGGAGGATGTCCCGTACGCCATGCTTCGACACCTTGGTGAGCGAGGAATGGCTTTTCTGTTAGATTTGTTCGAAAGGATCTGGGTGAAGGGTCTTTCTCCCAAACTCCTGGCGAATTGCTACTGTGCTTCCCTTTCGCAAACCGGAAGGGGATCACTTTACTCCCACCCGTTTCTGCCCAATCTCTCTAACCTTTTGCGTGGGCAAGTTGATGGAGAAATTAGTAAATGTTCGATTAGCCTTTTTCCTGGACAGCGGAGGCCATCTCTCTTCCACACAGCGCGGCTTTCGCACGTTCCACTCTACGTCGGATGCTCTGCTCCGACTGGAAAATGCCGTCTGCAAGGCTTTCCTTCACAGACAGCACTACGCCACGGTGTTTTTCAATCTGGAGAAAGCCTATGATACCGCATAGTGCTACGATATCATGAAGATTCTGCACACGATGGGGGCAAGGGGACGTCTCTTAATGTTTTTTTCTGAGTTTTTGCAAGATCATCCATTGCACGTACGGGTGGGGGAGCCATCTCCGGCCTAAAAGAGCAGGAAGAGGTTGTCCCGTAGGAAAGTCTCCTCAGTGTCACATCATTCTTTGTCCTGAGCATCAACGGTATCACCTCGGTGCTACCGAAAGATGTTCTCGCTACGCTCTACGTGGACGACCTTTCAACTCTGGAGCGTCTACTCCAACAGGCATTAAACTGCGTGTCTCGCTATGGCAAAGCGCACAGGTTTCGCTTTTTGGGAGCCAAGACTAAGGTGGTGCACTTCTGCCGCCATCCACGGCTCCACCTCGAACCAGATTTATTTCTTAATGCGGTGCGCCTGGATATGGTTGAATCGCCTGTTTCTTTGATCATGTATTCGACCGACGCCTCACCTGGGAGGCTCATATTTGCAGCCTCAGGGTCTCTTGTACCCCCGCTATGGATATCCTTCGTTCCGTGACGTTCAGTGCTGGGGGCGCTTTTAGGGCTACTGCCTTACTTTTTTATCGATCCTTTGTTCGTTCGAAGCTCGTCTACAGATGCGAGTTTTATGCATCCGCAGCCGAGCGTTTATTGCGGAAGGTGGATTCGATCCACCACACCGGCCTTCGCCTTGCGACCGGTGGTGCCTCCCGCACTTTGCCCATTGATAGCCTGTTGATCGATGCTCGGGAGATGCCACTCGCTCTGCGCCGCGTGAAGTGCATCACTCGCCTGTATGCGCGAGCCCGGGGCCTCCCTTAGTCGCCAACAGCTCTCACTGCATCCGCAGCTGATCTCGAAGGTGCCTACGCCGCCGAGAGACGCCAGTCATACACTAAGCCCTTTGGGTTTAGGGGCAGGAAACTCCTTCGAGAGGTAAATATAGCTCTCGGGCTGGTGGTGCCCCTGGTTCTGCCTCGGACGCTACCCTGGCGGGTACCACATTTGTCTATTTGTCGCCACGCCTCTGCTCCCAAAGCTTGTACAGCGCCGTAAGTATTGCGTTCAACCTTTTTGGAGCACACCTCGTGTCAAGCTTGAACCGTGCCATTGTATTCCGATGGCTCCAAGTCCCAAGAGGGGGTCGGCTTCGACGTCGTGTCCCCTCTGTTTGAACTCAGCGGGGCTCTGCCAGGCGCTGCGTCTGTCTTCACGGCCGAGCTGGTGGCAATACACCACTCGGTACGGGAGATTACGCGGTTTGCCCGGTTCGGAGACCGGATTGTGATCTATAGCGACTCAAACAGCGCCCTGAGTTCTTTCGGGGCATTGGAATCTGCGCATCGGCTGGTTCGCAATATCAGTGACGCCACGGTTTTGGTTATTCTGGTGGGTTCCTGGACATGTAGAAATTGCGGGGAATGAGCGCGCCGATGAGGGCGCCAAAGAGTCCGCGAGGACTCTGCGACCGGGCCAGCATTTCGCTTTTCCTCACACAGACTACATGGCAGGAATACGGGCAGATCTTCGGACTGCTTGGCAAGGAAGATGAGAGACAGTCGAAGGGAACTTAAAGTTGCGTGCTATTGCGCCGTGACTGTTCCCTTGGACCTATCCCCCAATTCCGCGACAGCTTCAGGTCTCTTTCTGTCGTCTCTGAATCGGACACACTCGTGTTACGCATCGCTATTTGATTGAACGCTTGCCTGTACCCTATTGTGATGACTGCGTCGTTTCCCAGACCGTTCGGCACATTCTTGTCGAATATGGCAGTCTGGGTGATCTTCGCGCACCCTACCTGTTCCAGTAGCGGGATGGGCGGGGTCGCTACCGCCTGTCCCTTGTACTTGGGACGAGTTCGTGCACATTGACTAGTGGACTTGTTGACTTTTGGGTGGAGGCCGGGCTTCTCCCCTTATTTAAGTAGATTCTATTTTTTTTTGTTATTGTTTTCTTTGTAGGTTGCACGCTCCTGAACCGGGGTGAGGGGGACCCCCCATCTGATGCCGGAGATTGCTTCCTTATTGTTAATTTTTTCAATTTTTATCATTGTTATGTTTTCATATTTTTATTTCAAAGTAGCCTAGTTCTAGGCTGTCGTGTTCCTGGCGACTTATGCCCAAGTGGGCAGTCGCCAGATCGGCTGTAAAAAAACAACAAAAAAAACCCCGTTTCTAACCATGAGCCTTAGCTAATGCCTGATGCGCTTCGAACATGTATCCTTTGGGCACATGTTCCTATTGATAGAAAACATGAAAGAGTATTGAGTTGTTTTCAAAAGATGACTTTTCGTATTAGTTTTGTCAACCGTGACGAGAAACAAAGATGAATACTCGATTAAAATCTGCATTTTAAGATCAATGTCTTATATGAGGTTTTCTGTAGACTCAAGAGGTTGCGTGTATATTCCCCCTTCAATAAATTTGCCTACATCCTATTAGAAGCTGTGTCTTTATACATACGTATGTGGCTTTATACATACATAAGTGTCTTTGTACATACTCGAGGACGAGGGCTGTAGCTAGAAGTGTCTACTTGTTTAATTAACCTCCATGGGTTCGCCTACTTACTCTTCAGATGTTTATTTGTACAAACGTATTGATGGATGTTTAAAATGTTAGCCCGTTAATGGGAAATGTTTATTTTAACTTTATTTACTGCAGTGTAGAAATCCCCTGCGGAAACCGGCGCTATGCTCGGGGTCGAAGAACAGTAACTTAGCTTTGGAGCGAGATTCCCGCAAAAGACATCTTAATCCTGCCCTCTCTGTTAATGGTGAAACTGCGTCTGCCTTTGATGAGCCCAACTTCAGCTGGGTGCCCCAAAGGCCACTGGCCACAGTTGTTCATCCTATATCCATGTTTCCCCACATGCTCACCCCAACGATTGAAAGAGTTTTAAAGCAATTCTACTTTCATCGCCCAACCCAATTTTAATCCAACTTACTCACAACATCCCCAACAATCTCACACTTCAGCAAATAGTGCTAGATCTTTGATATAGACTCACTCTTCCAGTCGGTAAGTACATCGTGGCTGCATCTGTACGATTAGGTTGATAATGACTAACTAAAGAACTCTAGTTTCAGTAACAAATTGGTATTCGCTAGGAAAATGCTTGCAAAGTTTCAGATATGATATTTTCATGAAAATAACATACGAATATGTATGTATACGGTATCATTGCTTAATTTTCAGAACGCTATATTTTGTTTTTATATTATTTTCGATCCTAAAATATATGTAAATATAACTTTAAGTTCATTTGGAAAAATTTGCATAATTTTACTAGACTCAATATACGACTTCCCTCACACAAAACTTCCGACACAAGAACTCATTTACAAACAAGTACGAATATTCAATTTTGCTTTATAGAGAATATGTATTAAACGCATTAAAATATGTGCATTATTAATTGCAGCTACCTTGCCCCTTAGTGTATATATATATATATATATATATATATATATATATATATATATATATATATATATATATATATATATATAGTGATTCACATATGAAATTGTACATACCGTAGATAAACGAGGTTTCCTTTGTCTTCAAGCCTCTAGATTCCCATTTTCACATTCGAGAAGATAAGACTTTCCCTTAATTCGCATATAGACATTTTCTGTAATAGAGAAAAGAGAAAAAAGTAATTGAGGCTGAATTTACAGCTTTGAAGCTAATTCCTTAAAATTAAAAGGATTTTAACTTTAAAATTGGGGAATTAATCTCACGAAAGAGTTTTGAAGAAGAAATAAAAAAAAGGGAGAAGAAGGTACCAAATGGAAAGCCTTAGTTAACGGCAAGTAAGGCGAATACAATAAACTTAATGATAGGTTGAAATAGAAAAAGTTCATAAAAATAAAATACATAATAAAAGTACTTTCGACAGTTTTCCACAGGAGGCATATTCAAGAACTTGCAGATACTGATTTTTTGGTAGGTAATGCAAGGTAGTTATAGTTATACGAGTAGTATGGGAAGAGTTGAAACAGAAAAAGAACTTGAGGAAGAAGGAGAGAGAGAGTATTTATATATGTACGAGAACTGAGCCAATATCGAAGAAAGTTCGTGTCTAATGACAGGCAAAGTTATCCCAAGAAATGTTTGCGAAAGTTGAGGGGAAATATTGAATATGGATGACAAACAAAAAAGTTTACTTAGAAAAAATAGTTTTTCTTGATTTCTTTTTTCCAGACGATGTGTCTAGCTCTGAAACGTATTTTAATACAAATTAAATTAATTGAATGTATTTCACTGCTTCTATTTTGGTTTACAATACTATTTGGTCCCTTACGAAGAAATTTGATTTTGAAATTTTTTTATAACAATATACTGATTGGATCAGTATATTTTGTTCTAATTACTATTAAATCTTTAGCCTTTATTTGATTATAAAAATTATATCAGAAACATCTGGCCAATCTCCCCTTTTATCCCGGAGCAATGATATTGGAACTTATATTTCATAATGGGATAATAATATTAGTTTATTTTACTAAAGAGTGGGCGCGTGGTTCAGAGGCAAGCAATAGTCATAAATAATTCTATTCTCGTGGCATTCTTATAACAGATACCCGTCCTTCTAATGTTTGTTTTTCTTAAGACTTTTACAAATGTTTTTAAATTGTTTGTCGGGGTCATTCTCAATACAGACGAACCATCTCTAATGCTACCGAACTTCAATAAGATGGAACGTGTTTATTTACCTAATATTTCCATGGCTCATTTGAATTTATAATGATTTTGAGTTGCCAAGATTCGATTTTGGGTATAGTGTGAAGACGGGTTTTATTGGTACTCTGGTCCTTGTGAATATGGCTTTCGAATTTATCTATTTCATATTAATTTGGGACTCGTTAATATTCTTGTCCCAAAGAACAATGCCTTGCATTAAACCCCCTTCCAGTGGAACCACTTTCATCTACTGTCGTGGCTGTTTGTACAGTGGTCATCTCTTAGGCCAGGCTTCTACTATTTGTTGAGGCTTTTTACGATATTTTTGTCCGTTATGTCTATATTTTATATTTTTCCTATGGTGCTATAAGCTTCTAGCTTTGAGATTGATATTTTTGGAGTAGCTGTGTAGCTAGATATTGTTATGCTAGCCTGATGTTGGAACCACTCTAAAACAAAACAGCAAGCCCCATTCTCCCTCTTCATCCACTATGATAAGGATATTTCAGTATTAAGTGTGGTTGATTTGAATGTCCCCTGTTTAGTACTTAGGCGGTTGTTCATATTTCAAACCATGCACACTTCTAAAAGAATTCATTTGTTTAGCTTACCTAATTTCGCTTGAAACTTCTTTATAATTTATTCAGTCGTGAAAAAACACAAAATATTTATGGATCGTAGCGTTTTCGAAAATTAAATCAAACCGTTACTTATTTAACATTCTCTTTAAGTGATTGCATGGGTGAAAGAGAAAGAACTTATTACGCGCGAAATAAAATGAGTTTCCTGTAATTTGGCGATGAAAGGATCGTACCTAGTACAAATATAAAGTGTTAACTAGAAAGAACTATTTTAGGGTTCTTTTTCGGAATATATCCGGCAGCCAATTTGGTGCTCAAAGCTATTGCGAGTTAAGGTTAGTGTAATGTTAGGACAGTGACTTTGCAACATTGGGCATGTTTTGAAGTTTTCTTTAGCATATTTCCGTTGCCGGTGGCGCTGTAAAACTGCAAGAATGCATTTTCAGTGTTGGATTGCAAAAGAACAATTGGTTAGAAGAATCAAATTCTCTTGTGAGTGAATAGTTTATTTTATTCACGCATGGTGCAGAGGATTGACAAGTACTCTTTTTCGGTTAAAGAGCTTAAAATTAGAATAGAAGCCAAAACTGATTGGAGAAACATTCTGCGGGAAGTTTACGCCAATCCCTTGCTCCAAAAACAAACCTAATCTCCTTATTATACTTACATTATAAACCTGGAAGGCCATTCATAAACTTAATCACATGATAACCTCGAACAACGAAATTACTGCTGAGCCAGTTGCGAAAATAATGTTTTATAGATATAGTGAAATCTCTGAAACTAATTCATCTTAGTTATTGAACGTCTCACTAAAAACTATGGTTGATTTGTAGCTTCATTTCAGAAATATGTACTAAACATTTTGAAAATAACCCAATTAAAGTTGGTAGATCTGGTATCGCAGTACAAATTAATGAATCGTGCTTTTCACAAAACTCATATATCATCAGAAAGGAAGATCTCTCATTCACAAAGAAGTTTTGGGGGTATTGTAGATAAATTGACAACACAACCCCTTGGATACATGGAAATTGCCGAGGGCCGAGATAGCCTAACCCAGTTTTTAATCATAATTGAAAGGTTTGTTGGATAAGGATAAACGATTCACTCCGGCGAAAGGAAAGCATACTAAATAAAAAGAAAATAGCAAAGGTTTCTAAAACTATGGATCATTCACTAAATTTCCTAAACAAAGAATGAGGCCTCCATACCTAGCATGTGGAATATTACTTCAATAAACACAAAGCTGAAATAAAAATGAATAGATGGATAAAAGACTTGTTACACTCTTATTTAGTGGAATTTATGATGTAACTAAAATATAATTTATTACATTACCTCTTTTTTTAATTTATGCCTTTACCTTTTTATCATTATTCTTGATATCAGCAAAAAATGGGACCGTTATTGAGACCCCTATTTCTTAAAATAGTTAAATAGAACCGCGTTCTATTAGGAATATACAGCATTTTTTTTAGTAAAATTTAGAAATAGATTAATTAGAATGAAGATATGGTTCAGGAAAATGTTTTAGTCAGTAGATTTGAAAGGAATTTTTTTCTCAGTTTATAGAAAACGTATAAGAGAAGCCTATTTATTTAAAAAAGTAGGAGGGAGGAGGGAATTCTTAATTTTTCGCTGAACTTTTTGTAACAACTGATTTTATTTGGATTAATTGCCGAATTGCAATAGGAAGGACTAGAATAATGAAATCTTGAGATTATCTTTGGAATTCTTAATACGAAAAATAATTTAGATAAGAGTAAAAAATGTGACAATTTCCAATTTACATCATAAAAAAATGTTTTTATATGCATTTTTGTATGCTTTTCTCTCTGTCTGTCGATCTATTTGTCTCTCTATCTCTCTCTTTCACACTCTCTTTGCTTTAATCGATCCGCTTGATTCGAACGAGTGGTTAAGGAGTACTGTTTTTCCATTAGGATGGGGATAGGAGAAAATGAATATACCAAATGAGCCACATTTACCCTGTTCGTATGTAGGGAGCTGCCTATCCCATCCCAAATCACACTTCAAAAAGTATTTCACCCGCCACATCGACAAAACAAATGCACAAACTCAGCAAAATATTTATAATGACGGATAGGATCAGACTTATACCAGTCACACCTATCTGAACATAGGCCAACCGTAAATCCAGGCACATTACAGTTACCACTAGAAACATCATCTCTCTCTCAGTTATGAATATTATGAATAGATTCTCCAGGCAAATTCCACCCATACGCCAGAGATATGCCTTGCAACAAGGAATATCCCTCCTCACAGAAACATTGAATTTCTTTGATCGCCTAGCGAAGAATTAAATATATTTGGTAGAAACAATGCCTCAAGCACACTAAGTAGGGTAAATATTATATCAGTAATCTTACTGTGTACTGATATTTCAAGAAGAAGATTTTTATTTTTATATTAAAATATCTAAACTTGTTTGTTATGTTTTTCCTACGATTGGAAGGTTTGTGTCCTTCCCCACATAACTGTATCCGCTGATAATACAATGAATTTGAGGATCAGGATGCCCGATGCATTGTGAGATCCCGACACGCCAACGGCAATCAGGAACATTCCCGGAAAGAGCGTTAAAGAAAAGTTTGTCACCTATCCCCCAAACAAATACCCTACGCCACCTCAAAGATCTCCTTATAGCCATGAGAGGTTTGGTAAACTCTGGATCGGTCATTACCATTATATCATTATCATACGTAGACGGGCTGAAAGAATAAACTTTACTCCTCTTCAATTCGACAACATGAAAGTGTATCAAAGGATTTGGTAAGGGAACTTTATATATATCATTAGGTGGAAAAATAATTTGTTTTTGCAACGTGAAAATTGCTATTGGAGTGAACTGCACTCTTCTCACGTAAAGGTTACAAGTCACATTTTAAAATTCGCTTTCAAAGTAGTATTTACCCCTGATTGTTAATAAAGTTAGTGTCATGTAGCTACAGGTTGTTCTTTAATTAAGGCAGACTTTTCAGCAAACAGATCGGACTGGCATAGGGAGACATGCTGGAACGCATTTTCATCTCGGTAGTAGGACTGAGGAACCGGTAGTGTTTCTGTTTTCTTTATAGTCTTATGATTAGCTTTCTAAAGCTCACTTATTATCTATTTTGACATAGATATCGAAAGAATTAAACTACTTTTAATTATTGAATTTGCTGCCATCCTTGTTTGCAATTGAAACCAATTGTAGTTTAATTCTTTCGATCTCTATGTCAAAATAGATAATAAGTGAGCTTTAGAAAGCTAATGATAAGACTAAGGAAAATAGAAACACTACCGGTTCCTCAGTCCTACTACCGAGATGAAAATGCGTTCCAGCATGTCTCCCTATGCCAGTCCGATCTGTTTGCTGAAAAGTCTGCCTAAATTAAAGAACAACCTGTAGCTACATGACGCTAACTTTATTAACAATCAGGGGTAAATACTACTTTGAAAGCGAATTTTAAAATATGACATGTAACCTTTACGTGAGAAGAGTGCAGTCACTCCACTGTTACTTCCTTATTCCGCAAGTATCAGAATCAACTAGACAAAGATTTATCGCATCTTGTGAAATTTTCAAGATAATAGCAAAAACCGGAAAACCTTATACTGTTGTTGGAGATTTGATTTTGCCCTGAATATTTGGGACGGTTTCTACTGTTATACAAAAGATTCCCCAATAAATTACTGATTCAATTCCGTTAAGTAACAATACAGTATCAAGACGCATCAATGAAATGGCAGACGATATTGAAAGTCAACTAGTTGCACTTTTACTGGTAGCGAATTTTGCTTTACAGTTTGATGAAACACCTTTACCTAATAATCAAGCCATTCTTATGGCATATGTTAGGTTTTGCGATGATAGAGGTGAACTCGGAGAAGAAATGCCTTTTTTCGCAGTCTTGTGACAGATACCAAAGGAGTAACAATATTTAAAGTAGTATTGGACGATTTCCAAGAAAAAAAACTATTCCAATATATTACATCATAACATGTACAACTGATGGTGCTCCTGCTATGGTAGCTAGATACGTGGGCTTAAAAGCATACTTAAAAAGAGTCTGTCCCTAATGTGTTTTGAATACACTGCGTGGTTCATCGCTAACATTTATTTGCAAATTATTTGGGAGGAGGTTTGAAGGATGTTCTTGAAAATGCAATAAAGGTTGTCAATCTTATCAAGTCGAATCCACTTCAAGATCGTCTGTTCAGCCAAGTTTGAGGTAATAATGAAGAGGATAGAAATTTAATTTTGCACAGAGAGGTGAGATGGCTCTCTAAAAGTAATAGTCTGATTCGCTTCGTTACACAATGGTAAAGTGTTGAATTATTCCTGAATGGCACTGAGCTTGGGGAAGTAATCATGGCTGCAAAACCGCCATTATCTATCTTTCAGATATATTAGAAAAGCTACCTATGATGAATCTTTAAATTTGTAAGGAGGCAATCAGTGCTAATCTTGAAAGGCTTCGTTTGTTCAAGATTAATATCGGATGCAAGGAGTTGCTACATTTTCCAACTCTTGAGGAACTACATGAAAATATATTTTCATGCAATCAGTCATTTGAAAAGACTGCACGATGATATGGAATTTAGGTTTAAATATCATATCAGATGAGATGATATTGTGGGAGAATAGCCTTTCTTACGGCACTCCTGTCAATTATAATTTTATAATTTGGTTATATATATATATATATATATATAGATATATAGATATATATATATATATCATTATTAACGTGGCAGTTGTGTTTTCCTAATCATTTTCTCCCTTTGATTCTATAATTTCGCTAAAATCTACTTTATTTTATTTTTAAATGTGCACCTTTAATAAGGTGCTTATGAGCTGCTCTTTGTTTTTTATGTATGCCTGCCGGTTGTAGTTTAGAATATTTCTCTCTGATATTACTATATCCTTCATATGTTAATAAGAAGTTTCCTACATCCTCTCTCTTTCTTCACCACAGATTGAACATTCTTGATTCTCTTCCTGTGCTAGTCCCTTTAGCTCTATTGTATTCGTCTTGTATTTATATAGTAGACTTGCACAAATGTGTTGTCATAGATGTATTCTTGTCCCTTCGTCTCTTTTCTCCATATTTTATATAGGTTTAATGAACTCTTTGTTATGACATCTCGTCTCCAGTTATTTGTATCCCATTCTTTCATGTTTATTTTCAGTTCATCTTTTGATGTCTGTCCTAGTTGTCTATAGTTTACTTAAGGTTATCCATATATTTATTGATTTATTCATATAGTTCGTTTTCTTGCTCTCCATTGTATTACTCATGATGTTTATTATCAGTTGGCTTTTCTTTTATCTTATTATATCTTGTTAATCTGTCAGTTTAGTTTTCATTATCCTTGTGATAACTAGTGATGCCCCTATCTTTCCTCTTAAGCTGCTTATGGGAGCTCTCTTGTTGGCTGATAGTATCGTTCTGTTTTCCTTGTTTTCCATTTTTACGTTTGTGGCGTAGAGTAAGCTTGGTATAACTACGTTTTTCCAGTATGTTTTCCCAATTTCTATTTTGTTGCATGTATTTGCAATTATTCGGTATGCCATATTTCCTAGAAATGAAGATTTAAAGTCGGGTGGTGGGTGGTAGACCCACTTAAGACAAATGCAGCTGATGTTAACATCATAGTACAAGAAAACGTCGTTGTGTTGCAGAGTAATCAAGCTGCTCGAGCTAAATTTAAACACGGACTTCATAACTTTTGGACAAGTAATGAAATTGCAGCCAAATTTACATTGCTTTGGGAGAATGTTAAATTATATATTATTGCCTTTCCAACATCTTACCTAGTAGAATCAGGTTTTAGCAGAGTCTCTTGGCTATTAATTATCAAAAGAACGACACCGCTTAGAAATTCAAATCGAGGCGATCTTCGTCTGTCTTTACCAAACATAGATCATGACATTCGAAAAGAATTTGCCGAACAGTCTGGGGCACAACACAGTCCTTACAGTAAGCCGCTGGCGAGTGCCCCATCAAATGGCGGTGCGTCCTGCGACAGTGCGGAATTCGGAGACGACAGAAAGCAACCTGAAGCCTTCGAGACATTGGGGAGTAGGTCCATGGGAACAGTCGCGGCGCAATGGCACGCAACTTTAAGTTCTCTTCGACCGTCTCCCATCTTCTTTGCCAAGCAGCCCTAAGAGGTGCCCGTATTTCTGCCAGGTAGTCGGTATGAGGAAGAACAAAACGCTGGTCCATTTTCAGAGTCCTCGTCGACTCCTTGGTGCCCTCATTCCCCGCAATTCGTACATGTCCAGGAAACAAGCAGAAGATAAACTCGACATCCGCCCGGGACGCCAAAACCGTGGCGACACGGATATCGCAAACCAGGTGATGCGGAGATTCCAATGCTCCGAGAGCACGCAGGCCGCATTGTAGCTCGCTATAGATCACAATCTGGTCTCCGAAACGAGCACGTCGCGTAAACTCCCGTACCGAGTGATGTATTGCCACCAGCTTGGCCAGGAAGAGAGATGCAGCGCCTGACAGAGCCACGCTGACTTCAAATTGAGGGGATACTGCGTAAAATCCGACCTCCTCTTGGAACTTGAGGCAAATGTATACACTGGCACGGTTCCAGCGTGACACGAGGTGTGCTCCATAAACGTCTAACGCAATACTCCCGGTGCTGCAGAAGCGTGGAGACAAATAGCCAAATGTGGTACCCTCCAGGGTGACGCCCTGAGCAAAACAAGGGGCAACACCGGCCTGAGAGCTATACCTAGCTCTCGAAGGAGTTTTCTGGCCCTTAACCCAAAGGGCTTAGGGAAAGCCTGGCGTCTCTCTGCAGGACGCCCTCTCCTGGTTTATGTGGCCAAAAGAGGGTTGCCCCCACCCGTACGCAGAATCAACGATTTCTCCAAAATTCAGATATAAACATTGGGAGGCGTCCCCTCGCTCCCATCGTGTGGAGAGTCTCCTTGATACCGCAGCGCTCTTTGATATCATAGGCCTTCTCCAGATTGAAAAACACCGTGTCGTAGTGCTGTCTACGAAGGATGGCCTCGCAGACAGCATTTTCCAGTGGGAGCAGAGCATCCGACGTGGAGTGAAACTTGCGGAAGCCGCATGGTGTAGAAGAAAGATTGCCTCCGCTGTCCAGTAAAAAGGCTAATCTAACATTTACTAATTTCTCTATCAATGTGCACACGCAATAGGTTAGAGAGATTGGGCGGAAACCGGCCTAAGAAGAGTGATCGCTTCACAGTTTGCGAAAGGGGAGCACAGAAGGAATTCGCTAGGAATCTGGGAGGAGGAAACCCACTAGGCAGATCCTGTTGTACAAATCTAACAGAAAGGCCATGCCTAGCTCACCAAGGCGTCGAAGCATGGCGTACGGGACATCGTCCGGAACATGGGTGGTATCCGCGCGCGAAGCAAGAGCGGAACGCAACTCACTCACAGTTAATCTTCTGTTGAAGGGTTCTCCGCCTCTGGAGGTAAAGTCTAGCCGGCAGCCTTCCACTACATCACGACGTATATTGAATGCTGGCGGAGCAGGATCCTGGCTAGAAAATGCAGAGAAAACGGTCGCGAAGGATTCCGCCACGGACGAGGGGTCCGAGATTGCGGTCCCAATCTCCTGGAGAACGGGAGGGGGGTCCAACGCGAACTTGCCCCGAATCCTTTTAACTCGCTTCCACAGCTCTGCCAGAGGGGTCTTCCCGTTAATTGATGACAAGTATGCCCGCCAAGAAGAGCGGCGGGCGTGCTTTAAAATATACCGGAACCTAGCATTAGCACGACGAAATTCACCAGCAGTGAAATCGTTCGGGCGGCGCTTATAGCGCATGTAGGCATAACGCTTCTGTTTGAGGGCCGTCTCACAACGGCGTGTAAAACGGCCAGACGTTCTGGCAATAGTAGTCAACGGCCTCATCTACCGACCTAAACTCCTCGACTGAGATAGAGAATTCAGTCATTTTCTGAAATACAGGCCACTACGCCCACGCCAAGTATCTCCGAGGTGGGATCTCAGGTGGCAGTTGCCCTGAAAATGATATTCTAATGGGAAAGTGATCACTATCATGGAGGTCATCGACCGTCCCCCCCCCGAATTAAAATCAGGCTGTTCGTACGAAGATCACTAAGATAGATCAAGACAAGAAAACGAAAGGGTTCTCAGGCAGTGATGCGTAAACTCATCAACATTTAGGATAGCTATCTCAAGCTTTTCGAACAGATCGGTAAGGATTTGTTCCCTGGGATTTATTGAGTAATCTCCCCAAAGAGGATGCCTTCCGTTCAGATCTCCAAGCAAGAGAAAGGGCTTCGGCAACCGTTCCACGACGCGGCAGAAATCCCCTGCGTCGAGGTAGCTAACGGTGGAATGTACGTAGAAATAATAGTATACCATCTATCAAGGTGAAGCTTTCCATACCACTGCCTCAAAGGAGGTATCTAAAGTGAAAAGAAGGACGGAGACATCATGCGGTGTGTAAACCACAGAACCCACAGCCCAGCATCCATCTTCTGGTGGTGGGGTGGCAAAACCCTTATACCCGGAGAGGGCGGGCGGTGGGCACCCGCCTAGCATGGTCGGTTGCAGAAAAATAGCTAACGGGGAATGAGACGAAACGAGCTTACGCAGCTGCTCCCAGTTGGTCCGGAGACCACTGCCATTCCAATGAAGGAATATGCCCTCCAAACCTAGCTAGGATGAAAGGCGAGGTTCTCTTCGAACAAAAGACCTTCACGAGAATGGCCGTACGCTTCACGTAGGCAGAACCCCGGGCGCTGTTGCCTTCGAAGACTTATTGGGGGAGGTTGGGCTCGACATTCGAGTATTTTCCTCCCTCCGCCTAGAAATCTTAGGCGGGCATTACGGCTTCGGAGGCAAGGGGCCCACTTTTCGAGGATCCACCGTCTCTGAGCCACTCAGCCCACCACTAGGCTTGGGCGAAGGAGACGAAGCTCCTTGGTTGCTATCCTCCTTTCGGGGGACAGCGTTAAGAACCCCGGAAGATGGTCTGGCGACCAATTCAACGGATTTGCCTCCTGTGAGTCTAACGACCCGTTAGAGGCGCGTGGCACTTTCGCGTTAGGGGAAACGGTCACGCTGGGGGAAGGGGGGAAGCCCTGGTTTTAGCCGGGGCTGGCTGTGAACCATTTGTGCCACCAGCTTTACCAAGGGAGTGCCCGCTTTGAGTAGAACAGGCCAAAGGGCTCCAAATGGGCGCGGAAACAACCGTGCTCGTTGGCCTGGTTGGGCCACGAGTAGAGTCTGTCTGTCTAAACATTGAGGCATAAGACGTCCCAAGTAGAGCCGGGCGCGCAAGAACAAAGTCCTTAGCATCGCGGAATGAGAGTCGATGATTTTCCTCAAAGGGCAGGATTTTTCTTTCAAGAAGATATGCTCCACATTGCTTCAAAGAAGCGGGGTACGCTCTTCCCAATTGACACACTTGGCCACACACGATGTTGAATTATAGTATGCGGCCTTGGAGCAATTTGCATAGACTTCGGGTGACCTCGACTTTGCACGTCTACATGAGCGATTCGTATCGCCGAAGCAGTGACAGTAATAGTAGCTCCTCGGCAGTGGCACGAATGACTTTACGTGGTAGCGGTACCAACCAGCACGCACCGACTCAGGTAGCTTGTCACAGTCGAACATAACGAAAAGTGTAGAGGTGGGTCTCGAGGCCCCTCTCTGTTTTCTCAACAGGCGTTCGACCTTGACCGTCCCATGGTCAGCCAGCTCTAAGGTGATGTCCTTAATTGAATAGTCCACGAGTTCGCTCGCATAAACTACTCCTTTAACAAATTTCATGGTAGAGTGCGGCGTCACACTCACCGGGGTGCCATCCAGTGTCCGAAGAGCACTTATCTTGGCCGACTCGGAAGGATCTACCGTATTTGCCAGAAGACTCCCGTCCAAAAAACGGGTCACCTTTGGCTCTCTACCAATAACACTAGCTAATGCTCTCCTCTGATGAATCATGGTGCCCTAGGCCAACATGCTGCCATCAGGTGAACGAATACCGAGGAAGTGTTTGAAGCCAGTGGGCTCGAAAACGCCAGGTAACCTCCGAATGAGGACCCCTGATTTTATCGAGGCTCCACCCTGTGCCCTTTTCGTCTTAGTTTGGGGCTCCACACCGGATGGGCAGAGAGGCCGGATGTGCCGATTTTGGATTGGTCGCTTACCGAAGTGGCAGCAGAACCATCCATCTCCACAGCCCCCGCAGATGGAGAGGAGACCCGAGTTTTCTTAGTCTTTTTCCTATTTTTTTTTCTTTTTAGGAGAGGAGTGCGGGTAATTAACCAGCTTCTGCCCTCGACCGGCAAAAGCCCCCAGGCCAGATTGCCCGGCCTCAGCAAGGTCCTTCACAGAGATTAAGAAGGTCCTGGCAGGCGCAGGTGCACCCTTCGGATGAGATCCCTACCCTCCTTGTACTGTCTTGGAAACCCAGTTCGTTCAGGAGGTCCTTGCATAGGGGTGGATTCAGGTTTGGTGCTTGGCGCCGAGCCCGGAACGCTCCTATGGAAGGCCCTATTGTCCTAGGCTGGGTTGCCTCAACGACCACGTCTATCTCAGGGGGGCCTTCAGTTGGGCATCCCCCCAGAATATCGCAGGTCCCGTTGGCAGCGATGTCACAAGTCACGCGTGGGGATGCACATGCCTTGACCCCGGCAAGGTTCAATATTCTTGCCAGCAGGTCTTTTGAGGAAACCGACCAAGGGGCCTGGCTTCCCTCTTTCCCCTAAGTATGTTTGTCCTACCGAGCCACTTCAATTGTGAGCAGTCGGCCATGGGCTGCCTGCTGGCTTTCTTGGCAGTTCCCATGGAAAGAAAAGGGGGGACTGCGGCTGAAAACAGGGAGGTGCCTGAAAGTTCCTGCAGAGAAGGGAGGGAGGGGGAGTCCTCTACACCCGTAGGCGAAGGAGAGGAGTAAGCCTCCTCTCCGGTTAGATAAATTTGGAGTGTTGCCTGCGCAAGCACAGGGGGGGACGTCCATTTTTTTCTGTGGGCCATCCCCTCAGCCTGCTCGCCCGGCAGGCCCTCGGCATGGCGGCTCCACCTTAGACACGGCGTAAAAAATAAATAGATGGTGAGGTGAGAAGGAAAGGGGATGTGAGGAAGATATGGGTGAGGATGACTCAGGTTGTTAAAAACCCACCACCCCAGACCGGAGCTCAGGGGTTAGGGAACATTTTCCCCTCCCTCCTTAACCCCGATCCGGGATAGTTGGCTGAGAAGCAGGACAGCAACTACCATGTGAAATTAGAGGCTAACCAGAGAAAGTTGTGGAGAAGTTGTAAGAAAAGCGAGAAAACCGGCGGATAAACTCAAATGTTTTGAAGGAAGGAGAATATTCTAAGCTGGGGTCGGACGGGCTGCTGAATCCCTTCAGCACGGCAGCCTGGATGGCAAATCACCGCGCCCCTTATGGGGTGATCTTACGGGAAATGGTCACCCTGCGGGAAGGGGGTGGTGGGGAGCCCTGGTTTTAGCCGGGGCTAAATATGAACCCTTTGTCCCGCCAGAATTACCAAGGAAGCACCTGGGTTGAGTAGAACCCCCAGAAGGGCTCCGAATGGGCGCGAAGCAACCGTGCTCGTTGTCCTGGATGGGCTAGGAGCAGAGTCTGTCTTTCTAACCATTGAGACATAAGACGTCCCAGGCTGACCCGCGCTACGCAAGTACAGGTGGTGGGGACCTCCATTTTTACTGTGGAGCTGCCCGAGGGCGGCTCCGACGATGGAACAGGAAAGATTTTTTATTTCTTCATTGGGCAGGGTGACCCTCAACTTTTCATGGGATTTATACGCTCATCACTCTTTGAAGTAGCCTTCCCTGCAAGGGGTGCGTACAGGCCTGGCAGAGCCAGGTGCCGCCATTCAGCACCACTGCTCTCGCCTGATGGCCTGGCAGTCCCATGGCATGGCGGCTCCACTTGGACACGACGTAAAAAAAAATAGATGGTGAAGTGAGAAGGAAACGGGATGTGAGGAAGTTATGAGTGTGGATGAAGCTAGTTATTAAAAACCCACCACCCCAGACCGGAGCTTAGGGGTTAGGGATATTGCCCCTCCCCCTCCTCCAGCCCCGATCGGGATGGTTAGCTGAAAAGATGGTCAGCATCTACCCTGTGAAATTAGAGGCTGACCAGAGAAAGTTGTAGGAGAGATTGTAGTTGAAGTGAGGAAGTAGGGGAGAAATACAGGCTCTCTGAAATAAGGAGAAGATGCTAAGCTCGTTTCGGACGGGGTACTGAGTCCCGCCCGCACGGCGGCCAGGATAGCATATTGCCGCGCCCCTTACGGCGTAAAGCTGTATATAATGTGTCAAAAACTCGCGTGGCGTGGACCTCTGTTGATCAATTGCAAGTTTGGTGGGAGCTTACTCTATATAATTTTTCCGTTTCGCAGCCCTCTGACAGTAAAAAAAGTAAGCATCTTTCCTGTCTTCACCTCGGTGTCAATTACTGCCCCTACTTTAACGTTTTTTGGTAAAGCTGTGGAATTTCCCAGAACCTTGGTGATCGTGAGAGGTGTGTGTAAGTGTATATACGTGTGAGTAAGTGTGTGAGCACGTATGCGTGTGAAAATTCGTTCCACATGCAGCGCTTTATAAGAGTAGTATATATTATTATTTACATGATCAGATCATGTATATTATTATTTCTGACAAAATGTTATATATACGACTATTATTTTTTAAATGACACGATGTTAGATTTTTGTGATTACTTGCATGCTCATAATTATGTGGTGCGTGCCCATTTAAGGCCTTCATGGGATTTATATGATACTCATCTTTGAGGCTTCATTGTCAATCCTATTTCGCTTTGCAATGTGGCACTACAATATATTATATTATAAAAATTGTGAAAATATATGATGGTTGTTTCATTGGAGAGTCAACACACTTTTTCGGTTTGTGTATGCGCAATAAATATGCATGACTGTTATTTTTATTGAATATATTATGCATATGTAAAATTGAAGTATTTCAGGAGCTATAATAATTTCATGGGACACAGAAAAATTCCGGGTTGAAAGTGGGCCATGTGCTATAAGAAGTTGGGAAACCCTAGTTTAGAAGTACCCAATGGATCATTCAACAAACTGCTGTCTATGTGCATCTAATTAACAGATTTCACAGGTATGATAATTTCCTCTTTTTATGGTCTCTGCAAATTAAAACTGTCTCACAAGACATGATTCTGTGAAAATAAGCCATTATAATCAATTTCAATTTTTTTCTAGTAGGCAAGTATATCAGCTTCCATTCAGAATAGCTGTCAATTACACTGACATGTGAATAATCCAAAATAAACAAGATTAATTGTACGAGCCACATCCCGAATCTGTCTCGTACACAATCCTTTCTTCAAAAATGTCTTTTTGGGATAGAAATGCCTGTTTTATAAGAGTTAGGGAATCGTTCATTGGATTTGTAACAATATTACTAAATGAAAAACAATCTCAATTTCTGCAAAGAGAGTAGATGACTTTTTGCTGCCCTTGGAGTAAACTATGGACCTAATCAATGGATCTCTCAGCACCGTAAAAGCTCTACTCTTACACATAGTAAAAGCATATATCTTATATTCCAGTTGGAAATTGTTGTTTTAAGAGAGTAAAATGAAACTCTTTCAATCTCGATCGCATAAAATCCAATTATCATTAATGGCTTGTTTGTGCAGATTCGAAGATTCGCGCTATTTTTAATGGTTTGCCACGTTGCTTTACAAAATATTAATAATTATTTTGGCGATGATGAATGTGTTTTCCAACATAATATAGAGCCAAGTGTCATCGAGGAAGAGTAATGAAATGACACTGCCACCAACAGCACCTATATGTGTCCATAGTTTGGAAACGCCCTAGATCTTAATCGAAACGTTAACCTGTAAGCGATCTTTAAAAAGACCGGTATTGAGCCACGAATGGAGCGCTATCGCTCAAGATTTGCTCCTGAAGTAGATATCGAGCCAGACAGAAGTTCAAAAGCCATTCATTTTTATCCTTTGGGGTGGAAGTAGTTATAAAAACTATGTCATATATAGATATGTTTGATTTTTCCATAAGACATCATAAGAACATAAAATCGGAAAATAAACAATCTGAAGAAATAAACGTAGTAAACACAAAATTTGCCTCTCCCAAAACATTTACCCATGTATGACTAAGAAGCATCACAAATATTTCGTAATTGAGTTTGAAGTAACTTCGGTGCTTCTTTCAGAAATTTTCTTTAATATTTATGTATTTAAATTCCGTGATTGTTATTAAATAATATGATTTAACAAGCAGTAAATATGATTGTATGACAAAGCAGTAAAGTTCATTCCATCAGTTAAGCCGATTCTTTCAAGTTTTCCTAAAAGATATTAGCCTGTGTATATCATTAGGGTTCGCTATACTTTCAAATACGCAATCTTTTAAATTTCCCCAACGAAAAGAAGTATACGGTCTGAAATCTTATTTTTTAATTAGGGTATAAAAATATGTTTCGCTCGCCATACATTTGGAGAAATTGCAAATGATCATGAGCAATATAGGTTGTGAATTTAACAAAGAAATAAATTGCCAAAACTTAGAATTTTCTTAGAACACTGATCATATGTAAGATTTGATGAAATTTTAGCCTTGGGAATATAAACAGGGCTACGGTTTTGTTATCTTTTTAAAATTTTAGAAGAAATAAAACGAATCAATGATGGGAAATAGATGATGATCAAATTTGGTAAAAAAGGTTTCTGAACCTCGATAAAGACTGAATCTTTAATTCTTTGTATCGTAGTAAGAGAAAAAGAAAAGACAATCTAGCCAAAGAGAACTAAATGTCTTTTCTATTACAGCTTATTAATTTTAATAAAATGTAACATAGAATGTTAAAGTCAACTAAATTGAAAAATTGTGGACATTCAAACAACATTTTTTTTTTCTACTGAGAAAAGGACCCTATTCTTTAGGAGAGTTTTTGATCTACTAAAAAAAACTCTGCTTTATTTTTAAGATCTTTACTTGACTAGGGAAAATTATGATCATATGATAGTTTTTGTTTTACTTATAAAAAAAAATGGTCTTCTTAGATAATTTTGTCGTAATGAGTTTTTGGATAGTTTTTTTTACCAAAAAAAGGACGATCTTCTTTAGGAAAGTTTTGTTTTTCTGAAAAAAAATGCTCTTTTTAGGATATAATTTGTTTTACTGAGAAAGAAATGTCTCTTTACAATAGTTTTTCCTCTAGTGAGAAGAAGATGCTCTTCTTAAAATAGTTTCTTTCTACTGAAAAACCAACTTTATCGGATAAAAGTTGAACTATTGAAAAAAGAACGCTTTTTATTAGGATAGTTTTGGTCCAGCTGAAAAAGGACGCACTTTTTAGGATAGTTATTGACTAATGAGAAAGGATTTTTTTTGGGGGGGGATAGCTTTGTACTACAAAAAAACACGTTCTACCTTAGAATAGTTTATGTTCTACAAATAAATACCCGCTCTAATTTAGGATATTTTTTTTCCTACTGTGAAAAGAACGCACTTTTATGATAGTTAGAAAAAGACGTTCATTTAGGAGTAGTATTTGTTCTACCCTTAAAAGAACGCTCTTCTCTAAGATAGTTTTTTTTTAAATACTGAGAAAATAAGGGATTTGAAAACAGAGGTGCTGGGAGATTTTCCAAATTATTAAATTTAAGGCTGTTATTTCATATATTTGAAGCTTTTATCAAAGTTATTTCTAAGGAAATTAAATATGATTATTCCAAAGTTTTGGAATTTAAAAAAAATAATTAAAATCGTGAAATTCCGAAAATGTATTATAATCAAGGCAAGGCTCTTGTTTTTTTATATTTGGTATATAAAGGCAAATTTAGATTGGGGACAAAAGAGCTCTGAGGATTGTCTTTTACGGAAATCAAAAGAATTCCCATAAAAGTGTTTCTTGCCATTAGGCCTAGAAAATAAGCATAGAACTGAAAAAAATAGACCCATATTTTTTTTAGGAGATATGTGCTGTAAATCTTTTAATATTTTTAGACCAAGACCCATTGCTAGAGAAGATCGGTGGACTACACACAGAGGGTCTGCCTGCGAAGCGCAAACTTCTCTGGAATGGAGTGGCAAAGTCGCTCCTTTTGTCTCCTAATTTACTCACTTTAATCGGAATTCTTTTTAAGTGCAGAAAAATATCCCCACATTTTTTTTTCTCTATCTAAAGTTGCTCTAGTAATTTATTTTTCTTTTATTCGTTTTTAGAGGCCAGTAACTATTTACTCCTGCTAAGGATTAGAATTAAAAATATATTTTAGAAATAAGATAATAACCTTCGAATATTCGAAATAAACGCAAAAAAAGCCTTCCCTAAATTTAAATAAATTTACTACACTTTCCCATTTGTAATTCATTTTGTTATAAAATATTCCCAAACATTAAATAATCATATTTGTTTGTAACATCTCAAACTTAAAATTCAAACTGTTAAAAAAATTGGCTTCCTAAATTATAGTGTAATGGGTTATGAATAGAGATACTTAGTTTAAAATTTAGAACTAAGGCTACATTCATTATTTATTTCAAGGATGTATATTTTGGGGGTACCGACGTTTCAGGTTGGAACCAATTCTCAAAGACTTTAAATAAACGAAAACGTGCATAAGAATTTGAATTTTGTCATACGAGTAACAAAGTTAATATTTTAGCATTTCTCAGATGACATATTGAATCTAGGGGGCATTAAAAGGGATATTTTTAAATGCAGGGAGATAAGTAATGTATTTAGTTATTTATATTTAAAAAGTAATAAATTGATTGAATAATAGGAAAACAGGAAAAGTAAAGTAAAAAATTGAGCGTATTAACTGCGAAGGGATTGAAAAATTATGATAATCATTAACAATACTCGAAGCCTATCTTGTTGCATCTTTCTGCGACTAGCAGAAAAGGAATGTTTGTGAGTGCTGTTGCTTTTTGTTGTGGGAGGAGTTGACAAGTGCTAGTCGTGGTTTATTATATGTGTAGTAATAAATGGCTAGATTTTGTATCAGAGTTTAAAGTGTGCTTTGTAAGTTTAATGTAGAGTCATTTCAAAGTTTTAAATTAACTTTGTATTAGCAGATTCAAATTAAAAATTCGTCAAAGGAGGGTGAATGGTTAGGTTTTTGGTTAGTAAATGAGGCTTTAGTTCTATACCTAATCATAAGGTTTGCGCTGTATCTATCTTAAATATATAAAGCTTAAAATTTATGCCTTATAATGTCTCCTCCCCGATGTTATTACGAGAAGGAGGGTAAGGAATTTAACTGTAGTGTATGGTGACTACATTCCCTAATGAAAACTTTGGGTAGAGCAAAGTAAATGGGAGTAAATAAATTTACCCTGACAGGAAAACGGAAGTGGGACTTTTAAGGCAGCCGGTTATCAACCAAAGCTTCCTCCCAGCAAATCCAGCAGCGATCGTATCACATTTCTTTAGACCACATCCTCGATGCCGAAAGGGAGATCTTCACGAGTGAGCAACTAAGGATTGCCATAAACTTCACTTGATTTGAGCCCATGAGAGCAGAAAAAGTTGCAAAGCAACCGCCGACGCACATATCGTTGCCGCTAACTTCACTGTCTTCTGAGACAGTCGTAGGCCCCCAAATTATGTATATCCTTATTTGGTTTAAATCATTACAAATTTTGAATTTGGAGTTCTATATTCAATAGAAATCGCCTATTAGATGACAAATAACTACTCTTTTATCCTGTACACTTAATTGGCGACAAAAATGAGCTTTAGAAGAATAGTCTAATCTCTCACTCTCTAGCATCTAAGTAGTTGCGTACCCATGCATCGCTATTTTCATTACTAGGAACTCTGAAAAACTTTCTCCCTCAAAATATTTTCTTTGGTTTCGCTCTTTTTAATAAACAATGCAGAGGAATTTATTAACTTGATTAATTACTCTGATGCTAAATTTCACAAAGAACAACCTATCTCTGAAGTAACTAAATCAACGAAAAACAATTAAGAATAGCAAGCTTCGGTTTTCACATAGTTTCAATCACCACCATTTTCTGAGAGAATTATTCACTCTTATAAGGCGATTGTTAACTAATTAACCTTTACCTCTCACCCACACTTCACCGTCACAAAAAAATTAGCGGGTATCAGGTCATCCTTGCAATATCCAAAACTAGAGGGACATGATATGTGAACCTGCAGCGAAAATAGCCGATTTAGCACCTCTAGCCTCTATGTGGCGCCACGTGGTGGTAACTTATATCATATTTGAACTCAGTCACCTGAATAACCTCTGCTATCATTGGTTTTACCTGGCTACATTGAGCTGGCCACTCGTTGCGTATAGAAGATGAACAAAACACGAGACTCGCAGTTAATCAACTCCTCGTAGAAAAAAGAGGGTTGTAAAAAAAAATGTTTTGGGCCTGTGGATCTTTCATTTACCCTGCTTTCATGTATCTATTCTTTCGTCTAAATACCGTAATTTGTCAGTCTACCAGTTTACTCATCATCAGCGGATCGAATTCTTTTATTATTATTATCAAACGGACTATAAACCTTTGCTGGTATAGCAGAATTCTATAAACCCTAAGGCACCAGAAGAAAAGACAGTCCCATAAGAAAAAACTAGATGAAAAGAGAAGCAGGCAGGAGAAAGACACACACAACGACTCAGCAGGAAGGAATGAGCACCAGTTTAAACTTTTGAAGTTCTTGAGATTAACGACAGGAATTGGGGGCGCATTCCATAACCCGGTAGTTGCTAGAATGAAGCATCTAGAGTACTGACTGCTATGTGTTACATCTCCCAACCGTGAATGCTTGGCTTTTTGCATTAGTGAGATTCTAAAGGATCTTTTAACAAGGACGCTCGAGCTTTGTCAGGCAATAGTGGCCATATTATTAAAGCGACATCTAGCAACCTTACTGTCAACTGTTCAGTAGTACTTGGCAAGTCACGATGGAAGGTTTTTGCGTTGAACAGCGTGTGCAAATCATCAAATGTTATTATCAAAATCAGTGCTCCGTTCGACAAACTTTCCGCGCATTACGTGATTTATATCCTCTTCAGCGACGCGGATATTTTGAAAGGGGGGAAATTTAGTTAACAAAGATGGACGAAAAGGATCAAGAAGTTCACTGTAGAAAGGATGCTTAGGATTATGATGTATCTTATACAGGATACACAGTGAACTCATAGAGCGGCGGTGCCACAAGTCAACCTCAAGATCAGGAATTGAAAATTTGCAATGCTCTCTGATTCCTGTCCAGTAGCTTAAGATGAGATGCTGCAGCAGAGGATCAGACAATAAAACAATACTTCGGACAAGGAAGTATGAACGAGTTAAAACACTTCCTCATAACAGGAATGTCTTCAAAAAATTCTATAAGATTTTCTAAGCAAACTAACCTTTGGGGCAACAGAAGAAGAAATAGAGCGCACATGTTGTTCAAAGGTAAACTTGCTGTTAAAGAGTACATCTAAAACTTTAAAAGATACACAAGGGTTCAATGCAACATTGTTTATTATAAGATCAGGATGATTTTTGTAGAGAGTTTTAGATCTACTAACAATCATACTTTGGGTTTTGTTTGCATTCAGCTTCATACCCCATAAATTGCACTAATCATTTATCTTTGTTAGGTCTCTATTCAGTGATTCATAGATAAAATGCCTTTAAACAGGAGAAGGTATGACTGCTATCAAATTAGTATTATCAGAATAAGCAACTACTTGCTTTTCCAATCCAACCCACATATTGTGTATATAGAAAGAGTAACGGTGTTCCCAGAACACTACCTTGGGTAACACGATAAATTACCCTTCTCCACTCACTAAGTTGCCCATCCACAACTACACGTTGTCTATGGTAAGTCAAAAACTGTTAGGATATTGAGAAAGGGCCGCCAATACCCAGCTATCTAAATTTGTAAATCAGTGCTTTGTGATTAACAGGATCAAAGGCTGCATTAAAATCAAGTCCAACCACACGAGTTTCAAAACCAGAATCTAAAGCCTTTTGAACCCTATCTGAAATGGTTAGGACAGCATCACAAGCACTAAGGCCCTTACGAAAGCCAAACTGCTGACTTGGAAAAAGATTATTACTCTCGAAAAATGCATTTAAACGTTTAGCCAACAAACGCTCAAAGAGCTTAGACAGAATAGGAGTAATGAAAACCGGGCGGTAGTCTGAGGGACAGGAGCCAGCAGAGACAGACTTAGAAGTAGGAATAACATTAGCAGTCCTCCAGCACAAGCTGAACTTTCCTTCTCTAGATAACTTGCAAAAGATAACATCAATTTTGTAGGCTAGAAAATGAGCAGTCTCGATGAAGAATAAAGGAAATATACCATCAGAACCAGAACCGCCATAATGATCTAAGTTTAGCATCAGCTGCTTAATTTTACGTGATCTAAAATATATTTTTGTTAACTTAACTTCAGGGTGACCCGACTTGGGGAGATTTATCTATACACCACTTTGCTTTTCCTCAAAGACATTAGCAAATAGTGTTGCCTTATCTTTGGAACAATGAGTAAGAGATCCATCTGATTTAAAAAGAGTTGGGATGCTATCATTACTACCAAATAGCGCAGAATTCAGAGTAGAACACCACTAATGAGACTTAGTTGCACCTAAGAGCGTTTCGTTAGTGCCACAATTATATTCTCTCTCAGCTATAGCATAAACCTCTTGGGCAACAGACCTGAGCCTAACATAGTTATTCCAAATCATATCAGATTTATTCTTTTCCCAGAAATTGTAAACTTCTTGTTTATCCAGATATGCACGATTACACTCCTTATTGTACCATGGTATGTACTTATTGTGTAAAGTAATAATCTCTTAATGAAATACGCCTCTCAATTATATCAGCAAGAAAATTACTAGATATTCAACAGAATCATCTTGCCGGTAGAAATGGGGCCAATTAAAAAGAGATATATATATATATATATATATATATATATATATATATATATATATATATATATCCCTTAGGACTCCATTCCAGTCAGCTTTTAACTTCAAGTAAACCTTATGAGATAATGATAGTTCAGAGACAGGTTGCTCAGTTCTTATATGGGCAGAGATATGTGTGGTCAGATGTTCCAATATGACTCCCTAAATTGGTACTAACAACACCAGGAACATCTCTATGTATTAAATCTAGAATCGTGCCAGATCCGTGTGTAAACCTTTCAATTAATTGAACACAACTAGAGTCAGTAGAGAAGTCAATTGCTCTCAAGCTATGACGATCGGTAGGTGATACAGAGTTCAACCACTCTCTATGATGGGCATTAAAATCGCCGACAAACAAGAATGCAGCTTTATTATCATTTTATTGTATAGATACGATGCTATTCAGTAAAAAGTCAAATATATCCCCATTGGCATCATGGTTTAAATCTATTGAAAATAAGTAAAAATAACTCTGCCTACCACATACTTTCACAACTAAAACTTCATGACAATTACATTCATAATTGGGCTTCCGAGAGGCAGGAATTCCATTTTTAATGTAAACTGCCACTCCCCGACCTTTCTCGCGATCATTGCGCTTCAATAGATGAGGCTGTTTAAAACCTGGGATTAAGAGCTCTTTAGAGGATTTAAGGTTTGATACAAAAGTCTCAGAACGAAATAAGATGTCAGATTGTTTGGAAGTTACAATCAAATCATTTAAATTTGCATGAAGCTCACGAATATTAGTATACAGTATGTAGCACTGCCGAAACTTCAGGTATTGGGTCCAGGGTTTATCTCCAAATCACTATTCAGCAAAATAATTAAAATTACCAAAATATTTCACAGAGACTTCCCTTTTTTTTATTTGAGGAATTTGGTACAGATTTGATGGTGTCCATAGCACCTTTGTATAGTTCTTCGGATGAGTTCAGAACACGCGCTCTCCTTACTTTGGTTTGAGGAGTGGTCTAGGGGACCGGGATGTCGTGGATGCACATTTTAAATATGGAACTAATATGTGTGTATTCTTCGTTCTTGCGAACTTGGTAACCCCTTCTGGCGGGGGAGTATGGTTCCTCATATTTCCAGACTTTAAACATTTCAAAATCAGAGAGCTAAGAGATTCCTTTGGAGGCGTACAGTCATGTTTAGGGTGCACCCTCTTGTACACGGAGAAGAAAATATCTTCTATAGCAGACTCATCTCAACTTTTCAATTGTTTCTCCTGAGTATATATTTAAATTGTTGGATCGTGCTTTATTCATTTATCGTTAAATACTTATACTTTAGGAAACTTAAATTCAAATCATTTAAGTTTCTTTCAGGCTGTAACATGCACTCTTTTCAAATTCATTATTTTTATAAAATTGTTAACAAACTCCTCTTTGAGACATGCAACTGAGACATGTTTCCGCCTAAACTGTTATGTAAAATTCTGCCTGCTATCTTCCCAACGCTTCTTCACCTTTTTAACACTTCAATGGCAACTGGTCTTGTTCCCTCTTCCTTCAAACGTGCCCACATCCGTCCGATTCTTAAAAAGCCTCAACTGAACCCCACTGACCCTTTTAATTATCGCCCGATTTCGCAACTTCCTTTCCTCTCTAAGGTTCTGGAGAGTGGTTGCTTCACGCACCAACAGTCACATGGTGGCCTGTAACATTGATGAAACCTATCAATCTGGTTTCAAGTCAGGTCACTCCACAGAAACCGCCCTTCTCAATGTGTCCGATTGCTTAAGAAGAGCCGCAGACATGGGTTGTGCCTCCATCCTCGTTCTACTCGACCTCTCCTCTGCCTTCGATACTATTGACTATACCATCCTACTTGATCGTCTCCACTCTTTCCTCGGCATATCAGGCACCGTGCTTGATTGGTTCCGCTCTTACCTCGAGGCTCGTACCCAATCCGTTGTGATTGACGACGTTTCATCCGACTCTCCCCCCCATTCGCTTTGGAGTGCCACGAGGCTCTGTCCTTGGTCTTCTACTATTTCGTATCTACCTTCTTCCTCTTAGTTCCCTTCTCCGTAATCTCGGTCTATCCTTCCACCTCTATGCTGATGACACTCAAATTTTCGTTTCGTCATCCCCCACCTCTCTTGCCTACTCTATCACTGACCTCCTGGCTGCCTACTCCTCCATTTCTGACTGGCTCTCTAACAACTTCCTCAGGCTTAATCACTCCAAAACTGAGGTCCTCCTCGTCGGCACCCCTGCTCTTGTCAAAAAATCTAAATCCCTCTTCTCTCGCTTAATCTGGGCGGTAATACTATCATTTTCTCTGCTTGCGTTAGGAATCTGGGTGTTGTTTTTGATGAGCATCTCTCCTTTAAGCCTCATATCCGCAATGTCAGCAAATCCTTTCTATGTTTCCTTAGTAACTTCTCTCGCATTCGCTCTCACTTTAATCGCCAAAGTCTTGAGACCGCTGTTCATGCCTTCATCACCTCACGCCTTGACTACTGTAACTCTCTGCTTGTGAATCTGCCATTCTCCTCTCTTCGCCCCTTTCAACTTGTCCAGAACTGTGCCACCCGGCTTCTCCTCCGTGGCCCTCGCTTCTCTCCCTCAAACCCCTTGCTGCATGAATTCACTGGCTCTCTGTCAGATCCCGTACTGACTTCAAGATACTTTTCTTCACATTTAATGACGGGATCCAGTGCCATATCCGGCCCTAGCTTAGCCTCTCTTCCTTCCTTCAGATAGCCCGATTTCTCCCATACCTCGTCACTTTTCAAACAACCTCTCCCACAACTTTCTCTGGTCAGCCTCTAATTTCACGGGGTAGATGCTGACATTCTTCTCAAGCCAACCACCCCGGATCGGGGCTAAGGGGGAGGGCACATTGTTCCCTAAACCCTGAGCTCCGGTTCGGGATGGATTTTTTTTAACAACCTGCTTCATCCCAACCCATTCTTTCCTCACATCCCTTTTCCTCTCCTCTTCACATGCTATCAATTTTACGCCGTGTCCAAGATGGAGCCACCATGCCGATGGACTGCCAGGCCACCAGGCGGGAGGGGTGAGCCCGAATAGCAACGCCTGGCTCTGCCGGGCTTGTAAGCACCTCTCGCAGTGCGGGCAACTGCAAGAGGTGATGAGCTATTGCACAAATAGGGTCACCATGCCCAATGATGAGAAAATAAAAAATCTTCCCCTAATTGCCCCTTGCTCATCAACGGAGCCGCCCTTGTGCAGGTCCACCAAAAAAATGGAGGTCCCCTCCACCTGTGCTTGCGCAGGGGACCCTCCATATTTCTCTACCTGGAGAGAAGGCTTACTCCTCTCCTTCGCCTACGGGTGCAGGGGACACCCTTCACCCCCTTCTCTGGAGATGCTTTCACCGCCTCCCTTTTCCCAGTTGCAGTCCCTTCTTTTCTTTCCAAGGGGACTGCCAAGAAAGCCAGCAGGCAGCCCTTAGCCAGCCGCTCCCCATCGAAGCGGCTTGGTAGGGCAAACCCCCTTAGGGGGGCGAGGGAAGTCAGGCTCCTTCGGTCGCTTCCCTCAAAAGACCTGCTGGAAAGAATTTTAAACCTTGCCGGGGTCAAGGCCTGTGCCTCCCCACAAAAGACTGGTGAAACAGCCAAGGGGACCTGCGATGTCCTGGGAGGGGATGGCCAACTGGAGGCCCTTTCTGTGATAGACATGGTCCTTGATGGTGAACCAGCCTCAGACGGTAGGGCCTTCCATGCGGGAAATCCGGGCTCGGCGCCAAGCACCGAACGCGAATCCGCCCCTATGCAAGGTTCCCCTCAAACGGCCGAGGGCTCCGATGCAGTAAAAGGAGCAAAGGGATCTCCTCTGACAGGTGCCCCTAAGACTACCAGGACCTTCTCCATTTCTGAAAAGGACCTGGCTGAGGCCGGCCCATCTGGCAGGGGGGCTTCTGCCGGCGGAGGTGAGAAGCGGGTTCATTCCCCGTCCTCCTCTCCAAGAAAGAAGCATACTAAAAAGACGAAGAAGACTCGCGGCTCCTCTCCATCCACGGGAGCTGCGGGGACAGATGGGTCTGCTACCACCTTGGTAGGCGACCAAGCCAAGATCGGCACATCCGGCCCTTCTACCCCCCCGTTTGCGGAGCCCCTGACTAAGAATAACATCAAAAGTGCACAGGGCGGAGCCACGATGACATCGGGGCCCCTCAGCCAGAGGTTACCTGGCATTTTCGAGCCCGCTAGGTTCAAACACTTCCTCGTTATTCGCTCCACTGTTGGGACCATGTTAAACAAGGGCAACATGATCCATCAAAGGAGAGGATTAGCTAGTGCAATTGGTAGAGCCAAAGGTGACCCGTTTTTGGACGGGAGCCTTCTGGCGAATGCGGCGAATCCCGCTGAGGCGGCCAAGATAAGTGCTCTTCGGACACTTCATGGCAACCCGGTGAGTGTGACGCCGCACTCTACCATGAACTTTGTGAAAGGAGTAGTTTATGCGAGGGAACTCATTGACTACTCCATTGAGGACATCACCCTAGAGCTGGCCGACCTTGGGACGGTCAAGGTCGAATGTGTGATGAGCAAACAGGGAGGGGCCTCGAGACCCACCCCTACACTCTTCGCCCCGTTCGACTGTGACAAGCTCCCTGAGTCGGTGCGTGCCGGTTGGTACTGCTACTGCGTGAAGGCATTCGTTCCACTGCCACGGCGGTGCTATTACTGTCACCGCTTCGGCCATACAAATCACTCATGAAGACGTGCAAAGTCGGGGTCACCCGAAGTCTGTGTAAATTGCTCCAAAGTCGCCACACGATAAGTCCAAATCGTGTGTGGCCAAGTGTGTCAATTTCGGAGAGCCACACCCTGCTTCTTCGAAGCAATGGGGTGCATATCTCCTTGAGAAAAAAATCCTGGCCGTTCAGGCCCAAAATCGGCTCTCATTCCGCGTGGCTAAGGACTTGGTCCTGGCGCGCCCGGCTCTGCCTGGGACGTCATATGCCTCAATATTAAGAGAGCCACCCTCTGCTCCTGGCCCATCCATGCCAACGAGCACGGTTGTTTCCGCGCCCATTCGGAGCCCTTCTGCGGGCTCTACCCAACCCGGGCGCTCCACTGGTAAAGCTGGCGGCAAAAAGGGTTCATACCCAGCCCCGGCTCAAACCAGAGCTCCCTCCTCTTCATCCTTGGTGACCGTTTCCCGTAAGGCGAAACACCCACGCGCATCCACCGAGTCGTTAGACTCACAGGAGGCAACACCCCTGAAGATGGTCGCTAGGCCATCTTCCAGGTTTCCTTAAGCTGTCCCCCGAAAGGAGGACAGCAACAAAGGAGCTTCAACTCCTTCGCCCACGCCCCGAAGGGAGCGAGTGGCTCGGAGACGGTGGTTCCTCGAAAAGAGGCCCCCCCGCCTCCGAAGCCGCAGCGCTCGCCTAAGGTTTCGAGGCGGAGAGAGGAAAAGACTCGCATGGCGAGCCCAACCTCCCCCAATAAGTCCTCGAAGGCGACAGCGCCTCCAGCGCTTTGTCCGGCCAACAGCGCCCGGGGTTCTGCCCCCGGGAAGCGTACGGCCATTCCCGTGAGGGTCTTCAATTCGAGGAGGGCCCCCGCGTCTCCTCCGAGCTAGGCCTGGAGGGCAAATTCCTTCAATGGAATTGCCGTGGAGTCCGGGCCAACTTGGAGGAGCTGCGGAGGCTCGTCTCGTCCCGTTCCCCGTTAGCTATTTTTTTGCAGGAGACCATGCTAGGCGCGTGCCCCCTGCCTGCCCTCCCGGGGTATAAGGTTCTTGCGACCCCACCACCGCGGGATGGCCGGGCTGGGGGATGCGCGGTTTACACCCGCCATGATGTCTTCGTTCTTCCTTTCTCTTTAGATACCTCCTTTCAGGCAGTGGCTGTGCAGCTGCACCTGGATAGGAGGTATACTATCATTTCTGCGTACATTCCACCGTCAGCTGACTTCGACGCGGGGGACTACCGCCGCGTCGTGGCACGGTTGCCGAGGCCCTATCTCTTGCTTGGAGATCTGAACGGCAGGCATCCTCTCTGGGGAGATTACTCCATAAATCCCAGGGGACAAGTCCTTGCCGATCTGATCGAAGAGCTTGAGATGGGTGTCCTAAACGTGGATGAGTTTACGCATCACTGTCCGAGAACCGCTTCATTTTCTTGCCTTGACCTATCTTTGTGCTCTTCGGATGCACAGCCTGATTTTGATTGGGGGGTGGTCGATGACCTCCATGGTAGTGATCACTTTCCCATTCAAATATCCTTTTCAGGGCAACTGCCGCCTGAGAGACCACCTCGGTGGTGCTTGGCGCGGGCGCGGTGGCCTGCATTTCAGGAAATGACTGAATTCTCTCTCAGTCGAGGAGTTTAGGTCGTTAGATGAGGCCGTTGAGTTCTTCTCCGGCAACCTCATCGCCGTGGGCCTGACTACTATTCCTAGGACGTCTTGCCGTTTTGCACGCCCACCACTCCCATGGTGGTCGGCCGAGTGTGAGACGGCCCTGAAACAGAAGCGTTATGCTTACATGCGCTATAAGCGCCGCCCAAACGATTTCACTGTCGCTGAATTTCGTCGGGCTAGGGCTAGGTTCCGGTATATTTCGAAGCACGCCCACCACTCCTCTTGGCGGGCATACGTGTCTTCACTTAACGGTAAGACCCCTTTAGCTGAGATGTGGGGGCGAGTCAAAAGGATTCGGGGCAAGTTCTCGCAGGACCTCCCTCCCGTTCTCCAGGAGAATCTGACTGCAATCTCGGACCCAGCGTCCGTGGCGGAATCCTTGGCGACCGCTTTTTCCGCATTCTCTAGCCGTGATGCTGCTCCGCCAGTATTCAATGCACGTCGTGATGTCGCGAAAGGCCGCTGGCTGGACTTTACCTCTAGAGACGGAGAACCCTTCAACGACAAGTTTAATATGAGTGAGTTGCCTTCCGCTCTCGCTTCGTGCGCGGACACCGCCCATGGCCCACACGATGTCCCGTACGCCATGCTTTGACACCTAGGTTAGCGAGGCATGGCCTTTCTGTTAGATTTTTTTAACAGGATCTATGTGTAGGGTCTTGTCCCAGAATTCTAGCGAATCGCTACTTTGCTCGCCTTTTGCAAACCGGGGAGAGATCACTCTACTCCGACTGCTTTCCGCCCAATCTCTCTAACCTCTTCCGTGTAAGAGTTGATGGAGAAAATGGTAAATGTTAGAGTAGCTCTTTCCTGGACAGCGGAAACCATCTGTCTTCTGCACAGTGCGGCTTCCGCAAGTTTCACTCCACGTCGAATTCTCTGCTCCGAATAGAAAATGCCGTCTGCGAGGCTTTCCTTCGTAAACAGCACTACGCCATGGTATTTTTCGATCTGGAGAAGGCCTATGATACCGCATGGTGATACGGTATCATGGAGACTCTCCACACGATGAAGGCGAGGGGACGCCCCTTATTGTTTATATCTGAATTTTTGCGAAATCGTCGATTCCGTGTACGGTTGGGGGAAGCCCTCTCTGGCCCAAAAAAGCAGGAAGAGGGTGTCCCGCAGTAAAGTGTCCTCAGTGTCACACTCTTTGCCCTGAGCATACGGCATCACCTCGGTGCTGCCGGAAGATGTTCTCGCTATCTCTACGTGGACGACCTTTCGATCTCTTTTGGCGCGGCCCAGATGCCAACTCTGGAGCGTCGACTCCAACAGGCATTGAACCGCGTCTCTCACTATGCCGAAGCGCACAGGTTTCGGTTTTATTAGCCAAGACTAAGGTGGTGCACTTCTGCCGCCATCTACGGCTTCCACCCGACCCAGATTTGTTTTTTTAATGGGGTGCGCCTGGATGTGGTTGAGTCGCACCGTTTTCTTGGTCTTGTATTCGACCGACGCCTCACCTGGGAGGCTCATATTCGCAGCCTTAGGGTCTCTTGTACCCGCGCCATGGACATTCTCCTTTCCGTGACGTTCAGCGCTTGGGGCGCTGATAGGGCTACTGCCCTACTTTTTTATCGATCCTTTGTTCGTTTGAGGCTCTTTTACGGATTCAAGTTTTATGCATCCACAGCCAAGCGTTTATTGCGGAAGGTGGATTCGATCCACCACACCGGCCTTCGCCTTGCACCTGGTGCCTTCCGCACTTCCCCCATTGAGAGCCTGCTGGTCAAAGCTGGGGAGATGCTACTCGTTCTGCGCCGCGTGCAGTGCATCACTCGCCTGTACGCCCGAGCCCGGCACCTCATTCAGTCACCAACAGCTCTCACTGCATCCACAGCTGATCTCGATGGTGCCTATGCTGCCTAGAGACGCCAGTCATACCCTAAGACATTTGGGTTTATGGCCTGGAAAATTCTTCGTGAGGTAGATATACCTCTCGGGCCGGTGGTGCCTTGGTTCTGCCTAGGACGCCACCCTGTAGGGTACCACATTTGTCTATTTGTCGCCACGCCTTTGCTTCCAAAGCTTGTATGGCGCGAGGAGTATTGCGTTCGACCTTTTTGGAGCACACCTCGTGTCACGCTGGAACCGTGCCAGTGTATACGGATGGCTCAAAGTCACAAGAGAGGGTCGGCTTCCACGCCGTATCCCCTCTGTTTGAAGTCGACGGGGCTCTCCTAGGCACTGGTTCTGTCTTCCCGGCCGAGCTAGTGGCAATACATCACTCGGTACGGGACATTACGCGACGCGCCCGTTTCGGAGACCGGATTGTGATCTATAGCGACTCACAAAGCGCCCTGAGTGCTCTTGGGGCATTGGAATCTCCGCATCCCCTGGTTTGCGATATCCGTGACGCCACGGTTTTGGCGAGCCGGGCAGATGTCGAGATTATCTTCTGCTGGGTTCCTGGACATGTAGGAATTGCGGGGAATGAGCGCGCCGATGAGGGCTCCAAAGAGTCCGCAAGGTCTCTACGACCGGACCAGCGTTTCGCTCTTCCTCACACCGACTACATGGCAGGAATACGGGCAGCTCTTCGGACTGCTTGGCAAAGAAGATGGGAGACATTCGAAGGGAACTTAAAGTTGCGTGCCATTGCGCTGCGACCGTTTCCATGGACCTATCCTCTAATGCCGCGATGGCTTCAGGTCGCTTTTTGTCGTTGTCGAATCGGACACACTCGTGTGACGCATCGCTATTTGATGGAGCGCTCGCCTACGCCCTATTGCAACGACTGCGTCGTCCCCCAGACTGTTCGGCACATTCTTCTCGAATTTCCCAGTCTGGGTGATCTTCGCGCACGATACCTGTCCCGGTACCGGGATGGGCGGGGTCGCTACCGCCTGTCCCTTGTATTCGGGATGAGTGCGTGCACATCGACTGGTGGACTTATTGACATTTTGGGGGAGGCCGGCCTTTTCCCTATTATTTAAGCAGGGTTTGTTTTTTTGTTTTGTTTTGTTTTTTGCATTTGTTTTTGTTTTTTTCCTTCAGGTTGCACGCCGGGGGGACCTCCCCCGACGCAGGAGCTTGCTTCCTTTTCCATTTAGGGCGTTTTTCCTTTGTTTTGTTTTTTGTTTTTTTTGTTTAATTTTATTTTAAAGTAGCCTAGAACTAGGCCAGTTTTAATACGGCGACTAATGCCCATGTAGGCAGTCGCCAGATGAGCTCTAAAAAAAAAAGAAAAAATACAAACAAATCTTCACATTTAAGGCCCTAAAAACAAGGCCCCGTCTCATCTCTCTTCTGCCTTCTCGCTACGCCATGTCCCTCGGGCCCTTCGGTCATCACATGCACCTCTTGTGAATATTCCTCATTTATCCCTCTGCTCAATGGGGGACTGCTCCTTTAAGCGTCTCCTGAAAACGCATCTTTTCAGAATTGCCTTCTCCCCCTCTTGAATTTCCATTCTCATCTCAGCATTACGTGCGCTCTGGGAAGGCCTCAGGCTTTGAAGAGCGCATTACAAAAGACTTATTATTATTATTATTATTATTATTATTATTAAGTAACTTGTAATCTGTTGAAAGTAACATTTATCAAGCTTTCAACAACTATATCTTTAAATATTCAAATAGTCAAATTAATCCATTGCAACAACTACCTCACTAGCACTCAACTCTTCTCAAAGTTTCTCTGGAGAAAGCATTTAACTTTTCCTAAAAGAATTAATCGTAATATTGCCTACTCTAAATTTCTTTCAAACTCAGTAAAAATAATCACACTTACAACGGTGAGGTCTTATACTAACGGGATAACAAAGCAACAAAATTGACCTCAAAGAACAGGAACTTAAGCGTAAATAAATAATAAGGGTATTCAAAATTTTAAAGAGATTCCATAATATAGATTTTTTTTCAGTACCGTGTATGAAATTTAACCAAAGGAATTGGCTTAACATTTTCTCTTTACCTCAGAAGGGGTAGATATCATCAGAGATAATAGGTTAAGGTTTCTTCCTTATCTCATCATACTTTGTAGATAAGTAGTGCTTCCCTATGAAGAATCAACATAAACACATATATTCCACTTTACATAAAGAGGCCTATCACCGATGGGAGTTGAAATATTGCTTCACGTTTAATGAACTTGAGTAAGTTGGTTCTGGTCAGTTACCGTGCAGAGTTCCATTGAGAAAAGTGTCAAATAACAATCACGTCGGTGGTAAAAGAGCGACAACAACAAAAAATTTATATGTTGCGCTGTTGTATAAATATTATAACAACCTTGTAAACAGTATTTTGTTCTAATACAAAAATTTTCATTGTTTTATTATGATTCCAGCCATTCGATGGCCATCGGGTGAGTGTATTCGTTAGAATAATCCTATTCCCAAATATTCTGTTTCTTGTCAATATTTGCCATTTATTCGAAAATATCGATCATTCCTAAAACACAGTAAAAGAGAATGGTGTAAGAGGGGTATTGCCCTGCTGCCACTAAAGTCTGGGAGATTGGCACGCTTTTCCGACACCATGGCCCAAAGTAAAACAGGGGATCTCTCTCGGGAGGTCTTTGCAATCTCCCACTAACTTTTTGACGCTATTATAAACCTAATAAAAGGGAAAAGAAGACGTTAAACTTTCTTAAGTAAACTATGATTCCATATTTGTAATCTCAAATTTAAATTACTTTGAAATTATTCTTCTTTTTTCCTATTTCGTCTCTTTCTCTATCTCTTCGTTTTATTTTCAATTGTAGAGTCATAATTCTAAAATTATGAATATTTTTAAATCACAAAATATTCAGAGGGGGAGAGAGTATTTGGCGTCGTTGATGTGCATCACCCACAAAAATAGGAAAACTTCTTATGCATTTATTTTATTCCTAGCCTTTTTAATCCTTATTATTTATTCTCTTGTTTTTATTCCTACTCATTATTTAATAAATGATTTCTAGTGCAAACACCTTGATGCAGATAATATATAACTTTTAAGTTTGGGGTATTTAAAAACACTTAATGATCAATTTAAACTTCGGATTTGAGGGACATTTTAACTACAAAGGCCGAATTGTAAATCCATAAGAATTTGGTTGAACTTGCGTTAATGGATTTCCAAAAGTAACAATTTTGGGGGAACTTCTGGAATAAACATGATTAAGAGGAACAAGGTTTGCTGAGTAAGCTTGTGTGCTCTCACTTATTCTGATTCATGACCTTACGACCTTCAGAATTTCATTAATTCCCGGACTAACCTTGGTAGGACCTTGGCAATTATATCATTCAAAGGAAAGTGTAAAACAACATACGGGTTTCAAAGTTCATTAGAATCAGCCCGAATAGTTATGATGTTATTGCGAAAAGAAAATAATTCCCGGGCTAAACTTGGGACGACGTTGGCAATTTTATTATTCGAAAAAGTATGTAAACAAAATCATAAGAGTTTAAAATTTGGTTAAAATTTGGCCAAATAGTTACAATGTTATTACCCCCCCCCCCCCTCAAAAAAAGGGGACCGACCGACATGGTGAGATATAGAGTCGCACGCCACTAAAAAGGGGAGCGCTTTCACGAATCCTGTGTCATATCCACGATGAAGAATCAGGACGGTCCATATCTGACGTTGCTGCCATAAGGAAACTCAACCGCAAACATTTTTGGCAAAGAACACTGCCATAAACTCAAAATAGTACAAAAACGAGCTTTATCAGAAGCTTTTCCGAACGCTCCAAAACAGATTATTGGATGAGACGTGTATATTTTTAGAATGATGGTGCACTTTGTCACAAAGCAAAAGCAATAACAAAGTTATTGGTTCAAAATCACAGCGAATCTTTTGAACCTTGGCTTGGGAAACCCCTAAATTTGAAAGCATTAGACAATTTGTGGAGGATAATTATCAAACTGTTGGTTTATAGGCAAAAGCGATCCAATTGCACGCAGTTGCGAGTGCCCTTTAAACAAAAATGGAGCAATATCTACTGAGATATAATCACAAATTTCGTCTCCAGCATGCAAAAGAGAATTAAAGCGGTCCTAAGCAAAAAGGGACATTATTATAAATATTAACTGTGTGCATCTATTAACTATTTTATTAATATTTTTTAAATATCCTCATCTGGCGACTGCCTTCTAGGCTATATTAAAAGCCCAATAAAATAAGAAAAAAATACAAACAGAAAAAACAACAAAAAACAAAACAAAAACAAACAAATTGAAAAAATAAAAAGCGAGCTCCGTGGACGGGAAAAGGACCGCCTTCCCCCGGCGAAGAAGAACGCGACCCATAGGCAAATATTAAATAACGGGGAGAAGGCCGGCCTCCTCCAACAGGTCGAAAAGTCCACAGGTCGGTGTGAATGAACGCGTCCCGAGTACAAGGGACAGGCGGTAGCGACCTCGCCCATCCCGTTACCGGGAGAGGTAACCTGCAGGAAGATAAACCAGACTGGGAAATTCGACAAGAATGTGCCGAACAGTCTGGCGACGACGCAGTCGTCACGATAGGGCGCAGGCGAGCGCTCCATCAAATAGTGATGCGTCACACGAGTGTGCCCGATTCAGAGACGACAGAAAGCAAGCTGAAGCCTTCGTGGAATTAGGGTGGGGTGGGCGGGAGGGTAGGTCCATGGAAACAGTCACGGCGCAATGGCACGCAATGTTAAGTTCCCCTGGACCGTCTCCCATCTTCTTTGCCAAGCAGTCCGAAGAGATGCCGGTATTCCTGCCATGTAGACTGTGTGTGGGAGAGCGAAACGCTGGTCCGGTCGCTTGGTTCTCGCTGACTCTTTGGCGCCCTCGTCGGCGCACTTATTCTCCGCAATTCGTACATATCCAGGAACCCAGCAGAAGATACTCTCGACATACACTCAGCTCACTAAAGCCGTGGCATCAAGGATATTACGAACCACAGGGTGTGGAGATTTCAATGTCCCGAGAGCACTCAGAGCGCTTTCTGAGTCGCTATAAATCACGATCAGTTCTCCGAACCGGGCACGTCGTGTAATCTCCCGTATCGGATGGTGTATTGCCACTACCTCAGCAGTTAAGAGAGACGAAGCGCCTGGCAGAGCCCCGCTGACTTCAAACAGAGGGGATACAGCGTGGAAACCGACCCCCTCTTCGGACTTGGAGCCATCCATATACACAGACACGGTTCCAGCGAGACACAAGATGTGCTCCAAAAAGGAGGAACACAATACTGCCGGCGCTGTATAAGTTTAGGGGCAGAGGCATGGCGACAAATAGCCAACGGTGGTACATTCAGAGTGGCGTTCTGGGCAGAACCAGGGGTGCCACCGGCCGGAGAGCTATATGTCGCTCTTGAAGGAGTTTCTTAGACATAAACCAAAAGGGCTTAGGTTATGACGTGCGTCTCTCAGCGGCATAGGCACCGTCGAGATCAGCTGCGATGCTTTGAGAGACGTTGGCAACAAAGAGAGATGCTCTGCTCATGCGTACAGGCGAGTAATTCACTGTTCAAGGCGCATAGATAATGGCATCTCCCCAACATTGACAAGCAGGCTCTCAACAGCTAAGGTGTGGAAGGCACCGATCGCCAAGCGAAGACCAGTGTGGTGGATCGAGTCCAACTTCAGCAATAGACGTTCGGCTGCGGATGCATAAAACACACATACTTAGTCGAGCTTCGAACGGACAAAGGATAGATAAAAAAGTAAGGCATTAGCCATATCAGCACCCCAAGCGCTGAACGTCATGGAACGAAGAATATCCATGGCGCGGTTGCATGAGATCCTAAGGTTGCAAATATGAGCCTCCCAGGTGAGGCGTCGGTCAAATACAAGACCAATGAAACGGTGCGATTCAACCACTTCCAGGCGCACCACAATAAGAAACAAATCCTGGTCGCGGTGAAGCTATGGATAGCGACAGAATGCACCACCTTAGTCTTGGCCAAAGTAAACAGAAACCTGTTGGCTTCGGCATAGCGAGAGAGGTGGTTTAATGCATGTTAGAGTCGACGCTCCAAGCAAGAGAAAGGGCCACGGCAACTATGCCACGACGCGGCGAAAGTCCTCCGCGTCAAAGTCAGCTGAGGGTGGAATGTACCCCAAAATAATATACCTTCTATCCAGGTGAATCTGCATAGCCACTGCCTGAAAGCAGGTATCTAAACTAAAAAGAAGAACGGAGACATCATGCGGGGTGTAAACTGCGCATCCCCCATCCCAGGCCCCATCCCGTGGTAGTAGGGTTGCAAAACTCTTATACCCTGGAGGGTGGGCAGAGGTCACGGGCGATTCAATTGAAGTAATATGCCCCCTAACCCTAGCTCCGAGGAGGCGCGGGGGCCTTCTTCGAAGAGAAGACCCTCACGGAAATGGCCGTACGCTTTCCGGAGGCAGAACCCCGGGCGCTGTTAGATGGACAAGGCGCTGAAGGCGCTGTTACCTTTGAGGACTTATGTAAGGAGGTTGGGCGCGCCATGTTTGTCTTTTCCTCCCTCCACATCGAAACCTTAGACGGGGGTTGCAGCTTCGGAGAAGGAAAAAGAGAAGGAAAAGAGAAGGAAAAGGAATGTGAGGAAAGTATAGGTGGGGATGAAGCATGTTGTTAAAAACCCAATATCCCAAACCGGACCTCAGGGATTAGGGAACATTGTCACCTCGCCCTCAGCCCCGATCCGGGATAGTTGGCTGTGAAGAAGGTTGTCATCTACCCTGTGAAAATAGAGGCCGACCAGAGAAAGTTGTGGGAGAGGTTGTAGGGGAAGCGACGAAGTAGGGGAGAAATACAGGCTGTCTGAAATAAGTAGAAGAAGCTAGCCTGTGGCCGGACAGGGCGCTAAGTTCCGTCAGCACGGCAGCCAGGAACGCAAATCGCCGTTTGCCTTATGGGGAATTTTATTGATAAAATGAGTTGTGATCTAAACGTTTGTACATTTCACTTTCAGATAGTTGTTGTTTGTACTGTTAGGAACCATGTTTTGTAGATAGATGCTAAGGGAAAATGTGGAGTGATCTGTTTTAGGTTAAGGCGCGAATGACTTTGCAGGAGGTGCAAAGAAGTTCATTTTGGGCCCATTTTCTAGTTTAAATCCAAAAGTTAGTTGTTAATACTATTTGGTATTAGCAAGGCAAAATCAAAGGCAGTCATTTTGGGGGTTTCTGGCTCACAATTTTGAAACAAACCAATAATATTTTAACACCCCTATTCTCTAGAGAGTAGTGTCTTCATCATTATTGACCTTCTAGAAAAATAGGAGTAAATCTTGACTGCACTAATCTATACTTAAGCTCTTTTACCTTATATATGTGCTTGTCATTAGCTCTTTTTGAATTATGGTTCTCAGTGTATTTGAATCAACGGTTGCTTTTCGGATCTTAACAGGAAATTTGTAGCTCTCCAACCGAGAACCAAAGTAAGGTTCTGATGGCAAAAAAAAAAACATTCGGCAGTACCAGATTATTTAACTTCTGGACAATTGGTATGAGAGAAGAAAACAATGCTATATTTCTTGGAGTAACAACAATAAGACTTTCAAAAAAAGCTATCCTTATGTTTATTGGAAATTTACAACTGAAGTCGAGAAAATTTCCACATGTAGGAATTGCTCTGAAGGTTGCTAGTCATTGCTGAACTAACCTTATAATTACATTAATATTTTATTCTTTTACACTTTGCTAATATGCTTATTCTATGTTTTAGTTTTATTGACTAGGTAAAATTAGAGAGATACATATAGAATGGGATAAATGACCTCCATTAACAGATAGCTATACTCACATATATATGAAACCAGTATTTTACATCATTCTTCAGAAAATATAACCATAGTAAGAGTTAAATAAATCCAATTGAGCTCACATCGGTCAGAAAGAACATTAATAACCCGATCAAACTCACAAGTCAGACCATTATTTTAAAAATGGCCTTACATATATATACCCGTACAAACATGCGCATATAATCAAGTAAAATTTATTGATAATCCCTTCCCATGATATTTGTAGAATTCAGTTTAGCGAGTTCTTTAATATTTACATACTTTATTTTAAGGGCCCATTAATATTTAAAGAATTCAGTTCAGTAGTTTAGCAGATGCATTTCGATTTCGACGAGATGAGATTATCATTTATTTAAACTGAGAGCAACAAAAAAAATAAAAAGCGAACCTCTCCACTATCTCTTGCAACGAAAATAGTGCGTTCACCTCAACTCAAGTGTATAGGTTTATTTATAGCTTGAAAAGTAGCACCACATCTATCATTTACTCTACGCATCGATTCCTTACATGAAAAATTAACGATTCTGAGTGAAGTCTTCCCTGGAATCGAACCCAAGATGTTAGTAAAACACTCTTAGGGATATGAATATTAACCTAGGACGTGTCATGCCAAGATTACCGCTAGTATCATTCATAAGTCACTATTTATTTAATAAATATTTATTTAATATTATTTAATAAATATTATATCAGCTTTGAATTTTATCGCTTTCTTAGATTAAATCTTCAGTTTGCAAATATTTCTTTACCACTTAACTGACTACTGATAGAAATAAACAGCTGGCTTTGAATATCTTCAAGTTGTTCATATTTATTTTCCTGTATTTACGTTTCTTTATTATACAAATTACATTGTCAAAGTGAAAATAGTATAAATTATCTTCGCTTATTATACTGATGAAGATTCAAGTGTTAAGTGGTGTAGCACTGTATTTTATTTTGATTAAATTTTTGTATTAATTTAATAATTTATATTTATTTATATTATATGTGGGAATATCATTAAAATAATTTTAAAGCTTTCATCATCATATTCCATGTTTACAATTAATTGTTTGTCTTTAATTAAAATTCCCTGCTAGTTTTAGTTCTTGTTCTATGTTATATGTGCATAAATTTTTCAAGTGTTCAGATTATTTTAATCAGCCTATGTACTGTTCTTAAGTGTTGTCGTGCTCTGGTTATTAGTAAAGTAGTAATATATCCGATATATGACGACGAGCAGATGTTACCAGTGAAGATGAGCCGATATATGAGCTAATTCTCACTAAAATATTTGTCTTGTGGAAAATTTTATTGAAAGTTTAGTACATTTGAAATAGTATTGAAGTGAAATTTTCGTTTTCTGATTGTGATTTCTCTTCAACCTTAAAATTTAATTTCTCGCTTGTTTTTTGTCAGTGGACAGCCAAATAAAAGTCATTCATCTGTTATATCACTTTAATTGCCCCATTCACGATTAGATATTACATTTAAAAAAAGCAATATTATTATTAATATTATTATAGTTTTCATTCATTTTGAAAGTAAGATATCACGGAAATATCAACGAGAGCTTCTCCAAGTATTGTTAATAAATATTGTTCAGAAATCAAGCGGTGAAGTTATGAGAGGTAAAGGAATGTATGAAACGTTAGTTTTAGTAGACATTGGACCAGTATTGAGAGAAAGAGCACGCAAGTCTCCTGAAACCGACACCATTCTCTAAAGAGTGTAGGTACTTTTGAGGAGTTTAGGTTTTGCAAAGGTTCCCTCTATTTTGCTGTGATCATGGATCATCGACTCATTCCGGGATCATCTGAGAATCAACTTCTGTCAAGATCGGTCTATTAAGCGCGGATGGGTCTATCAAACTAGCCAGCCAATTTTCACATCAAGTCTGTGTCCATTTTATTCGAATATTTGGGTGTAGGTTGTGGCAGTGCAGTGTTATGCAAAAAGCCAACCTTGGCAAGACCTCACATTGCAAGATTGAGTCAGAACTTTGATCCTCATTTACTCTAGAACATTTTAGCTAAATAAATATCCTTATCCTCTGCTATCCCTCTTCCTTCCTAACACATATCAAACATCTCCCAATCAATTTGGGGATTATTTTAATCCATTGTGATGCAAAAGTAGATTTTACAGACCAAAATAACAGAAAAACTCACCAAAGTGACTTGAAAACTAACGAAAATAGTTTAATAATTATATCCAAATTTATGAAAAGCAATTGATAATTAAGGTAGAACCTTTCTTTATTAAGTTTTTCCCGGTCAATCTTACCTACATGGTGTTCCGTAAGTCAAGGCCATTTGGCCCTTAAGTCGCAAGTGCACCGTATCACTAACTAAAGACGAGAGTTCAAGTTATTTTGCTAGGTGGGACCCGCAGTCACCGAGAACTGGTCTCAGAATTCCCCAACATGCAACCAGACCGCGCACCAATCACACACAGATGTATTGGTACGGTGATCGCATGATGGTGCCTCTCCGCATTTCGCCATAACAGTTAGAAATTACTTTAACACACAGTTTACAGAAGACTGGATTGGACGACGAGGACAAATTGAGTTTCTACCAACGAACCCTAATCTTATTCCGCTTAAATTTTATTTGCGGTGCCAACTGGAGAGGCAAAGTGTAGGGATTAAAATTCAAACCATTTTCCACCTTAAATCACGCATTGTGTAGGCGCTTGACAAAATTTATGTGACTATAATTCAGAAAGTGCTTTCGCACTCGAGATTGAGTCTTTATTTATGTGTGCAACGCAACAGTTAAGAGTTTGAACAGCTTATGTAATAAATATTTTGATTATTTTATTATTTTATTCATTTATCCCATGGGCTCATGACTTATGGGAGTGGGTTCCTGACTTACGGGACTCCATGTATATCAGAAAATAGAGCAAAATAGCCTTGAGCATCACATTATCTGTTTGGCTGTTATTTTAAATCGCATGTCACAGAATCTATGACAGGATTCAGGCAATTTACGCTGAAAGTTAGTTTGAATTTTCTCCTTACGTTTGAAAATAGTCTTCTAAAGAAGACTATTTTCAGATTTTTTAAAGAGTTTAATTTTTTTCCACGTCTCATTTAATAAGTTAATATGAAGAAATAAGTTTTCAACTAGTTCCAGGCTTAAAAGGTTCTTCAAATTTGTCTATCACTTGATGACTATAGAATATACTTCAACATTTCAGTATAAATTTGCTCCAGAAAGTATCTATGCTAATATCTATAATATATTCTTCCGCTTTAGTTCATCAACTGTTTGTTTCGGGCCAATGAAATTTGGAGGCATTGGAAATAATATAGTAGGAGAGTAAAAAATTATATTAATTTGAAGGAAAATAAAGGGTACTAACACTTTTTTCCACAAGAATGTCGAATAAAAAGTACTCATACCCGATGCCATTTAATAGCTAATTATCAGAAGTATAAACATTTTGCTTAGTGACACTCCGTAAATGATGATTATAGTTTTTTAATTATCTTTAAATAAACCGGATGTAAATGTCTCTCTTTCTCTTTCTCTCTATGAGGTAGAACTTGCAAATAATGTAGTGCAGCTGATCTGTGTTAAACTCCATCTACGAGATTTTAAAATAAACATAAGCACTGTTTACCGTAACCCGAATACTACCCTCAATGAGGACTTGTAATTATACAGAAGCTTACAAGAAACTTTAGACGGAGACAAACGCAATTACTGGGAGATTTTAATTTACCTAATATTTGTTGGGCCTTGGATATAGAGACTAGCCAACAAGCAAAAATAATGATAAATTTCATCGATAATAATTATTTAAAATAATGCGTAAGGGAGCTAACCAGAGGAAATAATATACTAGACCTAGTTACTGCGTCCCAGGAAAATTTAATATCAACTCTCACTGTAGGATTTTTTATATATTTTTTTTTTTTTAATTTTATAGAGCCCATCTGGCAACTGCCTACTTGGGCAGAAGTCGCCGAAAAACACGACAGCCTAGAACTAGGCTACTTTAAAAACAAAAATATGAAAACATAACAATGATATAAATTGGAAAAACTTAACAATCAGGAAGCAATCTCCGGCAGTGGAGAGTGCAACCTACAAACAAAACAATAACAAACAAAAAACAAAAAGAAAACTTAAATAAAGACAGAAAGCCCGGCCTCCCCCCAAATTCAACAAGTCCACAAGTCCACAAGTCAATGCGCACGAATCCGACCCGAGTAGAAGGGACAGGCGGTAGCGAATTCGCCAATCCCGGTACCGGGACAGGTATCGTGCGTGAAGATCACCCAGACTGGGACATTCGACAAGAATGTGCCGAACAGTCTGGGGACCGACGCAGTCGTCGCAATAAGGCGCAGACGAGCGCTCCATCAAATAGCGATGCGTCACACGAGTGTGTCCGATTCGGAGACGACAGAAAGCAACCTGAAGCCGCCGCAGCATTGAGGGATAGGTCCATGGAAACAGTCGCGGCGCAATGGCACGCAACTTTAAGTTACCTTCGACCGTTTCCCATCTTCTTTGCCAAGCAGTCCGAAGAGCTGCCCGTATTCCTGCCATGTAGTCGGTGTGAGGAAGAGCGAAACGCTGGTCCGGTCGCTTGGTTCTCGCTGACTCTTTGGCGCCCTCATCGGCGCGCTAATTCCCCGCAATTCATACATGTCCCGGAATCCAGCAGAAGATAATCTCGACATCTGCCCGGCTCGCCAAAACCGTGGCGTCACGGATATCGCGAACCAGGGGATGCGGAGATTCCAATGCCCCGAGAGCACTCAGGGCGCTTTGTGAGTCGCCATCGATCACAATCCGGTCTCCGAACCGGGCACGTCACGTAATCTCCCGTACCAAGTGGTGTATTGCCACCAGCTCGGCCGTGAAGACAGACGCAGAGACTGGCAGAGCCACGCTAAATTCAAACAGAGGGGATACGGCGTGGAAGCCGATCCCCTCTTCGGACTTGGAACCATCTGTAAATACTGGCACAGTTCCAGCGTGACACGAGGTGTGCTCCAAAAAGTTCAAACGCAATACTCCCGGCGCCGTACAAGCTTTGGGAGCAGAGGCGTCGCGACAAGCAGCCAAGTTTGGTACCCTCCTGGGTGGCATCCTGGGCAGAACCAGGGGCGCTACCGGCCCAAGAGCTATATCTAACTCTCCAAGGAGTTTCCTGGCCCTAAACCCAAAGGGCATAGGGTATGACTGGCGTCTCTCGGCGGCATAAGCACCATCGAGATCAGCTGCGGATGCAGTGAAAGCTGTTGGCGATTGAGGGAGGCGCCGTGCTCGTGCGTACAGGCGAATGATGCACTGCACGCGGTGCAGAGCGAGTGGCATCTCCCCAACATCGACAGACAGGCTCTTAATGGGGAAAGTGCGGAAGTCACCAGTCGCAAGGCAGAGGCCGATGTGGTGGATCGAATCCACATTCTGCAATAAACGCTCCGCTGCGGATGCATAAAACTGGCATCCGTATTTGAGCTTTGAACGAACAAAGGATCGATAAAAAAGTTGGGCAGTAGCCCTATAAACTCCCCAAGTGCTGAACGTCACAGAACGGAGAATATCCATGGCTCGGGTGGAAGAGACCCTAAGGCTGCAAATATGAGCCTCCCAAATGAGGCGTCGGTCGAATACAAGACCAAGGAAACGGTGCGACTCAACCACATCCAGGCGCACCCCATTAAGAAACAAATCTGGTTCGGAGTGGAGCCGTGGATGGCGGCAGAAGTGCGCCACCTTAGTCTTGGCCAAAGAAAACCGAAACCTGTGCGCTTCGGCATAGCGAGAGACGCAGTTCAATGCCTGTTGGAGTCGACGCTCTAGAGTTGGCATCTGGGCCGCGCTAAAAGAGATCGAAAGGTCGTCCACGTAGAGATAGCGAGAACATCTTCCGGCAGCACCGAGGTGATGCCGTTGATGCCCAGGGCAAAGAGTGTGACACCTAGGACACTTTACTGCGGGACACCCTCTTCCTGCTCCTTTGAGCCAAAGAGAGCTCCCCCACCCGTACGCGGAATCGACGATCTCGCAAAAATTCAGATATGAAGACTGGGGGGGGGGCGTCTTCTCGCCCCCAACGTGTGTGGAGTCTCCATGATACCGTATCGCCATGCGGTATCATAGAACTTCTCCAGATAGAAAAACCCCGTGGCGGAGTGATGACTACGAAGGAAAGCCTCGCAGACGGCATTTTCCCGTCGGCATCCGACGTGGAGTGGAACTTGCGGAAGCCGCACTGTGCGGAAGACAGATGGCCTCCGCTGACCAGGAAAAAAGTTAGTCTAACATTTACCATTTTCTCCATCAACTCTCACACGGAAGAGGTTAGAGAGATTGGGCGGAAAGCAGTCGGAGTAGAGTGATCTCTCACCGGTTAGCAAAAGGCGAGCAAAGTAGCGATTCGCCAGAAATCTGGGAGAAGACCCTACACATAGATACTATTGAACAAATCTAACAAAAAGGCCATGACTCGCTCACTCAGGTGTCGAAGCATAGCGTAGCGGACATCGTCCGGACCATGGGCGGTGTCCGGGCACGAAGCGGGAGCGGAGAAACTTGCTCCCAGTAAACCTGTCGTTGAAGGGTTCTCCTTCTCTGGAGGTAGAGTCAAGCCGGCGGCCTTCCGCGACATCACGACGTGCATTGAATGCTGGCGGAGCAGCATTCCGGCTAGAGAATGCGGAAAAATCGGTCGCGAAGGAATCCGCCACGGACGCGGGGTCTTAGATTGCGGTCCCATTCTCCTGGAGAACGGGAGGGGGGTCCTGCGAGAACTTGCCCCGAATCCTTTTGACTCGCCGAGGTTAGCTCTCAGGTGGCAGTTGCCCTGGAAAATATATTTAAATGGGAAAGTGATCACTACCATGGAGGTCATCGACCACCCCCAATCAAAATCAGGCTATGCATCCGAAGAGCACAAAGATAGGTCAAGGCAAGAAAAAGAACCGGTTCTCGGACAGTGATGCGTAAACTCATCCACGTTTAGGACACCCATCTCAAGCTCTTCGATCAGACCGGCAAGGACTTGTCCCCTGGGATTTATGGAGTAATCTCCACAGAGAGGATGCCTGCCGTTCAGATCTCCAAGAAGGAGAAAGGGCCTCGGCAACCGTGCCAAAACGCGGCGGAAGTCCCCCGCGTCCAAATCTGCTGACGGTGGAATGTACGCAGAAATCATAGTATACCTCCTATCCAGTTGCAGCTGCACAACCACTGCCTGAAGGGAGGTATCTAAAGAGAAAGGAAGAACGAAGACATGCCGGGTGTAAATCGTGCATCCCCCAGCCTGGCCATCCCGCGGTAGTGGGTTCGCGAGACCCTTATACCCCTTGGAGGGCAGGCATATGGAACGCGCCTAAAATGGTCCCAGGCAAAAAGATAGCTAACGGGCAACGGGTCGAGACTAGCCTGCGCAGCTCCTTCCAGTTGGTCCGTTTTCTACGGCAATTCCATTGAAGGAATATGACCTCCAGGCCTAGCTCGGAGGAGACACGGGGGCCCTCAACAAACAGAAGAACCTCACGGGAATGACCATACGCTCTTCGGGAGCAGAACCCCGGGCGCTGTTGGCCGGACAAAGCGCTGAAGGCGCTGTCGCCTTCGAGGACTTATTGGGGAAGGTTAGACTCGCCATGCGAGTCTTTTCCTCATTCCGCCTCGAAACCTTAGGCGGGCGTTGCGGCTTCGGAGGCGGGGAAGCCTTTTTTCGAGGAACCACCGTTTCCGAGCCATTCCCTCCACCACTAGGCGTGGGCGAAGGAGCCGTAGCTCATTTGTTGATGTCCTCCTTTCGGAGACAGCTTTAGGAACCCAGGAAGATGGCCTGGCGACCAACTCCAGTGGTGTTTCCTCCTGTGAGTCTAACGACTCGGTGGAGGTGAGTGGCAGTTTCTCTTTACGAAAAACGGTCACGCTGGGAGAAGAGGGAAGAGCCTTGGTTTTAGCCGGGGCTGGGTATGAACCCTTTTTGCCCATAGCTTTACCAGAAGAGCGCCCAGGTTATATAGAGCTCGCAGAAGGGCTCCGAATGCGCGCGGAAACAACCGTGATCATTTGCCTGGATTGACCAGAAGCAGAGGGTGCCTTTCTAACTATTGAGGCATATGACGTCTCAGGCAGAGCCAGGCGCGCCAGGACCAAGTCCTTAGCCTCGCGGAATGCGAGTCGATCCTGAGCCTGAACGGCCAGGATTTCTTTTTCAAGGAGATATGCACCACATTGCTTAGAAGAAGCAGAGTGCGGCTCTCCGCAATTGACACACTTGGCCACACGCGAACTGGACTTATCGTGTGCGACCTTGGAGCAATTTACACATACTTCGGGAGACCCCGACTTTGTACGTCTACATGAGTGATTCGTATGGCTAAAGCAATGACAGTAATAGCACCGTCGCGGCAGTGGCACGAATACTTTAACGCGGTAGCGATACCAACCAGCACGCACCGACTCAGGGAGCTTCTTACAGTCGAGCCTGACGAAGAGTGCAGTGGTGGGTCTCGAGGCCCCTCCTTGTTTTCTCATCACACGTTCGACCTTGACCGCCCGAAGTTCGCCTAGCTCTAGGGTTATGTCCTCAATGGAGTATTCAACGAGTTCCCTTGCATAAACTACTCCTTTCACAAAGTTCATGGTAGAGTGCGGCGTCACACTCACCGGGGTGCCATGAAGTGTCCGAAGAGCACTTATCTTGGCAGCCTCGGCGGGATTCGCCGCATTCGCCAGAAGGCTTCCGTCCGAGAAACAGGTCACCTTCGGTTCTCTACCAATTGCACTAGTTAATCCTCTCCTCTGATGGATCATGTTGCCCTTGGACAACATGGTGCCATTAGTGGAGCGAATAACTAGGAAGCGCTTGAAGCCAGCAGGCTCAAAGACGCCAGATAACCTCTGAATGAAGGGCCCCGATGTCATCGAGGCTCCACCCTGTGCACTCTTGGTCTTAGTCTTACTCAGGGGTTCCGCACACGGAGGGGGAGAGGAGCTGGATGTGCCGATCTTGGCTTGGTCGCCTACTAAAGGGGCAGCAGATCCATCCGTCCCCGCAGCCCCCGTGGATGGGTGGATGGAGAGGAGCCCCGAGTCTTCTTGGTCTTTATAGTCTTTTCTTTTTCTTTTTTGGAGAGGAGGGCAGGGAATAAACCCGCTTCTCACCTCCACCGGTAGAAGTCCCCAGGTCAGATGGACCGGCCTCAGCCAGGTCCTTCTTCGAAATGGAGAAGGTCCTAGATAAACGTAGGGGCACCTTTCTGAGGAGATCCCTCTCTTCCTTGTACTGCCTCAGAGACCCTAGCCGTTTGAGGAGGACGTTGCATAGGGGCCGTTTCAGGTTCGGTGTTTGGCGCCGATCCCGGATTCCTCCCCATGGAAGGCCCTACCGTTTGAGGCTGGGTTTCCTCAAGGACAATGTGTGTCACAGGAGGGGCCTCCATTTTGCCATCCCCTCCCAAGACATCACAGGTCATGTTGGCTGTCTTGTGTGGGGAGGCACAGGCCTTGAACCCGGCAAATTTCAATATTCTTGCCAGTAGGTCTTTTGTGGGAAGCGACCGAAGGGGCCTGGCTTCCCTCTCCCCATTAAGGGGGTTTGCCCTACCGCGTTGCATACACGAGACGCGGTCGGCAATGGGCTGCCTGCTGGCTTTCTTGGCAGGCCCCTTGGAACGGAAAAAGGGGACTGCCGCTGGAAAAAGGGAGGTGCCCGAAAGCACCTCCAGAGAAGGGAGTGAGGGGGAGTCCCCTGCACCCGTAGTTGAATGAGAGGAGTAAGCCTCCTCTCCGGTTAGAGAAATAAGGAGCGTCCCCTGTTCAAGCACAGGGGGAAGGATCTCCATTTTTTTCGGTGGAGCTGCCCGAGGGCGGCTCCTTCGTTGTTATAGGGGGAATTAAGGGAAAATGTTTTGTTTTTTGCATCATTGGGCATGGTGACCCTCTTTGTTTTAACGGAACGCATTCGCTCACCACCTCTCACAGTAGCCCGCACTGCAAGAAGTTCTAACAGGCCTGGCAGAGTCAAGCGCCGCCATTTCAGACCACCCCTACCGCCTGGTTGCCTGGCAGTCCATCGGCATGGCGGCTCCACCTTGAACACGGCGTAAAAAAGATAGATTTTGAAGACGAGTGCAAAAGGGATGTTAGGAAGGTATGGGTGGGAAGGAAGCAGGTTGTTAAAAACCAACCACCCCAGACCGGAGCTCAGGGGTTAGGGAACATTGTCCACTGCCCCTCTTAGCCCGGATTCGGGACGGTTGGCTGAGAAGAAGGTCAGCATCTACCCTGTGAAATTAGAGGCTGACCAGAGAAAGCTGTGGGAGAGGTTGTTTGAAAAGCGACGAAGTATGAGAGAAATACAGGCTATTTGAAGGAAGGAAAAGTGGCTAAGCTAGGGCTGGACAGAGCACTGGATCCCGTCAGCACGGCGGCCAGGATGGCAAATCGCCGCGTCCCTTACGGGGTCTTGCTGTAGAAGAATATATAGGTAGATGTGACCAGAAACTAATCCGCTTTGATCTAAATGCTAAGTACTCAACTACCAATAATTATTCAAAAGTGCTAGACTACAGTAAAATTAACTTAGATGGCCTCAAAGAAGCCCTGGGAAATATTCACAAACAGCTGATAGAACTAGAAGAGGTAAACGAACTTTGGGAAAAATTTAAAGAACTATTTTTTATAGCCCAGGGAAACCATGTTCCTCTTAAAACAAGGACTGGTAACGCGAATAGGGACAAGCCGCGTGGTTTAATAATGACATCAAACGAACAATTAGAGATAGAAACCGTCTCCACACATTATTAAAACGCAATAGAAGCGATAAAATTAACCAACAATATAACACTTGCAGGAGAAAAGTGGAAACACTCATAAGATCAACCAAACGACAATACGAAATCTGGATAGCGAAAGCAAGCACCACTAATCCCAAACATTTCTATACTTATATCAATAGAAATAGGCAAATGAGAAGCGGTATTTTACCTTTAAAAAACCAGGCGGGTGTGATTATTTCAGATGATATGGTTATGTCTAATATCTTAAACGAGTTTTTCAGTTTAGTTTTCAACATAGGATATACTAATAATGATACCAACGAGGATGTACAGGTCAGACACCCATCACTAAGGAGCCTGGATGTAAATTCACAACTAGTAATTGATAAATTGAAGAAAATTAACTCGTACAAGACTCCTAGCCCTGATAAATTTTACCAGAAAATCTTAAAACATGTCCATAATGAATTAGCAAAGGTACTTGCTCTCATTTTTAACAAATCTCTCGAGCATGGAATCGTCGTCTGATGATTGGAGGGAAACTAATGTCACACCTAATTTTAAGAAAGGGTGTAAAAACCAGGCCAGTTATTACAGACCCATAAGCTTAACCTCAATAGTTGGAAAGTTGCTCGAAACGATCATTAGAGACAAACTATTAGAGTTCCTTGAAAACAATAACCTAATACGAGATAGCCAGCATGGTTTTAGGTCTAATAGATCGTGCTTAACAAACTTAGTTGACTTTTACCATAACCTTTTTAACCTATATAACAATACTAAATCATTAGATATATTATACCTAGACCTTAAAAAAACATTTGACAAAGTTCCACACCAGAAACTCATGAATAAAGTACGTACGCTAGGAATTAACAGTAATATATATGGGTGGATTAGTAGCTGGTTAAAAAACAGGAAAAAGAGTGATAATAAATGGCGCGGAATCTGACTAAGTATCTGTTACTAGCGGTGTTCCTCAGGGATCAGTTCTGGGGCCTATTTTATTTACTATATACATCAATGACATAGACGTTGGAATAAATAATATTATATCTAAGTTTGAAGATGACACGAAAATAGGTAACTCAGTATTATGCTAAGAAGACAGGGCTAGCCTGCAAGTTGATATAAATAAAATTACCGAATGGTCAGAAAAATAGCAAATGCCATTTAATATCGACAAATGCAAAACCCTTCAGTGCGGAACAAAAAACAAAAAATACAACTACATAATGCAAGGCGACTTAATAAAAACAACCCCGCAAGTTAAACATTTAGGAGTAATAATTAAAAAAACTTAAAAACATCAAACCAATGCGCAGCTGCTGCAAAAAAAACTAACACAGCACTAGGATTTCTAAAAAAACTATACTTATAAATGCGAGGAGGAAATTATGCCACTATATAAAACTATTATCAGACCCCATCTCAAATATGCTGTACAATTATAAGTCCCTTACTTATTAAAAGACAGATACAACACAGAGCTACAAAACTTATCACGTCATTACGGAACAAACCTTACCACGAGAGGTTAAAAAAACTCAATCTATTTTCCGTCAGAAAACGAAGAGTAGGAGGCAGCTTATTTAGTGCTTCAAAATACTTAGAGGATTTAACAATGTTAATGCCAATAACCTGTTCACACTGACAGGGGAGTGTCCCGCCCGTGGACATGATTTGAAGCTCCAGGGCAAAAGAGCTACGAGGGGCTGTCAAAAAGTTTTGCAATTCGGATATAAGGATACGAGATATGAGGAAAAGTGTTTTATTATTTTTCAATATAACTACCATCGACTTCAATGCACTTGGGCCACTTGTCCCTGAGGCTTCGAATTCTCGACAACCAGAAATCTCCGGACTGCTGTTCAATCCACTCCTGGATGGCGAGCTGGACATCTCCATCGTCCCCAAACCGGCGTCCACGCAGTGCAGCCTTGAGCTGGCGGAATAAAAAGTAGTCGCTAGGGGCCAGATCTGAACTATAGGGGGGTGGTTGAGCTCCTCGAATTCACACTTGCGAAGGGCAGCTTGTGCAACTCTGGCCTTGTGGACTTTGAAGACGTTGAGGTCGATCATGGGGCGTGAGGTTTCTAGGGACCCAACGGGCAGATACCTTGGTCATGGCCAAATTGTCGTGAATGATGTTGATAACACTTTCATGTGATATTCCAAGTTCTCGCTCGATTTCTTCGACCTTCACCCGTCGATTTTCGACGATCATCCTCTGCACACGGGCCACATTGTCCTCGTTGGTCACGTCTGATGGGCGTCCTGGACGAGGGTCATCTTCAAGGGACTCACGACCATGGCGGAACTCACTATTCCCTCGAGCAATGGTTGCATAGGAAGGGGCGGTGTCGGTGTACACTGCAACCATGCATCTCTTTTGCATTCTTGCCTTCCTTGGTCAAAAATTTGATCACTGCGCGGTGCTCAACCTTCTCCATTGTTGAAAAATGTGTGCTTAACGATCTGCGATCAGCTACTGCTTCTTAAAACGAAGAGACAGGAGCGTGCGTCTTCAGGTCCTGACTTGTCATAACTTTTCCTAACACCCCCACAAACAGCCACCCCCCTTCCTCTGTTTTGCCCTACCGATTCGCAAAACTTATTCACCACCTCTCGTACTCTGGATGTAATAAAACACTGCTTCACTTACTCAATTATTAATCAGTGGAATAATTTGCCAAACGATGTAGTAAATAGCAGAATAATAGATTTATTTAAAATGAGATTAGATAAACACTTAGCAAATATTGAAATTGTTTAGCATAAGATTTATAAAAAATAAAAATTAAATAAACTATAAAATAAAATATTACAAAAAATATAACTCCCTTTCAGGTGTATGTATGTGTTTGTTTTCATATTCCTCTTATTAATTACTATCCTATGCAAATTTCCTTCAGGTATTTTCTGCTTACACCTGCAAGTTACTTCTCCCCACATTATTTCATGTACGGCTTTTGCCGGAGGGAGTAGAGGGTAAGGGAGAGCTTACATCTTTCCTATCATTCGCTTCTACTATTCTATGTACTGTATATGTGTTGTAGACTTAATGCCAGATCACCTTAGTCAGGGCTGTAGAGCCCGTATGATCTGTGTATCTATGTAACTCTATGTAACCTTCTCTCCCCCTGCCCCTCTCTCTCATGCCCCCAAGGCATGATCTTCAGTGCATGCCTTAAATTCTCTAGCAGGTTGAGTTCTGCGAATGTGATGGGAAGCAGAAAGAAACCAATTTCTATTTTTGTTTGGGGTTGGTATTCTGTTGAAAGACTTATCTTCTTCAAAGGCGAAGCTTGCGAGCATCACTGTTCAGTCTCTCTTCGAAAATCTTTATGTATTAGAAATCTTCTCTATAGCCATTGCTCCATTGAAGAATAGCGTCACCTGTTGCACAGAAAATAACTTATAATCTGCCTTCATTTTTTCTATGGGCAATGTATTTAGTCGTGTGCGACTCTATATCTCACTATTTCTTTCGGTCAGTCGGTCAGTAGGGCGGTCGGTTCCCGTTTTGCTTTTTGGCAATAATATAACGATTCTGCTGATTATAACGAAATTTGAAATCCTTATGTTGTTTTACATTTTCTTTAGAATCATATAATTGCAAAAGTCCTCCTAAGGTTATCCAGGGAATTATTTTACAATAACTTTATAACTATTTGGCCAATACTAACGAAATTTGAAATTCTTATGTTGTTTTACATTCTCTTCCGAACCATATAATTGTCAATGTCCTCCCAAGGTTAGTCCGAGAATTATTAAAAGTTTAAAGGTGGTAAGGTCATAAATCAAAATAAGTCAGAGCACGTGACTGGTCAGCAGACTTGTTTTTGGAAAGCTAAGCTCAACAAATCCCTTTTTGTTTCATATGATTTTAGCGAATGGTTCCAAAAATTCAAATCATTCTCTAAATGGCCGTTGGCGTACTTTAGACTGGTGTGATGGGATGTATTCCTATCAGCTAGGATAAAGTTTGTATAGGGTGTGCAGGTAGAAAATATTCGATGTTTTAGACCTCCAAATAGGAAATTTGACACTTTTGAATTCCATTAATAGAAGTATGGTAATCTTCTACTTTGATTAGTTTAAATAATAAAATAATCACTATTAAACTCGAGGATAACTTTATCATTTTCCTTCCTCCTTTCATTAATTAAATAATTAGCGCTATAATTAGAAAGTGTTTTTACTTCAATTCTCTAGCGAAGAAATCGAGAGTCATTTAGGCGAATTATCTGTTAATTCCACCAATTTTAATCACTTATTTCGTATTTATTGGACCATTTACATATTGTTTAATCGCTATGTAATTTTCGAGTGAATTTCACCTAATGAAAGGCACCTAATATATTAAAATTTCCAAGTGATCTTTACATAGACTTTATTCAAGCATTCCCACCAATGGAACTCACAAAATACTGATTTTTGCTGGATGAGCCATCATCAATCTTTTCTCATATTTTGTAGATGCGTAAGTGTGAATCAAGATTGGTGTTTATAAAAATATTTTTTTTCTTCTGTCATAATACCATAGGATCCAAGATAATAGAGATTAATTGAAGGAATTGAAAAGTATACAACTTCTTATCTCTCTAGCCAATTTCGGGTAGCTATCATTTTGGCAGACACTGAAATCACTTTTTCTACAGTGATGATAGCTCTATCATTTCAACTATGTCACTATAAGCGGATCTACTCAGTGTTTTTTGTACTAAGAACTGTACTAATATTGTTTTTCGGCATTCTAATCATCATTTACGGCTTCGGTTAGGCACGGAAAGCACTATTTTATAAGATACTAGCACTCTGAGTACGATTCTATTTGTAGCGATACTATCTTAAAAATCACTGATTTCCGCGCGAAAACGAAGCCGTAAAGGATGAGTTAAATGCCGACAAACACCATTAGTAGTGTTCAGGTAATACTTTAGTGTATGGGCATATGGTAGGAGGCGCTATTTCTGGGCTGAAATTAATGCGATCGGTTTAGCATGTTTATCGAAATAATAAAGACGATAACCTCGCATACTTTAGGATATTTCTACCAAAAATTAACATTTTTAGCTAAGTTCAAGATGGGGACTTCGCACACCCCGCAACTTTAAAAAAACTAGTAATATTCATAATTCGAAAGGTAAACACCATTTTTGAATGCAAAAGGCGATTGCTAAATGTCGGCGGCACTATCGTGGTCTTAAATTGCCTAATAAATAATTACTTCAGGACATAAGCAAATCCATCTCCACTTTTCGCTATTATAATCGAACCGCGCTTCTTTTCTACTTCTGTGGCAGAAGGCGTATTAAAGTCCGACAAGAATAAGGCTCTTTTTACTGCTTGCCTCCACCGTTGCGAATGTTTGAAATAAGGTCGAACTAAGGGTTTCCAGTGTGTGAAAATAATGGTTTATTTCCACATCAATTTTAACCCCATTATGGTATAATATCTTAAAAATATGTAATTTACGCGGCAAAATGAAACCATATCTGTCGGATGAAATGTCTAAAAAGTCAATGAGTTTTTGTGTAAGAATAAAAGTAATGAAAAACCGTGGTCTTAAGAGAGATCGAGTTACATTTGCTTTTAGTTCAAAGGGGTTTAGTGGTCCATTCCCACACTTCGCAGGACAAAAGTTTCTCTTTGGAAAACCCAGTGGATGCTAATTTTACAATCATTCATGAGTCACGCTAATATGCGTTACCGAAATTATATATTATATATATATCTATATATATATATATATATATATATATATATATATATATATATGAGGAAAATTAATGCAATATCGCAAGAAAAGATGAGGAATTAAACCACATTCTCCGAAGACAATTTAATTCAGAACAGTTCTGAATTAAATTGTCTTCGGAGAATGTGGTTTAATTCCTCATATATATATATATATATATATATATATACGTAGATACTTTTGAGACTTTAGGCCAAAGTTGGTGGAAGACGGTTAGAGAATGGGGAAAACCTTATGACTTCAGAGGGGATGGTATATTTTTAAGTTTGCAGGGTTCTTTTAAAACAAATATTGGACAATGTTTTGTTATGTTATTTTTTTAGGAGCCTATCTGGCAACAACCACTTGGGAACAAGTCGCCACACTCACAACATCCTAGCACTAAGCTACTCTAAAAGATGAATATGATATATTTTATTTTATTTTATTTTAGGAGGCTATCTGGCGACTGCCCACTTGGGCATAAGTCGCTGTAGCCACGATAGCCTCGCACTAGGCTACTTTTAAATAAGAATATGAAAACTCGACAACAATAAAAAGAGAAAATGGCAACAATTTGGAAGCAAGTTTCGGCGGCAGGGAGAAGTCCTCCTCATCCCGGCACAGGATCGTGCGACGGACAAAAAAACAACAATAACAAGAAAACAAAACCTAGTTAAATAAAGGGGAGAAGACAGGGCTCCCCTCAAAAGTCTGTAAGTCCACCAGTCAATGTGCACGAACTCGTCACGAGCACAATGGAGAGGCAGTATCGACCAGAACTATCTCGGTACCAGGACAGGCAAGGTGCACGGAGATCGCCAACACTGGGAAATTCAACAAGAATGTGCCGAACAGTCTGGTGGACAACGCAGTCTTCACAGCAGGGCGCTGGCGAACGCTCCATCAAATGGCCGTGCGTCCCACGAGTTTGCCCAATTCGAAGAGGAGAGAAAGCAACTTAAAGCCATTTAGGCATTGGGGGTAGGTACAAGGGAACAGTCACGGCGCAATGGCACGCAACCTTAAGTTCCATTCGACCGTCCCCATCTACTTTGCAAAGGAACACGAATAGTTGCCCGTATTCCTGCCATGTAGTCGGTGTGAGGAATAGCGAAACGCTGCTCGGGTCGCAGAGTCCTCGCGGACTCTTTAGTGCCCTCCTCAGTAGGAATTGCCCACAATTCCTACATGTCTAAGAACCCAACAGAAGATAATCTCGCCATCCGCCCGGCTTGCCAAAACCATGGCGTCACGGATATCACGAAACAGCGCATGAGGAGATGCCAATTTCCCTTAGAGCACTCAGAGCACTTTGTGAGTCGCTATAGATCACAATCCGGTCCCCGAACCGGGCACATCGCGTAATCTCCCGTACCGAGTCGTGTATTTCAACCAACTCAGCCGTGAAGACAGAGGCAGCGCTTGGTAGATCCCAGCTGACTTGAAACAGAGGAAAAACGGCGTGGAAACCGATCTCCTCTTCAGACTTTGAGCCATCCGTATACACTGGCACAGTTCCAGCATGACACGATATGTGCTACAAAAAGGCCGAATGCAATACTGCCGGCGCTGTATAAGGTTGGGAGCAGAGACGGGGCAACAAATAGCCAACGGTATACCCTCCAAGGTGCGTTCTGGGCAGAACCAGGGACACCGCAAGCCCAAGAGCTATGTCTCTCGGCGGCATAGGCACTGCCGAGAGCAGCTGGGGATGCTTTTAGAGCCGTTGGCGACAAAGCGGGAGACTGCGCTCATGAGTACAGGCGACTTATGCACTGTGCACGACGCATAGATAATGCCCTCTCTCCAACATCGACAAGTAGGCTATCAATAGATGAAGTGTAGAAGGCACCGGTCGCTAAGCGAAGGCCGGTGTGGTGGGTCGAGTCCACCTTCCGTAATGGACGTTCGGCTGAGGATACATAAAACTCACATCTATAGTTGAGCTTGAAACAGACGAACGTTCAAAGAAAAAGTAGGGCAGTAGCCCGATCAGCGCCACAAGCACTGAACGTCACGGAACGAAGAATATCCATGGCGCGGGTACAAGAGAACCTGAGTCTGCGAATATGAGCCTCCCAGGGGAGGCTTCGGTCAAATACAAGACCAAGGAAATGGCGCGATTAAACCACTTCCAAGCGCACCCCATTAAAAAACAAGTCTGGGTCGGGGTGCAGCCGTGAATAGCGGCAGAAGTTCCCAAACTTATTATTGGCCAAAGAAAACTGAAACATGTGCGCTTCGGCAAAGCGAGAGACGCTTTTTAATGCCTGTTGGAGTCGACGCTCTAGAGTTGGCATCTGGACCGCTCCAAAAGAGATCGAAAGATCGTCCAAGTAGAGCGCAGCAATAGCATCTTCTGATAGTACAGAGGTAACGCCGTTGATGTTGAATGGAAAGATTGTAACGCTGAGGACACTTCCCTGCGGCACACCCTTTTTTGCTCCATTAGACCGGACATGGTTTCCCCCATCCGTACGCGGAATCTGCGATCTCATAAAAATTCAAATATGAAGACCGGTAGGTGTCCCCTCGCCTCTATCGTGTAGAGAGTCTCCAAGATACCGTATCGTCATGTGGTATCATAAGCCTTCTCCAGATTGAAACACATCGTGGCGAAGGCATCAAAGAGGGCATTTTCTAGTCAAATAAGAGCATCAGACATGGAATGGAACTTGCGGAAGCCGCACTGTGTAGAAAAAAATAGGCCTACGCTGTCCAGAAAAACGCTAATCTAACATTTACCAATTTATCCATCAACTTGCACACGCAGGAGGTTAGAGAAATTGGGCGGAAACCGGCCGGGGTAGAATGATCTCTCCCTGCTTTGTAAAAAGCTAGCATAGTAGCAATTTGCCATCTACCGAGAGCCTATTTAACAAATCTAAGAGATAGGCTATGCCTTGCTCACCCAGGTGTCGAAGCATGGCGTCGGAACATCGTCCGGACCATGGGTGGTGTCCGCGCATGAAGCAAGAGCGGAACGCAACTGAATCGGAATAAACCTATCGTTGAAGGGTTATCCGCCTCTGGAAGTAAAGTCCAATCGGCGGCCTTCCGCGACATCACGACGTGCATTGAATGCTGGCTGAGCAGCGGCCCGGCTAGAGAATGCAGAGAAAGCGGTCGCGAAGGATTCCTCCACGGACGCGGAGTTGGAGATTGCGGTCCCATTCTCCTAGAGAATGGGAGGGGGGTCCTGCGAGAACTTGCTCCGAATCCTTTTGACTCGCTTCCACACCTCTGTCAGAGGGGTCTTCCCCTAAATTAAGGACACGTATGCCCACCAACAAGAGAGGCGGTCATGATTTGAAATAAATCGGAACCTAGCCCTAGCCCGACGAAATTCACTGACAGTAAAATCATTCGAGCAGCGCTTGTGGCGCATGTAGGCATAACGCTTCTGTTTGAGGGCCTTCTTCGTGAAAAACGGCCAGACGTTCTGGGAATAGTAGTCAGCTCGGTGGCGATGTGGTTACCCGAGAAGAACTCAACGGTCTCATCTACCGACCTAAACTCTCGACTGTGATAGAGAATTCAGTTTTTTCCTTAAATGCAGGCCACCGCGCCCGCGACAAGCACCACCATGGTGGGCTCTCAGGCGGCAGTTTCGATAAAAATGATATTTGAATGGGAAAGTGATGACTACTATGGAGGTTATTGACCACCCTCAACCAAAATCAGGATGTGAATGCGAAGAGCACAAAGATAGATCAAAGCAATAAAATGAAGCAGTTTTCGGGCAGTTATGCGTAAACTCATCCACATTTAGGACACTCATCTGAAGCTCTTCGATTAGATCGGCAAGGACTTGTCCCCTGGGATTTATTGAGTAATCTCTTCAGGAAGGATGCCTGCCGTTCAGATCTCCAAGCAAGAGAAAGGGCCTCGACAACCATGCCACGACGTGTCGGAGGTCCCCGGCGTCGAATATAGCTGAGGGTGGAATGTACGCAGAAATAATAGTATACCTCCTATCCAGGTGAAGCTGCAAAGCCATTGCCCTAAAGGAGTAATCTAAAGTGAAAAGTATAACGGAGACATCATGCCGGGTGTAAACCACGCATCCCCTAGCCCAGCTCCCATCTCCTGGTGCTGGGCTCGCAAAACCTTATACCCTAAGAAGGCGGGCAGGGGGCACCCGCCTAGCATGGTCTCTTGCATAAAAATTGATAACGGGGAACGGGACGAGACGAGCCTCCGCAGATCCTCCCAGTTGTCCATGAATCCGCCTCATTTCCATTGAAGTAATATGCCCTCCAGGCCTAGCTTGGAAGAAACTGGGGGCCCTCTTCGAACAGAAGAGCCTCACGGGAATGGCCGTGTGCTCCCCGGAGACAGATCCCAATGCGCTGTAGGCCGAATAATGCGTTGAAGACGCTGTCGCTTTCGAAGACTTATTGATGGAGGTTGGGCTCGACATGTGAGTCCTTTCCTCCCTCCGCCACGGAATATTGGGTTGACGTTGCGGCTTCGAAGGCGGCTGTGCCCTCTTTTCGTGGATCCACCGTCTCCGAGCCACCCAGCTGACCACTAGGTGTGGACGAAGGAGCCGATGCTCCATCCTTGCGGACCTCCTTTCGGGGCCAGATTTAGAAACCCTGGAAGATTGCCTCGTGATCCACTTCAGGGGTGGTGCCTCGTGTATGTCTAACGGCTCGGTGGATTCTTGTAGCCGTTTCGCCTTACGAAAAACTGTCAAGATGGGGAAAGAAAGGAGCCTTGGATTTAGCGGGGGCTGGATCTTAACCCTTTCTGCCGCTAGCTTTACCAGGGGAACGCCCGGATTGAGTACAATACGCAGTAGGGCTCCCATTGGGCGCGGAAACAACCGTGCTCGTTGCCTTGGATAAGCCTGGAACAGAGGGTGTCTTTCTAAGCATTGAGGTGTAAGACGTTCCAGGCAGGGCCGGGCGCGCTAGGATCAAGTCCTTACCCTCGCAGAATGAAAGACGATCATCGGCCAGAATGGCCATGATTTCTTTCTCAAGGAGATATGCACCACATTATTTCGAAGAAGCGGGGCGCGGCTCTCCAAAATTGACACACATGGCTACACACGATTTGGAGTTATCGTGTGCGGCCTTGGAGCAATTTACACAGACTTCGGGGGCCCCCACTTTGCACGTCTACATGAGCGATTCGTATAGCGAAATCGGTGACGGTAATAGCACCTCCGCGGCAGTGGCACGAATACCTTCACGCGGTGGCTGGAACCAACAGGCACGCACCGACTCAGGGAGCGTGTCACAGTCAAACGTGACGAAGAGTGCAGGGGTGGGTGTCGAGGCCCCTTCCTGTTTTCACATCACACGCTTGACGTTAACCGCCCCATTGTCGTCCAGCCCTAAGGTGATGTCCTCTATTGAGTAGACTACGAGTTCTCTCGCTTAGACTACTCTTTTCACAAAGTTGATGCTAGATTGCGGCGTCACACTCACAGGCGTGCCATAAAGTGTCCGAAGTCCACTAATCATGGCTGCCTCGGAGGGACTCGACGCATTCGCCAAAAGGCTTCCGTCCGAGAAACATGTCACCTTCGGCTCAAGGATGTTAGCGGCTTCGTCCGTCTCCGAGGCCCCCGTTGAGGGAAAAGAGCCCCGAGTCTCTTTGTTCTTTTTTATTAGTCTTTTTCTTTTTAGGTGTGGCAGGCGGGGAATGGACCCGCTTCTCCCCTCCCCCAGCAGGAGCTGCCTGGCCAGGTTCCGGCAGTCGTGGGAGCGCCGACTGGAGGAGGAGATCCTTCCACTACTTGTAATGCCTCAGCAGCCCGACCCATCTGGCGAGGGCCCCGCAGAAGAGCAGAATCGGGCTTGGTGTTTGATGCCGAGCGCCAATCTGCCCCAATCTGCCCCAATGGAAGGCCCCACCTTCTGAGGCTGGCCTGCGGCAGGTCGCATGGCTATGTCAGGGTGGGCCTCCATTTTGCCATCTCCTTTATGAAATCACAGGTCATGTCAGTTTCTTCCATGTTCTTTGGCGGTCATAGGTCTTTACTCCCGCTAGATTTAATATATGGGCCAGCGGTTCTTTAAGAGGAAGCGGCCGATGGGGCCTTTTTTCCCTCTCCTCCCTGTACGGGTTTGCCCTACCGAGCCGCTTCAACTTGGAGTGGCCGGTTATGGGATTCCTGCTGCCTTTCCTGGCAGCCCACTGTGAAAGCAAAGGCGAGACTGCCAGATATAAGATGGAGTCACGTGGTAACTCCAAGGAAGCGGGTGAGGGGGGAGTTCCCTGCACCCGTAGGCACTGGAGAGGAGTAATCTTCCTCTCTGGTTGATGAGTTATGGAGGGTCCCCTGGAAACCACAGGGGAAAGGAACCTCCTTTTTCTCTTTGGAGCTGCTTGAAGGTGGCTCCGTCGTTCTTAAAGGGGAAATGGGGAGAGATTTCGGGTTTTCTAAGTTTTCATCCATGGGCATGGTAACCCTTTTTTGTACGGGATGCAAACGCTAATCACTCCCCGCAGTGGCCCACTCTGCAAAGGTTCATTACAGGCCTGGCAGAGTCAGGTGCCGCCATTCAAGACCACCCCTTCTGACTGGTGGCCTGGCAGTCCCTCAACTTGGCGGCTCCACCTTGGGCACGGCGTAAAATTAATAGTGAGTGAAGAGAGAAGGAAAAGGGTTGTGAGGAAGTTATAAGTGGGCATGAAGCAGTTTGTTAAAAATCCACCATCCAAAACCGGAGTTCATGAGTTAGAGAACATTATCCCCTCCCTCCTCAGCCCCGATCCAGGATAGTAGGCTGAGAAGATCAGCATCTACCCTGTGAAATTAGAGGCTGACCAAAGAAAGTTGTGGGAGAGGTTGTATGAAAAGCGAGAAAAAGGGGGAAAACACAAGTGTTCTGAAGGAAGGAGAAGAGGCTAAGCTGGGGTCGGACGGTAACTTTATTACAGTAAATAAAATAAAAGTGAATATATGTAAGGCGCTCCCTACACTTTTGTATAGTCTATATATAGCTGCGTTCTTTTAATATATATATTCCTTGATAATTAACTTGAAAATATAATTAGGAAGTACTTGGATTCCTTTTTTCATTTTCCTGTTGGTAATTTTGGCATATATCTATCTATCTAATTCTCTGTCTCTGTCTCTGTCTGTGTCTCTCTTTCTCTCTCTCTCTCTCTCTCTCTCTCTCTCTCTCTCTCTCTCTCTCTCTCTCTCTCTCTCTCTCTCTCTTTCTATATATATATATATATATATATATATATATATATATATATATATATATATATATATATGTATATATATTTCCTTTTGGCAACTCTCTCTTCATATAACTATCTTTTTTATTACATCTTGTAGGTGGTGGATTATTTGTCCAATATTCATCTCATTGGTTAAATGTAACGTTAGAAGAAATGAGCCACTCCTGTGCGTGGAATCTTTAAAATAGTTTTAATGTGCGATTCCAGTTGTCGCTTGACTGTTGATGGCCGGCTCATCTTCATTTATTAATATGGCTTCTAAGATGTTTAGTCTCGCCTTATTAACCTCTTTTCTTTTAATAATGGTGTTATAAACGAGCATATCTATCGTTAGGTTAATATTATGTACACTCTTCATATGGTTCTTTGGCCCTCTGCTTTGGAGGTTCATAGTTAACCGTCTCGAATGTGTGGTAGTTGTCATGCCAATATATTTAGAGTTTTTATAAAGTTTACAGTCTTTATTGGGGCAGATGAACTCATAAACTATGTTGGTTGACTTGAGATTTGAGGATTTTGGGCAGATGTTATTTTTCATCAGAAGATTGCTGCCTTTTGTGGTTTATAATAGATGATGAGTTGGATTTTATCTGTTTGATTTTTAACCTTGATGTTACGGTTAATAATCTCCTTGATGTTTTTTTCATCTATTTCGAAGGCCGTGGACATCTGGTTTCTGTAGTTCACTTTGATGTTATTGACTTCTCCATGAGTATTTTCAGTTTTATCCGCATTTTTGTAATGGTTATTTAAAAATGACTGGAGTTCTTTGTCAATCATGCTGTTTGAGAAACCATTATTTACAAGTATTTGCTTTACTCTTGCAATCGTTTGGTGGAAAAGTTCCCACGTAGTGCATCATTTATAATGTCAGCGGATGTATAAGCCAATTACGCTTATTTTGTACCTTTTAGGGAATTCAATCTCTGCATTGAGGCATCTTTCCATGTTCGTAGTTTTTCTATGTACTTTAGTGATGTAGTTGCAATTGATATTATGAAACTCAACATCCAAGAAAGGGAGTTTATTGCCCGTGTTCAATTCATAAGTGAATTTTAGCCCTGATTTCTCCTCAAAATGTTGCTCTATGTTAACGAGATGTTCTTCGTTGTGGACATTGATATAGATATCATCTACGTATCGGCAATAGGTGTGTGGCTTATATTCCATGATCTCTCCTTGAGTTGACCCATGTAATAGTTGGCAAAGGTCGGCCCTAAGGGTGACCCTAAAGCCACTCACTCCACTTATGTGTATAGATTACCGTCCGGTGTCATGAACGGCGCCTCTGATGTGCATGAACGTAACCGAGGCAAATAAATACGCCTTAAAAATCGTTTTCTTTCAGTTTACTTTCTGCCAGATCCTCACTCCACTCATTACATCGGTAAAGGAGGCAAGAACATTTCAAAACGCTCCGAAGATAATGGAATAAGATAGAAAGCTTAGCAATTAAGTTTGTTTTTTAAAAAACACATTTATTTAAAAAGAGATGAATACTGGACAAGTAATCTACACCCTACAAGATGGAAGAAAAAAGATAGTTAGAAGAAGAAAAAGTTGCCAAAGGAAATTAATTAATAAAATACACAATGGTCTTCAACAAAATTAGCATTCAAGACAGACTGCTACCCAACTACACTAATATAAATATATATATATAACATAATGGTAAAGAATTTTATTTTTTATTAAGGGGCTATCTGGCGACTGCCGACTTAGGCATAAGTCGCCGTAAACAAACAGCCTAGTTCTAGGCTACTTTAAAAAATTGAACAGGAAACAAGAATAAAAAGAAATAACAAAAACAATAAAAAAGCAATAAGGAAAAACAATAACAAAAACAACAACAATTAAACTTGGTTGAATGAAAGGGAGAAGGCCGGCCTCCCCCCAAAAGTCAATAAGGCTACCAGTCAAAGTGCACGCACTCGTCCCGAGCACAAGGGACAGGCGGTAGCGACCCCGCCCATCCCGGTACCGGGACAGGTGTCGTGCGCAAAGATCCCCCAGACTGGGACATTCGACAAGAATGTGCCGAACAGTCTGGGGGACGACGCAGTCGTTGCAATAGGGCGCAGGCGAGCGCTTCATTAAATAGCGATGCGTCACACGAGTGTGCCCGATTCGGAGACGAACGAGAGCAACCTGAAGCCGCTGCGGCATTGGGGGATAGGTCGATGGGAACAGTCGCGGCGCAATGGCACGCAACTTTAAGTTCCCTTAGACCGTCTTCCATCTTCTTTGCCAAGCAGTCCGAAGAGCTGCCCGTATTCCTGCCATGTAGTCAGTGTGAGGAAGAGCAAAACGCTGGTCCGGTCGCAGAGTCCTCGCGGATTCTTTGGCGCCCTGATCAGCACGCTCATTCCCCGCAATTCCTACATGTCCAGGAACCCAGTAGAAGATAATCTCGACATCTGCCCGGCTCGCCAAAACAATGGCGTCACGGATTTTGCTAACCAGGGGATGCTGAGATTCCAATGCCCCGAGAGCACTCAGGGCGCTTTGTGGGGCGCTATAGATCACAATCCGGTCTCCGAACCGGGCACGTCACAATCTCCCGTACCCAGTGGTGTATTGACACCAGCTCGGCCGTTAAAACAGACGCAGTGCCTGGTAGAGCCCCGCTGACTTCAAACAGAGGGGATACGGCGTGGAAGTCGACCCCCTGTTGGGACTTGGATGTATCCGTATACACTTGCACGGTACCAGCGTGACACGATGTGTGCTCCAAAAAGGTCGAACGCAATACTCCCGGCGCAGTACATGCTTTGGGATCAGAGGCGTAGCGACAAATAGCTAAATGTGGTACCCTCCAGGGTGGAGTCCTGGGCAGAACCAGAAGCGCCACTGGCCCGATAGCTATATCTACCTCTCGAAGGAGTTTCCTGGCCCTAAACCTAAAGGGCTTAGGGTATGACTGGCGTCTCTCGGCGGCATAGGCACCATCGAGATCAGCTATGGATGCAGTGAGAGCTGTTGGCGACTGAGGGAGGCGTCGGGCTCGCGCGTACAGGCGAGTGATGCACTGCACGCGGAGCAGAGCGAGTGGCATCTCCCCAGCATCGACCAATAGGCTCTCAATGGGGGAAGTGCGGAAGGCACCAGTCGCAAGGCGAAGGCTGGTGTGGTGGATCGAATCCACCTTCCGCAATAAACTCTAGGCTGCGGATGCATAAAACTCGCATCCGTAGTCGAGCTTCGAGCGAACAAAGGATCGATAAAAAAGTAAGGCAGTAGCCCTATCAGCGCCCCAAGCACTGAACATCACGAAACGGAGAATGTCCATAGGGCGGGTACAAGAGACCCTAAGGCTGCGAATATAAGCCTCCCAGGTGAGGCGTCGGTCGAATACAAGACCAAGGAAACGGTGCGACTCAACCACATCCAGGCGCACCCCATTAAGAAACAAATCTGGGTCGGGGTGAAGCCGTGGATGGTGGCATTTTTTTTTTCAAATTTTATGGAGCCCATCTGGCAACTACCCACTTGGGCATAAGTCGCCGAAAAACACGACAGCCAAGAACTAGGCTACTTTAAAGTAAAATGATGAAAACTTAACAATGATATAAATTGGAAAAACTTAACAATCGAATCAATCTCCGGCAGCGGGGGGAGGTCCCCCTCACCCCGCTGCAGGAGAGTGCAACCTACAAACAAAACAATAACAAAAAAAAGGAACCTTAAATAAAGGGGAGAAGGCCGGCCTCCCCTCAAAAGTCAATAAGTCCACCAGTCATGGTGCACGCACTCTTCCCGAGCACATGGGACAGGCGGTAGCGTCCCTGCCCATCCCGGTACCGAGAAAGGTATCGTGCGCGAAGATCCCCAAGACTGGGACATTCGACAAGAATATGCCGAACAGTCTGGAGGACGACGCAGTCGTTGCAATAGGGCGCATGCGAGCGCTCCATCAAGTAGCGATGCGTCACACGAGTGTGTCCGATTCGAAGACGACAGAAAGCAACCTGAAGCGGCCGCGGCAATAGGGGATAGGTCGATGGGAACAGTCGCGGCGCAATGGCACGCAACTTTAAGTTCCCTTCGACCGTCTCCCATCTTCTTTGCCAAGAGGTCCGAAGAGCTGCCCGTATTCCTGCCATGTAGTCGGTGTGAGGAAGAGCGAAACGCTGGTCCGATCGCAGAGTCCTCGCGGACTCTTTGGCGCCCTCATCGGCGCGCTCATTCCCCGCAAATCCTACATGTCCAGGAACCCAGCAGAAGATAATCTCGACATCTGCTCGGCTAGCCAAAACCGTGGCGTCACGGATATCGCAAACCAGGGGATGCGGAGATTCCAATGCCCGAGGGCACTCAGGGCGCTTTGTGAGTCGCTATAGATCACAATCCGGTCTCCGAACCGGGCACGTCGCGTAATCTCCCGTACCCAGTGGTGTATTGCCACCTGCTCGGCCGTGAAGACAGACGCAGCGCCTGGTAGAGCCCCGCTGACTTCAAACAGAGGGGATACGGCGTGGAAGCCGACCCCCTCTTGGGACTTGGAGCCATCTGTATACACTGGCACGGTTCCAGCGTGACACGATGTGTGCTCTAAAAAAGTCGAACGCAATACTCCCGGCGCTGTACAAGCTTTGGGAGCAGAGGCGTGGCGACAAATAGCCAAATGTGGTACCCTCCAGGGTGGCGTCCTGGGCAAAACCAGGGGCGCCACCGGCCCGAGCGCGATATCTATCTCTCGAAGGAGTTTCCTGGCCCTAAACCCAAAAGGCTTAGGGTATGACTGGTGTCTCTCGACGGCATAGGCACCATCGAGATCAGCTGCGGATGCAGTGAGAGCTGTTGGCGACTGAGGGAGGCACCGGTATCGCGCGTACAGTCGAGTGATACACTGCACGCGGCGCAGAGCGAGTGGCATCTCCACAGCATCGACCAACAGGCTGTCAATGGGGGAAGTGCGGAAGGCACCGGTCGCAAGGCGAAGGCCCGTGTGGTGGATCGAATCCACCTTTCGCAATAAACGCTCGGCTGCGGATGCATAAAACTCGCATCCGTAGTCGAGCTTCGAGCGAACAAAGGATCGATAAAAAAGTAAGGCGGTAGCCCTATCAGCGCTCCAAGCGCTGAACGTCACGGAACGGAGAATGTCCATGGCGCGGGTACAAGAGACCCTAAGGCTGCGAATATGAGCCTCCCAGGTGAGGCGTCGGTCGAATACAAGACCAAGTAAACGGTGCGACTCAACTACATCCAGGCGCACCCCATTAAGAAACAAATCTGGGTCAGGGTGAAGCCGTGGATGGCGGCAGAAGTGCACCACCTTAGTCTTGGCCAAAGAAAACACATACCTGTGCGCTTCGGCATAGCGAGAGACGCGGTTCAATGCCTGTTGGAGTCGACGCTCCAGAGTTGGCATCTGGGCGGGGCCAAAAGAGATCGAAAGGTCATCCACGAGGAGCATAGCGAGAACATTTTCCGGAAGCACCTAGGTGATGCCGTTGATGCTCAGGGCAAAGAGTGTGACACTGAGGACACTTCCTGCTCCCGTTGGCCGGAAAGGGCTCCCCCCACCCATACGAGGAATCGACGATCTCACAAAAATTCAGATATAAACATTAGAAGGCGTTCCCTCGCCCGCATCGTGTGAAGAGTCTCAATGATACAGTATCGCCATGCGGTATCATAGGCCTTCTCCAGATCAAAAAACACTATAGCGTAGTGCTGTCTACCAAGGAAAGCCTTGCAGAAGGCATTTTCCAGTCGGAGGAGAGCATCCGACGTGGAGTGGAACTTGCGGAAGCCTCACTCTGCGGAAGACAGATGGCCTCCGCTGTCCAGGAAAAAGGCCTAATCTAACATTTACCAATTTCTCCATCAACTTGCACACGCAAGAGGTTAGAGAGATTGGGCGGAAACCGGTCGGAGTAGAGCGATCTCTCCCCGGTTTGCGAAAGGCAAGCACAGTAGCAATTCGCCAGGAATCTGGGAGAAGACCTTTCACCCAGATCCTGTTGAACAAATCTAACAGAAAGGCCATGCCTCGCTCACCTAGATGTCGAAGCATGGCGTACGGGACATTGCCTGGACCATGGAGGATGTCCGCGTACGAAGCGAGAGCGGAACGCAACTCGCTTACAGTAAACTTGTCGTTGAAGGGTTCTCCGCCTCTGGAGGTAAAGTCCAGCCGGCGGCCTTCCGCGACATCACGACGTGCATTGAATGCTGGCGGAGCAGCATCACGGGTAGAGAATGCAGAAAAAGCAGTCGCGAAGGATTCCGCCACGGAGGCAAGGTCCGAGATTGCGGTCCAATTCTCCTGGAGAACGGGAGGGGGGTCCTGCGAGAACTTGCCCCGAATCCTTTTGACTCGCTTCCACAGCTCAGCTAAAGGGCTCTTTCCGTTAAGTGAAGACACGTATGCCCGCCAAGAAGAGCGGCGGGCGTGCTTCGAAATATACCGGAACCTAGCCTTAGCCCGACGAAATTCAGCGACAGTGAAATCGTTCGGGCTGCGCTTATAGCGCATGTAGGCATAACGCTTCTGTTTGAGGGCAATCTCACACTCGGGAGCGGTCGGCGTGCAAAACGGCCAGACTTCCTAGGAATAGTAGTCAGGCCCACTGGGATGAGGTTGCCGGAGAAGAACTTAACGGCCTCATCTACCGACCTAAAATCCTCGACTGAGATAGAGAATTCAGTCATTTCCTGAAATGCAGGCCACCGCGCCCGCGCCAAGCACCACCGAGGTGGTCTCTCAGGCGGCAGTCGCCCTGAAAATGATATTTAAATGGGAAATTGATCACTACCTTGGAGGTCATCGACCATCCCCCAATCAAAATCAGGCTGTGCATCCGAAGAGCACAAAGATAGGTCAAGGCAAGAAAATGAAGCGGTTCTCGGACAGTAATGCGTAAACTCATCCACGTTTAGGACAACCATCTCAAGCTCTTCGATCAGATCGGCAAGGACTTGTTCCCTGGATTTATGGAGTAATCTCCCCAGAGAGGATGCCTGCCGTTCAGATCTCCAAGCAAGAGATAGGGCTTTGGCAACCGTGCCACGACGCGGCGGTAGTCCCCCGCGTCGAAGTCAGCTGACGGTGGAATGTACGCAGGAATGATAGTATACCTCCTATCCAGGTGCAGCTGCACAGCCACTGCCTGAAAGGAGGTATCTAAAGAGAAAGGAAGAACGGAGACATCATCCTAGGTGTAAACCGCGCATCCCCCAGCCCAGCCATCCCGCGGTGGTGGGGTCGCAAGACCCTTATACCCCGGGAGGGCAGGCAGGGAGCACGCGCCTAGCATGGTCTCCTGCAAAAAAATAGCTAACGGGGAACGGGACGAGGCGAGCCTTGCAGCTCCTCCCAGTTGGCCCGGAGTCCACGGCAATTCCATTGAAGGAATAAGCCCTCCAGGCCTAGCTCGGAGGAGACGCGGGGGCCCTCCTCGAATTGAAGACCCTCACGGGAATGGCTGTACGCTTCCTGGGGGCAGAACCTCAGGCGCTGTTGGTTGGACAAAGCGCTAGAGGCGCTGTCGCCTTCGAGGACTTATTGGGGGAGGTTGGGCTCGCCATGCGAGTCTTTTCCTCCCTCCGCCTCGAAACCTTAGGCGGGCGCTGCGGCTTTGGAGGCGGGGGCCCCTCTTTTTGAGGAACCACCGTCTCCGAGCCCCTCGCTCCATCTCGAGGCGTGGGCGAAGAAACTGAAGCTCCTTTGTTGCTGTCCTCCTTTCGGGGGACAGCTTTAGGAACCCCCGAAGATGGCCTAGCGACCATCGTCAGGGGTGTTGCCTCCTGTGAGTCTAATGACTCTGTGGAGACGCGTGGCCGTTTCGCCTTGCGGGAAACGGTCACGCTGGGGAAAGAGGGGGAGCCCTGGTTTTAGCAGGGGCTGGGTATGAACCCTTTTTTTCGCCAGCTTTACCAGGGGAGCGCCCAGGTTTAGGAAGAGCCCGCTGAAGGGCTCCGAATGGGCGCAGAAACAACCGTGCTCGTTGGCTTGGATGGGCCAGGAGCAGAGGGTGCCTTTCTAACTACTGAAGCATATGACGTCCCAGGCAGAGCTAGGTGCGCCATGACCAAGTCATTAGCCTCACGGAATGAGAGTCTATCCTGGGCCTGAACGGCCAGGATTTCTTTCTCAAGGAGATATGCACCACATTGCTTCGAAAAAGCAGGGTGCGGCTCTCCGCAATTGACACACTTGGCCACACACGATTTGGACTTATCGTGTGCGACTTTGGAGCAATTTACACAGACTTCGGGTGACCCCGACTTTGCACGTCTACATGAGCGATTCGTATGGCCGAAGCGGTGACAGTAATAGAACCGCCGTGGCAGTGGCACGAATACCTTTACGCGGTAGCGGTACCAACCGGCACGCACCGAGTCAGGGAGCTTGTCACAGTCGAACGTGACGAAGAGTGTACGGGTGGATCTCGAAGCCCCTCCCTGTTTTCTCATCACACGTTCGACCTTGACCGCCCCATGGTCGGCCAGCTGTAGGGTAATGTCCTCAATGGAGTAGTCAACGAGTTCCCTTGCATAAACTACTCCTTTCACAAAGTTCATGGTAGAGTGCGGCGTCACACTCACCGGGGTGCCATGAAATGTCCGAAGAGCACTTATCTTGGCCGCCTCGGCGGGATTCGCCGCATTCGCCAGAAGGCTGCCGTCCGAGAAACGGGTCACCTTCGGCTCTCTACCAATTGCACTAGCTAATCCTCTCCTCTGATGGATCATGTTGCCCTTGGACAACATGGTGCCATCAGTGGAGCGAATAACGAGGAAGCGTTTGAAGCCAGCGGGCTCGAAAACGCCAGGTAACCTCTGAATGAGGGGCCCCGATGTCATCGAGGCTCCGCACTGTGCCCTCTTGGTATTAGTCTTCTTTGTCAGGGGCTCCGCAACCGGGGGGGGCAGAGGGGGCGGATGTGCCGATCTTGGCTTGGTCGCTTGCCAGAGTGGCAGCAGACCCATCCGTCCTCGCAGCCCCCGCGGATGGAGAGGAGCACCGAGTCTTTTTTGTCTTTTTAGTCTTTTTCTTGTTCTTTTTCGGAGAGGAGGGCGGGGAATGAACCCGCTTCTCACCTCCGCCGGAAGAAGCCCCCAGGCCAGATGGCCCAGCCTCTGCCAGGTCATTCTCTGAAATGGAGAAGGTCCTGGTAGTCGTGGGTGCACCGGTCGGCAGAGATCCCTCCCCTCCTTGTACTGCTTCGGAAACCACAGCCGTTTGAGGAGGACCTTGCATCGGGGCGGATTTACCCCCATGGAAGACCCTACCGTCTGAGGCTGGGTTTCTTCAAGGACCATGTCTATCTTAGGGGGGCCTCCAGTTGGCCATCCCCCCCCCAAGACATCGCAGGTCCCGTTGGCAGTATCGTCACTAGTCTTCTTTAGGGAGGCATGGGCCTTGACCCCAGGCAAGGTTCAGTATTCTTGCCAGCAGGTCTTTTGAGGGAAGCGACCGAAGGGGCCTGGCTTCCTTCTCTCCCCTAAGGGGGTTTCCCTACCGAGCCGCTTCGATGTGGAGCGGCTGGCTAAGGGCTGCCTGCTGGCTTTCTTGGCAGTCCCCTTGGAAAGAACAGAGGGGACTGCCGCTGGTAAAAGGGAGGCGCCCGAAAGCACCTCCAGAGAAGGGGGTGAGGGGGAGTCCCCTACACCCGTAAGCGAAGGAGAGGAGTAAGCCTCCCCTCCGGTTAGAGATATATGGAGGTTCCCCTAAACAAGCACAGGGGGATGGACTTCCATTTATTTGCTGGAGCTGCCCAAGGGCGGCTCCGTCGATGTTATAGGGAAAGTTGGGGGTTGGGTTTTTTTTTAAACTTATCATTGGGCATTGTGACCCTCTTTTTGACACGGGACGCAATCGCGCATCACCTTTTGCAGTAGCCAGCACTGCGAGAGGTGCTTACAAGCCAGGCGCCGCCATTTAAGACCACCCCTCCCACCTGGTGGCCTGGCAGTCCATTGGCATGGCGGCTCCACCTTGGACACGGCGTAAAAAATAATAGATTATGAAGAGGAGAGGAAAAGGGATGTGAGGAAGGTATGGGTGGGGATGAAACAGGTTGTTAAAAACCAGCCACCCCAGACCGGAGCTCAGGGGTTAGGGAACATTGTTCCCCACCCACTCAGCCCCGATGCGGGACAGTTGGCTGTAAGGAAGGTCAGCATCTACCCTGTGAAATTAGAGGCTGACAAGAGAAAGTTGTGGGAGAGGTTGTGTGAAAAGAGAGGAAACAAGTATTTTGAAGGAAGGAAGAGAGGCTAAGCTGGGGCCGGACGGAGCGCTGGATCTCGTCAGCACGGCGGCCAGGATGGCAAATCGCCGCGTCCCTTACGAGGTGGATGGCGGCAGAAGTGCACTACCTTAGTCTTGGCCAAAGAAAATCGAAACCTGTGCGCTTCGGCATAGCGAGAGACACGGTTCAATGCCTTTTGGATTCAACGCTCTAGAGTTGGCATCTGGGCCGCGCCAAAATAGATCGAAAGGTCGTCCACGTAGAGTGTAGCGAGAACATCTTCCGGCAGCACTGAGGTGATGCCGTTGATACTCAGGGCAAAGAGTGTGACACTGAGGACACTTCCCTGCGGACACCCTCTCCCTGCTCCTTTGGGCCAGAAAGGGCTCCCCCCACCCGTACGAGGAATCAATGATCTCGCAAAAATTCAGATATAAACAATAGGAGGCGTCCCCTCGCCCTCATCGTGTGAAGAGTCTTCATGATACCGTATCGCCATGCGGTATCATAGGCCTTCTCCAGATCAAAAAACACTGTAGCGTAGTGCTGTCTACGAAGGAAAGCCTTGCAGAAGGCATTTTCCAGTCGGAGCAGAGCATCCGACGTGGAGTGGAACTTACGGAAGCCACACTGTGCAGAAGACAAATGGCCTCCACTGTCCGGGAAATAGGCTAATCTAACATTTACCAATTTCTCCATCAACTTGCACACGCAAGAGGTTAGAGCGATTGGGCGGAAACCAGTCGGAAAGGCGAGCACAGTAGCGATTTACCAGGAGTCTGGGAGAAGACCTTCCACCCAGATCCTGTTGATCAAATCTAACAGAAAGGCCATGCCTCGCTCACCTAGGTGTCGAAGCATGGCGTACGGGACATCGTCCGGACCATGGGCGGTGTCCGCGCACGAAGCGAGAGCGGAACGCAACTTACTCATAGTGAACTTGTCGTTGAAGGGTTCTCCGCCTCTGGTGGTAAAGTCCAGCCGGCGGCCTTCCGCGACATCATGACGTGCATTGAATGCTGGCAGAGCAGCTTCACGGCTAGAGAATGCGGGAAAAGCGGTCAATCAGGATTTCGCCACGGACGCGGGTGCAAGATTGCGGGCCCATTCTCCTGGAGAACGGGAAGGGGGGCCTGCGAGAACTTGCCCCGAATCCTTTTGACTTGCTTTCACACCTTAGCTAAAAGAGTCTTGCCATTAAGTGAAGACAGGTATGCCGGCCAAGAAGAGCGGCGTGCGTGCTTCGAAATATACAGGAACCTAGCCCTAGCCCGACGAAATTCAGCGACAGTGAAATCGTTCGGGCGGCGCTTATAGCGCATGTAGGCATAACGCTTCTGTTTGAGGGCCGTCTCACACTCGGTGGACCACTATGGGAGTAGTTGGCATGCAAAACGGCCAGACGTCCTAGGAATAGTAGTCAGGCCCACGGCGATGAGGTTGCCGGAGAAGAACTTAAGGGCCTCATCTACCGACCTAAAATCCTTGACTGAGATAGAGAATTCAGTCATTTCCTGAAATGCAGGCCACCGCGCCCGCGCTAAGCACCACCAAGGTGGTCTCTCAGGCGGCAGTTGCCCTGAAAATAATATTTGAATCAGAAAGTGATCACTACCATGGAGGTCATCGACCACCTCCCAATCAAAATCAGGCTGTGCATCCGAAGAGCACAAAGATAGGTCGAGGCAAGAAAATGAAGTGGTTCTCGGACAGTGATGCGTAAACTCATCCACGTTTAGGACACCCATCCCATGCTCTTTGATCAGATCGGCAAGGACTTTTTACCTGGGATTTACGGAGTAACCTTCCCAGAGAGGATGCCTGCTGTTCAAATCCTAAAGCAAGAAATAGGGCCTCGGCAACCGTGCCACGACGCGGCGGAAGTTTCCCGCTTCGAAGTCAGCTGACGGTGGAATGTACGCAGAAATCAGAGTATACCTCCTATCCAGGTGCAGCTGCACAGCCACTGCCTGAAAGGAGATATCTAAAGAGAAAGGAAGAACGGAGACATCATCCTAGGTGTAAACCGCGCATCCCCCAGCCCAGCCATCCCGCGGTGGTGGGGTCGCAAGACCCTTATACCCCGGGAGGGCAGGCAGGGAGCACGCGCCTAGCATGGTCTCCTGCAAAAAAATAGCTAACGGGGAACGGGACGAGGCGAGCCTTGCAGCTCCTCCCAGTTGGCCCGGAGTCCACGGCAATTCCATTGAAGGAATAAGCCCTCCAGGCCTAGCTCGGAGGAGACGCGGGGGCCCTCCTCGAATTGAAGACCCTCACGGGAATGGCTGTACGCTTCCTGGGGGCAGAACCTCAGGCGCTGTTGGTTGGACAAAGCGCTAGAGGCGCTGTCGCCTTCGAGGACTTATTGGGGGAGGTTGGGCTCGCCATGCAAGTTTTTTCCTCCCTCCGCCTCGAAACCTTAGGCGGACGCTGCGGCTTTGGAGGCGGGGGCCCCTCTTTTTGAGGAACCACCATCTCCGAGCCCCTCGCTCCATCTCGAGGCGTGGGCGAAGAAACTGAAGCTCCTTTGTTGCTGTCCTCCTTTCGGGGGACAGCTTTAGGAACCCCCGAAGATGGCCTAGCGACCATCGTCAGGGGTGTTGCCTCCTGTGAGTCTAATGACTCTGTGGAGACGCGTGGCCGTTTCGCCTTGCGGGAAACGGTCACGCTGGGGAAAGAGGGGGAGCCCGGTTTTAGCAGGGGCTGGGTATGAACCCTTTTTTTCGCCAGCTTTACCAGGGGAGCGCCCAGGTTTAGGAAGAGCCCGCTGAAGGGCTCCGAATGGGCGCAGAAACAACCGTGCTCGTTGGCTTGGATGGGCCAGGAGCAGAGGGTGCCTTTCTAACTACTGAAGCATATGACGTCCCAGGCAGAGCTAGGTGCGCCATGACCAAGTCATTAGCCTCACGGAATGAGAGTCTATCCTGGGCCTGAACGGCCAGGATTTCTTTCTCAAGGAGATATGCACCACATTGCTTCGAAAAAGCAGGGTGCGGCTCTCCGCAATTGACACACTTGGCCACACACGATTTGGACTTATCGTGTGCGACCTTGGAGCAATTTACACAGACTTCGGGTGACCCCGACTTTGCACGTCTACATGAGCGATTCGTATGGCCGAAGCGGTGACAGTAATAGAACCGCCGTGGCAGTGGCACGAATACCTTTACGCGGTAGCGGTACCAACCGGCACGCACCGAGTCAGGGGGCTTGTCACAGTCGAACGTGACGAAGAGTGTACGGGTGGATCTCGAAGCCCCTCCCTGTTTTCTCATCACACGTTCGACCTTGACCGCCCCATGGTCGGCCAGCTGTAGGGTAATGTCCTCAATGGAGTAGTCAACGAGTTCCCTTGCATAAACTACTCCTTTCACAAAGTTCATGGTAGAGTGCGGCGTCACACTCACCGGGGTGCCATGAAATGTCCGAAGAGCACTTATCTTGGCCGCCTCGGCGGGATTCGCCGCATTCGCCAGAAGGCTGCCGTCCGAGAAACGGGTCACCTTCGGCTCTCTACCAATTGCACTAGCTAATCCTCTCCTCTGATGGATCATGTTGCCCTTGGACAACATGGTGCCATCAGTGGAGCGAATAACGAGGAAGCGTTTGAAGCCAGCGGGCTCGAAAACGCCAGGTAACCTCTGAATGAGGGGCCCCGATGTCATCGAGGCTCCGCACTGTGCCCTCTTGGTATTAGTCTTCTTTGTCAGGGGCTCCGCAACCGGGGGGGGGCAGAGGGGGCGGATGTGCCGATCTTGGCTTGGTCGCTTGCCAGAGTGGCAGCAGACCCATCCGTCCTCGCAGCCCCCGCGGATGGAGAGGAGCACCGAGTCTTTTTTGTCTTTTTAGTCTTTTTCTTGTTCTTTTTCGGAGAGGAGGGCGGGGAATGAACCCGCTTCTCACCTCCGCCGGAAGAAGCCCCCAGGCCAGATGGCCCAGCCTCTGCCAGGTCATTCTCTGAAATGGAGAAGGTCCTGGTAGTCGTGGGTGCACCGGTCGGCAGAGATCCCTCCCCTCCTTGTACTGCTTCGGAAACCACAGCCGTTTGAGGAGGACCTTGCATCGGGGCGGATTTACCCCCATGGAAGACCCTACCGTCTGAGGCTGGGTTTCTTCAAGGACCATGTCTATCTTAGGGGGGCCTCCAGTTGGCCATCCCCCCCCAAGACATCGCAGGTCCCGTTGGCAGTATCGTCACTAGTCTTCTTTAGGGAGGCATGGGCCTTGACCCCAGGCAAGGTTCAGTATTCTTGCCAGCAGGTCTTTTGAGGGAAGCGACCGAAGGGGCCTGGCTTCCCTCTCTCCCCTAAGGGGGTTTGCCCTACCGAGCCGCTTCGATGTGGAGCGGCTGGCTAAGGGCTGCCTGCTGGCTTTCTTGGCAGTCCCCTTGGAAAGAACAGAGGGGACTGCCGCTGGTAAAAGGGAGGCGCCCGAAAGCACCTCCAGAGAAGGGGGTGAGGGGGAGTCCCCTACACCCGTAAGCGAAGGAGAGGAGTAAGCCTTCTCTCCGGTTAGAGATATATGGAGGTTCCCCTAAACAAGCACAGGGGGATGGACTTCCATTTATTTGCTGGAGCTGCCCAAGGGCGGCTCCGTCGATGTTATAGGGAAAGTTGGGGGTTGGGTTTTTTTTTAAACTTATCATTGGGCATTGTGACCCTCTTTTTGACACGGGACGCAATCGCGCATCACCTTTTGCAGTAGCCAGCACTGCGAGAGGTGCTTACAAGCCAGGCGCCGCCATTTAAGACCACCCCTCCCACCTGGTGGCCTGGCAGTCCATTGGCATGGCGGCTCCACCTTGGACACGGCGTAAAAAATAATAGATTATAAAGAGGAGAGGAAAAGGGATGTGAGGAAGGTATGGGTGGGGATGAAACAGGTTGTTAAAAACCAGCCACCCCAGACCGGAGCTCAGGGGTTAGGGAACATTGTTCCCCACCCACTCAGCCCCGATGCGGGACAGTTGGCTGTAAGGAAGGTCAGCATCTACCCTGTGAAATTAGAGGCTGACAAGAGAAAGTTGTGGGAGAGGTTGTGTGAAAAGAGAGGAAACAAGTATTTTGAAGGAAGGAAGAGAGGCTAAGCTGGGGCCGGACGGAGCGCTGGATCTCGTCAGCACGGCGGCCAGGATGGCAAATCGCCGCGTCCCTTACGAGGTGGATGGCGGCAGAAGTGCACTACCTTAGTCTTGGCCAAAGAAAATCGAAACCTGTGCGCTTCGGCATAGCGAGAGACACGGTTCAATGCCTGTTGGATTCAACGCTCTAGAGTTGGCATCTGGGCCGCGCCAAAATAGATCGAAAGGTCGTCCACGTAGAGTGTAGCGAGAACATCTTCCGGCAGCACTGAGGTGATGCCGTTGATACTCAGGGCAAAGAGTGTGACACTGAGGACACTTCCCTGCGGACACCCTCTCCCTGCTCCTTTGGGCCAGAAAGGGCTCCCCCCACCCGTACGAGGAATCAATGATCTCGCAAAAATTCAGATATAAACAATAGGAGGCGTCCCCTCGCCCTCATCGTGTGAAGAGTCTTCATGATACCGTATCGCCATGCGGTATCATAGGCCTTCTCCAGATCAAAAAACACTGTAGCGTAGTGCTGTCTACGAAGGAAAGCCTTGCAGAAGGCATTTTCCAGTCGGAGCAGAGCATCCGACGTGGAGTGGAACTTACGGAAGCCACACTGTGCAGAAGACAAATGGCCTCCACTGTCCGGGAAATAGGCTAATCTAACATTTACCAATTTCTCCATCAACTTGCACACGCAAGAGGTTAGAGCGATTGGGCGGAAACCAGTCGGAAAGGCGAGCACAGTAGCGATTTACCAGGAGTCTGGGAGAAGACCTTCCACCCAGATCCTGTTGATCAAATCTAACAGAAAGGCCATGCCTCGCTCACCTAGGTGTCGAAGCATGGCGTACGGGACATCGTCCGGACCATGGGCGGTGTCCGCGCACGAAGCGAGAGCGGAACGCAACTTACTCATAGTGAACTTGTCGTTGAAGGGTTCTCCGCCTCTGGTGGTAAAGTCCAGCCGGCGGCCTTCCGCGACATCATGACGTGCATTGAATGCTGGCAGAGCAGCTTCACGGCTAGAGAATGCGGGAAAAGCGGTCAATCAGGATTTCGCCACGGACGCGGGTGCAAGATTGCGGGCCCATTCTCCTGGAGAACGGGAAGGGGGGCCTGCGAGAACTTGCCCCGAATCCTTTTGACTTGCTTTCACACCTTAGCTAAAAGAGTCTTGCCATTAAGTGAAGACAGGTATGCCGGCCAAGAAGAGCGGCGTGCGTGCTTCGAAATATACAGGAACCTAGCCCTAGCCCGACGAAATTCAGCGACAGTGAAATCGTTCGGGCGGCGCTTATAGCGCATGTAGGCATAACTCTTCTGTTTGAGGGCCGTCTCACACTCGGTGGACCACTATGGGAGTGGTTGGCGTGCAAAACGGCCAGACGTCCTAGGAATAGTAGTCAGGCCCACGGCGATAAGGTTGCCGGAGAAGAACTTAAGGGCCTCATCTACCGACCTAAAATCCTTGACTGAGATAGAGAATTCAGTCATTTCCTGAAATGCAGGCCACCGCGCCCGCGCTAAGCACCACCAAGGTGGTCTCTCAGGCGGCAGTTGCCCTGAAAATAATATTTGAATCAGAAAGTGATCACTACCATGGAGGTCATCGACCACCTCCCAATCAAAATCAGGCTGTGCATCCGAAGAGCACAAAGATAGGTCGAGGCAAGAAAATGAAGTGGTTCTCGGACAGTGATGCGTAAACTCATCCACGTTTAGGACACCCATCCCATGCTCTTTGATCAGATCGGCAAGGACTTTTTACCTGGGATTTACGGAGTAACCTTCCCAGAGAGGATGCCTGCTGTTCAAATCCTAAAGCAAGAAATAGGGCCTCGGCAACCGTGCCACGACGCGGCGGAAGTTTCCCGCTTCGAAGTCAGCTGACGGTGGAATGTACGCAGAAATCAGAGTATACCTCCTATCCAGTTGCAGCTGCACAGCCACTGCCTGAAAGGAGATATCTAAAGAGAAAGGAAGAACGGAGACATCATCCTAGGTGTAAACCGCGCATCCCCCAGCCCAGCCATCCCGCGGTGGTGGGGTCGCAAGACCCTTATACCCCGGGAGGGCAGGCAGGGAGCACGCGCCTAGCATGGTCTCCTGCAAAAAAATAGCTAACGGGGAACGGGACGAGGCGAGCCTTGCAGCTCCTCCCAGTTGGCCCGGAGTCCACGGCAATTCCATTGAAGGAATAAGCCCTCCAGGCCTAGCTCGGAGGAGACGCGGGGGCCCTCCTCGAATTGAAGACCCTCACGGGAATGGCTGTACGCTTCCTGGGGGCAGAACCTCAGGCGCTGTTGGTTGGACAAAGCGCTAGAGGCGCTGTCGCCTTCGAGGACTTATTGGGGGAGGTTGGGCTCGCCATGCAAGTTTTTTCCTCCCTCCGCCTCGAAACCTTAGGCGGACGCTGCGGCTTTGGAGGCGGGGGCCCCTCTTTTTGAGGAACCACCATCTCCGAGCCCCTCGCTCCATCTCGAGGCGTGGGCGAAGAAACTGAAGCTCCTTTGTTGCTGTCCTCCTTTCAGGGAACAGCTTTAGGAACCCCGGAAGATTGCCTAGCGACCATCTTCAGGGTTTTTGCCTCATGTGAGTCTAACGACTCGGTGGAGCCGCATTGCTGTTTCGCCTTACAGGAAACGGTCACGCTGGGGGAAGAGGGGAAAGCCCTGGTTTTAGCCGGGGCAGGGTATGAACTCCCAGCCTGAACAGCCAGGATTTCTTTATCAAGGAGATATGCACCACATTGCTGCGAAGAAGCAGGGTGCGGCTCTGCGCAATTGACACACTTGGCCACACACGATTTGGACTTATCGTGTGCAACCTTGGAGCAAATTACACAGGCTTCGCGCGACCCCGACTTTGCACGTCTAAATGAGCGATTCGTTTGGCGGAAGCGGTGACAGTAATAGCACCGCCGCGGCAGTGGCACGAATGCCTTCACGCGGTAGCGGTATCAACCGGCACGCACCGACTCAGGGAGCTTGTCACAGTCGAACGTGACGAAAAGTGTAGGGGTGGATCTCGAGGCCCCTCCCTGTTTTCTCATCACACGTTCGACCTTGACTGCCCCATGGTCGGCCAGCTCTAGGGTGCTGTCCTTAATGGAGTGGTCAACGAGTTCCCTCGCATAAATTAGTCCTTTCACAAAGTTCATGGTAGAGTGCGGCGTCACACTCACCTGGGTGATATGAAGTGTCCTAAGAGCACTTATTTTGGCCGCCTCGGCGGTATTCGCCGCATTCGCCAGAAGGCTGCCGTCCGAGAAACGGGTCACCTTCGGCTCTCTACCAATTGCACTAGCTAATCCTCTCCTCTGATGCATCATGTTGCCCTTGGACAACATGGTACCATCAGTGGAGCGAATAACGAGGAAGCGTTTGAAGCCAGCGGGCTCGAAAACGCTAGGTAACCTCTGAATGAGGGGCTCCGATGTCATCGAGGCTCCGCCCTGTGCACTTTTCGTCTTTGTCATAGTCAGGAGTTCTGTACCCGGGGGAGGGCAGAGGGGCCGGATTTGCCAGTCTTGGCTTGGTCGCTTGCCAAAGTGGCAGCAGACCCATCCGTCCCCACAGCCCCCGCGGATGGAGAGGAGCCCCGATTCTTCTTAGTCTTTCTTGTCTTTTTCTTCATTTTAGGAGAGGAGATTGGGGAATGAACCCGCTTCTCTCCTCCGCCGACAGAAGCTCCTAGGCCAGATGGACTGGCCTCAGCCAGGTCCTTCTCCGAAATTGAAAAGGTCCTGGTGGTCGCAGGGGCACCGGTCAGAGGAGATCCCCCATGGAAGGCCCTACCGTCTGAGGCTGGTTATCCTCAAGAACCATGTCTATCACAGGAGGGGCCACCAGTTGGCCATCCCCTCCCAGGACATCGCAGGTCATCTTGGCAGCGTCATAAGTCTTTAGTGAGCCGGCACAGGCCTTGACCCCGGCAAGGTTTAATATTCTTGCCAGGAGGTCTTTTGACGGAAGCGACCGAAAGGGCCTGGCTTCCCTCTCCTCCCTAAGGGGGTTTGCCCTACCGAGCCGCTTGCACGAGGGGTGGTCGGCAATGGGCTGCCTGCTGGCTTTCTTGGCAGTCCCCTTAGAAAGCAAAGGAGGGACTGCCGCTGGAGATAGGGAGGTGACCGAAAGCACCTCCAGAGAAGGGGGTGAGGGGGAGTCCCCTACACCCGTAGGCTAGGAGAGGAGTAAGCCTCCTCTTCGGTTAAAGAGGTATGGAGGGTCCCCTGCGCAAGGACAGGGGGTGGGGACCTCCATCTTTTCTGTGTAGCTGCACGAGGGCGGCCACGTTGTTTTACGGGGAATTAAGGGGAGATGTTTTTGTTTTGCATCATTGGGCATGGTGACCCTCTTTGTTTTACGGGACTCAATCGCTCACCACCTCTTGCAGTAGCCAGCACTGTAAGAGATGCTTACAGGCCCGGCAGAGCCAGGCGCCGCCATTTGGGACCACGTCTCCCGCCTGGTGGCCTGGCAGTCCTTCGGCATGGCGGCTCCACCTTAAACACGGCGTAAAAAAGATAGATTTTGAAGATGAGAGGAAAAGGGATGTGGGGAAGGTATTGTTTGGGATGAAGCAGGTTATTAAAAGCCAACCACCCCAAACCAGACCTCAGAGGTTAGGGGAAATTGTCCCCTACCCCCTTAGCCCCGATCCGGGACGATTGGCTGAGAAGAAGGTCAGCTTCTACCCTGTGAAATTAGAGGCTGACCCGAGAAAGTTCTGGGAGAGGTTGTATGAAAAGCGACGACGTAGGATAGGAATACAGTCTATCTGAAGGAAGGAAAAGAGGCTAAGCTGGGGCCAGACGGTGTGCTGAGTCCTGTGAGCACGGCGACCAAGATGGGAAATCGCCGTGCCCCTTACGGGGTGTTAAAGAAAAAGAATGCACTCATGAAGATTTGAATCATTCACTGGAATACAAACTAATAAATTCGAGAGAAATTCGAGAGAAATTAGCATAAACAAATTGGAACGCTATGTGATAAAAAAGTAAATTTAAAAGAGATGAATAAATTAAAAAATTAACACATAAGCATCCGCAAAGATAATTAAATTCTCATAATGCGTCTAGTATAAACCTGGCCTCAAAAGGCAGCTATTTCCTAGATGAAGAAGCGAAAAGGAAGAGAGAGAGAAAGAAAAGGGAGAAAAGGAAATAAGGGATTGAGAAGGTGATATGTTAAGTCAATCGATAAAAATAAAAAATATTCCAAAAGTAAATTTAGAAACTCTTGTGCACTTACAATTTTGATTATGATCGAGTTTATAAAAACCAAGAATAACTGAAGTTCATAAATTTACCTATGAGAGATGACTCAGTAATTTAGTGTGCACTTTTGCATTTTAATTTACCCAGGAAATTTGATGAAAAGCAGTTGATTTCTTGATAAATTTGTGACATATGAATCTGTATATTAGTTTGTTGAGAAATGAATGTATATTTTCCTAAAAGAAAGATAAATATTTTTATTTAAATGCATTTATTCAGCAAAGAAGTTTCCAGCATTATTCATAATGCTCTCTTATCTTTTAACTAAGCAGAGGATGCCTTTTGTTTCGGTTTTGATGGAATAAATGATTTGATATAATTTCCCACCTCCTTTTTATATCAAAGTAACTTCCACATTTCGGGTATCATGTAATTACCTAATTTAATTGTAATCTGATGGTGCAAGATCAGGTGAATAGGGAAGATGTGGAAGAACCTTCCTAAACTTATACATTTTTTTTGCCTTGAGTCGAACGTGCCTGCCAGCATTGTTCTGAAGGAGGATGACACCCATTTGGTTGAAAAGTGAAAGACGTTTTCCTTCAAATGTTTCCTTAAACGTTGCCTTTATTGAACATATAAACATGCCTGCTGCAACCGTTTGATTAGTATGAATAAAAAAGATCTTTGTCATTCTATAAAAGTAATACATTTCTTTAGAATTAACAAATGCAATTCGCAAATTTAGATCATAAATTAAATTAATTTTAAGTTCTTCAATAAACAGCTTAAGCCCTTTAATTTAACATGATGTGGAGATTTTAGCTAAGCTTTTATTTTAAAAATTGTACCTCTCTTACTACCAACCCCGCTGACACCCTCAAGACTGGAAAAAAAACAGGTAAATATTTAAATTTATGGATTTATTTGCATTAAAACATCAGAATCGGGGTTTTTTTTTGGTTCTTAAGACGTTGAGAACCAAAGACATTTACCATCGCAAAATTGTATCATTACAGTCTCAATTAGATTTCTGCTTTTCTTAATCCATGCTTTGGTCTTTGCATCCAGAGAGAACGAAAATAATTGAAATTGCAAATATATTTTCATTATTTTTAATGGATTTCTTGACATTTATTTGAGTCAAGCTGTCATCCATATTTGGACAATAATTGCATGCGTGTTGTCTTCGAGAAGCTTGGCTATTTTCTCAAAATATGATTTACCATGGGTGCAAATTTTATTAAATGTCATTATTCTTATGTACATATATATCTTGTTCTACTTTTACTCTGATACCCCACTTATATTTTAATCTTTCTCTTTTCTTCCTCAAGTTTCCTATATTCAGACTCTTCCATTATATAAATTTGATTTTTTCTATGTAGTAATCAAAATGAAACATATTAGGCATACCTGTTTGTTATTAAATTCATAAAAACGAATTTATCTACTCGTTTTACCCGCACCATTTCATGCTATACACGTTTTATTCGAAGACATTATTAATAAGACGTCTGATTTTGCGAAATTACTGATCAAAATTATGGAGTTCGAGGACAACAGTGCCTGGCAAGCAAAATATATAAACTACGTTTCTTAAATTATATTTTCTATAAATTCTATGACTACATATCACAGTTGGTTAATTAAAAACTGTTATCTACTCAAGTTATTGATTAATAAATTTTTCCTTGAAATTACAATTGTGTAAACATTTGTAAATATAAGTAGAAAATGCTTTTAATCCCGCTTTTTAAATAAACATTGATATGTGATTTAAGATCTCAAACTAATGAAATGTACATACGCTTTTGCAGTTAAATGCTTTGTTTTAGCATGTAACAGGACAATGTAATCGAATTAGAGCCAGTATGATTTGAACCAAAGGTGAAAATTTAATAAGATTGTTTGGGATGACTCAAAGTCCGACAGTTGAATTAACACTGGTATGTAACAAAAGATACCTGAATTAATCCTCGTTGCATACATTGATTATTAAAGTGTATTAGAGATATTGTATTAAATTTCTAGTCTGGATAAACTTAAGAAGTACGATTAATATACTTTGGATTTTTAAAACCAAATTAAATTACTTTTACATAAACTACGAGTACTAATGCCAGTCTTAAAGGCTGACTGACTGCACTTTAATTTTTTTCATAACGCACAAATTAACACATGAAAGAGACAGTAAAAAAAGTTCGGTTATTATACATCAAATTTAATGTAAACGTGAAAAACAACAAAATATACAGATTTAGAGATGAATAACATTAAAATTTTGACTCATTAATAATCTGACTTTTGCTTTGATAGCTTCAGAGCATATCCTTGCAAAACTATTGATATAAAAAACAAATATTCTTTTGTACATTCATTCCAACAAACAAGCAAACAGACACATAGAACCTGTAAATTTTCTGGTTGCTTCTCTCTCACTGGTCGTCGCAGATATTTCACCAAGATTTAGGTATAAATGCAATAAAGAGAAATGGTTGGTCAATCCAAGATTGTAAGCTGTCTTTGTGTTTGCTTTCTTATAAATAACTAAGAAACAGTCTGGACGTATGCAATGGATTATTGTGTTGGGCAAAATAAATTTTGATTTACAAGAAGCAATTCTGATGCTATTTCATGTCGCTGAAAAACTATATGATAGCTGGTCTAATTTATTTTAAATTTTATAAAGGTCTCGAACTTATCACCAACAAAAGAGCTGCAAAAGAGCTTCATGCTTCACCATAGGCACAATACACTGAGAATCATTCACTGACTACTTCTCCTACTTACAATAGCTAATTTACAAGGAGAAATTTCAAAATTAGATTGATCAGTCCAAGAACTCTTTTTTTTCACTCATCATTTTAGGCAAACTCAACCTCTTTTCGCTATTACAATGTCTTAACAGAAGGTTGTTTGAGCTCACTCGACCGAAAAACTTGGCTTTTCTAAGCCTCTTCTTGGCAGATCTAGTGTATATATTTTGTCCCGTTCGTGCTTTTTGTTATGAACTAATTTTGAGCAGTAAAGTTGCGGTTTCAAAAAGATGTATGTCACCTTAATGGAGTTATCCTGTGACCTTAAAATTTTTCTTCCTGGCTCCATCTGTTAATTGTCCTCTATCTTCTAATATACCATGATCGTCAAACATCTTGATAGCATTCTTCACTGTACTGATTAATGTTTAAAGATTTTCGTATATTTTTTTATATGAGAACGTGTCTTCAGAAAAGTTATGATGTTTTACCGATCACAAAGGGATTTTGAGCCTTAAGAGCCATACCGATCACAGATAAAGATGATTTCGAAGCTGATGAATCATACACGTTTTTAAAAATTGTTATGACAATTAGTTAAAAATGGAAATAATGAAATTTGTTTAAAAATTATTATACGATAAACTATTTAGAAAAATAGCGAAGAAAATTATGGATATAAATTTTAGCAATTATTTGGCCTAAATTAAATAACAGGTCTTGTTGTAAGAAATGACCCACTTTGAGGAAGGAAGAAATTTCAGAAAAAGCTCAAAACTTTGTATTTTTCGGATAAACAATATTTATGCCTAGGAATGTAAATTATATGAGATCTTACACTCGTATAGTTAAACAATTTTTATAACTTTAAATTATTATCCTTAATTTATCAGGATTCTTCAATATATTTCCCTTATAAACTTCTTAGATTTATCTAGGCCTACCAAAATACTTGCAAAGGTAGGACAAATTTGGCCCACTTGCGTACGATGGGCCATTTTTGTCTACATATCGAGGCGTAACAAATCTCTGAGATATACACACATGGTAAAACTATAAAGCACCCTCTGGAATCATTTATATAATGTAATTAGACATTTGCAGCAATGGAATTCATTATATATTTATTTTTTTTTAATTAATTTAATAATAAGTTGTACCCTTTTGCTTTAGTTGTAGCACTAATTCTTCTTGGCCGGGATTTCACCATATTTTATGCAGTTCTGTTTTATTTGCACTTTTTTCACTTATTGCTTTACAAAGCAATTCCCACTAGTGTTTTAATGGATTTATGGCTCGGTTCCTCGGTAGTCACTCCATAATGGTTATCTCAATTTCACAAAAACAACATTCTTACTGTGGTTGAAGGTATGAATGACATGGGACATTGTCCTGTTGAAATATAACTTGATTTCTTGGTGTTGTGAGATACAATTCCTGCACAAATAGTTCTAAAACTTGTGACAACATGATGGTATACGTTGTGTAGTTCATTCTTCCCTCGCATAAAAACATCCCTGTGACTGATGAAAAAATACAGCCTCATAGCATAATAGAACTTTTTCTATGGTTCAAAGCTAGTACCAGTAGGGCAGGTTGTTGAAAATCTTCGAAATTGTTCGAAAAACAGTATAATTTTAAAAAGATTCTCTGCCAAGATATATTCAAACAGAATAACAGAAATTACATGTAAAACAACACTTCTTTCTTACCTTCTTAATGATTACTTTCATCTAACCAGATAACTTTAGATCATTGTTGATGTGACCGAATTTTGTGATCTTTGGCTCAATGACGACATTTTTCTCTGTGACCCCAGATATCTATGGCTTTTTTCTCGCTCGGCAACTTTTCTGCCCTTGATCTTTACTTTTCCCTCTAAATGTCGTGGGTGATTTCTTTAACTTAAAGTTTTATTGAACTCCGAGCAAATTCAGAAGTTTTATTGCAAATCTGTAATGCAGTAAATCCCGTATGATAGATCTGCCTTTTCTAAGTACTGTTAGACGTTTTCTGCCACTTTCTTCCTTGATACAAAGCTTTGGTCTCGAGATCGTTTTATGGTGGTTTGGACAACATATCAGAAACGTTTTTCTTTAGCAATTTCTACTTAGGATAACCCTTAGTTAATACGAGTATATTCCGGCCTTACTAGTCTTCTTTGATTTCAATTATTCTTTAGAATTTTAAGAGTGTAGAAGTGTCTTTACTTCTCCTCCCCTACAAAAGTTTGCCAAACGTATCAGCATTTCATTAATTAACTGCACTTCTTACAACTCTCTCTCATTTTTCAAGATCCCAAAGGATTTAAACACATTTTATCATTTTCTTTATTTATTTAGTTTACTTTTATTTTATTTCATCGACGTATTTTACTTTTTTCTTTTTCCAAATCTGTTGTTTTTCTTGGAATCAATCACTTTAGGATGAATGTTCTAGTGTCAGTTTATCCTAAAAGATATGACCCAACTGAATAATATTGCTATTTTATACAAAATATTGAAACGATTGCTTGTAATGGGAATTAACCTAGTTAGGGAAGTTTTTATAGAAGAACTCTACTAGACTAGTGTAAAAACTTATTATGCAAAATGAGTGTAAAAGAACAACCTCTCACCTCCTAACGTTATTTGGACACCACGTGCGGTTGTATCCCGCCATGGAAAACGTTACTACCTGTTCGCAATCATCCGAGAAGTTTCGACTCCTGAGCGTATTAATGAATTATCTCCCAATCCTACGAATTTGTCCATAGCCCTCCCGCCGGCGACAAGGAGAGAACGAGCCGCTTGTTTTTTTCGCACCTTGCGGTTAAAAGGTGAATTTTCGTCTGCCTCACGGAGTAATCCCACATTTCCCAGTCGAACGTCATCCTTGAATATTGGCTATCTTCATCGCCATTCCTCGGAAGGTTAGTTCAGATCGTGCCCCACTTGCCTCATCCGGATTGTGCCCCACTTGCCTAATCGGATCGTGCCCCACTAGCCTCATCCCAAGCAGGACCTTCCTTGAAGTCACCGACCCGGAAGATTGAAACCTCCTCAATTATTAATATTGTCTATTTCTCCCTTTTGATCTGAGTATAGTAACGCTAATTAATTCATTTTGTTTGAGATCCATCCTTATCATAATTATCATGAGAGAATTTTATTTTAAATAATTCCATTATGCCTATTTTTAATCTTATTTTGATATTTGTAAATAAAAGTATATTTTTGTTGTTTCATCTTTATCTAAACTTGAACGATACTCTCGGCCTATTCAAGTAAATCTCGCCCACTCTTTTTTGCACCCTGCCTGATTTGTTAAGTATTTGAGACACAACGCCTGGAGTTTGACATCCTAGTCGATTGTTAATGACTGCGAACAGTCCTTAAACGGCTCGCCTTGCAGTAGGTGATTAACTCCTCCACCCCATAAAATATAGGAGTAGTGTATGGAATAGAGTGGTGTATCATGACATATTATATATATATATATATATATATATATATATATATATATATATATATATATATATATATATATATATATATATATATATATATATATATATATTATAAAACTGGTATCAAGTGTGTGAGGTACTCGTATATTATATAGTAAATCAGTTATAGTTGATTTACAGCCTTTTTGAGCTTTTACTAGTTCCCTCTCATTATTGAAGTTTCTTTATTTTTCTCTTTTGGCCAAAGTACGTTCAAGTTCGTTTTAGATCAGTGGAACATTAGTCTATTTAACTATTTAATAATTTAGAATATTATTTGGGACCTGATGTTTGTGTGTGTATTCCATTTAGAGGAATCTTTGAGTTAATTTCCAACCGGATTAAAAATATTAACCCGTCCTAACCGTGTATGAAGAATTCTATTGTTCATTTCAGTAGGATATTTTTGAATAAATATTTTTGAAAAAAATTAGGCTTCACGTATATTGCCTAGAAATTTCGTTACGTCAATAGCCCCATTCGCGTGTTACATTCTCTCAAGTAAGCCAGCAAGATGTCTTCTTCGTTTGACCGTTTCAAGAGTCAAGGAGAATTGTTGGGGCTGTCGGGTCGAGAATTATTAATTTATATCCAGGAAGAAGAGATAAATGAAAGAGAAGAGAGAAGAGCGAAGGAACAAGAACTGAGAGAGCTGAAGAGAGAAGAGCGAAGGAAAAAGATCTAAGCGAAGCTGAAGAGAGACAAGAACTAAGAGAAGAGAGAAAAGAACAACGAGAGATGGAAGAGCGTGAGAGATTGAGGTAGCATAAACTTAAATTAAGCCGTAATCAATTGGAGTCAATGTCAGTTAACTCCTAGACCAAAACTCCACAGTCCCCGTCCGTAAATTTACTCATCTTTAAAGAAGGAGAAGATTTTTTGGATGATATCTTACGCATTTCGAGAAGATTTTCGAAATCAACAATTAGGACATCGAAGTAGATGGTGTCGCTAAATTGCTTTCCCTTCTAAACTTCCAGTTGAGAGACATATTCATTCCCCTTCCCTCAAGAGTCCACTGTGGACTACTCTAAACCTCGAGTGTGAACTCTTACCTACAGTGAATATTACTCCAGCCTTCTGTCTTGCCTGTTTCTCTCACGAAAAGATCCGTCCCGGTCAGTAGGGTGGCTCGTTTTTACACTTTTAAAAGTTTTTAGGATGGATAGTGCGGAAAACTTGTATATCAGGGAGTAAACACCGTATGTAAAATTATTTTGATCTGAGTTCATATCTTCAGGTGGCACATCCCGCTTAAAGTTTCGAAAATAGGATAATATGTACCTAATATATAAAAAATCGTTAGTAATTCTGCATCAATTATTTTTGAACTGGTTAAGTTTTTTATGGCTTTTTCTAAACCAAACATTGCCTAGTAGAAGTTTCAGCAATATTAAATAGTATCTTCAGCTGGCACAATTTAATTAAATTTTAACAAAATTGATAAAATTACTCTACACATACGTCTCATATTTTGCGTCGTATTCGCATATCTATTTTATGGAATCATGATTCTCATCAGCAATATCGATTATATTGTGTATTAACTAGTGTGTGAGAGTGACTAATGACTGTGGAGTTTGTGTATGGGGGGAAGGGTGTGTGTGAGTAGCGGCATTGCCCCAGAAGGCAACTGGGAGCGCCAGTTGTTTACCACCATTTGTGCGAGTGGTTATCGAATTGAATGTCTTGTATTTCATTGAGACACCACTTATTCAAAATTCTCAGCTGGCGAATTAGGGGATTTCCATAATGTTGCATAACACTCGATAATCAATGACCCGAGAAAAGACAATGTGTCCTATAATCAGTCAGCCAGAAGAATTAGCTACAAATGTTCTTCCACAATTTGGAGCTATTCAACTTGCTTATCTTTGGCATCGAATTGAGATGAAAACAACACGCGAAGATTTACCACACAAAGTAATTACTGAGCCACTTGCTCGTATCTCTAGTAGCTTCAATATATGGTAAGCATTATCCATACCAATTGTTTCTAGAAAACAGATATATGATATGATAGGCAGCTTTCATGACCAATACAAGAATTTGCTTAAGTTAAATACGAACGGAAGAAACTCCAATGTATTCAAGAGAAAACTACAGTCGTTCCAGGAGAAGTTAAATCAATTATTTGATATTGCCTTTTGTAAATGCAAAGAATTTGAGAAATGTACATGTGTGATTGAGAGGAAAGTGCCTCAGGCAGAACGAACGTGTTTGGCAGATCGAAGAGGCCCAAAATTAATGGATATTGGCGGCTTGGATAAGGAAACAACTACAGCTAATATCAAGAGAATTATCAGACGCATAGCAGACCGCTCCATACTGATGAAAGAGACCGCAAGTGGTATCAATTTTGAAACCGATGAACTAGTATCTAGTAGCTATTCAAGTACTGCAGGCACGAATGTTTCTGATTTTGAACAAGAACTGCCGAACGCTAATTAATTTATTTTATTTGAGATCCATCCTTATCATAATTATCAAGAGACTATTTCATTTTAAATAATTTTCTTTTGCCTATTTGTACTCTTATTTTGATATTTGTAAATAAAATTATATTTTTGTTGTTTCATCTTTAACTAACCTTAAACGATACTCTCGGTCTATTCAAGTTAATCTCGCCAACCATTTATGCCCTTTGCCTGATTTGTTAAGGATTTGAAACTCAACTTCTGGGGTTTGATCTCCTGTTCGATCGTTAATCCCTACGAACAGGCCTTAAACGGTTCGCGTTGCAGTAAGTGACTAAGTCACCTCCCACATAATACAGGAGTAGTTTATGATATAGAGTGGTGTACCAAGACTATGACCCCGTAAGGGGCGCGGTGATTTGCCATCCTGGCCGCCGTGCTGACGGGATCCAGCGCTCCGTCCGGCCCCAGCTTAGCCTCTCTTCCTTCCTTCAGATAGCCCGATTTCTCCCCTACCTCGTCGCTTTTCATACAACCTCTCCCACAACTTTCTCTGGTCAGCCTCTAATTTCACAGGGTAGAATGCTGACCTTCTCAAACCAACCACCCCGGATCGGGGCTGAGGGGGGAGGGGACATTGTTCCCTAACCCCTCAGCTCCTGTTCGGGATGGGGGTTTTTTAACAACCTGCTTCATCCCCACCCATACCTTCCTCACATCCCTTTTCCTCTCCTCTTCACAACCTATATTTTTTACGCCGTGTTCAAGGTGGAGCCGCCATGCCGAAGGACTGCCAGGCCACCAGGCGGGAGGGGTGGTCCCGAATGGCGGCGCCTGGCTCTGCCGGGCTTGTAAGCACCTCTCGCAGTGCGGGCAACTGCGAGAGGTGATGAGCTATTGCGTCCCGTAATCAAAAGAGGGTCACCATGCCCATGAATGAAAAAAAAAACCAAAAAACCCAACCCCCAACTTCCCCAAGAAAATCGACGGAGCCGCCCTCGGGCAGCTCCACCGAGAAAATGGAGGTCCCCCCCCTTGTGCTTGCGCAAGGGACCCTCCATAATTCTTTAACCGGAGAGGAGGCTTACTCCTCTCCTACGCCTACGGGTGTAGGGGACTCCCCCTCACCCCCTTCTCTGGAGGTGCTTTCGGGCACCTCCCTATCTCCAGCGGCAGTCCCTCCTTTGCTTTCTAAGGGGACTGCCAAGAAAGCCAGCAGGCAGCCCATTGCCGACCGCCCCTCGTGCAAGCGGCTCGGTAGGGCAAACCCCCTTAGGGGGAAGAGGGAAGCCAGGCCCCTTCGGTCGCTTCCCTCAAAAGACCTGCTGGCAAGAATTTTAAACCTTGCTGGGGTCAAGGCCTGTGCCTCCCCACACCACCTGACTAGTGACAATACTGCCAAGGGGACCTGCGATGTCCTGGGAGAGGATGGCCAACTGGAGGCCCCTCCTGTGATAGACATGGTCCTTGAGGAGACCCAGTCTCAGACGGTAGGGCCTTCCATGGGGGGGAATTCGGGCTCGGCGCCAAGCACCGAACCCGAATCCGACCCCTATGCAAGGTCCTCCTCAAATGGCTGAGGGCTCCGAGGCAAAAGGAGGGGAGGGATCTCCTCCGACAGGTGCCCCTACGACAACCAGGACCTTCTCCATTTCGGAGAGGGACCTGGCTGAGGCTGGTCCATCTGGCCTGGGGACTTCTGCCGGCGGAGGTGAAAAGCGGGTTCATTCCCCGCCCTCCTCTCCGAAAAAGAAAAAGACTAAAAAGACAAAAAAGACTTGGGGCTCCTCTCCATCCGCGGGGGCTGCGGGGACGGATGGGTCTGCTGCCACTCTTGCAAGCGACCAAGCCAAGATCGGCACATCCGCCCCCTCTGCCTCCCCGGTTGCGGAGCCCCTGACAAAGAAGACTACTACCAAGAGTGCACAGGGCGGAGCCTCGATGACATCGGGGCCCCTGATTCAGAGGTTACCTGGCGTTTTCGAGCCCGCTGGCTTCAAACGCTTCCTCGTTATTCGCTCCACTGATGGCACCATGTTGTCCAAGGGCAACATGATCCATCAGCGGAGAGGATTAGCTAGTGCAATTGGTAGAGAGCCGAAGGTAACCCGTTTCTCGGACGGGAACCTTCTGGCGAATGCGGCGAATCCCGCCGAGGCGGCCAAGATTAGTGCTCTTCGGAAACTTCATGGCACCCCGGTGAGTGTGACGCCGCACTCTACCATAAACTTTGTGAAAGGAGTATTTTATGCGAGGGAACTCGTTGACTACTCCATTGAAGACATCACCTTAGAGCTGGCCGACCATGGGGCGGTCAAGGTCGAACGTGTGATGAGAAAACAGGGAGGGGCCTCGAGACCCACCCCTACACTCTTCGTCACGTTCGACTGTGACAAGCTCCCTGAGGCGGTGCGTGCCGGTTGGTACCGCTACCGCGTGAAGGCATTCGTGCCACTGCTGCGGCGGTGCTATTACTGTCACCGCTTCGGCCATACGAATCGCTCATGTAGACGTGCAAAGTCGGGGTCACCCGAAGTCTGTGTAAATTGCTCCAAGGTCGCACACGATAAGTCCAAATCGCGTGTGGCCAAGTGTGTCAATTGCGGAGAGCCGCACCCTTCTTCTTCGAAGCAATGTGGTGCATATCTCCTTGAGAAAGAAATCCTGGCCGTTCAGGCCCAGGATCGACTCTCATTCCGCGAGGCAAAGGACTTGGTCCTGGCGCGCCCGGCTCTGCCTGGGACGTCGTATGCCTCAATAGTTAGGAAGGCACCCTCTGCTCCTGGCCCATCCAGGCCAACGAGCACGGTTGTTTCCGCGCCCATTCGGAGCCCTTCTGCGGGCTCTACCCAACCCGGGCGCTCCCCTGGTAAAGCTGGCGGAAAAAAGGGTTCATACCCTGCCCCGGCTAAAACCAGGGCTCCCCCCTCTTCCCCCAGCGTGACCGTTTCCCGTAAGGCGAAACGGCCACGCGCCTCCACCGAGTCGTTAGACTCACAGGAGGCAACACCCCTGAAGATGGTCGCTAGGCCATCTTCCGGGGTTCCTAAAGCTGTCCCCCGAAAGGAGGACAGCAACAAAGGAGCTTCGGCTCCTTCGCCCACGCCCCGAGGTGGAGCGAGTTGCTCGGAGACGGTGGTTCCTCGAAAAGAGGGCCCCCCGCCTCCGAAGCCGCAACGCCCGCCTAAGGTTTCGAGGCGGAGGGAGGAAAAGACTCGCATGGCGAGCCCAACCTCCCCCAATAAGTCCTCGAAGGCGACAGCGCCTTCAGCGCTTTGTCCGGCCAACAGCGCCCGGGGTTCTGCCCCCGGCAAGCGTACGGCCATTCCCGTGAGGGTCTTCAATTCGAGGAGGGCCCCCGCGTCTCCTCCGAGCTAGGCCTGGAGGGCATATTCCTTCAATGGAATTGCCGTGGACTCCGGGCCAACTGGGAGGAGCTGCGGAGGCTCGTCTCGTCCCGTTCCCCGTTAGCTATTTTTTTGCAGGAGACCATGCTAGGTTCGTGCCCCCTCCCTGCCCTCCCGGGGTATAAGGGTCTTGCGACCCCACCACCGCGGGATGGCCGGGCTGGGGGGTGCGCAGTTTACACCCGGCATGATGTCTCCGTTCTTCCTTTCTCTTTAGATACCTCCTTTCAGGCAGTGGCTGTGCAGCTGCACCTGGATAGGAGGTATACTATCATTTCTGCGTACATTCCACCGTCAGCTGACTTCGACGCGGGGGACTTCCGCCGCGTCGTGGCACGGTTGCCGAGGCCCTATCTCTTGCTTGGAGATCTGAACGGCAGGCATCCTCTCTGGGGAGATTACTCCATAAATCCCAGGGGACAAGTCCTTGCCGATCTGATCGAAGAGCTTGAGATGGGTGTCCTAAACGTGGATGAGTTTACGCATCACTGTCCGAGAACCGCTTCATTTTCTTGCCTTGACCTATCTTTGTGCTCTTCGGATGCACAGCCTGATTTTGATTAGGGGGTGGTCGATGACCTCCATGGTAGTGATCACTTTCTGATTCAAATATCATTTTCAGGGCAACTGCCGCCTGAGAGACCACCTCGGTGGTGCTTGGCGCGGGCGCGGTGGCCTGCATTTCAGGAAATGACTGAATTCTCTATCTCAGTCGAGGAGTTTAGGTCGGTAGATGAGGCCGTTGAGTTCTTCTCCGGCAACCTCATCGCCGTGGGCCTGACTACTATTCCTAGGACGTCTGGCCGTTTTGCACGCCGACCACTCCCATGGTGGTCGGCCGAGTGTGAGACGGCCCTCAAACAGAAGCGTTATGCTTACATGCGCTATAAGCGCCGCCCGAACGATTTCACTGTCGCTGAATTTCGTCGGGCTAGGGCTAGGTTCCGGTATATTTCGAAGCACGCCCGCCGCTCTTCTTGGCGGGCATACGTGTCTTCACTTAACGGGAAGACCCCTTTAGCTGAGGTGTGGAAGCGAGTCAAAAGGATTCGGGGCAAGTTCTCGCAGGACCCCCCTCCCGTTCTACAGGAGAATGGGACCGCAATCTCGGACCCCGCGTCCGTGGCGGAATCCTTAGCGACCGCTTTTTCCGCATTCTCTATCCGTGATGCTGCTCCGCCAGCATTCAATGCACGTCGTGATGTTGCGGAAGGCCGCCGGCTGGACTTTACCTCCAGAGGCGGAGAACCCTTCAACGACAAGTTTACTGTAAGTGAGTTGCGCTCCGGTCTCGCTTCGTGCGCGGACACCGCCCATGGTCCGGACGATGTCCCGTACGCCATGCTTCGACACCTGGGTGAGCGAGGCATGGCCTTTCTGTTAGATTTGTTCAACAGGATCTGGGTGGAAGGTCTTCTCCCAGACTCCTGGCGAATCGCTACTGTGCTCGCCTTTCGCAAGCCGGGGAGAGATCACTCTACTCCGACCGGATTCCGCCCAATCTCTCTAACCTCATGAGTGTGCAAGTTGATGGAGAAATTGGTAAATGTTAGATTAGCCTATTTCCTGGACAGCGGAGGCCATCTGTCTTCTGCACAGTGCGGCTTCCGTAAGTTCCACTCCACGTCGGATGCTCTGCTCCGACTGGAAAATGCCGTCTGCGAGGCTTTCCTTCGTAGACAGCACTACGCCACGGTGTTTTTTGATCTGGAGAAGGCCTATGATACCGCATGGTGATACGGTATCATGGAGACTCTCCACACGATGGGGGCGAGGGGACGCCTCCCAATGTTTATATCTGAATTTTTGCGAGATCGTCGATTCCGCGTACGGGTGGGGGGAGCCCTCTCCGGCCCAAAGGAGCAGGAAGAGGGTGTCCCGCAGGGAAGTGTCCTCAGTGTCACACTCTTTGCCCTGAGCATCAACGACATCACCTCGGTGCTGCCGGAAGATGTTCTCGCTACGCTCTACGTGGACGACCTTTCGATCTCTTTTGGCGCGGCCCAGATGCCAACTCTGGAGCGCCGACTCCAACAGGCATTGAACCGCGTCTCTCGCTATGCCGAAGCGCACAGGTTTCGGTTTTCTTTGGCCAAGACTAAGGTGGTGCACTTCTGCCGCCATCCACGGCTTCACCCCGACCCAGATTTGTTTCTTAATGGGGTGCGCCTGGATGTGGTTGAGTCGCACCGTTTCCTTGGTCTTGTATTCGACCGACGCCTCACCTGGGAGGCTCACATTCGCAGCCTTAGGGTCTCTTGTACCCGCGCCATGGACATTCTCCGTTCCGTGACGTTCAGCGCTTGGGGCGCTGATAGGGCTACCGCCTTACTTTTTTATCGATCCTTTGTTCGCTCGAAGCTCGACTACGGATGCGAGTTTTATGCATCCGCAGCCGAGCGTTTATTGCGGAAGGTGGATTCGATCTACCACACCGGCCTTCGCCTTGCGACCGGTGCCTTCCGCACTTCCCCCATTGAGAGCCTGTTGGTCGATGCTGGGGAGATGCCACTCGTTCTGCGCCGCGTGCAGTGCATCACTCGCCTGTACGCGCGAGCCCGGCGCCTCCCTCAGTCGCCAACAGCTCTCACTGCATCCGCAGCTGATCTCGATGGTGCCTATGCCGCCGAGAGACGCCAGTCATACCCTAAGCCCTTTGGGTTTAGGGCCAGGAAACTCCTTCGAGAGGTAGATATAGCTCTCGGGCCGGTGGCGCCCCTGGTTCTGCCCAGGACGCCACCCTGGAGGGTACCACATTTGGCTATTTGTCGCCACGCCTCTGCTCCCAAAGCTTGTACTGCGCCGGGAGTAATGCGTTCGACCTTTTTGGAGCACACATCGTGTCACGCTGGTACCGTGCCAGTGTATACGGATGGCTCCAAGTCCCAAGAGGGGGTCGGCTTCCACGCCGTATCCCCTCTGTTTGAAGTCAGCGGGGCTCTACCGGGCGCTGCGTCTGTCTTCACGGCCGAGCTGGTGGCAATACACCACTCGGTACGGGAGATTACGCGACGTGCCCGGTTCGGAGACCAGATTGTGATCTATACGACTCACAAAGCGCCCTGAGTGCTCTCGGGGCATTGGAATCTCCGCATCCCCTGGTTCGCGAAATCCGTGACGCCACGGTTTTGGCGAGCCGGGCAGATGTCGAGATTATCTTCTGCTGGGTTCCTGGACATGTAGGAATTGCGGGGAATGAGCGCGCCGATGAGGGCGCCAAAGAGTCCGCGAGGACTCTGCGACCGGACCAGCGTTTCGCTCTTCCTCACACTGACTACATGGCAGGAATACGGGCAGCTCTTCGGACTGCTTGGCAAAGAAGATGGGAGACGGTCGAGGGGAACTTAAAGTTGCGTGCCATTGCGCCGCGACTGTTCCCATGGACCTATCCCCCAATGCCGCGGCGGCTTTAGGTTGCTTTCTGTCGTCTTCGAATCGGACACACTCGTGTGACGCATCGTTACTTGGTGGAGCGCTCGCATGTGCCCTATTGCAACGACTGCGTCGTCCCCCAGACTGTTCGGCATATTCTTGTCGAATGTCCCAGTCTGGGTGATCTTCGCGCACGATACCTGTCTCGGTACCGGGATGGGCGGGGTCGCTACCGCCTGTCCCTTGTACTCGGGACGAGTGCGTGCACCATGACTGGTGGACTTATTGACTTTTTGGGGGAGGCCGGCCTTCTCCCCTTTATTTAAGGTTCCTTTTTTTTGTTATTGTTTTAGGTTGCACTCTCCTGCAGCGGGGTGAGGGGGACCTCCCCCCGCTGCCGGAGATTGCTTCGATTGTTAAGTTTTTCCAATTTATATTGATTGTTAAGTTTTCATATTTTAACTTTAAAGTAGCCTAATTCTAGGCTGTCGTGTTTTTCGGCGACTTATGCCCAAGTGGGTAGTTGCCAGATGGGCTCTATAAAAAAAACCAAAAAAAAAACCAAGACTATGAGCTTTACAGTTTCCAAATCTAGCAGTTGCATCCCTTTCAAGCCTCATTGCCCAAAGGATGATCTGGGCCTATATACCTTCCAGACATTTTCATTTCCTTTTTATCTTAAGCACATCTTGCAACATTTCTGCATTAGATAGCTCAGTTGAGTCTGAGCTTTATATAAAATAATCATACATAGTTACAAATGCGAGTTCTTGTTGCAATCTTTAATCTAAATACTAGTAACCTTTAAATTTATTAGCCTCGTTAATTTACAACTGTGAATGGTGTTATCACTGTTATGTACAAAAATAAATCTGACCCAACAAAACAGTAGAAAGAGAATTAATAAGATGAAACAATGTTAAATGTTATATTTTAAAAATAAAAAATAAGAGACGATGGTTTGTCTGCCTTCTAATAACAGGGATATCTCGCTGCGTTATCTGTTCTGATAACGTTTGCTCCTGTGTAATCTGACCTGATTACCTTGGCTTCTTTTTAATCTGCTCTGATGATTTTTGCTTCTGTGTAATTGACTTTTTATGACTTTTTCCTCTGTGTAATCTATTCTGATAATTTTTGTTTCTGTGTAATATGGTCTGATTTCTTTTGCTTCTGTGAAATATTATTTGAGACTTTTACTACTGTGTATCTGCTCTGTGACTTTTGCTTCTATCTATTCTTCTCTGATATCTTTTCTTCCTGCATAATCTGCTCTGATGACTTTTGATTCTGTGCATTCTGGTCTGATGACTTTTACCCCTGTGCAATATGGTCCGATGACTTATTATTCTGTATTATCTGTTCTAATGACTTTTGCCTCTGTGTAATCTGCTCTGATAATTTTGCTTTCATGCAATCTGCTGTGTTGACTTTTGCTTAGGATTGTACTCTAATAATCATCATATATGTATAAAAATAGGACCACAAATTCACATAAATATAAGGGAATAATTGGTTTAAATAATTTTACAAGATATAGGAGGTGTTATCTACGAACCGTATTATGGTGTTTTAATTACTAAAGATAGCCACTTTAATTTAATTTAAGAACATGTGACAGGTTTTGAGTATGATTAGTCCAATATAAAAAAGTGTCCATTAGAATATTTAACCAGCTGTACATTATTATTAATTTATCCTAACCCTCATAATCTAACATTCATAATATATAATTTATAAGCCTATTTATTTATTCGGTCCCAAATATATTTGATTATTTGACATTTCGAAGAAACGGTGGTAGATTTATTTTCTCCAATAGATTTATATATCTTTCCCACATACACAAATTGTCTGAGGGCGATATGATTTGAGGCTGAGAGATAATTCATAGAAGTCTCTTGAACAAAGGGCAAAAAGATTGTCCTAGTCTACAAATCAGTTAAAAAATGAGAAGAAATAATGTAGTAGGCAATAAAACATTCGTTTTAGCCCTAAATTGTTATGATATTATCGATATCATGAATAATCTTCAGCCATGTTTCCATGCAGAGCTCCGGCGATAAGCCCAACCAATTTTTGAAATAGAACAGATCAGGAGAAGTGTGCTTTCTTTCAATACTTCAGCTAATAAGTGACTGAGGTAACCTAATTTAATATAGTAGGACATTTTAGTGTGTTAAATGCTATGATTAACATATTAAAGCTGCATTTTGCTTGCTCTCTCCTGGCAAAGATATGAAAGTGATTTCTACGATCAATTATTGCGATGACATAATTGACTTAAGGCAACTGTCTTATTAACTTATTGCAATGTTTGCAATGATTTTCTGCAATATTCCTTTACTTAAATTGTTTGGTATTAAGTTCGGGAATATAATGAGTCTAAAACGATAATGATCATAATTATTATTATAGTGCTATCGGGTACTGACACTATAAAAGTTCTTTCTGATTCACGTTTGAACCCACCGAAAGCCCACATGCCTTCGGAAACGCCTTGGTTGTATTTTGGCTTGACGAATTTGGTCTCATTTATTCCCCTCCGCCTCCCGTTTTCCTACCCGCCGATTTTCTCACTGTGCTTTTCGAAATAATTATGGATCTCCTCTCGATATAAACTAAACCAGTCCATCAAGGTTCTGGCCGAGACCTCTACTTGTTCGCAGATTTCAGTATAGGTCAGTTTGTTTCAAACAAACGAATACACAATCCACAAGATTGTCTCGGGGGAGAGCTGTGAGTTAAAAATATCCACACATAAGTGGAGCTTTTAAACGTAACCTCAATTTAGACATTTTGTTTATTACATCACAACGAAAAGAACATTATTCAGTAACTGTAAATTCACTCCCGCACTTAAACATTCAATCTGTCTCTGTATAAGTTTATGTTCAAAAAGGAAATTAATAAACTTAGATTTATTCTCGCACTAAGAATTTAGGTCGAGAAGGTTAAAACAACAACCTTGACATACACTTTTCTTAAGGAAAATGTCAATGTGTTGGGAGGGGGGGGGGAAATGCAAAAAATCGAAAAGAATTCGTGATAAATTTGGGGGGAATGGGAACAAAAATATATAAAACACACACTGTTTCTTCCTTTATACCATTTTCAATTGAGGCTACATAGTATGCTAAATCAGTTTCAGGATATTTACTAAAAAAAATAACTAATGCTAACCTTAAAAACAAACTGCCTTAGTTCGTTGTTTTCAAACGAGAGAGCGTAACACTGTGTCTCATAACATTTAAAGATGGCGTCTTGGAAGAATTCTTGTGTTGCAGAATCGAGTTGAAATATTCACTCTTCTTGACTTTGTAAGAGATCCTTGACCTTCTCGGCATCAAAATATTAATCCTGAGACATTATTATAAAGATACGAAGAAGTTCATATTGCAGAATTTAGTACTTTAAAAGGCCTGCAGCAGTATTATTCAAAATTACCGTAAGTTCTTTAATCTGGAGCGTAATAATACTAGGGATAACCTTTTGAAAATTAAAATACAAGTGTTAGGCTGGATTTGCGGAAATATTTTTTTCACAAATAAAGTGACCAGTCGACTTCTGGAACACATTACCGGTGGGGGTTGTGGGAAGTGAAAATTTAAATGTATTCAAGGGCACGTTAGATGAGTAAGTGGTGAGAAAAGATTATATGTGGTTTGAGTTTTGTGTTGGTGCCAAATGCACATATATTAATACCGATGTATATATTGTAGCTGTAATGCTTTTACTTTTGACAAGCCTTGATTGATGATGATTTAGAAGCAGTATTCTAGCATATGAGAATGATGGTTGCTTCTCGCAAAGGCTCTTGAATGACTTCTGATATGGCATTGTGGGTTTTTCATGTTTTAAATTATGGTCCATTTCTCATTTCCGCAACATTTAACTTCCATTTAGTTTCCAACCATTTCAGACAATTCTTTACCTCATTGCTTCAATGTAAACGTTCAATCATATTCAGAATATTTACGTACATGCTTTCTTCATCCACTCTGATCTAAAACGTGTGCTTTTTTAGTCGGCCAAAGGCAGAAGTCTGGCCTTTCCATCGACACTTCCTTCTCTTATAAAAACCCATTTTATTTACTCTATCAACTGCTTTATCTACTTCTCCTTGTGCCAGCCTTTATATTGGGAATTGGCTATTTCTTTAAATCCAGAATTTTATTTCTTAGTAAAAATTCAAGCTTCGAAATATAAATTTGTTTCTTTTGTTAAATATTTATTTTGTTTAAACCATTTTTCAGTATTTTCGATTTAATCCATTTATACAGTTCCTAAACCATAGAAAGACACAAAATATAAAACAATAGAAAGAAAATATTTAAAAATTCGAAACTTGGTAAACACACACACACATAGACGTATATATAAATTTTATATATATATATATATATATATATATATATATATATATATATATATATATATATATATATATATATATATATGGGTGACAGTTTTTCTTGAATCCATTCTTTGTTGAAGGCCATGGTATATTTCGCCTTGATCAATTTCCTTTAGCAACTTTCTATTCTTCTAAATGTCTTTGGTAGTCCATCTTGTAGATGGTAGATCACTTGTCCTATATTCATCTCTCTTTTAAATAATTGGGTTTGGTAAAAAACAAACTAAATTGCTGAGCTTTCGATCTTATTAGATCATCTTCGGGGGAAACGGTTTTATAGGTTATTTATTCCGCCTCGCTTGAGCGTAACGTCAAAGGAAACAAGCCAATCCGGTGAGTGGAGTTTTATAACAACTTTAATGTTCGATTCCACTTCATCGCTTGACTATTGAGGGTCAGCTTTTCTTCGTTTATTAAGATGACTTCTAAGATATTCAGCATAACTTTATTTTTTCTTTTCTTTCAATTGCGGTGTTGTCAACTAAAATATCTCTCGTTAGGTTTATGTTGTCAGCCTCTCCATATGATTGTTAGGCCCTTCGCTTTGCAGTTGCTTGGTTAAACGTCTCGAAATGGTGGTGGTTGTCATGTCGATATATTTTGAGTAATTATAACGCTTGCAAAATATCGATGGTAGCTATATCACAAGAACATATAGAAAAAGTGCGGACATGGCAAAATGCCTTAATGGGGATAGTGAATGCCCTGCAAGGTGCAAAATAAGTTTACTCGGCTCATACTTCCGCCGATAAAACAAAAGCCAGTTGCTCTACGTGAGAACTTTTCCATCAAGAGATCTCACGCGTAAAACACTCACTCGTGAACAACGGTTTCTCGAAAAGCATGATTGCAAAACAACTCCAATCATTTTAAATATACATTTCACATATACAGATAAAACGAAAAGTAATCAGGGGGCAGTAAACAACATCAAAATGTATTACAGAAATCAGATATCAACGGTCTATAAAATAGATGAAAAAAACATGAAGGAGATTGTGAACAAAATTCAACTTATTATATATGTACTATAAACGATGAAAACCAAAAATCTCGTTATGAAAAACAACCAGATGCCAAAAAATCCTCGAATCTAAAGTTAATGTGGGTGAATTCCACGTTGAATTTCTTTTCTAGCACGGAAGTGATGTCCATGCGTTAAAGAAAATTCTAGAATTTGGTTAGGCCTTAATTGGTAAGCCTCCCCTCCCCATCCACAAGCGGGAGACTCGACTCGCATCCACCCCGTACCACCTTTTCGCGGATTAGAATCGCCTGGGCGTGAAGGTTCGAGGCCATTCGAGAGTAACGCTGCCCAAACACCCCATGTTTCCCCCACGCCTGCGGGGGGGGGGCTAGGATATATAGGGCTCGTCTTCTAGGTGGGTTATACAGAGTTGAGGAGTCCCGCCAGGATCCTAGAAGCATTCCCCTTAGTTTCAAGTCAGGTGCTTAACAACGAAGCAAAGTGACGGCTGAACTTTTCGTGTCGTTGGAATTAGCCCAGCCAGTGAGGTATTTCCATTTGACAAATGCCACCGAGTGATATTTCCGACTCCACTCATTAATTCCTGTAGAAGCCCTCCTCGTCTTCTGGTGGCAAAAATACTCTCGCCCGGACCGGACGTTACCGCCCCCTCCCCCCCTCTTGAAGAACCGTCATCACGTCAACTCCCCGCTCAGAAGCTCTGAGTGCCCTCGCCCTCACGTTTATTGCCTGCAGAAGACATTCGTGAAACCTTACCCTGACGTCTCACCCGGAAGCCTCCGTAAGCCAACCTCTCCCCCCTTCAGCAACCCATTTGAGTTAATCCACCCCATTGGAATAGTCTCCTTCTGTAAGGCATTCATTTCTAACTTCAGATTCTGATGCATAACTAGGCAATTCCCCCCTCATTTACCAATATAATTTTGCCCATTGATTTCTCTTATTTTATGTAAATAAAATTATATTTTCGTACATGCCTCTTTAAATAAACTTGAGCTGTGCCATTGAACAAATTTTACCTGATCCCGTTTTGCACTCTATTCTCGCTGCTCCACGCGTCAAAACTCGTGGCGTTCCACCCTTTTGTCAGTTCGCCTTTAAGTTATTAGTCTCTTCCCCATAGATATAATATGATATTGATATAATATAATGTCACACCACGACAGTCGACTAACAGGGTTTACGAGTTTAACTGCCCCAATAAAGACTGCAAGGTTTTTAATAACTTAAGTATATTGACATGGCAACCACCACCCTTTCGAGACGTTTAACCATGCATCTGCAAAGCGAAGGGCCTAAAAATCATATGGAGAGCGCTGACAACATTAACCTATCGAGAGATATTTTAGTTGACAACACCGTAATTAAAAGAAAAGAGAGAAATAAAGCAAGTCTTAATATCTTAGAAGGTATTTAATAAACAAAGAAAAACCTCCCCTCAACAGCCAAGCGATGAACTAGATTCGAACATTAAGGTTGTTCTAAAATTCCACTCACCGGATTAGCTCGTTTCTCTTGACATTACGCTCAAGCAAGGAGGAATAAATGTCCCCTAAAGACAGTTTTATTTTAATTTAGCCCGATTTTGACTCCACCCTATTTCATTGGTAAAGGTGGAAAGAATACATAAAAGACGCTCTGAAGATGATCGAATAAGATCGAGAGCTCAGCAATTTATTTATTTTTTTTTTACCAAACACATTCATTTAAAAGCGAGATTTATATAAAACAAGTGATCTAATATCTACAACATGTCCTAAAAAAAATTATCAAAGCGAAATATATATATATATGTAAAATATACAACAGGAAAATGAAAGGCGGATTCTAAGTACTTTTGAACTTGTTTAGTTCATTCTCAAGCAATCATTCTTTGAAAATGAACTGAACAATTTCGAAACTACTTGGAATCCGTCTTTCATTTTTCAGGGGGATTTTTTGAATTTATTTATCCACATATAATATATATATATATATATATATATATATATATATATATATATATATATATATATATATATATATATATATATATATATATTATATATATATATTAAATATATATTATATATATTATATATAGATATATATATATATATATATATATATTATATATATATATATATATATTATATATATATATATATATATTATATATATATATATATTATATATATATTATATATATATATGGGAAATCGACGCTTATTTGTTGTTTTTTTACTTTCTCTTTATTCGACTACAACCAAGCGAACAACCATAATCCTGTGTTCAGAACATGACGAGTGTAGAGATGAAGAATGGTGTAAGGGTTGAAGAAAATCGTTCCGTATCAATACGACTTTCAAATCCTAGTATGTTTCATTCAAAATTGAGGAAATGCGATTTTTAATAATAATAAAATTTATTTAAAATTTACTATGTTGGTAATATATTAAAGGAGGAATCCATAAAAATATGGTCAGCATTGCAGCTTGTTATTTAATCTGAAGTGAAAGGATGCAGATTCGACGGACGATGTAAAATTTGTAGTAATCGTAGTTGTTTTATTGTTTTTTTTCTTTTAAAATGTTACGTGTATTTTGTTATTGTGAAGTTAATCCGGGAAAATAAATAGATATGAAACCGAGATTTGTTTTTTTTTTAATTTTAGGAGCCTAACAGCGACTGCCCACTTGGGCATAAGTCACCGGAATCACTTAAAATAAGAATATGAAAACATAACAATGATAAAAAAGAGAAACACGTAACAATTAGGAAGCAATATCTGGCGTCGGGGGGAGGTCCCCCTTACCCTAGTGCAGGAGCGTGTGACCTACAAAAAAAGCAATAAAAAACCCTAGTTAAATAAAGGGGAGAGCCAGGCCTCCCAACAAAAGTCAACCAGTCCACAAGTCAATCTGCATGAACTTGTCCCGAGTACAAGGGGCAGGGGGTAGTAAAACCGCCGATCGCGATACAGGGACAGGTATCGTGCGCGAAGATCACCCAGACTGGGAAATTCGACAAGAATGTGCCGAACAGTCTGGGGAACGAGGCAGTAGTCACAATAGGGCGCTAGCGAGCGCTCCATCAGATAGCGATGCGTCAAACGAGTGTGCCCGATTCGGAGACGACAGAAAGCGACCTAAAACCTTCGCGGCATTTGGGGATAGGCCTATGGGAACAGTCACCGTGCAATGGAACGCAACTTTAAAATCCCTTCGACCGTCTCCCATCATCTTTGCAAAGCAGTCCAAAGAGCTGCACGTATTCATGCAAGGGAGACGATGGGGGAAAGCAGCAAAACGCTGGTCCTGTCGCAGAGTCCTCGGGGACTCTATGGCGCCCTCATCGGCGCGCAAATTCCCCGAAAATCGTACATGCCTAGGAACCCAGCAGAAGATAATCTCGACATCCGCATCGCGCGCCAAAACCGAGGCGTCACGGATATCGCAAACTAGGGGATGCGGAGATTCAAATGCCCCGAGAGCACTCAGGGCGCTTTGTGAAGCGTTATAGATCACAATCCAGTCCCTGAACCGGGAACGTCGCGTAATCTCCCGTTTCGAGTTGTGTATTGCCACCAGCTTGGCTGTGAAGACAGACGCAGAACCTGGCAGAGCCCCACTTACTTCAAATAATAGGATACGGCGTGGAAATCGACCCCCTATTCGGACTTGGAGCCATCCGTAAACACTGGCAAACTTCCAGCGTGACGCGACCTGTGCTCCAAAAAAGTCGAACGCAATACTCCTGTCGCTGTAGAATCTTTGGGAGCAGAGGCAGGGCGATAAATAGCGAGAGCTGGTACCCTCCAGGGTAGCCTCCTGGGCAGGACCAGGGGCACCACCGGCTCGAGAGCTATACCAAGCTCTCGAAGGAGTGTCTTGGCCATAAACCCAAAAGCCTTAGGGTATGACTGGCGTCTCTCAGCAGCATAGGCACCATCGAGATCAGCTGTGGATGCAGTGAGAGCTGTTGGCAACTGAGAGAGGCCTCGGATGCGCACGTACAGGCAAGTGATGCACTGTACGCGACGAAGAGCGACTGGCATCTTCCAAGAATTGACCGACAGGCTCTAAATGGGGGAAGTGCAAGAGGCACCGGTCGCAAGGCGCAGGCCAGTGTGGTGGATCGAGTCAACCCTTTTGCAATAAACGCTTTGCAGCTGATTCATAAAACTCGCATTTGTGGGCAAGCTTCGAACGAAGAAAGGATCGATAAAAAAAGGCAGTAGCCCCATCAGCACCTAAAGCGCTTAACGTCAGTGAACGGAGAATATATATAGCGCGGATACAAGAGACCCTAAGGCTGAGAATATGAGCCTCCCGGGTGAGGCGTCGGTCAAATACAAGACCAAGAAAACGATGCGATAAAACCCCTTCCAGACGTACCCCATTAAGAAACAAATCTGGGTCTGAGGGGAGCCGTAGATGGCGGCAGAAGTGCACCACCTTAGTCCTGGCTAAGGAAAACCAAAAGCTGTGAGCTTCGGCATAGCGAGAGCCGCGGTTCAATGTTTGGTGGAGTCGACGTTTCAGAGTTGGCATCTGGGGCGCGCCAAAAGAGATCGAAACGTTGTCCACGTAGAGCGTAGCGGGAACATCTTTCAGCAGCACCGAGGGGATGCCTTTGATGCTGAGGGCAAAGCGTGTCATAATGAGGACACTCCCCTACAGGACACCCTTTCCTTCAACTTTGTGCCGGAAAGGGCTCCCCCCCCACCCGTACGCGGAATCTACGATCTCGCAAAAATTCAGATATAAACATTAGGAGGCGTCCCCTCGCCCCATCGTCTGAAAAGTCTCTATGATACCCTAGCGCCATGCGGTATCATAGGCCTTCTCCAGATCGAAAAACACCGTGGCATAGTGCTGTCTACAAGGGAAGGCCACGCAGACGGCATTTTCCAGACGGAGCAGAGCATCCGAAGTAGAGTGGAACTTGCGAAAGGCGCACCGTGAAGAAGGCAGATGGCCTCCGCTGTCCAGGAAAACGGCTAGAGAGATTGGGCGGAAGCCGGCCGAAGTAGAATGATCTCTTCCCGGTTTGCGAAAGGCGATCACATTTGCGATTCGACAGGAATGTGAAAGGAGCTCTTCTACTCAGATCCTGTTGAACAAATCTAACAGAAAGGCCATGTCTTGCTCAACGAGGTGTCAAGGCATGGCATTAGGACATCGTAAGGACCATGGGCGGTGTCCGAAAACGAAGTAAGAGCGTAGCACAACTCACTCACAAAAAACCTGTCGTTGAAGTTTCTCTACCTCTGGAGGTAAAGTCCAGCCAGCAGCCTTCTGCGACATCACGAAGTGAACTGAATGCTGGCGAAGCGGCATCCCGGCAAGAGAATGCGAAAAAAGCGGTGGCTAAGGACTCCGCCACGGACGCGGGGTCCGAGATTGCAGTCCCATTCTCCTGGAGAACTGGAGGGGGTTCCATCGAGAACTTGCCTATAATCCTTTTGTCTCGCTTCCACACCTCTGGTAAAGGGGTCTTTCCGTTAAGTGAAGACACGTATGCCCGCCAAGAAGAGCAGTGGGCGTGCTTCGAAATATACCGGAACCTAGCACTAGCTCGACGAAATTTAGCGACAGTAAAATCGTTCGGGCAGCGTTTATAGCGCATGTAGGCATAGCGCTTCTCTTGAGGGCCGTCTCACACTCAGCCGATCACCATGGGAGTGGTCGGCGTGCAAAACGGCCAGACATTCTAGGAAGAGTAGTCAGGCCCGCGGCGATGAGGTTGCCGGAGAAGAACTCAACGGCCTCATCCACCGACTTAAACTCCTGGACTGAGATAGAGAATTCCTTCATTTCCTGAAATGTAGGCCATCGCTCCCGCGCCAAGCACCACCGAGGTGGGCTTTCAGGCTGCAGTTGCTCTGTAAATGATAATTGAATGGGAAAATTATCACTACCATCAAGGCCATCGACCACCCCCCAATCAAAATCAGGCTGTGCATCCGAAGAGCTCAAAGATAGGTCAAGGCAAGAAAATGAAGCGGTTCTCGAACAGTGATGCGTAAACTCATCCACGTTTAGGACACCCATCTTAAGCTCTTTGATCAGATCGGCAAGGACTTGTCCCCTGGGATTTATGGAGTAATCTCCGCAGAGAGGATACCTGCAGTTCAGATCTCCAAGCAAGACAAAGAGCCTCAGCAACCATGCCACAAAGCGGCGGAAGTCCCCAGCGTCGAAGTCAGCTGACGGTGGAATGTACGCAGAAATGATAGTATACCTCCTATCCAGGTGCAGCTGCACAAGCACTGCCTGAAGGGAGGTATCTAAAGAGAAAAGAAGAACGGAGACATCATACCGGGTGTAAACCGCACATCCCCCATCCCGGCCATCTCGTGGTGGTGGGGTCGCAAGACCCTTATACCCCGGGAGGGCGGGCAGGGGGCACGCGCCTAGCATGTTCTCCTGCAGAAAGATAGCTAACGGGGAACGGGATGAGACGAGCCTCCGCAGCTCGTCCCAGTGTGCACGGAGTCCACGGCAATTCCAGTGATGGAATATGCCCTCCAGGCCTAGCTCAGAGGCCATGCTGGAGCCCTATTCAAACAGAAGTCCCTCATGGGAATGGCCGTACGCTTTCCGGAGGCAGAACCCCGGGTGCTGTTGGCCGCAAAACTGCTCAAGGCGCTGTCGCCTTCGGGGGCTTATTATGGGAGGTTGGGCTCGCCATGCGAGTCTTTTCCTCCCTCCGCCTCGAAACCTTAGGCGGGCGTTGCAGCTTTGGAGACGGGGCGACATCTTTTCGAGGAACTACTGTCTCCGAGCCACTCGCTCCACCAGTAGGCGTGGGCGAAGGAGCCGAAGCTCATTTCTTGCTGTCCTCATTTGAGGGACAGCTTTAGGAACCCCGGAAGATGGCCTAGCAACAAACCTAAGGTATGTTGCCTCCTGTGAGTTTAACGACTAGTCCGGGCGCGTGGCTGTTTTGCTTTACGGGAAACGGTCACGCTGGGGAAAGAGGGGGGCGCCCTGGTTTTAGCCACGGCTGGTTATGAACCATTTTTGCCGCCAACTTTACCATGGGAGCGCCCTGGTTGAGTAGAACTCGCAGTAGGTCCCTGAAAGGGCGCGGAAACAACCGTGGACGTTGGCCTGAATAGGCGAGGAGCAGAAGGTGCCTTTCTAACTATTGAGACATAAGACATCCCAGGCAGAGGCGGGCGCGCCCGTACCAAGTCCTTAGCCTCGCGGAAAGAGAGTCGATCCAGGGCCTGAACGGCCAGGATTTCTTTCTCAATTCGATATGCACCACATTGTTTCGTAGAAGCGGAGTGCGGCTCGCCGCAATTGATACACTTGGCCACACACGATTTGGACTTATCGTTTGCGGCCTTGGAGCAATTTACACAGACTTCGGGTGACCCCGACTTTGCACGTCTACAGGAACGATTCGTATGGCCGAAGCGGTGACAGTAATAGCACCGCCACGGCAGTGTCACGAATGACTTCACGCGTTAATGGTATCAACCGGCACGCACCGACTCAGGGAGCTTGTCACAGTCGAACGAGATTAAGAGCGTAGGGGTGGGTCTCGAGGCCCATCCCTGTTTTCTCATCACACGTTCGAACTTGAGCACCCCATGCTCGGCCAGCTCTAAGGTGATGTCCTCAATGGAGTAGTCAACGAGTTCCCTCGCTTAAACTACTCCTTTCAAAAAGTACATGGTAGAGTGCGGCGTCACAATTACCGGGGTGCCATGAAGTATCCCAAGAGCACCTATCTTGGCCGCCTCGGCGGGATTCGCCGCATTCGCCAGAAGGCTCCCGTCCGAGAAACTAGTCACCTTCGGCTTTCTGCCAATTCAACTAGCTAATGCTCTCCTATGATGGACCATGTTGCTCTTGGCCAAAATGCTGCTATCAGTGTAGCGAATAACTAGGAAGCGTTTAAAGCCAGCGGGTCAACAACGCCAGGTAGCATTTAAATGAGGAGCCCCGATGTCATCGAGGCTTCGCATTGCGCTCTTTTCGTCTTAGTCATAGTCGCGGGCTCCGGCCCCCCGGGGGGGAGGGGCCGGATGTGCCGATCTTGGCTTGGACGCCTACCAAAGTCGCAGCAGGCCCATGCGTCCCTGCAGCCCCTGCGGATGGAGAGGAGCCCCGAGTCTTTTTAGTCTTTTTCTTATGGTTTCTTTCTTTTTAGGAGAGGAGGGCGGGGAATGAAGCCGCTTCTCCCCTCCACCGGCAGAAGCCCCTAGACTAGATAGACCGGCTTTAGCCAGGTCTTTTTCCGAAATGGAGGAGGTCCTGTTGGTTGCAGGGGCGCTGGTTGGAGGAGATCCCTCCCCTCCTTGTACTGCCTCAGAGCCCTTAGCCTTTTGAGGAGGATCTTGCATAAGGGCGGATCGGGGTTTGGTGCTTGGCGCCGAGCCTGGTTTCCCCCCCATGGAAGGCCCTACCGTCTGAGCCTGGGTTGCTTCAAGGACCATGTTTTTTATAGGAGGAGCCTCCAGTTGGCCATCCCCTACCAGGACATCACAGGTCCCGTTGGCAGCGTCACCAGTCATGTGTGGGGAGGCACAGGCCTTGACCCCGGCAAGGTTTAGATTCTCGCCAGCAGGTCTTTTGAGGGAAGGGACCGAAGTGGCCTGGCTTGCCTTTTCTCCCTAAGGGTGTTTGCCCTACCGAGCGTGTTTACTGGGAAGCGGTGGGTTATGAGCTGCCTGCTGGCTTTCTTGCAGTTTCCTTGGAAAGAAAAGAAGGGCTTGCCGCTGGAAAAATTGAGGTCTTGAAACCACCTCCAGAGAAGGGGGTAAGTGTCAGTCCCCTACACCCTAATGCGAAGGAGAAGAGTAAGCCTCCTCTTCGGTTAGAGAAATATGGAGGGTCCCTTGCGCAAGCACAGGGGGGGAACCTCCATTTTTTCTGTGGAGCTCCCCGAGGGAAGCTCCGTTGATGTTTAAGGGGAATTGGGGAGAGATTTGGGTTTTTTAAAATTTTCATCTATGGGCATGTTGACCCTATTTGTTCCACGGGACCAATAGCTAATCACCCCTTGCAGTTGCCCGCTCCGAAACGGGAGCGTACAGGTCTGGCAGAGCCATTTCCTGCTATTTAAGGCCACTCTTTCCACCTGGTGACCTTGCAGCCCTTCAGCATGGCGGCTCTACCTTGAGCCCTGCGTAAAATTGATAGTGTGTGATGAGAAAAGGAAAATGGATGTGAGGAAGGTATGGGTGGAGATGAAGCAGGTTGTTAAAAACCCTCTATCAGGAACCGGCGCTGAGGGGTTAGAGGACGTTGTCCCCTGCCCCCTCATCCCCGATCTGGGACGGTTGGCTGATAAGAAGGTCTGCATCTACCCTGTGAAATTAGAGTTTGACCAAAGAAAGTTGTGTTAGAGGTTGTATTAAAAGCAAGATAACCGGGGAGAAACACAAGTGTTTTGAAGGAAGGAGAAGGGGCTAAGCTGAGGTCGGACGGGGTGCTGAATCCCGTCAGCACGGCGGCCAGGATGGCTAATCGCCGCGCCCCTTACGAGGTATTTAATTTTGAGCGGGAAGTCAATTCAAAAGGATCGGATGCATGTGACGATTGATGTGGGGTGTAATCAGGGGATTACAACGCAAAATCACTAAACCTTGTAGCTTATTGGTGTTTGGAGGGGGACTACTAACGGCACAGGTCTTCGAGGAGATACTTTTGTGAGTCATAACGAGGAGGATTCGTAGATGACGGTTTGAGTACTTCCTCTTGAAAAACGAGATTTTTTCTGCTCCACAGTGATGGAATCTCATACACGAGACAGTTCTGCGGCTCGCCATTGAGTCTCAGAAACGAGGAACGGGAGTCTTGAAAGGTGGGTCGAGATGAGTGGGGTCGACCAGTTCTCCGGGAAGAAGGTGGTTTGATATGCTTTACTCTGAACAGGGACTAAATCTTGACGAAGAGTTATCTTCTGTGGAGATTTTACCAAGGAGGTACGACTCGAGCAGGGGTTGCAAGACTTTGTGGGGGAACAGACAAAACAGTCTGAACGGAGGGACTGTGAGAATCTCAATCTCCTCGAGAAATGGCGGACGCAGGGTTAAATAGCTAGGTTTTTGGTCCGTTAGATAGCCCCAGGGCATGGCCGACACCAGAGAATTCTCGACGTCAGTCTATGCAAACTTACGCCGAGATAACGAAGTGGCTCGGACAGCAAAGTTTGCCTGAGGTTATGGGGTTGTGTTAGTACGGCCGCTCTCACGGGAGAACAGACATGCCTGTGAGGCATGGGGCGAGAATTCGGCGTTATCGCGGGGGAGGGAGAGCGAGCTGTCTCTCGAATAAGCAAATACAGCTTTGTCGAGTGACCAGCGCGGGACTGCTTCCTTCTTGATGATTCTAAAATTCCCGCGCCAAGGAGCACGTGCTTTGGAGCTAAGTGGTTTAAAGGAAAATTCCGGGGGAGTTGCCCCTCACGGTGGTCTTTCGAAGGGCATCCCCTTACAACTATCACTAATTTGAAAGCAAATTCCCGACAAAAGTGAATTTTTATATATTCGGGAGTTCTACCTTTCCTTTAATTAAATGCAAATTCACAGCTTTTATATAGAGTTATTAAACATTTAATGGTCTTTTCAATCCTTATTTTTTGATAAAAACGCTCTCGAAGAAGGCATTTTGCGGCATAAAAATAAACCTTTTTATTCTTGTTTCCGCTGTGCCTATGAGCGTATGGTTTCACGCACATTAAAGTGAAAAAGAAATTCTGCTCTTCTCAGAGTCCTGTGAGTTCACCCTTTTCTGATATCCGTATGATTTATTTCATTATTGTTTGAGTCCAAACAAGCAATTTATTCATTTTGTTACTGAAAATTGTGGTGAAGTTATTCTAGTTATCATATTGACCACTTACGATTTTAACCTAATCCGATTTGCTCGGTTTTATTAGTATTAGTCTTTAGCACAACTTAAATTGTATATTTAATGTATTTTAAACCGTCAGCTCAAAATCTTTTAAAAATTTAGCTTAAAAATGTAGTAGTCTGAGTTCTGAATAGCTGCGTTCTATATTATATTGGGTAAAGTAAATGGTGGATTAGTTATGATAGCTTGTGGCTTCAAAAGTTTATCGATGTCGGTGAGAAAAAGATTGAGCTCCCTATATGGTAATTTTTTTAAATATAAAAATTATTTGCTCATAGCTAGTAATGAGATCCATGCATGAACTTAATATGTTTAGATGATTACTCGCAAATGTTTGATAGTGAAGATGAGAATGTCAGGGAGATGCTATTGAATGAATACATGGCAATAAAAATAAGAGTGAACCACGTAATTAAAAAGGTAGAAAAACAGCTAATGAAGCATTGAACGAAGAGGAAAGTATTATGATAAAGGAGAAGGTAGTGGGAATGAATGAATTCCCCCCAAAAAATTACGGAGGCAATCTGGCGAATGCGCACTTGGGCATAAGTCGCCGCAATCACACAGCAATTAGGAAGTAAGCACCAGCGTCGGTGGGGACATCCCCCTCACCCCGGCGCAGGAGCGTGAGACCTTCAAAGAAAACAACAATAACAAAAAACAAAAATCAAAACAAAACCTAGTTAAATAAAAGGGAGACGGCTGGCCTTCCCCCAAAAGTATAGAGGTCCAGCAGTCACTGTGCACGCACTCGTCGCAAGTACAAGGGACAGGCGGTAACGACACCGCCCATCCCAGTACCGGGACAGGTAATGTGCGCGAAGGTCGCCATGACTAGGACATTCAACAAGAATGTGCCAAACAGTCTGGGGGACAACGCAGTCTTCACAGTAGGGCACTGGCGAGTGATACATCAAATGGCGATGCGTCCCGTGAGTGTGCCCAATTCGGAGAAGACAGAAAGCAAACGAAAGCGTTCGCGACATTGGGGGTTAGGTCCATGGAAACAGTCGCGACGCAATGGCACGCAACTTTAAGTTCCCTTCGACCGTCTCCCATCTTTTTTTGCCAAACATCCCCAAGAGCTGCCCTTATTACTGCCATGTAGTCGGTGTGAGGAAGAGCGAAACGCTGGTCCGGTCAAAGAGTCCTCGCGGACTCTTTGGAGAAATCATGGGCGCGCTCATTCCCTGGAATTCCTACATGTCCAGGAACCTAGCAGAATATAATCTTGACATCCGCCCGCGTCGCCAAACGGTTGCGTCACAGATATCGCGAACCAAGTGATGCGGAGATTCCAATGCCCCGAGAGCACTTAGGGCGCCTTGTGAGTCGCTATAGATCACAATCCGTAAGTGCCCGTACCGAGTTGTGTATTGTCACCAGCTCGGTCGTGAAGAGAGACACAGCGCCTGGCAGAGCCCCACTGACTTCAAACAGAGGGGATACGGCGTAGAAGACGAGCCCCTCTTTGGACTTGAAGCCATCCGTATATAATGGCACGGTTATGGCGTGACACAAGGTGTGCTTCAAAAAGGTCGACCGCAATACTTCCGGCACTGTACAAGCTTTGGGAGCAGAGGCGTGGCGACAAATAGCCAAATGTGGTAACCTCAAGGATGGCATCCTGGGCAGAACCAGGAGCCACACCGGCCCTGGGGCTATACCTAGCTCTAAAAGGAGTTTTCTGGCCCTAAACCCAAAGGGATTAGGGTATGACTGGGGTCTCTCGGCGGCATAGGCAACGTCAAAAACAGCTGCGAATACAGTGTGAGCTGTTGGCGCCGGGCTCGCGCGTACGGGCGAATGATGCACTGTGCACGGAATAGAGCCAGTGGCATCTCACCAACATCGACTAGTAGGCTCTCAATGGGGGAATGCCAGAAGGCACCCGTCGCAAGGCGAAGGCCGGGGGGATGGATCGAGTCAACCTTCCGCAATAAACGCTCGGCAGCGGATGCATAAAACTTGCATTCGGAGTCGATCTTCGAACGAACAAAGGATCGATCAAAAAGTAAGGCAGTAGCCCTATCAGGAGCCCAAACGCTGAAATTCACAGAATGGAGAATATCCATGGCGCGGGTACAAGAAGACCCTAAGGGTGCGAATATGAGCCTCCCAGGTGAGGGGTCGGTCAAATACTAGACGAGGGAAACGTTGCGATTCAACCACTTTCAGGCGTACCACATTAAGAAACAATTATGGGTCTGGGTAGAACGTAGATAGCGGCAGAAGTGCATCACCGTAGTCTTGGCCAAGGAAAACCGAAAGCTGTGAGCTTCGCCTCTGCGAGAGACGAAGTTCAATGCCTGTTCGAGTTGACGCTCTAGAGTGGGCATCTGGGACGTGCCAAAAGAGAGGTGGTGCCGTTGATGCTCAGGGCAAAGAGCGTGACACTGAAGACACTTACCTGCGGGACACCATTTTCCTGCTTCATTCGGCCGGAGACGGTTACCCCATCCGTACGCTGAATGGACGATCTCACCAAAATTCAGATATAAACATTGGGAGGCGTCCCCTCACGCCGATCGTGTGGAGAGGTCCATAATACCATATCGCCAAGCGGTATTTTTTTTTTTTTAATTCTATAGAGCCCATCTGGCAACTGCCCACTTGGGCATAAGTCACTGAAAAACACAACAGCCTAGAACTAGGCTACTTTAAAATAAAATAATGAAAAAATAACAATGATAAATATTGGAAGCAATCTCCGGCAGCGGGGGAAGGTCCCCCTCACCCCGGTGCAGGAGAGTGAAACCTACAAACAAAACAATAACAAACAAAAAAAAACTCATTTTTTTTTTAAGAGCTCATCTGGCGACTGCCTACATGGGCATTAGTCGCCGTATTAAAACTGGCCTAGTTCTAGGCTACTTTAAAATAAAATTAAAAAACGAAAAAACACCCCAAATGGGGAAAAGGAAGCAAGCTCCTGCGTCGGGGGGGGGCGGTCTTCCCGGCGCAGGAGCGTGCAACCTTAAGGAGGTCCCCCTCACCTCGGTGCAGGAGAGTGCAACCTACAAAGAAAATAATAACAAAAAAGGAACCTTAAATAAAGGGAAGAAGCCCTGCCTCCCCCCAAAAGTCGACAAGTCAACAAGTTGATGTGCACGCACTCATCCCGAGTACAAGGGACAGGTGGTAGCGACCCCGCCCATTTCGGTACCGGGAAAGGTGTCGTGCGCGAAGATCACTAGGTCGTTGCAATAGGGCACAGGCGAGCGCTCCATCAAATAGCGATGCGTCATACGAGTGTGCCCGATTCGAAGACGACAGAAAGCAACCTGGAGCCGCAGTGGCATTGGGGGATAGGTCAATGGGAACAGTCGCGGCGCAATGGCACGCAACTTTAAGTTCCCTTCGACCGTCTCCCATCTTCTTTGCCAAGCAGTCCGAAGAGCTGCCCGTATTCCTACTATGTAGTCAGTGTGAGGAAGAGCGAAAAGCTGGTCCGGTTGCAGAGTCCTCGCGGTCTCTTTGGCGCCCTCATCGGTGCGCTCATTCGCAACAATTTCTACATGTCCAGGAACCCAGCGGAAGATAATCTAGACATCTGCCTGACTCGTCAAAACGGCGCGTCACGGATATCACGAACCAGGGGATGCGAACCAGGTACGTCGCGTAATCTCCCGTACCTGAGTGGTGTATTGCCACCAGCTCGCCCGTGAAGACATGTTTTTTTTTAATTTTATGGAGCCCATCTGGCAACTACCCACTTGGGCATAAGTCGCCGAAAAACACGACAGCCTAGAACTAGGCTACTTTGAAGTAAAAATATGAAAACTTAACAATGATATAAAGTGGAAAAACTTAACAATCAAAGAAATCTCCGGCAGCGGGGGGAGGTACCCCTCACCCCGGTGCAGGAGAGTGCAACCTACAAACAAAACAATAACAAAAAAAGGAACCTTAAATAAAGGGGAGAAGGCCGGCCTCCCCCAAAAAGTCAATAAGTCCACCAGTCATGGTGCACGCACTCGTCCCGAGTACAAGGGACATTTTTTTTTTTTTTTATTTAAGGGGCTATCTGGCGACTGCTGACTTAGGCATAAGTCGCCGTAAACAAACAGCCTAGTTCTAGGCTACTTCAAAAAATGGAACAGGGAACAACAAAAAAGAAATAACAATAACAAAACAATAACAAAAACAACAACAAAAATTAAGCCTGGTTAAAAAAAAGGGAGAAGTCCACCAGTCAAAGTGCACGCACTCGTCACGAGTACGAGGGACAGGCGGTAGCGACCCCGCCCATCCCGGTACCGGGACAGGTGTCGTGCGCGAAGATCACCCAGACTGGGACATTCGACAAGAATGTGCCGAACAGTCTGGGGGACGACGCAGTCGTTGCAATAGGGCGCAGGCGAGCGCTCCACCAGATAGCGATGCGTCACACGAGTGTGTCCGATTCGGAGACGACAGAAAGCAACCTGAAGCCGCCGAGGCATTGGGGGATAGGTCCATGGGAACAGTCGCGGCGCAATGGCACGCAACTTTAAGTTCCCTTCGACCGTCTCCCATCTTCTTTGCCAAGCAGTCCGAAGAGCTGCCCGTATTCCTGCCATGTAGTTGGTGTGAGGAAGAGCGAAACGCTGGTCCAGTCGCAGAGTCCTCGCCGACTCTTTGGCGCCCTCATCGGCGCGCTCATTCCCCGCAATTCCCACATGTCCAGGAACCCAGCAGAAGATAATCTCGACATCTGCCCGGCTCGCCAAAACCGTGGCGTCACGGATATCGCGAACCAGGGGATGCGGAGATTCCAATGCCCCGAGAGCACTCAGGGCGCTTTGTGAGTCGCTATAGATCGCAATCCGGTCTCCGAACCGAGCACGTCGCGTAATCTCCCGTACCGAGTGGTGTATTGCCACCAGCTCGGCCGTGAAGACAGACGCAGCGCCTGGTAGAGCCCCGCTGACTTCAAACAGAGCGGATACGGCGTGGAAGCCGACCCCCTCTTGGGACTTGGAGCCATCCGTATACACTAGCATGGTTCCAGCGTGACACGATGTGTGCTCCAAAAAGGTCGAACGCAATACTCCCGGCGCAGTACAAGCTTTGGGAGCAGAGGCGTGGCGACAAATAGCGAAATGTGGTACCCTCCAGGGTGGCGTCCTAGGTAGAACTAGGGGCGCCACCGACCCGAGAGCTATATCTAGCTCTCGAAGGAGTTTCCTGGCCCTAAACCCAAAGGGCTTAGGGTATGACTGGCGTCTATCGACGGCATAGGCACCATCGAGATCAGCTGCGGATGCAGTGAGAGCTGTTGGCGACTAAGGGAGGCGCCGGTCTCGCGCGTACAGTCGAGTGATACACTGCACGCGGCGCAGAGCGAGTGGCATCTCCCCAGCATCGACCAACAGGCTCTCAATGGGGGAAGTGCAGAAGGCACCGGTCGCAAGGCGAAGGCCGGTGTGGTGGATTGAATCCACCTTCGGCAATAAACGCTCGGCTGCGGATGCATAAAACTCGCATCCGTAGTCGAGCTTCGAACGGACGAAGGATCGATAAAAAAGTAAGGCAGTAGCCCTATCAGCGCCCCAAGCGCTGAACGTCACGGAACGGAGAATGTCCATGGCGCGGGTACAAGAGACCCTAAGGCTTCAAATATGAGCCTCCCAGGTGAGGCGTTGGTCGAATACAAGACCAAGAAAACGGTGCGACTCAACCACATCCAGGCGCACCCCATTAAGAAACAAATCTATGTCAGGGTGAAGCCGTGGATGGCGGCAGAAGTGCACCACCTTAGTCTTGGCCAAAGAAAACCGAAACCTGTGCGCTTCGGCATAGCGAGAGACGCGGTTCAATGCCTGTTGGAGTCGACGCTCCAGAGTTAGCATCTGGGCCACGCCAAAAGAGATCGAAAGGTCGTCCACGTGGAGCGTAGCGAGAACATCTTCCAGCAGCACCGAGGTGATGCCATTGATGATCAGGGCAAAGAGTGTGTCCTCAATGGAGTAGTCAACGAGTTCCCTCGCATAAACTACTCCTTTCACAAAGTTCATGGTAGAGTGCGGCGTCACACTCATCGGTGTGCCATGAAGTGTCCGAAGAACACTTATCTTGGCCGCCTCGGCGGCTCTCTACCAATTGCACTAGCTAATCCTCTCCTCTGATGGATCATGTTGCCCTTGGACAACATGGTGCCATCAGTGGAGCGAATAATGAGGAAGCGTTTGAAGCCAGCTGGCTCGAAAACGCCAGGTAACCTCTGAATTAGGGGCCCCGATGTCATCGAGGCTCCGCCCTGTGCACTCTTGGTGTTAGTCTTGGTCAGGGGCTCCGCACACGAGGGGGTAGAGGGGCTGGATGTGCTGATCTTGGCTTGGTCGCGTACCAAAGTGGCAGCAGACCCATCCGTCCCCACAGCTCCCGCGGATGGAGCGGAGCCCCGAGTCTTTTTCGTCTTTTTAGTCCTTTTAGTCTTTTTCTTTTTTGGAGAGGAGGGCGGGGAATGAACCTGCTTCTCACCCCCGCCGGCAGAAGCCCCTAGGCCAGATTAACCGGCCTCAGCCAGGTCCCTCTCCGAAATGGAGAAGGTCCTGGTTGTCGTAGGGGCACCTGTAGGAGAAGATCCCTCCCCTCCTTTTACTGCCTCGGAGCCCTCAGCCATTTGAGGAGGACCTTGCATAGGGGCGGATTCGGGTTCGGTGCTTGGCGCCGAGCCCGAATTCCCCCCCATGGAAGGCCCTACCGTCTGAGGCTGGGTCTCCTCAAGGACCATGTCTATCACAGGAGGGGCCTCCAGTTTGCCATCCCATCCCAGGACATCGCAGGTCCCCTTGGCAGTGTCGCCAGTCTTGTGTGGGGAGGCACAGGCCTTGACCCCGGCAAGGTTTAAAATTCTTGCCAGCAGGTCTTTTGAGGGAAGCGACCGAAGGGGCCTGGCTTCCCTCTCCCCCCTAAGGGGGTTTGCCCTACCGAGCCGCTTCGATGGGGAGCGGCTGGCTAAGGGCTGCCTGCTGGCTTTCTTGGCAGTCCCCTTGGAAAGAAAAGAGGGGACTGCCGCTGGGAAAAGGGAGGTGCCCGAAAACACCTCCAGAGAAGGGGGTGAGGGGGAGTCCCCTGCACCCGTAGGCGAAGGAGAGGAGTAAGCCTCCTCTCCGGTTAGAGAAATATGGAGGGTCCCCTGTGCAAGCACAGGGGGGGGACCTCTATTTTTTTGCTGGAGCTGCCCGAGGGCGGCTCCGTTGTTCTTGGGGAAGTTCGGGGTTGGGTTTTTTTTGTTTGATCTTCATCATTGGGCATGGTGACCCTTTTTTTAACACGGGATGCAATAGCGCACACCTCTCGCAGTAGCCCGCACTGAGAGAGGTGCTTACAAGCCCGGCAGAGCCAGGCGCCGCCATTTGGGACCACCTCTCCCGCCTGGTGGCCTGGCAGTCCATCGGCATGGCGGCTCCACCTTGAACACGGCGTAAAATATATAGATTGTGAAGAGGAGAGGAAAAGGGATGTGAGGAAGGTATGGGTGGGGATGAAGCAGGTTGTTAAAAACCAGCCACCCCAGACCGGAGCTCAGGGGTTAGGGAACATTTTCCCCCACCCCCTCAGCCCCAATGCGGAACGGTTGGCTGAAAGGAAGGTCAACATCTACCCTGTGAAATTAGAGGCTGACCAGAGAAAGTTGTGGGAGAGGTTGTGTGAAAAGAGAGGAAACAAGTGTTTTGAAGGAAGGAAGAGAGGCTAAGCTGGGGCCGGACGAAGCGCTGGATCCCGTCAGCACGGCGGCCAGGATGGCAAATCACCGCGCCCCTTACGGGGCCCGTGAAGACAGACGCAGCGCATGGTAGAGCCAAGCAGACTTCAAACAGAGGGGATACGGCGTGGAAGCCGACCCCCTCTTGTGACTTGGAGCCATCCGTATACACTGGCACGGTTCCCGCGTGACACGATGTGTGCTCCAAAAGGTCGAACGCAATTCTTCCGGCGCAGTACAAGCTTTAGGAGCAGAGGCGTGGCGACAAAACGCCAAATTTGGTACCCTCCAGGGTGGCGTCCTGGGCAGAACCAGGGGCGCCACCAGACCGAGAGCTATATCTACCTCTCGAAGGAGTTTCCTGGCCCTATCCTCAAAGAGCTTAGGGTATGAATGGCGTCTCTCGGCGGCATAGGCACCATCGAGATCAGCTGAGGATGCAGTAAGAGCTGTTGGCGAGTGAGGGAGGCGCCGGGCTTGCACCTACAGGCGAGTGATGTACTGCACGCGGCGCAGAGCGAGTGGCATCTCCCCAGCATCGACCAACAGGCTCTCAATGGGGGAAGTGCGGAAGGCACCGGTCACAATGCGAAGGCCGGTGTGGTGTATCGAATCCACCTTCCGCAATAAACGCTTGGCTGCTGGATGAATAAAACTCGCATCTGTAGTCGAGCTTCAAGCGAACAAAGGATCGATAAAAAAGTAAGGCAGTAGCCCTATCAGCGCCCCAAGCGCTGAACGTTACGAACGGAGAATGTCCATGGCGCGGGTACAAGAGGCCCTAAGGCTGCGAATATGAGCCTCCGAGGTTAGGCGTCGGTCGAATACAAGACCAAGGAAACGGTGCGACTCAACCACATCCAGGCGCACCCCATTAAGAAACAAATCTGGGTCGGCGTGAAGCTTTGGATGGTGGCAAAAGTGCACCACCTTAGTCTTAGCCAAAGAAAACTGAAACCTGTGCGCTTCGGCATAGCGAGAGACGTGGTTCAATGCCTCTTGGAGTCGACACTCCAGAGTTGGCATCTGGGCCGCGCCAAAAGAGATCAAAAGGTCGTCCAAGTGGAGCGTAGCAAGAACTTCTTCTGGCATCACCGAAGTGATGGTGTTGATGCTCAGGGCAAAGAGTGTGACACTAAGGCCACTTCCCTGCGGGACACATTCTTCCTGCTCCTTTGGGCTGGAGTGGGCTCCCCCCACCCGTACGCGGAATCGACGATCTCGCCAAAATTCAGATATAAACATTGGAAGGCGTTCCCTCGTTCCCATCGTGTGGATAGTCTCCATGATACCGTATCGCCATGTGGTATCATAGGCCTTCTCCAGATCGGAAAACACCATGGCGTAGTGCTGTCGACGAAGAAAAGCCTCGCAGACGGCATTTTCCAATCGGAGCAGAGCATCCGATGTGGAGTGGAACTTGCAGGAGCCGCACTGTGCGGAAGACAGATGGCCTCCGATGTCCAGGAAAAAGGCTAATCTAATATTTACCAATTTCTTCATCAAGAGAAGTTAGAGAGATTGGGCGAAAACCGGTCGGAGTAGAGTGATCTCTCCCTGGTTTGCGAAAGGCGAGCACAGTAGCGATTCGCCAGGAGTCTGAAAGAAGACCTTCCACCCAGATCCTGTTGAACAAATATAACAAAAATGTCATGCCTTTCTCACGCAGGTGTCGAAGCATGGCGTACAGGACATCGTTCGGACCATAAGCAAGGTATGCGCACGAAGTGAGAGCGAAACGCAACTCACTCACAGTAAATTTGTCGTTGAAGGGTTCTCCGCCTCTGGAGGGAAAGTCCAGCCGGTGGCCTTCCGCGACATCAGGAAGTGCAGTAAATGCTTGCGGAGCAGCATCCCGGCTAGAGAATGCAGAAAAAGCGCTCGCTAAGGATTCCGCCATGTGCGCGGGGTCCGAGATTGCGGTCTTATTCTCCTGGAGAACGGGAAGGGGTTCCTGCGAGAACTTGCCCCGTATCCTTTTGACTCGCTTTCACACCTCAGCTAAAGGGGTCTTCCTGTTAAGTAAAGACAAGTATGCCTGCCAAGAAGAGCGGCGGGCGTGCTTCAAAATATACCGGAACCTAGCCCTAGCCCGACGAAATTCAGCGACAGTGAAATCGTTTGGGCGGCGCTTATAGCGCATGCAGGCATGACGCTTCTGTTTGAGGGCTGTCTCACACTCAGCTGACCAACCTGGTAGTTGTCGGCGTTCAAAACGGCCAGACCTTTTAAGAATAATAGCCAGGCCCACGGCCATAAGGGTGCCGAAGAAAAACTCAACGCCCTCATCTACCGACGTAAACTCTCCGACCTAGATTGTTAATTCAGTCATTCCCTTCAATGCAGGCCACCGCGCCCATGCCAAGCACCACCCGAGCGGGCTTTCGGTCGATAGAGGCCAAAAAAATGATATTTGAATGATATAGTGATCACTACTATGGACGACATCGACCACTCTCCAGTCTTAGTCGGGAAAGCCCAGAGATAGATCGATTGAGGAAAATGAAACGGCGAAGGATGCGAAGGAGACGAAGCTCATTTGTTACTGTCCTCCTTTAAGAAGCTAGCTTTAGGAACCACGGAAAATGACCTCGCGACCAACTTCATGGGTGTTGCCTCCTGTAAGTCTAACCAATCGGTGTAGGCGCGTGGCCGTTTTTCCTCACAGAAAACGGTCACCCTGGGAGGAATGGGGGGAGCCCTGGTTTTAGCCAGAGAGCGCCCGGTATGAGTAGAACCCGCAGAAGGGCTCCGAATGAGCGCGGAAAAACCCGTGCTCGTTCTCCTTGATAGGCCAGGAGTAGAGGGTGTTTTTCTAATCATTGAGGCGTAAGACATGCCAGGCAGAGCTAGGCGCGCCTGGACCAAGTCCTTAGCCTTGCGAAATGAGAGACGATCATCTGCCTGAACAGCCAGGATTTCTTTCTCAAGGAGATATGAGCCACATTGCTTCGTTTAAGCGGAGTGCGGCTCTCCACAATTGACACACTTGGCGACTCACGATTTGAACTTATCGTGTGTCGTCTTGAAGTAATTTACACAGGTTTCAGGTAACCCCAACTTTGCACGTCGACAGGAGCGATTCCTATGGACAAAGCGGTTACAGTAATAGCACATCCACTGCAGTGGCACGATGCCTTTATGCGATAGCGGTACCAACCGGCACGCACCGACTCATGAAGCTTGTCACAGTCGAACGTAACGAAGAGTGCAGGGGTGGGTCTCGAGGCCCCTGCCTGTTTTCTCATCATACGCTCAACCTTGACCGCTCCGTGGTCGGCCAGCTCTAGAGTGATATCTTCTATGAAGTAGTCCACGAGTTCTCTTGAATAAACTACTCCTTTCACAAAGTTCATGGTAAGGTGCGGCATCACGCTCAGCAGGGTGCCATTAAGTGTCTGAAGAGCACTTATCTTGGCCGCCTCGGAGGTCTCCACCGCACTAGCCAGAAGGCTCCCGTCTGAAAAAATGGTCACCTTCGGCTACTTATCAATCACACTGCCTAAATCTCTCCTCAGATGAATCATGTTGCCCTTATTCAACATAGTGCCATCAGTGGATCAGATAACGAGGAAGCGTTCGAAGCCAGTGGGCTCAAAAATGCCGGGTAACTCTGGATGAGGAGCCCCGATGTAATCGTGGCTCCGCTCTGCACTCGGGGTGGGGGCAGAGGGTCCTGATGTGCATATCTTGGCTAAGTCGCTTACCGAAGTCGCAGCAGACCCATCCCTCCGCGCAGCCTCCGCGGATGGAAAAGAGCTCCAAGTCTTTTAGTCTTTTGGGTTTTTTTCTTTCTTTATAGGAAGGATAGCAGAGAATGAACCTTCTTCTCCCCCCTGCCAGCAAGAGCCCCCAGGCCGGATAGACTGGCCTCAGCAAGGTCCTCTCCTTGATAGAGAAGATCCTGGCAGTCGTAGGGGCAACGGTTGGAGGACAAGATCCCTCCCCTCCCTGTACTGCCTTGGAAACCCTAGCCGTTTTAGGAAGACCTTGCTTAGGATAGGACTCGAGTTCGGTGCTCGGCACCTAGCTCAGAATCACTCCCATGGAAGGCCCAACCGTCTGAGGCTGAGTTATCTCAAGGACCATGTCTATCTTGGGTGGGGCCTCTAGTTGGCCATCCCCCTCCTGTACATCACAGGTCCTATTGGCAGCAGTGTCATGAGCCTTGTCTTGGGAGGCACATACCTTGACTGCCGCTGGATTTAATATTCTAGCCAGCGGGTCTTTTGAGGGAAGCGACCGATAGAGCCTGGCTTCCCTCTTCCTCTTAAGGGGGTTTACCCTCCCGAGCGGTTTCAATGGGTGCCCGAAGGCACCTCCCTCGGGTTGTAGGGGACCTACACCGGTAGGCGAAGGAGAAAAGTAAGCCTCTTCTCCCGGTAAAGAGATTTTGATGGTCCCCTGAAAGAGCACAGGGGGGTAACCTCCATTTTTTATGTGTAGCTGCCTGACGGCGTCTCTGACGATGGACAAGGGGAAATTTAGAGAAGATTTTTTATTTTTTCATCATTGGGCACGGTGAGCCTTTTTTTATGGGAAGCGAACGCTCATCACCCCTCGTAGTAGCCCGCCCTGCAAGGGGTGTGTACAGGGCTGGCAGAGCAGGTGCCGCCATTTAAGACCAACTCTCCTTTCTGGTGACCTGGCAGCCCTTCAGCATGGCGGCTTCACCTTGGTCACGACATAAAAAAATAGATATGAAGTGAGAAGGAAAAGGGATGTGAGGAAGGTATGGGTGGGGATGAAGCCGGTTGTTAAAAACCCACCATTCCAAACCGGAGCTGAGTGGTAACGGAATATTGTTCCCTCCCCTCATCCTCGATCCGGAATAGTTGGCTGAGAAAAAGGTCATCATTCACCCTGTGAAAATAGAGGCCAACTAGAGAAAGATGTGGGAGAGGTTGTAGGTGAAGTGAGGAATTAGAGGAGAAATACAGGCTGTCCGAAAGAAGGAGAAAAGGCTGAGCTGGGCCTTGAGTTCCGTCAGCACGGCGGCCTGGAAGGCAAATCACCACGCCTCTTAACAGAGTAGGGATGTAAAAAAATAGTAAGTATTTGAGAAGAGAAAAGTAATATTAAGGACTTTTATTCTTTACAATGTTTGTAGATAGTGCTCCATATATTATTAATTAGATACCCAATTCACTAAATGTAGGGGTAAATATATCATTGTTGATTTCCTTCGGGTACCTTTCGTTCCGAGCATTTATCTTTTAATTTTTTCCTTCAAACTTTCCGGCGCAAGTTTGAAATTGAAAATATTGTTTAACTTCTACACATTTATTTTATTTTGCCCGTAATTAGAGAGTAATAACACGAACTGTTTTTAACCTTAGAAAAATATAATGCTATTGTATTATGGACTGGTGGAGCCCATTTATTTTAACCTGCCTACAGTTTACAGGAAGGAGGATTGCCTAGAAGTGGAAGAATATATCAAAAGCCTATAAATTGAACGTCCTGCTTTTAGCGGCTTCGCTATAGACGGTCTGAAACGCTTATTCATTTCTTTCCCCATTTCCCTTAAACCGCGGAAAGTGGTGTACGATGTAATAGGGGTAATTACCCTGATACAAATGAAACATGGAAGAGTAGACGCCCCTTCGACCCGAGTACTCCGAGACAAACTAGTGCTCTCCCTCGTTTTGTATTTTCCAATTCTTATAAATCCCCCACTGCCATATCCACGCCTAGATAGACCTAGCAAAGGGTGAAAAAGTGTTTTAAACTTTCTTAAATGAATAAACCTCTCTAAAAGTGATTATATGACTACTCTAGACTGTGAGAAATCTATATATGGTAGATATATTAGTGAATTGCTTCACCTGATGTGTGTGGAATGTGCTGTATGGTTGGTCAAATCTCTTTTCCTTAAAGACCTTGATTTCAAGGGCGCTAAAGATTATACGAGTCCTCACTCCTCCTTCAACCCATTTACTTCATTTAACGCTCCATTTTAATTTCTAAACTCTTAACTAATATGTTTGATTTTACCTAATGTTGTATTTGTTCTTGGTTCATTTTGCCCATTAGGATCAGCGTTACCAAAGGTTAAAGAAGATATCAGAAGCATTTTACGAGTGCAAATATTTCCGGATATCGAACCCAGAACAGACCTTTCATTATGATCCTAAATGTTTGCTACAAATATCTTGGAGTGTATTTCATTTATCACAATTATAGAAACTTCTCAGTTTTGTGATTAAAATTTTTGGCTATGTAAAACTATGTTTGATATCTACATTGCATGGGTTAAGTTATATATATATATATATATATATATATATATATGTATGAGTGTGTGTGTGTTCCTCCTAATTCGCGCGCCAATTTAGTACATGCAATTTAAAGTGCATGCATAATAATTCGAGACGCTACATATTTCTACCAGCCATTTAGTCCTACAATGCACATCTCGCTCCTCTTTACAAGGTGATCGCAAGTGTGCTGTTTTGCCTTTTACAAAGAACCAACTATCTGTTAAGTTTAAATGTCCCCCATAGTGAACAGGGACCAAGAAAAAAAGGCACAGTGGGTACTGTGTATCTAGAATTAATAAGAATTTAAGTATAAAAAGGAAATTTTTAATTCCTTAAGAAAATGGAACACGTAATGAAAATAATAAAAAATTAGATAGTTTTACCACCCATATACATTTAGTTTTCAGGCCTTTTATTTATCAGTTGAACAATATAATTTTATGAGGGGTCCGAACTACAGATCTTTATTGGAATGGCACCTGGAGTAAAGTCAGCTGAAATCGCAACACAATCCAGCGACTAAAAGAAAAAAGTTTTAATTTGATTGCAACTGGATGTAATGTAAGAATAAAATTGCATTTATTTTGCCCATTTACAACCTTAATCTACGGCGAAAAGCAAAAATATCAATTCAGATAATAATTATCGATTTGAATGACTTTTTTTGCAAATAGTTAGTGTGCAAATGTGAGAATTAGAAACTTAGAAATGTAAAAATATATGAAAATAAGTATTAAGATAAATTCAATTGTTTTTCACTGTATAAATACATAATTCCAATATTTTATGGCATTTCCAGATAAAAGTGCGGTATAATCAAACGCAACATTGATTTATTCCAAGGTATTAAATAAGCAATGAGTAATTCAGTTACGTCTTTAAACATTGTATCCCTTTTCCCATTGGCCCATTTATATAAAATTTAATCTGAAAATTCATTGAAACTTAACCCAAAATTTAACTTTTTGTCGACTACAAAGAATAGAATAACATTTTTTTTTGTAGTTTCATGTATAGATTTAAAAAATGGAAGTCATTTTTATCGGAATGACTCCAGTTTTTTGTAAGTTGGCAATTACTATTTTTGTCAAATTTTCAAGATTTTAACGAATTTCATTCTTTTCTTTTTTATTTACAGGTTATTAAAATTATATTTAATTAAACAAAATTTTAAATAAAAGCAACAATTTGAATTAAAATGCACACAGGACAGTGTAGAAATAGTCCAGATACATTCTCCTACATATGTGGTTCAGTAACATTTTAAAAAAATCAAAGAAAAATTTCTTCTCTCGCGAAAAAAACTATATATTTTGGATGTAAAATTAGCGACCAAGATAAACCATAGGCACCACATATCTGTTGCACGACATGCTTTAATTCTTTATCAAAATGGTCTAAAAGAAAAATAAAAAGCCTTCAATTTGGTGTTCCACGATCAGTACTCATTGCTTCCTTCTCCGACACCCCGTAAGTTTGACCTTGAACAACTGGGCGTCTCATGAGACAGCCGCCCGACAAGACGAATTTTCAAATAATCTTCATGAGCGTTTTCATCCGTTTTCCTTGGCTTGCTCCAGCGTAGTAGTCGCATTTAAGTGCAGGGGAGCGCTATGGACCCCATCCCGATATCTGAAGACGTCTTAAGAGACTTACTTAAAGGAAACGTTTCTGTTCACAATTTAAGAACGAGCTGTTACCAATATATAAACAACAAACAAAATTATGTGAGCATTTACTGTTTCTTATAATAAGTGACATTAAGGTACAATCCATCGATTGTCAACCTCATGGCTGCCGATCATAGTTACAAATCTCCCATCTTCTGGTGAATCCTGGCGTTTCTCTCGCGCCTTCGATTGATGTATTTAATGTGTGAATTTTGCTTTTGGATACAAATACATTATTTACCGTTATCTCTCTCTCTCTGAAAAACACTGGTCCCAAAAGATTGGCCAGTTCAGGAAACTTTGGAAGAAGGAATGCCAAACATTGTTAATAAGCCAATCGTAAGTCGAGAGAAGAAAAAAATAAAAATACAGACGCCACACGTACAGCATTTTTACCTCTCTTTTTCTCTCTTTTCGAAATTTTGTGAATTTTTTAAAACCCAAAGAATTACCAATGGTGAAGTTTAGAAAATGTATAAAAATTTAACCATGGCTGCTTTTTATTAGATTTTAAATTTTAATCTGGCAAGGCTACAAAGAAGAGCACACTGCAGACGCCTTTGAGAACAATTTACATTGCTCGCCTCTCAAATTAAAATTCTTTATATCCCGGAATGATCAGGTTCTCGAGGTTATCGAAAACTAAAATGAAAAAGAATTTTACTCAATGGATGGAATATTATTAAGAGGGTAAAATCCTCAATGCAAAAAGCGCTAATTTTCGGTGTAGTTTTAAACAAGCTAAAAACAATGAGAACAAGTTTTATGTAAGCTAATAACAAGTCGCCTCGAATTCTCTGTCACCCTTTTTCGCGCCAGACTCAGTGAAACATCATCTCATATTCGATGTGCCTCCCACACATTCAAATTGGTAGCAACAACTGATGCAAATAAAGGACTGAAATCACCTGGCATAAAAAAGATAAAGCATTCTGCAATGGAAAAATGTTCCATAAAAAAAAAATGTTCGCGAGGAGGTACTTCAAAGTGTGATTTGTCTGAAAACTTTATTTTTTAAAAAGTTATATCTTTTGTTGTGGAAAAAACCTGGGTTTGGAAGGTTCTGAGCTCCTTCCAAACTCTGGCTGTTTATTTACTTCTTGCATTGCCTTAATTCCATTGAAATCCATGCAACTTGTGCAAAAAATGCATCTTAAAGGACATCCGAAACCCTATTCATTGATAGGCCATTAGTATATTATCCACTAGTTCTTCATAGTTTTCAGCCCTATGATTACCAAGGAAGTTCTGCACTACATGGACAAATGAATCCTGAAGAGAAGTAGTCGTTGAGGAGGTTAGCATTTTCTGCAGTTTTTCAATGTTTTATGCTCCTTTACTTATAATAGAAAACAATAATTTGTTTCAAAAACTGATAAAAGTAATATATAAAACAAAACAAATTTTATTTCAAAATATAACCTCTCTCTCTCTCTCTCTCTCTCTCTCTCTCTCTCTCTCTCTCGCACGAAAACTTTAAATCCCTTTCTCTAATTTGGCCTAATCAAGCCTAGATGAAATCAAAATTGGACTATACTGACGAGATCACAAGGGCGAGGGGACCACTTCACGGGAGACAGTTACTCGGAGAGAGAGAGAGAGAATTACTTTTTTTTATTTTTAACAAGAATTAAAATAAAATGTTTGTACAAATTTGGATGTCACATAAGTCCTTCTTGACATCATTTGACTCAAGACGCATACCTTATAGCTCGCATTCTGACATAAGATTCGCATTCCCGATGTGCATCACCTAGCACTTTTCCAAGTTGAAAAGCATGTTTGAGATGGTCAGTAGCGAGGGACACGTTATGTTCACGTTTATCTTCCCGAAGGCCTACATCAAGTGCCTGGAGGGGTTACCGGGTTCGATTCCGTGCTTGAGGGGCTACACAAAAATCTGCTGGTTCTCACGGAGCAGCCGCCACGCTGGCGGGGATCAACCCACATCAAGTTCAGTCCCACATACCATCTTCATCCATAAATCTAGCCCCAATTTCAGTCAGTCGGGTTCGGTGCTTGGCGCCGAGGGCCAAGGGTAACATGGATAAATTTTGTTTTTTATGATTACATAGGTATTTTTTTCATATAGATTTTAGAAATGATTCTAAAAGAGCGTTCTTGAAATATTGATCAGCTCTTAATTTAATAACTTTAAATTTTATGTATATAATTTCCATATTTTTAGGTAAAACAACAAAGTGCACTTCAGCTGTGGTATATCCTAACCTTAGATCTGCTATTTGGCCTATACCTCACTCAAAAGACATTCCAGTACCCAAACCACCTGCAGAAATTGTTTTGCGTAGCTCTCAGGAATCAGATATAGAATCATGTGAAGCAGAAACTGAAATTTATGTTCCTAAAATTATTGATACTACTCCAAAACCTTTCTCATAACTTGATCTAGATGATCTTGTAAGAGATCTAAACTTACAAAGCAACAGAGTGAATTACGGGCCTCGAGACTAGAATAAAGAAATTTAGTAGCAGAAGATGTTCGAATTACTAAGTTTCGCATTCGATCAAACAATTTACAAGACGAATTTTCATTTGACAACAATTTATGCTACTGTAATAATATTCCACGTCTCTTTGAAGAATTAGATATACATTATGAACCCAGTCAATGAAGACTTTTCATTGACGTTTCTTTATATAGTAGTAAAGCCGTGCTTCTGCGTAATAAAAATAAACTACCATCGATACCAGTAGCTCACTCTGCTGTTGTTTTAAAAGAAACTTAAGAGAATTTAGATTTCATTTTAAAAAGCAATAAATACAGTGAACATAAATGACTAATTTGTGCTAACCTAGAGGTAGTAGCCATTTTAAATGGCTTGCAGTCAGGCTAAACAAATTTCATATGTTTTTTGTGCCAGTGGGACAGTAGAGCTCAAGGAAAACACTGGATATGCTCAGAATGGCCTTTATGAGAAGAGACAAAAGTAGATTGCCATAATGTAATACGTGAACCATTGGTTCCTAAGGAAAACATAATTTTGCCAACAATTCACATTAAATTAGGTTTAATGAAACAATTTTTGAATGCCTTAAAGCATGACCAGCCATCCTTCTTATATTTAAATACAAAATTTCATAAGATTAGTGATGCTAAAATTAAAGAAGGAATCTTTGTTGGGCCTCAGATCTGACAACTTATGGTAGATAGTGAGTTTGAAGCAAAATTGAGCAAGCCAGAATTTGAGGCATGGCATAGTTTAAAAATTATATGTAATGGTCACCTTGGAAGGCACAAATCAGAAAATTACCACATTCTTGTTCAGAATTCGATTAGGTCTTATAATGAGATGGGATGTAGTATGTCACTAAAGGTGCATTTTTTCATTCTCATCCGTCTTTCTTTCCAGAGGATCCAGCAGACCTCAGCGATGAGCATGGTGAAAGATTCCACCAAAATATTGCTACTATAGAAAATCGTTATAAAGGAAAATGGAGCGCTGCAATGCTTGCTGACTTCTATTGGACCCTTCACAGAGACGGACAAGATGTTGTACATAAAAATAAGCCGAAATATTTAAAAAATATATGACTATTGTATAGATTTCAGCAATTTTGAAAGAATCTTAAATCTTCCTTATTTTGTAAAATATATTTTAATAATACCACACTCTGAAATGTATTAAAAGGACTAATTAATTTCATTTGATGAATAAGATTTTTGTTTTCACTTATCTTTGTTTTTTTTTGTCAAATAAAGTAAAAATAATAACAAATATTTCATACCTCTATATACTGAATAATCTAATATTAATTAAAAATTAAATGTGCAGATTACAAAAAACTGAAGTCATTACCTGAAAAATAAAGGTCATTTTCGTAATCTACGCCAAAATCTACAATAGAAAACTACTTTATCATTTCTGTAGGAAAATCATTGTTGAAGAGTGTTATTTTAATTAGGAGTGCCTTGTCTCAACTGGATCTTCCTGACTGTTTAAATAGGTCTCTAGAATATCACATGGAAGTGTTATTAACATCATACACGACAATTTGGCCAAGACCAAGGTCTCTGCCCGTTGTGTGTCTAGAAACCTCACGCCCTATGATCGACTTCAACGTCGTCAAAGTCCACAAGGCCAGAGTTGCACAAGCTGCATGGCGCGAGTGCGGATTCGAAGAGCTCAACAATCTCTGGCTCCTAGCGACTACCTTTTATTCCGCCAACTCAAGGCTGCACTGCGTGGACACCGGTTTGGGGACGATGAAGATGTCCAGCTTGCCGTCCAGGAGTGGATTGAACATTAGTCGGGAGATTTCTAGTTGTAGGGAATTCGAAGCCTCTGGGTCAAGTGGCGCAAGTGCATTGAAGTCGAGGGTAGTTATATTGAAAAATAATAAAACACTTTTCCTCATATCTCGTTTCCTTATATCCGAATTGCAAAACTTATTGACCACCCCTCGTATTTTATATCTCTAAAGCTGGCCAAGCAATTAAATACGAAAGGAACAAGCCTATTAAGAACAATGAATAAAATTAAGTGGTAAAATACCTATTACAGTAAGAAACAAGATAGAAAAGCTTTACTTTTCTAAAATTTACAAGTATATGATATGACACAAACGTTTTATTAAGATAAGGCTGAAAAATTGTAGTTCTTCTCAGCAGTCTCTACCCAAATGTTCTCATCTGATAATGAAAAGAGAACACCAGAACCAGTCAAATGTTATAATAAAAATAAATATGAAGTGGATATCGTCGACAAATGGCCAAAAAAGTATACTGTAAGAACATGTACAAGGCGGTTGCCTGTTCATTCTTTCAAAAATACTTTGGATCTAGCTGGCATAAGTACGTGGATCATTTACTAGAAAATCACTAAAGAGAAAATTTACAGACAAGAATCCATTCAAAGATTGGCAAAGGAGTTAGATGAGGCATACATGCAGTCAAGATGGCATGATAAATCTAAAACACAGATGAAAAATACAGACCATGACACAAGAGCGCCCAAATAGTCATGCCAGGTGAAGACGCTTTCTGAGTAAAACCGTACTGTGGGTAATTGCATGCACTGTAAAATGTTATTGTGTGGAACTTGTACAGCTGAGATTCAGCGTGTTTGAAAAAGTGGGAAAACAAAGTATAATTTTTGCTTTTTTACTTGAATACAACTTTAAAAAGAATTGTAATTTAATAATCTCAGCAATAATCATCAATAAATATCATATATTATCAGCGGGTTTTTTTCCCTTTTTTCACTCACTGAAGTACAATAAATCAAATTCAAATTGAAAAATCCGACATTTCTTAGGATGCTGTAGTAAATATGCAAAAGACAACTAAAAAACAAATTTTAGTTACAATATTTTATCAAATTTTAAAGAGAAAATAATGAAGGAGTTAAAATGAGTCCAATCGGGCATTCAAGGAAAGTCATGAGTCCCAGCATCGTAGTGATAAATCCACATAACCTTGTATATAAATGAAATTGGATAGTTCGTCAACAGTCTTGCGTTTCGTATGGTAGATTGCGTGTAGTCATATAGAGGACGCTGATATCGGAACTCGTCTTCCTAATACTCTTTACTTGACTTCGAGTAGCAACTTGTGTCATTGACCGCCTTAGCCTGATGGGTGTGTGAAAGAAATTAAAATACTTGACTCATGATCAATCTCAACGTGTTTCGAGTTGATTGAAAATTTGATTGAAAATAGATGAGGCTATTATATATATAAAAACCATGCGCTAGTTCGGGAAAGTAGCGGAATAAATAAAAATATGAGATCCTTGGAACGGTTCAATTAAGGGTCGACCAGGGGCAATGGAAAGCTGTTGGGGAGGGAGGGCAAGCCCTTGATATAAGAGCGCTACTGAATGTGGCCTAATGGAGATCACATAAATATGCTGAAAATACCGAATTGGCAGCCTTGTGGATGCTTCTCAATGGGTTGGTCTCAGGAACGATTGAACATCAATATCAGAACTCTTTGGATTTACGATCCATCTTTTAACACCATATTCATCGGAAAAGAATCCAGCTGTTTTTTAATAACAGTTTTGTGGGTTATTCTTGGCATGTGATATAAATTTCTATGCCCTTGCCCCCGACGCCCTTTCAATCGTTTGGGTTTCATTATTAGCCTCTCCGCCTCAGATCCCAGAGTTGCAAACGGGGACGAGAAAAGGTTTCACAAAGAATAAAGAAATTGAAGCCATTGAAACCCCGTATCGAGATCTTCCGTGATACTAATGAAGAGATATGTATATGATCTAACCTCACTTCTCTTAATATGTTTTAAGTAAATAAAAATATTGCATTGAATATCATTTTAGTTAGCAAATCACAATATAATCATACGAATATCATATCATTTTAATTTAAATCGAAATCCTGCCATATCAACCCAAAAAAGGTGATGTTAGGTTGAGTTTGGATCTTCAAGCTGCAGCTAACATCTTGATGATTGCGTCAGCTACTGGTTTCAATGTTCGAAGGTGAATCTGCGGCTATATATATCTCAAATATTTTCCCTTTCTCTATCTTCAAAATTTCTGCGGCAGATGTCATCTTTGGTTTTTTGCTTAAAAAGATGCTTACATATCCTTTTGAAGATCTTTTGTTGATGATGAACTTGCGCAAAGGAGCGAGAAAAGAGAAAATATAGTAAATATCTTTGTATGTGCTTGAGGAAAGAATGCGGGAAAGAGAATGCCTTTTCCACTTCGTCTTTTCTTTCACAAGTAAAGTAACTGTGAAACTGACTGCTCAAACTTGGCAAGACATCTCACGCAAACTCATCATTCTGTGTAAAAGAAAATGAAAATATTTTGGAATTCAATCTCATTGCTTCCGGTGAAACAGTGTTGGTATTTAGATTTTAACTAACTATTCGCTGGTCAAATTTGACTCCATAGGTCGTTATATGTTCAAAGGTTTTAAGCTCAGCTCTGCTCCTACCTATAGAAGTTTATATTAGAAACAAGATCTTAATAAGGTCGTAATCTAGATTAACACCCCAAACTAGACAACAAGATATAAAAAATCGAAATTTTCTTGAAGATATTTGCTTAAATTCCATAAAATTTTCAGTGATGATTTTTTAAAATTTAACTCTAATAATCTGCAAGTTTCATTTGGTAAAAAAGTGGGTGATAAAAGTTATGAAGAAAGTAAGGTGAATTTGAAGAAGGGTTGCATTCAAAATTAGATAACGATAAGCATAAATGCAGCGATATCCATATAAACAAAAGTATCTAAACGAAAATTGAACAGAATATTTTTAATAAGTATACAAACCATTTTTTTCATGACTTAAGCACACCATGAGCCGCAGAACCTTACCAATTCGTCACATTGGTCGAATGTGATTTTATTCAATTCTTCTTCTAATCCAGCGGTTGGCAAACTTTGGCTCGCCCAGGCTTTTCATGCAGCCCGCGTTTCATTTCAGAATTCGATAAAATATTGAAAATTAATTAATGAACATTTTGCTAAAATCTCACCTTAAAAGCGAACTCTGTAAAATTGTGGAACGCCTTTGAAATTTTAATGGTTTTCGTTCCGCAACAAACTCATTTCATACAGGCTTAATTTATTTTTTCGATTATTTTTTAAGTTTTTCAATATTGCATATTACGTCAATAATAAATTGTAAATTGAATTGGATTCCATGTAAATCTTTGAGCCCCCAATCTGATATAAGTCTAAAAAGAGTTTAAAAGGGATGGCAAAACTATGCCCAAAAATACTTCGTTATTAATATGTAGCTATATCTGTGATTATGTAGTATATAGAACAAATGCTGCTTAAAATTATTGCTCATCCTTGTTCAATTTTCTGCCCGAGATCTTAAGCATTCGTCGATTCCCGTGTTATAACCTTCTTCCTGAGTATCACCATAGGTTTACTCTTGGGTTTAAACCAGGGCTCTTCACAAGGCAGTTCATCACGTCTATACTTAGGGCATCCATAGACTGCTTCATCGTCTCTGCTGTCTGCCAGGGAGCATTGACCGGCGTGAAAACAAGCTCACTCCTAATGTTCGGAAGGAAGGACTCGCATGTTCCTTAACCATAACGCTGCCACCACAAAATTTAACCGTTTCTTTCATGCATCCGAGATTCAATCCACTTCCCATCCAATCAGAACAAATTGAATTTTCTTTCAACACTGAAAAACAGTTTTCCATTTTTCAGCCATCTACACGAAATGCTCATTAGCGAAGGCCAATATGGTTATTTTATTACTTTTAATTACGAGTCGTTTAATACTAAAGGAGCGTGTAAGGAGTCCCACCTCTCTTAATCAATGCAAGACAGTCTGACGAGACACTTTCAGGTTCATGTTCTTGGTAATTGGACGGGAATTACTGACTGCCTTCTCTAAACGGTCATTCAGCCTTCAGTGGCATCCGTTGCATCATGCTAACTTCCTTGGGAGTGATATTTAGAGCGAGACCCGTTTCTTTTACGACTTGTAGGACTCGATAATCTTATAGAGCTTTATTATGCTTAAAATCACGCTTTATGACTGAATACAATGCCTCCAAATGCCACACAGTTTCCTTCCTTCACTTTTTCCACTGGACAACCTGATTTCTGAAGGATTTGTTGAACTTACCTTGCCTCAGCATCTTGATAAATAAGTAATATCACCCAGAGGGATATGCAGTACAAGAGGGACAGTGTTTTCACACATACATTACAAACATTTACATGTAAATTGAAAGATATAAATTCTCGTTCTGTAATTTTGTATGCATCCTGCCCTTAAAGGAACATTACTCTCCTAATTCGTTTTCTCCGCTAGCTGTTCTATGAAATGAAAATGAAATACTATCGCATGCAATTTTAAAAGAATATTTTGTTCAATTTTAATGAAATTAAACGAGTATTTTCAAGAAAATGTAGGTTTTGGTATTTGGTTCCATATTTTTGGAAGGCAGTGTAATTTTACAAAGGAATATTTATTTAGAATAGATTAAATATAGAAACTGACAGTTTTGTACATTATTCGCTCCCCTCCTCCCTCGGCGTTTTTCTTCAAAAGAAATGATTTTCATAGGTCTATCCAGGTTTATTTGGATAGTCCTACAATAGGCAAACTAAATTTGACTTTGTTAACCAAGCTCATCCAACTTGAAGAAAAGGTAACTAAAAAGATGTCATGAAATAATCTACAATATGGCCTATTATTCGAGACCAGCAAAACTGTAATTATAGTGTTATTATTGGTCGATTAATTGCTATGATTCCATTCATTCTACGTTTTTGTTCTATCACAGAGATTTAGATGCATTAATTTGGCTTCATTGTCTGAAGCAGCTGTTAAAGTCCAAAAATTCATCAAGCCAAAGACGTAATTTTGGTCGTAGCGTACGGAGTTCGAAAATTCATGATGTTCTTCTGATAAGTCCTATCAGATGGTTACTCTTATGTAAAGGTTACTCTTTCCTGACACTAACCGAAGATTTTTTACGACTTAATAATCGAGTTCAATAGATCTGAGACTAAATGAAGCTCTCTATTCGAGAACATTCCTAAATGAAAGGTGAAAGAGAATGGTAAATTATTAGGTTGAGGAATAAGTTCTTGCGGTTTTATCAAATTTATTCATTACCATTAACAATTTTAGAAAAACCTTATTTTTAAATGATAACAATATGCAATTTAATCAATAATGTATTCTCCGTTGTTATTTACGACTTCTTCGCAACGTTCAACTAGTTGTTCGATGCCTCTGCAATAAAAATCTCTGGATTTTGACTCGAAGAATTCGTCTAACCAGGTTCTTAATTCCACGAAAGTATTGAACGAAACGCCGCGCAAGTTGTTGGAGAGCTATCGGAACAGATAGAAATCCGATGGAGCTAAGTCTGACGAATATGGAGGATGCGGCAGAATTTCCCAATTAATCGTTTGGATGGAATCTTTTGCATATTGGCAATGTGAGGACGAGCATTGTCGTGTTTCAAAAGGACTCCTAACGTCGATGAGGTCGCTTTTCACGAATAGCTTCGGCGAGTCGATACATTTGCTTAACGTAGAGTTCTGCAATGACAATCTCGTTGTTCGTAAGGAGCTTATAAATAATGATGCTTTCCCATACCACCACACACACAACATCATCTTTCGTGGATGAAGTCCTTGCTTTAATCGCGGAAGTGGTTTTTTATTGGGGCTAAGCCATTGTTTTTGATGGTTCATGTTGACATAAACACACCACTTTTCGTTGTTCGTGATGATTCTGTGAAGAAATCTGTCCTTATAACCACGAGTAGCCTTGTGATGAGCAAGCAATCGTGGAGCGTTCAAGTTTGTTGCTTTCGCTCAAAGCGTGCGGAACCCATGCACCGAGTTTCTGAACTTTCCCCATCGAATGAAGGTGATTTACTACAGTTTTCATGAAGATCGTTCAATCGATCTTCCCTCTAACTTAATGGGGCGACCATAACGTTCTTCGTCATTAAGATTGAAATGACCGTTTTCGAAACGTGAAAACCACCATTGAGCAGTCCTTTCTGATAAAGCATTTTCTCCGTACACAGCGCAAATATTGCGACGAGCTTTGGCTGCGTTTGCATTGTTCCCGTCTCGATTCAAAATGAATAACAACAAGTGTCAAAAATGCGCCTTTCTTTCAACTTGACATTCCATTTTGAGGGTCTAGAACAAAAATTAAATTAACACAACTTTTAAATAAACCGCAATGACTTATTACTCAACTTCAAGACGTAGCCTAAGCAAAAGCCTCATAGTCTACGCTGTTAAGAGACGTAGCCTAACCTTTGCAAATTTTGCTCTCATTATTTATTATTGTTTCTTAATATGTGCACAAATCAAGTCAACAAAACTTAAATCAACCCAACATTAAAAAAAACGCAAGAACTTATTCCTCAACCTAATAGATCTGGAAATTTAATTATCTCGGAAAAACAAGAATGTTCTCAAAAGTATTTTCTTTCAGTAAACAAAAATGGAGAGCTTTAGATAACTGCATGTCAGAAATCTGAACAACTTTTCTTCACTCAAATTCAACCTCGTTTCCTAAAGTGAGTTGATAGGAGTAGTAGTAAATGAATAAATGGGTTGCCCCACCTCCCCGGTACACTGTTGGAAAGCATATTCCAAATGTTTCGATCACTGCGCATCTGGTGTTGCTGGAAATACGCTCCAACAGCCAACTTTATGACTATGTTTAATTAATTGCATGGGTTAACTTACTTATCGACCTAGTCATTCAGACTAGTATATAATAACTAACTTTCAGCTGGAAATCGAGCTGATGATCGTAAACGTTTTGTCCGTCTTTTCTGCCTTTTATCGATTCATTACTTCAATAGTCGACCATTGCTCAGAATAAGAACGTTCCGCATACAAATATTGAACGGTTTATACACCTTCCAAATATGTCCCATTTGATGATGATTTATGAGATGAGGAGATCGGCTACTGTAAAACTCGCTCATATGATCCTGAAACAATTCAAGTTAGTCATTTGGCTATTACCAATTCTAGATAAAGATTAGAGCGCTAGATATAAGGGAAGAATTAGAGTTGGGGACGATAGTTATGAAACTATATGATAAAAAGAAAATTTAATAAAACAATATCAAGAATGATCCCCAACCTCTTTGGTAGTTATCATAAATATCTTCCAGACTTAATCTCGAAAAAATCATTCCTCGAGAGTAGTTTTATAATTTCCAAAACTACATGAAGTATACAGTTGATTACTCTTAACTTTGTAACCTTCTCCATTCATCTGTAGCTCCCCCCCTTTCCTTTTCTTATTAATTTGATAATTAGAAATTATTTTCATTAATCCTTAGCTTTCATATAAAATAATTTAAATTCGCACTCGTAGAAAACACCTGAGTGAATATGTTTACAAATAGAATTTCTGTATATTATTTTAGCAATTAAAATTGCTAAAAAATAGAAAATTGCAATATCTGATCTATCCCCTGTTTCCACCAAATCTTATCTTACCTCCAATCTCTGACTTTCTTGGACCAATCTGTAATTCCGTAATAGGCTCCTCTTGTCTTGTTATAATCACAAGAGTATTTTTGCGCCCGAATACCATTTGTTAAATTAATGCTAGCAAGATTTTTACTCCTTCTCCCTAATAATACTTCAATTAGTTTTTCACAGAATAAATCGATTTGGCTAAGATTCCAGGAGGTTCAAAATCCACTTTTTCCTCCTTCATTCGATTCAATTATTAATTCGAAACAGTTTATTTATTCATAAATTTGAGCTCAATTCTTGGAAAAAATCAAGCTACCTAGTAATAAAAGTGTTATTATAAAATATGTCCTAAAAAAAATCATGACTACTCTCATTATAACAAACTCCAATCTAATTTATTAATGTGATTAGATACATCATAATTAGATTAAATACAGCATAAATAAGATACTATATTGGATGACTCTATCAGTGGCTTACGCTCAAATGTTATAAGGTATTCTCTTTTGGAAAATAGACTGTTGTAACTTTAAGCCGCTTTCTATCAGGTTTGTGACCTGATATAAGCACAAAAGAGCTTATATGAATACACTTCGCCGTAAATAAAATTATCTGTTGTAGCTAATCAAGTTATTGATGGAGATACATGCTTATCTTTATCTCTTCTAATGGTCCTGGTAACGTAGCATAGATTACGGATGCTGCCAGAAAGCTAGCAAAATATTGGGGGTGTGGGATTAATCGTCACTTCGAAGACTGTATCACTTGCGATCCAATGTGCCCAAAACGGGTCATTACACTAGAGTCTGTAAGTCAGTCTGAACTGAGTTGCAGTCTTATGTCATCCTCTTATATAACAATTTTACCTCGGACTGCCGGCCGATTACAGTAAAATCAAGAAAGAATAACGAATCTCCTAACCACTCTATTGATTCTGAGATAAACAAACTGCTTACACAAAAAGAGTAGCTAAGTTACAATCAACGAAATAAAGACTTTTCCCTTGCGTTTTATCAATCTTGTAAATAAAATTATTCCAAATCGTCGAATAAGATCAGATGTAGATTATATTCGACCAATGAAGTAAATAGCGTTACACGCCGGATGATATTCTATCTTTGAAGGGGATTTGAGGTATTTTCTATTATAGTCGATGGATTGGTATATTTTTCCGAAAAGATTTATCAGGCGTTCAGACAATAAGTTTCATATTTTTTGAAAAACAAAGAAAGTATTTTTAACATGATAAGTAAATGAAGATTCCATTGAAAGTGCAAATGAGAATGCTTCTTTTTGTTGTCGAAAGGGAAGCTTCATTATCCGCTATTGCGGCTCTTCATCAAGCTGCATGGGCTGTCGGATTTGTTCATTCTTAAAGGGCTAGCGAAAAGAAACATTCAGCTGCAGAAAAGAAAACATACCATTGAGGAGGCATTAAGAAAGTAGAGCAATTTCTTTGTTGGCCAAGGGTTTAGTTTGGGAACGGAGCAAAGATTAATATGTTTTTTGCTCGATTCCAGACCAGTTGTAAAAATCATAAAGGACAGTATACAAAGATGGAGAGTTAAGCTTTAATGTTATAATTTTTATTTACTTTATCCTCTAGACAAATTGAACATGGCAATACTCGTTCGTACTGCTCTTCTTTGAAATGTTAAACCTAGTCTCAACTACAAAGCTCTCTTTGTCATCCAAATGGCCCTGTTCGGGTTAACTGCCAAAACAGAAAAACGCGATTAGAAGTGTATATTCACGATTCTTTGCCACCACCCATGTTTAAAATGATAATGCCATCTTGAATAATAATCTGAAAGACGTAAAAACAGCTTAGTGGCGGGCCATGTCAATTAAAATTTCACAAAAACAACTACTCCCCCCATGCATATATAGATAGAATTGGATATTTTTCACCAGCCTTTTATATGTAACTGATTTAAGTTTCTGCCTTACAGTATCGTAATGATTAGACTGGAGCTCAAAACGTAAATGTACAATAAATATGAATATTGACACATCAGTCATAGTATTAAGGTTCATGTATAATCACAGAGTTCTGCGGAGCACTTACGAGGGGCGGTCAATAAGTTTTGCGAATCGGTAGGGCAGAACAGAGGAAGGGGGATTGCTGTTTGTAGGGGTGTTAGGACATGTCATGACAAGTCAGGACCTGCAGCTGCACGTTCCTGCCTCCTCTATTTAAGAAGCAGTAGCTGATCGCAGATCGTCAGTCACAAATTTTTCAACAATGGAGAAGGTTGAGCACCACGCAGTGATCAGATTTTTGACGAAGGAAGGCAAGAATGCAAAAAATATCCATGAACGCATGGTTGCAGTGTAAACCGACACCGCCCCTTCCTATGCAACTATTGCTCGCTGGAATAGGGAGTTACGCCATGGCCGTGAGTCCCTTGAAGATGACCCTCGTCCAGGACGCCCGTCAGAAGGTGACCAACGAGGACAATGTGGCCCCTATGAAGATGATGATCGTCGAAAATCGACGGGTGAAGTTCGAAGAAATCGAGCGAAAACTTGGAATATCACATGGAAGTGTTATGAACATCATCCACGACAATTTGGCCATAACCAAGATTTTTGCCCGTTGGGTCCTGAGAAACCTCACGCCCCATGATCGACTTCAACGTCGTCAAATTCCACAAGGCCAGAGTTGCACAAGCTGCCCTGCGCGAGTGCGGATTCGAGGAGCTCAACCATCCCCCCTATAGTCCAGATCTGGCCCCTAGCGACGACCTTTTATTCTCCCAGCTCAAGGCTGCACTGCGTGGATGCCGGTTTTGGGTGTTTATGAAGATGTCCAGGAGTGGATTGAACAGCAGTCGGGAGATTTCTGGTTGTCGAGAATTTGAAGCCTCATGGACAAGTAACACAAGCGCATTGAAGTTGAGGGTAGTTATATTGAAAAATAATAAAACACTTTTCCTCATATCTCGTTTCCTTATATCCGAATTGCAAAACTTATTGACCACCCCTCGTATATCGAGAGAGAGAATCAGCAAGGCCAGTGCTACATTCAAAACTCTAAACATCCTCAGAAATCTTCGTGAAACAATAAGAAAACTATCTACAATGCACTATGTGTCTCGAATACACAAAAGAAGAAACTACAAGTGGTGCAGAATAAATGTATGTACCTAATTACAGGTACATACAGGCGAGAGAGAAGACGCCAGGAAGAGCTGCACCGGGAACGGGGATAAGTCCCACTAACGTTCTCATAGAAGAACGGACAAGGAATATGTAGAAAATGGTTAACCGAGAAGTGGACGATGATATCGTCCAGATGATTAACCAGAACAGAAGAGGCATAAGTCGCGCCAAATTTCCGAGCTCTGCTGTCTTTTAGCTGGCGGAGCAGAATTACCGTTCTACATATTAAAATAAGAATGTTTTTACCCAGATCAAAGAAACAGACCAAGAAAAAGATTACCCAATAAAGGAAACATCACCGATTTATACAAGAATTAACCGATGAAGACCACAAAATACCGAAGAAGACATCCAAGAAAATACAAAAGATACGATTTACACTCACTACAGAATAGACAAAAAAGCAAAGACACTAAGCACAACACTAAAGTAATTTATTCCCAGAACAGCAAATGCGCATATCATACCCAAGAACATTAATTATTCTTAAAGACAAATGGCTTGAACGCCATATTATATAAATTTACACACTATCTTAATCACCTACCCACACCTACACTATTACATCAAATTGTAATCGTAATTGTCTGACTATTTGTCGGTCCGATCTAGTTCTCTGGCAAAGGAGTCAAAGAAAAATAAAAGTTTGAAAAGGTGCTTCTTTTAACGGCGGTCAACAGGAAGACGCCTATATGCCAGGAGATGGTTTCCGGCTTAAGTTGCAGGAATAAAGAATGTTATTCGCGGATGTTTTTTCTCGCTTCGAAGACCCCGTTAAAAAATTTGTAAGAAATACTTAGAAAATACAAGTTAAAATTAATAACTCTGTCATAGCTGTAAACTTCAATAGTGTATATATATATATATATATATATATATATATATATATATATATATATATATATATATATATATATATATATATATATATATATATATATATATATATATATATATTTATATATATAAAGTTTGTGTCTGAGTACAGAAAAATGCTTTTTACTACCAAGTACAATAATGTTGTTTGCTACCTACACTCGCTCGTTGAAAAAAACCTAAAACTTTAATGTTTCAAAACATGCTAAAAAATGAAAAATATAAACCTACCTCTCAGCTATGACAATTTTATAAAAATGTATAATTTTGTTGCTATCATTTGAATTATTGATGTAATAGAAAATGCATGAACCTGCAAGTAATATCTGGTAACCACACAGACCGTAGGCTGAGTGGCTGAGGCATTTTACCTTTTGGGGGTAAGTTAGGGCACTGAGGGCCAGTTATACAAGCATATCAATCGTTAATCGAGTTTACTTATTGTTTACTTATTTTTGTGACTGACAGACGACATATTCAATCAACTAAAAGTGAAAGAGTTTAGCATTCTAAGTAATGAGAAACCAATGTTAAATTTGCAGCTAATAAACAAAAGAAAGGATTTACTCTAAAATTTAACACTAAGAGGTATGATGAAGTTCCTTGGTTATGTGGCAATAATTTGAATAAAATATTGTACTGTTTATTCTGTTTGTTATTTTTAAATGGAAAATCTCTTCGGAATTCTGTTAATCGTATAAATGATGAAAATGGTGGTTCTCATATTAACGCATTTGTTGACTTGAAAATATGTGGAAACTAAAACAGAATCAATAAAGTTACTTGACAAACAAAAATTAGCTGTCATTTCTAGACAAAGAGGAAATCAATAAAAACTGAGAAATATTGAAACGGTTAATTAGGATTACATGCTCCTTAAGTATGCAATATTTAGCATTTTGGCGTCACAATAAGAATCTAAACGCTGATAATAGAGGTAACTATATGGAGTTAGCAATTTGTATCTGCGAATTTGGTTTAAAACTTGAGAATCATTTAAAAACTATAAGTATTTCTAAGGGTACATCATCTACTATTCAAAATTACCTAATTCAATCTAGTATTTGAGGTTTGTTAAACAAGGTATGCTGACCAAAGTCTTGTGCTGTCACTTATTCTGATTTATGAACTTACGACCTTCAAAACTTTCAATAATTTTCGGACTAACCTTCAGATGACCTTGGTAATTAGATCATTAGAAAGAGAATGTTAGAAAACATAAGGATTTCAAATTTTGTTAGAATCAGTGAACAGTTATGATGTTATTGCCAAATTATTGCACGGCAACAATGGCATGACTTTGGCAATTATATCATCAGAAAAAGAATGCAAAACAGCATAAAGGTTTCCGATTTCATTATAATAGGCCAAATAGTTATGATATTATTCCCGGGCTAATCTTGGGAAGACCTTGACAATTATATCATTCGAAAGAATATGTAAAACAACATTATGATTTTAAACAAATTTCGTTAGAACCGGCCGAATAGTTACAATGTTATTACCCCCCCCCAAAAAGCAAAACTTGGAAAGACCGATTGACCGTCAGAGTGAGAAATAAAGTCGCCCGTGACTAAAAAAAATAAACACGCGTGTTTACTTCAATTCTCCTTTATCCTTTGAATTCATTATTAATTTCTCTCTCATAGTCCCGATCGACCTTGTGAAGCGTGCTTTAAAAGCTTGTCTATTCAGGAGATCTTTGTTTCCGCGTAGCCGAGTGGTCTATGGGACGGTTCAATTGAGGTATATATTAATATATATATATATATATATTATTCATTTTTTTTTTTAATTTACGTACGAGGGGCGGTCAATAAGTTGTGCGAATCGGTAAGGCAAAACAGAGGAAGAGGGATTGCTGTTTGTGTGGATGTTAGGACAAGTTATGACGAGTCAGGACCTGCAGGCGCACGCTCTTGCTTCATCTAATTAAGAAGCCGTAGATGATTGCAGATCGTCAGTCACAAATTTTTCAACAATGGAGAAGGTTGAGCCCCGCGCCGTGATCAAACTTTTGACCAAGGAAGGCAAGAATGCCAGAGAGATCCATGAACACATGGTTGCAGTGTACACCGACACCGCCCCTTCCTATGCAACCATTGCTCGCTGGAATAGGGAGTTCCGCCATGGTCGTGAGTCCCTTGAAGATGACCGCCGTCCAGGACGCCGGTCAGACATGACCAACGAGGACAATGTGGCCCGTGTGGAGAGAATGATCGTCGAAAATCGACGGGTGAAGGTCGAAGAAATCGAGCGAAAACTTGGAATATCACATGGAAGTGTTATCAACATCATCCACGATGATTTGGCTATGACCAAGGTCTCTGCTCTTTGGGTCCCTAGAAACATCCCGCCCCATGATTGACTTCAACGTCGTCAAATTCCACAAGGCCAGAGTTGCACAAGCTGCCCTGCGCGAGTGCGGATTCGAGGAGCTCAACCATCGCCCCTACAGTCCAGATGTGGCCCCTAGTGACTACTTCTTATTTCTCGAGCTCAAGGCTGCACTGCGTGGACGCCGGTTTGGGGACGATGAAGATGTCCAGCTCGCCGTCCAGGAGTAGATTGAACAGCAGTCGGGAGATTTCTGGTTAACAGGAATTCGAAGCCTCATGGACAAGTGGTGCAAGAGTGCATTCAAGTTGAGGGTAGATATAGTGAAAAATAATAAGAGACATTTCCTCATATCTCGTTTTTTTATATGCGAATTGCAAAACTTATTGACTGCCCCTCATAATACTAAAAATTATTCTAATATTTGAATTATTGTAGTTTTATTAAAAATTCATCATTTCAAAAATACCAGGAATCCAAAGTCATGTCCTGCTCGTGCTACCGCAGATGTTTAATCCTGGGAGCAGTGCTTTTCGATCAAAATGGTAAAATTATGACATATATAGGTTAACTGAATTAGGTTGTGTAATTATTGTTTATGTCGTGAAATTTATTATAAAACTGGATGTTTAAATCTATTTCAATTCCTGAAATGCTTTTTTCCTAAACAAATGCGTGCAACCCTTGTTGCTTTGCACCAAAGTGGCCGCAAATGCAATGAGATATTTCCTTGGGGTAGTGCACCCAAGAGCACAATCTTAAGGTTTATTGATGACTTTAAAAAGATTGGCTACACTTCTGTGATTAATTTTTCTGGACACCCACGATCTTAAAATGAACGTCAAGATCGCCTCCTGGTAAACTAACAGCTGAAGGATATGGTTGCCTCCAGTGCCACGCTTGATTCCTATGGAAACCAATCAGATGTGAACGCTTCACTGAAAATAGTGAGGCGGAGACTTTTCAACAAAGGTTTCAAGTTGAAAGGGGCTGCAAATAAACCTCATCTCACCAAGAAGAACCTTATAGGTAGACTTCAATGTTGTAGCAAATAAAATAATAGACTGTTGAAGAAGGGCAAAGTGATATTCTCTGGGTAGCTCCCTTCAACTTGTTTGGAGCTTCTGGAAGATCTTGAATTAGGAAAAAATGAGAGGTTTTCACAAGTCCCGTTGCCCTCCTACTGTAAATAATCCGTACACTCTCTGAGATTGAGGCTGCTTCTTATCTAAGGGACCTAAACATTTTGCCCAAAACACTGCGATGATCTCTAATTGGTAGCAAAACGTGCTTCATCAGCGCGTTTTTCCAAAGATGGGGACCAAATTGGAGAAGATGGCGTATCCTTCCAAAAAACAAAATCAATAACAAAAATAAAAATAACAATTAGTGAATTTGTTCTTCGGATGATCATTGACGACTATGGGTGTGCGAGCTTGAAGATTGTCTTTATTCTTCTCACGTGACAGTATACCTTCTTCAAAATACCCTTCTTCAGAATTTGTTAATGGTCTGTCTTAATTTTTTTAGGTCTTCCTTGGCTTCTGGTTTATCTACTTTGTTTATATAAAGATGTTTTATCCTTTTTTGACAGAATATTATAATTATAAACAATACTTTTGGAACGCTTCACAGTCTCTACAATAGTTCCAATTGAAAGACCATCTTAATGACGCAGCTTACGATCAGCTTGCATCCAGAGATTCGCATGACATATTTCTCAGTTTTAGCATGTAGCCAGTAGGACAGTTGGCAAGAAAATGACCTAACATTCATGAGATTGAACTGAAGCAGGTTGCTATTCAAACAATACGGGATTTTTTGCAACAAACTTAAGCGTTCGGATAACTTTGTACATTTAAATATCCCTATTAAATTTCCTATCTACTGATAACTTCGTTTTATTGATCCAAATTTTCATAACCTTTAATTTCGTTACTATGTAGGTTACCATACACTTATTTTGGAAAGCTTGGATTTTCTTTGGCAAAAAAAAAAGATGGAGGACACCGTAGGTAAATAATCGTAATCAGACTGTTCACCATCCAATACTACGCTCTGTTTTGTTTTGCTTAGCCAGTAATGTTCATCTCATAACAATAGCTTTCCTCAAGGTATTTCACTATTTATTCTTATTAAGAACCAATGATAGGGCTCACAGTCAAACATTTTCCTAAAAAAAAGAAGGTATTTCAACAGCTTTGTGCAAGTAGTGTCCCCAAAAGTGTGTAAATTTTCAAATACGTTTGTTAAATTTTGGCTACGCTTCTAAAAGCTTGTCGAGTATCTGGAATCAAGTCCCGTTTATTCAAGGCTTAAACACCCCCTTTCCTTTTCGAACGATTATTATATTATATAAGCTTGAAATTACCAGAGTCTTTTACTCATGTTTATTAAACATAGGTATACAAGTTGAAAATCTTAAAATTATCGTCAACGAACACATATTTAAAATTTTCATTTGATACTTTGGTAGGATGACAAAGATGCCTGGTAATTTTTGCATTCTGTGCATTAGTAATATTAAGTTAATTCCCTTAAGTCTTGTTACAGAATCTAATCATATACATGATTTTAACGTGAGATAGATTTCAAATATTAAATAATTTTCAACGATGAATATATATTTATTATTTTCGCCACATTAGCGGTATCTTCAAAGAACATACCTTCTTCACTTTGCAAAGCACTATTGTATTCTTGTAATGTCTCTCTATTCTATTAACTTAAGCGCAAAACCTATTTAAACTAATTTTATAGCTCCTAAACTGTCTATTTTAAATTGAAATTTATTTGTATATCACTTTTTCACGCGCTATCATTTGTAAATATAGTAATTTCTATTTTATACGTTGCTATTTCCTTTGAAAGTTCGATGTTTTTTATTCATTTTTAAATTTCAAGTAAAACTGTCTTGCATTCAGAATTATCTTGTGGCGATGACTGCAAAATAGAACACTGTGTGTCAAACTCAAAGATTTAGGTCTAAATGGCCAATACATATCAGTAACATCTGTTCTTCCGACAATTTCCAACTATTTTTACCTGTGGCGAAGCGCCAGTTCTAGGCGTCGCTTTTTTTCAAGAGGAGTAAAGTTCTATTGTACTCATTTAGAGCCATGAAATGACCCATATGACTCTGGGGCATAGGGTTATTCACCCTGGAGATTTCAAATCTGCCATCGGATTTGGCGCTGAGTGGCGCCATCTAGTGGCAGAAGCCTCATTTAGCCATTCAAAGGCACTTGTTAGTGATTTGAACCATGGCAAACCATCAATGCAATAACCATTTATCATCTTATCACAAAATGCCGCACGTCATTGGACGGACTTTCCCTCTTGTTTAATCTTATCTTCTTACTAAAGCTATCGAAGTTTGCTTTTCTGAGTTCAGATTTTGATTGTGAGTTTGATTTTCTTGAGGCTGATGTTTACGATAATTTTAAATCAAATCTCTTTATGGTCACTATTGGAAGTGTGCTCCACTTCTGAAACCTTTTTAACGAGATGTTAATCCGTGATATTTGTGTATAGTTATTTAATCGGGTGGGTGGGTAGTGTTAGAGTTTGGGGCAAAAAATTATCAATAAGAAAGCGTACCACACCATAGGTTCACCCTCATTATCAAATCAGTTTGTATGAAAATCTACCTTCGCAAAATTTATTTCGATATATGATATAAAGAAGAATCTACCATCACTAGGATCTTAAGGCTAACATCTGTGTTACTCTGTTTTTGCCTTCCCTTTAGAACTTGCACTGATTTATTAACCTGAAAATTTGCTATTCAAAACTTTCTATAATAATAAAAAGCTAAATGTTTGTTAACAGAAGAACGTTTTTTAAAATTTATAAAATTAATCCAAATTCAGGGCGACAGATAAGAGGTAAACATGATGCTTTCAATGCTTAAGGAGATACCACATTAATTTTTCCAACATTTTACTACGTTAAATTATCATATATGAAGTTAAAGCTCATTACAAGCCCCTGATATTCCTACCAAAATCATAATAACTTACGGAACTGTTTTTAAGATACAAGGGAGTTCTTTCTGAATCCCCCCTTGAAACTAATATCATATAAATAGCTATAGAATTACTAAATATTAAGCATTCAAACTTATTTCACGAGCAAATGATGCATTAATGATGTAATTATCATTTTTAATCAGTTTTCTTAAGTTAGATTAAAAGTTGTGTTAATGGTGGACTAAACATATATTTTTCGGACAAGGTCAACTATAGGTTTTGTTCTCAGTTGGAAAAGGGGGTGTTAGGTGAATAGGAGTAGTATTCTGAATGCCCTGAATTTAGATCAATCTATATTCGAATGATGCTAAAAATATAACCAGTTCTCAGGTGCAAATATTTAAAATCGCATTGTATAGTTTAAAATTCTACGGAGAATTTCCACGAATGTATAAAATTTTGCATTATTATAATTTTCACTATGTTCTAGTCATGTTGCTAAAACAAAATATATACTATAAAAAGTGCATAAAATTAGCAATAAAATGATATACAAACCCCAAAATGCGAATTTTAAACGAAAAAATTTTAAAAGTGACTAATGATCAAATGTGTTATCCCCTTAAGCCTTCATTTTTATTCAAATTAAATTTAAAGAGAAGACCAATAGGCGCAACTCTCACAGAAATTTGTAAGGAACGATAGGTAAATGAAGTAGTGAAGATCGACGATATTTTAGGCTCTCATCTGACGTCTTCCTGGGAGGTCATAGTCGGCGAAATTATATTTCAAATTAGGTTTAGTCTATTTTAAGTATAATAAAACTGATCTACAAGAACCCAAAATACCTATACCGACACACAAAAATAACGAAAATGGCTCACTTAGGAACCTTATGAAGGTCCTCTTACTGAAAGCCTCAGCTTGAATCTAACAGGACGCTACGAGTTACTCTGGAGGAGGCCTCTTACCTCCAAAGAGTAAGTCCGCGAAAAATTCCCGCTGCAATTACACTCATGTTTAGATTCCAATTAATTTTCTTCAATTTTCTTTGCCATGAAGCGATCTCTAACTGTTCAGGAACTAGACAAGAGACAATCTCACGAACATCTGGGCTTGCAGCAGCCAAGAAGTCTCGTTTACTTCGAACCGTGGGTTGCCGAGCCTACAATGCTTCGGCGGTTCTCAGTGCGCTGTGTTAGTTGAACTTTACCCTCCATAATGAGCTTGGGTCGTAGTTCTTCATAGTGAGTGGTTTGTTCACTAAACTCAACCATAAAATCACACGCAGCGCCATAAAACGCCCGCCAGCTTCAAACGAGACCGAATCAAACTGCGGACTGCTTATACGGCTAGGCGTATTTAGTTAGGGTGCTCATGGAGAGTGTAAAGTTCGAGAGTTGGCTCGAAACAGTTAAGATATATAGGAGCGTTCTCCCCCTTTTTTCTACTTTACATACTTCACCAACTAGGAGCCCCACACAAAGTGGGGCACACTAAAACGCTGACAGAGAAAATATGGACCCAATGGATGTATTACAAAGAACGCCTCTATGACTAATACCAAATGGAAAAAACTAACCTTAGAAGAAGTCTTTCAACAGATTTTCTCTGGTCTAGAAATACTTTTAATTCAGTGTATCTAAAATTCCAATGGAATTTCGCTCATCTGCACCAAAGGAATGAATGTAGAACAACTGCGATCGACGGTCAGTATTTTAAACTTAAAGATACATTGGACCTGGAGGAGTGTTGTATTGCGAAAAGTACATACATGCGAGGGTATTAAGCCAAAATTGATGGAGTGCAAAAATGGATAAAAGTAAAAGAGGTCAGAAAATTCAGAGATAAAATTCTTGTGCTTGAAGTAGTGAGTGAAAGCACTGAAATGGCCTCGAAATCAAAGGAAAAAAAAATCCTAGCATTTATCACGTTTATTTCTCCCACTCAGGAACATTTAATGAGATTTCTTTGTCAACATTCATATGTGCTTCACTCACTATAAAATGAAGACAACAGATCAGGAAACTGCGCCAAAAATGATTTAATATATGCTCTGAATATGGTACCGAAGGGCAAACATTCCGAAATTGTATAATCTCAACAGAGACCTTCATTAATGGCAAGGGAAATGACTGTAAAATGGTTATGTTATGCTCAAAAAGAAATAAAGTTTACAAATTAGAGTAGAGGGAAGTGCATGATAAGAAAATAAAATGGAACACCTCTTACGTGGGAGCGAAGAGAAGAGAATACCATATCATACATAAACAACGTACATAAAAGGATGCATGTGTGCCAAAATATGCACATATGTAATACATGCTCACGTGAAAAATGCATTTCAACCATGGACATACGAAAACTCTCCTCATTATTTAAAACGAATGGCTTAGAAAGAATTAATAGCCCACATCAAGTCAATTAATCGGCAATTTTAAACATTAAACATGCAAATGCAGAAAAAGAACAAGAAAGACGCCAAATAGAAAGAACTGTAAAGATCAGAATCAAAAGTGGCACCGATAAGAGCTCGGATTCCTCGGAAGAGGATAACCCCGAGAGCCCAATCACTCAGCCTCGTTTCCCTATCCACGAGCAGAGACGGTCAAGAAATCAATGCACACTAAAAGAAGAAGCATGACAAAGCACGGAAATACTAAAAAAACACAGCTAATAACTCGAAAAGGGGTAAAAGGACTGGCATTGGATAAATGATTATTCGAAACAGTAATAGATATGAAAAAACTTAAATTTTACAAATAAATACCAACGGTGGGAGAGAGAAGAAGCAAATATAAGGGATCATTGATCTCTGACCACAGAGTCAACCTGAATAACGGTGAGGTAAAGGATATGGAATTATGAAGTAATGGTGGTAAATCCGACAGGAGAGCAGCACGATGGAGCCGCTATCACGATTAAGAAGGGCATCGAATATAAAACTCTTGAGGAATTTGATGAAGCATATATTACCAACTAAATAACAATGGAATTGACAAACCTAATTAAAGCTACAGGATATCAAAGACCAAGAAGTAACCATTTGCCGGTAAACAACTTCACATACTTCTATAACAAAGGAAACCCGGTCATATTCAGGGATGATAATGCCCATTGGGTAGCGAACGGATACAAAACGAGAAACAGCGCAGGTAAGCATCTGCAAACTATTGGCCATGCTGGTCACAAAATTTTTCATGATATTTTCACTGATATTGCTTCATTTTTGTTAAATAAGCATCCTCAACTGCTTAAAATTGGGTGGCTTCATTTTAGCAACCGCCAGTTTGATTATCGCCCATAAATTCTCTATTGGGTTAAAATCTGGTGAATTCTCAAGTCAAAGTTCTAAAAGTTCGATGATCTTTCCTGCAGACAACTTTGTTACTGCTTTCTAAAAACGTGCGACATCATGATTGAAATTACAGTTTTCATCACCAAATTGGTCATAACTCCTATTAAAGGGACTGATGAAGCACGTTTTAGTACCATTTTGAGTTTATGGCAGTGTTCTTTGGAAAAATTGTTAGAACTTAAATTATATTCGATTAACAGCAGCATTAAAGAGGAAACGTGGCCAGAAGCTTAATCATAGGTACGACACAAAATTTGGAAAAGCATTTCCTTTTAATCCTCGTTACGAGAGATCCTCCACAAGCTCCAACAAAGCGAAAGGGAGCTTCATCAGAGAATATCACTTTGTCTTAGGTCGGCATCAGTACATTCTTTATATTTCCTACAAATGTGATAAGGCGTATCTGTGAGGATATTTTTGGTGAGATGAGGCTGCATTGCAGTCACTTTTGAATTGAAACCTTTGACAAACAATCTCCGCCTGAATGTATGGGCTGAAGCGTTCATACCTGCCTCTTTCCAATCGTAAGCAAGCTTGGCAATAGAGGCAACTCTTGAACTCGGACCTTACCAGGAGGCGATCTTGTTGTTAGTTTGAAGCTGTTGGCATTCAAAAGAATTCTCAGTAGTGTAACCAGTTTTTTTAATTCATTAATGATCCTAAGGATTGTGATCCTTGATACAATACCATTAGCATCTATCCCCGTGCATTTCAAGAGAACCATTTCTGTAAGTAAAAAATAATCAAACATATTATTACAATAAATATAAAAAAAATATATATCATATTTATTCAACGTCATTCGTTTAACCAATATCTGTTTTATTTTACTCATGGATCGAATAACAAAGCTTCAGGGAATGAACTTAATTTCCTACATGAACGTGACCAGAACGCGATTTTAAATTCAATAAAGGAATGTAGTGTTTATTTTTAATTATTTTTTAAATGCTGACTTGTTAATAAACCTGTAATAATTTAAATTCAAATATTAGAATAATTATTTGTCATAGTTAGATTTGATTTGACATTTGCCAAATAAAACCAAAGACTTTAACAACCTCATCTACATAAGATACAAAAGAAACTTTCTGAGAGTCTCCTACTATACCTTCGAAAGATCTGCAATTTCAGGTGAGCAACCTCGGTTGTCCTGTAATTATATGCATAAAAATAACTCTAAACCCACGGTTCTTTTAAAAACACGGTACACAAAATGTCCAGCTACTTAAATATAAAGAACAATATCATCATTTATTGTATTCAAGTTACATCATAATTTTAAGCCTTAATAACGGCAGCAGATAAAACCATCTCAAAGATATATTTAGTGTAGACCAGAGGCCAGAGAAAAGCCTCAAATTTATACATAAACTTAAAAGTATAATCGTCAGTAGGAAAATGGGGGCGGGGGAGCAAGATTCTGAACCTTGAATAAACTAAAAATATTTTGAGACCAAATGCCATCGCTGTATCACAAGAAATAAATAAAATTCCATTTTGTTTTTCTGTTTTTGCTTAAGGAATGGAGAGGTTGCTAGAAAAATCTTTTGGGAAGTTATGTTCTAAGAAACCCTTTCTCAGTATATTTATTCATGAAACAAAGGGTTTGTATTCGCAAACACAAACACACCCTCATTCTGAATTTCTCCGCCTCAAAGACATACAAATCTACTCCCTCTATATTACTTTCAGTCTCGCTCGTTCATGTAAAAACACAATCTGAAACGGAACTACAAACAGTTATTGAAAGAATTCGAATTAATACTAAAATGATATTTTACTCGTAAAATTAAATTTCACCACAACAATTAAAATATTCCTTTCATATTAAATTACGTGAGACACTCAAAAGGCTAAATTGAGAATAGAGCACATGCACAGCTTTGCTGTTGGATTAGCCACAAGAAATTTTTAGGAATGGCGACAAACTAGATCATCGAACGCTAGCTGAGCTTACTCGACGTTAACAGCTGATGATATGAGACTGTAGGGTATTCTTTAGTCATATACAGGGTTAGTAACTTACAAAATAAAAGTTAAAAAACAAGAAATCAACGTGTTCTATATTTTGACACGTGATAATACAAGTTTACTCAGAATGAGTCCCCCTTGAAGCCGGCAATTACCAATATTACCGCCTTATTTTATACCTCCCCAAACTTTAGCCACGAAACTTTAAAAGTATCCTAACAAAATATAGGTCAGTTACCCATTAATTTTTATTCCATCCACCATTTCCTGTTTGGTAAAACATAAAATAACATTAAAGAGAAACTATTAAGCATGTCTTTCTTTTACAAATTCCATTAGCACTATTAAATAAATGTTAAGATGTAATTTTAGCTTTCTTATAAGACACGTTAACATGTTTCCGCTCCTCAGAATTTTTCTAGCTCGAACAAATCAGAGCGTAGTTTGAGAGCTCGGAGATTGAAACTCTAATTTCTTTTGACTCCAGGATTAAAATGGATGTTTAATTTGTGAAATTTGTATCGATATTATTGTGATAAATGGTATAGGAAGATAATTTATTTTATTATCTACTATTGTGATACGCTCTTTAATTAAACGAAAAGAGTGTAACCAATATTAAGCAAGTAGTAAAATACATTTTTTCATCACGCAATGTCCTCTGACATCACAATAAAAATAATTTGCATGTGTAAAGCAAAAGACGAAATCTCTCTATTAAAATTATACTTGTTATACTAATTATGTAACTTTAGTTAAAATTAAAATAAATAAACGAAATGAAATAATCTTTTCGATTACCAAACAAGTAGCTGACTATAGTGAATTACATAATCTAACCAGATTTATTTGGTGACTGAAGGAAGAGGGCTTTTAGGGGCTTAGGTTGGTGAGTTTATGGCTTTTATGGGAAACTTGGACTTATAGGGACTCTTTTCCGCTGCCTATTTAGAGCCAGGCTGATGAGAAATTCCTTCTTGTTCTTTGGGAACGAGTGATCTTTTTTTCTATGAAGGTCTGTCAGAACGCCCACTTCACACCAGACAATCAATTACAATTTTTTTTAATGAGTTCCTTTTTTATGTTTTCGAGCGAAAATGCAATTTTATGTTTCATCCCAATTTATAACTTCATTTCGCATTTTCGATGAAAATCCTGTTCTATTGGAAAATCATAATTTTTCTCAGAATCTTCAAAGATTTGCTCCATTCGCTTTGCCCTCCCCAAAACTTTGTTTTTGGTTTTGTTTTTTAGAACGTTTATAGTCCGTTTTGTCCCTTGCTTGGTCTAAACAGATGCGAAAAATATAGGATGTTTAAAATAGAATACAAATCTAAGTAATGTGTTTAGACAATAGGTCGTAGCATCGTAAACAAATTTCAGCAAATCAACATGCACATTTCAGGTTTTGTAAACTTGGTTACACATATTTCAAAGGTCGAAAATATTTTTGCTGTGTGGAGAAATATTTGAAACACCCCTTTATTCAGCTAGAAATTTCTTCTTTTTTTAAATTTTCAAGCCAAAAAGATATACACCAATCGCACACACCGCTCCACAACTTGAGAATGGCATGGAATTTCAATGCAAAGTAGCTCGTCGATAATATTTTGCAGGTCCTTATTAGATAGATGCATTTTAGGTGAAGGCTCAAACCTACACTTCTCTTCAGGGGGAAGTAGATCTGTCAGGTTCTTAGCAGTTTTATCTATTCTCGGTGTCCTGAAATCACGTATCTCTTCCTCATATACAGTAACTTCTCGGATCTTTTAGATTCTGTCAAAAGCTAATTTACTGTCCTTCTGATCAACGTATGCCAGCATTGGCAAAAGGACGTTCTCAGGATGGGCCCAATAGGACTTCCTTTGGATTATTTTCCATGCTATAGCTTCAATGGCAGGATGGAATATTTACAGAATATTCATTTGTTCCAGATGTTTAGATCCCTCCGTGCATTTCGGACAGTATTTTATGTGAAACCAGATGGGCCCATAATGAGACACGACAAACTATGTGAAGAGACACAAATCATTATTAGGTTTTTCTGTTTTCACATAACTTCACATATTCTGCTGGCAGTGGTGAGCCATCTTACATGAGATATTGTCCCTGGTTTCATATGCAAAAGATCATCATAAATTACATGAACTCTAATAGAACATATAATTCTGTACAGGTAAGCTTGGTCCCAAATAAGCTCATCCACATTTAAATCTGCAATAGGAGCTCATTTAGCAATACATTGAAAGCCACTTGGTGAAACTGACAGAGTGATCCTTTCCATTGTGTTCCACTTTCCGTTGGACCAATATATTTCCTACACAGGTGCCTCAAAGGAAGCTCATTTAGATGCAAGTTGCAGATGATCTACTGTAAAGGACGATGCAATTGACATTCCTTCTAGCCCTCTTATGGCTCCCTTCTTGTAGCCAGTAGTAGTTGACATGCTGTCTGCTCTCTTTGTCTTTATCTCATCTTTAATTTGTTTAAAATGATATTAACGATGAGATTAAGGCAGTGAGAGCTGAAAGCACAACAACTAATACTGGCTACAAGAATGGAGCCATAAAAGGGCTGGAATGTTAATTTCATCGTCCTATACAGTGGATCATGTGCAACTTGCATCGAAAGGAGCTTCATTTTCAACAGCCCATTTTACTAGTCAGTCTGCAATACCTGACCTGTTCCTCGTTCAATTGTTATATGATCCTAATAGATAGTACCAGGTTCCCCTACAAGCACATTCTGATCTTGAATTTCTTTCGCTCCATATCATTTGTTCCCTTTCTCCTTTTTGTTAGTGTTCTGTCTCTCTTGACATGAAAAAATAAAGCAGTAATTTTAGTTATCTCGCAAATTTTAGGATTCGGTGAAATTCCTTCTTAACTTCTGTCCGCATTGCAGCGGACTTCGGAAATTATAATACATACCATAGTCAAAGAATAGTGCTGCACTAATAGTAGCAGCAGCAGTTCTTTTTGACACAGAGTCCCGATCTGCTTCGATTGCAATTGTTCGTATTGGTATGATGTTGATTTCTGGTCTCGCAACGACTTTCTTCCTTTCATCATTAAAAATGTCAGATAAAGAGGTTTCTCCATCCAAGATTTTCTTCTGAAATTGTAGTTTTCTCGTCCCTCTTCTCTTTTTGTAATTCTTCTTCTTCTTTTCTTTCGTGAATTCTATCTTCTCTGATTTTCCTTTTTTGATAATTTGACTTGTTTTACATCCACTCCTCCATTTTCATGTGATTCCCAGTTTTTTGTTGATCAAGAAATTCATGCTCTCGAGGTGGCACTTTCATGTTCTTTTCACTTTTGCAATCCAAGAGATAAGCAAACTGGCACCTTATTATATCAAAAGGTTGACCCAATGATGAGATAAACTTTTACTGGCTGATGAAGAAAGAGAAATCGAGTAAGATTTGGTTTAAAGGAGTCGTGTGAAACGGGAGTAATCAGGAAGAGCAAAGCCCTACGCCCATCGGCAAACTTCCGGCGAGATTAGCTGAGAATTTCTTTGGTTCAGTTGGACCATCAAAACCCCGCCACCGAGCTACATATAGAGGGCGAGGCCGTGAGGCAAGGCTAAAATGCTTATGTTAGCAAATATAGGAGTTCTAGCGAACGCGTATATATTCCCCGTCACAAAATTAATCGTGGAAGTATTCCGTCAGAATTCACCCAAGGAAGATTCCCGAAGACGTACCCCCCATCTATCCCCCAGGAGAAGACCTCAGGTCTTCTCCAAAAACCAGATAATTGGTCCGGTTAAGTCAAAACTGAAGCAATTCCCCATCAAGCAGGAAAATCGGCCGTTTTCTTCTAATCCCCCTCCGTCAGCACCTCCAAGAAGAAACATCGTATGTTTTTCGTGTGGAGTTGATGAACTCGTTAAATACAATTACGCACAGAACACCCATCTAGGAAACAACTTCTCCTTCCAGATGTACTAGGTGAGTGAAACGCCCACTCAGCCCACTTCGCCTCCAGAATCCTCGGCCAGGTAATTTTTTTATTCAATAAAAGTATCCATGGAAGGGGGCTTCAGTTTGAATCAGGTGCGGTAAATGGATGCCGTATCTCCACCCTCTTCCGAGATACATGGTACACGCGTATCGTGGCTTCAGATAAGTTACTTCCACCAGTAGCACCGGATCACGATTGGGTTGCCATCGTCCATGACTATCTTAGACGTGGTAATATGTTCCCCATAGTAAAGTGCCACATCGATTGCGCATACTTCACCGGCTAGGCAGAAGTAGTGGCGGCCCCCATAAAGTTCTGTGCCGTTCGTATTAGGCGGAACCCCATGGTCTCATCGATCCCGGTGACTAAACCAGTGACCACCTGCTCTCAGGCTAAGAAGGATTCCGAAGTGCCCGTCCCCTTGGAAACTCCCGGAACAGCAGATCAGATTGTAGAAACTTAGTCAATGAGGATGTATGCAAATTGATATCCCACCGTAAAAACAGAGGCTCTGTTTGGTAACCGCAACGTCCTGGCATTTGGGCGGCGTAACCCGATTACATAACTCTCCCTCTCTTCCCTCGTCTCGAAAACCACTCGAAAGGCCTTCGCACAACCACGGCATGTACTAATCATCACATTTCGGGTCCAGCGAGCCTAATATTGGTTAAACCGGCAATATTTCACCTAAGAGTTTGGATTGAATTTCATTGCATAGACGAAATTAGAGGAGCGTCTACCAAAATCCAGAAGGTGCATTTAGGGCTAAGTAAAAGACGCTCGGAGAAGCGCCGTTAGAGCAAGAGGCTTAATTCCAAAGACCTCACCCCCCTCCTTCCCCTACTCCCAGTGGGGTGGTGAAGTATATATGTCGATAACTGCAGAAAAACAAAAAAAGATCGAGTTCGCGATCGAGATGATAAAGTCCGGCTAGAGTGCCAGGCAACCTAAAGAAAGGGACAGAGAAGAAGCTCATCCTGAGCCAGTTCCTGGTAGTCACCCCAAAAATTAGTATCTTGTCTCAGGAAGATCGAGTTAGCGATCGAGACGACGAAGTCCGGCTAGAGTGCCCGGCAACCCAACGAAAGGAATACAGAAGAAGCCCATGCTGGGCCAGTTCTTGGTGGTCACACCGAAATTTTATTTAGCTTGTATTGAGAAACAAGCTCAATATTCTCTCGTCAGAGAAATCCCCTATCCCATTTTACAACAAAACCCAGAGATAGTCTTCGGTATTGAGGAATACCCCAAAGTGAACTCCATCAAACACTCTCCATTCGTCAAAGGATTCACTCGTTTGCTCATCGATTGTAAGTGTGAATCATTCCAAGATTAACCAGAAGAATCGAAGAAGCATACTTTCACGTTCCAGTTTTTCAAATCATCTGACTAAGACAACATGCTTAACGCCATCCGTCGCCCGCACCGAAATCACCTGTGGCTTCAAGCCAGTTCCCGATCCAGCCAAACAGCTGGAGTGTCTGTGAATACGTCCACGCGCCTGGCCGAAAAAACATTTTTGGTGTCTACATATGAATTAAGGCCAAGGTCAGTCTCCAACCAGATTCACGTGTGGTTGTTTTTGAAGGTAAATAAATTCCATTATTTTTTTAAGGTCAATTAGCGTCCAATATTAAAGTGAGTTTTGGGTCAACCATTACTTTATATTCATTTGTTTAATTTAGTAAGTCTCACTTAAACTAATTTAATTCATAGCTGTATGGATTGTTTTGTTAGATTTCAATTTTGTTTTTAGGTGTTAATTAAAGATGTATTTTCTTAGAAGTATTTAATTCAATCCTCGAAACGCTGAGCATGGCACTAGAAATCCTCAAAGATTAAAATACCCTAATAATAATAATAATAATATAGCGAAATAGAGAAAACGTAACCAAGGAGTTTTTAAAGTACGTAACAAACCTTTACGTACGTACACAACCACTTGGTCCTTGCAATAACACGACATAAATATTTGGTGTCAGGTTTTATGGGTATTGTAAGAATTCAGTATAGTTGTTTGTCTTGCTCTCTGGCATCACTTACATCGGAAATCTGGTCTTTTATTAAAGACAAAAGATACTCCAGATTCAAGGAGTGCGTCGAAGAGGTGGACGTATATGCCGCCAGCCACAACTGTTGCCCTAAAGAATGGGATAAAATAAAACCAGCGTCCCAAATTCGTTTCCCATAAGAAAGAAAACTTCTTTAAGGTAACCGGCCCAGCTAAATCAAAGCCCAGCCGACCACCCGTCAAATAGGAAGATCGAACCTTTTTTTCTAAACCATCTTCATCAGCGTTCCACAGGAGGCCATTCGTGTGTTTTTCGTGCGGAAACTAAGGACACGTGAACTATAACTGCGCTCAGAATTCACAATTGAGAAACGACTTCTCCCACCAGGTGCACCAGGTGAGTGCCTTCCCTTCTCAGACCCCGTATCCACTAGAATCTTCTCCCTCTTCAAGTGAGCCCGGTCCGTCTGGCTACCAGATGAAACTTTTGTTGAATTAAAGTAACCATGGGGGCTTACAATTCAAGACAAGTGCGGTAAATGGCTGCCGTATCTCCACCCTAGTCCGAGATACTGGGTGCACGTGTATCGTGATCTCGGATAAGCTACTTTCACCAGTAGCCCCGGACCACGATCGCTTTGGTATCGTCCATGACTCTCTGGAACGCGCAAATCGGTTCCCCATAATAAAGTGCCATATAGACTGCGCCTACTTCACTTGCTGGGCAGAAGAAGTGGCTGCACCCATAAAGATTTGTGTTGTTTTGATTGGGCAGAACCCCAAAGTCTCCTCACCCCTAGTGGCACGACCCTTGACCACTCGCTCCCAGGCTCATCGAAAATCAGAAGCGCCCGTTCCACTGAAAACTCCCGGAGCCCCGGATTATGGCAACATCATGAGCGAGGATTTTTCCAGAAGGAAGGAGTGCTTCTTCCTTCAACCCTTGTGGGCTAAAGCCCTGGACAAAACGCAGGAATCGGTTAGAGATGAAGAATCGGCCCTCAAAAAATACTACCCTCTGGACCCTCTGAGTGTGATCTAAAACGTCTGCATGGAATAGGACGAGGATTTTCTCCTAATCGTACCTGACGTAATAGAATCCCCTTCCAAGGAGTTAAAAATAAGTGGTCAATTATCCCCCGTCAGAAAACCCAGCTCCTAGCTACCCTCGAACGATTCAATGGCGTCATATCCCACACCCATTTGGATGTGGTATCCAATTCAAGCACGATATCCAGCTAACTACGCAAAAGGCCTTTAGGTATCAACCATACCCCTTGCCCGTTCATTTAAGGGAAGAATTTGATAACGAAGTAGAAAAATTGTTAAGTTTGCAGATAACTGAGCCATCTAAATCAAAGTATTGTTCCCCAGTAGTTATGGTAAAGAAATCGGATAATTTATATAGAATGAGCATTGACTTTAGAAAGTTAAACGCTGTCACCGTGTTTGACGCACAGCCTACCCCATTAATAGAATAAAATCTTAATCTGTTAAAAAATGCGGGGTATATTTCCGAATTAAATTTCTGTAAAGTGTATTACCAGGTCCCTATTAAGGAAGGAGTTAAAGGTTCACCGCTTTTCTAACTGAAAAAACATTAATGCAGTTTACACGGCTTCTTCATTCCTTGTAGTAATTAAAATCGGATGATGAGACCTATTTTAGATGGATTACCGCACGTATCCTTTTAGTTTGACAACATTTATGTTGCCAAGAATGACTGGGAATCCCATTTAACCGCCCTTCACGCTCTGTTACTGAGGCTAAAGACAACAATCTTACCGTTGGTCCAAGTAAATGTCACTTTGCTTTCAATAGACTTTATTCTTCAGCCTTCCGCATAGGTATCCACAAATTATCCCCGCAGGAAAAAAAGATCGTAGCCATCGTAAAGATGTCCCTGCCCGTAAACAAAAGACAATTAAGGTCGTTTAGGGGCTCCACCTCCTTTTATCGTTGGTTTATCTCTATTTTTAAAACACTTTCTGCTCCCCTATGCCAGCTGCTAAAGAAACGATCCCCAGAGCGACTTGTCTGGACCCCATCCTCAATCGCAGGCTTTAAACAGCTTAAAAATAAGCTCGCATTAGATTCAATCATGCGATTATCTAGTCCCACCGAGCCATTTGGAATTAGAACCAATGCCAGTAACGAAGGCATAGGGTGTTTATTGGTTCGATACGGACCTAATGAGGAGAGTTTCCGTATTGCTTACGCCAGTCGAAAACTATTACCTCGCGAAAGGAACTATGCGGTAATTGAACGCGAGGCACTAGCTATTATATGGAGAATTAAGAAGTTACAAACTTACCTATTAGGCAAGGAATTAATAAGTGAAACCGATCAAAAACCCCTGGCGTATCTTAAGAACATTAAAAATAACAATGAGAGAATAATGCGATAGTCTAGTCCTTCAAGAATTTCAATTTGAGATATCGTATTTAAAAGGCTCATAGAATTTTATGGCCTATAGCCTAAGTCGGAATCCTGTAGATTCTGCTCCTGATGAAGTTGAGCCTATTAATTTTGTTTATTGTAAATAGGACTCCTTAAATTTCGGTGTTTTCCCCATAGGTGTGTATATATCGTTGTCCATTCTTTGTGACTGAGGCCCGGTATGCCACAGGTGAAATTCCTGTTTGTTTGTTGATTATTAGCCCCTGATAATGGCAACATTTTCTATGTATTTATGTAGTTATTATTTAACTTGTGCTTATATGTATTCTAGTATACCATTGCTTTTTTCTTGTGATGTGAATTGTTGTATTTATTTTCTTTTGAGGTTCCTTGTGACCCTAGAACAAATTGTTTGTACTTTTGTTTTCGAGCGACTCGATGTATGTATTGTACCCCTTTTATTTTGTTTATAACTTGACATGTCCCTACCTCTTCGGACGTTCCATCTTAAGGGGAGAGTCAGGAAATGAGAGAGAGAGAGAGCGTCTGTCATTGAGTCACGAAAAAGGATTTCTAACGAAGTAGCCTCGCTTGCAGACCAGCGGTAAACTTCCGAAGCAATGACGCACCAAAACCATTCCCGTTTTGGTGTTACATCCTTCAACGCTGATTCTAGCCATCAAGACTGTGGGACTGAACCGATAACGCTTCCGTCGGTAAACATTGAAACTTCCAGCGAAATAATATATATTCTCCACCCCTAGGATAATCGTGCAAGTATCCTTTGAGCTTTCGGGTCGTGAGCTTTTCCCCGTTGCTCTCCAGTAAGCAAGCCCGAGCAATACAGAAAGTATTCAGGCGGCATCATAAGAGGTCCTTGGAGTCATTCATTGAGGAAGCGCAATCCTACTTGTCATTTCAATTCCATTCATTTAGTAACGGTGTTAACTAAATCGCTTGTATATTATTCTTTAAATTCTATTGTTGTTTGTACAAGATAAAAAGATTATTTTTGTTCTCCTGTTTAAATCCTCCAGCCACTAAAGCCTAAGTAAATAGTACCAATACCGGCCACAAGTAATTCATTTTCGCCATTTAAATCCCCATCGCACTAACGGAAATCTTGTCCCCCAAAATTAAGTCTGTTGTCTTCCCTCCCCTGCATCTTTGGCGAGGAAGCCACAAAAGGGCTCATTCCCCCAACCATAATGAATTCTAGGACAATGCTATTTACAGTTGGTACCACTAAGCAGGCTGAAATCCCTCTCTAAAGCTTCGTCTCACAAAGTGATAATATTCTGAAAAAATACTTAAAAAATTGAAATAATTTTCTTCCAGAGATATTTAAATGGAATTACATAAGGTACATTTAAAAGCTCAGTACAATGGTGTTTCTAAAATAACTGAAGACATTTATTTCTTGCTTCTTTTGCATTGCATGCTTTCAGCCTTTGATCTTCCAGTATCCTTTTTACTTTTATGCATGATATTTTTGAACTTAAAACTTCATTCACCTCCAAAGCAAGTTCAGATGCTTTTCAGCGATTATGTAGTGAAGGGCGAATAATAGATTTCCTCTCTCGATGTTTTGTGAGACGTTTTCTGCCAATTAATTTCCTTGATATAAAACTCTTCTTACCGTTTTATTTTAGGTTGTACAGTAGATATTGAAATTATATTTTTTATTTAGCAATTTGTACTTTTGATATCGATTGGCTATAGAGAAGTTGGTTTCTGCTCTATCTGTTTCTGTAAGTTCTTTATTTTTAGGCATATTACATATTTAGAACGATATTTAATACAAAATATTTATAAACTTAAATTGAAATATAACAAATATTAGTTAATTTGACTTTAGAAAACATACCATTTCATTAATTACATCCCGTTTAGTAAACTACTAGGTAATTCAAACATATTAATAAAATATTCAATATATAACCAAAATAATCATCATTATAATACATATGAATAATATGATAAATTCTAAAAAGTTTGAGTAAATATGTTGTATATATCTATTAAATATATATATATATATATATATATATATATATATATATATATATATATATATATATATATGCGAGGTGCTGAATACTTTTGCTAAGGCTGTATATTTTCTAGTGTACCATGCCGTAAAAAATAACGGTAAACTTTAACTAATTTCAATGGACTTGGTTATACTAAAAAATACGAGGTGATTAAATTTCAGAGCCTTATTCCTAAAAATAAAATTCACTTTCATTTGTGTACGTGTATCACTCAGTTATTTGAAATCTGCTCAAGCAGCTCAAACCCGCTGTCTCCACTATAATAACCAAAATAATAGACAGAAAATACTTAAATTTCTCCGTTCTATTATTCGAATCACCTCAGCTAATCTCAATGTGTTATTCTCCGACAAGTTTTTTTTTCATATGCGATTTGATATTCTCTTCTCCTGAAAGTCGCCATCTCTAACTTGCCCCTTACCCCTTCGCACCAACTTTTCTCCTTTTAGCTAATCGACTTCCGAAGGCTTAACTTTTTACCTTTTATCGTAAGAAATATATGGCTGGCATTTTATAAAGGATTCAATGGCGAATCTTGGCTAGAATACTTTTCCATTTTTTTTTTATTTCACCTTTTAATTTCGCAATATTCAATTATTGTTTTTTTTAGGAAATTTCTACAGATAGACCTAAAATTGATAAAACAAAACTACAGTTATGTAGGCTATTTAATATTTAGGATTATTGTAGCTAAAATATTTGCATATTTAAAAAGCGTTCCAATGAAATTTTGTTGCATTATTTCAAGAATATTTATCAAAGCAACAATTTTCCCCAAACGAGTGTCATTCATATAATTAAAACTTATCATTAAAAAGCATCTTTTCCTCATAAATATTATATTTTTCGTCTGTGTGCAAGAGTATTTTAGCTAGTTGTATCAAACTTGAAATTTCCAACCTGGGTTTCAATTTATCAAACCTGACGAGGAAATATTTACTAAAACTTAAGACTTTGAAAATCTCCTAAACTCCCACACTTTGGTTATGCTACCTGCTTAATGCTAATTTATGAATTGAAATTAGGAAAGAGAACGTAAGTGGAGTAACCTCTCGAATTTTGGATGAAATTTCTAGTTCTCTAACATTTCACGTTTTTCATCAGAGTAAGAATATCAGTGATAAATAGGAATGAATCACGCAATACCCATTTATATGGACAAAGGGGAAAAAAGTCCTCTTTCATAGAAAGTTAAAAGATTTAAAGCTGACCTGGACCTATTTACTAAATGTTTCGGAGAGAGCAAAATACAGTAGCTTTGATATATTTTTTCTACTGTGTCGAGGTATGGCCAAGTGTACGTGAATATGCGCACACAGGTTCTAAGGTAGGCCAAGCAAGGTGACAACTGTTATTGTTTCTAAGAGTGAGATTTAAGTAGATAGCGGCAGCTGCGTGACCAAGGAATATAATAAACACAATGACAAAAATAGATTTTAATACACACGAAATAAAAGGGGGCAAGAATAAATGTATATTTATATATATATATATATATATATATATATATATATATATATATATATATATATATATATATATATTAGTCACTGACTAACATTTCGTTTTTGTACGGTTTTGCTACCCCCCCCTTGTTTATACCCATCTCTGTGGTTAGTGAACAACACTGAAATCATGCGAGTCAGGCCTAATAATTGACTAAAGCGTCAATGATTTAAACTAGACCTCATATATTGACATATTATTATTCGCGCTTATAATCTTTGATTACGTATTCAAATTCCTTTATTTAAATCCGCTCAAATCTTCGTAAAATAAATTTAGTAGTACAATAAAGAAAATGTTCTCGATAATCAGAAAATGGTTAATAAACATAAATGATCTTTATGGTTTCAAGGTTGTAAAATAAAGTACTTCAGTCAAATCATTATTTTACGAGTTTGAGAAAAGCGTTAACACTAAAAGCTTTTAAAGGATTAAAAAATATATATAATATAAATAATACATTCCAACGAGGTGAGATTTCAAGAATTAACAAACACACATTAACTCTACGTTCTAACTCCTGTAAGTTCACTTAAAGAACTTTTAATTAGTCTTAATTTAAGTCAATTCTAGAGTTGTGAGTGAAAGTAATGGTGGCTATGTCTTTCTAAACTAGGTTATCACTCTTTCATATTCTCTCATTTACTTTACCTGGCTTTCCGCTAAAAACATACAAACTATTTTATTGCTTTCCGGTGGAACTAATTTACGACATCCAAATGAAGTTCATCCACGCCATGCCTGATTAAAAGGACGGAGTTTAAATTTGAATTGAGTCGAAGGTGAGGAAGATGAGTGAATTTGAGTAAAGTTTCCTCTTGACTATTAAAACCTTTTATCAAAAATTTTAATATTTGTTCACATTCTCTCTGTCAATTACTAGTTTCTTAACTGTAATTTTGTTTGGACGCAATATTACTTTTCCCTTTTATTTCTTGTCACCCCATTTTCTGGATAGAGTCCTATCTCGGCCGGAGTTTTATTACCTCGTTAGAGCAATACACTAATTTCTAGATTTCACTTTGGTCAAAATAACCAAGTAACTAATAAACCCAATCTTATATTAGATGTATGTGACTTCACTTTCATTCTCCCAATTGCATTCGCTGTTAAGTTTCGGTTTCCAATTTAATATTTTTAAAATCGTGTTCTGAAAGCGTTTCGTCAATTGTTTGTTTCGTTGGAAAGGTTTTAGGTATGTGCGCGTAAGCTTAGCAAATACTATATACTATTTTGTGTGTGTGTATATTTTAGTTCCTTTAAGAGTGTGCATTAATTAATGTTTGATTTTTGGGGGGGAGGCTGAGTTTAAGTCGGGGTGAAAAACATGTAGTGATAATTTCTTACATATTATTTAAGCGTAAGCTATTAATCTGATCGTGCGTATAGATGAAGTAAACAAGTATAAGTTGAATTTCATTTGGGTGAATAAAAGTAACTGCGTAAAATAAATATCGCACAGATTATTCTATTATATTATATTATAGCTCAATTTTATTTGTTCATATTTACAGCTCAAATTTGCATTATAATACTTTTCTTCAATTTCTCCTTTTTTGATTAAAATATTAGTCAAATATATATATATATATATATATATATATATATATATATATATATATATATATATATATATATATATATATATATATATTTTTTTTTTCTTGACATTTTATCTTTTCACTCTCAAAATCTTTTGATATTTATATTTTTTTTAGCATTCTAGCTCAATTTCTAGACAGTTTAATGTGTTGCCGTTGCTGCATCAGCAAGCGACAGCTTGAGTTCCAAAGTCTCAACCTTAACGAAGGAGACCCCCTCATCCGTATGCTAGGCTGGATGCTTCAAGTAGTTAGCCTGTCGACTGCGACTTTACGCTTACAAGTGAAGAACATCGAGCATCAGGAGCAACTCCACCTACTCGGCTTGAAGTCTCTTTTTTGTTGATTAACCATCGCGCCCTCTCCCCCTCCAAAAAGTAACTACCGACAGTTACAACTAGCACTTACTCATTTTTTACTTCGTTCCAATATAAGGAGTAGGATGAGGTTCCTGAAGGTATTTCGATTTTTCGGAACCAACTTGAGTTTGGTGCCAGATATGCAGCTAAAGCAGAGGTCCCCAACCCGCGGCCTGTGGTCACTTGTCAAAATTAACATTGCTTGTGGCTCGCCAGATCAATTCCTGGGTCATCGGTGTGACTGTCTATCATTCTTGCTGAGTGTTAGCTCCATTACCCCTGATTTTGATAAGCTTTGTTTTGAGAAATGTCACCAGGTGTCTCATGAATAAATTCCTAGACTTTTTTTGTTCTGTATAATATGTGGTTTTCAGTGTTCTATTGGTGTGTCCCTCCGGCCTTCTCAGACTTGGCAATGTGGTCCGCGGTACTCTGTTAAAAGGGGACCATTGGCTTAGAGGAAGACACTACTAATAACTGGGTATTAAATTTGAAGATTTAACTAACTCTACTTTTGACTTTGTAGATAAAGCTATTGACAATAACAATCTTATAGTTAATCTAAGCACTAATACTATTTCCGTCTACTCTCTCGGCGGATCGTTTGTGCGTTATCAGACGTTAGTGAAGAAAGTTAAAGACAGGAGCTGTACAAAGAATTCCGTTTGGTATACTGTCCCGAGTGGTTCAGACAACAGCTTCCGTGGTAGAACGTCTTACATTATTAGCTTTTTAAAGCTTATTGAGCAGGACGAAGCAGGAAATTTCATCAACTCTTAGGCTAATTTTTATGAGCGACGCAACCTTTTAGGACAGATGGACTGAATCTAACCGAAATCGGATCTGCATGTTTGGGTGGCATCTTCCACACCTCTACATTTCTTCTTTTAGGCTAGTGCCGATGCCAGTGAATAAGAATTGCAAACTAGTAAGGCATGTTTCACTCGTTCCGCTTCTTTACTAAAATTATACAAGACTAATGCTCGTGGGCATAAGAAATAAACTCAACGAACTTAATTTTGGGGTCAGAACAAAGAATTTGAAGTTGCTAGACCAGTGTACACAAAAGGAATCTTCTCGGCCAATGGCCTATTCCTGTGTTTAACTTTTTACAATGAAAGACTCGATAGAAGTAATGGGGCCATGCTTTTGCTGCAAATGATACCTAAATTATGTTGTTTAAAATGTAAAAGCAAACAGCATACACCTAAAACTTGGTGTGTGAAGCAGTGAAACTGCTAGGATACAAAACTAAAAATAACACTCGAAAACAGGTCTTTTATTCGAGTTAAAGTAATTCGCGTTCAATATAGTATAGACAATATGGAAACAATATGGAAAATTTCTGTTGAGATAAAATGGACAGGCAAAGTTTTACAGTTCTTGACGGTTCAATGGTTGAAAGGGTGGCGTGGCGCGTAGCTGAGTCAGTTCTCGGATTGTGATTATATGAAGACAGGTCAAATGGAAAATCGTAGATGATGGTTAAATGGATTCAAGTTTGTAAGATATTATGCAGTTCTTATAATTTTATATTTTATTCATTATTTGAAAAAATCAAGTAAGTTAAGAAACAATAAATTCAAGGTAAACTTAAGGCGTTGACACAATAACAATTTAAAAAAAAAACATTTAAAAGGGTTTCAATTAAATGGAATCTTCTGACTGAAACTATGTATAGTGATACTATTGTGGTGCAGACAATATGTGCACACACAAACCCATGAAGTATTAATGTGTAGACTCAGCCAATGTAAATAAATTTAGGTGTGCGAAACGAAACATTTTGATCGAAGGAAAAATCATAACAGGATTTCTGATCATCACCCAGCCCAAAATATTTATCATTACCTTTTGGAGTCGGGTAATAATTTCTCGGAACGTTATCGTATCACCCAAATCCGGTTTAACGATCAACGTTTCGCAACAATCTTATGGGGAGCGCAATAGCAAAGAGGATCACAAAACGAGGTGGAATATAAATATATATGGTGACCAACGAAGTGATCCTCTCATCATCCCCCTCCCCATAAATTGGTGACCCTTTATTAATGATCGAAAATCGAGTAAGAAAAAATAATATACGATGGATTCAAGAACAACCGAGCAAATATTCCAAGAAGAAGCCACAAACTCCATCGTAGTCAAGCCTCCAATTTTCAACGACGCAGCGGTAGCTGGTTGGTTCAGAATCGTGGAAGCACAATTCCACATTGCAAAGATAACTAAATTCTTCCATAATCTTGCAGCGCTACCAGCGGAAACAGTCAATCGTAATCGTCTCCCTGACGCAGTTCTTTCATCGCAGAAATATACAGAAATGAAGACTGAAGTTATCAGCCCATTTGAGAGGACTAAACCCAAATTATTCGAGAAATTGATAGCTTCATCTTCACTCCACGGACGACCATCGGTCAAACTTGAAGATTTAAGGAAGACGGCACTCCAAGTCGGCGTTGGTGAAGATCTGGTGAGACGTAAATTCGTTCAATCTCTACTTCTGAGCGTCGCTCGCTCCGATCATCGCGACCCAGAAAGAATTGACACTCATGCAAATAAGAAAATTGGCTGACGAACTAATGACGTTTTATAAACCTCAATATGGTCATGTAAGTATCAATAACATTTGTTTTATTCGCGAAGATAGTGCCAGTGCTTACAATAGGCAGTGTGATAATTCGAATCGTAATGTGAAATACAGGAAGGATGCGAGGTCAATGGCATTTTTTTCTAATTTAGGAGCCTATCTGGCGACTAGCCACTTGGGAATAAGTCGCCGGAATCACGAAGGCCTAGCACTAGCCTACTTTAAAATAAGAATATGAAAACACAACAATGATTAAAAGGGAAGATCGTAACAATTAGGAAGCACTCTCTGGCGTCGGGTGGAGGTCCCTCTCACCCTCGCGCAGGAGTGTGCGACCTACAAAGAACCCAACAATAACAAAAAAATAAAACCTAGTTAAATAAAAGGTAGAAGGCTGGTCTCCCCCCCAAAATCTGTAAGTCCACCAGTCAATGTGCACGAACTCGTCCCGAGTACAAGGAAAAGAGAATAGCGAACCCACCCATCCGGTAGCGGGACAGGTAACGTGAGCGAAGATCACCCAGACTAGCACATTCGACAAGAATGTGCCGAACAGTCTGGGGGACAACGCAGTCGTGACAATAGGGCGCTGGAGAGCGCTCCATCACAATAGTGTTCCCGATTTGGAGACGAGAGAAAGCGGCGCAATGGCACGCAACTTCAAGTTTCCTTTGAACCTCTCCCATCTTCTTTGCCAAGCAGTCCGAAGAGCTGCACGTATTACAGCCATGCAGTCAGCGTGAGAAAGAGCGAAACGCTGGTCCGGTCGAGAAGTTCTCGCGGACTCTTTGGCGCCCTCATCGGCGTGCTCAATCACCGCAATTCTTACATGTCCACGAAGCCAGCAGAAGATAATCATGACATCGTTCAGCTCGCCAAAACCGTGGCGTCACGGATATCGCGAACCAGGGGAAGCGGATATTCCAATGCCCCAAGAGCACTCAGGGCGCTTTGTGAGTGGCTATAGATCACAACCCGGTTTCCGAACCGGACACGTCGCGTAATCTCTCGTACCGATTGATGTATTGCCACCAGCTCGGCCGTGAAGACAGACGCAGTGCCTGGCAGAGCCCCGCTGACTTCAAACAGAGGAGATACGGCGTAGAAGCTGTCCCCTTTTGGGACTTGGAGCCATCCCTATACACAGGCATGGTTTCAGCGTGACATGAGGTGTGCTCCAAAAAGGTCGAACGCAATACTCCTGGCGCTGTACAAGCTTTAGGAACAGATGCATGGAGACAAATAGCCAAATATGGTACCCTCCAGAGTGGCGTCCTGGGCAGAACCAGGGGCGCCACCGGGGCAAGAGCTATACCTAGCTCTCTAAGGAGTTTCCTGACCCAAAATACAAACAGATTAGGGTGTGACTAGCGTCTCTCAGCGGCATAGGCACCGTCAAAATCAGCTGCAGATGCAGTGAGGCCTGTTAGCGACTGAGGGAGAGAAGGGCTAGGGTGTACAGGCGAGTGATGCAGTGTACACAGCGTAGAGAGAGTGACATGTCCCTTGCATCGACTAACAGGCTCTCAATGGGGGAAGTGCGGAAGGCAACGGTCGCAAGGCGAAGGCCGGTGTGTTGGACCTAGTGCACCTTCCGAAATAAACGCTCGTCTGCGGATGCATAAAATTCGCATCCGTAGTCGAGCTTCAAACGAACAAAGGATCTATAAGAAAGTAAGGCAGTAGCCCTATCAGCACCCCAAGCGCTAAACGTCGGGCAGCGGAGAATATCCATGGCGCGGGTACAAGAGACCCTGAGGCTGCGAATATGAGCCTCCCAGGTAAAGCGTCGGTCAAATACAAGCACAAGGAAACGGTGCGATTCAATTACTTCCAGGCGTACACCATTAAGAAAACAAATGTGGGTCGGGCTCCAGCCCGACCCAGATTGGCCAAGGAAAATCAAAACCTGTGCGCTTCGGCATAGCGAGAGACGCAGTTCAAAGTCTGTTGGAGTCCACACTCAAGAGTTGGCATCTGAGCCGTGCCAAAGGAGATCGAAAGGTGGTCGACATAGAGCGTAGCGAGCAAATCTTCCGGCAGTACCGAGGTGATGCAGTTGATGCTCAAGGCAAAGAGTTTGACACTGAGGGTTTTCCTGTGCAACTGGCTCTTCCCACCCCATTTGGCCGGAGGGGGCTCCCCCAAACCGTAGGCAAATTCACGATCTCGCAAAAATTTAGATATAAACATTGAAGGGCGTCCCCTCGCCCCTATCGTGTGTAGAGTCTCCATGATACCGTATCGCCATGTGGTCTCATATGCCTTTTCCAGAACGAAAGAGACCGTGGCGTAGTGCTGTCTACGAAGGAAGAACTTGCAGACGGCATTTTCCAGTCGGAGCCGAGCATCTGACGTGGAGTGGAACCTGCGGAAGCCAAACTGTGCAGAAGAAAGATGTCCTTCGCTGTCCAGGAAAAAGGCTAATCTAACATTTACCAATTTCTCCATCAACTTGCACACGCAAGAGGTTAGAGAGAATGGACGGAAACCAGCCGGAGTAGAGTGATCTCTTCCTGGTTTGCAAAAGGCGAGCAAAGTAGCGATTCCCAAGGAATGTGGAAGGTGAACGTCCACCCAGATCCTGTTCAACAAATCTAACAGAAAGGCCATGTCTTGCTCACGCAGGTGTCGAAGTATGGTGTAAGGGACATCGTCCGGACCATGGGCGGTGTCCACGCACGAAGCAAAAGCGGAACGCACGTCACTCACAGTAAACCTGTCGTTGAAGGGTTCTCCGCCTTGGAGGTAAAGTCCAGCCGGCGGCCTTCAGCGGCATCACGACGTGCAATTAATGCTGGCGGAGCAGGATCCCGGCTAGAGAAGGAGGAGAAAGCAGTCAGGAAGGATTCCGCCAAGTACGCGGGGTTTGAGATTGTGGTCCCATTCTCCTGGAGAACGGGAGGGATGTCCTGCGAGAACTTTCCCCGAATTCTTTTGAATAGCCTCCACACCTCTGCTAGAGGGGTCTTCCCGTTAAGTGAAGAAACGTATACCCGTCAAGAAGAGCGGCGGGCGTGCTTCGAAATATAACGGAACCTAGCCCTAGCCCGACGAAATTCAGCGATAGTGAAATCAATCGGGCGGCGCTTATAGCGCATGTAGGCTTAACGCTCCTGTTTGAAGGGAGTCTCACACTCGGCCGAGTACCACGGGATTGGTCGACGTGCAAAAGGGCCAAACGTTTTGCGAATAGCAGTCAGGCCCGCGGCGATGAGGTTACCGGAGAAGAACTCAACGGCCTCTTCTACCGAACTAAACTCCTCGATAGAGATAGAAAATTCAGTCATTTCCTAAAATGCAGGCCACCGTGCCTGCGCCAAGCACCACCGAGGTGGAATCGCAGATGTTAGTTGCCCTGAAATTGATATTTGAATGGAAAAGTGATCACTACCATGGAGGTCATCGACCAAGTCCCCAATTAAAATCAGGATGAGCATCCGAAAAGCACAAAGATAGATCAAGGGAAGAAAATGATGAGGTTCTCGGGCAGTGATGCGTAAACTCATCCACATTTAGGAAATCTCAAGCTTTTCGATCAAATCGCAACGACTTGTCCGATGTGATTTATTGAGTAATCTCGCCATAGAGGATGTCTGCTGTTCAGATCTCCAAGCAAGAGAAAGGGCTTCTAAAAACGTGCCACGACGCGGCGGAATTCCCCCGCGTAAAGGTCAGCTGACGGTGGAATGTACGTAGAAATAACAGTATACCTCCTATTCAGGTGAAGCTACAGGGCCAATGCCTGAAAGGAGGAATCTAAAGTGTAAAAAAGAACGGAGACATCGTGCCGGGTGTAAACCGCGCATCTCCCAGCCCGGCCCCCATCTCCTGGCGGTGGGGTCACAAATCCCATATACCGCTGGAGGGCTGGCAGGGAGCACGCGCCTAGCATGGACTCCTGCAGAAAAATAGCTAACGGAGAACGGGACGAGACAAGCCTCCGCAGCTTCTCCCAGTTGGCCCGGAGCCTACGGCAATTTCATTGAAGAAATATGCCCTCCAGGCCTAGCTTAAAGGAGACGCGGTGGTCCTATTCGAACAGAACAGAGGACCCTCACGGGAATGGCCGTACGCTTCCCGGAGGCAGAACCCGGGCGCTGTTGGCCGGACAAAGCCCTGAAGGCACTGTCTCCTTCGGGGGCTTATTGGGGGAGGTTGGGCTTGCCATGCAAGTCTTTTCTTCCATCCGCCTCGAAACCTTAGGCTGGCGTTGCGGCTTCGAGCCACTAAGCCCGCATCTACCCTGTGATATTAGAGGCTGACCAGAAAATGTTGTGGGAGACGTTGCAGGGGAAGTGAGGAAGTAGGGGAGAAATACAGGCTGTCTGGACGAAGGAGAAGAGGATAAGCTGGGGTCGGACAAGTTTCTGAGACCCGTCAGCACTGCAGTCAGGAAGGTAAATCGCCGCGTCCCTTACGGGCGTGGCACAAATAAATTTACAAATAAGCGTAATGATAGCATACCGCTAGCACTCAAACCATTCTGTAGCGATCAAAAACCTTTAGCCTCTCGAGCCTATTCATATCTTGGTCCAGAGGCGAAACATTGCAAGCTTTGGTACAGATAGCCTAAACGAGGAGAAAATATAGAAATCCTACCTTCATCTAGACCCTCATCTCCTATTCCCTTGGAAAACTAGTAAGCCATGCTGAAATTAATGCGACGACTGGTATGCCAATGTTAATTACTGTCGCTATTAAAGTAAATGGAAAGAAAGGCCAATTCCTTATAGACACTTGCTCAGGCGTCTCGATTATTCCCATCCACCTCGTACAGTATTACGAAATGAGAAAGTCGAGTGTAAATAATGCTAAAGCCAACGGTGGTAAGATAAATGTACACGGTAGCTTCATGCATATCATAGTTATACCTAGTTTACGCCGTACCTTCAATTGGATGTTCGTAGTTGCGGACATAAAAGCTCTCATTCTAGGAGCAGATTTTCTTTGTTATTACGATCTTTTGGTAGACTGTGGGCAAGGCATTCTAGTAGACAAATGAACCAAGTTATCTTCTAAAATTAAACAATCAGAAGGCCGTTTAGTTCCTATAATTTCCAATGACGTTTCACACATTACCGAAAAATGCAAGTCAGTCAGTGATTCAGAAATACAACTCAATATGCAACCCGCAACAAGTAGACGTCGTTAATCCTCCACCAAATTCCGTGTTTCATGCCATTGAGACAGGAGGTTCACCACCAGTTCACCACCAACTTTTGCTCGCTCAAAACCCCTTTCTATGGAAAAGCTGCAATTTGCCCTTAAAATCACCATGGGCATCCCAATGAATAAAGCAGATATAGAAAAAAGCCGCTGTCATAACTACATTTGGACTTTGGGAATTTTTAAGACTCGCATTTAGCTTGAAGAATGCCAGTTGCACTTTTCAACGCCATATGGACAGTATATTCCGTGATTTAAAATGTGTATTCGTCTATATCGACGACATTCTTATATTTTCCGAAAACGAAAGAAAAACACTTCGAGGATTTAAAAAAGGTACTTAAAAGTGTAGCCGAAAACGGACTTCGTGTTTCTTAGGACATTTATATCTCAGACTCGGAAATGAAACCACCACCCCAAAAAATTTCAGAAACTTCTAATATGCCGTTACCGACCGACTGCAAAAAATTACGCCATTACCTAGGCATGTTGGGTTACTATCGAAGAAATATGTCTAATTTCGCTGCAATTGCCACTCCGCTTACGAAATTGGCACGTATACAACCAAAAGCTCGAGAACTCATATGGAATGATGCCGCACGCGAAGCATTCCATAATACGAAGGCAGCACTGGTAGAATCAATCACGCTAAAACATCCCCTCTCGAATGATTCTCTGTATCAGTTAGTGACTGATAGTTCCCAATATGCGGTGGGTGCTACTCTTCATCAAATGGTGAATGGTTTTCCTCAACCTATAGCCTTTTATTCGAACAAATTGAGCAAGACACAGCAAGTTTATTCGACATATGTATGATCGTGAACTTTCGGCAGCATACTTAGCAGTCATACATTTTCGACACATGATCGAAGGTCGACAGGTAACTGTGCACGGATCATAACCACTTATTTCCGCTTTCTCATCACCGTTACGTGCGAAAACTGAAAGACAGCAAAGGAACTGGACAGTGATATTGGAGTACATCAACAACATAGCCTACAGAAAGGAGAAATTAAGATAATTGCTGACTGTCTGTCAAGAAACGTCAACGCAGTCCGGGTAGACCACTTGGCTTTCAAACATTGGCAGCAAGACAAGTGAAAGATTGCGAAGTCGAGAAATTCAAATGGAAACTTAAGACATTTCCATTTCCCGGGAATATTACCCTCTGGTGTGATGTTTCCTCTCAATATCCCAGACCCTTCGTTCCTTCAGTTTGCAGAAATACTATTTTTAGCCAATTGCATAATCTATCACATGTCGGCATCAAAGGATCCTTTAAAGTAATTAAAACTTGATATTTCTGGCCAAATATAGGCAAGGATATACGCTCATGGACGCGAGGATGCATGTCATATTAATCTGCAAAAATTAATCGACACATGTAATCCCCAGTTCTCTCCAGCAATATTACAACGTCGAGATTTGAAACCTTACACATAGATATCATTGGACCCCTTACTCAGTGTACACCTCATGGCCAATCTTATCAGTCTAATAATCACTATATACTCTCATGTATTGACAGAGTGACTAGATGGATAGAAGCAATACCGATTCCCGATATAAGCACGGCGACGGTAACTTTGTTCTTCTTAGACGGCTGGATTTTCCGCTTTGGAGTCTCTCTGTACGTGATTACTGATTGAGAAACGCAGTTTGAGTCCGAACTTTTAAGGAACTCTCGACCCTCGTTGGTTTTCATCGTTTGAGAACAACGGCCTATAGAACGTCCACGAACGGGTTAGTAGAAAGGGTACATCGTACTTTGAAGACTTCCATTATGGTACGTAAACAAGGTTGGATAATGTCCTTTCCAATTGTTCTATTGGGAATCAGATCATTGCGAAACGAATCCGTTTTTTTCCTATTTACCGCTGTCACAGGTGCCATTCTTTTTAATTCTAGACCACTTGTCAGTTCTTCATCATCAAAAGGTAATTCAATATTTGTGACTAAACTAGCGAAAACAATGACACAGAGAGATTTCGCTCAAATATCTCAGAGACACTTACATAGGAAAACAAATCTTTTAGTTCCTAAAGAGATGTGCGACGTTGCGCATGTTTAGGTACGTTCGATCGTATAGAAAAGCCGTTAGAATTGCCATATGCTGGTCGATTCAAGGTTATCGCTCGAAATGCCAAAGTCTTTGAAAAGAACTCCCTCATGGACGTGCTGAAACTGTGTTAATAGCCAGACTAAAACCTGTTAGAACGCCACAAATAAATCATAATTATGTAAATAAGTATAACTATTACGCCAATGACCATACCTCGGTAAATATCGCCAATGATATAAGTGATAGTGAAGTTAATGAAGATATTTCAATAGAGAATAGCGAATCTAATGTGAACAATACAACAAATAATGATAATGCTAAAAATGTGTGTTCGCGTTCTGGTAGGCGAATAAAGTTTGCCACGCATTCAGTGTGGCACGAATTGTGCTATAAAAAAGACAGAATTCAATACTCCTGGCTTTATGAAAGCTTTGGAGGCAGAGAAGGGGCAACAAATATTCAAAGGTTGTATCTTCCAGGGTGGAATCCTGGACAAAATTGAAAGCGCAACCGGCCCGAGAGATCGGCCACGGATACATTGAGAGCCATTATCGCCTTAGACACAGGACGAACTTCCGCCTACAAGTATATAATAAATTGTTAACGGCGCAAAAGCGAGTGGCATCCCCGGTATTGATAAGTATCTTTTCATTGGATAACGTGTGGAAAGCACCACTCGGAGGACGGAGAATGGTGGTGTGGATCAAGTTCACCTTCTTAAATACATACCTGGCTCCAAACGAATAAAACGCACATCCGTATTCAAGCTTGGAACGAGCAAAGACTCGGTATAAAAGAATGGCTTTAGTCATATCAGAACCCTATTACTGAACATCACGGAACGATGAATGTGCATGACGTGGGTAGAAGAAACCTTAAGACTCCGAATATGAGCCACCCAGTTTAGTCGTCAATCGAAAAATTAAGCAAGGAAAGGGCGCCAGTCCACCATTTACAGCGAATCCCGTTTAGGCACAATTCCCTTTTGGGTAGAGTCGTATAAAGCAGCAGAGAGGTGCCTCACCTAGGCGTTGGCCAAGGAAAACTGAAACGTGTGCGTTTCCACATAGCAAGAGATGTGGTTCAATGACTGTTTCAGTCGATGCTCCTAAGTTAGCATCTGGAACGCACCAAAATAGATCGTAAGGTTGGCCACGTAGAGCGTAGCGAGAACATCTTCAGGTAACACCAGAGGTGAGACCGTTGATGTTCATGGCAAAGAGAATAACACTAAGAAAACTTCCCTGCAGGATATCCTCTTCCTGTTCTGCTGGACAGGAGAAGGCTCCCCAACTGTACATGGAATCAAAGATTTTGCATAAATTCAGGTATAAAGATTGAGAGGCTTCCTTTCGAATCCACCTTGTGGGGTCTGAATGATAAGGTATCCTCATGCGGTATCATATGTCTTGTCCAAATCGAAAAAACGTGGCGTGGTGTTGTCTTCGAAGAAAGGAATCACAGATGCATTTTGCAGATGTAGCAGAACAACTAACTTAGAGTGGAACTTGCGAAAGCTACCATGTGCATAAGATAAGTGGCTTTCTTTTTCCAGGAAAAAGGTTAATCTAACACTTACCAATTTTTCTATTAAATTGCACAAGAAGGAATTTAGGGAATTTGGGCGGAAACCGAATGTGTAGAGTGATCTCTCCCTGATTAACGAAAAGCGAGCAGAGTAGCCATTCATTATAAATTAGGGATAGCGCCCTCTGTCCAGATCCTATTGAGCAAATCTAGCATAGATTCCATGCCTTATTAACCTGGATGTCGAAGCATGATATAAGGGACATCGTCCCGACCATGGGTTGTGTTTGCGCATGAAGCGAGTTCAGAACGCATCTCACTCACCCAAAACCTGCTCTTGAAGAGTTCTCTGCCTCTGGTGGTAAACTTCAGTTGGTGCCGTTCAGAGACATCACGACCTGCATTGAATGCTGGCGGAGTAGCATATCGTCTAGGTAAAAAGCTGTCTCGGAAGACTTCGCCACTGACGCGGGGTCCGAGATTAGGGACTTGTTATATTGAATAACATGAAGGACGTCTTTCGAGAACTCCCTTCTCCATATATGCAATAGCTCTCTTCTTGTTAAATTAAGACATGTATGCCCTCCAGGAAGAGCGGCATTGGTGTTTCGAAATATACCGGAACCTAGGCCTTGCTCAAATAAATTCACAGACAGTGAAATCGTTTTTGCGGCATTATAGCGCATGTATGCATAGCGCTTCTGTTTGAAAGCCGTCTTACACTCGGACCACCACCAAGGAAGCTGACGGCGTGCCAAACAACTAGAAGTTCTAGTTAAATAAGTTAGGCCCAAGGCAATGAGCCCGCCAAAGAAAAACCTGCGTGCTCATCCACCTACCTAATCTCCTCTGTTTAAGAGAACAATAGGCTCGCTGCATACACCAACAAGGCAATTTTTCAGGGGGCACCAGCCCATAAAATGACAGTTGAATGGGAAAGTGGTCACTATCATTAAGGTCATCGAAAAACTTCCAACCAAAGTGCGGGGAGCACATGGAATTATCGAGGCAGGAAAATGTAGGGTTTCATGAGCAGTGATGGGTAAACTCATCATTTTTATGATAAATATCTCCAGCACGTAAATCAGGTGGCAAGGGGTTGATCCCAGAGTTTGATTGTCTAGTTATTCTGAGTTGCTCTCTACCATTCAAATCCACGAGCAAGATAAATGGTTTTGGCAATCGTACCAGAACGTGGTGGATGTACGTTGCGTTGAAGATGGCTGAAGGTGGAATGGACGCAGAAATATTGATCTACGTGCTCTGCCGTTGACTGAAAGGAGGTAGTTATAGCAAATAAAAGAACAGAGCCATCATGCCTGATATAAATTACGCATACTCATTCCAGGCACTATCCCATATTAGTGAGGTTGCACAACCCTTATACTCCAGCATGGTGGGCAGGGTACACAGGCCCACTATCGTCTCCTGTAGAAAACAGTTAACGTGAAGCAGGAACAGACAAACCTCGCAGCTCTTTCCATTTGCCTAGTAGTTCATGGCCATTCCATGGAAGGAATATGCCGTCTAGGCTTAGCTCAGAGGATAAACAGGGGCCCTTTTTGAAAAAAAAGACCCAAACGGGAATGCCGTACGTTTCTTGGAGAAAGAACTGCGAGTATTATTGTTCGTACAAGGGCTGAAAGCTCTATGGACTTCGAATAAATAGGTGGAGGTTGAGCTTACTATGCGCGTCTTTCCATCAATCAGGTTCAAAATCTTTGTTAAGCGGGTGGCTTCGGAGACGTGGGTCCCTCTTTTGGACGCTCCCGCTACTTTGAGTCACTCTGTCCAGCCTTGAGTGTAGTCATAGTAGCCAAAGCTCTATTGGTGTTTTCTTCCTTTCTGGAGACAGCTTTAGGAGCCCTTGAATACGATATTAGCACGAGTTTTGGTGAGGGATTGAATCTAACAACTCGGTGGAGGGGGGTGACCGTTTCGATTTACAGAAAACGGTCAAGCGGGAGGGGAGGGGAGAAGCTCGGGCTTAGCCAAGGCTGGTGTGAAGCTTTTATGCCCGCAGCTTAACCAGGATAGTACCATGTGCAGAAGGGTTCCGTATTTGCGCGGAAGTTACCTTGCTCGTAGGCCAGAAAAAGACAGGAGGGACCAAGATCAGGGGATGTTTTTAATATTGAGGTGTAAGACATCCTAAAGGACCAGGATTTGTTTCCCAAGGGGATACGCACTATATTTCTACGATGAAGCATGATGAGCTCTCTGCAATTGACATGTTTGCAATAAACGATAAGGACCTATTGTGTACGGTCTTGGAACAACCTATACAGACTTCGGGTACACCTGATTTGCACATTTACACGAGTGATTTTTTTGGCCGAAGCAGCGGCAGTAGTATCACCTTCTCAGCCATGACGACCCACATCAACGCGCGAAACCTATGCTCTATTATGTGCGTGGGCAAGGCTTAGAGAAGGCTACTGTGCCCTACCCTTCTAAGGGGGGTGTGGTAGGTCACTTGACCCTACCCAAGATAGCAAAGAAGAAACTACTTTACCTCATTCATTAGGAATGATCCGAGTCTCTTCGCCGGTCAGAGTGGTTTCATCTTTTAGCTCCTTGACCACCCCAACACCAAGGTCGAGCAAGAATTGAGAGAGAACGATGTAATGTGAAATGTGGCAACAGTGTTGAAATACCTTGTAGATCCTGCCAACAAATGACAATTTCCGACACTTGTAACAACTAAAGAAAAAATGAAAGAGGTTTGAGGGCTATATCCCGGGTCCACCCGTTCCTGCCTATCCCAGCTCGGGTTTCTGGATTTTTTCAAGGGTGCATTCTGGGTGAGTTTAGAATGGCGTTCTAAAGGTAGGATAGCAACGCATACTGACCAGAAGTTACCCAGTGGCCGGTCGTTCTCAAAAGGCAGCAGCGCCTAACTAGGCAGCCAAAGAGGCAAGGCCACATGGTGGATATACTTAGTAGGACATAATAATCCACGACACGAGGACCATGATATGAATATCAGTTGTAGCAGAACCAGAGACGGGACCTAGGACTTTTACTTTGCCTGACCGACAACAAGGCATTAAAGCCCGCAAGCTCAGCACAAGAAGTACAGCCTTATGCCTAAGAGAACGGTCACAGGAATGTGGTCATCTAATTACACGCGGGGAAGTGGTAATTGGAGCAAAGTCAATAGTTCCATTATTCTCGCCTCTAACGCCTAGATCCTCTTAAGGCCTGGTCTCTTGCAATGAGTGAGCATTAAAAGACGTTGTTTATTGAGGTTATAAATCCTCTGTTATGATAAAGTATAAGGCAGCTGGTTAGGACCTTAAACATATACAGAGGGTTGAGGGGATTCTCGTAGAGAAAAAAAGTTAATTGGCAGTGAGAAGGAAGCGCACTAACAACTTCCCCAAACTCAGTCAATTAGTTTCTTTCAACCCAGTAACGCGGCTTCCCTAATTTGCACTTTGTCCTGGTGAAAAACAGTTCCTTCTGGCACCAAGTGCAGATAGACAAATGGTTGCGGGGATAGTGGTAGAGTAAAATAATAAAAAAGTAGCGTTGAGAGGGAGCAAAGTGGAAGCGCACCAACTTTCCTTGGCTCCATCAGAGATTTAAATTCAAGCCAGTTGGGGCTTCTCTAATTTGCACTCTCCATGAAGAAATACGTTTTCCTCATCCTTCTAGTGTGACGTTGTGTGAGGAGACGTGAGAAGGATTTTAGGTTTACTACATTTAAGCTCTATTGACTCGCAAGCTAGGTGAATAATTAGCTAACTTCTTCGACTACAAGGGAGGCTTGTGTGCCTACTAGCTTAAGAATGGATGAACGATTAGAGAGGAGTAAAGGTGTAAGTCGTAGGTTGGCTCAAGTAATGTAGGTGATTTACTTTCGACCTTAGAAGGACCAAACGAGAAATTTGAGTAGAGATGATCTTGTCAGTTTTGATAAACTCTCCGTGGCTCAAAGCTGTACCAAGGGGGAAGCAGTATTTTGCTTTCAAAACCACATGGTTAGGCGACACAAAGCAATGGATTAGGAGCAACGTAAGAAGTAGAGGAACCTGGACAGCACAAGTGTAACTGCGTGGCAAGGCTGGATGGCCGACTTGAGGAATAGATGAACCTTGCCACTACGAGGACAATCACATCGTGAAGCATGAGGGTCCGAGTGGGGAATAGATCAAGCTAGCCCCTGTAATATGATGTCAGACTAAAGAATCTTTATTTGTCTTCGCTGGAAAATCGTCCTTTGCATGGTCAACTCATGGAAGTATTTAAAATACTGAAAAGTTTCTTTAATCTAAGTTATAAGTAGCCATTTGAGTTACATAAATACCTTTCCCCCGTAAAAAAAATAACGCCTTCAAGCTTTATTAACCAACCTTATGCAGTAACATGAGCTTGGGGTCCATTGTCCGATACGCTAAAACTTACCACCATGGGCTGGGATAAGTAGCTCGACACACATCCTCTTATACATAGCCAATCACAATGCCTGTATCATTTTGCTTTCCGCTTTCACAGCACAGCATACAACTCTCTCCTTTCTTCCCGGATTCTGCCGATGGGGTACTAGTGTCCCCTATGGGAGGTTTTCATATTCCAAATGTCCCTGATACGGAATTACGACGGTCGCTGGTTTGTGTCAAAATAACAATACTAAGAACAGGCTCCCCTCCCGCATCCATTCAGAGCAGGGGGCGAGTACGTTCTGAGTCAGCAGTTATATGATTTTGCTCTTTATATGCATTTCATTATCCGTTCGAGGATATCTTCCAGGATACTCATATTTCTCATCTGTGAGGTACCTTATCCTTGATGTTTAAATTTCTAGTCGTTATGATTAATCTGAGTTCTTCTTTTGGAATGGAAAACCATAAGGCTCTGATCTATAAGTTCAAACTTGTTGGTATTGGTGGAAATCTTCTTAAAATCCTTATGGACTTCATAAATAATAGATCTCAGTGTGTGATTGTTGATGGTATCTCTTCCGCTTCAGTTCATGTTGTTTCTGGTATTACACAGAGCAGTGTCCTTGGTCCTTTTGTTTTTTATTATTTTTACTTCCCATATGGACCTACATCTTAAAAAAAACCTTATATCTTATGCCGATGATACTACACTTTACTCATTTGTTAACTCTCCTAGTAACAGAGGTGAAGTTGCTGCGTCCTTGAGCCGAGATTTGGCTAGGATCACTTATTGGTATCAACTTTGGGGCATAAAACCTAATGCTAGCAAATCGTATTTTATATTACTATCAGCAGATCCCGTATATTGGATCTAACTCATCCCTATTTGCATATTTCTGGTGAACAGGTTGAGGAGGTTTCTAGTTTGCGTTTGTTGGGTTCATTTTTTGAGTCTTAAGCTGACCTTTGAGAAGCACATCCGATTCTCATCTTACTCAATTGCCCAGAAGACGGGCTTAATTCGAAAATGCTTGAAAACCTTTGGTCGTGACTCCACAGTAATAAAATCTTTTTATGCTTTCATCTTGCCTCATTTTGAGTTATGTGCTCCTGTCTGGAAGTCTGCGGCCAACTCCCATTTGATATTGCTGGACAGAGCTTTGAATTCTATTAAGTTCATCTCTCCTGAGCTTTCCCTTCATTTCTACCATCGGCGGCAAGTTGGCGCACTTAGTCTTTTATTTAAAGTTTTTAATAACAATCGGCATCCATTAAATAGTGTCTTGCCTGGACCTTTCAACCCTGTCCGTGTGACAAGGTATACTCTTAGTCTAAATGATTTTGCTATGAATCCTATGAATGCTTTGCACGGTGCAATTTTCTCGGTGTTTCGTTCCGTCATTGGTCAAAATTTGGAATCAATTGCCCGATGATATAGTCTCTTCTCCTAACACCTCCACAGTTAAGTCTCGATTATATGGTTATTTATTACAATAACTTCTCATTCATTTTGGAAGCTTAATAGGGGCCTGTTTCCTTTTATTGCCTCTGCCTTTCTCCAGTACCCCTGGTATCTTGTGCGAATTCCATTCTGTTGTATCTGCGCCCTGGGGGAAGGCTTTGGTAGCTTGATGATAATAATAATAAAAATAATGTAGTAGTATTAGTTTTGGTGGTGGTTTGCTGACTTTCCTTTATCCAGGAGGACCCCGAACGAATAATGAAATAGACATAAAGGTCAGTATGACAATCGCTGGTAAGCCCAAGTGCACCGGAGGCTGTTCATCTTTAAAGAGCGGTGTCAAGATGTATTATGTTTTGACACCAAACAACTTCCCAGTAAGAACTTTTGTCGCCTCCTGGCAGAGGATCGTGTTCAGTGTCAGAAGTATGTGCATATAGATACCAATCAGCAGGATTCCTTGGAACAGAGTGTGTTTGTGTTGTGCTGCGAAGATGGGAGAGGAAAGAAAGCAGAGTTTTTATTGGCTATGTGTGTGATGAGAAGTGTAAGATCTACCCAACCCAGTGCCGAGATAAGCCCAGCATGTCCACCATTTGGGAGCCAGATCTCTACTCGTGCTGACGGTTGTGTTCGCTCATGCCGGGATCGAACCCCGGAGCGCGACGTTACAAGACTAACGCCGCATCCAATCGGCTAGCAAGCTCTCTGTAGTTATGTAATTTTGCATTCTGGAAAGCTCTTTGATACTTAATATTCAAAGTGATATTAATTTCGGTATAATTTATTACAGACAAATTATTAGTTATGTTGGAATTTAGATATATACCAAATAAGCTACTAATTATTTTCTCTTAAGGAAGAGAATTGGTTATTGATTTGTTTAGGAAATTTTGGAGAGTAGAAAACGTGTTTAAATATTGATTATATTATTTTGTTTGGCAGCGTCGCAAAAATGATTATTCCTCTTTCCTCCTCTCGCTTATTTTATTTCAATTTGTCCACCATTCATAACATTAATATTTTTTTAAAGACAAACTCTTGCTTTTATTATCAGGTTTCCTACTCAACCTAAGTAATATTAGAAGATAAAAACCAAAATTTAAGTTTATTTCCCATATAACGACCAAGAAGCAATAAAAAACTATGAAAGTCCCTGTAGTTTCCTTTAGAGCAGCAGCGAATACTAAGGATTATAAAGATTATCACGTAGATATTAAATAAGATAAATCGATTTTTAAACAAAGTAGAAAATATTAAAAATTCGAGCTATTGCAGAGATAAAATAGTCACCTGGAATAAAAAGTTGAACTTTTTTCTCCTTAAGACTTACTGAATTGCTGTTTTGGGAAAAATGATAAACTTTGTAGAGCCTATTTTTACTACAAATATTTACGAGGGCTCATTTGAATTTATTTTTTATTTTTATAAAACGATGGAGCTTTTGATAGGGTTTGAAATGGGTTATGTTTTAAAAAACAGAGAACAATAACCATGCAGAGATAATTCATGGAAGCGTGAAAAATAAATGTGAAGTTGATAGGAAATATAATCATTTTTTTTTTTTTTTTTTTTATAGAGCCCATCTGGCAACTACCCACTTGGGCATAAGTCGCCGAAAAACACGACAGCCTAGAATTAGGCTACTTTAAAGTTAAAATATGAAAACTTAACAATCAATATAAATTGGAAAAACTTAACATTGGGGGATAGGTCCATGGGAACAGTCGCGGCGCAATGGCACGCAACTTTAAGTTCCCCTCGACCGTCTCCCATCTTCTTTGCCAAGCAGTCCGAAGAGCTGCCCGTATTCCTGCCATGTAGTCAGTGTGAGGAAGAGCGAAACGCTGGTCCGGTCGCAGAGTCCTCGCGGACTCTTTGGCACCCTCATCGGCGCGCTCATTCCCCGCAATTCCTACATGTCCAGGAACCCAGCAGAAGATAATTTCGACATCTGCCCGGCTCGCCAAAACCGTGGCGTCACGGATTTCGCGAACCAGGGGATGCGGAGATTCCAATGCCCCGAGAGCACTCAGGGCGCTTTGTGAGTCGCTATAAATCACAATCCGGTCTCCGAACCGGGCACGTCGCGTAATCTCCCGTACCGAGTGGTGTATTGCCACCAGCTCGGCCGTGAAGACAGACGCAGCGCCTGGTAGAGCCCCGCTGACTTCAAACAGAGGGGATACGGCGTGGAAGCCGACCCCCTCTTGGGACTTGGAGCCATCCGTATACACTGGCACGGTACCAGCGTGACACGATGTGTGCTCCAAAAAGGTCGAACGCAATACTCCCGGCGCAGTACAAGCTTTGGGAGCAGAGGCGTGGCGACAAATAGCCAAATGTGGTACCCTCCAGGGTGGCGTCCTGGGCAGAACCAGGGGCGCCACCGGCCCGAGAGCTATATCTACCTCTCGAAGGAGTTTCCTGGCCCTAAACCCAAAGGGCTTAGGGTATGACTGGCGTCTCTCGGCGGCATAGGCACCATCAAGATCAGCTGCGGAAGCAGTGAGAGCTGTTGGCGACTGAGGGAGGCGCCGGGCTCGCGCGTACAGGCGAGTGATGCACTGCACGCGGCGCAGAGCGAGTGGCATCTCCCCAGCATCGACCAACAGGCTCTCAATGGGGGAAGTGCGTAAGGCACCGGTGGCAAGGCGAAGGCCGGTGTGGTGGATCGAATCCACCTTCCGCAATAAACGCTCGGCTGCGGATGCATAAAACTCGCATCCGTAGTCGAGCTTCGAGCGAACAAAGGATCGATAAAAAAGTAAGGCGGTAGCCCTATCAGCGCCCCAAGTGCTGAACGTCACGGAACGGAGAATGTCCATGGCGCGGGTACAAGAGACCCTAAGGCTGCGAATGTGAGCCTCCCAGGTGAGGCGTCGGTCGAATAAAAGACCAAGGAAACGGTGCGACTCAACCACATCCAGGCGCACCCCATTAAGAAACAAATCTGGGTCGGGGTGAAGCCGTGGATGGCGGCAGAAGTGCACCACCTTAGTCTTGGCCAAAGAAAAGCGAAACCTGTGCGCTTCGGCATAGCGAGAGACGCGGTTCAATGCCTGTTGGAGTCGGCGCTCCAGAGTTGGCATCTGGGCCGCGCCAAAAGAGATCGAAAGGTCGTCCACGTAGAGCGTAGCGAGAACATCTTCCGGCAGCACCGAGGTGATGCCGTTGATGCTCAGGGCAAAGAGTGTGACACTGAGGACACTTCCCTGCGGGACACCCTCTTCCTGCTCCTTTGGGCCGGAGAGGGCTCCCCCCCACCCGTACGCGGAATCGACGATCTCGCAAAAATTCAGATATAAACATTGGGAGGCGTCCCCTCGCCCCCATCGTGTGGAGAGTCTCCATGATACCGTATCGCCATGCGGTATCATAGGCCTTCTCCAGATCAAAAAACACCGTGGCGTAGTGCTGTCTTCGAAGGAAAGCCTCGCAGACGGCATTTTCCAGTCGGAGCAGAGCATCCGACGTGGAGTGGAACTTACGGAAGCCGCACTGTGCAGAAGACAGATGGCCTCCGCTGTCCAGGAAATAGGCTAATCTAACATTTACCAATTTCTCCATCAACTTGCACACGCAAGAGGTTAGAGAGATTGGGCGGAATCCGTTCGGAGTAGAGTGATCTCTCCCCGGCTTGCGAAAGGCGAGCACAGTAGCGATTCGCCAGGAGTCTGGGAGAAGACCTTCCACCCAGATCCTGTTGAACAAATCTAACAGAAAGGCCATGCCTCGCTCACCCAGGTGTCGAAGCATGGCGTACGGGACATCGTCCGGACCATGGGCGGTGTCCGCGCACGAAGCGAGAGCGAAGCGCAACTCACTCACAGTAAACTTGTCGTTGAAGGGTTCTCCGCCTCTGGAGGTAAAGTCCAGCCAGCGGCCTTCCGCGACATCACGACGTGCATTGAATGCTGGCGGAGCAGCATCACGGCTAGAGAATGCGGAAAAAGCGGTCGCTAAGGATTCCGCCACGGACGCGGGGTCCGAGATTGCGGTCCCATTCTCCAGGAGAACGGGAGGGGGGTCCTGCGAGAACTTTCCCCGAATCCTTTTGACTCGCTTCCACACCTCAGCTAAAGGGGTCTTCCCGTTAAGTGAAGACACGTATGCCCGCCAAGAAGAGCGGCGGGCGTGCTTCGAAATATACCGGAACCTAGCCCTAGCCCGACGAAATTCAGCGACAGTGAAATCGTTCGGGCGGCGCTTATAGCGCATGTAGGCATAACGCTTCTGTTTGAGGGCCGTCTCACACTCGGCCGACCACCATGGGAGTGGTCGGCGTGCAAAACGGCCAGACGTCATAGGAATAGTAGTCAGGCCCACGGCGATGAGGTTGCCGGAGAAGAACTCAACGGCCTCATCTACCGACCTAAACTCCTCGACTGAGATAGAGAATTCAGTCATTTCCTGAAATGCAGGCCACCGCGCCCGCGCCAAGCACCACCGAGGTGGTCTCTCAGGCGGCAGTTGCCCTGAAAATGATATTTGAATGGGAAAGTGATCACTACCATGGAGGTCATCGACCACCCCCCAATCAAAATCAGGCTGTGCATTCGAAGAGCACAAAGATAGGTCAAGGCAAGAAAATGAAGCGGTTCTCGGACAGTGATGCGTAAACTCATCCACGTTTAGGACACCCATCTCAAGCTCTTCGATCAGATCGGCAAGGACTTGTCCCCTGGGATTTATGGAGTAATCTCCCCAGAGAGGATGCCTGCCGTTCAGATCTCCAAGCAAGAGATAGGGCGTCGGCAACCGTGCCACGACGCGGCGGAAGTCCCCCGCGTCGAAGTCAGCTGACGGTGGAATGTACGCAGAAATGATAGTATACCTCCTATCCAGGTGCAGCTGCACAGCCACTGCCTGAAAGGAGGTATCTAAAGAGAAAGGAAGAACGGAGACATCATGCCGGGTGTAAACTGCGCACCCCCCAGCCCGGCCATCCCGCGGTGGTGGGGTCGCAAGACCCTTATACCCCGGGAGGGCAGGGAGGGGGCACGAACCTAGCATGGTCTCCTGCAAAAAAAATAGCTAACGGGGAACGGGACGAGACGAGCCTCCGCAGCTCCTCCCAGTTAGCCCGGAGTCCACGGCAATTCCATTGAAGGAATATGCCCTCCAGGCCTAGTTTGGAGGAGACGCGGGGGCCCTCCTCGAATTGAAGACCCTCACGGGAATGGCCGTACGCTTCCCGGGGGCAGAACCCCGGGCGCTGTTGGCCGGACAAAGCGCTGAAGGCGCTGTCGCCTTCGAGGACTTATTGGGGGAGGTTGGGCTCGCCATGCGAGTCTTTTCCTCCCTCCGCCTCGAAACCTTAGGCGGGCGTTGCGGCTTCGGAGGTGGGGGGCCCTCTTTTCGAGGAACCACCGTCTCCGAGCAACTCGCTCCACCTCGGGGCGTGGGCGAAGGAGCCGAAGCTCCTTTGTTGCTGTCCTCCTTTCGGGGGACAGCTTTAGGAACCCCGGAAGATGGCCTAGCGACCATCTTCAGGGGTGTTGCCTCCTGTGAGTCTAACGACTCGGTGGAGGCGCGTGGCCGTTTCGCCTTACGGGAAACGGTCACGCTGGGGGAAGAGGGGGGAGCCCTGGTTTTAGCCGGGGCAGGGTATGAACCCTTTTTTTCCGCCAGCTTTACCAGGGGAGCGCCCGGGTTGGGTAGAGCCCGCAGAAGGGCTCCGAATGGGCGCGGAAACAACCGTGCTCGTTGGCCTGGATGGGCCAGGAGCAGAGGGTGCATTCCTAACTATTGAGGCATACGACGTCCCAGGCAGAGCCGGGCGCGCCAGGACCAAGTCCTTTGCCTCGCGGAATGAGAGTCGATCCTGGGCCTGAACGGCCAGGATTTCTTTCTCAAGGAGATATGCACCACATTGCTTCGAAGAAGAAGGGTGCGGCTCTCCGCAATTGACACACTTGGCCACACACGATTTGGACTTATCGTGTGCGACCTTGGAGCAATTTACACAGACTTCGGGTGACCCCGACTTTGCACGTCTACATGAGCGATTCGTATGGCCGAAGCGGTGACAGTAATAGCACCGCCGCGGCAGTGGCACGAATGCCTTCACGCGGTAGCGGTACCAACCGGCACGCACCGAGTCAGGGAGCTTGTCACAGTCGAACGTGATGAAGAGTGTAGGGGTGGGTCTCGAGGCCCCTCCCTGTTTTCTCATCACACGTTCGACCTTGACCGCCCCATGGTCGGCCAGCTCTAAGGTGATGTCTTCAATGGAGTAGTCAACGAGTTCCCTCGCATAAACTACTCCTTTCACAAAGTTCATGGTAGAGTGTGGCGTCACACTCACCGGGGTGCCATGAAGTGTCCTAAGAGCACTAATCTTGGCCGCCTCGGCGGGATTCGCCGCATTCGCCAGAAGGCTCCCGTCCGAGAAACGGGTTACCTTCGGCTCTCTACCAATTGCACTAGCTAATCCTCTCCGCTGATGGATCATGTTGCCCTTGGACAACATGGTGCCATCAGTGGAGCGAATAACGAGGAAGCGTTTGAAGCCAGCGGGCTCGAAAACGCCAGGTAACCTCTGAATCAGGGGCCCCGATGTCATCGAGGCTCCGCCCTGTGCACTCTTGGTAGTAGTCTTCTTTGTCAGGGGCTCCGCAACCGGGGGGGCAGAGGGGGCGGATGTGCCGATCTTGGCTTGGTCGCTTGCCAGAGTGGCAGCAGACCCATCCGTCCCCGCAGCCCCCGCGGATGGAGAGGAGCCCCGAGTCTTTTTTGTCTTTTTAGTCTTTTTCTTTTTCGGAGAGGAGGGCGGGGAATGAACCCGCTTTTCAACTACGCCGGCAGAAGTCCCCAGGCCAGATGGACCAGCCTCAGCCAGGTCCCTCTCCGAAATGGAGAAGGTCCTGGTTGTCGTAGGGGCACCTGTCGGAGGAGATCCCTCCCCTCCTTTTGCCTCGGAGCCCTCAGCCATTTGAGGAGGACCTTGTATAGGGGCGGATTCGGGTTCGGTGCTTGGCGCCGAGCCCGAATTCCCCCCCATGGAAGGCCGTACCGTCTGAGACTGGGTCTCCTCAAGGACCATGTCTATCACAGGAGGGGCCTCCAGTTGGCCATCCCCTCCCAGGACATCGCAGGTCCCCTTGGCAGTATTGTCACTAGTCAGGTGGTGTGGGGAGGCACAGGCCTTGACCCCAGCAAGGTTGAAAATTCTTGCCAGCAGGTCTTTTGAGGGAAGCGACCGAAGGGGCCTGGCTTCCCTCTCCCCCCTAAGGGGGTTTGCCCTACCGAGCCGCTTGCACGAGGGGCGGTCGGCAATGGGCTGCCTGCTGGCTTTCTTGGCAGTCCCCTTAGAAAGCAAAGGAGGGAATGCCGCTGGAGATAGGGAGGTGCCCGAAAGCACCTCCAGAGAAGGGGGTGAGGGGGAGTCCCCTACACCCGTAGGCGTAGGAGAGGAGTAAGCCTCCTCTCCGGTTAAAGAATTATGGAGGGTCCCTTGCGCAAGCACAAGGGGGAGGACCTCCATTTTCTCGGTGGAGCTGCCCGAGGGCGGCTCCGTCGATTTTCTTGGGGAAGTTGGGGGTTGGGTTTTTTGTTGTTTTTTTTCATTCATGGGCATGGTGACCCTCTTTTGATTACGGGACGCAATAGCTCATCACCTCTCGCAGTTGCCCGCTCTGCGAGAGGTGCTTACAAGCCCGGCAGAGCCAGGCGCCGCCATTCGGGACCACCCCTCCCGCCTGGTGGCTTGGCAGTCCTTCGGCATGGCGGCTCCACCTTGGACACGGCGTAAAAAATATAGGTTGTGAAGAGGAGAGGAAAAGGGATGTGAGGAAGATGTGGGTGGGGATGAAGCAGGTTGTTAAAAAACCCCCATCCCGAACCGGAGCTGAGGGGTTAGGGAACAATGTCCCCTCCCCCCTCAGCCCCGATCCGGGGTGGTTGGCTTGAGAAGAAGGTCAGCATTCTACCCTGTGAAATTAGAGGCTGACCAGAGAAAGTTGTGGGAGAGGTTGTATGAAAAGGCGACGAGGTAGGGGAGAAATCGGGCTATCTGAAGGAAGGAAGAGAGGCTAAGCTGGGGCCGGACGGAGTGCTGGATCCCGTCAGCACGGCGGCCAGGATGGCAAATCGCCGCGCCCCTTACGGGGGGAAATATAATCAAAATATATAAATATACCAGGCAATGGCTTCCCTGGAGCTTGCGATTTGCTACTAAGATTAAAATTTAAAATCTAAAAAAAAGCAGCCATGGTTAAATTTTTAGAAATTTTCTGAACCTCGCCAATTATAATAACTTTAAAAAGAAACTCTAAACTAAATTTCCCCCCTTTCAAAATATCACGTTCAAAATATCTTCGGGTTTTAAAAAAATTCACAAAGTTTCGATACTTATATTAATTTCTGAACTTCATCATTTTGTTTTTTGATATTATAAAAGATTTATTAGAAATAACTTGGATAAAAACTATAAGTCATAACCAAACTAAGATGAAATTATTATTAAAATATTCAAAAAATCCCCTTCTTAAATTATAGAGTTAGTGTTGATGATGATGAGGGTGATATAATATCAAAGGCGTTCAAGCCTTTAAGCAGAGGGATTTTTGGTCCCTAATGCTGGTGAATATTTTTAATCTGGGTTTTTTAGGCCCGGATTTTGCGTTGTTTATTTTGTGGGGAGGCTTTCTTTTTTGAAAAAATCTTTTAGCGAGTTGGTTGCATTTTGGGAATTAGAATTTAGCTAATTTCCAAGGGAGAAAAAATGGGATAAATGTTATCTTTCTGTGTGTTTTATTTGTGAACGGAATTTTACGTGAACGTTGGGTTTATGTTTTGTTTTTTTAAATATTTTTAATGCACACTCTTTATTTGTGAAGCTCCATGTTTATGAGGGTCAACCCCAGTTCACCATGGAACTCATTCTGCCTTATCCCCTATCTCCTTCGGGTTCTCATTATAATTATTACACTCATTTTGAACCCTGGGTAGTTTAAGGACTTGGGTCTTGGGACTCGCGTTTATAGTGATCCGGGGGTACAGGAGTTGATCGGATGCAAGCATTGTTGATCTTGAGTTTGTTGGAAGAACTTAGGTCAATGAACAGATAGAATTCACCTCGATCCTTGCCACACGACTCTCATAACCACCAGTCGTAATCCGGAGTCCCAGAACCGTGCTCTCCGTGTGCTATGAGATGGTTACACCATTTTCATTCTAGCAACCTTTGATTTGCCCGGAGACAAAATTATGACCACATACTTTTACCAATAGCAAAAAAAAACATTTATTGCGCATAGCAAAACATCTGAAGGAGCAAATGCAAAAAAAAACTACCTAAAAAGAAAGTCGCCGTCATCAGACCCGACCATTAGGGGTATATAGTTTCCCCATCTGACAAATCCTCTTCGTCGTAGTCATTTTAGCACGAACATTTTACCGCGACCCATTTTTTCATGGCCATTTTGGCAAAGCCATTTTATTCACGGCTATTTTGGTATACTATTTACGCGAGGCCGTTATGACACGGCCTCGCATAAACTGGCCATAAATTACATCAAGCCAAACTCAAAAGCAATTTTTATTAAAGTTCTTAAAATTTACAGCTGTTAATAGCTGAAAATGGGGTTGGAAAGAAGAAACATTATTAAAATATAAAATGATGATCAAATGTACTAACATAGAGATAATTCTATTGCTCCTAATCCGTATTGCTTTAAATTATTTAAGTAAACCATTTACATGTTCCCAGGGCTTCCTACATCACACTAAATTGCAAATTCAGGGAAAAAGAACCTCTATTCTTGGCTTAATGACGGCTAGGACTTATTATGTTTAGCGAGATCACTTTCAGGTTTTCGATCAATTCAGATCTAGAAAAATTTCCAGACCATTAACCTATCGAAATATGGTGGTGGAGTCCAACATAACTATTAATTGTGCCAGATTTGTCCTGAATGTCTCATACCTTAAAATGCATGAATAATCACAAATCCCAATTGATTCTTTGCATTTTTTTTCCATTTCCGAGATTTTTGGGCCATTATTTGCTTATACCGGGGTTAGCGGGACAATATTTGCCTCCGCCAAATATTTAAACCATAATTTTACTTGTTATTTGCTTGTTATTTACTTGTAGATGACATAACACAACTAGAAGTGATTGGGAACCTGATCTATCTAAACGCTTTTCGAGTGTATTTATTGTTAAATCCACACGATTAGAGCAAACACTTCATATAACGAGTCCAAAACATAATGGTGTCCTAACTACATAATCCTAGAAATTAAATTACCCCATTTCTCTTTCGAATTATTTTTAGTATTTTTTTTGTATGGTACAACCATCTGAATTTCAATGCTGTTTCAAAGGTTGAAAGGGTGGCGAGATAGGAAAACTTTAGCGTAATTTTCGTTGACCTATCGTTATTGGGGCAATTGGATAGGTACAGAAAACTTATACAGTCTCAATTGTCAAGTTGGGTCATGTAGCTTTTTAGAAATTTTACCCTGCATAAATTATCCAGAATATTTAAAACTTAAAGAGGGTTCTAAATAAAATATCCGATATGAACCCATTCCTTTTGCTTCATTTTAGTTAGTAAAATTATATAATTCTGTATTCACTGATTATTTTCTCCTTTAAATGTGAGTTTGCTACTATAGTAAGAGATATTTCTAACAAGTATTAAATTTTCCCTTATTATGAAAACAAGTACGTCTATATTGGGTGCCAAAACATTTTAAATTAAGGTCAAGAGGATATTATCAGTGTGAAGGAATGACCTTGAAGGACCATCGTGAGAGGAAGCCCCTTGGAAATACCCCTCTATTCTTTCATTACCACGCGAGCCAGCGTGAGAATTTTAGAAAGTCAAGGAAGAATCTGTCACCCGCTTAATCACCCATCCCAGCTGTGTTTACTTCCAGACGCCAATCGCCCCCACCCCATCCCTTTCGAGAACGCTGCGCACGGCCACATTAACCCTAACCCTTACCACGAGGCAAGTTTGATTGTCTGGAACGACGCGTTATCATGAATTTTGTTTGCTTAGACTGGCGTCAAGAAACTACTAGGACCGCAAGGCCCTGAGGCGTCTATCAGAGCAGCCACCCGGGTATTTAACTCGAAGCTCACCATCTCTCGAAGAGACTGAATACCCGCCATCCACTCTGTCCAGACTGCCGTCTGTTTCCCCTGAACCCCCACAACCCGTCGTCGTACGTCGTCGAAGATCTACCTTCGTTTCGCTTTGTCCCCTGTTCAGAGGAAATCTATCGAGCCCCCTTCTTTTCGGAGAGTTGTGCGGCCCTCTCATCTTCACCACCCCTTCAAGATTCCCGTTCTTTCGAGACTGAGAATCCCTGACGATCATCAGAATCGTATCAAGTTGAGATTACGTCTCTCTGTAGCAGAGAAAATCTCATTTTTCATCATAAAGTAATCCAACCCCATTTTCAAGTCCTCCTCGACAGGACTCCCCAAAGTATCTTCTTGAAGACCGGGGCCGTTGTCTCCTACCCCCATCCAATTCGCCCACGCTTGAAGTAATGCGATCGTGTATGATCATCCCTAGATTACCTCGTTAATCTTCACATAATTTACTTAACCACCATAAGTAATTTGTTCCCCCTTTTGTATATATTTATAAATTGCCGCTTTTTTCGTATATATCAAAATTATACTTTATATATCCTTTGAACTGCAACTTGGCGAGCCATTAATCTAAACCCGGTCAACTGTAAATTGCACTCTTTATTAATCGCTCAGAGATATCTCAGGCGGCTTTTGGTCAGCTGTCTGCCCGTGCTTGTGTACGACTCTAAGCGCCAAGCTAGTCTACAGAGGCATACCTCGATATTCAGTTATGCTAACCCATTAGACGTTAACTTATAAGCTGGATCAACAGACTACAAAATTGCGCAATGATCTAACCTGTGAGTATAAACTTCATCAGTTCGCATAAACTATAATAAACAGAGCATACCGGTACTAACAAGGGCTGACAGCTAATGAGACAACACTATTCCAGTAAGCCCAACCACCTCTCATAGTTCTGATGACAGGCGATTATTTAACAAAGCATAGAGATACGTATCTTACTCTCAAATTAACTCAACCCTCTGAGGTATCCCACAATGCATGCACCCGGATACAGAAAAAAGTTGTAAGTTAAACCTCCAAGATCTAAATCCTCGATAACTGATTGAGAATAGCATTCAGTTCTATCCTCTCAACCGATGTAGACAAGAAACAAAGATGCCATAGAAGGAAAAACAGACAGCAAGGAAGTAAACATAATGAAGACTATTATTGTATTGTCATGGTCAACTTTATTGCAACACTCTTCAACAGCAATCTCAAAATAATTAATTTCGATTCAACGTGTCGCTGGATCCCTTTCTAGAAAACCTGTCCATGCTAAAGTTTCGAAGCATTAATTTCCTGCCGTCAGTAATCATCTTGTCATTTCTTGCATGCCAACCTCTTCGTTACAGAACTTGATTCATTTAATCTTCCGCTACCTTTCATCTACCTTCTTCATCTCCACTCCCACCCGACTATGTCCATAAAGCAAAATTTCGAAACAGTAAACGCTTGTTTTCCATCTGAGACTGGCTTTAACGCTTTGGCATATAGTCACTATCCGTATCTATTAATTACCTCTCCCCGTCACATTATCTGTCTTGTAAGAGTTTCCATATTGAATTATGTTACAGACATCGTCATTTTTCTATCGCACAGCATGCACTTTGACCAGTTAATTTTTTTGCCCTCTTGTCTTTTATTCCAATCAGACTCCAGAAATTTATTGCATTAAGAGCGTCATAGTCGTCATTGACGTTTAGCAACGATTAAAATGGCAAAGAGTGCATGTAATTGCAATGTTTTAGCCCTTTCATGACGCTTTATTTATTATCAATCAGTTATGCATTGCCTTATATTGTTCCTCGCAACGGGAAAGTTTATCTCCCTGCAATCTTAAACATATTTTATAGATTTTTGTTTAGATAGATTTGTATTTTTGTTGTAAGCAACCCATTAAAACTATGTAGTACCTCCTCACCTTGAGTGAGGTGTCTCGAGTATAACATTAATAATGGGTGTCAGATCTAACGGCTTCACTATATGTATTGTCAAATCAAAGTGGGATTTCTTTGGGGCCTATACTCTCGTGATTCTAAAAAATATTTGATCTTCCCTTATCATAAAAATCATCCCTAAGAATCTCTCTCAAAATATTCTTCAATTATCAAAGTAATTAACCTAAGTCTGAGTTCCATTAATTTCCGAAATCAAATTTATATTGACTTAAACGTTCGTCATTCAGATAGAGATAATAATAAATTAAATTTTGGAACATTATGCACTTCTTCGACCAATACATTAATCCTTGACTTCGACACATGGTACCACTCTGTAAGCTTGGCGTAAACAAAGCCCGATCTACCATTTGGATTATTTTTTTAATTTTAGACGCTATCTGGCGACTACCCACTTAAGCACAAGTCTCCTCATTCACGACAGCCTAGCATTAGGCTACTTGAAAATATGAATATGAAAAACAACAAAAACAATAAAATGGATAAATGGCTACAAGGAAGAAGCAAGCTCCGGCATCGGGGGGACGTCCGCCAGAGCAGGAATGTGCGACCTACAAAGAAAACAAAAAAAAACTAGTTAAATAAAGGGGAGAAGGCCGGCCTCTACCCAAAAGTCGATAAGTCCACCAGTCAATGTGCACGAACTCGTTCCGAGTAGAAGGGAAAGGCAGGAGCGAACTTGCCCATCACGCCACAGGGGGAGGTAACGTGAACGGAGATCGCCCAGATGCGAAAATCAACAAGAATATGTCGAACAGTCTGGGAGACAACGCAGTCTTCATAGTAGAGCGCTGGCAATGCTCCAACAAATGGCTCCCGCCATTTGTTGGAGCATTACGAGTTTTACGACTCGGTGGAGGTGCGTGGCCATTTCGCCTTACGGTAAACGGTCTTGCTGGAGGAAGGGGAGAGTGCCCTGGTTTTAGCCGGGGCTGTATCTGAACCCTTTGTGCCGCCAGCTTTACCAGAGGAACGCCGGAGTTGAGTAGAACGCGCAGAAGGGCTCCGAATGGGCGCGGAAACAACCCTGATCGTTGGCCTGGATAAGCAAGGAGCAGGAAGTCTCTTTCTTATTATTGAGGCGTAAGACGTCTTAGGCACAGCCGGGCGCGCCAGTGCCAAGTCCTTAGCCTCGCGGAATGAGAGACAATCCTGGGCCTGAATGGCTACGCTTTTTTTCTCAAGGAGATATACACCACATTGCTTCGAAGAAGCGAGGTGCGGCTCTCAGCAATTGACACACATGGCCACACACAATTTGGACTTATCATGTGCGGCCTTGGAGCAATTTACACAGACTTCGGGTGATCCTGACTTTGCACGTCTACATGAGCGATTCGTATGGCTGAAGCGGTGACATTAATAGTACCTCCGCTCCAGTGGCGCGAATGCCTTCACGCGGTAGCAGTACCAACCGGCAGGCACCGACTCAGGGAGCTTCTCACAGTCGAACGTGACGAAGAGTGAAGGGATGGGTTTCGAGGCCCCTCCCTGTTTTCTCATCATACGTTCGACCTTGACCGCTCCGTGGTCAGCCAGCTCTAGAATGCTATATTCTATGGAAAAGTCCACAAGTTTCCTCGGATAAATTACTCCTTTCACAAAGTTCTTGGTAGTTTGTGGCGTTACACTCACTGGGGTGCCATCATTTGTCCAAAGAGCACTTAACTTGGCTGCCTCGGAGTGATACGCGCATTCCCGGGAAGACTCCCGTCCGATAAACGGGCTCCTTCAGCTCTCTACATGCTGCCATCAGTAGAGTGAATAACTAAAAAGCGTTTGAAGCCACCTAGCTCGAAAACGCCGGGTAATCTCTGAATGATGGGCCCCGATGTAATCGTGGCTCCGCTCTGTGCACTAGCCCATTTCATCTTAGTTAAGGGCTCTTCACCTGGGTGCCAGATGGGCCGGATGTACCGATCTTGCCTTGGTCGATTATTGAAGTGGCAGCAGACCCATCCGTCCCTGCATCCCCACGGATGGAAAGGAGGCCCCTAGTTTTTTGGTTGTTTTGTTTCTTTTTACGAGAAGATGGCCGGGAATGAAACCTCTTCTTCCCTCCACCGGCAGGATCTTCCAGGCCGGATGGACCAGCCTCAGCAATGTCCTTCTCCGAGATGGAGAAGGTCATGGCAGTCGCAGGAGCACCTTTTGGAGAAGGAGATCCCTTTCCTCCTTGTACTGTCTGGAAACCCTAGCCGTTTGAGGAGTACCTTGCATAGGAGCAAACTCAAGTTCCGTGCTTGGCGCCGGCCCGGATTCGCTCCCATGGAATACCATACCGTCTGAGGCTGGGTTGCCTCAAGGACCATATCTATCTCGAGTGGGGCTTCCAGTTGGCCATCCCCCTCTCAGGACATCACAGGTCCTATTAGCCTCAGTGTCATGAGTCTTGTCTTGGGAGGCACAGGCCTTGATCCCCGCTAGGTTTAATATTCTAGCTAGCAAGTCTTTTGAGGAAAACGACTGATGGAGCCTGGCCTTCCTCTCCCCTCTAGGGTGGTTTGCCATACCAAGCTGCTTTATTTGGTAGTGGTTGGCTATGGGCTGCCTGCTGGCTTTCTTGGCAGTTCCCTTGGAAAGTAAAGGGGAAACTGCGCTGGACAAAGATGTGAAGTGAAGTCCCCTACACCCGTAAGCGAAAGAGAGGAGTAAGCCTCCTCTCCAGTTAGAGAGATTTGGAGGGTCGTCTGCGAGATCACAGGCGGAGAACATCCATTGTTTTCTGTGGAGCTGCCTGAGGGTGGTTCGGACGATGGACAAGGGGAAATTGAGTGTGAGATTCTTATTTTTCTTATCTTTGGGCATAGTGGCCCTAATTTTCTCACGGGATGCAGACGCTCATCACCCCTTGCAGTAGCCCGATCTGCAAGGGGTGCGTACTGGGCTGGCAGAGCCAGTTGCCCGCCATTCAAGGCCACCCTTCCCGCCTGGTGAGCTGTCAGCCCTTCAGCATGGTGGCTTCACCTTAGGCACCGCGTACAATTGATAGAGTGTGAAGAGAGAAGAAAAAGGGATTTGAGGATGGTATGGGTAGGGATGATGCAGGTTGTGAAAAACCCACAATCCCAAACCGGATCTCACAGTGTAGGGAACATTTCCCCCTCCCCCTTCATCCCCAATCCTGGATAGTTGGCTGATAAGAAGTTCAGCATCTAACCTGAGAATATAGAGGCTGACCAGAGAAAGCTTTGGGATAGGTTGTAGGGGAAGTGAGGAAGTAGGGGATAACTACAGGCTCTTTGAAAAAAGGAAAAGATGCTAAGCTGGGGCTGGACGGGGCGCTAAGTCCCGTCATCACGGCGGCCAGGAAGGCAAATAGCCGCACCCCATACATGGTACCATTTTGATCTACTCTCTCTAAAATGCAAAGAACTTCTAAAGAGCGGATTGGTCACATAGGCCAACTGAGACTCCATAAATATATGTAGATATGAAACTACATTTGTACACGCTAAATTATCTCTACTGTACTACCTACTATATACTATTCCGCCTACTTTGTGGTTAGTATAAACTTTTATAGATACGAGCAAAATTTTCTAAACATATTTAGGGGAAAATGTAGCCTGTTGTTTTTAGTTATTTTTACTTATAGACTGTATCTACAAAATATTATTTCGGGGCGAAAGTATTCGTTGATCTTCCAATATATACCGCCGTTTGCAAAAGTTCTGTTACACTCTTTTAAAAAAAATTGAGACTTTTAAAGTTGTAGTTTTTCAGCACCTGTAATTAAAACGTATTCTCCATTTGGGAAGGTGTGCCGAGATGGAACAAGTTCAACAGAGCCAAGCGGCTCAACGCCGACTGGATGACGTCCACAGAGTCACGGAGAGGCTCAAGAACAGAGAAGACATTAAAGATCGACATCGTTCACGCAGAGCTCAAGTTATCTATCATTTAGCTGTCAGAAAGGCCTTCGAAAGTACTTCGAAGCTCAAAATTACCTCGTTCGCGAAGAAGAAGAGCATCTCGGTGGCCACGGTATCCAAGTCCGTCAAAGAGGATGCCGGCAAGTGCTTGAGGTGCGTGGACAGGCCGTTTCTCACCGACTGGATGCGAGAACAACGTCGTGAGAGTTGTCGCCGCCAGCTCAATGACTTGAATTCTCAACGAATCCTTATTTTTTTTTAATAAAAAAACACGGTCAATCCTATCATCAACAAACAGAACGACCGCGTGGTAAGCCTCAACTAGTAGGTCTCAGAGATCCGCTATGTAACCACGGCGTCGTAGCTTAGAATGGTAAGAAGATACTGCTGGTGTGGTTCAGCGCCGGTTACATGCACACCACTGGCGATTACATTGACATTTTGCAACCAAAGTCGTGCCCTTGTTGAGAAAAATCACGAAAAAGGCGGATTACGTCTTTCAGGAGGAGGATGCCCGGCTTTCACGGCCAATACCCTACAGGAGTGGCTGGGGTCGAACATGAACTTCTGGTTGAATGACTTTTGGCCGCGCAGTCGCCCCACCTCAATCTCCTCGACTAAAGCACGTGAACGCATGTTGAGGGCAAAGTCTGCAAAGTCTGTCACGCAACTTCAACGAGCTGAAGTCCTCCATCAACCGTGTGTGGCCATCATGAGGAAGGACTTACTCCGCATCATGGAGTCAGTGTTTGCCTCTGAGGGCTGTCACATTAATTAATATTGCAATATAAACACATTTTTATGTTAAAACAATAAAATCTTGTCTAATTATGTCGTTTGTTGTGATCGTCGTAACGAGTGTAACAGGAATTTTGCAATAGCCGGTAAGCATTCATGTTATTAAAAACTCCCCGTTTATTGTTTTTCCCGTGTAGGGTTAAATTCCTCAATTCTATGAAAATGACAGACGTTAATTCATTAATTCTATAAAAATAGTATACTTTTATTTGTTAATTCTATTAAAATGGCAAAAGTTAGTTCGTTAATGAAAAATGTATAGGTTAATTCGTTAACACTATGAAAATGGGATATGTTAATTCTTTATTTATTAAGAAAATGGCATACATTAATTTGCTAATTCTAGGAAAATGGGGTACATTATTTCGTTAATTTGATTAAAAATGGCATTTAATCCGTTAATTCTATCAAAATGAGACGTTAATTCTTTAATTTAATGAGAGGCATACGTTATTTCGTGAATTATATTAAAATGACATAAATTAATTGTTTATTTTTATGAAAATGGAATACATAAATTTCTTATCTCTACAAGAATTACATAATCATTTAATTCTATGAAAATGGCATATGTTAATTCATTATTTTATGAAAATGACATAAGTTAATTCATTAATACTATTAAAAGTTCTTACGTTAAATCTTTAATTTTATGAAAACTGCATACGTTAATTCTATTAAGTGGCAAAAGTTAAATCGTAAATCTATGAAAATCGCGTAAGATAATTTGTTAATTCTATGAAAATAGCATTCGTTAATTCGTTAATTATTATATAATGGCATACGTTAGTTCTTTAAATCTATGAAAATGGTATAGGTTAATTCGTTAGTTCTATTAAAATGGCATACGTTAATTCTATATAAATAACTACGTTAATTCTTTAATTATATGAAAAGGGCATACAAAAAAGTTAATTCCATGAAAATAACAAAGGTTAATTCATTAATTCTGATAATGTTATAAGTATATTCGATAATTCAAGATTTTTATTTATTTATTTTTCTTTTAGAGCCCATCTGGCGACTGCTCACTTGAGCATAAGTCGCCGGAAACACGATAGCCTAGAACTAGGCTACTTTAAAATAAGAATATGGAAAAATAAAATTAAAAAAATGGAAAAACTTAACAATTAGGAAGCAATCTTCGGTGTTGGTGTCGGTGCAGGAGAATGCAACCTACAAAGAAAACAATAACAAAAAATAGAACCTACTTAAATAAAGGGAAGAAGCCCGGCCTCCCCCCAAAAGTCAATAAGTCCACAGGTCAATGTGCACGAACTCGTCCCGAGCACAAGGGACAGGTGGTAGCGACACCAACCATCCCAGGACCGGGAAAGGTAACGTGCGCGAAAATCACCCAGACTTGGACATTCTACAAGAATGTGCCAAACAATCTGGGGGACGACGCAGTCGTCACAAAAGGGCACAGGTGAGCGCTCCATTAAATAGCGATGCGTCACACGAGTGTGTCCGATTTGGAGACGACAGAAAGCGACCTGAAGCCATCGCGGAATTGAAGGATAGGTCCATGGGAACAGTCGCGGCGCAATGGTACGCAACTTTAAGTTCCCTTCGACCGTCTCCCATCTTCTTTGCCAAGCAGTCCGAAGAGCTGCCCGTATTCATGCCATGTAGTCGGTGTGATGAAGAGCGAAACGCTGGTCCGGTCGCAGAGTCCTTGCGGACTCTTTAGCGCCCTCATTGGCGCGTTCATTCCCGGCAATTCCTACATGTCCAAGAACCCGCAGAAGATAACCTCGACATCCGCCCGGCTCGCCAAAACCATGGCGTCACGGATATCGTGAGCCAGGGGGTGCGGAGATTCCAATGCCCCGAGAGCACTCAGGATGGTTTGTGAGTCGCGATAGATCACAATTCGGTCTCCGAACCGGCCAGGTCGCGAATCTCCCGCACCGAGTGGTGTATTGCAACCATTTCGGCCGTTAAGACAGGCGCAGCGCCTGGCAGAGCCACGCTGACTTTAAACAGAGGGAACACGGCGTGGAAGCCGACGCCCTCTTGGGATTTGGAGACATACGTATACACTGGCAAGATTCCAGCGTGACATGATGTGTGCTCCAAAAAGGTCAAACGCAATACTCCCGGCGCCGTACAAGCTTTGGGAGCAGAGGCGTGGCGACAAATAGCCAAATGTGGTACCCACCACGGTGGCGTCCTGGGCAGAGCCAGGGGCGCCACCGGTCCGAGAGATATATCTAGTTCTGGAAAGAGTTTCCTGGCCCTAAACCCAAAGGGCTTAGGATATGACCTGCGGCCCTCGGCGGCATATGTACCTTCGAGATCAGCTGTGGATGCAGTGAGAGCTGTTAGCGACTGAGGGAGGCGCCGGGCTCGCGCGTACAGGCGAGTGATGAACTGCACGTAGCGCTGAGCGAGTGGCATCTCCCCAGCATCGACCAACAGGCTCTTAATGGGGAAAGTCTGGAAGGCACCGGTCGCAAGGCAAAGGCCGTTGTGGTGGATCGAATCCACCTTCCGCAATAAACGCTCGGCTGCGGATGCATAAAACACGCATCCGTAGTCGAGCTTCGAACGAACAAAGGATCGATAAAAAAGTAGGGCAGTAGCCCTATCAGCGCCCCAAGCGCTGAACGTCACGAAACGGAGAATATCCATGGCGCGGGTACAAGAGACACTAAGGTTGCGAATATGAGCCTCCTAGGTGAGCCGTCAGTCGAATAAAAGTCCAAGGAAACGGTCCGATTCAACCACATCCAGGCGCACCCCATTAAGAAACAAATCTGGGTCACGGTGGAGCCGTGGATGGCGGCAGAAGTGCACCACCTTTGTCTTGTCAAAAGAAAACCGAAACCTGTGCGCTTCGGCATAGCGAGAGACGCGCTTCAATGCCTATTGTAGTCGAGGCTCTATAGTTGGCATCTGGGCGGCGCCAAAAGAGATCGAAAGGTCGTCCACGTAGAGCGAAGCTAGAAAATCTTCCGGCAGCACCGAGGTGATGCCGTTGATGCTCAGGGTAAAGAGTGTGACACTGAGGACAAACTGCGGGACAAACTCTTTCTGCTCCTTTGGGCCGGAAAGGGCTTCCCCCGCCCATACGCGGAATCGACGATCTCGCAAAAATTCAGATATAAAGAATTGAAGGCGCTTCCTCGCCCCCATCGTGTGGAGTCTATCCATGATATCGTATCGCCATGCGGTATCATAGGCCTTCTCATGATCGAAAAACACCGTGGCGTAGTGCTATCTACGAATGAAAGCCTCGCAGAAGGCATTTTCTAGTCGAAGCAGGGCATCAAACGTGGAGTGGAACTTGCGGAAGCCGCACTGTGCAGAACAAAGATGGCCTCCGTTGCCTAGGAAAAAGGCTAATCTAACATTAAACCAATTGCTCCATCAACTTGGATACGCAAGAGGTTAGAGAGATTAGGAGGAAACCAGTCCGAGTAGAGTCATCTCTTCCCGGTTTGCCATAGGCGATAACAGTAGCGATTCGCCAGATATCTAGGAGAAGACCTTCCATTCAGATCCTGTTGAACAAATCTAAGAGAAAGGCCATGCCTCGCTCAACCAGGTGTCTGAGCATGGCGTACGGGACATCGTCCGGACCATGCGCGGTGTCCGCGCACGCAGCAAAAGCGCAGCGCAACTCACTCACAGTAAACCTGTCGTTAAAGGGTTCTCCACCTCTGAAGGTAAAGTCCAGCTTGCGGCCTTCCGCAACACCACGACGTGCATTAAATGCTTGCGGAGCAGCTTCCACAACGGAAGCATGGTCCGAGATTGCGGTCGCATTTTCCTGTGAGAACTTGCCCCGAATCCTTTTGACTCGCTTCCACACGTCTGATAAAGGGGTCGTCTTGTTAGGTGAAGACACATATGTCTCCCAAGAAGGCGGCGGGCGTGCTTCAAAATATACCGCAAGCTAGCTCTAGCCCGACGAAATTCAGCGAGAGTGAAGTCGTTTGGGCGGTGCTTATAGAGCATGTAGGTATAACGCTTCTGTTTGAGGGCCCTCTCACACTCGGCCGACCACCATGCGAATGGTCGGGGTGCAAAGCGGCCAGATGATCTAGGAATAGTAGTCAGGCCGGCAGCGATGAGGTTGCCGGAGAAGAACTCAACGTCCTCAGCTACCAACCTAAACTTCTCGACTGAGATAGAGAATTCAGTCATTTCCTAAAATGCAGGCCACCGCGCCAAGCACCACCGAGGTGGGCTCTCAGGTGGCAATTGCCCTAAAAATGATATTTGAATGGGAAAGTGATCCCTACCATGGAGGTCATCGACCACCCCCTAGTCAAAATCAGGCTATGCATCTGAAGAGCACAAACATAGATCGAGGCCAGAAAATGAAGAGGTTCTCGGACAGTGATGAGTAAACTCATCCAAGTTTAGGACACCCATCTCAAGCTCTTCGATCAGATCGGCAAGGACCTGTGCCCTGGGATATATTTAGTAATCTCCCCAGAGAGGATGCCTGCCGTTCAGATCACCAAGCAAGAGATTAAAGGCCTCGGCAACCGTGCTACGATGCGGCGGAATTCCCCCTCGTCGAAGTCAGCTGACGGTTGAATGTACGCAGAAATGATAGTATACATCCTATGCAGGTGCAGGTGCACATCTACTGCCGGAATAGAGGTATCTAAAGAGAAAGGAAGAACGGAGACATCATGCCAAGTGTAAGCCGGCATCCCCCAGCCCGGCCATTACGTTGTGGTGGGTTTGCAAGACCCTTATACACCGGGAGGGCGGGCAGGGGGACGGCGCAGGGCATGATCTCCTGCAGAAAAATAGCTGGCCCGGAGTCCATGGCATTCCATTGAAGGAATATGCCCTCCAGGCTTAGCCGGAGGAGACGCGGTGGCCCTCGTCGAACAGAAGACCCTCGCAGGAATGGCAGTACGCTTCCCGGAGGCAGAGACCCGGGCGCTGTTGGCCGGAGAAAGCGCTGAAGGCCCTTTTGCCTTCGAGGACTTATTGGGGGATGTTGGGTTCGCCATGAAAGTCCTTTCCTTCCTCCGCCTCAAAACCTTAGGTGGGGGTTGTGGCTTCGGCGGCGGGGGGCCCTCTTTTTGAGGAACCACCGTCTCCGAGCCACTCGGTCCACCACTACGCGTGGGCGAAAGAGAAGAAGCTCCTTTGTTACTGTCCTCATTTTAAGGGAAAGCTTTAGGAACCCCGGAATATGGCCTGGCGACATCTTCATAAGTGTTCCTCCTGTGAGTCTAACGACTCGTTTTAGGCGCGTGGCCGTTTCGCCTTACGGGAAACGGTCACGCTGGGGGAAGAGGGTGGAGCCCTGGTTTTAGCCGGGGATAGGTATGAACCCTTATTGCCGCCAGCTTTACCATGGGAGCGCCCAGGTTGAGTAGAGCCCGCAGAAGTGCTCCGAATTGGCGCAGAAACAACCGTGCTTGTTAGCCTGGATGGGCCAGGGGCAGAGGGTGCCTTTCTAACTATTAAGGCATATGACGTCCCAGAGCCGGGCGCGCCAGGACTAAGTCCTTAGCCTCGCGGAATGAGAGTCGATCCTGGGCGTGATTGGCCAGGATTTCTTTCTCAAAGAGATATGCACCACATTGTTTCGAAGAAGCGGGGTGCGGCTCTCTGCAATTGACACACTTGGCCACACACGATTCAGACTTATCGTGTGCGGCCTTGGAGCAATTTACACAGACTTCGGGTGACCCCGACTTTCCACGTCTACAAGAACGATTATTATGGCCGAAGCGGTGACAGTAATAGCACCACCACGGTAGTAGTACGAATAACTTCACGGGGTAGCGGTACCAACCGGCACGCACCGAATCAGATAGCTTGTCACAGTCGAACGTGACGAAGAGTGTAGGGGTGATTCTCGAGGCTCTTCCCTGTTTTCTCATCACACGTTCGATCTTGACCGCCCCATAGTCGGCTAGCTCTAAGGTGATGTCCTCACTGGAGTAGTCAACGAGTTCCCTCGCATAAACTACTCCTTTCACAAAGTTCATGGTAGAGTGCGGCGTCACACTCACCGGGTTGCCATAAAGTGTCCAGAGAGCACTTATCTTGGCCGCCTCGGTGGCATTCGCCACATTCGCCAAAGGCCACCGTCCGAGAAAAGGGGCACCTTCGGCTCTCTACCAATTGCCCTACCTAATCCTCTCCTCTGATAGATCACGTTGCCCTTGGCCAACATAGTGCCATCAGTGGAGCGAATAACGAGTAAGCGTTTGAAGCCAGCGGGCTCTAAAACGACAGCTAACCTCTGAATGAGGGGCTTCGTTGTTATCGAGGCTCCGCGCTGTGCACTTTCGGTCTTACTCTTAGTCAGGGGCTCCGCACACTGGGAAGGGGGTAGAGGAGCCGGATGGGCTGATCTTGGCTTGGCTGCTTGCCAAAGTGTCAGCAGACCCATCCATCTCCTCAGCCCCCGTGGATGGAGAGGAGCCCCAAGTCCTCTTTGTCTTTTTGGTCTTTTTTGTCTTTTTTTTGGAGAGGAGGGTGGGGAATGAACCCGCTTCTCACCTCCGCCGGCAGAAGCCCCTAGGCCATATGGAATGGCCTCAGTTAGGTCCTACTCCGAAATGGAGAAGGTCCTGGTTGTCGCAGGGGCACCGGTTGGAGTTGATCCCTCCCCTTCTTGTACTGCCTCAGAGACGCCAGCAGTTTGAGGAGTACCTTGCAAGGGGCGGATTCGAGTTCGGTGCTTGGCGCCGAGCGTAGATTTCCCCCCATGAAAGGTCCTACCGTCTGAGGCTGGGTTTCCTCAAGGACCCTGTCTATCACAGGAGGGGCCTCCAGTTGGCCATCCCCTCCCAGGATATCGCAGGTCCCGTTTGCAGAGTCACCAGTCTTTTGTGGGGAGGCACAGGCCTTGACCCCAGCAAGGTTTAAAATTCTTGCCAGCAGGTCTTTTGAGGGAAGAGACCGAAGGGGCCTGGCTTCCCTCTCCCCCCTAAGGGGGTTTGCCCTACCGAGCCGCTTGCACGAGGGACGGTCGGCAATGGGCTGCCTGCTGGCTTTCTTGGCATTTCCCTTAGAAAGTAAAGAAGGGACTGCCGCTAGAATTTGGCTAGGTGCCGAAAGCGCCTTCAGACAAGGGCGTGAGGGGGATTCCCCTACACCCGTAGGCGTAGAAGATGAGTAAGCCTCCTCCCCGGTTAAAGAAATATTGAGGGTCTCCTGCGCAAGCACAGGGGTGGGCACCTCCATTTTTTCTGTGGAGCTGCCCGAGGGCGGCTCCGTTGATGATACAGGGAGAATTAAGGGGAAATTTTGGGGGGGGCATCATTGGGCATGATGACCCTAAATTTTCTGCGGTACGCAATAGCTCATCACCTCTCGAAGTCGCCCGCAATTCAAGAGGTGCTTACCTGCCTGGCAGAGCCAGGCGCGGCCATTCAGGACCGCTACTTCCACCTGGTGGCCTTGCAGTCCATTGGCATGGCTGCTCCACCTTGAACACGGCGTAAAAAGATAGATTGTGAAGAGGAGAGGAGAAGGGATGTGAGGAATGTATGGGTGGGGATGAAGCAGGTTGTTAAATTACCCACCCCAGACCGGAGCTCAAGAGTTAGGGAACATTGTCCCCTCCCCCCTCAGCCCCGATCCGGGATGGTTGGCTGAGAAGAATGTCAGCATTTACCAGGTGAAATTAGAGCCTGACCAGAGAAAGCTGTGGGAGAGGTTGTTTGAAAAGCGACGAAGTAGGGGAGAAATACAGGCTATCTGAAGGAAGGAAGAGAGGCTAAGCTGGGGCCGGATGGAGCGCTGGATCCCGTCAGCATGGCGGCCAGGATGTCAAATCGCCGCGCCCCTTACGGGAGCGATAATTCGACAAAAAAATAGCATACGTTTTTTGAGTAATTCTAATAAAATGGCATATGTTAAACCTATAAATCTGATATACGTTAATTCGTTAATATTTTATTAAAATGCCATGCCCTAACTCTATAAAACATGCATACAATAGGATGTTATTTCTTTCAAAATGGCAAGGAATAATTCGTTTAATATATGAAACCGGTAAATGTTAATTCATTAATTACACTGGTCTGCGTCAAAAATGTACTTTAGGTTTTCTGTATTGTTTCTCAATAAAATTGACCTCCTAAATCCGAATCTGGCATCCGTTTTTCTCTATCAGGTCCAGTTTTTGTGATACAGGGGGTGATAATAATTTTATAGTTTATACATGTCCCATATTAAATAAAAATATCAATAGTTTTTGTACTACTGTATTCGCAGTAAATTTTATGTACATTTTATGTAATTATGTTAATAAGTTTATATTTTTTCAAGTTGGAAATTGCTTAGCATTATAATAATAATAATAATAATCAAAATAATAATAATAATAATAATAATAATATAATAATAATAATAATAATAATAATAATAATAATAATAATAATAATAATAATAATAATAATAATAATAATAATAATAATAATAATAATAGTGGTTGAGTTAAAAATGAACAGAAAATGTAAGAATAGCTCCCATAGATTTTGCTATTTTTGCGGCAAAGTGACCTTTTCCGAAAAGCAATGTACAATCCCTCCTGTAATTAAATCTTTGTATCATGCATATTTTGGAGTAAGGCTAGGAGATCAAGATAAAAGTTTTGCACCACATATCTGCTGCAAGGAATGTTACATAAGTTTAAGACACTGGAGTAAGGGCGAACAGAAGTCTCTCTTTTGGTGTTCCCATGGTGTGGAGAGAGGACAAGGACCACACTAAGGACTGCTATTTTTGCATGACAAATCTTAAAAGTGAGCATTGTATCAAGGATTTAAGCTTTATGTATTATACTGGCTCCCGAAAATTTCATTATTATGCATAGACTTAGCAGAAAATATTAAAAACTAACATAGTTCACTTCAGCATGAATATATATTTTTCTAAACATTTATGTACTATCTGCAACTCCAAATAAATTCCTTTATGTAATATGAAATTATATTTTCCACAGGTATAAATAAGAAGAATAAACATAGTGTGGCATATCCGGATGTTCCTTCTGCCATCAAACCCTGCCTCATGGTCCAAGAATTCCTATACCTTCTTCCCCTGAATATATAAAGGTCCATGAAGAGATTAATATGGAAATTGATCAAGATTATGACACAACTGTGTCTTATCAGGTTTCCACACATGATATGGTCGCAAGACCATTCACTCAAGTTCAGTTAAATGACCTGACCAGAGATCTGAGGCTTTCAAATGAGAATTCACAACTTCTTGGCTTCGACAGAAGTTGACGAGAGAAGTCGGAAAAATCACTCGGTAGCGATCGTTAAATGGAATTACCTCACTGGCTGGGGCTAATTCCAATACACGAAAATAGTTCAGCTGTCACTTTGCTTTGTTGTTAGCACCTGATTTGGAACTAGGGGAATTTTCTTGGGGTCCGGGCGAGACTTCTCAACTCTGTGCCTGTTTCATGGGAAACGAGCAATATATATGTCTGAGGCTCTCCCTGCGGGGGGTGGGGGGGGGGAGTGGGAAACAGCTCTACTCTCGAATGGCCTCGAATCTTCTTGCCGAGGCTATTCTAGCCCTTGTTAAGGTGAATCGTGGTGGACGCAGTTCGAGGCTACCGCTTGTGGAGGGGAGAGGGGGGTTAGGCTTACCAATTTAAGCCTAACAAAATCTTCTCCAGCACATGGAACTTCCGTGCTGGAAAAGAAATTCCACGTGGAATTTCCCCCACACTGCGCCAATATTAAAGGACTTGTTGAGGCCCTTGGAATTCCCTACAACCCATTAGAATGGACACTTTTCATAGATTCCTCCAGTAGGAGTTTAAAAGCTGTGTTACTGAATATTCGTAACAAGATAGCTTCCGTTCCTATAAGCCATTCAATCCAACTTACTGAAAATTATGAAAATATGAAAAAATTGCTGGATGCAATAAATTACTTAAAGTAAGATCATTTTACACTTGGTAGTTCTAAGCTCTTTGATATTGACATTTTCATTTTAATTGTTAATACTTGTATACACCTTTTGGTCAACTTACATTTTACAAGAATGCAAATCTGGAAATCATGAGTCATTTTTTAGTTATATTTTTTTGTTGAAGTGTGTCCCTATAGGTTAATGCATCCTTTTGGGTTAATGGGGAACTTATCCTAATTGAGAAGGTATAAAACATAACTCAATAAACTCAAAATAAGATGTACATATATCCAATTAGTTCCAATACAATGATTTAATGCATCGGCATACAGGATTTTTCAGTACATATTCTTATTGTTTTAAGAAATATTACTTTGAATTTGTTTTTAGAAATATTACACTTTTAATTTACATACCCTGCTAAATTTATTTTCAGGTAGTGTCTCTTATACCTGGGATGCAAACAGGCTACACGAACACGGAGCATCCCTGTTTCCTATGTTTATGGTACAGTCGTGCAGATAACATGCACTATAAGAATAAGGTTTGGCCTCCACGAGAAGTATTTAGAACCTTTATTGCCTCCTCACAAAATACTGCTTCCTCCACTGCATATAAAGCTTGGCATAATGAAAATTATGTCAAAACCCTTAATAAAGAAGGTCAAGCTTTTAAATTTCTTCTTGAAAAAATTTCCACAAATCAGAGACGCTAATCTCCATACGTGAATTTTTGACGGACCACAAATCAGGAACTTGATCAGATATCAGCAGTTTGGTGCATCAATGACGGACATAGAAAAAGATCCCTGGAAAACTTTTAAAGCTCTAGTTAACAATTTTCAAGGCAATTAAAGAATCCGAGAATATGTTGCCCTGGTCAATCAGCTCCTAACAAGTCTCAAACATTTGTGAGCTCGAATATCTATAAAGATACAATTTTTACAGTCCCATCTGGGTTATTTTCCCTACAACTACGGGGATTACAGTGAAGAACAGAAGGAAAGATTCTACCAGGACATAAAAACTATGGAATTCAGGTACCAGGGTAAATGAAACCTAAACATGCTTGCTGGCTACTGTTGGTGTTTGAAGCGTCATACACCAGATGAGAGGCACAAAACGAAAATCGTCAAGGGCGTCTTTTCTCGGAAATTAAAATTATTTTCTTTATTATGTTGCATTCTTTAATTTTTGGTTTTATTAAAAGGATTATAGTTTACATACGTTCATTACTGTTTCTATGATATAACAATAATTTTGCATTATTCTCTAGAGAGAAAAAACTTTTTGAATTTTTTTTCAGAAAAAATGAGGTAATCTCAATGAAAATGGTATATGCTGTACTGAGAAAATCTGACCTGATCAAACAAAAATACATTCATTTTTGAGTTCAAGAGGTTTGATTCATTAAGAAACCACAAAGAAATCCTGAGGAACCTAAATTCTTTTTCAAACGCAGGCCTGTGTTATTTATATTCAAAGTTTATATGTGACTTCGATAATTTATTTCAATTAAAATGTTAATTCTTAATATTATGAAAAATGGCATACTTTATTCGATGATTCTATTAAAATGGCATTGGTTAATTAATAATTTTAATAAAAAAGGCATTAGTTGATTCATTAATTCTATAAACCTTACGTACTTTAATTCGTTATCCTAAGAATTTCATATGTTACTTCGTTACTTCTATAAAAAGGCATACGTTATTTCGTAACTCTAAGAAAATGACATATGTACGAGTATGTTAACTCTTTAATTCCATTAAAGTTGCACACTTTAATTCGTTAATTCTATGAAAATGGCATGCATAAATTAATAATTTTATGAAAAATGGAATACGTTAATTCGATAATAATGGCATACGTTAATTCTTTGCTTGTATCAAAAACATTTAATTTTAGCAGAGCCTTATGACCTTATACTACTGTAAATTATGAATTAAATATTTGGTCGCGTGTGAGTCTAGCCTCGGACGACTCTACATCTCACTATGCTTTGGCAATAACATCATAACTATTCAGCTTATTGTAACGAAATTTGAAAACCTTATGTTGGTGACATTCTCTTTCGAATGATGTAATTGCCAAAATCCACCCTAGGTTAGTCAGGGAATTATTTTGTTTTGGCAGGAATATCATAACTATTCGGCTGATACTCTGCTAGACTAGACTAGGCTATAATATGTTATACTCTGCTAGGCAAGCCTAGAATAGGCTATTTTATGCTAGGCTATTATAGGCTAGACTAGACTATGCTAAGATATAATGTACACGGGTAATATATATTATGCTAATTTAGGTTATAAAATGCTATGCTAGGATAGCATATAGTATGTAAGCTAGACAATAGTAAGTTATGTTTGACTAGGGTATAATAAGATAGTTTAGGTTATACTTGTGTAGGATAGTTAGTGCTATGCTACGTTATAAAATGCTAGGCTAGGCTAAGCTATACTAGGCTAGATAGGGGTATACTATGCTATGATATGGTAGGCTAAAGTATAATAGGCTAGGGAGGGCTATGCTCTGATATGCTAGGTAATACTATGTTAGGCTACGATAGGCTAGCTAACCAAGTAAATTTATAGCCTAAGCTATGCAAGGTTATTCTAGTCTAGTGTATGACATTTTATACTAGTCTAGGATATATTAGGCTAGGCTATAATATGATACGTTTGGCTATATTATGTAAGGTGTGGTTATTCTAGGAGACGCTATACCAAGCTAGCCTATAGTATGCTAGCTAGGCTAGGGTGTCGGAAGCAAGGATATATTGGCTAGGCTATAGTGGCCTATTCCAGCTTGGCTATACTAGACTAGGCTACTCTAAACGACGTTAGGCTAGGCTCTGGCATACAATGATAAGCCATACCTGATTAGCTAGGCTAGACTATAGTAAGCTAGGTTACACTAGGCAATGCTACGCGAGGCAGAGCTATACTAGGCTAGGCTAAGCTAGTCTATACTCTATACAATAATATGCTAGGTTAGACTAGGGTCTACTAAGCTTGGCTAGGCTATACTAGGATGCAATAGGCTAGGCTATACTAAGCAAAGCTAGGATAAAGTAAGCTATATTATGCTAGATTATACTATATTAGCTTGATTATACTAAGCTAGGCTAGGTTAGGCACGGCATAGCTAGACTATTCTATTTTAGGTTAGGCTATCCTATGGTTTACTAGACTTGGCTATACTAGGCTAAAACAGGGTAGGTTATACTATGCCATGTTTGGCTATGATATGCTATGCTACAATAAGCAAGTTTAGGCTAGGCTATTCTAGGCTATACTAGACTATGCTATTCTAGACAATACTATGCTATGCTAGGCTATTCTCTACTATGCTATGCTAAATTATGTGGCTATACAATGCTATTTTAGGCTAGGCTAGACTATCCTATGCTATACTATTCTGTGATATTCTATAATATACTATGCTGTGTTATACTATGTTATGTTATACTATGCTGTGCTATATTATGCAATGATGTGCTATATTATGCAATGCTGTGCTATGCTATACTATGATATGCCAATAATCCATAACCCTATATTTTAAGAACGAGATTTCTTGAAGGTTTGAATAAGATTTTTTCTTTTAGTTTGGTTGTCACCTAAGTAGATTTCATTTTTTTATCAAAGTTATTTCTAATAATTCCTTTATAATATAAAAAAATAAAATGGTAAAGTTCAGAAATAAATATAAGTATCGAATTTTTGTGACCTTTTTAAACTAAAAGAATTACAAATGGTGAAGTTCAGAAAATTTATTAAAATTTTGGCATGGAAATTATTATAGCAAATTTAGATGGAGAAGAAAAAAGAATCATGGTAGGCCGTAGGACACAGACCGAAGAAGAAGAAGATGAAGATGAAGATAAAGATAAAGATTAAGATTAAGATTAAGATTAAGATTAAGATTAAGATGAAGAAGAAGAAGAAGAAGAAGAAGAAGAAGAAGAAGAAGAAGAAAAGGGTTTTCAGGGTGTTAAAATAAAGAGTCTATAGAGGGGATTAAAAAGGCGGTTAAGATTAGCAAATAAGGACGTATGCCACATGCCTGTGTAACCAAGCTCTTCCTGTTAAGTAAGAGAACAGCGGCTTGTATTCTATAATATACTATGCTCTAATCTTCTATGGTATATTATGCTATAATATGGAATACTGTGCTATTAGTGTGCGTCAAGCTTTTCAACGTTCTAATTACATAAATGAGGGGTTCTCAAAATTTGAAGCTACATAGGAATTCTAAAGTAATTTTTTTATTTTAATATAATTTTAGTTCTACTCTTTCATTAAAGGTCTGAGAGAAATGATCACTTCTTTTGGACCACGGCAGGTTTGTTTTGAGATTAACTTGAGTAAAATAGACAAGTCAATAAGTAAAAGTTACAAGAAGGTAAAGGAAGAAGAGTTGCTTACTATAAGTAGGCCAATGTTTCAATGACATCAAGTTAAGTAATTTTCTCTCCTGAAGAAAATGAAAAACAAATAACTGATGTTGAAGATTGAAAAAATTGAATTTATGAAGTGACATTAAAAATACCAACCACATCTTCAAATTCCATTAAAAAAGCAACCCGGGAATTATTTTGTTTTGGCATTAACATCATAACTATTCGGCCGATCCTAACGATATTTGAAACCCTAGCGAACGATAGAATTGCCAAGGTTACTACAGGAATTAATGAAAGTTTTGAAGGTCGTAAGGTCATAAATCAGAATAAGTGAGGGCACGTGAATTTTTGGTCATCAGACCTTGTTTTTAGAGTATTTGCTATCTTTTGTGTGCCTTTATCAATAAGGACCTAAAGTTTAACCCGGAATCCAGCCACAGGACGTCTACACAACTAAATAAGAAATCTGACCTTAAACTCACCACGCACCATGCAACTTAACTTCCCCCCCCTCCCCCATCTAGGGAGTAACTAGTAATCGAGATACAATAAACATATATTTATAATTATCTTTCAACGAGATCCTCAATTTCACGTACCCTGGTTTGGGCTTCAACGTCCCCTTAACCCTCTAGTCTTCACTTAAAAACAACGAACGCTCTAATTGACAACGAAAGCCTCCGTTGTCATGGGAACGACTTCCTTCTGGAGCAGAGAAAGAAATTTCACGTCCAAATATTTACATTTAATCCGTTCTTTATAATCCTTTGTTTGGTCTCCATATGACAATAAAATTACTTTACTACTCCAATTATTAAGCCACTTTAATGAGTTAGACGGCACTGAGAATTAATCCCATAAAGCCTTGAATAAAACCGGATATTACTACTATTTTATTAAATAAATAATTCAATGTTGAGTGGGATTTAAGGTCGATTTTATAACTTATAAAAAGAGAAAAGTACGAAGGGGACAGAATAGAATGAATATCGGGAAATGAGGAATTAAAGTAAACAAGAATTACGTGAGATAAATGGTAGGAGATAAATACAAAGGATTTTTTTTGTACTCTTTTTTATTAATTTTTTTCTTTTTCATTAGCATAATCATTATTATTTGCAATATATTTAGTATAATTATATCATAATTTTATTATAATTGAAATAAAAATATTATAATTATCTTCAACAACTACCGCTTTCCCATAAGTTAAGATCAGAGCGCATCAACGCTACTAAAAACGACCCTCCACTTGTGCCTTGTGCCGAAGCATCTCAGCTGGAGTTCATTTGTGTGCCAAGGCTCCTAGCGCTACCCCGCATAATCCTTCCCCCATGCCCACCCATCATATACAATTCCACCCACCTCCTCCTTCATCCCTTTCGCTCTGGATACTCTCATGCAGCTTCCTGGCACTTTCCACACTCAAACACTATGTAGCATTCACCATTGTCTTTTAAACCCGTGTGTTGACTTCACTATTATTATTTTTATTATTGTCAAATTGCCACCCTAGTGGAAAAGTTAAATGACAAAAAAAAAACGAATCCAATTTCTTCTGATGTCTGATCTCACCCCACAACGCTTTCGCTATTCTTATCATTACACTGCTAATCATACTAAACCATCTGACTAGAATAAAGGCTACTGGTGGCACCATCAGTGGTAATATCGCCAGGGAGAGTAGGAATCCTGACGATAAAACTGGATAAGACAAATAACTCTTATACTATCTGTATATCTCGTAGCTAATATGGCATATTAGGACCAAAACCTCTTTAATTCACTGTAAATCTCGTGGCTAATATGGCATATTAAGACCAAGACCTCGTCAATTCTCTGTAATGCCCGTGGCTAATATGGCTTATTAAGACCCAGACCTCGTCATTTCTATGTACATCCTGGAGCAGATAGGGTGTACTAATAAGCTCAGGGAGAAGTTCCTACAAACGAGCAAAGGCAATCGAAAGTCCGCTCTCGAGCTTTTTCGAGAAAGAAATTGGAAAGGGTTTCATCCCTGTGTGCGCTCTTTGTAAAAATCTTTTACCACCGATCATTATTCTTGGTCAGAGTTTTAACAGATATCTGCACTCATTTAAGATACTTTTAACTTATATTTAGGGGACTTAATGATTAATGTGGGATCCTAACCATGTATGTCTACAGTGTAACCTAGACACCGTGAAAGTAAAGGGATTCCATCCCCCGACTAACTTCAAAATAACTTCGTCGCCACTATCACAAGCGGTGTTTCCACAGGGTTAAGCTGAAGCCAGAACTCTTTTAAGGATTAGTGAAGCGTTTTAGAAGTGGTGAACCCTATGCTGGGTAATGAACACATCTGTTATGGTGAAGATCCTTTTGATATGTATCGAATCCCTATTATGGTATTGAACCTTTGTTTAAGGATATTGGGCCATTTTGATATGGATTGAACTCCATTGTTTGGTACTGAAAACCTTTTAAAGTTTCCTAAACTATTTTTATTAGTATTTAACCTTCTCTTTAAATAATGACCCGATGTGTTGCTGTTAAACACCGGTAAATGTGTATTGACAGCAATCTGAAAACAACCTAGCATTTTCCAAAGGAGATTTAGGCTCTCCGTCTCTTTGAATGGGTATGATTTTTTTTAACCGTTTATTGATTTCTTTTGACCTTTTATGGAATTCTTTTGGACTCGTTTGAACCTATTAAACTGGGAATGAACTCGTTTATCTGGTTTCTGAATCCATTTAGAGTGCATTGAACAATGCAGAATTTTATTCACGGGAATTTAACCTGGTTGAAGACAAATTAACCGTTTTTCTTCTCTTGGTATTTCTAGATATGTCAGCAATTGTGATTTCGATCAATAAGTGAATTTTATTAACTTCTCAGGCGATCTCGACCAAGGTTGAAAAGGGAGGGGAGGGGAGGGAGAATCAACTCAAAGTGACGTGTTGCGTGTTCAAAAGGTGGAAGGATGAAAGATTCATCGGCGCTTTAATTGGCTACGCATGTGGTGATGTGCTTCAAATGTCTCTCTCGACCTGATTCAGCCATTGAGAGTCCATTTCGATCAAGTTCCTTCATCTATAAATCACCGCATATGACGCCAGAGTAGCAGATGGTTCCTAATAATGCAGAATAATACTTTTGGTGTCCGCTCTCCTTAAGAACCGAACCAGGAAACCGAGTGTGGAAATCAATCGCCTTATTTGGATGAATATTGCGTTTCAAGATCCAAATTTCTTTTCTTTTTTTCTTTCAGACAAATATTGCGTTTGAAGATCCCAATTTCTTTCGTTGCTTCTATCGGACGAATATTGCGTTAGCGATCATAATTGCTTTGGTGGCTTCTATCTGACCTATATTGCGTTTGAAGATTTGAAATTCATTCCTCGTTTCTATTGGATAAATATTGCGTTTGAAGATCCCCGAATCTTTCGTCGCTTCTATCTATCGAACATTGCATTTCAAGATTTGAACTTCATTCCTTCTTTCTATTGGACGAATATTGGATGATCTTAACTTTTCCTCTTCTCTATCGGACGAAAATTGCGGTGAAGATCCTAATTTATTTCATCGCTTCTATCAAAGAAATATTGAAGGTGAAGATCCCAAATTCTTTACTTGCTTCTATAGTACGAACATTGCGTTTAAGATCGCAATTTCTTTTGCGCTTTTATTGGTCGAATATTGCGTTTGAAAATCACATTTTCTTTCATCGCTTCTATCGGGAGAATATTATTTTCAAAATGCGAACTTTATAGGTCGTTTATGTATTGACCGAATATTTGGTTGAAGATCTCAATTTCTTTCATTGCGTCTATCGTGCGAATATTCCGTTTAAAGATTCGAACTTCATTTATCATTTATATTAAACGGATATACCGTTGAGGATCACAATTTCTTTTTCTGCTACTATCAGACAATATTGCGTTTAAGGATCACAATTTCTTTCGTCGCATCTATATTACGAATATTTCGTTTGATGATTATATCTTCATTTCTCGTTCCTATTAGAGAAATTTTGCATTTGGTCATCTCAATTTCTTTATTTTCTTCTATCGAATGAATATTTCGTTGAATATTCAAATTTCTTTCCTTGCTTCTAGCAGACGAATATTGCATTTGAAGATCCAAATTTCTTTATTCGCCTCTATGTAACTAATATTGTGTTCAAAGACTAGAACTTCATTTCTCGTTTTTTGACAAATATTGCATTTGATAATCTCAACTTCTTTCTTTTCTTCTATCGGAATAATTTTGCGTTGAAGATCCCAAATTTTGGGGTCGCTTCTATCCTACGAATATTGCATTGGAAGATTCGAACTTCATTTCTCGATTCTATTAGAAGAATATTGCATTTGATGATCTTAATTTCTTTCGTCGCTTCTATAGGAGGAATATTGTGTTCAAGATCCCAATTTCATTCCTCGCTTCTATCTGACGAAAATTGCGTTTGAAGATTCGAACTTTATTTCTCGTTTCTATTGGAAGAATATTGCATTCGATGATCCAATTTCTTTCGTCGCTTCTATCAAGATTCGAACTTTACAGGTCTTTTATGTATTGGACAAATATTACGTTAAGGATCCGAACTCCTTTCCTCGCTTCTATCAGACGAATACTGCGTTTGAAAATCCCAATTTCTTTTAGCTATAACGCATTACATTCAATTGTCACTATTCACGATCCTGGCATTGCCCTCCTCCACCCAACAAAAATTAGGGCTAAAAAAGGTACGATGAAAGAAGTTTGAGAAGTCTCTTTTGTTTGAGAGTACTGAAATTGACAGTTATATCTGAGTACATTTTGGTGATTTTGAGATACTCTCACCTCTTTTACTTCAATAGGACCCCTATTATTCTTTATCTGGGTAATAAATTCGCCGGTTAGTTCTATAGAATCACTTTGTTTCTACTTGCGAGTATTTAATTCACCTCCTGATCAAATCATAGGATTATTACCGTCGAAGCATATCTCCTGACGTTGTAGGATGTTTTCTATGTAAAGCGAAAACCAACGAAGGCATCTCCTTCAGACAATTTGTAAGGAGAGATCTGTAGAGAAAGCAATAAAGTAAGAGAAAGTGAAAATGTGTGTAAGATTTATAGCTACAGATCCACCTGTGGGCATTGGGTAGGGAGAAAGGTAATTATTTAGATGTCAGCTGCAGCGTGGTTGCTCATTCTACCTTGTTAAGGGGAGTACCATGGACATAGTCGCTGCAATCTTTCACATCAAACCTCCGACACCACCTTCACCCTCATGCAAGATGAGATGTCTTCATTGTGACATTAATGGAGGTTAAGGAGATTTGCGTATCTCTGATGGACTAAGTATCTTCTACACTTTTTCACTTCCCCTAACTTCACCAGTCTGGAGAATCTTCTGTCTCAAATCTATGAATTTCGTCCTGAGATGCCCTTGGTAGTTTTAGCGTTTAGGTTGTTCTACCATCAAATAACAATAGTATTAATAATAGTAATAAAGATGATGGCAATAATAATAGTCAAGATCCCCTGTAATTTAGAAACGAGGTGATTGTATGTGCGTTTGTGTATTTTAGAATGGGGTTTAGCGTCCTCCTTCACCTGCACCTGCACCGGTACCAGGCGTCAAATAAAGTGGGGGGGCGTAAAACAGACACAAGGAAAATAGCATGATAAATATTATGTTAGCACCAATTAGTCTCCTCCATTTGGTGTTCAGGTTATTAACCTTTTTTAATTTACTCTACCTAACTTTATCGATTTAATTACGAGCCCTCATGTAAATTATGACTTCCAATGCTCACGTTGGTTTTCACTTTATTCTATAATAAATCAAATATATATTATGGATACAGAGTGATCATTTGAGAGAGAAAAAGATACAAACCCTAATTCTTCCTTTTAAACATACGAACACGCAAAGACTATCTCACGCCGACACCCACTAATTCTTTCGGCGTAATTAACGTTCCCGTGAAATTTGATCACTAATTAAAAGTAATCTTTTAGCAGTGGATTTTTCATTAATCTCGAATGATTACCCTAAATTCATGAGAATTAAGACCATTTAAATGCAATACTCGTTTCCTCCGCGCTCCCGAAAACCGGCTGCTAAGCCACTTAGACAACTAGCAACAAAGCCAGCCAGCCATGGCTTGAATGGCAGAGACCGAACTCCGAGCTAGCAACAGATCCATTTACAAACAAAGCCATCCATCGACCCATACCATATTCCGAAACACTCCAGAGAAAATGCAAAACGCCAGTTGGCCATTTAACTATCGACCCAGAAACACCATGCTCCATTAGAAAGCCATTAGTTGATAGCATTCCACTGCCATCCGCCTTTCTCGACTAATATTAATAGGCTACTATTATCAAAGAAAAAAATACTTTAATACATCAAGTAGTAATTAATTAGTGCTTCTTATACGAAACCTAAAATACGGCTGTGAGATGTTGACATAATTAGCACGAAGTAACACTATTTTGAAAACAAATGAAATGACATAAAATGTGATACCAAATTATTTTAAGAGTTGCGAAAGCTTATGGAAATAATATGGTTGTGGGAACTATCACATTCTTTCATACTGCAGTGATTATTTGAATGATCCTAAGTGTTATAATGTTGTTTTTGGTGTTATTTTCGTTCTTAGAGTCTCATTATCTATTAATATATGAGGTGCTTTACTTAATTATACAAGTAACTTTCTCTTTTGTTGGGCGAAAATTTTAGCCGGTTTCTCTGAAATTTGGAATATTCCCTTGTACATTTTCGTCACATTTTCTGTAATTGGTATTTCTTCCCGTAGTTAGTTTTCCTCAAATTTCAACATTCCATATCTTAATTTCCTCCTAACATCCTTACCCAAATTGCCTCTTATCACCAGCACTTACCACCTTACTATGCTTAAGGCTTTGCGGCAGTCTACACCCAAATCATCTATCAGTTACTCAGTCTTTCTTTCATATAATAAGCTTTAAATTTATTGTCCTCATTGTCACGCTTCTGACAGCTTCTTAGATAATTATAGTGAATGCTTAATCCTGTTAAGTTGCCACCATGCTCCTTCATATATCAGACACCATACCCGTTTACAATTTACTTCATGTCTTATTTTATCTCATTCCTTAACTAAAAACATGAAAATAGAATTAATCAAGTCGCTTCTTCCTTCATAAACATAGCCTTTCATTGACAAAGCCTTCCAAAGAATATTCTACCCACTTATCTAGTTCTGTTTCTCTCAAACCTTTTCAACTAACAATCGCTTATCCCCTTTCACCAAGCTGGTCATCTTCACCTGCCCTACAATGACTGAAACTAGTAACCATGGATCTTGCTTCACTCTTTCCCTTGCTGTCCCTATGGAGTGCAAAGAACTCCTTTGTTCTTTTTCCAAGATCCTCACCTGTTGTCATAAAGTTCATGTGTAACTTCGTATCAACTCCTCTTGCTAGGACGTGATTCTTGTTTCTTCCATATTATTCGGAGAGTAAAGCAAAATGGGGGAATCTATAATATTAGGGCTGATCGAGCTTGTAATATCGAGAAGACGCCATATTTCTTAGCCTAATACTTAGATACTAACTCCTATATCGGCCTTCTAAAATCTGCATTTAACTTTAAATTGTAAAACTGCCGTATCCGCGATATTAACAAAAACAATGCACAAAAAGTACTTAAGCTTCTTTATTATTTTTCTCTCTCCAAATAACTTCCCTCCCCACGCACACACACACACATATACAGCATCTTTTCCGAATTTTATAAATAGCACTATGACAAAGCCATTTATATCCAATCTATGATCTCCTCTACTCACCTTTCCTTTCTTTCTTCCGCGTGTCCCCTGAAAAACATCCCTCGTCTTAAGTTGAAATCATGTTCTCTGCTAGACTCTTCCTCCCGCTATTCCTTATCATCAATTCCGCCCAGTCTTCTGATCTACCAGTGCGTAACTTTACTACCTAGTTTCATCTGCTATAAAAAGCTCTAATTTTTACTACTCTACTCTTAGCCTAATGTAAAACACATCCCGATCCCAGGTTATCCACCGAACTCTCCCTTTCCCTTCCTGTTAAAGTCCTTGAAAGGGTGATATGATTCAATTCTAGATCACATCTTGTATCTTCCTCCAATTTTGATAAAATCTTCCAGTCTTGTTTCAAACCTGACCAGCGCTAAATCAGCTACAGCATTTTAATGTAGCTGACCGCCTTCGTCGAGCAATTGATGCTGGTCTGTTTCCCGTTCTAGTATTTTGGCATCTCTGGACAAGATTTGAAACACTGTATGACACTATCTCTGCATTAATTTCGTGGATTCAAGAGTATCTTTGGAACCACCCTTGACTCTTTTCCTCTATATATATAATCTTTTGCACATTCTATTCATATTAGGTGTGGTATATCTGGGTGGACACAGGTTAGTTTCGGCGCTCCTCTTTGTTATTATTCTGCTTTCCCTTGGATTTCTTATCATCGCCTTTTATATCATTCAATTTTATGTTGATCGCACACAAATCTCTGTACGTTTCTCCCTGCTTCGCTTGCTGAGACTCTTATAAACCTTTTATCCTCAAAGGATATGATAACTGAATTGGTTTCCCACAACTTCTTGAAACTTTGTGACATAAATTATGTGGTACTTGTGGTTATTTCATCGGGTGTAATTAAATCTAAAATAATTTCTCCTCCCTCTCTTAAGTACCTAGTGGTACCTAGTTCCCTTTTGCTGGTACATTGAATGATCTTGCGTTACCTTTGGAGGTCAATTATGGCTCAAACACCAAAGCTCCTTTTTAATTTCTCTTAGCCTTATTTGCCACACTTTGATCACGAAATTTTGAGATTACCGACCCTGCTTTCGTTTCCTCCACTCTTGATTACTGAAATTGTTTCTCGCTGGGTCATATGCTTACAGGCTTTGACATCTTTAAGTTATTTAAAACTTGACATCCCGTACTCTTCTACACAGTTATTTTGTGCAACCCTCATATTCTATCAACTTCAGTGGCTCTCCATTCGACTCAAAGCCGCCTTCAAGCTATCCCAGCTTACATATATGATCATAACCACCGTTACACCATCCTACCTCTCTTCCTCACTCAACCTATCCATCCCGTTGCGAAAAATACGAGCCATACGATCCAGCTCTGCCATCCTACTGCTGCTATATGCTCCTCTTCGTCTAAACGTGCTTTCAAGGGCGACATGAAGGCCTTGAAAGCTTTTCCTTAGTTGGTAGACAGCCGCTCTGTTTTAGTCCCTGAATTGGAAGAGTGACATACAAAAAAAGGCTTAAGATATTAATATTATTTATTATCATCATCATCATCATCATCACTATCTCTATATTTTAAGAAGGGGATTTTTTTGAGTATTTGAATAATAATTTCCTCTTAGTTTGGTTATGACTTATCATCACTAACTCTAAAATTAAAGAAGGGGATTTTTTTGAGTATTTGAATAAAACTTCATCTTAGTTTGGTTATGACATGTTTTTTTATTAAAGTTATTTCTAATAATTCTTTTATAATATCAAAGAACAAAATGGTGAAGTTCAGAAATAAATATAAGTATCGAAATTTTGTGATTTTTTAAAACCCAAAGAATTACAAATGGTGAAGTTCAGAAAAAAATTTTATATCTTCTTCTATAAGTATATTTTAGCAACGTGATGTTTTGAAAGGTGGAAATTTATTTTAGAGTTCCTTTTTAAGATTATTATAATTGGCCAAGTTCAGAAAATTTAGAAAAATTTAACCATGGCTGCTTTTTTATTAGATTTGAAATTTTAATCCTACTAGCGAAGCCATTACCTGAATAAAACTTCATCTTAGTTTGGTTATGACTTTTGTTTTTTATCAAAGTTATTTCTAATAATTCTTTTATAATATCAAAAAACAAAATGGTGAAGTTCAGAGATATATATAAGTATGGAAATTCTGTGAATTTTTAAAACCAAAAGAATTAAAAATGGTGAAGTTCAGAAAATTTATAAAAATTTGACCATTCTTGCTTTTTTTTAGATTTTAATTTTAATCTTAGCAGCGAAGTCATTACCTTGTGTAAGTATATTTTAAATTTTTATCAAGGTAATTTCTATGAATTTCTATAGGGTTTGAAAATACAAAATGGTTAACGGCCATATCCTAAGAGAAATGTGAAATGCACTTTTATCAGATTTAGTGTAGCTTCACAATTATTTTTTTATTTATTATATGCAAAAGGCTAAAATGTAAAATACTTAAAAAATAAAAATATTCAAATGAGCATTTCACATTTGTTTTAGCATACGGCCGTTCCGAAAAAAAAATAGGATTATCCAATGCTTTAGTATGTTTTAAAAGAAAATGAATTACAATTCGCCAAGTTCGGAAAGTATATTAAAATTTAAGCTCCCCCAGTAGGGAAAAGTGGCAAAGCCATTGCCTAGTTATTCATATATAACCTAAAGAGACAAAAACTTGCCACAAATTGCAATTAAAATATAATTCAAATGGCAATGGCTTAGCCACTCCCTCCTGTGCAGGAAGATTGCGCTTCGCTACTAAGATGAAATTATTATTCGAATGCTAAAAAAAATCCCCTTCTTAAATTATAGTTAGTGATGATGATGATGATGGTGATGAATTTAAAGCAAAAGCTTAAATTAAAACTGCGAAAGCGACCATTTGCTAGATTGATATCTTAAAGAGTTTCAGTAAATGAGGCTTAAAGCAGTTTTGTATTGTTGTTTTCTGATGGGGGATTAACTTTCAAAATACATTAATAATATTTTATAAACGATAAATAATGATCACCTATATACGGTTCTTCTGTTTTGCTCATAGATACAAAAACCGAACCTCAATCCCTTAGATTTTGTCTCAATTTATGGATATTTTAAGTGGCATTATGCCATTATTCATCGATTCTTGCTCTATCTAAACACTAAAATGGAAGCAATACAGATAAGAATAAAACATGAACACAAATCATAAATAGAGTAAAACTATCCCTGAATACTAGAGCCTTGTTTAAAAAAAAATTTAATTTTGATTAGTATAACTATTTTACACTCATGTTTAAATAAAATCTCAAATAAAATTTTAAAAATCAAGTCTCAGATCAAGACGAACCTATTAATATCGGATCTCAGATATTGATTTCATCTAACTTTGAACTTTAATTATTACTATTAAAAATGGAATCTCTTTTAATTCCTTTTGAGACTATTATTTCCATCCTTTCTTTTGTAACGACCTTACAGCTTAATTAAATAAACTTTTATATTCCTTAAAGGTCTTCCTGTTTCTTAATTCCCTCTAATGAGATGCGCTTATTACTATATCATTACGATTTTTTTCGATTGCCATGACAACTGCGCAATGGGATAGCATTTATCTACCGTATAAAAGCCCCTCATAAGAAAGCAAAAGCATCTTTTCCATAGACGAGAAAAGAAACGTCGAATGTTTACATAAGTGGTCTTTTCTCTGTACGTCGTTTATTAGCTCTAGAAAGCAACAAATATAGGTCGTTGGCTCCAGCTCGTGCCTGAGCATCGGTTTCTTCATCAGTTATCCGGTCTCCTCGGCTGTTGTTTGTGCTAGGAGACAAAGAAGGCCGGAAAGAAAGGCGAGACGAATGCTAGTTCCTGAGGAATTTGTTTCGGGCGATCGTGGCTGCACGGCGGTCACGCGCGCGCACTTGGCCAGTAACGCGTTCACTGCTGCTCAAAGTATTGAGACATGCGGTTTCGGCGAGGCTGGTTGCTTCGGGCTACCGGGTTCATGGTCATTCAAGGCCGGCCTTTGTCGCGCCTGCCCGCCTACGCCGGGTCAAGACATAGGAATCTTTTATGGCCCATGTCTGCTTGGCCCGCCGTTGGGGTCTTGCTGTTGGTTGAGTTTAATCTGGAACCTCATACACGACCTTACCGCATTGGGTGACCCTAACAGGAGCTTGAAGCTCTAAACGGCATCGCTCTTGGAATCATTGGGAACACTCAAATCCTTCCACTACTTGAGGCTTTGATAAAGGTTCAATAAATAAGCGATTTGCATGATCCATATCTTGGATCTCAAGGAATTTTTATTAACATCCTGAAGGCCGGAAAATGAAGAAGAACGTTCTACCTGATCTCACGAGGAATTGTTTTGGAGGGGTTGAATAAACTGATCAAACACATCTAGAGCTAAAATACCCTGTATGAGCACCTTAACAGCTCTAGATAAATATAATTGTTGACTCGAAATTAGTAGAAACTCATAAGTATCATACCATTCAAGAAAAAAAAAAAATGGCGCCAAGGATTATTAATAACCTTATACAGGTTGTTCTTAAAGTCTGTACACGTAGGCAAAATGCATGTTGTTAACATTAAAAAACAAACAACTGAGGACCGAAAACGAAAGAGAGTAATTTCGCCAGCAGAATCGTGAAGAGCGAAAAAATAAAGATAGTAGCGAGATTGTGAAAAGTGAAACTTTTAAGTGTATAACCAGAATATACTAAAACGATTTTAAAGTTCTGCCTACCGCCGAAAGCCCATTTTTTTAAGAGCTCACCTGGGGACTGCCTACTTTGGCAGTAGTTGCTGTATTAAAAACCTACCTAGTAAGAAGCTAGTTTAAAATCAAATTCAAAAACACACACAGAAAAAACAAACCCAACACCAAAAATTATAAAAAAGGGGGAAAAGCAACAAGCAGGGAGCAAGCTACTGTGTCGGAGGGAGGTCTTGCTGGCGCAGGAACGTGCAACCTATAAGAGAAAAAAAACAAAAACAAAACCTGGTTAAATAAAAGGGAGAAGGCCGGCCTCCCCCCAAAACTCTACAAGTCCACCAGACAATGTGCACGCACTCGTCCCGAGTACAAGGGACAGACGGTAACGAACCCGCCCAACCCGATACCGGGGCAGATAACGTGCGCCAAGATCACCCAGAATTAGACATTCGACAAGAATGTACCGAACAGTCTGGGAACCGACACACAGTCACAATAGGACGCAGGTGAGTGCTCCATCAAATGGCGAGGAGTCACACGAGTCTGCCCGATTCGGAGACGCCAGAAAGCGACCTGAAGCCGTCGTGGCATTGGGGGATAGGTCCATGGGAACAATCGCGGCGTGATGGCACGCAACATTAAGTTCCCCTGGACAGTCTCCCATCTTTGTGAGTCACTATAGATCAAAATCCGGTTTCCGAACCGGGCACGTCAGGTAATCTCCCGTACCGAGTGGTATATTTCCATCAGCTCGGCCGTGAAGACATACACAGCGCCTGGCAGAGTCCCGCTGACTTCAAACAGAGGGGATACGGCATGAAAGCCGACCCCCTTTTGGGACTTGGAGCCATCCGTATACACTGGAACGGTTCCAGCGTGACACGAGCTGTGCTCCAAAAAGGTCGAATGCAATACTCCCGGCGCTGTACAAGCTTTGGGAGCAGAGGCGTGGCGACAAATAGCGAAATGTGGTAGCATCCCGGGTGGCGTCCTGAGCAAAGCCAGGGGCCCTACCTAGCTCTCTTTCAAAGAACTATCTCTCGAAAGAGTTTCCTAACCATAAACCCAAAGGGGTTAGGGCATAACTGGCGTCTCTCGGTGGCAAAAGCACCGTCGAAATCAGCTGCAGATGCAGTGATAGCTGTTGGAGACTGATGGAGGCGACTGGCTCGCGCATACAGGCGAATAATGCACTGTAAACGGCGTAAAGCAAGTGGAATCTTCCTAGAATCGACAAGTAGGGTTTCAATGGGAAAAGCACGCAAGGCACCGTTCGCCATGCGAATGCCGGTGTGGTGGATCAAGTCCACCTTCCGCAATACACGCTCTGCTGCGGATACATGAAATTCGCATCCGTAGTCGAGCTTCGAACGAACAAAGGATCGATAAAAGAGTAAGGCAGTGAACGTCACGGAGCAGAGAATATACAGGGTGCGGGTAGAAGAGCCCCTTAGGCTGCGAATATGAGCTTTTCAGGTGAAGTGTGGGTAAAATACAAGACTAAGGAAACGGTGCGATTCAACCAGTTTCAGGCACACCCCATTAAGAAAGAAATCTGAGACGGGGTGGAGCCTTGGATGGGGGGAGAAGTGCAACACCTTAGTCTTGGCCAAAAAAACGAAACCTGTGCGCTTCGGCATAGCGAAAGACGTGGTTCAATGCCTGTTGGAGTTGACGCTCCAAAGTTGGCAACTGGGCCGCGGAAAAAGAGATCGAAAGGACGTCCACGTACGTAGAACGTAGCGAAAACATCTTCCGGAAGCACCGATGTGATTCCATTGATGCTTAGGGCACGACCTCTTCCTGCTCCATTGGTCCGGAGAAAAATCCAGATATAAATATTGGGAGGCATTCCCTCGCCCCCATCGTGTGGAGAGCCTCCATGGTACCGTATCGCCTGCGGTATCATAGGCCTTCTCCAGATCGAGAAACATCGTGGCGTATTGCTGTCCACGAAGGAAGGCCTTGCAGACGATATTTTCCAGTCTGAGCAGAGCATCCAATGTAAAGTGGAACTTACAGAAGCCGCACTGTGTAGAAGACAGATGGCCTCTGTTGACAGGAATAAAGCTAGCCTAACATTTACCAATTTCTCCATCAACTTGCACACGCAAGAGGTTAGAAAGATTGTGCAGAAACTGGGTGGAGTAAAGTGATCTCTCCCCGGTTGGCAAAAGGCGAGCACAGTTGCAATTCGCTAGGAATCTGGGAGGAGATCCTCCACCCAGATCCTGTTGAACAAATCTAACAGAAAGGCCATACCACGCTTTCCCAGGTGTCGAAGCATGGCATCCGGGACATCGTCCGGACCATAAGCAGGGTCCGCGCACGAAGCAAGAGCGGAACGCAACTCACGTACAGTAAACTTGTCGTTAAAGGGTTCTCCACCTCTGGAGGTAAAGTCCAGTCGGTGGCTTTCCGCGACATCACGACGAGCATTAAATGCTGGCGGAGCAGCATCCCGGCAAGAGAATGCGACGAATGCGATCGCGAAGGATTCCAGCACGGACGCGTGGTCAGAGTTTACGGTCCCATTCTCCTGGAGAACGGGAGAAGGGTCCTGCGATAACTTGCCCCAAATCCTTTTGACTCTCTTCCACCCCGCTGATAGAGAGGTCTTCCCGTTAAGTGAAGACATGTAAGTCTGCCAATAAGATCGGCGGGCGTGCTACGAAATATACCGGAACCTAGCCCTAGCCCGACGAAATTCACCGACAATGAAATCGTTCGGACAGCGCTTATAGCGCAAGCAAAAGGAATTACGCTTCTGTTTAAGGGCCGTCTTACACTCGGCCGACCACCACGGAAGTGGTCGGTTTGCAAAACGGCCAGAAGTTCTAGAAATATCAACCAGGCCCGCAAAGATGAGGTTACTAAAGAAGAACTCAACGGCCTCGTCTACCGACCTAAAATCCTCGACTGAGATAGATAATTCAGTCATTTCCTTAAATACAGGGCACCGCGCCCGCGACAAGCACCACCAACGTGGGCTTTCAGGCAGAAGTTGCCCTGAAATTTATATTTGATTGGGAAAGTGATCACTACCATAGAGGTCATCGATAAGCCCCGAATCCAAATCAAGCTGTGTATCCGAAGAGCACAGAAATAGATTAAGGCAAGACAAGGAAGTGGTTCTTGGGCAGTGTTGCGTAAACTCATCCACATTTAGGACACCTATTTGAAGGTCTTCGATCCGTTGGGCAAGGAATGGCCCCTGGGATTTATTGAGTAATCTTCCCTGAGAGAATGTCTGCCGTTTAGATCTCCAAGCAAGAGTAAGGGCCTCGGCAACCGTGCCACGACGCAGGGGAAGTCATCTGCGTCGAAGTTAGCTGACGATGGAATGTACGCAGAAATGATAGTATACCTCCTATCCAGGTGAAGCTGCACAGCCACTGCCTAAAAGGAGGTACTATAATGAAAAGAAGAATGGATACATCATGGAGAACACGGCAATTCCATTGAAGGAATATGGTCTCCAAGCCTAGCTGAGAGGAGAAGCGGGGGCCCTCGTCGAACAGAAGAGCCTCGCAGGAATGGCCGTACGCTTCGCAGGGGCAGAATCCCGGGTGCTGTTAGGCGGACCACGTGCTGAAGGCACTGTCGCCTTCGAGGACATATTAAAGGAGGTTGAGGTTCACCATGCGATTATTTTCCTCCCTCCCTCCCTCTTGAAGCCTTTGGTGGGCTTTGCAGCTTAAGATGCGGGGGGGCCCTCTTTTCGAGGATCCACCGTCTCCGAGCCATTCAGCTTACCACGAGGCGTGGGCGAAGGAGCCCAAGCTCCTTTGTTGCTGTCTTCCTTTCGGGGGACAGATTTAGGAACCCAGGATGATAGCCTGGCGACGAACATAATGGGTGTTGCCTCATGTGAGTATAACGACTCGGTGGAGGCGCGTGGCCGTTTCGCCTAACGCTAAAGGGTCACGCTGGGGGAAGTGGTGGAGCCCTGGTTTTAGCCGGGGCTGGGTGTAAACCCTTTGTGCCGCCAGCTTTACCAGGGAAGTGCTCGGGTTGAGTAAAACCCTCAGAAGAGCTCCGAATTGGTACGGAAACAACCGTACTTGTTGGTCTGGATGGGCCAGAAGCAGAGGGTGTCTTTCTAACGATTGAAGCATAAGACGTTCCAGGCAGAGCGGGCGCGCGAGGATCAAGTCCTTAGCCTTGCGGAATTAGAGTTGATCCTGGACCTTAACGGCCAGGATTTCTCTTTTAAAGAGATATGCACCACATTGCTTCGAAAAAGCGGTATGCGACTCTCCGCAATTGACACACTTGGCCACAAACGATTTGAACTTATCGTGTTCGGCCTTGGAGCAATTTACCCATACTTCGGGTGACACCGACTTTGCAAGTCTACATGAACGAATCGTATGGCCCAAGTGGTGACAGTAATAGCACCGCGGCGCCAGTGGTACGAAGCCTTTACGCGGTAGCGTAAAGGCACCTGGTGTCCTGGCAGTCCTTCAGCATGGCAGCTCCATCTTGGACTCGGCGTAAAAACAAAGATAGATGGTGAAGTGAGAAGGAAGGCTTGTCACAATCGAACGTGACGAAGAGTGTAATGGTGGGTCTCGAGGCCCATCCCTGTTTTCTCATCACACGTTAGACCTTGACCGTCCCATGGTCGGCCAGTCAACGAGTTTCCTCGCATACACTACTCCTTTCACAAAGTTCATGGTAAAGTGCGGCGTCACACTCACCGGTGTGCCATCAAGTGTCCGAAGAGAACTTATCTTGGCCGCCTCAGAGGTACCAGCCTCATTCGCCAGAAGGCTCCCATCCTAGAAACGGGTCATTTTTGGCTCTCTACCAATTACAGTAGCTAATGCTCTTCTTTGATAAATCATGTTGCTCTTGGCCAACATGGTGCCATCAGTAGAGCGAATAACGAGGAATTTTTGAAGCCAGCGTGCTCGAAAACGCCACGTAACCTCTGAATGAGAGGCCTCGGTCTTAGTCATAGTCAGGAGCTCCGTACCCGGGGGGGCATAGGGGACGGATGTACCGATCTTGGCTTGCTCGCTTACCGAAATGGCAGCAGACCCATCACTCCCCGCAGCCCCTGCGGATAGAGAGGAGTCCCGAGTCTTCTAAGGCTTTTCCCTAATTTTTTTCTTTGCAGTAGCCCGCCCGGCAAAGGGTGCGTACAGGCCTGGCAGAGCCAGGTGCCGCTATTCAGGACCTCGTCTCCCGCCTGGTGTCCTGGCATTCCCTCAGCATGGCAGCTCCATCTTGGACTCGGCGTAAAAACAAAGATAGATGGTGAAGTGAGAAGGAAACGGGATGTGAGGAAGGTATGGGTGGGGATGAAGCAGGTTGTTAAAAACCCACCACTCCAGACCGGAGCTCAGGGGTTAGGGAATATTGTTCCCTTTCCCCTCTTTTTCGATCCAGGACGGTTGGCTGAAGAGAAATTAGAGACTGACTAGAGAAAGTTGTTGGAGAGGTTGTAAGGGAAGCGACGAAGTATGAGAGAAATACAGGTTGTCTGAAAGAAGGAGAAGAGGTGGCCAGGATGGCAAAACGCCGCGCCCCATACGGCGGCCTGAAGCCCAGTGAGTACAGTTTTTCGTATATATTTCCCTAACTTCATCATTCTACGAACAAACACCAACTTCGAACTTCGTTGCTTCAAACCAAACTACGTGAATTCCAAACTTCCGGATTAATGGAGAAGCCATCTGCAGCATTCCTGACAAATCTTTACACTCACTTGATTAATTTTCCTTTGAATCCCTTAACGGATCTAACTCTCGTTGCATAATTTGTTCCTATCCGTCAATGACCAGTTAACTCGTTCAAAATGTGGACCGAAACCAATTAAATCAACTATTTTGTTTCATTTTGAGACAAAAACAAGTCTAGTCGTAACATCTTAACCTAAAGAATGCAAAACTTTAGTAATAGAACATATAACCACAGTAACATCTTAATGTGGAATATACACAATAGTTAAAAAAGGAACCTAAATTGAAAGGGTCACTGAAAACCCTTATCCTTTTATGATCTTATCATATTTTTCCGTCGCCCTTTGATACCCTTTTATTTTCTGTCTTCTATCTATTACAAGATGCATCTACTTATCAATTGTTTTATATTCATTGATTTAATCAGAAAGTAAAATGAATTTAATCATGCAATTCAAAAGAATAAATGATGATTGTGAATGTTATTGCTTTGTAGTTTCATTTCGGCTTATTAACATTCTTTTAATATTCCCTTGCACATTAGTGATATTATTTAAGTTTGGGAATATTTCTTTTATTATCGTGATCATTAGAATCCCCTGGGGGTGGCATTATACTTAACACTATATCACCCCAGATTTTACAATTCACTTTTCAATTTTAAGACCGATTGTCGTATATATATATATATATATATATATATATATATATATATATATATATATATATATATATATATATATATATATATATATATATATATATATATATATATATATATATATATATATATATATCCTATTATCACGAATGCGGAGTGGTCGTCGTTCTACTCCTTATACTTCGTTCGGCCCGTGCCCTGAATGGGTTTATTGACTCAGAGTGCTTAGAGGTTGGCTATGGAGTGATTGAAATAAAATTTGCCAGCAAGCGACCCAAAGGAAGTTAGATACACAACAATATGAAAATAATGAGGTTCTTTGAGAGATAAATTAATAAGTGAAGCTCGGATATCTCGCTTGGCTTGTAAATAACTATTCACTATGTAAATCCCTATACACTTTTAATGTTGGTAAGCTTCGCGGTGAAGTTGGGGAATGTGAAAGGGAAGGGTTAGCTTGGAACCTGATGTTCGGCTGGCGCTGGTGAGTGAAGGTGGTGAGATACGGGGTGGAAACGAAGAGGCAGGTTCTCTAGAGATCGACCTGATCCCACAATTCCGTCACGATTCTGCTGGAAGAAGTCGCTGACGGGAGCTTCTTGTTAAAGAGGGCCCCACGCTCGTGAACTCCGAGGAACCTTAAGTGCCTCTGTGAGGGGGGAAGAAGTGACTTTTCTTCTTAGTTTATTTGTCTGCTTTTGTTTCTGTCTTAAGTTTGTTTGGCGCTGTGTAAATGTGATGACTGGAATGTGCGCGCTGTGTTAAATGTGATGACTGGAATGTGCAATCATCAATTTTCCTATGTGCATCCGTATTTTTCCTGTTCTGACATTAAAGATCATGAGAATTTTAAAAACAAAGTTTAGCAAGCTGGTTGGGGTCTACACTGTATAATTAGAGGCAATTACCTTTAGAGAACTATATCATCTATGTATAAAAAGTAGTTTTCTAACCTCTTCATTATTAGCACAAACTTTGCAGGAAAGACGATCTTCAAGTTGATTTTACTTGATAAGATTGAGATCTTTTATTACATTATCAAGAACATCTTTCAAACGTCCTCCCAATTTTTTAGCATCGCAGTATTTGTAAAACACATGAGGGAGTCTCTGTATCTGCCTACCATGGCAGCAGCACCATCAGTTTCACATGCTATTGAATATTCTTTTCTTTAAAATAGTTCAATACTTTTTTAAATATTGTTGCTCCTCTGGTATTTGTCCCAAAACTGTGAGAAAAAATCATTTATACCCTAAATTCACTTTCTTCATCTAAAAACATAACATGCGCCATAAGAATAGCTTGATTATGAGGTAGAGGTGTTTAATCAATCTGAAACGCAAAATTCCTCACTTTTATAAGTGAATCTAGTTGAATTTCAATATCCTCTGCGATTTCTTCGATGCTTCTTGATACTGTATTGTTACTCAACAGAATAGAATCAGTAATTTCTTGGGGTATCTGTTGCACAACAGTAGAAACATTCAGATATATTGAAGGCAAAATCAAATCCTCAACAATAGTATGAAGTTTTCTTGCTTTTGCTATTTGCTTCTTTATAAATTAAAATATTCGTACATTTTTCTTGTAGCTGTTTGCAGAAGAATTAAAACATAATGCCACCCAGAGGGCCAAGCGGACATATATATTAAAATCCCTCTTCGGAGAGTGCGTGAGAACGATAGGCGTTTGACTAGCAGTCAAACTGCCAAAGGGCTCTGATCTCCCCGCCGAGTGGGTATTCGAGTCGGGCTGCCGGACTAAGGTAGCCGCAAAAGGCCATTAAGCAGCTCTCAAAGGATCCGATTACCTACGAGGTCAGGAGGCCCGCGGTTAGAATGCCAAAGAGCGGTGTCAGATCAAAAAGACCACCTAGGAAAAATAATGTGACGGTTTTCGGTACCTCTCATTAAGAATAAGACTTGGGCTCCACGGTGTCACCCCCTCTTCCCCCTCGCGCCCCCCTCAGTGGTATTACCCAGTCCCCATTAGGTGGGGCGGTCCCCGGTATATAAATAAGCCCCGTGAGGAAGGAAAGAGATTATTCTCTCAGAGAAGATAGAGGACTAGATTATTGTGATCAGTCCCTCGCCCAGTTCCGAACTTGACTTCTAAGACTTAGAAGTTAGTTTCGTTTTCATATCGGTGCCATACCGGTTTATCCTTTGCAGACTTAGCAATAGGTCTGGCTGGATCAAAATTCCTAAGTGCCAAATAATAATTTCGGGAGCAATACAAAAGAAGATCCGCTCAGCCTTGAGGGACTCTCAAATGGAAAGCTCAGTAATTTAGACAGAAGAAGAATTAATCTCCAAATAAGTTCCCTTTAATTACTTTCGGGATCACCTCGTATACCAAAACCCAGTTTGGTAAGCCAGCGAAGTAGACGAGGAGACTAGAAGAACTCAAGAGCTATAAAGAAGACTACTCCTTGAGCCAGAGAGTACAATTCCTCTCCGTCTTTTAGACTTTTAAACGGATATATAAAGTCATAAGAAGAGAGCTACATCGGTTTCTACGTCTTAATGACAACCACCCTCATTCCCCTGCAACGCGAAGACTCATGAAAAGTTGTGTATAGCGACATCTGTCAACCCGTGTTCCTATCAAGGTTATGCAAGTCCAAATGACTATATGTATATTTGTTGTGGATTAATTAGAATTTCTAATGCTGTCCCCAAGCTAACTAAGTGAGAAATAGTATTCCGTGACTGCTGTCATATTTTAGTTAGACTAGGGAAAGTAAATTGAGGCATAACTCTGTAACTTAGAAGCCTCCAGAAATTAGCTATCTGACAATTGGTTTGTTGACGTGAAGCCTACTTTGTTTTGATCAGTATTCTCGTGAGGAGTAGACCCATATTCTAAACGTGTGATCGAAGACCATGTTAAACTTATAGAATTTAGTGTAAATATTTGAGTTAATTGATAAATTAAAAGTTATATATTTTTGGTTAATGCTTGATGTTTTACTGGATCCTTACGTGTTGACCGGCTCTTTCCTTAAAACTGATTAAACGCTGTGGTACTCCCATAATTTAGTATTTTGACTCCTTTAGACGAAGTCAGAGTCTACTCAGCCAATAGAGGAATTATTTCCCTTCCTAAGTGGTGTCAGACTGACTCGCTAAAAGCTATTAAATAGATAAATACTTTTAAAAAGAGGTATTATATCTGAGTAAATGTTAAACGGACAATAGTTGAAGAATAATTTTCCGACAAAAGTAGGGAGACAATTCCTTGACACTGTTTGCTCAGCATATATAGCTTTTCAAATATATCTAAAAGGTAGAAAATGTCGGACTTTGCAGCTATGATTTCTTCTCAAAGAGTCATACAATTAAAAAATAACTCAACACTTTCTCATAGTACAACGAAGAGACGCAGACAATTAACTTTAAAGAGCATCTCACCTATGTGTGCAAAATTACTTTTTTAACCTCTTCATTATTTGCACAAACTTGGCGGAAAAGAGGATCTTGAAGTAGATGTGACTTGATAAGATTGTCATCCTTTATTACATTGCCAAGAACATCCTTCAAACGTCTCTTTTACATATGCAATAAAGCCCCTGTATCTACCTAGCATAGCAGCAGCACCATCACCAGCAGCACCATTGGGATATTTTATTCTTGAAAATAGTTCAATACTTCTTTAAATATTGTTGCTCCTCTGGCATCTGTCACAAAACTATGAGACAAAATCATTTCTTCCCTGAATTCGCTTTTGTTATCAAAAAACATAACATACGCCATAAGAATGGCTTGATTATGAAGTAAAAGTGTTTAACCAATCTGAAACAGAAAATTCCTCACTTTTAAAAATGAATCTAGTTGAATTTCAATATCCTCTGCGATTTCTTCGATGCGTCATGATACTGTATTGTTACTCAACAGAATAGAATCAGTAATTTCTTGGAGATTCTTTTGCATAACAGTAGATACAGCCCAAGATATTGTAGGCAAAATTAAATCTTTACCAATAGTATGAGGTTTTACGGTTTTTGTTATTAACTTGGAGATTTCATCAGATGCGATGAAAGGTTTGTCTAATGTAAGCTGATACTTGCGGAATAAGGAACTAACAGTGTTTTTTCTTTGGAAATCATCACGAATCTTATGGAAATAATCTAATAATTTGACTTTATTATCCTTGTGCTTACTCTTCAGATGATATTTGAGTTTAGCTGAGCGCATACTATCGTTGCAAAGTTCTATTAATCATATGAGACTCATACTATCGTTGGAAAGTTCCATTAATCATATGAGACTCATTAGCTGTGTTATATTACTTGGAGACTTTAAAAAGCCGTATGCTAAAACCTTGGTTGATTATTGTCGGCATTGTTTCTTCTTATCAGCCATGGGTAGTCTGTGAGGGATATTAAGTTAATAACTAACAAGAATCTAAATACAAATATATTGTTTTATGATTGGAAAATTGACTGACTATAATTAAGGAGTGAACTGCCTATTTTAAGTAACAGTTATTCAGGAATGACTAAAATAATTTCAATAATGAACTTAATGAAACAAACACACAAAACTATCATGGACGTATATTCTGTGTGCTACCTGTGTACCATGCGGGCAACAAAATTAAATTTTAATTTTTACATTAAAAATTAAATTTATCGAATAATATTTTAGGATTAACCCATTATTTGCAATTTACTTTTTATGCCCCGTCTGGTATATAAGCACAGGCTATTGTGCAACTCACGGTACGCTACTGAAAACTATACTTTACACTTTGTTATACAAGATAAGTATAACTAGTATTAGAGTTGAGTAAAACAGTTCAAATACAAGTTGCTCACCTTATATAAATCAAAACAGTGTAGACAGTTATAACTGATATAAACAAGATTGTAACAGAGCTGCAATGGTGGTGCAATCAATTATCAACTGTGCAGTAATAACTAAAAAATACCTTTTTAAATTAACAGAAAACGGTATTTACAACCACTGACTAATTAAAAATCATTAAAACACTAATTAATTAGTAACTCACCATAATCTAAATATATTTTAATTATATACATAGATTTAATTTAATTAATCCAAAGAATAGGTGGAGTCAATAAAAGTTTTATGTCACATTTAATGAGCTGTGGCCCATATGTTATCCCTATGGCCCACTAAAATTTCTAAATTTCTGTGGCCCACCCGAAATTTGCAATAGCCCATTTTGGCCGTGGGGCCACAGGTTGAGAACAGCTGGTCTATGGCATAGTAGAGCCGAAGAGCAGCACTAAAAATGGCCATCTCGACAGTCTTTTAATCCTGGTTCTCATAGTATGATATATCAACCCATAGACAATCCTAATAAAATTTTAATTCCGGTCCTTCCCATAAAATTGTGATTAATGAGAAGTTATGTAAAAGTATTAAAGAAAGAAAGCCAAGCATTTCTTTGTTTGGTAGAAAATTCCAAAAGTTAATGATACAAAATTAACTGCAGGTATTTTTGATGGTCCTCAAATAAGGATGCTAATGAAAGACCCTGGTTTCACAGAATTCATGACTGAGGTAGGAAAAATGCATGGCAATCTTTCAAAGCACTTTGCCCTACCTAATTTTCTCGGCAATCATAGAAGTTCAGTGTATGAAGCCATTGTAGAAGGTTTACTACAAGACTTTCAAATCTTATGGTTAAGAATGTCTGTAAAACTCTCCTTTTTAAGATCGGATCTCGCCTACTCTCCAGAAAATTGTGGAGATTACAAAGAAGAACAAAAGGAAAGGTTTCATCAAGACATTAAGTGCATGGAGCAAAGATATGCGGCAAGATGAGACATTAATATGCTAGTAGACTATTGTTGGTGTTTAAAAGTGGATTTACCAGGAGAAAAACACAAGAGAAAATATCTAAATTCATCTTTGTAGTCGTGTGTGACTCTATATCTCAAAGTGTCGCTCGGTCGGTCCTCGTTTTGCTATTTTTTTGTTTTGGCAATAACATCATAACTACTTTGCAGATTCTAACGTGATTTGAAAACCTTATGTTGTTTTACATTCTCTTTCGAAAGATATGACTGCCAAGGTCCTCCTAAGTTAAGGCCGCGAATTATTGAAAGTTTTGAAGGCCTTAAGGTCATAAAGCAGAATAAGTGAGAGCACGTGACTTTGGTCAGCAGACCTTTTTTCTATACAATGCTTCTTTTTTTTATTTTTTCATTATCATTGTAAATTATCACAAATCATAGCTATTGTATTTGCCTTTGAAAATTACTTTAGAAATATAAGATATATTAATATTTTAAAAAGAGTTGTTGCAAAAAAAACTTGCATTAATTGAAAAAAAAAGAAAAATGCCAGATTTGGATTGAACGGATTGAAATACATAAGATTCAGTTGAAAGACTTTTACAGCAAATAAAACCTGTTCTTAAACGCGGGGTTGTGTATTATAACAGTATTCATGTAATTTTTAAATTGATTTATGTAACAAAGTATTATTAAAATATTTTCTTGTGCAATTTCTAATGTGATTTACTTGAGAAAGCATTGAATAAAGTACTAATCTTTGGTACAAATTTTATCTTATATTTTTTTTTCGAATCTTCATTGGCCGCAAACTTGGGCCCCTATTCTTAAAAAGGCCGAAACTTGGACCCCTTTTGTTAAAATAATTCGTTCTTTTCCCTTAAAATAACAACTTAAACAAAATCCACTAAATATAATTTATTTTATTGGTAAAAGTTCTATATAGTATATTTATACTAAATATTCATCAAACACTTTATTCCTTATCAAATAATAATATATTGTAGAGGAATCCACTAGAATAGTAGTATTTGCCCACTTCCTAAGATATTACTTCGAGAGAGAAAGCGAGCCGTTACTTCTCCCCCCCCCCTTCCGACTTAACCCTTTTTGGACTTGCCGCTAGGTCACTGAGAAATTCACACCGATGCATAACACTGAAATTGAAGCTACCTCCCCGGTCTTAATCTCCCCCCCCCCCACCCACCCCTTCCCGGGTCGGGAGATTACTCTTCTATTTTTTAGGGTTGCCTCGAATAGCTTTTATGGCTCCAGCCGCTGGTCGTCCTGTCTGATACGCTGATCCCAACCTCTTACACTTTCCCGCAAAGAGACGTTTGGTTGTCACGGCCGATAATGAAGGTTCAAGAAGGCCTCCCTCCCCTTCCCTGTTTTGGAGAATTCCGGGTATATATGCACCTTCCCAAGAATTACCGACAGATTCGGCTAGACGATGCTTCCCCAAAAGGATTTCGATTCAACGACGCTCTCTCCCGACAAGTGTTTAGTGACGGTCGCAAGCCACGGAAGAGCTGGACATCACACTCGTATCTTTGGGTCAGGGAGAAGAGTTTCTTAAGGCAGCGTCAGCCTTTCTCAACCGCCTTTGGATCAAGGATTGGAGAAGCCGTTCTCCGATGTTCTTCTGGTGACCTTGTGAGGGCAAGAGGCACCAAAGCTCGCTCATTCCGAGTTTAGAGAAGTCATCTCCCTCCCTCTAATCCGAAGTTCGAACGGTGATCTCTTGAGGACAAGAGGGCGGATGGATCACTCGAGCCGAGTTTAGAGAAGTCACCTCCCCCTTTTCGAAGTTTGGAAAAAGTAGCACCACCCTCTGCGGATTTCCGGCTACCTCCGTGAGTAATCAAGGTCACCAAGACCTCCTGCTAAGTTAGCCCCGCTTTACTCTCGAGGTTCAAAGGAAGTAAATCGCTCACTCCCCAAAATCTCATAATATAACCATGTAATAACTCTGGTTATCCAATTAGTATTCGGAACTTAATTCCGTCTCATTCATGTACCTATATATATCCATATTTATTTTGTGCCTTTTATTTAGTGTGTATTAAAAATCTATTTTGGTCGTTGTGTTTGGAATATTCATTGGTCACGAAGCTGTAGCTAACTATTCAAATCGCACTCTTAGAACAGTAACAGTTGTTTCCTTGCTTAGCCTACCTTAGAGCCTGTGTGCGTATATTCCCGTACACTTTGCCATACTTCGACATATATTAAATTATTACTCTGAACGTAATTCAATGTAAAGTGTGACAAGATAATTGTGGCAACTATACAGGATTGATGATCTAGACACCACTAATATTTTTGGTCGTGTTTAGGGGTAAAAGGGGATGCCAACAATTTTGTCTTTTCTCGACGTTTTTACCAAAAATGATAAATGGTCTAAGATAGGATTCGCCCCATGTGTTCTGTATATTAACTTCTATTAAATATGGAAGGGTGTTTTCACTGTTATTTTGTACAGTCATGGCCAAATGTTTTGAGATTACTATATGTATTTTTTTCATATAAGAAAACAATTGGAGCGGCTTCATTACTCTTTCTTAAAGAAGGAACTTGCACTTGGCAGGCAGACGTTCTATCTGTAGCCTACAACCTATCCATATCTGACAACGGGCTTTTTTTCTAAACAATTTTTTTTAAAAGGTTTCCAATACACGTCTTCTAATAAATTACTATTGATCCATATTTTCCCATTTATGTTTATTTTCTAGGCCTAAATGCAAAAAAAACCCTTTGACCTGAATTTTTTTTTAAATACTAAAAAAAAAAATCCCCACAACTCCTTCCACTCCCATCTTAATTTGTTTTAAGGCTTTCATTTTGCTTTGATAATTTTTAGGGGCCAATAACTATTTCCTTCTGCTAAAGATTAAAATAGAAAATGTATATACGAAAAACACAGCCATACCTAAATTTTAATAAATTTTCTGAACTTAATCATTTGTAATTCTTTTTGTTTAAAAAAGTTCCAAACATTCAATAATCATATTTACTTTTCTTAACTTCACCATTTTTTTTTAAATTCCAAAGATAAAATATACTCTTACAATAAACTAATGTCAAATCTTTGTCAAAAACTATAACCATATCCATAAATTTTCTCTTAGGCAATTCGTACATACAAACATTTATTTAAAACCAAAGAAATCCAGAAAAAATCCCGAGTTAAAATATAGTGTAATGAATAATCAAGCTTTGAATTTTTTTAATATGTTTATATCTTAATTTGAAGATGAAATATAAAAAGATTAGAGCATAAACCAATTTTATTAATAAATACAATCAATTGATGAGCGCAGGCAGTATTTACAATCATGTCTCTGCTTCTTAATTACTGCTTCAATTCTTTTTGGCAAACTGGTCGCCAAATTTATGATAATATATTGACTGATATTGCTCGGTTGTTGTTCAATAAGTAAAAGTGCTCACAATTAGATGGCTCCTGTTTATCAACCGCCAGTTTGATTATTTATTCACCACGAATTCTCTAATGACTTCAAATCTGGCAAATTCCCAGGACAAGGTCACAAAAGTTAGATGGTACTTTCAGCCAAGCGCATTATTATTGCTTTAGCTCTGTGACAATATGCACATTATAATGAAAAATACAGTTATCATCTCAATATTGGTCCCGTCTGAACTGATGGGCAATGGTGCTGATGAAGAACATTTTGGGTACCATTTTGAGTTTAGGCAGTGTTTTGGGGCAAATTGTTGGTACTCCAGCTCCCTTGAATGAGAAGCAGCCCCATATTTGGTGAGATAAGGCTTTTTCGCATCCCTTCTTGTTTTGAGACCTTTCTCGAAAAGTCTCCGGCTCACAATCTCGATAAAGGGTTAAGATCTGCCCCTTTCCAATCATGAACAAGCTGAGCACTGGTGTTAACCCGATCCTTGAGCTGATAGCTTACCAGAATGGGATCCTAGTGCTCATTTGAAGCTCTTCATCGTCCAAAAGATTTCTTCACAGGAGTGTAACCATTTACTATTCATTCTAAAGGGGTTCCACCATGATGCCATATTCTTAACAACTATCTCCTTCAAGGTATTTTGGTGAAGAGAAACAATGGATAAAGGCTTAATTTAGGAAAGAATAACTTTTAGAATCGAAAAAGATTCAAACTCTTATTTTTCCAAGTAAATATTAGAAAATAGATTATAATTACACAACATCATTCATTTAACTGATATTTCTCGTCATTTTCCCTATTTGATCAAATAGCAAAGCTCCACAGACTGAAACTCACCTCCTACATGAACAGGACCAAATCGCGATTTTGGAATTAGTGAAGGAATGCAGAGTTTTTTTTATTATTACTTTTAAGATAATGAGATTTTAATAAACCTGGAATAATTATTCTTATCACATAATTAAAAAAAAAAATGAATAAAAGACCATTTCAGGTCTGTATCATATAGCCAGTAACAAATTGGAGTTTTCTTTTGACGAGTTATTGGCCTTTAGTTTTTCTAGTGTAAAGCGAAAACCAACGAAAGCATCTCCCACAAAACTGTTTGTAGGGAGAGATCGGAAAATAAAGTAGTGAAGCTAAAGAAAGAAAAATATGGGAAAGATACATAACCGCTAATCCATCTATAGCTGTTGGGTAGGAAGGGCACGCGATTTCTTAGATTTTAGACGTAGCATAGTGGCGCATGCTACACCTGAAACGCTTGTGGGGTGCAGACTGGCTCGGGAAGGCGTGTCATTCCCCCATTAGGGTGTGTAAATTTTTTAAGTTTTCAAATTCCACAAATGGGAGATGCTAGAATGAATTCTAACGATATTTTTGTTATTTTAATATAGTTTAGATCTCCTTGGTCATAAGTGACTTGAAAATTGTGATTGTTTTTACTGTTTGGGGAATTAAATGCCAATTATTATATTAATGATTATATCTAATTCACTGCCTTTTCTTCTTAGTTCACAGGTTGGAACATATTCATCAGTGTACTGAAGCTCACTTGGCCGTCAGTGCTACCATCGTAACCGGTAGGAATTGACCTACAAATGGCTTTTGAAATTAGGAAAAGACTGGGGATATTCATACATATGAGCAACTTAATTGGAAATGGTAGAGAGATATTGACCTCTGAATTCCCCCCCAACTCTGCGTGCCCTTCTAAAATATAGACCATTGTTCAAAGAAAAAAGTAGTGGGGATGTAAGAAACTATCCAGCAGCCAGTCTTGCAAACAACATTTTCCCTAAAAAAGTCACAACGAGGGAACAGTTCTTATGTAGTCCCCGTTGTAAATTCAAGCAAGGGCGGATTTAGGTATGGGCAATATGGGCAACCCAGGGTGATATGAATTTATGGGGAAAATTAGGTTGTCCCGTAAATATGTGGCTTATTCTATATATTTGTAAAATAAAGTTGTGCAATTTTGCATATTGAATCACTATTTGCTTTATATTTATATACTTTTTTATATCCATCTTCTTTTATTTTTCTTATTTATGGAAATTATTTAATTTAGTTTCTTTACTTATTTACTATTTATGCATAAAGTTTTGCTTTTAAAAGTATAAACAGTCATAATTTATGTGTTATTGGTCCAAATAGATGAATAATGGCAATAAAAAAAAAAAATTGCTCCAAACTGTTTGGAGGGAGGAAAACAGTTTAAAGGTCACAACAAAGGGATGATTTGCCCAGGGTACCGTACCTACCAGAACCGTCTCTGAATCCACGATCGTAATCTTAAGCAGGTCAAAACATATCTCTTGGAAGATGCCAGCTTCATTTCAGAGATTTTCATTGCAAAATTTGACAAGGTTTTGACATCATCAGTTTCAGGCGAAAAATTGTTCTTTGCTGTAAAATTGGCTACTATGGTTACAAAAACGAAACTAACATTAATTGCACATGCCCGCAAGAGACGAAGATCCATGTGGATGAACTTTCTTTCATAAAAGTTGAAACAAAAATTTGGTTCTATTGAACCACATTAGATTGGTTTTCAGATCAACCTGAGCAAAACAGACAAGTCAAAAAGCAGAATCGGCAAGAGATACTGATTATAAGAAATAAGTAGTCAGTCTTAATTTCCAATGCTCTTAGGTAAAGTAATTTTCTCTTCTGATGAAAATGAAGGCTAAATAGTTGATGTTCAAGTTGGAAAGGATGTAAGTGTTAAGAAGTTACATTAAAAAATACCAAGCACATTTCAGCTTCCATCAAAAAGGCACAGTAGGACACATTAAACATACCTAACGTTGATATGTAGTGCATTAGATATGGTGTTATCCTGCGTGTCACAGCTGCAATCACAACTTCTGCCTTTATAGATGCTTGGGTGACCACTGAAGAGGAGAAAATACTCATAGTTGTTTACAATAAGAAAAAGTTATGAGAGCCCTACATCAGGATTTGATGACCTTTGTATGCAAGGTGTAATTGACTGCATCCTCTATGATGGCCGTCAAGATACAACTAAGATTATACTGAAAGTGGCAATTCAGATCATCAGTTTTCCAGCATCATCAATGAAGAGAATGGCTCAAGGGGAAAAAAAAACTTGCTGAAGTTATTGATGATAATCTTTTAGATTTCATGAAGAAGGGCATTGATTATCGCCTGTAAGCCATTGGAGATGACTTCACAAATGTTATCACTAGCTGAGATAGTGATTCCATGCATTGGGTAGAAGTTAAGCTTGGCTGTAAAACTGATCTTGTTAGTTTGTTCCCTCCATACTAACGAGTTACCCATGTACCACTTGATCTTAGCGCCGGATTAGAAAACTTTGTATGGCAAAAAGTGGACAGGTAATATTGGCAAGATTCTAGACTCTCCAACCAAACTTGAATTCTCTCCTTCATTTACTAAACTCTAAATTGAAGAGCCTCTTACTTTAGTGAGTGATAATGTAAAGGATCTCTCTACCCATCAACCACACAAGCAATAAGGGCAGGAAAAATTCACGCAAATGTGGCACTTCATTAAATTGGTCCTGAATCACTGGTCTTACTAAAGCGGAGGTAAAGAAGTTCGTTGACAAGCCTATGCAAGTTACACAGTAGCCCTAGTTTGCTCAGTCAATAGAGAGATGTGAGAATCCAAGTTACTGAGGCTATATCACGTGGAGGCTATATCACGGCCAAGAAATAAGTTGGCAGCTGATGTTCAAGAAATCTTTTACTGATGTCATCACTTTTTATGTTGTATGATTACAAGGATATGCTTTATGATTACTAGGCTATGTTTTATGCAGAGAAATGAAATTTCTATAGCAATAACTACCATTTTCTGAGAGCAATTTGTGAGTTGTTTTTTTCAAACGTAGATTTTCCAAACGAATTGTTAAGCAAACACAAAAATAATAGGATATTTGATTTTCTCGCATCCAAACACATCTTTTATGTAGAACCCCACCCTGAAGGAATTGAAAGAAAAAAAGATCATTGAAGTGGGAAAAAGAGTGCAAAGTGTAAAAGAAATCTGTATAAAGGAGTAAAGAAGAATAAAGAAGGGAGATAAAAGTGGCTGAGATGGCAATCCTCAGCAATCCTTATTCCAGAGTTTGTATTCAAAAGCACAAATTTTTGCTACAATGTGGCGTTTGAATACTTTTTCTACCTATAAGTTGCGTTGCGGGAAATTTTTATATCTCGCTCTTTATGCTTTTTTTATCTTATTACTATTCTTTATACCATTCTAACTTCTCCCTTCCTCTCGTTTAAATGCCTTCGATGGTGGAACCAATCTCCGTAATCATAAAAACAACAACTCTACCATTCATCATATGCCCACCGTCTATCAAATCTGGTTCCAATATTTTTATAACTTCATTACAGCATTATCACAAGATACTCGTAGCTACCTCGTTGTAAGAATGAAAGGGTTTCTTGGAACTTGACGAGATATGGAGGTTATTATATGGCGATTTTTTAATTGTGATTTAAATCCAAGATTTCTCGTGAATATCTCATGCCTGGTAACGACTGGCTTACATTTTAGCTATGATACAGCGCGTTCCACAAAATAGAAAGCCGACAACTAAATTAAGACACCTAAATAACTATTTAAATAATTGTAGTTATTATTGAAGTAATAATTTAGTTGTAGGTATTATTGAAGTGGTAACTATTTACTTCTAATTATAATTGAGGTTGTAAATATTTAGTTTGTTTTTTTTTATTTATAGTTTTTATTGAAGTTAATATTATATATTTGTAGTTATTATTGAAGTTTGATTTATGTATTTGTAGTTATTATTGAAGTTCAATTACATAGTTGTACTTATTTTTTAGGTGAATTTATTTAGTTCTACTATTGAAATTGTAATTATGTATTTATTTGTATTTATTATAGAGATAATAATTATATAGTTGGTTCTTATTAAAGATTTGTAGATATTATTTAATCCTTAATTTTTTTGGTATTTATTAATGAAGTTGTAATTATTTCTGTAACTATTATTGAAGTTGGAATTACTTAGCTCTATGTATTTCTGAAGTTGTGATTATACAATTTTAATTGCTATTGAAGTTGCAATTATTTCTTTGTATTTATTATTGGAGTAATTATTTAATTGGGTCTTCTTAAATTTGTAAATTTTTACAGTAGTTATTATTAAAGTTAGAATTATGCAGTTGTAAGTATTATTGAAGTTAAAATTATTTAATTGTAATTATTGAGGTTGTATTTAGTTTTAGATATTTTTGAAGTTGTAATTATTTATTTATAGTTATGATTGAATTTTAATCGATTAAATATAGTCATTTGTGAAAATATTATTATTCGCGTGTAATTATCATTGCAGTGGTAATTATTTAGTAATAGTTATTATTAAATTCGTACCTATTTTGTTGCACTTATTATAATAGTTGTCATTATTTAATTGTACTTAATATTGTCGTTCAAAAATATTTTGTTGTACAAATATATTATTGAAGTTCTCATCATATATTTATAGTTGTAATTAAGTATATAATTATTCAGTTGTGGGTATTATTGAAATTTTAATTATTTAATTGTAGTTATTATGAAAGTTATAATCATTTACTTGTTGATATTAAATTTGTAAAGATTTAGTGGTAGGTATTATTGAAGTTCTACTTATCGCTTTGTATCTCTTATTGATGTAAATATTTTTTAGCATTTATTATTGAAGTTGCAATTTTTTATTTCTAATTCTTAATAATTTTCTAATTCTTTAGTTGTTCTTATTATTAAAGTTGTTATTTAGATATTATTATTAAAGTTGTAATTATTTAGTTGTAGCTAGTATTAAAGTTATTATTTAGTTGTAATAATTTATAATTCTGTTACCTTTTGTAGGATGCTCTGGATAAGTTTAAAATAAAATGCTTTATCTTTTATAGCACATTTCCAAAAATTGTTCTGGAAGAGATTCAGTCCGACCCCAGCTTAAGCTCTTCTCCTTCTTTCAGAGAGCCTGTATTTCTCCCCTACTTCGTCCCTTTTCATACAACCTCTCCCACAAATTTCTCTGGTCAGCCTCTAATTTCACAGGACAGATGCTGACCTTCTTCTCATCCAACCGTTTCGTATCGGGGCTGATGCAAAAGGGGACAATATTCCCTAACCCCTGAGCTACGGGTCAGGATGGTATGTTCTTAACAACCTGCTTCATCCTCACCCATTTTTTCCTCACATCTCCTTTCCTTCTCACTTCACAATCTTTTTTTTACGCCATGTCCAAAGTGGAGCTGCCATGCAGAGAGACTGCCAGGCCAACAGGCGGGAGGGGTGGGCCTAAATAAGGGCAACTGGCTCTTCCCGGCCTGTACGCACCCCTTGCAGGGCGAGCTACTGCTTAAGGTGATGGGCTATTGCATCCCGTTGTAAATTTAGGGTAACTATGCCTACTGATGAGAAAATTGAAAATCTACGCTCAGTTTTCCCTCGTGCGTCGACGGAACCGCCCTCAGGCAGCTCCAAAGAAGAAATGGAGGTCTCCACTAGTGTGTTTGCGCAGGGGACCCTCCTTATTGCCCTAAACGGAGAGTAGGCTTACTGCTCTCCATCGCTTACGAGTGTAGGGGACTCCAACTCACACCCTTCTCTGGAGCTGCTTTCGGGCACCTCCATCTATCTAGCCGCAGTCCCCCCTTTTCTTTCCAAAGGGACTGCCGAGAAAGCCAGTAGGCAGCACATAGCCGACCGCTTTCCATTAAAGCGGCTCGGTAGGGCAAACCCCTCATGTGGAAGAGGGAAGCCAGGCTGCTTGGGTTGCTTCCCTCAAAGCCTGCTGGCAAGAAGTTTGAACCTTGCCGGCGTCAAGGCCTGTGCCTTACCACACGTGAATCGTGACAACGCTGCCAACGGGACCTGCGATGTCCTCAGGGGATGGCGAACTGGAGGCCCCCTGAGATATACATGGTCCTTGGGGTAACCCAGCCTTACACGGTAGGGCCTTCCATGGGAGCAAATCCGGGCTCGGCGACAAGCACCGAACCCACCTCCGCCCCTATGCAAGGTCCTCCTCAAATGGCCTGGGTTTCCAAGGCAGTACAAGGAGGGGAGGGATCTCCTACGACCGGTGCCCCTGCAACTGCCAGGGCCTTCTACATCTCGGAGAAGGACCTTGTTGAGGCCGGTCCATCTGGCCTGGAGGCTCTTGCCGGCGGAGGGTAGAAGCGGGTTCATTCCCCGCCCTCGTCTCTTAAAAAGAAAAAAAATAGGAAAAAAACTAAAAAGAATCGGGGTTCCTCTCCATCCACGGGGGCTGCGGGAACGGATCGGTCTGCTACCACTTTGGTAAGCGACCAAGCCAAGATAGGCACATCTTGCCCCTCTGCCCCCTCCCAGGGAACAGAGTCCCAGACTAAGAAAAAAAGTGCGAAGGGCCCAGCCTCGATAACATCGGGACCCCTCATTCAGAGGTTACCCGGCGCTTTCGAGCCCACTGTCTTTAAACGCTTCCTCGTTATTCGCTCTACTGATGGCAGCATGTTGGCCAAGGGCGAATGCGGCAAATCCCTCCGAGGCAGCCAAGATAAGTGCTCTTCGAACACTTGATGGCACACCGGTGAATGTGACACCGCACTCTAACATGAACTTTGTGAATGGAGTAGTTCATGAGAGGTAACTCGTTGACTACTTCGATATAGGACATCACCTTAGAGCTGGCCGGCCATAGGGCGGTCAAAGTCGAACGTATGATGAGAAAATAGGAAGTGGCCTCGAGACCCACACGTACACTCTTCGTCACGTTCGAATGTGGAAATCTTCATGAGTCGGTGCGTGCCCGTTGGTACCGCTAACGCGTGAAGGCATTTGTGCCACTGGCGCGGAGGTACTATTACTGTCACCGCTTCGGCCATACGAATCGCTCATGTAGAGGTGCAAAGTCGGGGTCACCCGAAGTATGTGTAAATTACTCCAAGGCCGCACACGATAAGTCTAAATCGTGTGTGGCCAAGGGTGTCAATTGCGGAGAGCCGCACCCAGCTTATTCGAAGCAATGTGGTGTATATCTCCTTGAGAAAGAAATCCTAGCCGTTCAGGCTCAGGATCGACTCTCATTCTGCGAGTCTAAGGACTTGGTCCTGGCGCGCCTGGCTCTGCCTTGGACGTCTTATGCATCAATGGTGAGAAAGACACCCTCTGCTCCTGGCCTATCCAGGCCAACAAGCACGGTTGTTTCCGCGCTCATTCAGAGCTCTTCTGCCGGTTCTATTAAACCCGGGAACTCCCATGGCAAAGATGGCGACACAAAGGGTTCTCACTCAGTCCCAGGTAATACCAGGGCTCACGCCCTTTCCCCAGCGTGACGTTTCCCGTAAGGAGAACGCCCTTACGCGTCTCCGTAGAGTCGTTAGACTCACAGGAGGCAACACCCCTGAAGTTGGAGGACAGCAACAAAGGAGCTTTGGCTCCTTCGCCCACGGCTAGTGGTGGGTTGAATGGCTCGGAGAGGGTGGATCCTCGAATAGAGGGCCCCCCGCCTCCGAAGACACAAAGCCCGCCTAAGGTTTCGAGGCGGAGGGAGGAAAAGACTCGCATGGCGAGACTAACCTCCCCGAATATGTCCTCGAACGCTCCAGCACATCTAGCGCATTGTCCGGCAAACCACGCCCGGGTTTCTGCATCCGGGAATCGTACGGCCATTTCCGTGAGGGTCTTTTGTTGTAAGAAGGCCCCCCGTTTCTCCACCAATCTAGGCCTGGGGGTCATATTCCTTCAATGGAATTGCCTTGGACCCCAGGCCAACTGGGAGTAGTTGTGGAGGCTCGTCTCGTTCCGTTCCTCGTTGTCTATTTTTCTGCAGGAGACCATGCTCGACCGCTGCCCGCCCTCCAGGGAGATAAGGGTTTTGCGACCCCAACACTACGAGATGGTGGCCGGGCTCCGGGATGCGCGGTTTACACCCGACATGATGTCTCAGTTCTTCTTTGTCAATTTAGCTACCTCCTTTCAGGCATTAGCCGTTCAGCTTCACCTGGATAGGAGGTATACTATCATTTCTGCGTACATTCCACCGTCAGCTGACTTCTGCCGCGTCGTGGCACGGTCGCTGATACCCTTTCTCTTGCTGGGAGATCAGAACAGCAGACATCCTCTCTAGGAAGATTACTAAATAAATCTCAGAGGACAAGTCCTTGCTGATCTGATCGAAGAGCTTGAGAGAGATCTCCTAGATTTGCCTTGTTCTATCTTTGTGCTCTTCGGCTGCACAGGCTAATTTTAATTGGATGGGGGGGGGTGATCGATGACCTCCATGGTAGTGATCACTTTCCCATTCAAATATCATTATCAGGGCAACTGCCGCCTGAGAGCCCACCTCGGTGGTGCTTAGCGCAAGCGTGGTGGCCTGCATTTCAGGAAATGACTGAATTATCTATCTCTTCAAGGAGTTTAGGTCGGTAGATGAGGCCGTTGAGTTTTTCTCTTGCACCCTCATCGCCGCGGGCCTGACTACTATTCCCAGAACTTCTGGCAGTTTTGCACGCCGAACACTGCCGTGGTGGTCCGCCGAGTGTGAGACGGCCCTCAAATAGAAGCGTTATGCTTACATGCGCTATAAGCGTCGCCCGAACGATTTCACTGTAGGTGAATTTCGTGTGGCTAGGGCTAGATTCCGGTATATTTCAAATCACGCCCCACGCTATTCTTGGTGGGCATATGTGTATTTACTTAATGATAAGACCCCTCTGACAGAGGTGTGGAAGCCACTAAAAAGGATTCGGAGCAAGTTCTCGCAGGACCACCTTCCCATGCTTCAGGAGAATATGACTGCAATCTTCGACCCCGCGTCCGTGGCGGAATCCTTCGCGACCTCTTTCTCCGCATTCTCTTACCGGGATGCTTACTTTGAGTTGCGTTTCGCTCTTCCTTCGTGCGAGGAGAACGCCTATGGTCTTTCTCTTAGATTTGTTCAACAGGATCTAGGTGGAGGATATTTTCCTAGATTCCTGGTGAATCGCTACTGTGCTCGCCTTTTACAAACCTGGTAGAGATCATCTGCTCCAGCCAGTTTCCGCCTTATCTCTCTAACCTTTTGCGTGTGCAAGTTGATGGAGCAATTGGTAAATGTTAGATTAGCCTTTTTTCTAGACAGAGAAGGCCATCTCTCTCCTGCACATTGTGCCCCCTGCAAGTTCCACTAGACATTGGATGCTCAGCTCCGACAGGAAAATTCCTCTGCGAGGCCTTCCTTCGAAGACAGCACAACGCCGCGGTGTTTTTTGATTTGGGGAAGGCCTATGATACCGCATGGCGATACGGTATCATAAAGACTTTCTAAACGATAGGGGCGAGAGGACGCCCCCTAATGTTAACATCTGAATTTTTGCGAGTTCGTCGATTCCGCGTACGGGTTGGGAGAGCCCTCTCCGGCCCAATGGAGCAGGAGGAGGACGTGCCGCAATGAAGTGTCCTTAGTGTCACACTCTTTGCCCTGAGCATTAACGGCATCACCTCGATGCTACCGGAAGATGTTCTCGCTACGCTCTACGTGGACTACATTTCGATCCCTTTTGGCGTGGCCCAAATGCCAACTCTGGAGCGTCGACTCCAACAGGCATTGAACCCCGTCTCTCGCTATGCCAAAGCGCATAAGTTTCAGTTTTCCTTGGCCAAGGCTATGGTGGCGCACTTTTGCCGCCATCCACGGCTCCAGCCTGACCCAGACTTTTTCCTTAATGCGGTAGGCCTGGAAGTGGTTGAATTGCACCGTTTCCTTCGTCTTGTATTTTACCGACGCCTCACCTGGGAGGCTAATATCACCAGCCTTAGGGTCTCTTGTACCTGCGCCATGGATATTCTTCGTTCCCTGACGTTCAGCGCTTGGGCATTGATAGGGCTACTGCCTCACTTTTTTATAGATTCTTGGTTCGTTCGAAGCTCGACTACAGGTGCGAGTTTTATGCATCCGCAACCGAGCGTTTATTGCGGAAAGTAAACTCGATCCACCTCATCTGCCTTCCCCTGGTGACCAGTGCCTTCCGCACTTCCCCCATTGAGAGCCTTCTTGTCGATGCTGGAAAGATGACACTCGCTCTATGCTGTTTACAGTGCATTATTTGCCTGTACGCGCGAGCCCAGTACCTCTCTTATTCACTAACAGCTTTCACTGCATCTGCAGGTGATTTGGACGGTGTCTATGCCGCCAAGAGATTCCAGTCATACCCTAATCCCTTTGAGTTAAGGGCCAGGAAACTCCTTTGAGAACTAGGTATAGCTCTCGGGCCGGTGGCGCCCCTGGTTCTGCCCCGGACGCCACCCTTGAGGGTACAGCATTTTGCTATTTGTCGCCACGCCTCTGCTTCCAAAGCTTGTACGGCACCGAGATTATTGCGTTTGACCTTTTTGGAGCACAGCTCGTGTCACGCTAGAACCGTGCCAGTGTATACGGATGGCTCCAAGTCCAAAGAGTGGGTCGGCTTCCACGCCGTATCCCCTCTGTTGGAAGTCAGCGAGGTTCTGCCAGCCGCCGCGTCTCTCCTGACAGCCGAGCTCGTAGCAATACACCACACGGTACGGGAGACTACTCGACGTACCTGGTTTCTAGAGCGGATTGTGATCTATAGCGACTCACAAAGCGTCTTCAGTACTCTCGGGACATTGGAATCTCCGCATCCCCTGGTTCGCGATATTCGTGACGCCACGGTTTTGGCAAGCCGGGCGGATGTCGAGGTTATCTTCTGCTGGGTTCCTGGACATGTTGGAATTGCGTGGAATAAGCGTGCAGAAAGGGGCGCCAAAGTGTGCCCGAGGACTCTGCGACCGGAGCAGCGTTTCGCTCTTTCTCACACTGACTACATGGCAGGAATACGGGCAGCTCTTCGGACTGCTTGGCAAAGAAGATGGGAGACGGTCAAAGGGAACTTAAAGTTGCGTGTCATTGCGCCGCGACTGTTCCCATGGACCTATCCCCCAATGCCGCGACGGCTTCAGGTGGCTTTCTGCCGTCTCCAAATCGGGCACACTCGTGTGATGTATGGTTATCTGATGGAGCGCTTTCCAGCACCCTATTCTGACGACTGTGTCATCCCCCACACTGTTCAGCACATTCTTGTCGAATGTCCCAGTCTGGGTGATCTTCGCGCACGTTACCTCTCTCGGTACCGGGAAGCGTAGGGTCGCTACCGCCTGTCTCTCGTACTCGGGACGAGTTTGTGCACATTGCCGGTTGGACTTATAGACTTTGGGGGGAAGGCCGGCCTTCTCCCTTTTCCTTAATTTGGTTTTATTTTTTTTGTTACGAGTATTGCTGTTTTCTTTGTAGGTCGCACGCTCCTGTGCTGGGGTGAGGAGGACCTCCTCCGACGCCGAGGTTGCTTCCTAATTGTTACGATCTTCCCTTTTTATCATTGTTGTGTTTTCATATTCATATTTTAAAGTAGCCTAGTGCTAGGATTACGTGATTTCGGCGATTTATGCCCAAGTGGGCAGTCGCCAGATAGGCTCCTAAAATAAAAAAAATAAAATAAAATGGAAGGGATTCAAAGTTTTATGCCCAAATATATCTGGAAAATGATAAGATTATATAACTATTTATTTTTTGTTTAATATATTCAAATTATAACTAATATATACAACAATTAAAATAAATAATAATAAAGCATGAACTAATGAAACGCTAAGTAGATACGACCAAGGCTTGAAAACAGAAATAAACGATGATGCAGTAAGCCTTATTTGTATTCACGTTTGGTGTTCTAATTATCCTCTTTTACCTAGAAAGGTTCACACGTATAAGGCATTATTTCATTAAAATAAGATTAATTTTATTTAGTATAATAGATTCTATTTATTGTAGTTAGGTCATGCGAATATAAGGAATTGTCGCTTTTCGCGATTAGTTTTTACTTCATTTTTCATTATTGTGTTTAGTCCGTCCTTTGTATTAGTATCATTCTTTTCTTTATATCCAATGAATTCAGGCCTAATTTTATTTTTATCCGTTGGCTTGTCCCTGGTTAATCATTGATCAACCATGTTTAGAAATATTAATGCTTCATTTATCCGAGTTTAGGTAAAACTTTTACGGTTTTAGGCATTTATTCTTTAATTCTGTTTATTAATGTCGTAGAATTGCTCATAGTCTGGTCTAATAATTATTCTTGTCCTTGATCTGGACACACCGCTTTTGTTTTAGTCGGTGTTATTGACCCTATGACTCAATCCTACGATCATATATATATATATATATATATATATATATATATATATATAGGTAGGCTTTAATTCTTACTAAACGTGCGAAGGCTGGTTAGAGGCGTGTTGTGCCGTAGCCAGGATTCTCACTATAAAAGTCCCACTTGTTACTGGGGGGAGGTTTGTGATTGTTGAATTCTAAGAGTGCATAATACAGGTTGGATAAATTAGCCGAAGGGATACTTAATTAAAGTCTTGCCAATGGTACGTCAAAAGGGAGGAGTCACAAATAAACGCACGTACTTAAAATAAACTTTACTTTACACAAATATAATAATTAGCAATAGTTAACAGGCAAAATTAAGGATTAAATATGAAACACTGAAGTTAAGCGTCTAGATTTATAATGACTCAATGGGAGTATCAATCACGGTTAATTAATTAGGTAATTTAAGAACAGAGGGACACTGGGTTTACAGATTACCATTAATTGATGGATTGGAGAGACAAGTCCTTGGGGAGAGGAGGATAAGACGACGGGTTCGGGGCTGCTGGCTGCAGTTCCAGTTAGTTTACTCCTAACTGGATGTGACACTAACAAATAGTAACTTCCAGTAACTATTTGGATGTTCCTTTTCTTACTCAAGTTACGTTGAGCAACAGAGCGTATTCTTCTAGTCACAGACTCTGCGGGGCGGGATTTACTTCCAAGAACACTTTGAGACAGCGACCAAGTTGACTCGACGGCGCGTTGGTAGTCGATACGTTACGGCAACGACTCTCGTTCAACGTGAGGATTACGCGAGTAGATTTGGGACACTGCTGTAGAGGGGTAAACTGCGATGTTATTTATATCGCGGATTGTGGGAAATCAAGAGAGAGATCCCAGTCACGACAATTCGCTTATCGCAGCGCCTTCTGGACAATCTCTATGGTATCATAAAGAAAGCAAATAATATTTAAGCTTCTTTGTGAGATAGGCATCCTTTCGTCCGACTTTCTGTCACCAGTTGGGGAAAGGGTGGGGGGAGAGAGAGAGAGGAGACGAAGGTCAACTCAAACGACAAATTTCTTTCGTTTCTAAGATTGTCTGGCGGCATGTGAGTATGTACGTTCCATACCCTCACAATTAAATAGTATATGTTATTATAAGTTTTTATAATATGATTTGGCCGTTCCATAGCCTTTTCTACGTCTCTAAATTGCTGAACACTTTTTGACAATAATTATTAAGAGAAGGAGGAGAGTACGTTATAAATGTAATAAATCCGGCTAATGTGCATGTTTTAAACCTTGATGTCAATATTTCACTACAATATAAGGTATTCTTTTTAAATATTCGTGAACATATTGAGTCTGATTGACTGCCAAACGTATTAACACGGAGCAATAATCCATAAGTTTGTCGTGGCTAATTCTCTAAATAGAGATATTGACACATCTGCTGTCGTGTTTGTTTGGTTAAGAATAAACATTAAAATTTAGGGCGAGAACATTAACTTGACACAATACGAACCTTATCGTCTGCTCTTTTCTCATGACATCTATATTACATACCTTTCCAACTTCTTCACCTTCACAAAGTGTTTTATTAACCTTGTTTCTAAACATTGTTGCGTTGGCAGCAAGTGGAGGAAGTAAGTCTGAATTTTCTCGTACCTATACATCTCACTCAGGTTTGAGGGGTACGTTGTACAGTTTTAGTAATTGCAGGAGTAAAAAGGGAGTCATTGCGCAAATGGGCGATTGTGAACTCTTTTAAGGAGGTAGAATTTTTAGAAGCTACGGTCACCAAAGTCCAACCAATTAATTTCTGTCCAAGGCAATTGAGCAAATGTTTATCCTTTTGGTTATCCCGATGTTTTGTCAATCTTGTCAGTGGTTTGCTTTACTTTCTATGGAAGACCTTTTCAATATTATACAGCATTATGTGCGGCTGGAGAATCACCTGAGCGCCTTCGGCTGTGTGCTCAAACCTCTTTTACCGTGACTCCATCATACTTTTCATATTTTCACCCGCGCTATTCTCTTCAGTAGCTTCTTGTTACGCTAATGTGTATCACAGCTAGAATTGTTCGGTGAAATAACGACGAACTATGAAAGGTTAGTCTGGCAGTTCGGTAGCGGAGTAAAGTAATAGTGAGGTGTTAAAAAGAAAAGGGAAAGGAAAAACTAGTTAGACAAGAAGAGAGACAAGAAGAGTCCGCGGAAGTCTGGGGCGAATGATTAAAATCACCGTAAAAGCCACTATCTCCGTTTCTTTCAACCTCTCCCTTCTACTTAATCGGTTGGGAGTTTCCCCCTTTCCTTTCCAATCAGTAATTATTTTTATTCGTTTAGTTGAAGTGATTTGAAAATCTGAGTACTTAATTGAATACTAAGTAAAACATTATACATATGTATATATTCAAAAGACCTCCATGTGGAAGACGGAGTTCGAATCATGGGTCATTAAAGTTCAACAGCTCAGAATTTGATCAAAATTAGGGCTTTAGCCGGTGGCTGATCCAACAACTGTGGAGTAACCTGGTTCATGGGAGGGGGGGGGTGTTTATTTGGCTTTACGTCAGCCCTTAACCCTTTAGGCTTCTCTGATAATACCGAGACGGCAATAATGAAATTCTCTAACATTCAAAAAGACAGGGAGAGAAGGAAAGAGAATGAGAAAGAAAGATAATGAAAGAGAGGAAAATGAGATAAAGAAAAAGAAAGAGAATAAGAGAGAGAGAAAGAGAATGAGAGAAATAGAAAGAGAATGAGAATGCGAAAGGGAATAAGAGAAAAAGCTCTATTGCTTTTATCTCTCGAAAGAATTCAAACTTTGATTCGTGGATTTACTGCCTTGTTCGGTTTGAATATTCGGCTGAATATTTCAATTCTTAATTAAACGGAACTTTCTTTAGATCATGGTAATAATGCACAGAGATAATTTCAGCATTTTTAAATTTATTTTTATGTCTCCTTTGTATCTTTCTTCGAGCATTCGAAGAGTCAAAGCAGAAAATTTCCATCAGCTTCAACTGTTGTGTTTTCCTATTAATTTTATTCCATATTCTTTACTTTATAATTTACTTTCGTACATTTTTCCTTTTTGTTACTTGATCATCAAAATTTGAATTATAAAATCATTCATGGTAGAGAAATGCGACAAAATGGCGGAATTAAGTGATAGACAATAAATACGTAAGGCTTGAGGTTGTTGTTGCGTTGGTCCCCAGGGGCACTTGAATTACGATCCCTCGGAGCGGTTGGGAGGATAAAAGAGAAAGAAAGCTTTTGATCCTACAGTCTGTGCCGAAGGGTACGTCAGCATTACCACAAATAAGTAGAGCCGGCCCTTCTCTGAGTCTGTCCTGAGGGACCAGCTTCGAGTGAAGTGAGGCTGTTGCATGCTGTGGAAATTTTGTAGCACACCCCTGTACTAGCGTCCATGCACCATGTTGGAAGTAGAAGCTCCACGTCAGACTTAAAGATAAGATAATTGTCTGTGATGAATTAATAGGATAAAATGTGATTTAATACTATTAATCATATTAATACTAATAGTAAAACTTCTTGAAATTGAATGGAGTTTTGCCAAGATTTTATTGTAATCATACAGTAGATTTTTTCCAAGAAAAATTTATGCTTTTTGTTTATTTTAAATCTTTCCTGGGTATCTTTTGGTTTGAAGGTATTTTTAGATGAGCTATGAAGTCATTCTTGAACTATTTTACGATATAATATTAATTTTAAGTAATGCTTTTTACAATAGACCTGCACAGTTTCTAAATCTATTAGGTTTGATAAAATAATAATATCATGAAACGTTTTAAAATAAATTTTTAAAAAACAAAATTTGTGTTGTTTGGGTGCCAGATGAATTGTCTGAAGGACAACGTTTACAACGCGTGAATTTTGTTTGATCTTTATTGGTTACAGAGTCCAGTGAGCCATTTCAAAGCAGAATTGGTACGAAAGATAAAAGGTCTATTCAGTAGTAGCATTAATAGAAAAACAAACAAACAAAATTACTTTCCCTAAACTTGTTCCCCAACAGGGGAAGCCTATGCTTTTCATTTGGTCGCATATGAAAGAAACTGTTCATTATAAGCTCCTCATTAATCAGCAAAGAGTTAATGCAGATGAATATGTTCAATAATTGAAAATAAAGCGTGTGGGGAAAACGATATCCCACCCTCAAAACAGAGGACCTTTTCGGTTACCGCAGCGCCCCGACTCTAGGCGGTGTAACCCGATTATTTATCCCCGCCCCCCTCTCTCCCCTCGACCCGCTGGCCGCCAGACGCCATATTCAACCCCGAGAAGTATGAATCAACAGATTTCTGTCACAGCGTGGATAAACAATACCAAGAGGAGGAAGAGCAGATGCAATCACAATGTTTAAACAAGCACTATTTCCCCTAATATTTGGGATAAAGTTTCGCGTAATAGACAAAATTATAGGAGTTGCGACCAAAAGCCAGAATATGCCTTAGGGATAAGTGAAAGATACTCGGAGAAGCGTCGTTAGAGGCGAGAGGCTTAATACAGAAGCCCTCCCCCGCATTCCCCTACCTCCAGTGGGTTGGTGAAGTATATAGGCGAGATACTGGAGAAGAACAGAAGATCGAGTTAGATCTCGACACGAGGAAGTCCGGCGTCATCCCGGAACTCAAAGAACGGAACAGAGAAGAAGCTCATTCTGAACCGGTTCCTGCTGGTCACACCGAAAATTAGCCCCTTTGTATCGAGGATCACTCTCATACAACTCTCGTCAGAGAAACACCCTATCTCGGTTTTTAACAAAAAAACAGAGATAGTCCTCGCCATTGAGAAATACCCAAAGTGAACTCCCCCCCCCCCCCCATTCGTCAAAGGATTCACTTTGTACTCATCGCGCGACAGTGCGAAGAATCTCAAGATTAACCGGAAGAATGGTAAAAAAATACCTTCACGCTCCCGTTACCTAAATCATCTGACTAAGACAACGTGCTTAGCGCCATCCGTCGCCATCAACGAAATCACTTGTGGCTCCAAGTTAGTCTCCCCGCCAGACAAACGGCTGGGCGTCTGCGACCACACCCACGCGTCGAACCGCAAACCACTCTCCCGTCTTCATAAGATCCAAAGTCAAGGTCATCCGGCAGCGGATTCACTTGTGTTATTTTTTTAATGGTAAAGAAATTCATATATTTTTTTCCTGTCAATTAACGCTTATCATTAAAGTGAGCTTGGTCTCAACCCTTACTTTATATTCATTTGGTTTAAAGTAGTAATTTTCAAGTAGACTCTTTTATTTATAGAGGTAAAGTTTGTTTTTAGTATTTAATTTTTTTATGTTGCAATTAAAGATATATTTTTCGTTAGAAGTGTTTAACTCAATCCTCGCAATGCTGTACATGGCACTAGAAATCCTACAAATTAATTAACGTAAAGTAATATAGCACTCCTAGGGAAAACGAAATCATGGAGTTATTGAAGTACGTAACAAGCCTACGTACACCAACTCGGCCCTTATACCACGACATAAATTTTTGGTGCCAGCTTTTGGGGGTATTTAAAGACCTCAGTATAGTTGTTTGAGTTGCCTTCCCTTCAGTAAAAATAAATTTGTGCCTAGCGTTCGAGGTAAAGTTAAGCATAATAAAAGGATTAGGTCCATCTATAAATTTGAGGTTAATTGTCGGTGATTAGCCCATTAAGGTTATTAATTAATTGTTTTAGAGTGGTATTCCAATTAGCAGAAAGTGTTGTGGTAAGGGTGAGTGAGGCAGCGCACTACTTTTTCGAGGTTGCATACGTACTTTTGGCATATCAGGTTGTTTTTGACGTACAGACAGAGGTAAAATGGAATCGTTTGAGAGATTCCACCATCAAGCCAAACTTTGGGACTGAGAGGCCCAAAACTAGTTGCCTACGTCCAGGAACAAGAAGACAAACGAATGCAAGCGGAAAGAGAAAAGGCGCAAGCAAACGGGGAAGCAGAAGAACGAAAATTACAGATGAAAGGCGAAGTAGAAGAAAAAAAATTACAGATGCATGCGGAAAGAGAAAAGGCGCAAGCAGAAAGGGGAGCAGAAGAAATAAAATTACAGATGCAAGCGGAAAGAGAAAAAGTGCAAGCCAAAAGGGAAGAAGAAAAAAGAAAATTGCATCAGAATCAGAAGAGAGAGAACGAGTACGCGCTCATGAAAGGAAAATGAACAAGGATCAGGCGGAAGCCAATTCCGTTGGATTCCGAGCTGGGGCGACACACATAGGTGCGATGAAACTCCCAGCTTATAAAGACAACAAAAACTTGTGTTCGTATCTGACACACTTCGAGAAAAGCTTCGAGTTGAATCGCTGAAACATAGAAACAGAGGGGATCACCAGATTAGTACCTCTACTTAATACCCGTCTCCGTGACATATTCATCTCGTTACCATCCGAGGCTTTTGCGGATTACACTACTTGCAAACACGAGCTACTAGCCGCCGTTAATCTAAACCCAGAGGAGTATCGGATGAAGTTTAGACAGGCTAGAATTCAGTCAGGTCAAACCTACAGGCAAATTGGTTTTATCCTCAGAAAGCCTCTCCAATTCTGGCTTGAGTCAGAAAAGGTGATGAATGAGTTCGACTCCCTCACCAACTTCATGCTTAAGGACCAATTGCTATGTACCCTTCCCCCAGAGATACGAACATTCGTCAAGGATAGGCGAGCCGCTACATTTAACGACTGCGTGGAGGAAGCAGATCTGCATGCTTCCAACCACAAATTATACCCTCGAGAGTTGAAAAAGAACCAGCCCTTGTTTCCAAAGAAAGATGGGTATCCCCAGAAACCATTTTCGTCAAAGAAAAGGGGGTATCCCCAGAAACCCCCACAAAGTAAACCCCCTAATTTTGTCAAGAACTCTGGACATCCCAGAAACACCATAAACTGTTTTAATTGCGGCACCCCAAGTCACATTAGTTATAATTGCCCCCAAAATTCGAGGCTTAGTTCGTCCTCGAGTCAGCAGGTACACAACCTTACTACAACGCTTACCCAAGAACAACCTCCTAATTCCGCATTCCCTTTGACCACATCGAATTCCCCTGACAGACAGGGGAACTTTGTGTTCAACAAGAATTCTCCCGAAGGACTAAAGTTCGAGACTGGGTCCGTAAATGGTCGTAGTCTCAAAATTGGTACGCGATACGGGGTGCAACTGTATCGTGATATCAAATAAATTGCTTCCCTCTGTCAGCTTCCAGAACCAGAAGTTCGTGGTCGTCCAGGATTTCCTGGGCAGACCAAACAAGTTCCCCGTCGTTAGATACCACATCCAGTGTCAGTATTTCACTGGCTGGACCAAGATAGTGGCAGCGCCTATTAGATTCTGCTCAGTCTTAATAGGCCAGAGCGCGCAGCTTTTCCCGAATCCAGTGGCTCAGATTGTAATCACCCGGATGCCCACAACTAATAGGTCCGTAGCCCCCACCCCATTATCTCTTTGTGAGAACCCCGTAAACGAAGAGCTTAGTTCCTAATCCCCCTCTACTGCCCCGAAAGCAGGTCCGACCCTCCCACCCCTATGTAGGAAGGTAGCGAAAAATTCAAAAGAAACTAAAGAAAGGAGAATACTGATGGATCTAAAAATAGAAGAAAGAAGAATACAGAGAATAGAGAAGTAGAAGAAAGAAGAGTCAGATAAAAATAGAAGGCAAAGAAAGAAGAATACATAAGAACATAGAAGCGGAAGAAAGAGGAATACAGATGGAAAAAGAATCGGATAACGAGTATCCCCTACCCTCAGTAGCCTTCACCCAGAACAAAACATCCACCGAGTTACATTTAAACCCCCAATTCGCCATGACAGCCGCACCCATTAATGATCTCTTAAAGAAGCTTTTCCCTCCGATCCCATTAGAGTGAATCCAAACGCGATCTCCCAGTTTAGCTTGGTAAATGAGGACGATTGGACTCCTTTTCTCCTCACTTATGCAACCCGGAAGCAGGCCTCTGTAGCCATAAGTTGGGGAGTAAAGATAGTCAGTGGCCATAAAAAAGGTAGTCAAAGTACGTTGGAATGCCATCACTAGTTTTTGATATATTTGCGTAGACACAATAAACAGAACGGCCGACTCATGCGTTGTAGAGTATTGGTCATCGAGCAGCACCAATTTAATATTAATTATATAAAAGGTGCCGATAAGATAAAGCCTATGTATAACCTGAGCCGAAACCCCATCGAGGGTTATTTCCTATCCCGTTAATCTTAAAACCATTCTTTTTTTTGTTGTTAGTGTTTTGTGTATATATTTAATCTCTTAAGATTTAGATGTGTAAGGAAGTAACCGTCTAGATACCACTTAAGAGACGGGCTCATTTTTTCTTTGGGTAATCAATGATTTTTGTTTTTTGTTTTTGTTTTTCTGTTAAATTGGGTGGTGCGAGACGTACCCAGGAGTCTTACGAGGCCTATGTCCGTCACCTGCCTTTTACACGCACGCGTATACGCTCGAGATAATAGAAACTTAAGTTAATAGGATGGTTGACCCAGTTAACGGTAAGAATCAGTATTACTCGTATGTTCTAGGAAATGTAAGTTTGTTTTGTTGGTTAAGTTTGTTTGGCTGTTTTATTCAGTGGAGTTCCCCCCATCCCATTAACTTCTTCGAAGGGAGGAATGTAGGGAAATCGATATCCCACCCTAAAAACAGAGGCCCTATCCGGTCACCGCAGCACCACGATGCGAGGAGGTGTAACCGATTCTTTAACCTCCCCCCCCCCCTCCTCCTTCCTCTCCGCTCGAGCCGCTCGCCGCCAGACGCCGCATTCAACCCCGAGAAGTACGAAGAAACGGATTTCTGTCACAGCGTGCATAAACAATACCAAGGGGAGGAGAGCAAGTGCAATAACAATGTTTAAATGGGCACTATTTCCCCTAAGATTTGGAATCGAGTTTTCCGTAATAGACGAAATTATAGGAGCTGCGACCAAAAGCCAGAAGATGCCTTTAGGGCTAAGTGAAAGACGCTCGGAGGAGCGTCGTTATAGGAATACTGGAGAAGAACAGAAGATCGAGTTAGATATCGACACAACAATGTCCGGGGTCAGCCCGGCACTCAAAGAACGGAACAGAGAAGAAGCTCATTCTGAGCCAGTTCCTGCTGGTCACACCGAAAATTAACCCCTTTGTATCAAAGATCACTCTCATACATCTCTCATCAGAGAAACCCCCTATCTCGGTTTTCAACAAAAACCAGAGATAGTCCTCGCCATTGAGGAATACCCAAAATCAACTCCCCCAAACCCCCATTCGTCAAAGGATTCACTTTTTAGCCATCGCGTGTCAGTGCGAAGCATCTCAAGATTAACCTGAAGCTTGGTAAAAGCATTCCTTCACGGCCCATTGCTTAAGTCATCTGACTAAGATACCGTGCTTACCGCCATCCGTCGCTCTCACCGGAATCAGCTGTGGCTCCAAATCAGTCTCCCCGCTATATAAACGGCTGGGTGTCTGCGACCACACCTACGCGACGAACCGCAAACCACTTCCCCGTCTTCATAAGATCCCAAAGTCAAGGTCATCCCGCAGTGGATTCACTTGTGTTATTTTTTTAATGGTAAAGAAATTCATATATTTTTCGGTGTCAATTAACGTTCATTATTAAAGTGAGCTTGGCCTCAACCCTTACATTATATTCATTTAGGTTAAAGTAGTAATTTTCAAGTAGACTCTTTTATTTATAGAGGTAAAGTTTGTTTTTAGTATTTAATTTTTTTTATGTTGCAATTAAAGATATATTTTTCTGGTTGGAAGTGTTTAACTCAATCCTCGTAACGCTGCACATAGCACAAGAAATTCTACAAGATTAAATAACGTAAAATAATATAGCACTCTTAGAGAAAACAAAATTACTGAGATATTGAAGTACGTAACAAACCTACGTACACCAGCTAGGCCCTTATACCACGTCAAAGCGCATCTCCCTAGTCAACCGAAGAGGTTTCGCCCTGCTTTATACAAATGCACGCCCACACATGGCTCGTTTGACGTAAGAAAAAGTCATTGCGTTAGGTTCTGATGATTTTCCTCATACTCTTGCACCATATGATCCCAAACTTTTAACGTATTACACCTAAATAACACAAAATCGACTCGGGTATGGAAGGGGAATATGAATGCAAATCCTCTATTTCATCAAATCAATTATTTATGAAAGGAATCCACAGCTTAGTTAAACGATAGGAGAACATTGAAAAAAATTATGTAAATTATTTGAATGAATAAATGTATAATTTTGCATAAAACAATTGAAACAATGTTTTATTTTCATTTTTTAATCCTAAATTAAATACTTGACAACCTATTACCTTCCGTATGAAGAACGGTTAGTATGATTCTTTTTGAAATTTCCGCAGCTCATCTAGTGACTGCCTCCTAGGGTAAAAGTCGCCGTAATGACATTACAGCTTACTACTAGGCTAGATTGAACAAAAATAACCATACGTAAATAAGAAATAAAGATAAACAAAGGAACCGAGGCTAAGTTACAGACTAAAAATGGAACAACAGAAAAAATAAAAACAAAAATAATAAGGCAACAAGGAGAAAGCGTGCTCTAGGGTTGGGGCTAGCCCCCCTCCTCCACCCCCAGCACAGGCACATGCGACATAGAAATAAGAGTCAAATAAATTGGAGAAGGCCAGCCTCGTCCTAAAAGTCGTATAGTCCGCAAGTCTGTTTGCACGAACCAGTCCCGAGTACAAGGGAAAAGCCGAGGCGACCCCGCTTCATCTCGGTTCGGGACAGGAAGCGTCCGCGAAGATCACCCTGACTGTAACATTAAACAAGATTGTACCGAACAGACTGGAGGACAACGCAGTCGTCACAATAAGGTGCAGACAAGCGCTCCATTAAATGTCGGTGCGTCCCGCGAGTGTATACAATTCGAAGACGAGGGAAAGCAGCCTGAAGACGTGGAGGCATTGTGGGATAGGTCCATGGGAACAGTCGCGGCGCAATGGTACACAACTTTAAATTCCCCGGGGCCGTCTCCCATCTTCTTTGCCAAGTAGCCCAGAAGGTTGCCCGTATTCCTACCATTTAGTGGATGTTAGGAAGAGCGAAATGCTTGTCTGGTCGCACAGTCATCGCGGAAACTTTGATGCCCTCATCGGCGTTTCATTAACCGCAATTCCCACATGTCCAGGAACCCAGCAGAAGATAATTTCGACATACACCAGTCTCGCCAAAACTGTGGTGCCACGGATATTGCGAACCAGGGGATGCGGATATTCCAATGGCCCGAGAGCATTCAGGGCGCTTTGTAAGTTGATATAAATCACAATTCGGTATCAGAACCGGGTATGTTGCGTTATCTCGCGTACCAAGCGTAGTAATAAAAACAGCCCGGTTGAGAAGACAGACACAACGCCTAGCAGAAACATTCCGACTTCAAAAAGAGGGTATAAGGCCTGGAAACCGACCCCCTCTTGGAAGTTGGAGCCATCCGTATACACTGGCACGGTTCCAGCGTGAAACGAAGTGTGCTCCAAAAAGGTCGACCGGAATACTCCCAGCGCTGTAGAAGCTTTAGGAGCAGAGGGGTGGCAAAAAATAGACAAAGTTTTTACCCTCCAGGGTGTCCTACTGGGCAGGACCAGGGGTGCCACCAGCACGAGAGCTATACATAGCTCTCCAATGAGTTTCATATCCCTAAACTCAAAGAGGCTAGGGTATGAATGGCGACTATCGGCAGCATAGGCACCGTCTAAATCAGCTGCGGATGCATTGAGAGCTCATCACGAATGTGGGAGGCGCTGGGCTCGCGCGTACAGGCAAATAATGCACTGTGTACGGCGTAGAGCGAGTGGCATATCCCCAGCACCGACCAGTAGGCTCACGATAGGGGAAGTGCTGAAAGCACCGATCACAAAACGAAGGCCGGTGTGGTGGATCGAGTCCACTTTAAGCAATACACGCTCGGCTGCTGATTCATAAAACACCTCCGTAGTCGAGCTTCGAACGAACAAAGGATCGATAAAAAAAGTAGGGCAGTAGCCCTATCAGCACCCCAAATGCTAAAAGTCACGAAAAGAAGAATATCCATGCCGCGGGTATAAGAGACCCTAAGGCTGCGAATATGAGCCTCCCGGGTGAAGCGTCGGTCAAATACCATAAAAAGAAAGGGTGCGATTCAATCACTTCTAAGCGTACGCGATTAAGAAACAAGCCTGGATCTGGGTTGAACGTGGGTGGCGGCAGAAGTGCGCCACCTTAGTCTTGGGGAAGGAAAACCAACACCTGTGCGATTCGGAATAGTGAGAGACGCGGTTCAATGACTGTTGGACTCGACGCTCCAGAGTTGATATCTGGGCCGCGCCAAAAGAGATCGAAAGGTCGTCAACCTATAGCGTATCAAGAACAATTTGCGGCAGCACCCAGGTGATGACGTTGATGCTCAGGGCAAAGGGTCTGACACTGATGACACTTGCCTGCAGGACACCCTCTTCCTGCTCCATTGGGCCAGAGAGGGCTCACCCCCACCCGAACGCAGAATCAACGATCTCGCAAAATTAAGATAAAAAGATTGGGAGGCGTCCTCTCGCTCCCATCGTGTGGAGAGTCTCCATGATACCGTATCGCAATGCGGTATCATAGGTCTTCTCCAAACCGAAAAGCACTGCGGCTGTGTGCTGTATACGAAGAAAGGCCTCGCAGACGGCATTTTCCAGTCGGATCACAGTATCCGATGTTGAGTGGAACTTGTGGAAGCCGAACTGTGAAGAAGACAAATGGCCTCCGCTGTCCAGAAAACAAGGCTAATATAAAATTTACCAATTTCTCCATCAACTTGCACACAGAAGACGTTAGACATTTAGCGCGGAAACCGGCCGGAGTAGAGAGATCTTTCCCAGGTTTGAGAAAGGCGAGCACAGTAGCGTTCGCTAAAAATCCGAGAGAAGACAATCCACCCAGATCCTGTTGAACAAATCTAACAGAAAGGTCATGTCTCGCTCACCCAGTTGTCGATGCATGGCGTACGGGACATCGTCCGGACCATGGGCGGTGTCTGCGCACGAAGCAAGAGCGGAAAGCAACTCACTCACAGTAAACCTGTCGTTGAAGGGTTCTCCGCCTCTGGAGGTAAAGTCCAGCCGGCGGCCTTCCGCGACATCACGACGTGCCTTGAATGCTGGCTGAGCAGCATGACGGTTAGAGAATGCGGAGAGAGCAGTCGTGAAGCATTCCGCTACGGACGCAGGTTCCAAGATTACGGTCCCATTCTATTCTCCTGGATAACGAGAGGGGGGTGCTGCGAGAACTTGCCCCGAATCCTTTTTAGTCGCTTCTAGACCTCTGGAAGAGGGGCCTTTCCGTTAAGTAAAGACACGTATGCCCGCCAAAAACAATTTCAGGGGTTATTCAAAATATACAGGAACCTAGCCCTAGCCTGACTTATTTCACCGTCAGTGAAATCGTTCGTGCGGCGCTTATAGCGCATGTAAGTATAACGCTTCAGCTTAAGGGCAGTCTCAACCTCCACTGACCACCACAGGAGTGGTCGCTGTGCAAAAGGGCAGACCTTCTAGGAATAGTAGCTAGAACCACCTCGATGGGGTTGCCAGAGAAATACTCAGCGGTTTCATCTACCGACCTAAACTCCTCGACTAAGATAGATATTTCAGTCATTTCCTGGCATGCAGAACACCGCGCCTGCGCCAATCACCACCGGGGCGGGCTCTCTGTTGGCATTGGCCCAGGAAATGATATTTGTATGAGAAAGTGATCACTACCATGGAGGTCATCAACCACTCCCTAATAAAATCGGGCTGTGCCTCCGGAGTGCACAAAGATAGATCGAGGGAGGAAAATGAAGCGCTTCTCGGGCAGTGTCGCGAAATGAGAGACGATCCTGAGCAAGAACGGCTACTACTTCCTTCTCAAGGAAACACAAACCACATTGCCTCGTAGAAACGTGGTGCGGCTCTCCACAATTGACATACTTGGCCACACACGATTTTGACTTATCGTGTGTTCTTGGTACAACTTATACAGGTTTCGAATAACCTCTAATTTTCACCCCGAAAAGAGCGATTAGTATGGCCGAAGCTGTGGCAGTAATAGCACCTCTGTGGCAGTGGCACGAATGCCTTTACGCGGTAGCGATACCAACCAACACGCACTGACTCAGGGAGCTTGTCACAGTCGAACGTAACGAAGAATGTAGGGGTGGGTCTCGAGGCCCCTCCCTGTTTTCTCATCACACGTTCGACCTTGAGCGCCCCATGGTCGGCCAGCTCTAAGGTGATGTCCTATGGAGTATTCCACTAATTCCCTCGCATAAAATACTCTTTACACGAGGGTCATGGTAGAGGGCGGCGTCACAGTCATTAGGGTGCCATCAAATGTCTGAAGGGCACTAATCATGGCCGCCTCGGAGGGATTAGACGCATTCGCGAAAAGGCTCCTCTCCAAGAAACGGGTCATCTTCGACTCTCTACCAATCACACTAGCTCAAGCTCTCCTCTGATGGATTATGTTGCCCTTAGCCAACATGCTGCCATCAGTGGAGCGTTTGAAGCCAGTAGGTCTGAAAACACTAGATAATCTCTGAATGTGGGGCCCCGATGTAATCGAGGCTCCGCTCTGCGCACTAGCACTTTTGGTCTTAGTCAGGGGCCCTGCACCTGGGGGCATAGGGGCTGGATGTGCCGATCTTGGCTGGTCGCTTACCGACGTGCGGCAGACACATCCTTCCTAGCAGCCCCCACGGATGGAGAGGAGACACGATACTTTTTAGTTTTTTTTTGTTTTTTGGTCTTTTTTAGGAGAGGAGTGTGGGGAATGAACTTGCTTCTCCCCTCCGCCGGCAGGAGCCCCCAGGCCGGATGGACCGACCTCAGCGACGTCTTTCTCCGAAATGGAGAAAGTCCTGGGAATCTTCCGGCACCGGTCAGAGGAGATCCCTTCCCTCCTTGTACTTCCTTGGAAACTATAGCCGTTTGAGGAGGACCTTGCATAGCGGCGGACTCGAGTTCGGTGCTTGGCGCCGAGTATGGATTCGCTCCCATAGAAGGCCCTACCGTATGAGGCTGGGTTGCCTCAAGCACCATGTCTACCTCATGGGGGCCTCTAGTTGGCCATCCCCTCCTCCATGACATTGCAGGTCCTATTGGCTGCGCTGTCACAAGTTGAGTCTGGGGAGGCACAGGTCTTGACCCCCGCTAGGTTTAATATTCTAGCTATCAGGTCTTTTGAGGGAAGCAACCAGTGGGGCCTGGCTACCCTTTTCTCCCTAAGGGGGTTTGCACTACCGAGCCGCTTCAATGGAAAGGGATCGGCTAGGCGCTGCCTGCTGGCTTTCCTGGCAGTTCTCTTGGAAATAAACGGGGGGACTGCCGCTCGAAAGAGTGAGGTGCCCGAAGGCACTTTTTATTGTGTGCGGCCTTAGAACAACTTACACAGACTTACAGTAACCCCAACTTTGCACGTCTACAAGAGCAATTTATGTGCTCGAAGTGGTGGCAGTAGTAGTACATCCGCGTCAGAGGCACCAATGCCTTCACTCGGTACCAAAACCAACAGCCACGCACCCACTCAGGGAGCCTGTCACAGTCGAACGTGAAGAAAGTGTAGGACTGGTTCTCGAGAACCCTCCCTGTTTTCTCATCAAATGTTTAACCTTACTCATTCCTTGATCAGCCAGCTCTATTATGATGTCATCTATAGAGTAGTCCATGAGTTTCCTCACATAAACTACTCCTTTCACGAAGTTAATGGTAGAATGCAGCGTCACACTTACCGCCGTGTCATCAAGTGTCAGAAGTGCACTAAACTTGACCTTCTCGGAGGGATCCAACCTATTCACTAGATGCTCCCATCCGAGCAACGGGTCACCCTTGACTAACGGGCTGCCATCAAGGAAGCGAATAACCAGGAAGCATTTGAAGACAGCGGGTTCGAAAACCCTAGTTAGTCTCTGAATGAAGAGCCCCAACGTTATCTATACTTCGCACTTGCGCATCCGGTCTTTTCTAGGACCCCCACCTGGGAGTACAGCAGGGACGGGCGTAGCAATCTCAGCATTGTCGCTTACTGAAACGGCAGCGGACCCGTCTGTCCCCTGGGCTTCCGCGGAGGGAGAGGAGCCCTGAGTCTCTAGTATTTTTCTTGTTTCTTTTCTTTTATGGGAAGATGGTGGCGAATAAACCCGCTTCTCTCCTCCACCGAAAGCAGCCCTTGAGACAGATTGACCTGCCTCAGCAAGATCCTTCTCTGAAATGGGCAAGGTCTTGTTTGTCAGAGGGGTACCAGTCGGGAATGGACATCCCTACTCTCCTTGTGAATCATCGCGGCCCGTGTCGTCTGTGGTGAAGTTTTCACTAGGGCAGACTAAGGCCTTGCACAGGGTTTAACCCCCTCGCAAGATCCTGTAGTCTCGGGCTGAGTCACCTCTAGGACCATAACCATCTTAGGGGGGATCCCCTATGTAGCCTTCCCAACCAAAGACTTTACGGATCCAATTCGATGTTCCTTATGTCTTGTCGAATGCCGGCGAACTGGCATCTGTCAGGAAAAAGAGTGGAGGGAGGGTAAGGTGACCCCCTGTAAACTGGAGATAAACGCCGGCAGGAATTTAGGGTGACCGCGCCGACGAGCCCTGTCATCCCTTGGCCACCTAAGGGGCCAAGTCAGCCTGCGTACTTTCTTGGCAGGTGAAAAGGATTCATCTAGGATGAATCTTGGTCACCTGAAGATGAAAACTTGTAGTTTTCGAAACGTTGTGTGGAAAACTAAATGATGTTACATTCGTTTTTGGTGGCTCTAGGATTTCTCCTCAATTATATATATATATATATATATATATATATATATATATATATATATATATATATACCGAAAGAAAGAATTATCTTCAACCCGTTTGATAACGAAATACTAACTCAGAGCACTTTCTTTTTTATTAAACCATTTTCAAGTAAGGAAAGTATATTGAAAAGAGCTTTTAAATCCATGTAAATCAAAATGGAAAAATGAGGGATTGAGGGAATGTGAAAGAGGAAGATGGGAGAGAGCCTGCCATAAACTCAGGCAGAAGGAAGTCTCCTTTGATCTTGAGCTGGCACATGAATTCCTCCGATAATAATAGGCCTTTACTTAAATTGAAATATTGTACGTTTTTTATGTGCATCCACTTAACTATATTTCTTGCAAAAATATTGGCATTATGCATTAATGTTGTGGCAATTTTTAATTTATTTGGCCATTTAGTGAGAAGATATGTAAAAACAGAGCAATGCTTTCAATTTCAAGTGCGAAATTCCCTTATGTTGTTTAACCCTGGCAATCAAATTTTTACCAAATTGTTTTATGCACATTTATAGCAATCTTTACAAATAATGGAATATAAAGCTCTTGTTTTGATGATATTTTTAATTAGTCATTTATATAAATAAATTCTGATATTTGAAAAGAATATTTATATTGATTCGTTTAAATGAATGGGGTAAATAGTATAAGCATGAGAAAATGGCAAAGATCTGATGTTTTTAATTTCTATTTTTCTTTCTTATAATTTTTTAGGAAATGCTTCTAGAAGGAATTTTGGACTGGCTTTTTTAAAACGCTTCAAAACCTTTTTTCCAAAGGTCATTTGGTTTTCCAACTAATTTAGAATCGTTTTAAAGGCTGAATTTAAAAATGTAATTAGTTTTCTAGAGTCAGGTCTGGTTTCTTAGATATGCTTGATTAATATTAGAACGTATATTCCAAAATAGCGCTATCATCCAACCGTTATTACTTGTGTTTTGTCACATCTAGTGATGAGTAACTATACATAACCTATTTTATTAATCTCTTCAGATCGCCATTTGCATTACAATGGATCTTACATGTAAAAATCGTCCGAATAGGTTTTGTTAGATCTATGAACATGTCGCTCTTCCAGATCGTCAAGCAAAAATTCGGATTTTGTAAAAAAGGCATATAATGCTTACTTCGGAGGGAAACGAGGGGACGAAGATAAGCCATTTGCTCTCCGTATTTGAAGTAAAACGTGTGAAATGTTCACGAGACTGGAGTAATACAAGAGGTAGAGTATGCCATTTAGTGTTCCAATGGTGTGGAGGGAAGGCAATGATTACATCGCCGACGGCTACTTCTGCATGACAAATTTGAAAGGCATCAATCGCAAGAACAAGGACCATGTTCAATATCACAATGTTCCTTCTGCTATAAAACCAATCCTACCTGGCCCGATCTTTCTGTTTCTGAGTCTGATTTTTCCATGGGTTCTAGCTCTGACTCCGAGGTTAATGTTTTTACCGATACAGTTGATTTTTAAGCATACAAGCCAGAAGAGTGCGACCAGCTGGTGCCATTTACGAAAACCGAAGTCAAAGACCGGACACGAAACCTGAACCTTTTCAAAGAATCTGCTCAGGTATTGGGTTCACGTCTTCCAGAGAAATGTACGCTGGCACCAGGGACAATATTATATTGGTATCAGGAGCGCAAGAAAGAATTTATGAAATTTTTCACGTTTGTTGAAGCCTCTCTCCTCTGGGCTACTGTACAACAATACTGACCTGCTCAACTTATGGACCTGAAGTATGATACTATGGAATAAATAATATTATTGCTCATCTAAGAGAAGTTTCAATGCAATTATTCTTAGTAACGGGAATAAGTTTTCATCGATCCCTGTTAGACACTCAGCTGCAAAACTTGGAACAGCATGAACCGTCTGTTGTCTGCTTTCAACTACTAGGAACACAAATAGCTGACCTATGGATATCTTGAGGTCGTTGGACTCGTCTTAGGCCTTCAAGGTGGGCACACAAAGTATCCATGCTTTATGTGCTTGTGGGACAGTCGGGCTGACGACCAGCATTATGTCAGACAATACTGGCCGTCAAGACCAGGATTAGAACTTGGTTTACACAACGTTCTGCTCTAACCTCTGATTTAACCGAGCAAGATATTGATTTAGCCCCGGCACATCAAACACGGTTTGATGAAAAACTTTGTCAAAGAAATGGACAGTAAATGTAGAGGATTTGCTTTCTTCGTTCAGAAGTTCCTACAGGTCAGCATGGAAAACTCAAGGCAGGTGTATTTTATGGTCCTCAATTAAGGGAGCTCATCAAGGACACCAGTTTTCATGACGCAGTGAATCTTTCTGAAATATCTGCCTGGTTGTCCCTTAAGTCATTCATTGCAAACTTCCTTGGAAACCACTGAGGTCCTGAATATGAGAAGGTGATTGATGAGTTAATTGAGAATTTCCTCAAACTTGGTGCGCGCATGTCAGTGAAAATGCACTTTCTTCGGTTCTACCTGGACTATTTTCCCGAGAATTTTGGAGACTTCAGTAAAGAACAGAGTCGGTGCTTTCACCAAGATATACGTGTGATGGACGAAAGCTACTAAGGGCTTGGGATGTCAACTTTCTGGGTGGCTACTGCTGGTGCCTGAAAAGGGATTTTGTGTTTGCTAATCACAATTGGAAGTCCCTGAAAAGACTATTCATCCATAAGTAGCTCTTTTGGTATGTTGTACTTTTCTTTTTATCAATTAAAAGATTATGTGACCCTTTCTGTACAAATTAGTTGAAAATTTACTATTGTGTGTACATTCGCCTAAAAATAGATTGGAATATAGAACTTTCTTGTATGTGCTCATATCTCAAAAACTTGACCTCATTACGTAAAATGAAAATGATCTTCGGATTCAGCACGAAAAATGGGCCTAAAATCAGGTTTTATGTGTTAGACCTTGAAAACAGTGCAGACCAGTGTTATAATTAATCGAATGAATTAATTAATACAAGTAGATTTTCCATATACATATATTCTATTTGACTACCTAAGGTCTTCTGTGAATTAACACGTCAAGGAAATGAAGCCTACCATTTTGTTCAGCTTCAAATGTTAAGCTGAAGGGTAGAACTAAATTTTTAACCTTTACAAGAAAGTGTTATGGCATTCATCTTTGTAGCAGAGACAGATGCTATCATCACTTTACGTAAAAGAAGTGTGGGGAATTTTTGCAATATTAGGTTTAAGATAATATTCAAAATATTTCATGTAAAGATTATCTAAAACTGGGAACAATTGCTTAGAGCCATACCGAATTTTGGGGAGACAATATTTATATTTAAAAAAAAATCCATTCTTTAATAGGAGGATTTATTAGGTCGACTATTATGTTATAGCTAAGGTGAAGAAGAACTGTAGAAAGATGAGTTCCATGAAAACTCAATAAATAGTCGATGAATACCCTAATAAAAAGTGAATATACATCAAAACTTATTAGAATAAAAACTTATGATACAAATTAGTTTTCTATCAGGTTGAATCAAATGTCTTTTTATAGAAAACCTACTTGTATTGCATCACCCTTCCCCTACTTTTAGGTTTATCATAATACCAAAAAAGGAAGTGTCTTCTTTGCAGCGTTCGTGGGCGTATTAAGAATGGTTACTCGAGTTTTTTTTGTCAAAGCAGTTAACAAAGTTTATTATACTTGAGTTAAAATATTTTCTGGATGACTGCTTAATCCGTGGCAGAAGGTCATTTTATATAATTATAATGAAAAATAGGAACTAAAAAAATCCTTATCTGCATTTATCACACAGGCTTTTACCAATTTGCCCCATTTTTTTTAAACGATTCAATAAAAGTAATGTCTTCACATATCAAAATTCTTTATTACATTATTAAATAACAATAATGGTTAAAAAAGTAGCCGTATATTCAATAATTTAGAAGGAATATAGTAATATTACAAAATAAAATTTTATAGAGAACCTTGTGTTTAATTTATAGTGTAGATTCGAGAACGAGGATTTAGGAAGGAGACTGCCTACGTCAGCTGCCTGCTCGCTAGTCGCTGATGACTCCTAGAACAGATAGAATAAGCCTCAGCGATTAACTGATTCGGAGAATAATGGAACATTTTTCATCTCCTTTTTCCTCACCATCCGCCTTGTAAACATTCTAGGAAAAACAGTAATAAACGGTTTTCTCAGAAAACAGAGCAAACTGGTGATACTAGATCGCAGTGGACGTGAGCATAAACTTCAGGCCTGCACAATGTAGATTTTTGAAAGAGAGCAGTGTCCGTAATACAGGCTCATCCTTTACACACCTGTTCCATCTGCAATGATAAAAACAAGTTGAAATTGTGACATCGAGCATCTCGGATCGTAGGTTTAATACCCGAGTGTCCAACGCCGAGACGGAAGTCCTGACAAGGCTAACGAGCTATGGCTTTCCAGGTTTGGGTTCAATGTTACCTTTCTCATAGGCTGGATGCAGGTCAAGGCTAAATAGACCAATAGGTCTTTCCGGTGATGCATCCAAAATCAACGAATATACAATATTTAGGAATATTTAACTTCTGTTTTTCTAGAATACTTTTCACTTTCGTGTTCATTCAACTAGATCCATTTTTTTATACACGATTGTTCTAAAAGCTCTTCATCCTGTTATCAAGAGAAGACGTGCATCAAATGAACCGAACACAGAAATTGAGAGAAGAATACGTGCCGAAAAGGATGCGCGCCGACCGAAACAAAGAGTTATGGGGAACATAAAAAACGTGCAGAGCAGCAAATGATACGAGAACACCCAAACACAGATTCGGAGAAAGCAAGAAGAGTTGCAACACATTATGCTGTATAGACCAAACAAAGAGATAGAGAGACCAAGAAGGAGTGCCGCTAATGATTTGGGCTGACCTTAACACAACAATAAAGAGGGAGAGCAAGAAGAAGAGCAATAAATTATGTGGGTTGACAAAAACACAGAGTCAGAGAGAGCAAGAAGTCGTGCAACAAATGATCCACACCGAGCCGAACACAGCGCTAGAGAAAGCAAGAAGAGGTGCAGTAAATGATGCGCGCCGACCCAAACACAGAACTAGAGAGAGCAAGAAAATGTGTAGCAAATGCTTTGAGCTATCTCTAACAAGGAGATAGACAGAAAAATGAGACGTGCAACAAATAATGCGCGCCGACCCAAAAACAGTGATAAAGAGTGTAAACACGAAAATGAATTGAGAGAAGCTTTCGATGGTTTAATGTATCGCACCAGGAATTTTAAGGATTTCATTTATGAATGAAGAAGATTCCTTTGTTTCTGCCCTCCCATTAGATGGTGAAAAAAGACCCTTTTGCTCAAATTTCTTCTTTGATCTTATGTAAAATAAAAGGATTATAAGAGCATCATTTATAAATTCCGAATCAATCATTTAATTTGGGAATTTGTTATTAATGGAAATTTTAAATTTCACGCAATTTATATTTCTCACTAACGACACTATTGCAATACTAGATTGTCAATATTACATTCTAAATATATGAATATTTTTTTCTAAATTTGTCGAATGCGTTTGGGAGTACAATTTTTACCAGTTTTGGATATGGTGTTTTAGACCTTTCTCTCTTAGTGGGAATATGATTTAACCATGGGATCCAAACTGCTGGTATTTACATGGCAACCACCTCAAAGTTCCCCAAAAGGAACTCTGTCTGGTTATTAACCAAATGTGAATTAAAAGCATACCAAATTTAAGTAAATGTCCATTTTGGCACATACCACTCTTCTTGCAAAGAATCATTTATCTTCACCTTTTATATTACCTCTTTAATAATAATTAGAGCTCTATCACCAATATATTCCTCCCAGAGAGAACCGCCTGCACTTGTTTTAATGAAACTACAAGCAACTCTCAACCAGCTAAACCTGGATAGCGCCCGACCAAATTTCCGCATACGGAAAATATTTCCCTTCCGGTATAGTCTTAGTAACATTTGGTAGTTCATTTCCACGCGTGAATTTCACGTTCCCATGCGGACCAATATTTAGCACCAACCCAAGGACTGCTGGACCATCTAAATTTTCGGGTGGTTTGGTAATAAAACCAAAGTTATTCAAATGCTCCGGAAGATCAAATGTAGATAAATATGAGACCTTTACCAGTATGTCATCACTATAGGAACTAGAAGCTCTTTTCAATTTCTCAGATTTTAATAAAACACACTTCAGAATTGTGGACATAACTCGTGGGGCTCAATTTAATCCAAAACCAAGTCTTGCGAGAAAATTTCTTTGCGCCCTTGTACTTCACGAGCTGATATTTCGACAATTTTTCCCCCACCTTACTTTGAAGTTATGCTGACTTTAAATTCATAAGAGCGAGCTCTCCATCTGTCTTTCATTACACACATCAATTAGAATATCTCGAATGGCACATAATGTAGTGATTTAACTCTCTATAGTCTATAACGGGTCTGATCTTGTTCTTTGCTGGCCTTTCCACTGCCATGCGGGGCAATATGTCACTTTCCAGCTCCTCTTTCTATGGGACTAAAATGCCTTCTCCAATCCAATGGTCTATTTTTTCAAACTCTTCATTTTTTCTGCCCTACAAATCTCTGTCATAACAAAAAATTCTATTTTTTAATACAGTCTCTTCAATTTTGCTGAATCAACACTCAACCATAAAATGGGTGCCAAAATGTGCTATAAAATCCTTATCCAGGATAGTCTCTTGAGAATTCACTAAATTTTCTGGTTCTGATTGTACAACTTCAACTATTGTGCAGCTTTAACCCTTGCAGCACAATCCAGTTGGCCAAATTTCACTTCAACGTCTCATGGAAACCACAAATTTGATTTTTTATGTCCATTTCTAATATTAAATCAACTCCATTTACAATAGTGTCGTAATTGTCTGCACCTCTAATTCAACATTGTTCACTATCACCTGAATGACAATACACCATCTACACTTCACTTCATGCCGATCAAAAGAAATTGAACTTTTATCTCCAAAACAATGATTAACTAACTTATTACAAATAACAGTTTTTGTGCAACCCCTATCCACCAATACTTTCACAAGACAGCCTCTAATCTCGACATCAAATACAGGGATATGTGATGACATCGCCTTTACACTATAGGGAGGGCAACTGCCGGTGAAGCACTTACCTTCTACTCGTTTCCCTGACGAGCGCATTGAGTTAAAATACATCCCGGTTTCCTGCACCTGAAACAAAATGGATCTTTTTCTACTTGTACAAGGCGAGCAATATGTGGTCCATTGCAAATGAAACATGTACCGTTGAGCCCTTTGCTATTTGAGGTACCTTCTAATCTACCATTTTCAACCGAAGATTCTTGATCCTAGAGCACGCTTGATACACCAGAATTACCAAAGGTCCTTACAACAGAGGCAATGTTTTTGGCGGTACTCATATTTGAGGACATAATACTAGTTCTAGCTATTACCACAGTCATAGACATATCAGCAATACCATCGACCTGTTGTAGCTCAAAAGCTACACGTTCTGGCAGTCCATTAACAAAAGTCAGTTTAATAATATGCTCCAGCTCAGCTGATTTAAAACCAGCCAGCCCTGCTAGCTTCCTAATATCACTGGCATAAGTATCTATCTGTTCTCCACACCACCGTTTGTGAACCAATTTACCATATGCAACAAACATTCCAATTTCATCGACCTCGTTCTGTTTATGTTCAGACATCTCTAAATATAATGACATAGCATTACCTTCCAAGTACAGCGGAAAAAACTAGCCACATCAGATATTTTCTGTAACTTTGGTCAAACCATCGAATGGTTTGATCAAATCTGCTGAACTCGTCGCTGCCATTTTACAGCCTAGATAGTTTGTAGTTAAATACAAATAATTAAAAATTTTTGCATTACCTTTTCTCAAGGGATATTCTCAGCAAAAATGCATAAAATGATTAAAAATAGCTAAACCCGAACAAAGAAGGGCAAAGCCAACTTAACAACAATTAATCAGTTTACACCCTAAAATAATCAGCTGGCTGATAACCGTGACAGGCGACACAGCAACAATAGACCACCACTACTTACTGCTCTAAGGGAAATCACAACAACCTAGTCCTTTCTCTATTTGCCAGAACTATGAAAATGCAAACCAACAAAAAAAACAGTTTTACTTAATTACTAAAGAGGGTGAGTTAGAGAGTTGGGGTCACGAGCATCTGTAGAACACTTCCTCACTCTACCAAGCCTGATGTGACAATGCCAGAAAAATTGAAGACTGGTTGCCATTAGAAGAAATTAAAAATATTAATAGGAAAGTTAGGACCTATTCAAAATCATGTCCTCTGAATACTGACGTATCTGTAATATTGAAATTAGCCTTGCTGGCCTATAGTTAGCAAAATCATCTTTCCTTCCTTCCCTTTTCGATTATTGGAACTACATTACCGCTTTTGTAGTTATCTGATATATTCTCAAACCTAAGAGATCTAAAAAATATCTTCTGAAGAGCAACTGAAACACTTTGTTCTTCTGCGTTAAGAATCATAGAATAAATATTATCAAGCACATAGCTTTATTAACATCTAATCCGTTTTTGTGCCCTAATATTTTCTCTATTAGCATTAAAAATCTCTAAAACAATTCATTATGTCATATCATTATTAGGATTAAAACTGAACTGACTTACTCGAATAAACACTGATATAAAATGGTCCTTGAGCATCTCAACCATATTTTCATTCTTTTCTTGTATATATCCATCCAATTTAAGTGGCCCTAATCAAAACTATTTACTATTTATCAACTTTTAAAATAATTTGTTAATTAAGTAGAAAAATTAGTACACCAAAAATAGGATTTAAGCTTAAGACTATACGAGAACGTGAGAAGTAATGCGGAGAGATTGATGAGTGTCGAGAATAGAGGTTCCTTGCCGCCATGTGCCCCGTCGAAGCCACGAGGTCAGCCAATATGAAGAGTATCAGAATATCAAACTGCTTTTTACAATGAACGATGATTGGAATCTTAAACGCGCGCCTCTGTCGCCTCCCAGGGCGTCATCAAGAAACCTCCGCGAGAGTAATTCGCATCCCCCAAGCGCCGTGTTGGTCCAAGGAGAGGTTCCCACGCGCGATCCCGCTTAGCGGAGGCAGGACGGTTCCGGCTGGAGCCTATATATAGTTGATCCCAATTGGGCACCGAGAGTATAGGCCTGCCTTTCACCACGAAACACGTCATTCTCGATCGCACTGCATTTACTTACGAGCCAGAAGGCTCGAAATATACCGAAGGATCTGAGACCCAGTCAATTGTCCCATCCTTGGTTTCGGTACATTTCGTTTAGCACGAATACTCCCTCCAGTTATGGTTACTACTAGAGGTTAAACTACAGGTAGGTAAAGTCCCTCGAATAATCAACCGATCCCCGTTTCATCTTGTAAAGCCTCGAATCCAAGATAGGCTGAGACGAATCATATGTGGCTTCCTTGCCAGTGAGCCCTGTGTGCGTACGTAAACAGGTTCGGGTTTTGGGGGGGTTTATTTTTAAGAGCCTATCTGGCGACTACCCACTTTGGTACAAGTCGCCGTACTCAAGCCAGCCTAGCACTAGGTTACTATAAAATAAAAATAAAAAAAAACATCAAAAATATAAGGGAAAATCGTAACAAGGAGGAAGCAAGCTGCTGCGTCGAGGGAGGTACCCTCGGCGCAGGAAAGTGCGACCTACAAAGAAAACAACAAAAAAAACTAGTTTTTCCATAAGTCCACCAGTCAATTTTACCGCACTCGTCCTGAGTATAAGGGACAGGTGGTAGTGACCCCACCCATCCCGGTACCAGGACAGGTAACGTGCGTGAAGATAACCCAGACTGGGACATTCGACAAGAATTTGCCGAACAGTCTGGGGAACTACGCAGTCGTGACAAAAGGGCGCTGGCGAACGCTCCATCAAATGGCGATGCGTCATACGAGTGTGCTCGATTCGGAAACGAGAGAAAGATACCTGAAGCCGTCAAAACATTGGGGGGTTAGCCCATTGGAACAGTCGAGGCGCAATAGCACCCAACTTTAAGTTCCCCTAGGCCTTCTTCCATCTTCTTTGCCTAAGCAGTTCGAAGAGCTGCCCAAATTCCTGCCATGTAGTCTGTGTGGAAGAGCGAAACGCTGGTCCGGTCACCAAGTCATCGCGGACTCTTTGGCGCGCTCGTCGGCACGTGCATTCCCATCAATAACTAAATGTCCAGGAAGTCAGCAAAAGATAATCTCGACATCCACCAGACTCATTAAAATCGTGGCACACGGAAATCGCGAACCAGAGGGTGCGAAGATTTCAATGCTCGAAGAGCACTCAGAGCGCTCCGTGAGTCGCTATAAATCATGATCCGCTCCCCGAACCTTGCACGTCGCGTAATCTCCCGTACCGAGTGCTGTATTGACACCAAATCAGCCGTGAAGACAGAGGCAGCACCCGGTAGAGCTCCGCTGACTTCAAATAGAGGGGATACGGCGTGGAAACCGACCCCCTCTTCGGACTTGGAGCCATCCATGTACACTGGCACGGTTCTAGCTTTGGGAGCAGAGGCGTGGCGACAAATAGCCAACGGTAGTACCCACCAGGGCGTCGTTCTGAACAAAACCAAGGGCACCACCGGCCCGAGAGCTATATCTAGCTCTAGAAGAAGTTTCCTAGCCCAAAACTCAAAGGGCTTTGGCTATGACTTGCGTCTCTCGGCGGCATAGGCACCGACGGGATCAGCTGCGGATGCTTTGAGAGCCGTTGGCGACAAAGGCAGACGTTACGTTCAAGCATACAGGCGAGTAATGTACTGTGCACGGCGCATAGATAATGACATCGTTCCAACATCGCCCAGCAGGCTCTCAATAGCGGAAGAGCGGAAGGAACCGGTTCCCTAAGCGAAGGCCAGTGTGGTGGATCGAGTCCACCTTACGCAATAGACGTTCGGTTGCGGATGCATAAAACTCACATCCGTTGTCTAGCTTCGAAAGACAAAGAATTAATTAAAAGTAAGGCAGTAGCCCTATCAGAACCTCAAGGGCTGAACGTCACAGAACGAAGAATATCCATGGCACGGGTGTAAGAGACTCTAAGGCTGCGCATATGAGGCCACCAGGTGAGTAGTCAGTCGAATACAAGACCAAAGAAACGGTGCGATTCAACCACTTACAGGCGTACCCTATTAAAAAACAAATCTTGGTCGGGGTGGACCCGTAGATGGCAACAGAAGTGCGCAACTTTAGCCTTGGCCAAAGAAAACCGAAACATGTGCGCTGCTTCAGCATATCGAGAGACGCGGTTCAATGCCTGTTGGAGTCGACGCTCCAAAGTTGGTATCTGAGTGGCACAAAAAGAGATTGAAAGAACATCTTCTGGCCGCACCGAGGTTAATGCCGTTGATGATCAAGGCAAAGAGTGTAACGCATAGGACACTTCCCTGCGGGAAACCCTAATCCTTCTCCATTAGGCCGGAGAGGGCTCCCCATAGCCGTACGCGAAATTGGCGATCTCGCAAAAATTCCGATATAAAAACTGAGAGGCGTCCCGTCGCCCCTATCCTGTGGAGTGTCTCCATGATACTGTATCGCCATGCCATATTATAAGCCTTATCCAGATCAAAAAACACCGTGGCGAAATGCTGTCTACAAAGGAAGGCCTTACAGACAGCCTTCGATGGGGAATGGAACTTGTGGAAGCCGCACTGCGCAGAAGACAAATAAGCTTCGCTGTCCATAAAAAGGCTAATCTAACATTTACCAATCTTTCTATCAAATTGCACACGCAGGTGGTTAGAAAAATTAGACAAAAACTGGCCGGGGTAGAATGATCTCTCCCCAGTTTGCGAAAAGCTAGCACAGTCGCGATTCACCTGGAATCTGGAAGGTTATTCTCTACCCAGATCCTGTTAGACAAATCTAAGGAAAATGCCATGCCTTGTTTACCCAGTTGTGGAAGCATGGCGTACTGGACATCGTCCGGACCATGGGCGGTATCCGTGCACGAAGTAAAAGCGGAACGCAACTCACTCACAGTAAACCTGTCGTTGAAGGTTTCTTCCCATCTGGAGGTAAAGTCCAGCCGGCGGCCTTCCGCAACATGACGACGTGCATTGCATATACCGTAACCTAGCCCTAGAACGAAGAAATTCACCGACAGTGAAATCGTTCGGGCGGCACTTATAGCACATGTAGGCAAAACGCTTCTGTTTGAGGTCCGTCGCAAACTCGGCCGACTACTAAGGGAGTGGTCGGCGTGCAAACCGGCCACAGGTTCTGGGAATAGAAGTCAGGCCCGCGGCAATGAGGTTGCCTGAGAAGAAATCAACGGCCTCATCTACCGACCTAAACTCCTCGACTAAGATAGAGAATTCAGTCATTTCCTTAAATGCAGGTCACCTTGCCCGCGCCAAGCAGCACCAAGGTGGGCTCGCAGCCGGCACCGTCCCAGAAAATGATAGTTGAATGGAAAAGTGATCACTACCATGGAGGTCATTGAAAACCCACAATCTGAATCAGGCTGTGCATCCTGAGAGCAGAGAGATTGATCAAGGCAACAAAAATAAATCGGTTCTCGGGCAGTGATATGTAAACTCATCAACATTTAGGACACCTATCTCAAGCTCTTCGATCAGATCGGCAAGGACTTATCTACTGCAATTTATGGACTAGTCTCCCCGGAGAGGATGTCTGCCAATCAGATCTCCAAGCAAGAGAAATGGCTTCGGCCACTGTGCCATGACGCGGCGGAAGTCCCCCTCATCAAGGTCAGCTGAGGGTGAAATGTACAATGAAATAACAGTATACCTCCTATCCAGGTGAAGCTGCACAGACACTGCCTGAAAGGAGGTATCTAAAAAGAAAAGAAGAAAGGAGACATCATGCCGGGTGTAAGCCCCTCATCCCTCAGCTCAGCCCCCATCCCCTGGTGGTGGGGTCGCAAAACTCTTCTAGCTCGAGCCACCCAGCCCACCACTAGGCGTGAGCGAAGGAGCCGAAGCTCCTTTTTCGCTCAGCTTCTTCCGGGGGGCAGCTTTAGTAATCCAGGAAGATGGTCTGGCGACCAACTTCAGGGGTGTTGCCTCCTGCGAGTTTAACGACTCGGTGGAGGCGCGTGGCCGTTTCACGTTACGGGAAACGGTCACGCCTGGGAAATGGGGGGGGGGAGCCCTAGTTTTAGCCGGGGCTGGATCAAAACCCTTTGTGCCGCCTCTTTTGCCAGGGAAGTGCCCGGGTAGAGTAGAACCCGCAGAAAGACTCCGAATGGGCCCGGAAACAACCATGCTCGTTGGCCTGGACGGGCCAGGAGCAGCGGGTGCCTTTCTATCTATTGAGGCTTAAGACGTCCCAGGCAGAGCCGGGCGCGCCAGGAATAAGTCCTTATCTTTGCGGAATGAGAGACGATCCTGGGCCTGAACGGTCAGGATTTCTTTCTCAAGGAGATATGCACCACTATGCTTCGAAGAAAAGGGGTGTCGCTCTCCGCAATTGACACACTTGGTCACACACCATTTGAACTTATCCTGTGTGGCCTTGTAGCAATTCACACATACTTCGGGTGACCCCGAATTTGCACGTCTACATGAGCGATCCGTATGGCCCAAGCGGTGAAGGTAATAGCACCTCCGCGGAAGTGGGACGAATGCCTCCATGCGGTAGCGGTACCAACCATCACGCACCGACTGAGATAGCTTGTCACAGTCGAACGTGACGAAGAGTGTAGGGATGGGGTCTCGAGGCCCCTCCTTGTTTTCTCATCACACGCTCGACCTTGACCGTTCCGTGGTCGGCCAGCTCTAGAGTAATATCTTCTATGGATAGTCCACGAGTTCCCTCGCATAAACTACTCCTTTCACAAAGTTCATGGTAGAGTGCGGCGTCATATTCACCGGGGTGCCATCAATTGTCCGAAGAGCACTTATCTTGGCCGCCTTAGTGGGACTCGCCGCATTCGCCAGAAAGCCCCCATCCGAGAAACGGATCACCTTCGGCTCTCTACCAATTATACCATCTAAAGCTCTCCTCCCATGGATAATGTTGCCTTTAGCCAACATGCTGCCATCAGTGAGGCGAATAACTAAGAAGCATTTGAAGCTAGCGAGCTCGAAAACGCCAGGTAACCTCTGAATGAGGGGCCCCGACGTAATCGAAGCTCCGCTCTGCGCACGTTTGGTCTTATTTTGCGATTCCCCGCCCAGGCGAGCACCAGGGCCAAACGTGCCGATCTTGGCTTTGTCGCGTTCAAGGATATTAGCCCCTCGCCTGTCCCCGTGGCCTTCGTGGAGGGATAAGAGCTCCGAGTCTCTTTTGTCTTTTTTTATTAGTCCTTTTCTTTTTATAAGAGGAGGGTGGGGTTGGACCCGATTCTCCCCTCCCCCAGCAGGACCCCCCAGGCTAGATGGGCCCGCCTCTGCAAGGTCTTTCGCCGAGATGGTGAAGGTTCCAGCAGTCGTGGGGGCACCAGCCTGAGGAGGAGATCCCTCCCATCCTTGTGCTGTCTTAGCAGCTCGACCCTTCTAGCGAGGGCCCCTCAAAAGAGCAGACTCGGGCTCGGTGTTTGATACCGAGCCCGAATCTTCCCCCTCCTTCTGAGGCTGAGCTGTGTCAAGAAACATGAAGATCTCAGGAGGGCCTCCATTTCGCCATCCCACCACTCCCATCACATCACAGGTCATGTCAGTCTCGTCCATGTTCTTTTGGTAGGCATAGGCCTTCACCCCTACTAGATTCAATATTCAGGCCAGCAGGTCTTTAGAGTAAAGCGGCCGCTATATTCTCTAGTTTACTCCCTTTGAGTTTGCTCCTGTTCGCTCCGAGTGGCTCTGTTAAATCGATTATTGTAACATTGATTTCCCGTTGCCATTATTCCATTTTAAGTTATTTATTGTGTATATTGTGTAAATATTAATGTTTTTTTCTTACTTTTTCATAAGCCTCATAGCACGCAGCCCTCATTAGTTTAATAACGGTCAACTGCACTCTATCGTTTGTATTTAAATGACTCACACTCCTTCAGGGGAGGTTTGGTCTTACTTTTCCCCACTTCTATTCCCATCTTTGACCAGAGTTGATCAAGCTTACTTGTTTGACCTGAGCATGCACATATTTCGGGTAGAAGTAACATATATGTCTTTGGGTCATTGTACGAAAGTGAGTGTAGGAGAGTCTAGACTAGCCCCAACGATGTTAAAGGGGTGGAATACCGACATGCGTATGTAAACTTATGCTGAATAGAGGAGATTATTTTTATGCCTTGTCGCAGTTATTAACTGACCACACCTTAGGCTGGTTAGCTGGGAGTCCATTCCAGACGTTGACACTATTATAATTAATATAGCTTGTCGTAATTGTCAATAAATATTTTGATTTGGGAATTTGTAGACAATCACGTCTCAATCCGCAGTATCCATTTCTCTCGAGTGAAAAATGGGAGGCGATTAGGCACAGTTGTAAAATACTAATTATTCCTAAGTCTTATATACAAAGGTCAGGTAGAGATAAGATTTCGATCGTCGAAATAAAGGGGTGTTGGTGCTAGAAAATTTTCATTTAAAAAAATCGAATAATTACCTTTTATAAAAGGAGAATGAAGGTTTAGGTTACACTTGCACGAGATATCCCAGATTGCAATTCCGCAGGAGAGGAAAGAGTACCCACGGCCATGTAGTGGGTGCGGACGTCTTATTTAAAAGTGTGTGCCTAACTTTGAGTAATAAATAGATGAAGCAGCAGAGCTTGATTTGCATATGATTACCCTGATACTGAAAGTTGAGTGTATTGTCAATGTGTATAGCAAGGATTTTAATATTTGAAACTTTTAAGTGAGTTACCAGTAAGTTGTAGGCTTAGGTTAGGTGGAGTTCTGTTGCTTGTTAAAATCGTAGATGATTTCCTTGAAATGTTTAATGATAGTGTATTGGCAGGAAGCCATATATAAACTGAGAAGATAAATATATTCGCAGTATTTTTTATTTCATTATAATCAGAAATTATTAAATATATCTATTCTAAATATTAAATCCTATATGTAGTTTCCATGGCACTTAGAAAAGGATAATGCCCTGGTGGAACCATATTCAATATAAATTTTGCTTTATTTATTACATCCATTTAACTCTATGTATTTCTTTATTTTGGTTAAATATGCCATAATCTTTTGCAGAAGGATGCCTCTCACCCCATTCCTAACTAGTTTTATACTTAAGATTATATGGGTGTTTAAAAAAAAATTCTATATAATTCTAAATATGGTTACTACAGTCTTATGGTTATTTAGATCTTTATAGATTCGCTCCGTAAGCGCGACTATTGATTTTTCATAGGAGAAATTAAGTTTGAAACCGAAGTGGTGGTCAAATAAGAGACCCTCAGTTAAAAGGAAGGATATCAGAATAAGGAGATATATATATATATATATATATATATATATATATATATATATATATATATATATATATATATATTGATAATTAGTATTATTTCAATAGTAGTGTAATATTAATAGTAAGAGTATTCGAAGTAGGAGTAGTAAAATATTTTAAGGTATTTCATGTAATATTTGCCTCTTTTCTCTCAAACCTTTCTTCTTTCTTTCTTCTCTACTAAGAAAATCGAAACCCCTTCAACTGGAAAATCCTTTCAACCCCATTCATAATTCTTCCCTGCACAGAAGGAAGACTTGCCCCATTATGCTTCTGATTCAAAGGACGATTGTGATTTGGAATTATTTTTTACCTATTCTGAATATAAAATGTCAAATATCGAAGTTTGGGACCTTTTATCAGTAAAGAAATGGAAACGTTATGATAATACTTAGAATTTAGGAGAATAACCCGTTACATGATTTTTACTTTTATAGAAAGGCAGAAAATGAATGCTTGTGAGCATTATTCCTTTTTTGGTGTGGGAGAAGTTTGGAGGCGAAAGACCGTGGTTGGTCACATATGTAATAATAATAATAAAAGGACGGAGGTGGTATCGGAGTTTAGAGTCGGATTTGTGAATTTAATGTAGATATTTCCGACAGAGCAATTTTTGGGAAACATCAATTTTAGGGAGTTGGGGGCTATATAATATGATGTTTCCCGAAATATAAAATATGTATTATTGCCTGAAGTTCGTCCTCTTAATAAATTTTCTCGCCTAAATATTTTTTAATGCTACAAAAGAAATTCTGTTTTCATACAAATAATATATTTTTCTTAATAAATTCAGACTGGGCATAATAATTCTTTGATGTAAGGATAAAATATAGCCTGAAATAAGTAGCATGGTTGCTCACACATTTAATTGCCCTGGGTGTAACTATAGGACATAAATAAGAAGTACCGAGTGATCGTTGAAGGCTAGAGGTTGTTTCCATCTTGGAATCAGTATGCGAACAGGAACTGTCGTTGGTTTTTGTTTTGTTTTTATTTAAGGAGCTTATCTGGCGACTGCCCACTTGGGCATTAGTCGCCGGAATCACGACAGCCTAGCACTAAGCTACTTTAAAATAAGAATATGAAAACAAAACAACGATAAAAAGGGAAGATGGCAACAATCAGGAAGTAAGCTCCGGCGTGGGGGGGAGGTCCGCCTTCCCCCGGCGCAGGAGCGTGCGACCTACAAAGAAAAAAACAATAACAAAAAAAAAACCCCAAAGTCTATAAGTCCACCAGTCAATGGGCACGAACTCGTCCCGAGTACAAGGCACAGGCGGTAGCGAGCCCGCCCATCCCGGTACCGGGACAGGTAACGGCGGGTAGATCGCCCAGACTGGGACATTTAATAAGAATGTGCCGAACAGTCTGGGGGAGAAAGCAATCTTTACAGTAGGGCGCTGCCGAGGGCTCCATCAAATGGCGGTACGTCCCGCGAGTGTTCCCAATTCGAAGACGACAGAAAGCAGCCTGAAGCCTTCGCGGCATTGGAGGGTAGGTCCATGGGAACAGTCGCGGCGCAATGGCACGCAACTTTAAGTTCCATTCGACCGTCTCCCATCTTCTTTGTCAAGTTTCCTGAAGAGCTGCCCGTATTTCTACATGTCCAGGAACCCAGCAAAAGATAATCTTGACATTCACCAGACTTAATAAAATCGTGGCATCACGGATATCGCAAACCAGAGGGTGCAATGGTTCCAATGCCTCAAGAGCACTCAGGGAGATTTGTGAGTTGCTATAGATCACAATCCGGTCTCCGAACCGGGAACGTCGCGTAATCTCCCGTACTGAGTGGTGTATTGCCACCAGCTCGGCCGTGAAGACAGACGCAGTGCCTGGTAGAGCCCCGCTCACTTCAAACAGAGGGGATACGGCGTGGACGCCGACCCCTCTTGGGAATTGGAGCCATCCGTATACACTGGCACGATCCCAGCGTGGCACGAGGTGTCCGCCAAAAAGGTCGAATGCAATACTCCCGGCGCTGTACAAGCTTTGCGAGCAGAGGCGTGGCGACAAATAGCCAAATGTGGTTCCCTCATTGGTGGTGTACTTAGCAGAACTAGGGTCGCCACCGGCCCGAGAGCTATATCTAGCTCTCGGAGGAGTTTCCTGGCCCTAAACCCAAAGGGCTTAGCGTATGACTAGCGTCTCTTGGCGGCATAGGCACCGTCGAAATCAGCTGCGGATGCAGTGAGAGGAACTGTCCTTGGTAGAAAGGGAAACATCTCTATTACGCGAGCAGTCCATTACATGTATAATAAAACAGATATATCGATTGTGAACTTTAAAATCTTGGGCCTAACACAAGACCTTGTTTTCTTCTGTATCATAAAATCGCTCCATATTAAGCAACGTAATCCTTCTCTCAATCGAGATTTGTCTTCTTTACCACTGTTTCGACTAATCCAACTATCCAACTACTCACTATCTTTTAGTCTACTTATCTCTTTATGTTTGTCAGGTGAGCTCATTTTTTCTTGCTTCATTTCAGATTGCAGATGACTGTTCATGGCTGAAGCCGTCACTATATGGAAAATAAACATACATCTTTATCCGGAAACCAGCTTGCCCACCACTCGCAGTCTTAATGTCAAACTCATTGCCTTATAACGAGGAAGCACCTTTGATTTCTTAAGTAAATTTAGTAGGAATATGGCCTTTTCAGGTATCCTAACGAGAATTGAAGTCAGAAACTCTTTTTGTGGAAGGTCAAATTATAATATTTCTCTCAATATAATTTATCAATGAGGAAGAAATACACTTTAGTGATGTCTGGAACGACTTCTACAGACCAAAAACTTGTTTATACAAGATGGACTGCACCTCAACTCCATCAGGGCAGCAAGATTTGGGCGTGTTTTAAAGCATGCAACAACTTTTTTTTCACACATCTCTAATTCTAATTATAGTCCCAACGTAGAAGAGAGGAAGGTACAACCGAAATGCAAAGCAACATTTTCCCTCAAAATCTACTATAAATTGCTAGGATTATAAGGAACAAAATCAATGAGTTAAAACTTTTGGTTGTAGTTGACAAATTTTATATAGTTGCGGTCTCCAACGGCTGGACTGACATCAGAAATCCAAAACCACGATTTATTGGTGAATTCGAAATTAACGGGTACAACTTATTTTATAAAGAAAAATAATGGATAAGAGGTCGTAAAGTTATGCTATGCTGCAAACAAAACCTAGTAGCCTTCGCATAAAGAAAATTCGAATGAACAAATATTTTCTTGGTCATAGTCGACGACCTAAATTTTCAAAATAAAAATTTTACAGGCGCTACTGGAGACAAGAATGAATCCAGATTGTTAAACTTCATGGAAAAACACTTTCTCACTCAGATCGTTGATCAACCTACTCGTGGAAGTAATATACTGGATATTGTCCACACCAACAATGAAAAACTTGTAAGAAGCGTTAGAGCTTGTGAACCCATTGATGAGAGTGAGCACACTTCTATAGGACTTATCATAATTAGAAGAGCATTTCACAACCAAAAAGCATGACGGTTTCCAACTTCAAGAATGCAAACTTTGAAGAATTAAATTGGATATTATCAAATGTCTTCCCTACAAACACCACATCGGAAAGTAGTGTAACATTGTTATAAGAAAAATTCTGAATCACTTCAAAAGGGCAGATCATGACATTTGACATTAGATACTTTACACTTCTCAAGGTTAAATTTCATGGGCTATTTTCATCGACCAGTTTATTACATACTATAGTCAAACCTTTTTAAAGTCATTTTGCAGAACTAACCTATTAATATGTATACATTGATATGAATGTGTTCTAAGCTTTTGCGTTGGTAAATTTCACTATTTTCCTTAGAAAGTTTTTCCCGTTCACATTTTATTATTCTGATCATTTCTTTATTCCACGAGCGAGAAAAATACGATATCTTTTATTAAAATAGTTTCAAAAATAGGATGAGTAGGTAAATAAAAACTCCTTGTTACATAAATGCATGCATTTAATATATTTTATCAAGATTTATTATGCTACAATCGTATATTCAAGAAACTAACAAAATATAATATTGACACGTGCAAAATAAGAGAAAGATCACTGAGGGAATTGGTAGCAAGCAAATGAAATAGAAACAGAGAAATTTTTGGCAACGATTAAACATACAACACTTAATATGAGGTGTTAAAGCCTTTATTTTATATTACATTGGCGCAATGACAACCACAGGACCTCACTAGTTATCTACTTCTATTCTTGCTCAATTGTCATCCATAAATCCGTAACCGTTGAAGGCTGCTTGTCTTGAACGTTGTCTCCAATGATCTTCCAGAGGTACTCATATGGGTTCAAGTCCGGGATTTGAGCAGGCCAACTTCTCGTTCAAAATAGTACTTTACTCGCTTTGCAGTTGGGCATGGCGCATTTTCCTGCATAAATACTGCTGGTTGGTTAAGAAATGGTCAGAGTGAAAACAAAACAGGTTATTATAAGAGGTTTAAGGAACACATTCGCATTTACCCTTCCATTTTTGCGCACTGAAGGACTAACTCCATCAGACAAAAACATCTTCCATACTATGTGGATTCCTCCTCCATTCTTAGCAGACTTTTGAACACATATATGGTTAAGTCTGTCAACGGCAATGCGTCTAACAAAGCGTCAGCCATCATATCCAACTAAATTAAATTTAATATTTTCTCTGAAATGAATTCTCTCGCAATTTTCATCCCTCCAAACAACATGATCTTCAACATATGTATTTTAGTCTCACTTTCTGGTTCTTCATTTTGATGTTTGATTTTATTTGTGAAGAACGAGATTTTAAACCAGATATATTGAGGCGTTGGGGCGATTAGACACTGAAACGCCTCACTTCTTTGCCAACATTGCTTTTACTTTTTTTAGAAATTCTAGCTGCATTCTCAAAGGGATCCTTCATATAGAAGCTTCTAATAGCTATGCCGTCTCGGACGGTGGTTATGCGTGGTCGACCTATTTTGGCATTAGATTTATAAGTTTTGTTTTCATTGTATAACTTCAAAACACGTGAAATCACACTCTTAGACCCTCATACCTCTCTTAAAATCACAGAAAGAGTCTTCCCCGAAGTCGTCAGGCGAACATTTATCTGACGGAGCTCAGAAGTTACTTTCACGGGTGGTGGCATCTCTGCATAGTACGAAAACAATGGCGTTTGTGCAGTTCTTACCTACTCAGCAAAATATTGAGAGATGATTTCAAGGAACTTCTTGAATGTTTGTGAAAAAATCGTTCTCTTAATTTGCACGCGTCATTATTTTATTTTGTTAGTTTATTCAGTATAATTTCTTGAATACACTATTGTATCATATGAAATCGTCAGAAAAATCTATTAAAAAATCATGCCTTTATGTCCCATGGAAATTTCCTTTACCTTCTCATAATATTTTGCGACACATGGAATGGATTTTCCTAATACCCTGTGTATTGCTATGAATATGTTGATATAGGTTTGCATGCACGTGTCTAATACATCTTTAAAGCAAATTATAAGTTAAATCTTCCTTATACCATTTATTGAAATATCTAAAATGGCGATGCTATTGAAATGAATGAAATAGTGGTATCAGTATTCTGTATGAATTTTTTTTAATTTTAGGAGACAATCTGGCGTCTACTCCACTTCGGAACAAGTCGACGAACTCACGACAGCCTAGCACTAGGCTAATTTAAAATAAGAAAGAAAAACAATAACAACAACTATAACAAGGAAAAATCTAACAAGTTGGAAGCAAGCTGTGGCGTCAGGGGAGGTCCTCCCGGCGCAGGAACGTGCAACCTAAAAAGAAAACAACAAAAAGACCTAGTTAAATAAAAGGGGGAAGACCGGCCTCAACCCAAAAGACTATAAGTCCACCAGTCACTGTACACGCACTCGTCTTGAGTACAAGGGACAGGTGGTAGCGACCCCACTCATCCGGGTACTGGGACAGGTAACGTGCGCGAAGATCACCCAGACTGGTACATTCGACAAGTATGTGCTAAATAGTCTGAGGGACGACGCAGTCGTCACAGTAGGGCGCTGACGAGCGCTCTATCAAATGGCAGTGCATCCCCCGTGTGGGTTTAATTCGGAGACGACAGAAGGCAACCTGAAGCCTTCGCAGCATTGGGGGCTAGGTCCATGGGAACAGTCGCGGTGCAATGTCACGTAACTTGAAGTTCCCTTCGATCGTCTCCCATCTTCTTTGCCAAGCAGCCCGAAAAGCTGCCAGGATACCTGTCATGTAGACGATGTGAGAAAGAGCGAAACAATGGTCCGTTTGCAGAGTCCTGGAGTACTCTTTAAGATCTTATCAGAGCGCTCATTCCCGGCAATTCCTAAAAGTCCAGGAACCCAGTAGAAGATAATCTCGACATCCACCCGGATTGCCAAAACCGTGGCGTCACGGATATCGCGAACCAGGGCATGCGAAGATTCCAATGCCCCGAAAGCATTCAGGGCGATCTGTGAGTCGATATAGATCACAATCCGGTCTCGGAAGCGGGCACGTCGCATAATCTTCTCCTGTAGCAAGTGGTGTATTGACACCAGCTCGGTGGTGAGGACAGAGGCAGCGCATGGCAGAGCTCCGCTAACTTGAAACAGAGGGGATACGGCGTGGAAGCCGACCCTCTCTTCGAACATAGAGAAATACGTATACACTGGCACGGTTCTAGCATGATACGAGGTGTGCTTCACAAAGGTCGAACGCAATACTCACGGCGCTTTGGAAGCAGAAGCGTGGAGACAAATAGCCAAATGTGGTACCCTCCAGAGTGGCGTCCTGGGCAGAACCAGGGTCACCATGGGCCCCTTGGCTTTAAACGTAAAGGGCTTAGGGTATGACTGGCGCCTCTCGGTGGCATAAGCACCGTTGAAATCAGCTACGGATGTAGTGAGAGCTGTTGGTAACTGAGGGAGGCACCGGTCTCGCACGAAAGGCGAGTGATGCAATATACGCGGCGGACGGAGAGTGAGCGGCATCTCCCCAGCATCAACTACTAGGCCGTCAAGATGGTAAGTGGAGAACGCACCAGTCTCCAGGCGAAGGCCGGTGTGGTGGATCGAATCCACCTTTGGCAATACACGCTCGGTAAGGCAGTAGCCCTATAAGCGCTTGAAGCGCTGAACGTCAGGAAACGGAGAATATCAATGGCGCGGGTACAAGAGACCTTAAGGCTGCGAATATGAGCATTCCAGGTGAGGCGTCGGTCAAATACAAGACGAAGGAAACGGTGCGATTCAACCACTTTCAGGACTACCCCATTAAGAAACAAGTCTGGGTCCGGGTGTAGCCGTGGATGGCGGCAGAAGTGCACCACCTTAGTCTCGGCCAAGGAAAACTGAAACCTGTGTGCTGCGGCGTAGCAAGAGACGCGGCTCAATGCCTGTTGGAGTCGAGGCTCCAGAGTTGGCATCTGGGCCGAGCCAAAAGAAATCAAAAGGTCATCCACGTAGAGCGTAGCGAGAAAATCTGATGACTCAGGGCAAATTGTATGACACTGAGGATACTTCCCTCCGGGACACCCTCTTCCTTTTCCATTGGGCATGAGAGGGCTCCCCCAACCCGTATGCGGAATCGACGATCTTGCAAAAATTCAGATATAAATATTGGAAGGCGTTCCCTCGCACCCATCGTGTGAAGAGTCTCCATGATACCGTATCGCCATAGGGTATTGAGAACCTTTTCCAGATCAAAGAAAACCGTCGAGTAGTGCTGTCTAGGAAGGAAAGCCTCGCAGACGGCAGTTTCCAGCCGCAGTGTGATCAAAACCAAGGCCTACACTCTTCAGAAAAAAGGCTAATCTAATATTTACCAATTTCTCCATTAACTTGCACACGCAAGAGTTTAGAGAGATTGCGAAAGGCGAGAACAGTAGCAATTCGCCAGTAATCTATGATGAGACACTAAACCAAGATCCTGTTGAACTAATCTAACAAAAAGGCCATGCCTTGCTCACCCAGGTATCGAGGCATGGCGTACGGGACATCGTCATGGCCATGGGCGGTGTCCGGGCATGAAGCGATGGCGGAACGCAACTCACCAAGAGTAAACCTGTCTTTGAAGGGTTCTCTGCCTCTGGAGGCAAAGTTCAATCAGCGGCTTTTCGCGACATCAGGATGTGCATTGAATGCTGGTGAAGCAGCAACTCGGCTAGAGAATGCGGAGAAAGCGGACACAAAGGAATCCGCGACGGACGCGGGGTCCGAGAATGCGCTCTCATTCTCGTGGAGAACGGGAGTGGGTCCTGCGAAAACTTGCCCCGAATCCTTTTGACTCGCTTCCACACCTCTGCTAGAAGAGTCATTTCGTAAAGTGAAGACAATTATGCCCGCCAAGGAAGAGCGGCTGGCGTGCTTCAAAATATACCGTAACCTAGCACTAGCTCGACGAAATTCACCGAGAGTGAAATCGTTCGGGTGGCGCTTATAGCGCATGTAGGCATATCGCTTCTGTTTGAGAGCCGCCTCACACTCGGCTGACCTTTACGGGAGTGGTCAGCGTGAAAAATGGCCAGACGTTCCGGGTAATAGTAGTCAGGCCCGCGGCGATGAGATTACCGTAAAAGAACTCAACGGCCTCATCTACCGGCCTAAACTCCTCGACCAAGATAGAGAATTCAGTCATTTCCTGAATTGCAGTCCACCGCGCCCCCACCAAGCACCACCGAGGTGGGATCTCAGGCGGTAGTTACCCTTAAAATGATATTTGAATGGAAAGTGATCACTACCATGGAGGTCATCGACCACTCCCCAATCAAAATCAGGCTGAGCATCCGAAGAGCACAAAGATAGATCAAGGCAAGAAAAGGAAGCGGTTCTCGGGCAGTGATGAGTAAACTCATCCACATTTAGGACATCTCAAGCTTTTTGATCAGATCGGCAAGGACTTGTCCGCTAAGATTTATTCAGTAATATCCCCAGAGAGGATGTCTGCTGTTCAGATCCCCAAGCAAGAGAAAGGACCTGGCCAACCGTGCCACGACGCCGCAGGAGGCCCCCGCATCGAAGTAGGCTGACGGTGGAATGTACGCAGAAATGATAGTATACATCCATGCCACATGAAGCTGCACAGCCACTGCCTAAAAGGAGGTATTTAAAGTGAAAAGAAGAAAGGAGACATCATGTTGAGTGTAAACCCCACATCACTCAGCCAGGCCCCGTCTCGTGGTCGTGGGGTCACAAACCCCTTATACCCCAGGAGGGTGGGCAGGAGCACGCGCCTAGCATGGTCGCCTGCAGAAAAATAGCTAATGTGGAACGGAATAAGACGAGCCTCCGCAGCTCCTCCTAGTTGGCCCGGAGTACACGGCAATTCCATTGAAGGAATATGCCCTCCAGGCCTAGCTCATATGAGACACGGGGGCCCTCTTTGAATAGAAGACCCTTACGGGAATGCCCATACGCTTCCCGGAGGTAGAACTCCGGGTGCTGTAGGCTGGACAATGGGCTAAATGCGCTCTTGCTTTCGTAGACTTATTGGGGGAGGTTGGGCTTGCCATGCGAGTCTTTTCCTCCTTGAAACCTTAGGCAGGCGTTTCTGCTTCAGAGGCGGGGGGCCCTATTTTTGAGGATCTATCGTCTTAGAGCCACTCAGCCCACCACTAGTCGTAGGCGAAGGAGCCGAAGCTCCTTTGTTGCTGTCCTCTTCTCGGGGGATAGCTGTAGGAACGCCGGAAGATGGCCTGACGACCAACTTCAGGGGTGATGCCTCCTGGGAGTCTGACGACTCGGTGGCGGCGCGTGGCCTTTTCGCCTTACCGAAAACGGTCACGGTCACGCTTGGGGAAGGGGGGGAGCCCTGGTTTTAGCCGGGGCTGGGTGCGAAACCTTCGTGATTTAGCTTTGTTTATCTATTCTTTTTTAGGGGGGTGGGGGTACCTTTTTCCCGATTCTGTTACAATGTCTTTCATCAAGGAATATAAGGTGTCGTAGAATGGACTCTCGACGATATACCATATATGACTATTCGTTGAGGGAATTATTCATTTATATTTAGAGTGCGTGGTGTCTGGGTTGACCGATATTATTTATCTTCAATATGCTTAAGAAGTAGAACTGAGCTCAAGAAAAATAATATGGCTATAATTAATAAAATAGAGTTTTATTAATAAAAACTATCAACAAAACACAAAACGGAAAATATTGACATCAACAGAGAAAAGAAAGGGTAGTGGGAAATCTAGCTAATCCCAGGATTAAGATTTGGAAGAGGTTTAAAAAGGTAAAACAAATAAACATTAAAGGGATGGGATGGTTCGCTAAACCATTTAAAGCACAGGATAGGGTTGACAAAAGGGTTAAATACTCAAAGGCAACGTTCAGCTTACGTAATTACACGTGTTGTGCAGAGGAAGGTGACGTGAAGGAATCTTCGGTCCTCTGGCGAGTTCCAGCCGAAGGGACGGGGGGAATTAAATGATCCTGACGTGGCGTCTTGGAAATGAGAACCGTTTCTTGGCGAACGGGCTTGAAGAACAATGCCTGTTCTACGTTGTTCTCTTCTGAACAACAGAGGGGGGAGAACCGTCTCTTGTCTACAGGCTCAAAGAACAATGGATGTTCTAATGTTGTTCTCTTTCTGAACAACAGGGGGGATGGGTAAGAACCGTTTCTTGTCAACGGGCTCAGAGAACAATGGCTGTTCTAACGTTGTTCTCTTTCTGAACAACAGGGAAAGCCTTGTGGACTTGGCGTCTTGAAGGCTCAAACCTTGGCACTCAAGGGATATTGTCCTCTTCTGGACAAGATGGTGGATCTCGAGGTCGAGGGCCCTTGGTGCACAAGGTGAGACTGGATCGTAGTGATGTCTCGCGAAGAAAATCTTGATCTCGAATCTCCTCATAGTGGGAAAGTTTCCATATAAATAGTCGAGACATCCCCTTAGCGTAGGGGAAAATGGAGTGATGGCTTCGAGGGAATGCACAGCCGTGCTTGAAAACAATACGTTATCTGCCCATAAGCCTAACTCAATCTGGCGTGATCGGCGCATGATGCGAACGGAGGGGGATATGATAAACCTCCTTGGTTCAATATTGACTCAGGTGGTGGTCATAATGCGCCCAGCTTCAAAGCGAAAATGCACGTGGGTAGCATCGTGTTTCTAAACAACATTTGATAACGGTTTAAATTAAGCGGCCTCAAACCGTTCTATCACATAAGGCTCAGGCCATCGAAAGGAATTGGGCCTTAATGGCAATTAAATTGCTCAATATTGATTGCAGCAACGGGCATTCGAACGGGAGGAGCGCGAGAGGGGGCGCCAGGCTAAGAAAGAGGAGAAAGAACGGAAGCTTCAGCTAGCCCAAATCAAAGTAAAAGCAGAGATGGCCCAAGCTAAGATCCAAGCCGAGAAGGAGGTTGAATTGGCTCGCATCTTCGCACCTCAGCAACATACTTCTCTTTAATTCACTGACCCGGTGAGTCGTCCGAAACTTCCCCTGTTACAGGATGGCGAAGAAATTACTTCTTTATTCAACCACTTCGAGAGGGTTGCCAAATTACTCGAAGTTAACCCCGAGAGTTACACCTTGAGATTAGGAAGCCTACTCACCGGTAAGGCTGCTGAACTTTATACTTCCCTGCCCATGAATGTCACTAGGGACTACAACCTTTTGAAGAGAGCCCTTCTTACCGGCTTCAATAAAACTCCGGATGGCTACTGTACCAACTTTCGTAGCGCTAAGGTTTCCCCGAGGGAAACCTTTCAGCAATTTTAATTTCACCTAGCCTGATTATTTTGAGGAATGGCTCGAAGCCTCCGGCGTAGGGAACACTTTTGATTGGCTCAAGGAATTCATGATCTTGAACCAATTTCTTTCTTCCCTTCATTCTGACCTGCGCGCCTTCATCATGGAACGACGACCCTCTACTCTATCAGAAGCAATCCAGCTGGCGGATAATCGGACTTTTGCTCACCCATCTTCTAAAAATTCTAGCTCTCATCACAAGAAGTTCGTGCGTCCGTCCAACCCGTCTTCGAAGGGCAAGTGAGGTTGGCCACATTCGTCCGCAGTACTTAATGAACCCCTGTGCCTTCAAGGATGGCTTGTCTTTGTCGAAACCATTTAAGGTGGGATTCTGTCTTTCTGACTGAAGTGTCCCTCATTTCCAGCCTTCTGGTACTATTAACGGGGCCTGGATTTTGACCATTATCAGGGACACTAGTTGCTCTTGCGTTGTAGTCTTTGAGGATGTCTTGCCAGACACTGACGTCACCGTCTGCAAGAAAGTCTTCGAAGGATGGACGGACGTCTTTAGAACACCAATTAAATTCGCTAGTGTGATGGTTGGAAACATTTCAGGAGTTAAGACCTTGATGCTTCTAAATCTTTACCTTTCACAGCTCCATCTTCGTCATCTGCAACCCTTATTCCACCGAGAACTTCTTCCATTATCACCTGAACTCCCTCAGCACCCAAACTTAACCATGTTGGTGCTGTCCAGACCAATGCAGGAAATATGAAACGAATTTACACCTTATTTAACTCTACCTGCTCTCCAGCTTCTTTTTGTGACGCCTGACGACTTCTGTCGCCTGAAAACTTCCTGTGGAACCCTCTCTGTTGTTCGAGCTAAAGCCGCCTCAGGGTAGATCGAGCGAGTTAGAAATGGAGCTAGTTACCAGTCCCTAAAGGTTGACGGACTATTTGATCGGAAATGCTTAATGTCTGACCATCCCCATAAGGTAGGCAAGTTGACCTTGGTTGCTCCCCGTGAGTATCGCCCGGTCATCCTTTCAGTTGCTTATGAGAGCCTGATAGCTGGCCATTTACCCACAGGAAGACCGAATTGAAGGTCACAGATCAATTCTATTGTCCTGGAATGGGGTCTTACTTTCGTGCTTTCTGCCGTTCCTGTAATAAGTGCCAACGCTTTACAACAAAAGTACGTGTGCAACCGGTTTCTTTTCAGCCAAGGCCCATCGTGACGGAGCCTTTCGCCTAAATCGCCATTGATTTTGTGGGACTTCTTTCTACCCCATCTTTTGACAGTCACAAGTTCATCCTTACCCTAATTGATTTTGCCGCAGGGTTTCCAGAGGCTGTCCCCTTGAAGGATATTGATTCTGTGTCCGTCGCCGAAGCCTTACCTACTATCTTTTCGGGAGTGGGAATCCCTCGGGAAATTCTAGCCGACCGTGGGACTCAATTTACATCCAACCTTATGAATGAACTTCACAAGCTGCTGGGTCTCAAACCTATCTTCACCACATCTTTCCCCCCCAGTGGAAACGGAAGGATCGAGAGACTTCATGCTCATTTGAAGGCTATTCTCCGTAAGTTGTGTTCGTAGAAGCCTCGAGAGTGGCACAAGTACCTCATTTCAACCCTATTTGCCTTCAGGGAACTTCCGAGTGACCAAACCGGGTTTTTGGCCTTTGAGTTATATGGCCTCTCAGTCCGTGGTCCACTATCCGTCCTCTAGATCTGTGGGAAGATCGGACCCGATCAATGAATCGATCCAGGACGACGACCGGACCAGCTTTCAGTACGTCATCGAGCTGCAGAAAAAGTTGGCCATATGTTCTAAAATTGCTGCCCAACATGCCGAAGTCAGCAGCTCCCGGTACAAGACTTATTTCGACCTTAAGTCACAGGTCCGGCAATTCAAACCGGGCGATGAAGTTCTGGTGCTCTTGCTAAGTGATACCAGTAAACTTCTCGTAGCATGGAATGGCCCGTATAAGGTACTTGAGAGGCGGGCTAAGGTAGATTATCTCTTCGAGGTTCCTCATGGACCCCGTCTCTATCACGCTAACCTTTTGAAAAAGTATCATCGCAGAGCCAAGGTGCAGCTAGTAGAAGTTCTAGGCGAAACTTCGACCCTGGAGGAACTTATGGCTCCTCAGAGGGAAGGAGTAAGCATCGTCGAGGAAGGAGACTCGGACAACTTCCTTCTACATTTGACACCCGATGGTAGTATTGTTTCTCTTTCGTCTGAACACCCCGAGTTTTAAGCACTGCAACAGCATCAACTATCCCAACTCCAGGAATTCACGGGTTGGTACCAGGTTGTTATCTCTAATGAACCCGGTTTTACCTCCACCCTCTGCCATGACATTAATTTGAAGACCACCGATCGTATACAGGCAAAAAGGTATCCAATACCCATTCACCTTAGGCCTGCCTTGGAGAAGGAGGTAGAGACCCTCTTCCAGCAAGGAATCATCCAAAGCTCCTCCTTCTCTCACTGTTCTCCACTCGTCATAGTGATAAAATCTGATGATTCCTTTAGGATGGCCATCGACTTTCGTCAGCTTAATTCTGTTACAGTATATCACGCCGTACCTACCTGCAGCATGGAAGAAGATTTCCATACGTTTTCTGGTGCGAAATACTTCAGCGAACTTGATCTGTGTAAGGCTTCTTTTTGAAGTTCCTCTGTTTAAAAACGCCCAACCTTTAACCGCTTTAATTACCCATCTAGGCTTTATGGAGTTCTATAAAGTGCCCTTCGAATTGGTCACAGCTTGGGCTACCTACATCGGACTTATGAGGCTTGTGATGGCAGGTCTCTCGGACGTATGTTTTTACGGTCGGATAGAATTTCCTGAGGGGACTCCCACTCGAGAAAAGATGGTAAGTAAGGCTTCGGCGACGGAAACAGAATCAATATGCCTTAAGGGAACAGCCTCTGAAAACCCTGTAGTAAAATCAATTAGGGTAAGGATGAATCTGTGACCGTCAGAAGTTGGGCACGGAAACAACTGTGCTCTTGGCCTCGATGGGCCATAAACAGAAGGGGTCTTTCTTAGTATTGAGGCGTAAGACATTCCAGGCAGAGCCGGGCGCGAAAGGACCAAGTCCTTAGCCTCGCGGAATGAGAGACAATCCAGGGCCTGAACGTCCAGGATTTCTTTCACATAGAAATATGCAACACATTGATTTGAAGAAGCGGGGTACGGCTATTCGCAATTGACACACTTGCCACACACGATTTGGACGTATCTTGTGCGGCCTTGGAGCAATTTACACAGACTTCGGGTGACCACGACTTTGCACGTCTACATGAGCTATTTGTATGGTCGAAGCGGTGACAGTAATATAACCTCCGGGGCATTGGCACGAATGCCCTCACGCGGTAGCGGTACCAACCGACACGCACCGACTCAGGTAGGTGGTACAGTCGAACGTGAGGAAGAGTGTAGGAGTGGGTCTCGAGGTCTCGTTTTCTCATCACGCGCTCTACCTTACCCGCCTTGTGGTCGGCCAGATCTAGAATTATATCTTCTATGGAGTGGTACACGAGTTTCCGCGCATAAAATATTCATTTCACAAAGTTCATGGGACAGTGCGGCGTCACACTCAGCAGGGTGCCATGAAGTGTCCGAACAGCACTTATCTTGGCCGCCTCGGAGGAAACCGCCGCATTTGCCAGAAGGCACCCGTCCGATAAACGGGTCACCTTCTACTCTCAACCAATCACATTAGCTAAAGCTCTCCTCTGGTAGATTATGTTGCCCTTGGCCAACATGGTACCATCAGTAGAGCGAATAACGAGGAAGCGTTTAAATCCGGCTGGCTCTAAAACTCCGGGTAATATCTGAATGAGGGGCCCCGACGTAATCGAGGCTCCGCTCTGCGCACTAGCAATTTTTGTCATAGTCAGGGGCTCTGCACCCGGGAAGACAGAGGGGCCGGATGTGCTGTGCTTGGCTTGGTCGCTTACTGAAGTGGTAGCAGACCCATCCGTCCCCCTAGCGCCCGCGGATGGGGAGGATCCCCGAGTCTTATTAGTCTATTTTTGTTATTTTTTCTTTTTAGGAGAAGAGGGCGTGGAATGAACCCTCTTCTCCCCTTTACCGGCGGCAGGAGCCCCCAGGCCAATGGACCAGCCTCAGCAAGGTCCTTCTCTGAGATGGATAGGGTTCTGGCAATCGTAAGGGCACCAGCCGGAGCAGGTTGTCCCTCCCATCCTTGTACTGCCTTGTAAGCCCTAACCGTTTGAGGAGAACCTTGCCTAGGAGCAGAATCGAGTTCGGTGCTTGGCGCCGAGCCCGGATTCGCTCCCTTGCAAAGCCCTACTGTCTGAGGCTGGGTTGCCTCAAGGACCATGTCTATCTCGGAGGGGGGGGGCTCCAGTTGGCCATACCCCCCAGGACATCACAGGTCCTTTTGGCAGCAGTGTCATGAGTCTTGTCTTGGGAGATACAGGCCTTGACCCCGCTAGATTTAATATTTTAGCCAGCAGGTCGTTTGAGGAAAGCGACGGATGGAGCCTGGCTTCCCCCTCATCTTTAAGGGAGTTTATCCTACCTAGTCCCCTCAATGTGGAGCGGTCGGATATGGGCTACCTGCTGGCTTTCTTGGCAGTCCCCTGGGAAAATAAAGAAGAACTGCCGCTGGAAAGAGGGAGGCGCCCGAAGGTGCCTCCAGACAAGGGGGTGAGGGCGAGTTCCCTACACCCGAAGGTGAAGGAGAGGAGTAACCCACCTATCCAGTCAGAGATATTTGGAGGGTCCCCTGCGAGAGCACAGAAGGGCGGACCTCCATTTTTTTCTGTGGAGGTGCCCGAAGGTGGCTCCGTTGATTTTGAGTGGGAAAAGGAAAGAGGTTTTTTTTTTATTTGCATCATCGGGCATCTTGGCCATAATTTTTCTACAGGATGCAGACCCTCATCACCCCTCACTGTAGCCCACCCTGCAAGGAGTGCATACGGGGCTAGCAGAGCCAGCTGCCCCCATTTAAGCCCACCCCCTCCCGCCTTATGACCTGGCAACCCTTCTTCATGGCGGCTCCACTTAGACACAGCGTAAAATTCATAGAGTGTGAAGAGAGAAGGAAAAGCGATGTGAGGAAGGTATGGGTGGTAATGAAGCAGATTGTTTAACACCCGCCATCCCAAACCGTAAATTAGGGGTGACAGAATTTCGTCCTCTCCCCCCTCAGCCCCGATCTAGGATAGTTGGCTGAGAAGAAGGTCAGCAGCTACCCTGTGAAAATAGAGGCCGACCAGAGAAAGTTGTAGTAGAAGTTGTAGGGGAAGTGACGAAGTAGGGGAGAAATAAAAGCTATCTAAAAGAAGGAGAAGAAGCTAAGCTAGGACCGGACAGGCCGCTGAGTCCCGCCAGCACGGCGGCCAGGAAGGCAAATCGCCGCACCACTTACGGGGTGAAAGTAGTAGGTCAATTATTCGAGACTAAAGGATAAACTTTTCAAAAGGAATGGATCATTTATTCAAAACCAATTCATCAAATATTCGAAAGAATTGTTAAATTATGCAAAATCAGAGGATAAGTTATTCGACACAAGGCATCAATTATTCAAAACCAAAGCGAAATTATTATAACAAAGTGATAAATAATTTTACAAATATTGATGAATTAATCGAATCAATAGATCAATTACTAGTAATAATGCATAATTTTTTATAAATCAATAGATCAATTACAGGCAACCAAATGATTAAATATTCAAAACAATGGATATAATATTTGAAAACAATGGATCAATTATTCCAAACCTTCGGATGAATTATTCGTAAACAAGAGATCAATTACCGAAACCAATGGTCAATTAGTTGAAACCAATGTATCATTTATTCAAAACAAAAATAACAATTATTTGAAACCAGTAGAACATTTATTCGAAACCATTTTAAAATTATTCGAAACCAATAGAACAATTATTCGAAACCAATAAAACAATTATTCCAAACTAATAAAACAATTATTCCAAACCAATAAAACAATTATTCGAAACCAATAGAACAATGATTTGAAACCAATAGAACAATTATTCGAAACCAATATAGCAATTATTCGAACCCAATAGAGCGATTATTCGAAACCAATAGAATGATTATTCGAAACCAATAGAACAATTATTTGAAACCAAGAGTACAATTATTCGAAACCAATCGAACAATTATTCGAAAACAATAGAACAATTATTAGAAAGCCATAGAACAATTATTCCCAACTAATAGAGCAATTATTTGAATCCAATAGAGCAATTATTCGAATCCAATCGATCAATTATTTGAATCTAATATCTCAATTATCCGAAACGAGTGTATATATTATTTGAAACCAAGAATCAATTCTTTTAAAACGTAAATGGAAATAGGAGTGCAAGGATATGGTCCAATAAGAGTCTCAGGAAAGGGAAGCGAATGAACAGGATGGTGCATTGGGATTGTATGAGCGAGTTGTGAAAATATGGGCGTTGAGTGCGAACGGAAGGAGGAAGGTTTAAGTTATGGAAATATCTGAGAGTTCTGTATGGTGTGAGGTTGATTGGCACGGTGAGTAACGCAAGAGTGCGAGAGAGATGTGGAAGTAAAGTGGGTTTGCTTGAAAGAGGTGTGATGAGATGTGATGGTCACCTACGGGGTGGATGGAGTGTACGAGAGATGTCCTTGGTGGACGGGGCCTGAGCATCCAGGAGGCAGAAAGGGGTGCTAGGGATAGGAATGAATGGAGACAAATGGTTACGGGACGACGAGCTGTGATGCGTGACACACAAAAGCAAGTAATAAGGTTTTCAGGGGAAACAGGATAGGAAAATGTAGTAGGTGGGTCACCTTGGTTTAGCAGAGAATAATAGGTGAGAATGGTGAAGTGGAAGTGTCTCTGGCCCTGCGCCACCCTGTCCGCGGGCCATATGCATGGAGTAAAAAAAAAACGTTAATATTTTCAAAGCCAGTAGATCAATTTTTCGAAACCAATGAATCAATTATCCGAAATCAATTAATCAATTATTTAAAACCATCATATCATGTAATCGAAACAAATAGGTAGATCAATTATTTGAAAGTATTGGATCAATATTTTTATTAGCATCAATTATTTATTGGAAACCGATGGATCACTTATTCGAAACCAAAGGAGCTATTTTTCAACCAGAAAGTTTCAAATTTTCGGAACAAAATGATTATATTTAAAAACAATGGAGGAAATATTTGAACCAATGGATTAACGAAACCAATGGATCATTTCTTCAAAAGTATTGGATTAATTATTTGAAACGAATAGACAACTATTAGAAACAAATGGATATATTATTCGAAGTCACTATATCATTCAATCGAGCCTAAAGAATCAATTATTGATTATAAATAATCACTAATTCGAAATCAATGGATTAATTATTTTAAAACAATGGAGCAATTATTAGAACCAAGTGAACACTTATTTGACAACAATGGATCAGTTATTCAAAACCAATGGATCAATTTTTCGAATCAATGGATCAATCAATCGAAACCAAGAAATCAATTATTCAATACCTAGGTATTTATTATTTGAAACCAATAGTTCAATTTTTAGAAACCAATAGATCACATATTTAAAAAATGGATCAATTATTCAAAACCAGTGGATCAATTATTTGAAACCAAAACATATGTCGAGTTATACCTGTTTAGACTAGCTCTGCGCTCAGAGTCGTACACAAACATAGACAGAGAGCTGACCACAGGCTGCTTGAGATAGTTCGGGTCGATGAATAAAGAGTGCGATTTACAGATGACCGGGTTTAGATTAATGGCTTGCCAAGTTGCAGTTGAAAGGATATATAAAGACAATACCTCCAAATATAACTTTAATATATATAATAAAATGTGACAATTTAAATATATACAAAAGGGGGAACAAATTATTATGGGGTTGGATTACTTCGTGAAGCGGAATGAGATTTGTTCTGTCCAAGAGAGACGTAATTCAACCGTCGACGATTCTGTAGATCGGTAGGGAGTCTCAGTCTCGATAGAACGAGAATCTTGAAGGGGTGGTGAAGATGAGAGGGCCGCAAAACTCTCCGAGAAGCAGGGGGCTCGATAGCTTTTCTTTGAACATTGGCAAAAGCTTAAGGAAGGTAGATCTGCTGATGAAATCTTCGACGACATACGACGACGGGTTACGGGAGTTCACAGGAAACAGACGGCAGTCTCGACGGAGTGGATGTCGGGCTTTCAATTTCCTAGAAAGAAGGTGAGCTTTGGGTTAAATAACCAGGTAGCTGCTCCGATAGACGCCTCAGGGCTTTAGGGTCCCTGGGGGATTCTTGGTGGCAGTCTAAGCAAATACAATTCTTGATAACACGTCGTTCTAGGCGATAAAACTTGCCTCGCGGTACTGGGGTAGGTTTACTGTGGCCGCGCCCGGCGTTATCGCAGGGGAGGGGTGGACTATTGGCGTCTGAAAGCAAATACAGCTGGGACGGGTGATTAAGCGAATGACGGATTCTTCCTCAACCTTCCAAAATTCTCACGCTGGCTTATGTGGTCTTGAAAGAATAGAGGAGTATTTCCAATGGGCTTCCTCTCACGTTGGTCCTTCGAGGGCATTCCCTCAACATAATTTTTTCGAAAGGAGTGGTTCAAGTATTCGAAACCAGTATCAATTATTCTAAACCAAAGTTACAATGATTCGAAACCAAGCGATCAATTTATATAAGACAAAGATATTATTTGAAACCGCTATATCGATTATTCAAAGTAATGAATCAATTTATCGAAACCAAGCGATTAATTTATACAAAAAAGAGGGATATATTATTTTAAACCCCTATATCAATTATTCGAAAGCAATTGATCAATTTATCAAAGCCAAGGGTTGAATTATTCTAAACCAATGGATCAATTATTCGAAACCAATGGTTCACTTATTCGAAACAAATGCATCAATTATAGAAACCAATTTATTAATGATTTGAAACCAATGTATCATTGCTCAAAAATAATGGATAAATTATTCGTAAACAATTTAACGTTTATTCGAAACAATGTATCAATTATTCGAACCAACGGATTAATTATTCGAAAACAATCTAACGTTTATTCGAAACAATGTATCAATTATTCGAACCAACAGATCAATTATTTAAAACAAATCGATAAATTATTCGAAAGTAATTGATCAATAAATCATAACAATACAATAATTATTCGAGTGAAGTGAATCAATTATTAGAAACTAAGGGATCAATTATTTGAAGCCAATGGATTAATTATTTTTATTTTTTCCATTGTTGGAGCCCATCTGGCGAGTGTCTACTTGGGCATATGTCGCAGTACAAAACACAGCATAGTACTAGGCTATATTAAAAACAAATAACAGAGAACAAGTAATAATATTTAACTAACAAATAACAAGGATAAAAAAAGAGAAAAAACATGCTGCCACATCGGGGGTAGGGTTGCCTCCCCTCGGTGCAGGAACATGCAACCTACAAAAGAAACACAAAAAAGGTAAAATAAAATGGAGGAAGCCAGGCTCCTCCAACAAGTCGTAAAGTCGACAGATCAGTGTGCACGAATTCATCCAGAGTACAAGGAACAAGCGTTAGCAACCCCGCTCATCCCGGTACCGGGAAAGGGAAAGTGCTCGAAGATCACACAGACGGGCATTCAACAAGAATGTGCCGAATAGTCTTGGGAGGAAAACGCAGTCTTCACAATAAGGCGCAGGCGAGCACTCCATCAAATGGGGGTGCGTCCCGCGAGTGTGTCCAATTAGGAGACGAAAGGAAGCAACCTGAAGCCGGCGCGGCATTGGAAGTAGGTCGACGGGAACAATCGCGGCGCGATAGCACGCAACTTTAAATTCCCCTCGATCGTTTCTTATCTTCTTTGCCAAGCAGCACGGAGAGTTGCTCGTATTTCTGCGATGTATTGGGTGTGAGGAAGCCTGAAATGCTGGTCTGGTCGCCCAGTCCCCCCTACCTTCAGCGCTCTCATCAGCGAGCTCATTTCCCGCAATTCCTGCATGTCCAGGAACCCAGCAGAAGAATATCTTGACATCTTCCCGGCTCTCCAAAACCGTGGCGTAACGGATATTGCGAACCAGGGGATGCGGAGATTCCAATGTTCTGAGACCACTCAGGGCGCTTTATGAGTCGCTATAAATTACAATCCGGTCTGCGAACTGAGCACTTCGCGTAATCTTCCGTACCGAGCGGTGTATGTATTACAACCAACTCAGCCGTGAAGAGTGACACAGCGCCTGGCAGACCCCTACTGACTTTATAAAGGGAATACGGCGTGGAAACCGACCCCCTGCTGGGACCTGGAGTGTCCGTATACACTGGTACAGTTCTAGCGTGATACGAAGCGTGCTCCAAAAGGGCGGAATGCAATACTCCCGGCGCTGTAAAAGCTTAGGTAGAAGAGATGTGGCGACAAATGGTCAAAGGTGGTACCATACAGGGTGGCGTTATGGGTATAACAAGGGGTGCCACCGGCCCGAGAGCTATACCTAGCTCTTGAAGAAGTTTCCTAGCCCTAAAGCCGAAGGGCTTAGGGTATGACTTGCATCTCTTGGCGGCATAGGCACCGTTGAGATCATCTGAGAAGGAAGTGAGAGCTGGTGGAGACTTAGAGAGAAGGCGGGCTGGTGCGTACAGGCTAGAAATGCGTTATGCACGGCGTAGAGCAAGTTGCGTCTTCCCGGCATCGAAAAGTAGGCTCTAAATTTAGGAATTGCAGAAAGCACAGGTGGATCAAGTTCACCTTCCACAGAACACGCTCGGATGCGGAGGCATAAACTCGCATCATCCGTAACCGAGCTTCGAGCGAACATTAGATCGATAAAAAAGTAAGGCAGTAGCTCTATCAGCGCCCCAGGTGCTAAACGTCACGGAGCAAAGAAAATCCATGGCGCGAGGGCAAGACACCCTAAGGCTGGGAATATGAGCCTCCCAGGTGAGGCGTCAGTCAAATACAAGACAAAGGAAACGGTGCTAGTCCAGCAGTTCCAGGTGCACACCATTAATGAATAAGTCTGGGTTAACGCGGAGCAGTTGATGGCGGCAGAAGTGCACAACCTTAGTCTTAACCAAGGAAAAACAAGGCCTGTGCACTTCGGCGTAACAAGAGAAGCCGTTCAATGCTGTTGGAGTCGATGCTCCAGGATTGACATCTGGGCAGCGCCAAAAGAGATCGAAAGGTTGTCCACGTAGAGCGTAGCGAGAAAATCTTCTGGCAGCACCGAGATAATGCCCTTGCGGCTCAGGAAAAATAGTGTGACACAGGACATTCCCTGCGGGACACCCTCTTCCTGCTGAATTGGGCTGAAGAGGGCTCCCCCCACCTTACGTGGAATCGACGATATCACAAAAATTCAGATATAGCGTCCCCAGTCCCCCATCGTGTGGAAGGTCTCTGTGATACCGTATCGCCATGCGGTATCATAGGCATTCTCTAGATAAAAAAAACCGTGGCGTAGTGCTGTTACGAATGAAGGCATCGTAGACGGTATTTTTTCCGTCGGAGCAGAGCATCCGACGTGGTGTGGAACTTGCGGAAGACGCAATGTACAGTAAACAGATGGCCTCCGCTGTCCAGAAAAAACGCTAATCTGGCATTTACCAATTTGTGTATCAACTTGTACACGCAAGAGTTTAGAGAGATTGGGCAGAAACCGGCTGAAGTAGAGTGATCTCTCCCCGACTTGCGTAGGCGAGCACAGTAGCGATTCGCCAGGAATCCGTGAGGAGACTCTCCAATCAGATCATGTTGAACAAATTTAACAGAAAGGCCACCTAGGTGTCGAAGAATGGTGTACGGTACATCGTCCAGTCCATGGGGGGTGTTCGCACACGAAGCAAGAGAAGAACGCAACTCACTCAGTGTAAACCTGTCGTTGAAGGATTCTCAGCCTCTGGAGGTAAAGTCCAGCCGGCGACCTTCCGCGACATCACGACGTGCATTGAATGCTGGCGGAGCAGCATCACGGCTATATAATGCGGAGAAAGTAGTCGCGAAGGATTCCGCAACGGATGCGAGGTCCGAGATTGTGGTCCCATTCCCCTAGAGAACGGGAGGGGGGGTCTTAAAAGTACTTGCCCCAAATCCTTTTGACTCGCTTCCACACCTCTGCTAGAGATCTCTTCCCGTTAAGTGGATCCACATATGCCCGCCAAGAAGAGCGGCGGGCGTGCTTCGAAATATACCGGAACCTAGCCTTAGCTCGACGAAATTCACCGACAGTGAAATCGTCCGGGCGGCGCTTATAGCAAATGTAGGCATGGCGCTTCTGCTTGAGGGCCCTCACACACTTAGCTGACATCCACGGGAGAAGTCAGCTTGCAAAACGGACAGACCTTCTAAGAATTGTAGCTAGGCCAGCGTCGATGAGGTTACCGGAGAAGAACTTAACGGCCTCATCGACCGACCTAAACTCCACGACTGAGATAGAGAATTCAATCATCTCCTGAAATACAGACCACCGCGCCCCCGCCAAGCAACACCGTGGCGGGCTCTCGGGCCTCAGCGGCCAAGAAAATGATATTTGAATGGGAAAGTGATCACTACCATGGAGGTCATTGACCATCCACCAATCAAAATCAGGCTCTGGATCCGGAGAGCACAAAGATAGATCGAGGCAGCAAAATGAAGCGGATCTCAGGCAGTGATGTGTAAACTCAACTACTTAACGACTTAAACGGCAACGACTTAAACAGGAGGATTGATAGAGTAGTGTCCCCAGAGGGGGTGTCTACCATTTAGATCTACGAACAAGAGAAAGGGCTTCTGCAACCGTGCCACGACGCGGCAGAAGACCCCCGCTTTGAAGTCGGCTGACGGTGGAATGTACGCGAAAATAACAGTAGACTTCCTTTAAAGGTGCAGCTGCACAGCTACTGCCATATAGGAGGTATTTAAAGCAAAGAGAAGAACGGAGACATCATGCTGGATGTAAATCACACATCCTCCCGCCCGGCCCCCATTCCGTGGTGGTGTGGTGGCAAAACCTTTATACCCCGGAAGGGTGGGCAGGGAGCATGGCCGAGCATTGTCTCCCGCAAAAGGATAGCTAACGCGGAGCGAGAGGAGACAAGCCTCCGCAGCTCTTCTCAGTTCGCCCGGAGTTCGCGGAAATTCCATTGAACGAATATGCCGTTCAAACCTAGCTCGGAAGAGATGCAGATGGCCTCTTCGAAGAGAAGACCCTCACTGGAATGGCAGTACGCTTCCTAGAGGCAGAACTCCGGGCGCTGTTGGCCGGACAATGCGCTGAAGGCGCTGCGCCTTCGAGGACTTATTGGGGGAGGGTAGGCTCGCCCTACGACTCTTCTCCCCCCACCGCCTAGAAATTTAGGCGGGAGGGGCTTATTCGGAGAGAGGGACCCTCTCATCAATAGGCGTTGGTGAAGGAGCTCAAGGTTTTTTGTTGCAGTCCTCCTTTCGGGGGGGCTGCTTTATGAACCCCGGAAGATGGCCTGGCGACCAAATTCAGATGCGTTGTCTCCTGAGTCTAATGACTCGGTGGACGCGCGTGGCCGTTTCGACTTACATGAATTAGTCAAGCTGGGGGAAGGGGAGAGCCATGGGTTTAGCCGGGGCTGGATTTCGATCCTTTATGCCGCCAAACTTACCAGTGTAGCGCCCGGGGTGGGTAAAACCCGCAGAAGGGTTCCGAATGGGCACGAAAACGGCTGTACTCGTAGAGGATACAGAGGATGTCTTTTTCAACATTACGGCATAGAACGTCCCGGGTAGCGCCGTGCGCGCCAGGTCCAAGTTCTTAGGCTGGCGAAATGAGAGACGATCGTGAGCCGAAACGGCCAGGTTTTACTTCTCAAAGAGATACGCACTACATTGCTTAGAAGAAGCGGTGTGCGGCTCTCCACAATATACACACTTGGCCACACACGATTTGGACTTATCATGGTAGGCCTTGGAGCAACTTACACAGGTTTCGGGTAACCCCAACTTTGCACGTCAACAGGAACGATTATTATGGCCGAAGTGGTGGTAGTAATAACACCTCCGCGGCAGTGGCACGAATGTATTCACGCGTCACGATACCAACTCGCACGCACCGCCTCAGTGAGCTTGTCATATTAGAACGTGACGAAGAGTGTAGGGGTGGGTCTCGAGGCACTTCCCTGTTTTCTCATCACACGTTCTACCTTGACCGCCCCGTTGTCAGCCAGCTGTAGAGTGATGTCCTCTGTCGAGTAATCCTCGAGTTCCCTCGCATGAACTATTCCTTTCACGAAGTTTATGGTAGAGTGCGGCGTCACGCTCACAGGCGTGCCATCAAGTGTCTGAAGGGCCCTAATCATGGCCGCCTCGGAGGGATTCGACGCATTTGCAAAAAGGCTCTCGTCCAAAAAACGGGTTACCTTCGACTCTCTACCAATCCCACTAGCTAAAGCAATCCTCTGATGGACCATGTTGCCTTTAGCCAACATGCTGCCATCAGTGGAGGGTATAACCAGGAAGCGTTTGAAGCCAGTGGGTTCGCATGAGAGTCCGCGATGTAATCTAGGCTCCACTCCGCGCACTAGCACGTTTTGTCTTAGACAGGGGCTCCGCACCCGGGAAAGCAGAGGAGCCGGATGAGCTGATCTTGGCTTGGTTGCCTAACGAAGTGGCAGCAAACCCATCTGTCCCTGCCACCCCTGCGGATGGTGAGTAACCCCGAGGCTTTTTACTCTCTTTCTTATTTTTTTCGCTTTTTAGGAGAGGAGGGTGAGGAATGTACTAGCTTATCTCCTGCCTGTTGGCTTTCTTGGCAGTCTCCTTGGAAAGTAAAGTGTGGACTGCCGCTGGAAAGAGGGAGGCGCCCGAAGGCACCTCCAGACAAGGAGGTGAGGGGGAGTCCCCTCTACTCGTAGGCGAAGGAGAGGAGTATGTCTCCTTTCTGGTTAAAGAAATTTGGAAGGTCCCCTGCCAGAGCACAGGAGGGTGACCTCTATTTTTTCCGTGGAGCTGCCCGAGGGCGGCTTCGACGATGGACGAGGGGAAATTAAGTGATTTTTTTATTTTATCATCATTAGGCATGGTGACCCTATTTTTTTACAGGATGCGGACGCTAATCGCCCCTCGCAGTAGCCCGCTCTGCAAGGGGTGAGTACTGGGCTGGCAGAGCCAGGTGCCACCATTTAAGGCTTCTCCTCCAACCTGGTAACCTGGCACCCTTCATCATGGTGGCTCCACCTTGGGCACATCGTAAAATTGATAGAGTGTGAAATGAGAAGGAAATGGGATGTGAGGAAGGTATGGATGGAAATGAAGCCGGTTGTTAAAAACCCACCATGCTAAACCGGAGCTCAAGGGTTAGGAAACATTGTCGCCTCCCTCCTCAGCTCCGATTCGGGATAGTTGGCTGATAAGAAGGTCAGCATCTACCCTGTGAAATTACAGGCCCACCAGAGAAAGTTGTGGGAGAGGTTGTAGGGGAAATGAGGAAATAGAGGAGAAATGCAGGCTGTCTGAAAGAATGAGAAGAGGCTAAGCTGGGGCCTAACATGGCGCTGAGTCCTGTCAGCACGGCGGCCGAGAAGGCAAATCGCCACGCCCATTACGGGGCGAAAAAATATAAGGAAATTAAGCTGGTTATAGAGAAGATTTGCATCATGATCATAAATGGGTCCTCTTCGTTGTCTTAAAGATGGTGAATTTTCTTATGGCACAGTAATCTGGTTACACCAAATAACGAAGCTTTCTTTGGATAAGCGACAGTAGAGACCGAGTGGATCACTATGTTAAGAAAGCCTGGCCGACTCGAACAAATATAAATCCATGTAGTGCTGTCAATATAGTTGAGCGAGAGAAGATCATTTTTCCTCTTTGGCCTAACAAATTTGGATTGATTAAACAATTCGTTAAACCTCTTGACAAAAATAACTTATAGCGGGAATTTTTCATGGACCACAGATCTGTAAGCTTTTGAAGGACTCAAATTTCGTAAAAACGATGATCACAAATGAAGCATCAGCTCGGTGAGCCGTTTTTGATGTAGTGCAAAGTTCCTTGGGAAACACAAAAGTTAAAAATATAAATACTTTGTTACCAACATGATTTAAACTTTTCGTGATATTGCCGTGAATATGAGCATTAAAATGCACTTTCTCGTTAGTCATTTTGATCGTTTTCCTGAAAATCTGGGAGATGTTAGTAACGAACAAGGCAAACCATTCCATCAGGACATCAGAGAAATGTAATCAAGGTACCAAGGATACGCTGTGATAATGACAGACTACTACTGGTATTTAAAACGAGATATGTACTCCTGTTGCTCATTATTCACGGTGGGCAAATAAGCGGAAATTTATTCCTTGAAATTTCTGCTAAAACATATTTGCCTACGGGCACTTTCAATTTGGCATTTTTATTTGTGCTCTGTTTATTTATGCGTTTTGCTCTCTTTGTTGCTTCATATTATTTGCCTCTTGTATCAATAAAATACTTTGTTAAAGAAATAGTCTCATGTTCAATAACAATAAAAAATCACTAATACCAACTCATGTACACTATTAGAGATATTTTTAGGCGCAATTTTAGAATATAATAGAGCCAAAATGGAGACTAGGAGAGACGGAAAACTAGACCTGATAGAGAAAAACTGAGGTTATTTTCCAATTTATCAGGCAAAATCCCTTATGAATTTGTTGGAATATTTTAGGCAACAGAAAAAGGATTTTATTGTTGTCCAGTGTTATTTAAAAACAATAGAGCAATTTTTAGAACACAGTGATCAATAATTAACACCAATGAATCACATTTTCAAAACCATTAGATCAATTTTCGAAACAATAGATCAATTATTTGAAAGGAGTGGGTAAATTATTCGAAAACAAGTGATCAATTTATTAAAAACCAATGGATTAATAATTCGAAACCAATGGATCAACTATCCCAAACGGATGTATCAAATAATTGATACATTATTTGAAACCAATATATCAATTATTTGAACCAATATATCAATTATTTGAAACAAATGGTTAAATTATTCGAAACCAATAGATGAATTATTAGAATGCAATAGATAAATGATTAGAAAACAATGGATCAATTATTATTAGCCAAAGGACCAATTATTCGAAACCTATGGAAAAATATTCGAAACCACTGAATCAATTATTCGAAACGAATGGATTAATTATACGAAAGGAGTGGATCAATCATTCGAAACTAAGCCATCAATTATTCTAAACCAATGGATCCACTTTTTGAAACTCATGGATTAATTACTCAAAATTCATGGATCAATTATTCCGAATCTATGAATTAATTTTTCGATATTAGTGTATTAATTCTACGAAACTAATGGATTAATTCGTCAAAAGGTGTGGATCACTTCTTCGAAAGCAAGGGATAAATTATTCGAAACCAATAGAACAATTATTCAAAACAAATAGATCAATGTTTCTAAAGGAGCGGATAAATTACTAGAAACAAGGTGATCAATTACATATTTGAAAACAATGGACAAATAATTTGGGTGGGCCCTAAAGCACAAGCTGTAGGATCAAATTTTCTTCCTTAATCTCGCAAGGGGTCAGAAAGAGCAGAGGTTATCTGCTCTTGCATAACAATTATCAACAACAAGAACCTTGATTACTAAATAATCTTTTATTATTATATTTTGCCACTTAGTGTCGTTTCCTGAATCAGTTTCAGCTGTTCATTCCATTTTATAACATTCGATATCTCCAGTAAATTATCATATGCATCAGTTCTCCTCCAAACTCTTTATATGTCGAGATAGACGTTATGTTGACCATACCATTTTGGGTTGAGACTAAAGTACATCATACCACAATGGCATTGGGACGCTTGGAGTGAAATGAAAATAGGCATGTGGCACCCATATTGCTGGATAAATAGGCCCAGTGAGGACTCCCTTCAAATAGGTGCCCAATGGATCTATGAAGTCCAAAAATTTAACACACATATTAAATAATTAGGTCAAAGATCATGTAATAAGTAATAACCCATTGTAAAATAGACAACTATTTATAACATAACTGAATACATATTAGAAATGCATAAAAAAGTCGAGCAACATATACATACATAATTGGACGTTCTCTTACAATCCCACTCCGTCAGCACTTCCCAGAAGAAACATCGTGTGTTTTACGTGTGAAGTCGATGAACTCATTAAATACAATTGCACTCAGAACACCTAGCTAGGAAACAACTTCTCCTACCAGGTGCATTCAGCCCACTTCGCCTCCAGAATTCTCAACGAGGTAAATTTTTTATTTAATAAAAGTAACTATAGGGGGCCTCTGGTTCGAATCAGGCGAGATAAATGGATGCCGTATCTCCACCCTCGTCCTAGATACAGGGTGCACGTGTATAGTGGTTTCGGATAAGTTACTTCTACCAGTAGCACCGGATTACGATCGGTTTGACATCGTCCATGACTATCTGGAACGTGGTAAGAGGTTTCCCGGCTGGGCAGAAGTAGTGACGGCCCCCATAAAGTTCTGTACCGTTCTGATTGGGAAGAACCCCGAGGTCTTATCAACCCCGGTGGCTCAACCAGTGACCACCTGCTTTCAGGCTAAGTGAGATTCCGAAGCGCCCGTCTCCTTGGAAAGTCCCGGAACAGCAGAACCGGATTGTAGAAACTTAGTCAATAAGGATTTTTCCAAGGAGGAATGTGATTCCTTTTAACCCCTTGTGGGCGAAAGCCCGCGAAGGAACACAGGAACCAGTAAGAGGTGGCATTTTGGCCACTTTTCGGGTTAATAATAACCTCTATCACATTTGCTCCCACGGAGACTCGTCGAATCCCAGACAGTGTGCGTTCCGCGCTCACATGTGCGTCTCATACTCCAGACAGCCTTTTCGCTGGTTATTTTGGACACACGAAGACCACTAAGCGGATCTATAAATATTTTCATTGGCCTGGGGTGGCCGAAGAAATTTTGCAATACTATCGATTGTGCGACGTATGTCAAATGACAGCAGTTACGGGGCGAGTTAAGCCGGCCCCATTGCAAAAGGACACCATTATTTCTGAACCTTTCTTCCTGTAGCTATTGACCTAGTTAGTCCGATTCACCCGACATCTAGAGAGGTGCATAGTTATATCCTCATTCTGGTTGATTTCGCTACGAGGTTAACCGAGGCCATCCCACTAAAAAGGATTAACAGCGTTTCATGCGGCGAGGCGCTCATTTAAATTTTTGCCCGCGTTGGATTACCCAAGGAAATTCTTTCAGATCGCGGCCGTCAATTTACTTCTCATTTAATGGAGCAAGTAGGGAAACTTCTCGTGATAAAACCTTTATTTACCACTGAGTTTCACCCGGCTGGGAATGGAATGAGTGAGAAGTTAAACGGTAATATCAAGGTGATTCTACGAAAGTTGTGCGTAGAGCAAACGAGCGAATGGCATCGTTATCTGCAGGTGGCTCCTTTCGCTTATGAGGAGATACCCTATCGTACTTTGGGATTCTGCCCTTTCAACTATTATATGTTAGGAATGTTCGTGGACCCCTTAGTGTCCTTAAGGAGCTCTTTACAAATGTTAGTTTAGACCAGGAAATACAGTCCTCATATTCCTACTTGATCGAGCTCCGTAAGAAATTGGAAGAATGAGACTAGTTGGCCTACCAAAAAGCCGACGTGAACCTGGCCAAGTATAAGGCCTATTTCGATGGAAAATCTCAAAATCAGAAGTTCAAACCCGGCGAAGAAGTTTTGCTATTACTCCCGACGGACACTAACAAATTTTTAAGCCGATGGAAAGGCCACTTTAGGATAGTTGAGAAGCGTGACGCTGTAGACTATCTGATCGAAGCGCGAAGCGGAAATAGGCTTTTCCATATCAACCTCCTCAAGAAGTATCACCGGCGTGCAGGAATTCACCAGATTATAGCAATTGATGAAGAATCGGCCCTCGAAGGAAATTTTCCCCTGGTTCCCCTGGGGGTTGTCCAAAATGTCTGCGTCGAGCAAGACGAGGATTACCTTTTTCCCGTGCCCGAGATAATAGAGACCCCTTCAAATGAGCTCAATATCAGGGAACATTTAACGCCTCAACAGAAAGCTCAGCTCTTAGCCATCTTCAAGCTGTTCAGTGACGTCAATTCCGACGTACCTGGATGCTACGCAATTCGAGCACGATATTCAGTTGCCAACCCAAGAAGCAGTTAGGTCTAAACCATACCCCTTTGCCTGTTAACCTGAGAGAAGAATTTAATAGAGAGGTGGAAAATTTATTAAAGCTGCAAATCATTGAGCCTCACACATCCGACTAATGTTTCCCCGTGTTCATGGTGAGAAAACCGGATGAGTCATACATAACGTGTATTAACTTTAGGAAATTAAACGCGGTAACTGTGTTTGACGCGGAGCCTATTCCGCCTATTGAACAAAATCTACACTTGTTTGAACGGGGGAAATATATTTCGAAACTGGATTTAAGCAAAGCGTACTATCAGATTGCTCTGAAGGACAGTGTAAAGAGATTTACTTCATTTCCTATCGAAAAAAGATTAATGCAGTTTAGAAGGCTTCCTTTTGGCCTTGTCACCGATTGTAGCAACTACAACTAGATGATGAGACAGATTTTAGACGGATTGCCTAATATGTCTTTCTATTCTGATAACATATATGTTACCACGAACGATTCGGAAAGCCACCTGACTGCCCTCCATTGTCTACTACAAAGGATGAGAAGCGACACCTTACTATTGGGCCAAACAAGTGTCATTTTGCCTTCGACCTAATCAACTACTTGGGATTCCGCATATGAAACCAACGATTAGCCCCGCAGGGAGAAAAAAATTAAATCCATCGCGAGACTCCCGCTACCCGTTAACAAACGGCAATTAAAATCATTTATTGGCTCTACCTCATTCTACAAGAGATTTATTCCGAACTTTCCGCTCCTTTATGCGGTCTCCTAAAGGAGAGAAACCCCGATCGACTCGCCTGAACCCCGTCTTCAGCTGCCAGCTTTAATCAATTCAAAGGTTAACTTGCCTCTGCCCCGATCCTTCGGTTAACTAATCCAGCCGAGCCTTTTGGCATCAAAACAGATGCTAGCAACGACGGTATAAGTTGCGTGTTAGTCCAATACGGACCTAATGACGAGTGTTTCCCCATTGCATACGCTAGCCGAAAGCTGTTACTGCGTAAGAGGAATTATGCTGTAATCGAGCGCGAAACCCTCGCTATTGTATGGGGAATTCAACAATTTAAGACTTTTTTTATTAGGCAAAGAGTTTACCATTGAAACAGATCACAAGCCGCTGGCCTACTTGATTTTAGCAGAATGAAACTTAGGTCTTCTTTAATTCTTGTGTGATTATTTCATGTACATAGGTATAATTAACTCTCGGTCCTTGTTAGGACCCTTATTGTAAATATTTGTCCCTATCTGGTGTAACCGAGGCCCGATATTTTTTTAATTTTTAAGTTGTTTAGTAATTTACCTTGGCCATGTCTGCCATGAACTTTAGTCTATGTACTATAAAGTTTTTTTCTATGGGAATGTGCTTATATTTAGCTATACTCTGGTTGAATTATTTATTACCCTTAGTATCGTATTAACGATTGAACATGTTTTCTTAAAATCCCGAGTGTAATTATTATAAACCATTATATATATGTAGTTCCTTTTGTTCGTAATTGGCACGCCTCTCGGGAGTGTACTCGGTGTACACCTTTAATTAGTATTATTTGTGATGTCACTTTCCTTGTGCGTTCCATCTTGAGGAGGGAGGTGTGTCTAGGATAGAAAGATCGGGGGAGATTTTTTATAAAGGAGTGGTGTAAAACGAGAATTATCGAAAAGAGCAATGCCCAACGCCCGTCGGCAAACTGCCGGCGAGATTAGCCGGGAATTTCTTCGGTTCAGTTGGACCATAAAAACTCCGCCGCAAAGCTATAAGCGGCGAGGCAAAGAGCCAGGGCTTAATTGCTTCCATTAACAAATATAGGAGTTCCGGTGCGCCTATATAAACCCTGTTACAAAATTAATCGAGGAAGTATTCCCTCAAAATCTTCCCAAGGAAGAGTCCCGAAGACGCACCTATCCCCCCTTGGAGAAGACCCCAAGCCCTGGTGGTGTATTTTCTCTACGTTGCTCCAGACTGAGCCAAGCCCGGAAAATACAGAAGGTATTCGGTGGCCTCTTTTAAGACGTCTGTGGAATCATCCACTGACGGCGCATATCCTCGAGCGATAGAACACGGTGTCCTACCGGCCCGCAGCTCGGATCTTATTTGTAACGACGGCATTAGGATCGAAGGACTCGTCCAGAAGAAGCACACAGTCTCAGCCCCACAGGAGTTTTCCCTCTCGAACGTCTACAGGAGAATCTTCTTCTTTTGAGCGTCTACTTAGAGAATCTTCCCCGAACGTCTACTTTTGGTAACCCCCAAATTATAGTAAGATATTTACACCTTCCCTTTCCTCGTCGAGGCAGTGCGACGCCCTCCGACTAAAACTCGTCAAGTAGTCTCCTCCTGAGTCATCTCGGATAACTAAAGTGATTTATTAGGCCCCCTAAGGTTAGGATTCCATTCGTAGTTTCTTCCCAGACCTTATCGGGTTAGTACTAGAAGTATTGAACCCTTGCGAGATGAGTAATTATTGGTAATTATTGATAATTTTCCCCTTGCTAAATTAATTAATAACTAGATAGTGTAATTATTTGTATTATATGTTTTGTTTTGTAATTAAAGATTATTTTTGCAATTCTTGTTTGAGTCCTCCAACCACTAAAGCGTAATTAAATAAGACCAATCCCGGCCAACCATATTTAAAGGATTCGAATACCTAAAACTCCGCGCACTCAACCAAATTCAATTCCAATTATTATTTTGGGCTGTCGTAGTCCTCCCTCGAACAAACGAAGGAATCGAGAAATAGGCGATAACTGCCTAATTCTACAACAATTACCTCACATGGTCGGATAACAATGAGAAGTGAAAACGGGCAGGAAATTTGAGATTAAATACAGCTTGGTTGGTTGTTAAGTTATGAATAACGGAAAGGATGACGCGCCATTATTTAAATTCACGTGGTTGTATTTAAAACACAGAGATTCTTTAATGCTCAGAGTGGATGTAGATTTAGAAAATTTTAATACAGAAAAATCATTTCAGGATGCGTCTGTCCTACAATCTATTACAAATTTTCTGATAGGAGAATACTCTTTATTGCTCAATGTTGTACCGGGTTTATAGCTTAAATCCATGTGAGAACCGTTTCCTGCCTGAAGAGAACGCATTGTGATTCCTCTATAGGTTCACTGCTTACAGTTGGGTCAAGGAAATATTTATAATATTCACGAACTCAACGGCGTAAGAATACCAACCTTTAGTCTAAAAAAATTGCCAATATTTTTGTTGTTGATGAATATAAGTTTAAAATTTATTTGAAAGTAAAATTTCCTAAAAATGGTAGATAAACGTTTCCGGTCGGAGCCGGTCTTTAAAAGTGGTGATGTCTGGCAACATGAATCTAATTTCCTTGTGAACATTAAAAGAAGTGGAGGAGTTATATATCATGAAGAGATAAATTCCTGATGCAGATTTTAACTAGGGATAATGGATAGTCATTTTTTAAAAAATATTCTTATAAAAAGTCAAATTCCAAATGCATATTACGGTAGGTAGAATACAGGTTAAAACCTCTGAAGATGACTATTTTAATAGTACCAATTATGTATGCTATATCATTTCAGTTCGAATGCTAGAGGGGGTACGGGATACATTAATATCTAGAAATGGAAAACTATTATTAATATCATGTTCTTGGGTGAAAAGAATATTAGGGTGTAAATTGTTAATAAAACGGAAAAACTCTTTAGAACACAAACTAGAAGAAAAAACAGCAAAGGTATCGTCAATATATTTTATATATAGTAGGGGACGGCATTGGGCAGGGCAATCATGGAACAGACTCACCTCAAAATTGCATATGAAAATATTGCAGAGGCAAAAATTGGCCCTAGTGGGCTTCCCATCCAAACAGCTTTAATTTGATGATAAACGACGTTATTAAAAGTCAAAATTTGTATAAGGAATTTATCTCTCTATAATATATAACTCCTCCACTTCTTTTAATGTTCCCAAGGAAATTAAGTTCTTCATGTTGCCAGACGTCACCACTTTTAATGACCTGCTCCGTAAATGTCTATCTAGCATTTTAATGAAATCTTCCTGTCAAATAAATTTTAAACTTATATTCATCAAGAACAAAAGTAATGGCAATTTTTTTAGACTAAAGAATGGTATTCCCACGCCGTTGACTTCGTGCATTGTATATAGATTTTCTTGATCCAGCTGTAAGCAGGGGACCTATATAGGAAGCACGGTGCGTTCTCTTGAGGCAAGATACTGTTTTCACATGGATTTAAGCGGTAAAATATTGAGCAATAAAGAGTATTCTCCTATCAGAAAACATGCAATAGATTGTTACACATAAATATACTTAAATGATATATCTGTATTAATATATGCTAAATCTACACCTACTCTCCGCATTAAAGAATCACTGTGTATTAAATTCAACCACCCAAATTTAAATAATGGCGCGTCATCCTTTCCGTTATTCATAACTTAACAACCAACCAAGCTGTATTTAATCTCAAATTTCCTGCCCGTTTCCACTTCTCATTGTTATCCGACTATGTAAGGTAATGCGCTGATTCTTACTTTAGTTGTTTTTACCTCACTATTTTTGTTCGTTTGGTTTTCATTCACATTACGTACACTTTAGTAATTTACCGCCGTTTGGGTAAATATTTAATTATATTGTACTTATGCCGTGGCATAGATTAATTTTAGATTTAACAGGGGTTTAGAAATAACCCAAAATATAGAGAATAAAGATGGGATCCGCCCTTTTCGTGTTGTTCTTCTTACTTAATATTAAACTCAAGCTTTGTCAAAGAAATCATGGCGAATACATATATATATATATATATAGGTAATCTTTTACATTAGCGACTCGCGATGTTTTCCCTCTTATTACATAATGATTCGTCCTTTGTCCCAAAATCTTTCATATAACTACTTGTTACTTAGGGAGAGCGAAGCAAAGTGGAGCTAGCGGGGGATATGTGGGGGCGAATAGGGGCTTCACCCCTCGTATAGCAACCCATATTTCGTGACCGGTTTCCATTAGTCCAACATTTTTAGTTATTCCTATTTTCCCCGACGTTCACTCCAACAAAAATGGCACCTTCATGTGCGGATGAACGAGAGATGAAACACAATATCGTTCAATTTGGAACGAAACACAACAACGCCCGAGTCGTTAATGTAAGAGATTACATATATATATATATATATATATATATATATATATATATATATATATATATATAGGGTGTTTACAAAGTCTGGGTACATAGGGGATAAATACATACCTTTAGAACAAAACAATATTATTTAATGATAATGTAGGAAATTATATTTTCAATATGATTTCCATTATTTGCAATGCATAATTCGATGCGCCTTGCTAAATTCTTGTGAACTTGATTGAATAGGTGTACATTGCCGTCGATTTCAGCACACTGACTGATAATGCGTTCTCTCAAGTGGTTTAGATTTGCAATCTTCATTAAGTAAACTTTCTCTTTTAACATACCCCAGAAAAAGAAATCAATGGGAGAAAGGGCTGGTGAACGAGGGGACTACTCCACATGACCTCTTCTTCCAATCCAGTGAGGAAAAGTGCCAGTCAGCCAATCTCTAACATTTGTAGCAAAATGGGCAGGGGCTCTATCCTCCTGAAACCAGTCCGGAAGTCCCTCGCCTAGGCGCTCAATTTGAGGCATTAATTTGTCTCTCAATATGTTCAGATAAGTCTCACCGGTTACATGTTCATCAAAGAAGAAGGGTCCTAGCACATGAGCTTTCCACAAACCACACCACACCATCACCTTTTGGCAGCCTTGCTGTTTGGATGGATCCATCCAATGTGGATTGTCTTCACCAGTATCGAAGATTCTGTCTGTTGACTTCACCATTAACATAAAACAAAGCTTCATCACTGAACAACAAAAGGTCTTAAGTAAAATTGATATTTTCATCCAATTTATCTGAAAACCATTCGCACATCTGCATTCGTACATCGGGGTCGTCTTCATTTAAGTGATGCAATATCTGTAATTTGTACGGATGGAACTTCTGCTCTACCAGGATTTTGTGGATAGTTGACCTTGGAACACCCAACTCCATGGATGTCCGACGAAGTGATTTCTTTGGGCTAGCAGCAATCTTGGCCATGACAACCTCTTTCGTTTCGTCTGAAGTCTTTGGTCGCCCGGAACGGGGTTTGTCCAAGACACTACCTGTTTCTTTAAACTTCGTGACCAATTTCCCGACGGCAGTAAAATAAATAGGTTGCCGATCAGGGTGTTTAAGGTTAAATTCATCGGTGATTTTGCGATAAGACCATCCTTCTCGTCCACTTAAGAGTACCAACTCGATACTTTCTTCTTTAGACAGAGCCATCATTCGATCTGGGGAGGAAAAATAACATAAATAAATAAAATATTAAAATTCCTATGTACCCAGACTTTGTGGACACCCTATATATATATTCTTAATTTTATTGTCTAACCAGCATTTTAGGTGTAAATAAACCAAGTGAAACCGGTATGTGAGGGTTTTAATCAGCTTAGAGTGGGACTAAATTTATGGGGGATGGGGGGATTAAATTCGACGCGATAAGAATTTGGCTTGATCCTTTTCTATTTGACGGATTTTCGATGATATGTGACTAAAGAAAACATTTGAAGTGTTTCCGTTTCCTAGATCGTATCTGTGTGCGTATTTATGATTGTCTGAATTTCTGTCGGTTTTTCCAATGTCTTAGAAGAGGAATCTTTTTTCTTTGTTAAATCAGTACAATGACGTCGATAGAGGAAAGAAGGCGTATTCCATCGTGTTTAAAAGGTAAATTATAAATTAGATGAGATAAAATATTTAATAAAATCTTGTGTCAAAGGATCCAATACCACAAAAATGTTCTAAATTCCTCGTCTAACTCACCATCTTTGTGTGGAAAGTATTTTAGGATATGGTTTTTCTTTTAATATCGGTGCTCTAAATAACCTCGATTATAATATTACAAACAAGGTGAAAAAAAATCGGTCATCTCTTCTATGTTCCCATGGGGAAATAGAATCTGCTCTCGCTTCTATCCCCCATAATACACAAGGTCAACCATCATTTGCCCATGAAGAAAGAGGGTCATTTATGGCATCATATTGTCCATTAAGAGTTCATCTCCGGGCTCAAGGTCCATAGCACGCCCCCTCGCTACCACTTACATTCCTATCATACACAGTGATATCCACTTCCTTTCTCTTTTAAAGCCTCATTCACATAATCCACTCACCTTTCACTCGGTCCTCCAACCTTTCTTACACCCTGGCAAACACTCCCGTACCTATATTCTCTTCACACTTATTTTTCTATTCATTCCTCTTACATGTCCATACCATCTCAGAAAACCCCGACTCACAATTCACTCTCACTCTTCTGCACAACATAAAGATCTTTTACCTAGCATTCGTTCGTACTCTACGTTACGCACACCGAACATTCCTCTCAGTTTGTCCATTTGCACCGCTAACACCCCAGACCTATCCTTATCCTTTCACACCATATTTTCACTATAACACAGCAACTTTGACACCATCACAATCTCACGCAGCTTTCGGGTATATTCCACACTCAAATACTAACATTCACCATTGCTCTATGTCGAGGTGGTGGTTGGAGTTTTTCCCGACTCTTATATATATATATATATATATATATATATATATATATATATATATATATATATATATATATATATATATATCATATTATCCGGAATGCGTAGGAGTCGTCGTACTACTCCGTATACTTCTTTCGGCCCGTGCCCTGAATGGGCTTATTTACTCAGAGTGCTTAGAGGTTGGCTACGGAGGGATTGGAATGAACTTTGCCAGCAAGCAACCCAAAGGAAGTTAGATACACAACAATATGAAAGTAAAGTTTTAATGGACACTAAACAAGAAAAATATATATATATATATATATATATATATATATATATATATATATATATATATATATATATATATATATATACAAATAAGGTGCTTTGAGAGATAAATTAATAAGTGAATCTCGGATATCTCAATTGGCTTATAAATAACTATTCACTATTTAAATATATATACACTTATAATGTTGGTAAGCTTCGCGGTGAAGTTGGGGAATGTGAAAGGGAAGGGTTACCTTGGAACCTGATGTTCGGGTGGCGCTGGTGAGTGAAGGTGGTGAGATAAGGGGTGGAGACGATGAGATAGGTTCTCCAGCGACCGACCTGATCCAACAATTCCGTCACGATTCTGCTGGTAGAAGGTGGTGACGGGAGCTTCTTGTTAAAGAGGGCACCACGCTCGTGAACTCCGAGCAATCTTAGATGCCTCTGTAGGGTGGGGGGGGGCGAAGTGACCTATCCGCGCATAGGGTCACGGAGAAAAACCGAGATGTAGATTTCTCGCTTAGGAAACCAGAGTGAGGCTGTTTGTAGCTTCGGCTCGGAACGTGAGTACGAGCTTGGGTCCGCACTGGCTTGCAGACCAACGGGCTAAGGAGCCTCTCTAAATAGGACCGATCTCCTCTCTGAAGACGATTTACCACTACACTGATAGATGGCAATTCCTGCCCCGTCAGATGCTGTGCAAGCTCTACTACTGAGGTTTAAAAGAATTTATCTTTTATACTCGAAACTCAGGAGAGGTTCTGATGGCACCGGAAGTAGATTAGATATCAAGCTGCTCCATTTAGTCCGTTCTAAACTTCCGGCAACCATCGGAAACGAAGATGGGCTCCCATCTATCGATATCCAGTGGAGGAAGGAACTCAGTGGTTAGCTGAAATGACCGGCGGTTTCTTCCGGTGGGAGACCATCAGATATCGGGCCGGAAGGGGAAGGTTTAATAACCCGGCCCTCCCTGAAGGGAGGTGGGCAAAACTTGAAAGTATTATGCTATTCTCCTACATCCCTACCCATCCCGAGGGGGGAACATTCTTCTCAAGTGGAACGAGGGATAATGTCACAAGATATAACTTACTCACAGTTATAATCTATATTCAAAATGAGATCCCAGGAAACATACATACGCGAAACACACACACACAAAAAAAACAAAAATTAACGTAATGAAATGGCACTATTTGGCAACAAGGTCTTATCAATTACAGTTATTACTAGACATACATAAAAAAATACATACAACATACATATATACACAAGAACAAAAAAATAAAAATGGCCGAACAGTTCCGGTTAGTCGCCACAACTAGGGCCTTCGTCTATAGGATTGCGTGATAAATTCTCAGTAATGACGTTATCCGTTCCTTTTACGTACGATACATTGTATTGGTATTCTGACAATAAAAGGGACCATCTCATAAGTCTACCGTTCTGACTTTTACAATTTTTTAAGTCGGCTAGTGGCCTATGGTCCGTTTCGACAGTAAAAGTTCTACCAATCAAGTACATCCTAAATTTTTGAATGCCATAAATGATTGCTATAGCTTTAAGTTCTATAGTAGCGTATGCTCTTTCGCGAACCAACAGCTTCCGGCTCGCGTATGCCACTGGAAATGGGGTTCCTTCTTCCTCATATTGTAATAAAACGCACCCAATGCCGAGATTAGAGGCATCAGTTCGGATGCCGAATTTTTTTCTGGGGATTGGGCAAACGGGGGATAGGAGCGGAGACCATTTTTTTCTTTAACTCGCTGAAACTCGCAGTCGCAGCAGGATTCCATAGGATGGGGTCTGGTGCAGCCTTCTCAGAAGGTCATTAACGGGTGACGCTATGGAAGCGAATTAGGGGATGAACCGCCGATAGAAGGAGACGGAGCCAAGAAACGAACGAAGCTGTTTCTCGGTTTTAATGAGTGGCATACCTTATATTGCCTCAACTTTGTCCTCTCGGAGAGCTAATTATCCCTCTCCTACTTTGAACCCAAAAGTAAGAGATAGTGCTATAAGGAAAGTGGCACTTGGACGGCTTGATTGTCAATCCGTGGATCCTAAGCAGGTTTAGGAGTTTGTTGTTTTCCGTGGGGAGTAAAAACAGAACTTCATCACCTGGTTTCAATTTTCGTGGCTTAGATTTAATATCAAAATACGTTCGATACTTCTTTAGATTGATCTCGAAATTTTGCATGGCAACCTCCGAGCATTTTTCTAGCCTGTCACGCAAGTCTAGAACATACGAGTAGGAGGTCCTCAGTTCCTCATCCAATCGAGAGTTCGTGAGGAGCTCCTTGAGAATGTTTAGTGGACCTCGGACATTGCGACCATAGAGAAGCTCGAATGGGAAGAATCCCAGAGTTCGGTTGGGAATCTCCCTACACGCAAATAAAGCTACTGGCATGTACAGGTGCCATTTCTAAAGGCTGGTCGTGGCACAGGTATTTAAGCACACTTTTCAAGGTAGCGTTTAACTTCTCGCACATACCGTTTGCAGACGGGTGAAAGGGCGTGGTGAAAATGGGCCTAATTTGAAGCAACTTACTCACATGCTCCATCAATTCGGACGTAAATTGGCGGCCCCTGTAAGATAGGACCTGTTTAAGAATCCCTACCCGTGAAAAAATAGAGATTAATGCCTCGGTACATGAGATGCGATCAATATATTTGAGAGCAATTACTTCGGGGAACCGGGTGGCCCAATCGACGAGGATGAGAACGTATGATTGTCCCTCGGAGGAAGGGGGGTGTATCGGTCCAATAAAATCGATGGCAACCCTGAAATACAGTTCTGACATAACTGGAGTCTTCTGAAGGGGGGCCGGTTGTACTCTTCCTTTGGCGGTGACCTTTTGACATATATCACAGGTCCTGCAAAACTCTGTGATTTTCTTTGGCTGCACCAGGTGAAAAGAAAAACTTAAATACGCGTTGCGAGGTCTTATTATGGCTAAAGTGTCCTGCAAACACACCTTTGTGTGCTATTTGTAAAATCTTCGCAACGTAGGCCCTAGGCACGAAAAGGGCCTTGAACGGGGAGCCTACTGGATCCGGGCAAGTACGAAATAGCAAAGCGTCTTCTATCACATACCTCACTTTTCGGTCTCGACGAACCGATTCTGTCTCTCCTCGTTTTGCCTTTTCCCATAAGGGTTGGAGGGAGAGGCAGTCCTTTGGGGCACTATGAATTGGGCGTTATTCAGTCCCTCGTAATTCGGGGTGCATGGGGGCTTAAAAGACGTGGGGGGGGGGCAGGCGTCTCTATCAGCCTGGGCCCGGGTGACGACAGCTTGCGACACGGCAGTTGGGGAGAGCTGCACGCTCTGGCCCACCAACACTGCACAAAACTTAATCGGAGCAGCTACGACGTCGGTCCACCCAGTAAAATAGCGTCGTTTTACGTGACAACGGACCACTGGGAATTTATTAGCTCTTCCCAAGAAATCATGTACGACAGCGAATTTCTTATGTTGTGGGTCCACGAGGGGAAGCAGCTTGTCCGATACCACTATACACGTACACCCTGTATCTGTCACCAGAGTGGATACTCTACATGCCTTAATCCTTTGGCTACTGCTGGTCTCTATATGGTCTCTCTCAGAAACAGCGATTGACTGCTCCCGATCGAAATATGGGTTCTGCCTTTTCTCTTGCTCTATACCAAGTCAATTCCTCTCTATGACAAATAGATATATTAAATAAAATTTTGACTAGAAGATAATTTAATTATTTTTTTTTTAAAACCTCTAGCACTGAGAATAATGCCTTAAATTATAACTGACCCAGTCAAAGTGTTAATGGATCTGGACTCGAATTTGAGCCCACCAGAAGAACTGTTATTAAAAAGAATGTTCACCTGTTGCTCCTGAGAGGTCGATGAAGATGGTAGAGGCGCAGCCGTGGTAGGCTTTTCGGCAGCGAGAGTTGCGGAGAGTTGGTGGACCTGTTGTCCAGGGGCAAAGCGAAAGCAGGAGTTTTATGGACACTGAGATTTGTAGTGACCAGGAGTTCCGCAAGATAAGCATACAATGGAGTTACTCCGGTAGCGGTTACTCGACGAAGCATTGAAAATTGGGAGTTTCACCTCTTCTTGCTTCTTATGCTGGTTACCTTTTGGTTTAAAGGGGCCTGGGACTTTTACTAAATGAGGGAGTTTTCTTGGTTGTGGTTGACCTTGGTTGTTAGGGGACGGAGGAATGCTCTTCTTTTGCTCCTTAGGATAAAACTGATGATTTGTGGCGTAGAGATCCGCTTCTTCGAGGCACGCGTAATCTTTTGGCAAGGACTCCGGTTGATACATATGCCCCGGTTTGTTTGCGTTGCCCTTCCTTAATCCCACGAGAGTTATTTGTTGATTGCTATTGGGTGGTCTAAGCCAAGGGGCGGTCATATTCTAGCAACGGGGTCAAAGAGCCTGGAGGATTGGGATAGACCACACCAGGCTACAACACTGATATTTGGGGAGTTATGTAATCGCGAGGATTTACTAGTAACGAGGAGAATGCGCAACGGCTGTTTTCACGATTAATAACGCCTTGAACCAGGGAGATTTTTATATTTGGCCTGCGGTTACTCTTAGATGAAAAGCAAGGATACCAACTTTTACGGCCTTCCTTGCTATATCTTGATTGTCCGCGATCATTGTCTTCATTTTATAACTGATTGAACCTTAGCACATTTCTTTTATGTTGGAGTTCATCAGGGATATCCGACTGTGCTTCCAAACATGGGGTCCAGCTCTCTACATACAACAGCTATGGGGGTCATAATCTCAGGGGCTACTACTATCTCGAGGTTTAGATCTTTCTTTAGTACGGTCTCCTTCTCAGTTAATACACCTTAACGGTCCTAGTCTGTGTGACACATGGATCGAAATCATTTGTGGGATTTGAAAAGCCTTACTAGCGAAATAGTTAGATTTTCGTGAATATTTTTGGTAATTTTCCTTGCATACCCTCAATGGAAGCGATCTTCATCTTTCTCTCTCAATATTAGCTTCTAACTATCATTTTTGATTACACATCCCTTTAGAGGAAGAAGGTGGATAGTATAGTCCAACATAAAAATTTGCGTCTGGACAAGGGGCATGATTCTCTTTCTGGTTCCTAGTGCGCATGTAGGAATTGAGCAGAACGGAGCAGATATCGGTATGATATTCTGCGGGTAGCTCAAGAGAGAACGTGTTTTTCTGTTGGGATTCAATCAAATTGACACTCCAATCCAATCCTAATCGCTAATTCAATCCTTCAACGGGGCCTGGGCAAGCTGGTGCGTTCCATCTAACCCCTTCTGGCGCCCACATTTATCTTTAATAATCGTCTCTAACTCATCCATAACAAGCTCCCAAAAGATCTATCTAGGTTTATGGAAACATAACGGATACACAAGGTACCTGGAAGGATTGCACGTCCTCCGGGATATGTTAGTGCCTGGACATGATAATAATAGATGATCCTTACCCTACCCTTTACTTTATGGTTCAATTCCCCAGGACAAAGTTAACATTACGGCGGGCCAGGTTGTTAATGCCACTCCTAGCTCGAATCTGCAATCTGAGTAAGTATAAATCACATTCTTGACTTTTCAGATCCTATTATAACGTTTTCTTTAACCTCTCAAGACATTGAGTGGTCATAGTTACTACCTCCCGTTAAAAAAATTGTCAACTAATTATGAAGACAATAGAAATTAACAGAGGAAGTTCACTGGCGCATGGAGATACGCCTGGAATCGCGACTTCGTACCCCTTTCCCTCTATGCCGGGAAAGACAAGACATGTAGCTCCGCTCTAACAACCTTCGGCAGCTCAACATTTATAATGGAAGTGCTTCTCCCCCCCCCTCCTCCCTTAGTCTTTCTCAAAGGACCCTTTATGACTGCGAGATTTTCCTCTTCTCGATTGTGCCCTTTTCAACATTTATCAAACCTTAGTCTTGGGATCTTTCTGGGGGCCGTCATATCGCTCTCCCCCGCTACTTCCCTATAGAGGTTGGCATGTCGGCCCCCATGAGGAACCTCACCTAGATAAGACATAGGCCTTTTGATTTTCCAGTCGGGAGCCTCGACAATCTTATGGAGGAGAGATGTAGGTACCCCCTTCTTAACGAGATGAACTCCGGATTTAAAATCCCTCTGTGGAAGATCCTACAGAGGCAACACAGTCGCCCGAAGACCCTTGAAAAGAGAATGGACCTCCTGACAGTCAAACTCCCCCCCATATAGGAAAGGATAAGGCTGATACCGGCACTTTAGACCTCACAGCTCCTTTCGAGTGGGAAGATAATGAGGCTCACTCCCCCCCACCCTCCTCTCCCAAGAAAAAGTAAAAAAATGGACCCTTCCTTCCAGGGAAGGGGGAGGGAGGGGATATGTTCCCAGCTGATTTGGTAGAAGGTCAAGCAAAGGATAGCAAGTCCATCCTCAGATGTCCTAGGTATCACAGGACTCTACGATGAATTTGGTGAAATGAGAATTTTAAAGGAGGGAAATCTTTGACTACTCCGCATAGAACACCACAGAAGAGCTAGCCGACCAGTGAGCGGTCAAGGTCGAGCGTGTGATGAGAAAACAGAAAGAGGACTCAAGACCCACCCCTACATTTGTTGTGCCGTTCTAACATGAGAGGTTTCCTGAGGTAGTGCGTGTTTGGCAGTCTCACTACAAAGTCAAGGCATATTGTATGTGCTTCGGCCGCGGATGTGCTATTACGTCAACACTTTGGTCATATAATTAGCTGTGCAATTTGCGTACATGAAAAGTCACTCATGTACGTTAGACATCCTTTAAGCAGAATTCTGTGAGCTTTTGGCCGACGAAGGTGCTCTTGCATTCGTTAACTTATTAAGGGAGGTTGAGCTCTTCGGGAGACTCTTTTACTCCTCCTGCCTCGAATTCTTTGGCGGGCGGGGCGACCATGGGGTTGATCATGGCCTACCAGTACAGCTGCCACCCAGCCCCAATTGGAACCCTTCTGTTGGATTAATCTCCCACGAACGCCACCCTATTAGAGCTGGCAGATCTACGGGCTCACACCCCTGGCTAAAACCAGTCCTCCCCAACACACTCTAGCGACAATTTCTCTTATAGCAAAGCGATCACGTGCCTCCAATGAATCATCTGACTCATAGGATGCCCACACCACAAAGGTGGCAATGAGATCACCGCCAGAGGACTCTAGGGAATCCTTAGATTTCTGGCTACGTCGAAAGGTGGACAAGACACCTCGAATAGTCATGACTCTCCAAAATACGAGAAATGATCTGATCGAACTGTTGGACAGAGTTTAGTCAATGTAGGTGAATTTACACATCACTGCTTGAGAACCGCTTCCTTTGCTTATATAGATCTGCCCTTGTTCTCTCTGGACACAGCCTGAACTTGAGTTAGAGTTGGTCGATGACCTGCATAGTAGTGACCACTTTCCTAACTAAATATCATATTCACGGCAGCTGCCGTCAGAGAAACCCCTTTAGGGGTGCTTGGAACGGGCGGGGTGGCCCACTTTTCGTAAGCTGGGGAAAGAGCACTCAACGCCAGTCAGTGTTCGCCACTCCACGTCGTATGCTTTGCTCCAGCTTCAAAATGAGCTTGGTAATCATTCCATTGTAGACAGTACTACATCACGGTATTTTGCGATATATATGTAGAAGGCCTATGCTACCGAATGGCGTTACGGTATCATAAAGACCCTCCACAATATGGCGGGCGAGGAGACGCAGTCCAATTTTCAGATCAGAGTTTCTTTCAGCTTCTCATATGTCCTCAGTGTTACTCTTTTCCTTGAGTATCAACATCATTAGCTCGATGGGTCCGAGAGACCTTTTTGCTACTAACAACATAGTCGACCTTTCAATCTATTTTGATGCGGCTCAAATATCAACTTTGGAGCGTGAACCCCAACAGAAATTGAACCCAAAACTCGCTATGCCAAAGCACACATATTTTGGTTTTACTTAAGAGTACACTTAATTCTCCGCCCACGTCTTAATTCCGATCTGGACTTTCTCCTAAACTGAATTTTCCTGGAAGTAGTAGAATCGGACCGTTTCTTTGCTCTTATTTTTGAACTACGCCTCACCTGATAGACCCAGGGATGCTTTTACCCGCACCACGGTGATTCTTCTTTCCGTGACGTTCATCACCATGGGTACTGATATGGCTACAGATCTACTCATTTGCTGTTCCTTTACTTGGTCGACACTTGACTACAGATGTAAGTTTTATTGAATCTGCCTCTGAGCGTGAATTTTGGAAGGAGAATACAATCCACTACACTGCTCTGCGTTTGGCGACCGGTGCCTACCGCACGTCCACTATTGAGAGCCTGCTTGTTAATGCCATAAAGATGCTACTTACATTATGCGCTTGTACGCAGGATCCAGCGGATCTCAGTCACTAACACATCTCATTGCATCCTTAGCTGATCTTGATGGTGCCTACTGTCATGGGCAACCCTTTTGAGAATAATATATCCATGCCACCGAGACACGCCAAACATACCCTGAGCCTGTCGGTTTTAGGGATACGCAACTCTTGCAAGAGATCGATTTGACTCTTGGGCAAGTGGAGGCTCTTGTTCTGCCAGGGCGTCAGTCTGGAAGGTATCATGCCTGACCATTTGTTGCTACATCTCTGCTTCTAAGGCTTCCACAACGGCGGAATAATGCGTTTAAACATTTTAGAGCACACTTCTCATCATGATGGATTCACGCCAGTGTACAGAGATGGTCCAAATCCGAAGAAAGTGTCCTCATCAATGGCGTGCCCCCTCTGTTTGAAGTTAGCGGGATTCTATAGGGCGCTATGTATATTTTCCGGCCAAATCGGTTGCTACATATCGCTCGATGCGGGAGATTACGCCTTGTGGCAGGTTTGAAAACGAAATTGTGATTTATAGTGATTCACAGAGCGCATTGGGTGCATTCGAGACATTGTAATATCCGAAATCCTTGTTCAAAGTATCCGTGACCCAATGGGTTCCGTTAGCTGGACCAATGTGAAGATTGTCTTCTCCTGGGTTCCTGGGCATGTCTGTGACGAGTAGGGGACAGGAAAAGCATTTCTATCTTCCCCACACATGCTACATGGCATGAATAAGATCTGCCTTTTAGCTGCATGTTAAAAAAAAACAAGAAACGGCCATCGGGAACATAAAGTTGCGCGCCATAGCGCCGCGAATGTTCTTAAAGTCCGACCCCTCCCCCAAGTGCATTTTTAGATTGTATTCTGTCCTCTCCAGAGTGATCGGCACATTCATGTTGAATGTCTCAGTTTGGGGGATCCTTCCACACGCTACCTGTCCTGGAAACGGGACGAACATGGTCGCTATGCTAATTCCTTGTACTCGGAACGATTTCGTGCACACCTGAATTTAGCATAATCTACAATAGGGAAAATTAGAGACCAAACGAACAAAAAAAAAACTCAGTTACAAACAAAAAATAAAAAAACAACAGAAAAAAAGCAAAGTCATGCTCTGGCATCTGAAAGAGGCGCGCCTTTATCAGTACCTAAGCATAACTTTGTTTTTTGTTGTTGTTTTTTTTTTGCTTGTGACTGATTTGGGTTGTTTTTTTTCGTCTGATCTCTGAATTTCGCTATTGTTTTTTTTTTTGTGTTTTAATATAGCCTAAACAATAGACTACTCGTAACTCCACTTTTCGGCGAACGTGCCTTCGGTTGCGGTCGCCAAAATTGTCTTCTTTGAAGTAAATTATTAGATCCTTCAAATTGGTAGTTTTTTATTGATAAACCTTTTAAAAGCTTCACATTTTAGTAGTATCTGTTTAATTTTACGTCTTTTGCAGTCTTTAGCAATCTTTCATATCGGACGCGCTAGAACATTTGCCATATCGATTAAAGACAATTCGGTATCAGTTAAGTGGCTGTCAATGAGTGTGGAAGAACCAATCTGTTGAAAGAATACTTCCAAGAACGCAGTTTTTATTCCAATGTGTACAAGAAGAAGTTCAATAGTTTTCGTAAAATTAAGCAGAGGGTGCAGATCTCTATTAATCCTAAGTCTAATTATAATTACCCTTTTCAAATGTCCGCTTGCCTCATTCTGCTGTCATCGAGCTTCATCAGATCAAAGTATATCATTAATTATAGATAATTTCCATGTTCCTGTCAACAGAGCTCCAAGATTGCAAATAAGGCACGTGTTAATCTGATTATAAATTAATATAATTATAATTTCCCTCAAAAGTTTTAATTAGAGAATATCATGTCAAAACGTTCCGTACCCCATTTTTCTCTAATTACTTTCCAATTGATAATTACTTTTGACTTTAAGTGTTAAATTGCCCTAATAGGTTTTTCTAGGGACTAATTGTTATTCTCTTGTCTTTATTTTATTATTATTAATATATATATTTTTATTATAAAAGTGTTTTGGTACATTTATGGGCGAATAACTTTAACTACGTAGATTTGATGGTTTCCCTTACTGTCTTAAAAAGGAAAAGAGGTTTGGAAAAATGTACTAGGCTGGAACGAAAGTAATGTCCGATTTTTGAGCATATATTAAAAATGAAAGAAAATATAACTCTGGTAATATGTAATCATAAACATAACCTCCTTTGCTTTATAGAACCTCATCCCCTTTTTCAAAAAGCTTAAAAATGCCACGCTTGTAAAATTATTTAGGTTTTGATGCATAATATAAATCCAACTCGTTTTCAACTACTTCTCTTGATGTCAACTCAAGACCATCTAAATGGTACTGTAATCTTCTAAACAAGTGATAATCAAAAGGAGGAAGGTAAGGAAAATATAAAGGATGAAGCAATATTTCTTAACTCAGCTCGTCCAGGAGGTCTTCCGCCATTCGAGTTGTGTGAGGACGATCATTATCGTGATGGATGATAATAGCCCTTTCTTCGGGATCGCCTTTGGTCCAAAGCGTCTTTCAAACGACAAAGTTCCTTTCAGTAGAGATTACCATTAATTGTATGATTGTTGTAAAATAGTTCGTACAGGACAATTACTCGTATATCCTACCATACACTCAGCATGAGCTTTTTTGGATAAAGTCCTCTTTTCAGTTGTTGAGAAATTCTGCTTCCTCTCCTGGTTCACGAACGGCGGCGTATAACGTTATGATAAATGATGCATTTCTTATCAACAGTAGCAAGCTTGGCAAAATACGGTACCTGACGGTGTCGTGAAAACAATGAATCATATCAATAAACACGCCGTTGTAGATTTGCCATCGACATTAGACGCGGGGCATATTTTGACAATCACTGGAACCTTTTCAATTAATTTTCAGTTAGTGTAAGACAGTCTTATGTGTTACGTTAAATTGTTCTGCAAGTTGCATATAAGACGTAGCAGAATTTGCTGTGACAACAGCTTCCAACTCTTTGGACCTAATATTTTTTGGTTGACCTTCTTTTGTCCGTCTTTTAGATTGAAATCTCTACTTTGGAAACGGGAAGATCACTTTTTGCAACTAACATTATTTACTGCATCACCCGATAAGTGTTCTGAAGATATTTTGCATTGGCACCTTTAGGAATCACATAGAGTAAAACATGTCTAATATGATCTTTAGATGTGAGGATATAGGGTGGATACCGACAAAGATTACGAACAATATTTTTATAATCTGAAAGATAAATGTATACATTACCTATTTTAGTATTTCTAAACGATAACAAGAAGCACCCCTTTAATAAAAACTATCTAACTTTATTCTAGGAAATTGGACATTACTTTCGTTTTAACATTATGTTAAGAGTTTTGAAGGGATGCCTTGTTAGCTTCCTTAATGTCTTATTTGACAAAACACAACCTTGGCTGCTGTGGTCAATTATAAATTCCAGGTCGTGAAGGAACTTAAAGGAAAGACAGCGGGTGAATAGAAGGTAGAATTCTGTCATACTAAAGCCAGTTGAGAAGATTTATAGCTTTAGGTTTGTAATGACGGCAGACAGAGGGAGAAAAAAAGATAACAGAAAGATGTACCGTAAGATTAGTCCTTGTGAGGAAAGGCACCAACTTGCGCAACGAGAGTTTGACAGATGATAAAGCTGCAAGAAACTTTGCTAGGAGATAATGCAATCAAAGTGCCACACAAAATTGCGGCAGTGAAGCAGTAGTTATTCTCATCAATGATTAACAATGGCCGTCAATCAGAGGTGATAAATAATGATAGCTGACGAAAACCGATGGAAAATGGGGTGTGGGGGAATGTATCGTACTTCAATATATGTAGTGGTAAATAAAGATATGCAATTTCAGGTTTGCTGGCAAGGGGCCTCGATTTGATTGTCCGTCACTGTTAGGGGCTCTTCCAGCTAAGGGGATGTAGAGACACACTTCGATATTCTATCGTGAACTACGTGTTGAGAATAAGGGAAAAATTGTTATAATGGCTATAAGGAAGTAAAGGTTATGAGTAGCAAATGACTATCAAGTCCTCAATCAGTATGCTGATCCGCAGCTGACCTGGGAAAATATTATTTCGAAGAGTTGGAGAAAGACTCCACCATCTTTGGTGTAACCGAGCGGCAAGAGAGTGAAAGTTCTCGGATAGCTATTGTTGTAGATCGTATATATGACCATTTTCCTTTTTCTCAAGTATATTCGTCGTTTACATAGATTTGGTTTGGGGCTATACGAAGAATCTTTAGCTATAACAAGTAGAGAAAATATGACAGTATCGGATATGGTTTAACTTGTCACTTCGAGCCAAAGCATTCAAGTATGTTGAAACTCACAAGTTGTGACAGTATCTGGAATTAATATGTAAAGCCAATATTACGCCCTTTTGCCACGCGCGCCACATTCGCTGAGCAAGGTTATGAGTAGCAAATGACTATCAATTCTCTAATTCTCGCTGCTATCTAAGTTATCATTTGAGTTTCAAAACTTTCTAATAAATAAAAACGCCAACAGTAATTTAGCATTTATTATTTGATCAAAACATAAGAAGTTCCATGTAAAAGGTATAGGTATGTAAATACTTCTCAACGTTTCAGGTTGGAAAATGATATTTGTTTTTCATTCATGTTAATTTTGAAAATTGCTTAGTGATAAGGGAAACGTTGCCTTTGCTTGTTTTTTTTTGTAATAGAAACAACGGTCTTTAATATCTTTCGACTAAAATATAACTTTTTCTGTATATTATTTGTATTCTTATCTAATCATTTTATTTTTAAATATCTCATCTGGCGACTGCCTTCTAGGGCATAAGTCACCGTACTCATACTAGCCTAAATCTAGGCTATATTAAAAGCCAAATAAAAGAATAAAAATGCAAATAGAAAAAACAAAAAACAAACAAAAGAAAAACACAAATTGAAAAAATATAAAGTGAGCTCAGTCGACGGGGAAAGGCCTCCCCCCGGCGAAAAAGCACGCGATCCATAGTCAAATATTAAATAAGGGGAAGAAGGTCGGCCTCCTCCAAAAAGTCTAAAGGTCCAAGGGTCGGTGTGCACGAATTCGTCCCGAGTACAAGGGACAGGCGGTAGCGACCCCGCCCATCCCGATACCGGGACAGGTAACGTGCGCGAAGATCACCCAGGCTGGGATATTCAACAAGAATGTGCCGAACAGTCTGGGGAACATAGGGCGCAGGCGAGCGCTCCATTAAATGGCGATGCATCACACGAGTGTGTCCTATTCGGAGACGACAGAAAGCGACCTGAAGCCGTCGCGGCATTGGGGGATAGGTCCATGGGAACAGTCGCGGCGCAATGGCACGCAACTTTAAGTTTCCCGGACCGTCCCTATCTTCTTTGCCAAGCCTTCCGAAGAGCTGCCCGACATAAAACTTGAAATAACAAAAGATAGACATGACAGGAGCAATGAATTACTCACTATTTGTCTCCCCTAGTGAATAATAAAACTAAACCATCCAATTTTTCATGATCTAAATGACAACGGTAGGGTAATTTAAGATCATCTTTGGTCTATCTTTACCAGCAAACATAACAGGACACAAGGGACATATAGAACACATTTGTTTAAATCGGCCAAAAAATTCCAAAATGGATTTTTACAGATTGGTTCTCATCTCTAGCATTATATCAATTTAATCTAATTGATTGAAATATAAAACGACCGTTTCCTAGAGAGGGTTTTGTAACTTTTCTTATTCGTATACATCAAACAATCACAAAATTACTTCACATACTTTGGAATCACCATTTCTAGTAATGTTTATACCATTTTCTTCCAGGGGATAAACCTCGACGGGATGAGATATTGTACTACATAGTGACATCGATATGAAAGGGCCATTGCCGCGTAAAAAACACACGAGTCGCTTTGAGCTTAAGGGTTGAAAGAGGGGAATAGTTTTGGTGGCTATAATGTGTACCGATCCTACTTTATCGAAGTAGAGTTATGTTGATGTTGAAATCATCTACCAATCAATGTATAGATTTATATTAAAATAAACGAAACTTATTGTCTTCTAAATTCTATCGTCAGTAGTTTTGTTTTCTAAGAAAAGTGTCGAAATGCTGATATGTATATCACAAGGGGGCACTGACTACTTAATGCATATACCTTGATATCGAACATTCATATGTTGGTCAATGATGAAGATTTCCACCCCTAGGCATGGTTTTCTTTTCAAAAACACTTTAGGACTGGGGTCGTATGTACAGTCGCTAAAAAGAGGAAAAAGGAAATAGAAGATTGAAGGAAAGATGGGATAAATTTAAGTGACACTACATTGCAGGGAAAGTGCATGATGTATTTCATGGAAATATTCATGCCACGGCTGATAAATGCGATAAAGATGTTATTTGGAGTAAAACACGTGATTGTGAAAATTGGAAGCCTGTTCGGCCGTAAGGCACTTTGCCTCAGGCTGTGTTGAGATAAGCGGCTAAGGAACTCGGAGTCGCAATTTAGGGTGGCATCTCTGTGATTGGGCAAGAACCACCACGTGGCGTCATATAGCCGAAAAACATTAGCTATATTCATCACCGAGGCAATGCTTCTTTGTCTATTTTTACATAGTTTGAAGTCACTGATGTGTAACTTTCATGTAGCATTTGCTATCGTCACATGGGCTTAAGAAATTTAAGGAAAGAACCCTAGAGCCATACAATGATTTTTCCATGCATCGCTCATGGACCAAGAATATTCTAAGGCTACTACGTGTTTGTTGAGTGTGTCTCGTAGACGCAAGAGGGCAGATGGAAAAACTATGAAGAGAAACTCGGTTTTGTGGACGAGGAAGTTGGAGAGCAAAATTCGTGATGACATATGGTGTGGATGTACATTGTACAGTAATTTAGCAGCATGAACGGAGTTCATGGGTGAATATAACTTTGGTCACTCCGTAGGCAGATAAAAGAACAGTTCAGCTGCTGATAGAACACCAGCGGGTCAACGCTACTAAAGGAATTTCCGGAGCATTTGGAGAAGGATAAGATTCTTAAACTTCCGAAGAGATGGGGCATAAAAAAGGAGGATTGCCTGTGTAACCTTTGGATAAACTTGTATAGCCAGTATTTACCATGGAAGGATTTATTCCACAATTGGCATCTTATGAAAGTCTAGGGATGGATAACATAGTATAATGTAGAATATCCGACCATTAACTGGCTGCAATTGCTTACTATGATTAAAATGCCGCGGAGATTAACTCTCCTAAAGAAACAAAAGAATACAACTGATAAAAATCTGAACTCGCTGCATTGCTCTTACCTCCCACTCTCTTCAAAACCTTATGACATACCCCAATCGCATGAAGGCAGAAAGTATAGCCCTATATATAAAACTAGACATGTCCTATCTTACAAGAGAATTAGTTTTATGCAAAAACTAGATTCTTCTCCCACATTTAACCACCGCTCCTATTTTTGCCCTGATTTCTGATTTAAGATACAGAAGGCAAAGGGGTGGACATCATATCACTCGGTTGGGCAAGGCCAACCTTTGCATAGGGGATGAATAATATTCATTCTAACAATCTCACTGCATACTACATGCAATGATATCAAGGAAGAAAAACATTAGAAAACAAGAATGCAAATTCATGAGAATAAAGCGATCGACATTCCCTTCGTCATCAAGTTGATTTATTTAATTTACTTGTATTAATTGCAAAGTTTTACTATTTATTCTAAAACCCTTTGTTGTATCTTAATGTTATTTCTTTTTGTTTGGCCATATTTTTTTTTTATTCCCCTTATCTTATCGCAGACAAAACGCACACTCTCTAAGGCACAGTTAAATGCATTCGATTCTACTTTCTTTTTATGTCCATCGTTGAATCTAAATTGGAGGAGATGCTGGAGTACAAAAAGGGATATTCGGGAGAGGATAAAATGGCTTTGAGTTTGTTAGGGCATAAAGACGGTGGAAGAGCCGGTATTTTTAGTGGCCCTCGCAAAGATGGGGGGGGGGATTGTGGATACTGTTACAACTGATAGCTGGAGTAGTGTCACTTCTTCACGGCCCCAGTGCCCTTGGCTGTCTCGAACGAGACTGCCACTGTGTTTTAGTTATTCTAAACATTTCAATTTGCCACATTTTGGCCCATTTCTTTGTTAACTTCCTTTCACAGATTTCCTTGGTGGGTGGCCTAATTCCCAGGCTCGTGGCACAGCAAGCTTTCTCCTATTAATTCTTGGTCGAAGCCTGGGGGAAGAGGGTGATCGTTCAGGTTGATTTTAACATGCTTGTGTTTTCCCCACTCCATCAAATTTTCTTTAGCATTTTACGCACCGAAGAGCAGAAGTCAGGTGTTACATGAGCAAAATTCCTGCGGTTGACATCTGGAATATTGTATATCCTCCTGACCCCAACGCCTGCAGGGGTATCTGCAGCTATCCTCCCTAGACTTTCCCTGCCCCATCTTTCCTTTCTTTACAAACTTTCAGCGAGAGATGCCCTCGTTGTTCTTCGCTTCAAATTCAAGGACAAAGAAGGTTTTAGTGGCTTTGCTGCGCGGAGGCCAACGTTGTCGTCAAGTGGTTGAAGTGTAATTCAAAATAGTTTATATAAAGTCTACATACGAGTACATATGTACATTTAAGTTGGAAGTCAATGCACTATCCAAGCGAGTCAAGTAATAGACTGCTTCCGATGATATTGGAGTCTGTCCTCTTATTTATCCCTCCTAGTTTTTTTCTAAGTATAAATAATGTTTTATGTTGAAGAAAATTAAGTACAAGTGAGTGTGGTTAGTTACCGGATGGAGGAGTCCTTATTCTGGTGTTTTTTACCTAGGTGGCTGTCGTATATTGACTCTCCTTTCGGATCCAACGCTTCAAAAGTAAAAGCAATAAATAAACCAATTAAATGGAGCTGCCAAATTAAACAATTAACTAAAGGTAATAAATAAACCAATAAAACGGAACCGCTAAATTAAATAATGTCACTTTTGGACAGCAGAATCCACAACAAGAGAGAAGAGATAAATCCATAGGCTCCTTTAACACTTCCTATCCTTCCTTCTGTATAAAATCTCTCACTTTATTAAATAAATCTCATTCATTGTTATAATTAAAAGTTTTCTTATTGCATGATACAAGTACGTGATCAGGGTTTAATTCGAACTTTTTTTCTGTCTCTTAAAATATGAAGAAACCGTTAGGAATATTTTTTAAATATCACTCGACTTTGTATTTAAAGATATATGGAATCGATTGCCATAATTTATAGCTTAGAACTAGATAGAATTATGACAAGAGTGAAAATAGCATTAGAAATTTTATTTATTACTTTACTAATACTGCCAATGCTACTACGAGGGAAAGAAACAAGTTCCTGGCTTGTTCATGTTACAATCAATAGGAAAATCGTTCTCAACTTGTAGCATGGCAACAATATGATATTATTCAGGGTTGGATTAAAATTAATGAGGATGGTTAAATAAATAATTGGATCGATCTTAGTTAGAGTGATTTGATTTTTTGATTTTTTTGTAATTTTAGGAGCCTATCTGGCCAATATCTACTTAGGAACAAGTCGCCGCACTCACGACATACTAGAAATATGCTACTTTAAAATAAGAATATGCAAAAAACAACAACAATAAAAAGGAAAAATGGCAAGAGGAGGAAGCAAGCTCCGGCGTCGGGGAGAGTTCTGCCTCCATCCCGACGCAGGAACGTGCCACCAATAAAGAAAACCCCAAAAAGATAGTTAAATAAAGGGTTGAAGGCCGGTCGCCCCCCAAAAGTCTATAAGTCCCACCATTCAATGTGCACGAACACGTCCCGAATACAAGGGATAGGCGGTAGCGACCCTGCCAAACCCGCTGCCGAGACAGGTAACGTGCGCGGAGATCGCCCAGACTGAACATTCAACAAGAATGTGCCAAAAAGTCTGAGATATAACACAGTATTCACAGTAGGGCGCTGGCGAGCGCTCCATCAAATGGCGATGCGTTCCGCGAGTATATCCAATTCGGAGACGACAGAAAGCAACGTGAAGCCTTCAGGCCATTGTGATGTAGGTCCATGGGAACAGTCGCGGCGCATTGGAACGAAACTTTAAATTCCTTTCGACCGCCTCCCATCTTCTTTGCAAAGCAGCCCGAAGAGCTGCCCGTATTCCTGTTATGTAGTCGGTGTGAGGAAAAGCAAAATGCTGGTCCGGTCGCCGATTCCTCGAAGACACTTTGGCGCTCTCATCGACGCCCTCATTCCCTGCAATTTCTAAATGTCCAGGACCACAGCAGAAGATAATTTCGACCTTTGCCCGGCTTGCCAAAACCGTGGCTTCGCGGATATCGCGAACCAGGGGATGCCGAGATTCCAATACCAGGAGAGGATTCAAGGCGAATTGTGAGTCGCTATAGATCACAATCCGGTCTCCGAACCAGGCACGTCGCGTAATCTCATGAACAGAGTGGTGTATTGCCACCAGCTCGGCCGTGAATACAGAAGCAAAGGCTGGCAGAGCCTCGCTGACCTTAAACAGAGGGGATACGGCTTGGAAACCGACTCCCTCTCTGAGACTTGGAGCTATTAGTTTACACTGGCACAGTTCCAGCGTGACGGGAGGTGTGCTCCAAAGAGGTCGAACGCAATACTCCTGGAGACAAATAGTCAAAGCTTGAACCCTCCAGGGTGGCGTCCGGGGCAGAACCAGGGGCACCACCAGCCTGAGAGCTATAGCTAGCTCTCGAAGAGTTTCCTAGCCCAACACTTAAAGGGATTAGGGTATGACTGGCGTCTCTCGGCGGCATAGGAACTGTCGAGATCAGCTGCGGATGCAGTGAGAGCTGTTGGCGACTGAGGGAGGTGCTGGGCTCGTGCGTACAGGCGAGTGATGCACTGCACGCGGTGCAGAGGGAGTGGGATCTCCTCAGCTTCGACCAACAGGTTCTCAATTGGGGAAGTGCGAAAGGCACCGGTCGCAAGCGAAAGCCGGTGTGGTGGATCGAATCCACCTTCCGCAATGAACGCTCGGCGGCGGATGCATAAAACTCGCATCCGTAATTAAGCTTCGAACGAGCAAAGGATCGATAAAAAAGTAGGGCAGTAGCCCTATCAGCGCCCCAAGCGCTGAACATCACAAAACGGAGAATGTCCATGGCACAGAAACAAGAGACCCTAAGGCTGCGAATATGAGCCTCCCAGGTGAGGCCTCGGTCGAATACAAGACCAAGGAAACTGCGTGATTCCACCACGTCCAGGCGCAACCCATTAAGAAACAAATTTGGGTCAGGGTGAAGCCGTGGATGGCGGCAGAAGTGCACTACCTTCGTCTTGGCCAAAGAAAACCGAAACCTGTGCGCTTCGGCATAGCGAGAGACGCGGTTCAATGCCTGTTGGAGTCCACGCTCCAGAGTTGGCATCTGGGCCGCGCCAAAAAAGATCCAAAGGTCGTCCACGTAGAGCGTAGCGAGAACATCTTCCGGCAGCACCAAGGTGATGCCGTTAATGCTCAGGGCAAAGAGTGTGACACTGAGGACACTTCCCTGCGGGACACCCTCTTCCTGATCCTTTGGGCCGGAGAGGGCTCCCCTACTCGTACGCGGAATCGACTATCTAGCAAAAATTCAGATATAAAGATTGGGAGGCGTCCCCTCGCCCCCATCGTGTGGAGAGTCTCCATGATACCGTATCGCCATTTGGTATCATAGGCCTTCTCCAGATCGAAAAAGACCGTGGCGTAGTGCTGCCTACGAAGCGAAGGCTTGCAGACGGCATTTCCCAGTCGGAGCAAAGCATCCCACGTGGAGTGGAACTAGCTAGGCCAGACTGCCAAGGACACAAATGGCTTCCGCTGTATAAAAAAAGGTTAATCTAGCATTTACCAATTTCTCCATCAACTTGCACACGCAAGAGGTTAGAGATATTGAGCAGAAACCGGTCGGAGTAGAGTGATCTCTTTTCAGTTTGCGAAAGGCGAGCACAGTAGCGATTCGCCAGGAGTCTGGGAGAAAACTCTCCACCCATAACCTGTTGAACAAATCTAAGAGAAATGCCATGCCTCACTCACCCAGATGTCAAAGCATGGCGTACGGGAAATCGTCCGGACCATGAACGGTGTCCGCGCACGAAGCGAGAGCGGAACGCAACTCACTCGCAGTAAACTTTTCGTTGAAGGGTTCTCCACCTCTGGAGGTAAAGTCCATCCGGCGACCTTTCGCGACATCACGACGTGTATTTAATGCTGGCGGAGCTGCATGCGGCTAGAGAATGCGGAGAAAGCAGTCGCTAAGGGTTTCACCACGGACGCGTGGTCCGAGATTGTGGTCCCATTCTCATGGAAAACGGGAGAGGAGTCCTGCGAGAACTTGCCCCAAATCCTTTTGACTGGCTTCCACACCTCTTCTAGAGGGGTCTTTCCCGTTAAGTGAAGACACGTATGCCCGCCAAGAAGAGCGGTGGGCGTGCTTCGAAATATACCGGAACCTAGCCCTAGCCCAACTAAATTCAGCGACAGTTAAATCGTTTGGGCGGCGCTTATACCGCATGTAGTCATAACGCTTCTGTTTGAGGGCCGTCTCACACTCGGCCGACCACCCTGGAAATGGTCGGCGTGCAAAACGGCCAGACGTTCTAGGAAGAGTAGTCAGGCCTGCGGCGATGAGGTTGCCGGAGAAGAACTCAATGGCCTCATCTACCGACCTAAATTCCTCGACTGAGATAGAGAATTCAGTCATTTCCTGAAATGCAGGCCACCTGCCCACGCCAAGCACCACCGAGGTGGTCTCTCAGGCGGCAGTTGCCCTGAAAATGATATTTGAATGGGAAAGTGATCACTACCATGGAGGTCATCGACCACCGCCCAATAAAAATCAGGCTGTGCATCCGAAGAGCACAAAGATAGGTCAAGGCAAGAAAATGAAGCGGTTCTCGGACAGTGATGCGTAAACTCATCCACGTTTAGGACACCTATCTTAAGCTCTTTGATCAGATCGGCAACGACTTGTCTCCTGGAATATATTGAGTAATCTCCCCAGAGAAGATGCCTACCGTTCAGATCTCCAAGCAAGAGAAAGGGCCTCGGCAACCATACCACGACGCGTCGACGTCAGATGACGGTGGAATGTACGCAGAAATGATAGTATACCTCCTATCCAGCTGCACAGCCACTGCCTGAAAGGAGGTATCTAAAGAGAGGAAAAACAGACACATCATGGTGGGTGTAAACCATGCATCCCCAAGCCCGGCCAACCCGTGATAGTGGGGTCGCAAGACCATTATACCCCGGGATACAGGGCAGGGGGCACGCGCCTAGCATAGTCTCCTGCAAAAAGATAGCTAACGGGGAACGGGACGATACCAGCCTCCGCAGCTCCTCCCAGTTGGCCCGGAGTCTACGGCAATTCCATTGAAGGAATATGCCCTCTAGGCCTAGCTCACAGCTCGGAGGAGACGCGGGGCCCTCCTCGAACAGAAGACCCTCACGGAAATGGCCGTACGCGTCTCGGAGGCAGAACTCCGGGCGCTGTTGGCCGGACAAAGCGCTGTCGCCTTCGAGGACTTATTGGAGGAGGTTGGTATTGCCATGCCAGTCTTTTCCTCCCTCTGCCTCAAACGTTAGGCGGGCGTTGTGGCTTCGGAGGCGGGGAGCCCTCTTTTTGAGGAACCACCGTCTTCGAGCCACTCGCTCCAACTCTAGGCGTAGGCGAAGGGTTCGAAGCTCCTTTGTTGCTGTCCTTCTTTCGGGGGGCAGCTCTAGGAAACCCGGAATATGATCTGGCAACCAACTTCATGGGTGTTGCTCTCTGTGAATCTACCGACTTGCTAGAGGCGCGTGGCCCTTTCTCCTTACGGGAAACGGTCACGCTGGGGGAAGAGGGGGTAGCTCTAGTTTTAACCGGGGCTGGGTAGGAATTCTTTTTGCCGCCAGCTTTACCAGGGAAGCGCCCGGGTTGAGTAGAGCCCGCAACAAGGGCTCCGCATGGGCGCGGAAACAACCGTGCTCGTTGACCTGGATGGGCCAGCAGCAGAGGGTGCCTTTCTAACAATTGAGGTATATTACGTCCCAAGCAGAGCCAAAGCGCCAGTACCAAGTCCTTAGCCTCGCGGAATGAGATTCGATTCTGGGCCTGAACGGCTAGGATTACTTTCTCGAGGAGATAGCCACCACATTACTTCGAAGAAGTGGGGTGCGGCTCTCCGCAATTGACACACTTGGCCCACATGATTTAGAATTATCGTGTGCGGCCTTGGAGCAATTTACACAAACTTCGAAAGACCCTGAATTTGCACGTCTACATGAGCGATTCGTATGGCCGAAGCGGTGACAGTAATAGCACCGCCGCGGCAGTGGCACGAATTCCTTCAGGTGGTAGCGGTACCAACCAGCACGCACCGACTCAGGGGGCTTGTCAAAGTCGAACGTGACGAAGAGTGTAGGGGTGGCTCTCGAGGCCCCTTCCTGTTTTACCATCACACGTTCGACCTTGACCACCCCATGGTCGGCCAGCTCTAAGGTGATGTCCTCAATGGAGTAGTCAACGAGTTCTCTCGCATAAACTACTCCTTTCACAAAGTTCATGGTAGAGTGCGGCGTCACACTCACCGGGGTGCGGTTAAGTGTCCGAAGACCACTTATCTTGGCCACCTCAGCGGGATTCGCCACATTCGCCAGAAGGCTCCCGTCCGAGAAACGGGTCACCTTCGGCTTTCTACCAATTTCACTAGCTAATCCTCTCCTCTAAAGGATCATGTTGCATTTGGCCAACATGGTGCCACCAGTGGATCGAACAACGAGGAAGCGTTTGAAGCCAGCGGGCTCGAAAACGCCAGAAAACCTCTGAATCAGGGGCCCCGATGTCATCGAGGCTCCGCCCTGTGCACTTTTAGTCTTGGTCAGGGGCTCCGCAACCGGGGGTGGGGCAGAGGGGCCGGATCTGCCGATCTTGGCTGTGTCGCTTGCCAAATTGGCAGCAGCCCATCCGTCCCCACAGCTTCTGCGGATGGAGAGGAGCCCCGAGTCTTTTTAGTCTTTTTGTCTTAGTCTTTTTCTTTTTTGGAGAGGAGGGAGGGGTATTAACCCACTTCTCACTTTTGCTGGCAGAAGCCCCTAGGCCAGATTAAACGGCCTCATCCAGGTCCTTCTCCGTAATGCAGATGGTCCTGGTGGTCGCAGGGGCACCATCCGGAGAAGATCTCTCCCTGCCTTGTACTCTCTTAGAAATCATAGCCGTTTGAGGAGGACCTTGCATAGGGGCGGATTCAGGTTCGGTGTTTGGCGCCAAGCCTGGATTCCCCCCCATGGAAGGCCCTACCGTCTGAGGCTGGGTTTCATCAAGGATCCTGTCTATCACAGGAGGGGCCTCCAGTTTGCCATCCCCTTCCAGGACATCGCAGGTCTCCTTGGCAGTGTCGCCAGTCTTGTGTGTGGAGGCACAGCCCTTGACCCCGGCAAGGTTTAAAATTCTTGCCAGCAGGTCTTTTGAGGGAAGCGACCGAAGGGGCCTTGCGGGAGAGGTTGTATGAAAAGCGACGAGGTAGGGGAGAAATACAGGCTATCTGAAGAAAGGAAAAGAGGCTAAGCTGGGGCCTGACGTAGCGCTGGATCCCGTCAGCACGGTGGCCAGGATGGTAAATCGCCTTTTCCTTACGGGGTTGATACGCAGGAGATGGTGCTGGAGATGACAACTCCCATCCATCGGGTCCCCAGGTTGCGGATCGGGGGAAGGCCTCTAGATATAGAGGTTAGTTGCGAATAAACTGAATAAGCAGCCCCGGACAAAATCACGAGTCGCCCTTTGGCAAGGCGTAGCGCTCGGTAGCCACCCTATACCAGAGTTACGGTATGGGCAGGTGGAGCTCATAGTCTTGTGTGACAATCCACCTAGGAGAGGGACAACTCCGAACTCAAACCCGGGCAGGTGGAGCTCGAAGTCTTGGTTGACAATCCGCCTAGGAGAGGGATAACTCTGAATCCAAACCCTCCACTGTCTTGTGGATAGACACTTAGTCAAAGGCTAAGGGACCTCCCTGACAGAAAGGTGTTCTCATGCATTGGATTGTTCCATAGCCTCTGTACCATGGTCTTCCACTCTCTTGTGTTTGAGATCCCTGCCTAAGGGTACATTTAGGCATACTTTCCTATTTTTCATTCCTCCTCTTGTTTTACTCAAATGGTGTGTAGGGCAGGCTTAATAGATGAGCAAAGAGGCTCTGATGGTTTTTCAAGAGGTTGCCTTGGTCTATTCTTTTCTTTTCTCTTTTCTTTATTCTTTTTCATTCCAAAGTCATCATTACTGTCCTCCCTCAGTTGTTGTGGCGTCCTGAAGGGAATTTTGCCTTGCATGATGTGTCGGCTCCATCATGTTGACCAGTTTTTTTCCGACATATAATATTCAGTTAATGAAAGTTTTGCTATTGAATAATTTTGTACAAATTGTTGTTGTTGTTGTTGTACAAATTGGTATTTTTGTTGAAGATCTTGTTGCTAATATTATTTTTTTAATATCGATTTTAATTTTATCAGGAGATATTGAGCTCAACCCTGGACCTGGTCATCCTCGTCAGATAAAATGTCGTCTACTCTATATTAATATTAGGGGCCTACATGCCAATATTAAAGACTTGACTGCTTCATCCAAGTCTCATGACATTTTGCTCTGTTCAGAGACCCTGGTTTCAAATATGAGGCATGTCTCTGAACTACTTATACCAGGCTTCAAAAAACCAATTTTACTTAGGCGTGATGCCATTCCTAGGGCTAGAGGAATGGCAGTTTACATCAGGAATGGTTACTCTGCTTCAAAGACCTCCTATGCTTGTTCTTGCCATGAGATGCAAGTTATGAAAGTATGTGGTAAGCAAAATAATTTTTATCTTTTTTCTGTCTATCGCAATCCAGACTTAGATGATACTATTTTTGATTGTCTGCTCCTTGCCATGGCCAAGGTACAGGAAAATGACCGGAAAGCCTGCTTTGTATTTATGGGAGACCTCAATGCTCATCATAGGCAATGGCTGTCTTCTGTCTCCCCTACTGACTGTCATGGTATCAGGGCTTATGATTTTGCGTGTGAGTCGGGTTGTGAGCAAGTCATTAGGGAGCCTACCCATTCATCTGGGAACTGCCTTGACTTGGTTTTCACTGATTCCCCTGGAGTCGTTACAAGTGCTGTTGATCCTCCTGTGGGAACTTCTGACCACTGTGCAATTTCTATAACTATCTGTATTGAGCAATCTATTCCTAATATAGCTCATACAAGCAAAGTATTCATCAAATCTCAAGTAGACTGGTGCAATATATTAAATGATATCTCCCGGATCAACTGGCCACTAATATATAAGGAGGTTGAAGCAGTTCGTATTTTGAATGATAAAATTGTTTCAATTATTGATAGACATGTTCCATTCCGTATGATCAGATATCGCACTAAGGACAAAGCCTGGTTTAATGATGACTGTAAGAGGGCTCATATGCAGAAACAAGAAGCCTACAACCTGTGGAAGGGGAGTAGATCTGCCTTTCTATGGGATAATTATGTGCACTACAGAACAGCAGCTCAGAGGGTATATAATAATGCTGAAGTTGAATTCAATACTACCACAAAGGGAACTCTTCAGCGCACAGCAAATTCCCACAAATTCTGGACCACTCTCAAGTCTGCTCTTTTTGGGAATGATTCATCTATGCCACCCCTTCTTAAACCTGATGGTTCCATTACCCATAGTCCTGAAGAAAAGGCAACACTGTTGGCTGATGTTTTTGATAATAAACAAAGTAATGAGAATCTAACTCTACCTGACACTTGTTTCCCTGAACCAAGGTTATACAAGATTGCTTTCCGTTCAAGTGAAGTAAAACAGTTACTTCTTGATCTGGATGCTTATGGTGGTACTGACCCAAATGGTATATTCCCTTTATTCTTTAAGAAAACTGCAGAGTATTTGGCTCCCAAGCTTTCCGTTATTCTTCGGAAGCTGGCGAGGAGTGGTAGTTTTTGCGAATGTTGGAGAATTGGTAACATCATTCCACTATGTAAAAGTGCAAGTGGTAGTTTTAACCCTACTGAATATAGGCCCATTTCTATAACTCCTGTTCTATCTAAGATTTTTGAACGTTTACTAGCTAAACGTTTAAGTACATTTGCCGAGCTTAATCGTCTGTTTCCCTTTTTACAGTTTGGATTTCGTAAGGGTCTGAGCACTTGTGATGCACTTCTCACAGTCTCCACCATTGTCCAAAAATCATTAGACTCTGGTCAAGAAGTTCGCTTAGTTGGCCTGGATTTCAGTGCCGCATTTGACCGTGTCAATCATAAGGCCCTGATATTTAAGTTGAAGCAGTTGGGAGTAGGTGGTGTATTTTTAAATATTATTGAACAATTTTTAACAAATCGACATCAAAAGGTTTATGTTGACAATAATTTTAGTGATGAGAGAGAGGTGCTATCTGGTGTACCACAAGGCAGTGTTCTTGGTCCTCTACTGTTTATATTATATACCCATGATATGTGGTTTGGACTGGAAAATAGACTTATAGCCTATGCTGATGATGCTACTCTAATAGCCCCAGTCCCATCTCCTGAGTTGAGAGCATCGGTTGCAGAGTCTTTAAATAGAGATCTGGCTAAGATAAATGTTTGGTGCACTTCATGGGGCATGAAGTTAAATGCAAAGAAAACCCAGAGTATGATTGTTAGCAGATCCAGAACACTAGATCCTCCCCATCCAGATCTTTTAATAAATAACATTCCCATCTCCATATGTGATTCTTTTAAGTTGCTTGGAGTTATGCTTGACTCTAGGTTTACTTTTGAGAATCACATTCGATCTATTTCCTCCTCTATTGCTCAAAAAATTGGCATTTTGAGGAAATCTTACAAAGTATTTGGAGAGCAGACTGTTCTTAAAAATTGTTTTAATGCTTTTATTCTTCCGTGTTTTGAATATTGCGCCCCTGTTTGGAGTTCGGCAGCCAACTCTTATCTTAATTTATTAGATAAAAATTTGAGAGCAATAAAATTTTTAATTCCTGACCTCAAAGTTGATCTGTGGCACAGGCGAGCAATAAGCTCCTTATGCATCTTATATAAAATTTTTAACAATGCAGATCATCCACTGCATCACGATCTGCCCAATTTATATGCCCCTCAACGAGTTACCAGAGGTGTACTAAATGCCAATAGTAGGGCCTTTACGCCTATGAGATTCAACACAACACAGTTTTCAAGAAGTTTCATTCCTAACACAACTAAACTGTGGAATGAACTTCCTAGTGTTGTTGTTGAGTCCTTGGAACTTCAGAAATTTAAAGTGGGTGCTAATACATTTTTAATTAACAGAAACTTATAACTTTAATATTTTATTCATTATCCACACATATATAATATTATAATATTTTTAACATTATAGCATTTAATTTTTTTTTTTTTTTTTTTTTTTTTAATTTTCTATTTATTTATTATGTTTTTCTTAATCTTTGTTTCGTTTTTTCCATACCAGGTTTCTTTCCCCGCTGGGGCCCTTGGGCTTATAGCTATTTGCTCTTCCAGTTGGGGTTGTGGCTTGGAACTTTAATAATAATAATAATCGTAATAAACTACTAAATATAATTCATCACTTTAGCGACTTATGTTTTCAATAAGGAAGTATATTCCTTATACATATATGCATATGCATATATACATGGAATGGGTCGTTGTCATATTTTGAAAGTGGAAGTGGTGTATTTTATTTAAAAAAGTTTAACGCCCACGAAACACTCTTTGCTGAGTGAGAGGCGCGGAAAAGTTAGTGGGAGATTTAAAAGAGGCAAAAAAACGAGCACAAGGAGAGCACTAATATTTTATGGAGAATTTTACTAAATAAGACCTAACAAAATCACAAAAACGACTACCAGAAGGAAAACCGAATATGAGAAACGAAAAGCATGGTAAGGAAACAAAAAATACCGAGCAATTAAACTAAAACCAAGGTGATAAAGCACACCAAAGCACATAACTACATATCGAAAACTAAAAGGCTTGAATATCATTACACATTTAAAGATTGTAACGATCATTATAGATAGGCACAAGAGAATAGCCAAATCTCCCGATCATTAATAACCAGGCTCCCGGCGATATACTATATATATATCTATTCGTTGAGGGGATTATTCTATATTTCGAGTGCGTGGTAATCAGATGCCAAGAATAGTTCAAAAGGGGCCTGGAGAGGGCTTATTTATCTTCAATATACTTAAGAAGTGGAACGGAGCCCAAGGATAAATAATATTGCAAACATTAATAAAATAGAGGTTATCAATTAATTTATCAAAACAACACACGAAAAATATTCAAATGACCGGGGATTAAAATGGGAGAGACACAGGAAACGAAAAAGGTCATGGGAATATTTGACTAAGCGGAGGATTAAGATTTGGAGCGATTTAAAACGATAAAACAAACAAGAAGGGGAAATGGTTGGCTAAAATCGTTTAAAGCACAGAGTTGCGTTGACACAAAGTTAAATGGTTAAATGTAATGTGGAGCTTACGTAATTATCATGTTGTCTTGGCAGAGGAAGGCGATGGGAAGGAATCTTCGGTCCAACTGTCGATTTCTTTTCCAGGAGAAGGGGTTCTTCCGGGGGGTTGCCCTTAACGAGCGGGAAGGACTAACTTCGAGGAGTGAGAGCGAAGTGGGTCTTGGAAGTACGAGTGATCATTGAGACGGGATATCGGAGATGTTCTAGATGAACAATGGAGGTTATTGGTGTAACCAAGCGTTCTCTTGAAGAACGTTAAAAAGGGGGGAATTAAATTACCACTGAAGTGATTTCTTGGGAACGAAAACCGTTACTTGACGAACGGGCTTGATGAACAATGGCTGTTCTAAAGTTGTTCTCTTTCTGAACAACAGGAGGGAGGGGGGGACCGTTTGTTGTCGAGCGGGTTTGAAGACCAATGGCTGTTCTAAAGTTGTTCTCTTTCTGAACAACAGGATGGCCCTGTTGACTTGGCGTCTCGAGACGCACGAACCTTAGCACTCAAGGGATATTTTCCTCTTCTATACAATAAGGGGTTTCTCAGGGTAGCGTTTCTGGGAGCAAGGGAGACCGGAACAACATGATGCAGCGTGAAGATAATCAGGATCTGCTTAAAATGCAAAATGCTATCGCATAAATAGCCGGAGCCAGCCCCTCGGCGTAGGGGACAATGTGGAGGAGGAACTTCGATGGAATGTCCCGGTGGCGATTAGAAAAATATCGTATCTCCCCATAACCCTAATTCAATCTGGCGAGATCGACGCATAGAGTTTTTTGTTTGTTTTTTAAGGGGCTATCTGGCGAATGCCCACTTAGGCATAAGTCGCCGTAAACAAACAGCCTATTTATAGGCTACTTTAAAAAATTTGAACAGAAAACAATAATAAAAATAAATAACAATTAGGAAGCAATAAAAATAACAATAACAAAACAATAAAAAAAAAACTAAACCTAGTTAAATGAAAGGGAGAAGTCCGGCCTCCCCCCAAAAGTTAACAAGTCCACCATTTAATGTGCACGCACTCGTCAGATTACAAAGGAAAGGCAGGAGCGACCCCGCCCATCCCGGTACCAGGACAGGTAACGTGCGCGAAGATCACCCAGAGTGGGACATTCGACAAGAATGTGCCGAACAGTCTGGGGGACGACGCAGTAGTCAAAATAGGGCGCAAGAGAGCGATCCATCAAATAGCTATACGTCACATAAGTCTGTTCGATTCGGAGACGACAGAAAGCAACCTGAAGCCATCGCGGCATTGGGGGATAGGTCCATGGAAACAGTCGCGGCGCAATGGCACGCAATTTTAAGTTCCCTTCGACCGTTTTCAATCTTCTTTGCCAAGCGGTGCGAAGAGCTGTCCGTATTCCTGCCATGTAGTTGGTGTGAGGAAGAGCGAAACGCTGGTCCGGTCACAGAGTCCTCGCAGTGTCCTATGCAGAACCATGGGCGCCACCGGCCTGAGAGCTATATCAAGCTCTCGAAGGAGTTTCTGGCCCTAAACCAAAAGGGCTTAGGTTATGACTGGTGTCTCTCGGCTGCATAGGCACCATAGAAAAGAGCTGCGGATGCAGTGAAAGCTGTTGGCGAGTGAGGGAGGTGCCGGGCTCACGCGTACAGGCGAGTGATGCACTGCACGCGGCGAAGAGTGAGCGGCATCTCCCCAGCATCGACAAACAGGCTCTCAATGGGGGAAGTTCGGAAGGCACCGGTCGCAAGTCAAAGAACGGTTTGGTGGATCGAGTTCACCTTCCGCAATAAATGCTCAGCTGTGGATGCATAAAACTCGCATCCGAAGTCAAGCTTCAAACGAACAAAGAATCAATAAAACAGTAGGGCAGTAGCCCTATCAGCGCCCCAAGCGCTGAGCGTCACGGAACGGAGAATATCCATGGCGCGGGTACAGGATACCTTAAGGCTGCGAATATGAGCCTCCCAGGTGAAGCGCCAGTCGAATAGAAGACCCAGAAAACGGTGCGACTCAACCACATCCAGGCGCACCCCATTAAGAAACAAATTTGGGTCGGGGTGGAGCTTTGGATGGCGTCAGAAATGCACCACATTAGTCTTGGCCAAAGAAAACCGAAACCTGCGCGCTTGGGCATAGCGAGAGAGACGGTTCAATGCCTGTTGGAGTCAACGCTCCAGATTTGGCATCTAGGCTGCGCCATAAGAGATCGAATGGTCGTCGACGTAGAGCGTAGCGAGAACATCTTCCGGCAGCACCAAGGTGATGCCGTTGATGCTCAGGGCAAAGAGTGTGACACTGAGGACACTTCCCTGCGGGACACCTTCTTCCGGCTCCTTTGGGCAGAGAGAGATCCCCCACCCATACGTGAAAAAGACGATCTCGCAAAAATTCAGATATAAAGACTGGGACCCAAACCCTTGCCCCTATCGTGTGGAGAGTCTCCATGATACCGTATCGCCATGCGGTATCATAAGCCTTCTCCAGATCGAAAAAAACCGTGGCGTAGTGCTGTCTACGAAGGAAAGCCTCGCAGACGGCATTTTCCAGTCGGAACAGAGCATCCGACGTGGAGTGGAACTTGAGAAAGCCGCACTGTGCAGAAGACAGATGGCCTCTGCTGTCCAGTAAAAAGGATAGTCTAATATTTACCAATTTCCCCATCAACTTGCATACGCAAGAGGTTAAAGAAATTTGGCGGAAACCAGTCAGGGTAGAGTTATCTCTCCCCGGCTTGCGAAAAGCGAGCACAATAGCGATTCGCGAGGAATCTGGGAGAAGACCTTTCGACCCATATCCTGTTGAACAAATCTAACAGAAAGGCCATGCCTCGCTCACCCAGGTGTCGAAGCATGGCGGACGGAACATCGTCCGGACAATCGGCGGTTTCCAGGCACGAAGCGAGCGCGGAGCGCAACTCACTCACAGTAAACTTGTCGTTGAAGGATTCTCCGCTTTTGGAGGTAAAGTCCATCCGGCGACTTTCCACGACATCACGACGTGCATTGAATGCTGGCGGAGCTGCATCCGGCTAGAGAATGCGGAGAAAGTAGTCACTAAGGGTTTCGCCACGGACGCGAGGTCTGAGATTGCGGTCCCATTCTCCTCGAGAACTGGAGGCGGGTCCTGCGAGAACTTGCCCCGAATCCTTTCTTTTGACTCGCTTCTAAACCTCTTTAGAAGGGGTCTTTCCGTTAAGTGAAGACACGTATGCCCGCCAAGAAGAGTGGTAGGCGTGCTTCGAAATATACCGGAACCTAGCCCTAGCCCGACGAAATTCAGCGACAGTGAAATTGTTTTGCAGCGCTTATAGCGCATGTAGGCATAACGCTTCTGTTTGAGGGCCCACTCACACTAGGCCGACCACCATGGGAGTGGTCGGCGTGCAATGTGCCAGACGTCCTAGGAGTAGTAGTCAGGCCCACGGCGATGAGGTTGCCGGAGAAGAACTCAACGGCCTCATCTACGGACCTAAACTCCTCGACTGAGATAGAGAGTTTAGTCATTTTCTGAAATGCAGGCCACCTCGCCAGCGCCAAGCACCACCGAGGTGGGCTCTCAGGCGGCAGTTGCCCTAAAAATTATAATTGAATGGGAAAGTGATCACTACCATGGAGTTTATCGACAGCTCCCCAATAAAAATCAGGCTGTGCATCCGAAGAGCACAAAGATAGATCAAGACAAGAAAATAAAGCGGTTCTTGGACAGTGATGCGTAAACTCATCCACATTTAGGACACCTATATCAAGCTCTTCGATCAGATCGGCAAAGACTTGTCTCCTGAGATTAATTCAGTAATCTCCCCAGAGAGGATGCCTACCATTCAGATCTCCAAGCAAGAGAAAGGGCCTCAGCAACCGTGCCACGACGCGGAGGAAGACCCCCGCGTCGAAGTCAGCTGACGGTGGAATGTAAACCGCGCATTCCCCAGCCCGGCCATCCCGTGTTGGTGGGGTCACTAGACCCTTATACCCCGGGAGGGCAGGCAGGGGACACGCCCCTAGCATGGTCTCCTGTAAAAAGATAGCTAATGCGGAACGGGACGAGACGAGCCTCCGCAGCTCCTCCCAGTTGGCCCGGAGTCCACGGCAATTCAATTGATTGAATGTGCCCTCTAGGCCTATCTCAGAGGAGACGCGGGGGCCCTCCTCAAACAGAAGACCCTCACGGGAATGGCCGTACGCTTTCCGGAGGCAGAACCTCGGGTGCTGTTGGCCGGACAAAGCGCTGAAGGCGCTGTAGCCTTTGAGTACTTATTGGGGGAGTTTGGGCTCGCCATGCGAGTCCTTTTCTCCCTCCGCCTCGAAACCTTAGGCGGGCATTGCGGCTTCGGAGGCGGGGTGCCCTCTTTTCGATGAACCACCGTCTCCGAACCACTCGCCCACCACTAGGCGTGGGCGAAGGAGCCGAAGCTCCTTTGTTGCTGTCCTCCTTTCGGGGGGACAGCTTTAGGAACCCCGGAAGATGGCCTGACGACCAACTTTAGGGTTGTTGCCCCCTGTGAGTCTAATCACATTGCTTCGAAGAAGTAGGGAGCGGCTCTCCACAATTGATACACTTGGCCACACATGATTTAGACATCGTGTGTGGCCTTGGAGCAATTTACACAGACTTTGGGTGACGCCGACTTTGCACGTCTACAAGATCGATTCATATGGCCGAAGCCGTGACATTAATAGCACCACCGCGGCAGTGGCACGAATGCTTTCACGCGGTAGCGGTACCAACCAGCACGCACCGACTCAGGGAGCTTGTCACAGTTAAACTTGACGAAGAGCGTAGGGGTGCGTCTCGGAGACCCCTCCCTGGTTTCTCATCGCACGTTCGACCTTGACCGCCCCATGGTCGGCCTGCTCTAAGGTCATGTCTTCTTTGGAGTATTCAATGAGTTCCCTCGCATAAACTACTCACTTCACAAATTTCATGGTAGAGTGCGCCGTCACACTCTACAGGGTGCCATGAAGTATCCGAAGATCACTTATCTTGGCCGCCTCAGCGGGATTTGCCGCATTCGCCAGAAGGCTTCCGTCCGAGAAACGGGTCACCTTTGGCTTTCTACCAATTGCACTAGCTAATCCTCTTCTCTGATGGATCATGTTGCCCTTGGCCAACATGGTGCCATCAGTAGAGCGAATAACAAGGAAGCGTTTGAAGCCAGCGGGCTCGAAAACGCCAGGGAGCCTTTATATGAGGTTCCCCGATGTCATCGAGGCTCTGCCCTGTGCACTTGTGGTCTTAATCAGGGGCTCCGCGACCCGGGGGGGGGGCAGAGGGGCTGGATCTGCCGATCTTGGGTTGGTCGCTTCCCAAATTGGCAGCAGACCCATCTGTCTCCGTAGCTCCCGCGGATGGAGAGGATCCCCGAGTTTTCTTAGTCCTTTTGATCTTTTTCGTCCTTTGGAGAGGAGGGCGGGGAATGAACCCGCTTCTACCTGTGGCGCCTGAGGCGCCCAAGGAAGCAGTGATAATTTGCGCGGTCGTTTTATTTGTGTTGGATTTTCCTGTCGCATCGCCTGATCGGCGCCAGACCTATGGTGTCGAGGACTTTTGGGCGAGCGTGTGAGGCTCGCCGAGGATATCCCCTCTCCACCTGGCACGCCAAGTATAATGAGATCCTCGTTTTCCTTTAGTACAATACAGCTTAGTCTTGGTCAGCAGCCACGTATAGTCTCGTACCTCCCACTTCGCCTCCCAATGGCTTCCAGCTATGAACACGACACGTCACCTCTCTACCCGGCCTCGCTCGTACCTAAGTCCAGATTTCCCGCCCGATAGACGATAGACACGGACAGGCATCTATCACTCAGGTATTGACTTCGGCTTCGTCTGGAGTACTCCCTCGTTCATTTCTCAGCGAGTTTAAAGAAGAAAGAATTTTGCAAGTGGAACTTTGCAGTGCCCCACTTTCTCGTTGTCTCCAAAGCTTCCAGTCAATTAGGCTTGACGTGAGTGTTCTCGATATTTGTACTCTCCCACTTTCTTGTCTTTTCCAAAGCCTCCAGTAAATTAGGCTTTATGTGAGTCTCCTCGACATTTGCACTCTCCCACATTTCCTGGAAGCAATCATCGTACAACCTCTCTCGGACTCTCGATACCCGTCGAGTCAGTTATATCCCCCTCCCCCCGTTTGATACCCAGGGTCTCATCTTATTTATTTTCATTTATTTACTTTTGCTAATAATATTTTCTTTGTATATAGTAAAGTTATTTTTCTAGAAACATTTTCTATAAACGCAAAACCTCTAAGAATTTATTATTTAGGCAAACTGCACTCGATATTGATTAATTACCCACGTACTGGGATCTATATCCGAATTTATGGCTTGCAGCCTTGCCCCGGTCACCGCATAAACCCTCCTTGGCTAGCATCAACGTTCGACTCTGCAACAAACATTATATAATTCTGGTGTCATGTGTGGGGTCCCCTTACGAAATCTATATTATATAATTCTGGTGTCAGGCTTTTAGGGTCACCCGCAGTATCTGATTTCATTTAGACCCGTGACAGATTCTAAACGGTGTTATTTTTGTATATTAAAGGTTCTGGGTTTAGAAACTGTAGAAAAGTCCTTACCCATTTCCCATTTTCCCATTTGTGTGAGTATTTTGTATTGAATTTTTGGACCGTGAGAAACTTTAACCTTTTTCAGGCCTCATAAAACGTCTGCCGTATTGTAAAGGAGCTAATCTTATTTCTTTTTTTTGTATTGTGTTTGTCGTATTCTTCGTGCGTATTGAGGAACACAGGCTCTCGCTAAATTCAGGAGGGAATATTTCGAGTATAATTAAGAATTCGCGCGCTGCGAATAATTATCGCTGTATAGTCTGTTGTTTTTTTTAAGTGAAGAATCGTAAGTCCGCCAAAGCCTACCAGCACTGCCGCTTTGCGTCAAAATATTTCATTTTTTTTGTGGTGCTTTTCCTTGGTCGAACGCGATAAAATGTCCTCATTATTTAACACGTTTAAGTTGCAAGAAGAGTCGCTTGGGCTCAGTGTAAGGATCTCTTAGCTTATATCCAAACGGATGAAGGACCGAAAGAGAAGAGAGAAGACATAGAGAGAGAGAAGAGAAGGAACTGGAAGAAACGGAAAGAATCCGCCGTCATAACTTGACAGGAGTAGGACTAGGAACGAGACGCTGCCCATCAGCACTAGGTCTGAAGCTCCCCTGTCGTAGAATTGCTCATATTCTGGTCCATTAATTATTCTAGTCCTTGATTTAGACACACCGCTTTTGTTTTAGTCGGTAGTATTGACCCTATGACTCAATCCTACGATCATATTTATATATATATAGGTAGGCTTTAATTCCTACTGAACGTGCGAAAGCTGGTTAGAGGCATGTTGTGCCGTAGCCAGGATTGTCACTATAAAAGTCCCACTTGTTACTGAGGGGAGGTTTGAGATTGTTGAATTCTAAGAGTGTACAATACAGGTTGGATAAATTAGCCAAAGGGATTCTTAATTAAAGTCTTGCCAAGGGTACGTCAAAAGGGAAGAGCCGCAAATAAACACACGTACTCAAAATAAACTTTACTTTACACAAATATAATAATTAGCAATAGTTAACAGGCAAAATTAAGGATTAAATATTAAACACTGACGTTAAGCGTCTAGATTTATAATGACTCAATGGGAGTATCAGTCATGGTTAATTAATTAGGTAATTTAAGAATAGAGGGACACTGGGTTTACAGATTACCATTAATTGATGGATTGGAGAGACGACTACTCAGGTCCAGACGGGGTGGTTCGGGTGGTGTCAACACGAGTTCTCGGAGAGAGGGGGGATAAGACGACGGGTTCGGGACTGCTGGGAAGAGCCGCAAATAAACACACGTACTCAAAATAAACTTTACTTTACACAAATATAATAATTAGCAATAGTTAACAGGCAAAATTAAGGATTAAATATTAAACACTGACGTTAAGCGTCTAGATTTATAATGACTCAATGGGAGTATCAGTCATGGTTAATTAATTAGGTAATTTAAGAATAGAGGGACACTGGGTTTACAGATTACCATTAATTGATGGATTGGAGAGACGACTACTCAGGTCCAGACGGGGTGGTTCGGGTGGTGTCAACACGAGTTCTCGGAGAGAGGGGGGATAAGACGACGGGTTCGGGACTGCTGGCTGCAGTTCCGGTTAGTTCACTCCTAACTGGATGTGACACTAACAAATAGTAACTTCCAGTAACTATTTGGATGTTCCTTTTCTTACTCAAGTTACGTCGAGCAACAGAGCGTACTCTTCTAGTCACAGACTCTGCGGTGCGGGATTTACTTCTAGGAACAATTTGAGACTGCGACCAATTTGACTCGTCGGGCGTTGGTAGTCGCTACGTTACGGCAATGACTCTCGTTCAACGTGAGGATTACGCGAGTAGATTTGGGACACTGCTGCTAGAGGGGTAAACGACGATGTTATTTATACCGAGGATTGTGGGAAATCGAGAGAGAGATTCCATTCACGACAATTCGCTTATCGCAGCGCTTTCTGAACAATCTCCATGCTATCATAAAGAAGGCAAATTAAATTTAAGCTTCTTTAACAGATAGACGTTCTTTCGTCCGACTTCCTGTCGCCAGTTGGGGGAAGGGTAGGGGGAGAGAGAGAGGAGACGAAGGTCAACTCAAACGACAAATTTTTTTCGTTCCCACGATTGTCTGGCGGCATGTGAGTATGTACGTTCCATACCCTCACATCCCCCTACCGCATCTGTTAAGCTTCCGGTTTTCAAGTAAGGCGAGAATTTCGGAGCCTTCTTAATCCACTTCGAGAAAATCTTTGAAATCAACAATTGGGACATCGAGGCAGATGAAGGGGCTCAATTGTTGCCCTTGGTAAATTCCCAACCCCCAGATATATTTATATCACTTCCCTCGGAGTCATCATTTGATTATTTGACCTTAAAATAGGAGCTACTGCCGGCATATAACATGACCCCAGACTTTAACCGATCCAAATTCATACATGCCCGCATTCAGCCAGGTAAACATACCGTCAGTTTGGGTACACCCTCTAGCGTCACCTCAACTTTTGGCTCGATTCTTCTAAAATCCCGCATGACTACGATGTCCTCGTTAGGTTCTTCCTGAGATACGAGTTGTTGGCTGGACTTCGGGCTGAAAACAGTTCTTTCGTTAAAGACCGGCGGTGCCTCACATTCAAGGAGTGCACAGAAGAGGCAGATATTTATTCAGCAAGCCACAACCTTATCCGAAAGAAGGGAAGAAAACGGCTCCCTTTCTCCTAAACCTAAGCCAAACAAGGGTAAACTCATCCTGCAAAATAAAACAAGTTTGACAAGGTAACTGGGCCGTCGAAGCCAAAACCACTCTTTTCGTCCGAACACCGGGATGTAAAATCCTTTTCTTCAGTCCCCCCCAACGTTATCTTTCCTCAAGAGACCCATCATTTGTTTTTCCTGTGGTGTGGAAGGCCACATGAAAACGAACTGCCCTAAGAACTCTCAGTTCCGGAATAACTTTTCACCAAGAACACCAGATCTGTGCCACGTCTGCGCCTCCGTCAACACCATCGGAATCTTCTCCTCCCCCGAGCATCTCAATTCCCGGCGGAAAACAGGTAAACTTCTTGTTTGAGAAGAATACCCCTGGAGGCCTTAAGTTCGAATACGGGACGATAAATGGTTGTCGTGTCTCCACTCTTGTGAGAGATACCGGGTGCACTTGCACACTGGTGTCGGACAAGCTGCTTTCCCCAGTAGCTAGGGACCATAATAAATTTACCGTCGTGTACGACTACTTGGGGCGCGCACCAATCGGTTCCCCATCGTTAAGGGATACATCGATTGTGCGTATTTTACTGGCTGGGCAGAAGTACTAGCAGCGCCTATTAAATTTTGATCCGTCCTCATTTGGCAGAGCCCACGGGTCTCCCCCCAACTCCGTGGCTCAACCCGTGGCTACCCTTTCGCAAGTGGCAAAAGATTTGAAGATGCCCTCGCCCATAGAAACCTCATGTTCTTCAGAATTCAAAGAGTTCATGACGGAAGACTTTACAAGGACCCACAATGGCAGAATGCCACCGTTTCTTGCCGGTACCCCTTTTCGCATACCGAGAAATTCCTCATAGACCTTAAGTTTAGCTACATTTGAGCTTCTGTATGGACGTAATGTTAGAGGGTCCCTCAGCATTCTAAAGGAACTCTCCTCTAATTCGAAATTAGACCAAGAGATTCAATTCTCCTACGCTTACCTCATAGACCTGAGGCAGAGGTTAGGGAAGTGCGAAGAGATCGCACATCAGAACGCAGAGACAAACTTGAGCAAGTATAACACCTAGTTCGACTGTAAGTCCCAAGAAAGAAAATTTAAGCCCGGTGACGAAGTCCTTTTACTACTCCTCACGGAGAACAACAAACTTTGGAGCCAATGGAAGGGCCCCTTGACAGTGATCGAGAGACGCAGCCCCGTCGAATACTTGATCCAAACTGCGTCTGGCACTAAGCTATTCCACTTGAACATGCTTGAAAACTACCATCGACGCGCTTGTGCCAACCAACTAGTGGCCCTAGGCGAAGAATCCGCTTGGGAATCCAGCTACCCGCTTGACCCCTTGGCCGTGGTACAATTCGCCTGTGTGGAACAAGACGCGGAATATCCTCTTCACATCGTTCCAGCTACCTCTGATTCCCCATTGACCAAGTTGAGTATAAACCCTCAGCTTCCGATCCCCCGGAAGAACCAGTTGCAAACGCTACTCACCCAATTCACCGATGTTATCTCGGATTCCCCTGGTTGTGCTCCCCAGTTTGAGCACAATATTCGGCTCACCACGCAGTAACCTGTCCGTTTGAAGACGTACCCCCTCCCTATTTACTTAAGAAAAGCGTTAAATGAGGAGATAGCCACACTATTGAAGATGGGTATTGCGATTTCCCTCATAGATCAGAATTTACACATGTTCGAGACTGACGATAAACCCCTCTCTTACCTATGGAACGTTGAGAACAATAATGGTCGCCTCATGAGGGGGAGCCTTTCTCTCCAAGAATTCCAATTTAAAATTGTATACATTAAGGGTTCAAAGAACTTCCTGGCGTATAGCTTAAGTAGAAATCCCCTGGATTTGTCTCAGGAGTAATTTCCCATTAATTAATTGCAACGTTAAATGGATTACTTTTGTATATATTCTTGAATAATTCATGTGGTTTTGTGTAATGCCTTATAAGAATATATCTCATTATTTCTTTTTTATTGTGTATATATTTTTGATGAGTTCCCTGTTCGTATGTACCTTTTTTTGTATTGTGGGACCTTTTTTTTAATATCCTTGCATGTAAGCCCCTGGTTATCGAGACTATGTTGAGCCTGGTTATTGAGACTATTCCTGCCTGTATTATTGTATTATTACTATTATTATTATTTTTTACTTGATGTTGTACGGTAATAGTAATACCGAGCATTTCCCCGAGTCTCCTATATTTGACTTACTTTTGTGCAGAGTACCATCCCTTTTGTATTTGTGTCCCTATTGTAAATTTAGCCGTTTAATTACCCTATATTAGTTTGATGTCACTTCCTTCGGAAGATGCATCTTGGGAAGGAAGGAGATGTCAGAGAAAAAAGGTTAAAACGTCTATCCTTGGCAACTGAGAAAAATGCACCGGCACACCCAGACAGCCCTAAGAAGGCAGCGAGAAATTCGCGCGGTCGTGCGATTCGTGTTGGGTTTCCCCCGTCGCATCGTCTGATCGGCGCCAGACCTACGGCTTAGAGGACTTTCGCGCGAGCCTGTGATGCTCACCGAGAAGATCCTCTCTTCCCCTTTGGTGCGCCAAGTTTGATGAGAGCCCTATCCGTCTTTTGGGGACCTCTGGTTACCTTCTTTCGCCGAGGCAGTATAAATACTTCGTGAAAAGCTTTCAGAAATTAGTACCATACAGCCCCGTCATGGTTAGCAGCCACGTACAGTCTCGTACGCCCTGCTTCGCCTCTCAACGGTTTCCAGCTACGAACTCGACACGTCACCTCTCTACCCGGCCTCGCTCGTACCTAAGGCCAGAGTTCCCGCCCGACAGACTATAGACATGGACAGACACCTATCACTCGGTTATCGACTTCGTTCTCTTCTGGAGTACTCCCTCGTTCATTTCCCAGCCAGGTTAAAGAAGAATGAAATTTGCAAGTGGAACTTTGCTGCGCCCCACTTACGCTTCGTCTCTAAAGCCTCCAGTAAATTAGGCTTTACTTGAGTCTCCCCGATATTTGCACTCTCCCACTTTCCCTGGAAGCAATCATCGTACAAACTCTCTCGGACTCTCGATACCCGTCGAGTCAGTTATATCCCCCCCCCCCCCGTTTGATACCCAGGGTCTTATCTTATTTATTTTCATTTATTTACTTTTGCTAATAATATTTTCTTTGTAGATAGTAAACTTATTTTTCTACAATCAGTTTCTCTAAACCCAGAACCTCTAAGAATTGATTTTTAGCCAACTGCATGCTCCCTTCCGGTGTCAACGCAGAGTCAATTCTCGGCTAGCATCGACGTTCGACTCTACCCTACGACAGCAGGATAGGGAGCTAACTTAATAATGTTTTTAGGAAAATAATGTTATTAGGAAAAATCTCATCAGGGCCCAGTGTTTTACTAAATTTAATGTTATGTATTTCTTTGACACTGTCTTCTAATTAATTTAGATATCCACTAATTTCTCTTCATCATTACGCCTATTTTATCTCTGAATTTAGTTCTGCATAATGAAAAAAAATCTTCGGGATCTTCCTTTGCTTTATTTGCCACGTTAATTCCATAATTATGTTTCGAATGTTCAGAGTTAGTTCATTATATCTCTTTATTAATTGACCATCACCATTCTTAATTTTCCTATAAATACCCACTTTAATGCCAATATGACGCTTAATTTTATCTAACATCCATCTAGGGTAAACAGCCTTGGCTCTAATCTTCCTCTGGAATGTTCATATTCTATCGAGCAATTAATCATTGTCTCATATTTTTGATCAAACCATCCTCTCTACCTGAAGGTTATCTTTCCCTTCGACCGCTCTCATCGAAATCGCATTTCCTGACTTGACCTCACTGACTAGCCCCCAAACAAACGTCTGCAGATATCTCTTCAGATCAATATACTGTGTTTTCCTAAAGTCGGATTTTAACCTCATTTATCCTACTGATAACCCCGTTCCACTTTAACTTAAATCCAATTTTGCAATAGTCGTTATTTCCCAAATTTTACCAAATCTCTCTATCGATAACACCTTCGTCACTATTTTTAAGAACTAAATCCAATATATTATCACCCCTCGTAGGTTGCTTTGAAACATGTTTAAGATAATTAGCTTACTCCATATTAAAAAATTCCTCAACCTCCTAATCAACTACAAGAGCTTCCCTGTCTATATTTCTGTAATCAAAATTACACATTATACACACATGATTATTTCTACATTCACGATGGATCTTCTGCCACAGAGGACACGAAGCATCCTTATTAATATTTAGTGGTCTATATAATAATCTATGACAATTTATCCTTTCTCACATTAACTTCTAGCCATAATGACTCTGTGTTAGCTTCTGTTTTATTTGTGGTATTTTCACAAGACTGGAGATTATCTCTAATATAAGTAATCATCAATCTGGACCTCAGGTCTAAAGTTCTTTCTTGCCAAATCAAGCCCTGACAATGTTATTGCAATGACATCAAAATTCTCTCTACTAACTAGCCATCGTAACAAATCCATCGTATTCCTTATGCTCCTACTATTTGCCTAGTATATTTTCAATTTATCGATCTCTATGGTCTTATCACTACTGTACTACCTTCCTAGTCCTCTGCTCATTTCTAGGCATGTTTATCCAAATGCCTTCACCCCTACCTGCCTGATCCTTCTTACCCTGAGAGACTTTAACTATACCCGCCACTAGAGAGTCACACAAGACCATCACACCCTTGCGACTCAACTGCCACCCATCAATTGTATACAAATCCTCCATTACAAAAAAACTCGCTCCATGTATCCATACTATCATACAACACTTTCACTTTCTCATTAATCCCAACTGCGTGCGACATAGAGTCACTACTTACTCTAAACCTAGGTAAAATTCCTGACACTAGACGACACTACACACGTCATACTACTATCCAGAAACCTTCCTAACAATTCCCTATATCAATATACTTGCTCCTCCTATTTAGTTTTCCCTGTCATTTCTTCCCACATTCAAAACAAAAATTCATCCATTTCAACTCCATCCATTATCCTTTAAATTCTCTGGCTCACATCCGCTACTCCTACATCTGGCAAACAAACCTTCATCCTCCTCTTGGGTTCAGGTTAAAAAAAGTCCTGTCAAAATACTTAACCTGTGAATCACCCACCAGAAGCACTTCAGGCACCTCATTTGCTTCACACGAACCTATAAACTCCCTTCTTCTAAGGCATTAAGCCTAATAATAGGCGCATACCTACAGTCTATACTTAGGTTTACCATCCTTACATCCTTAACACCGGCATCCCTACTTCTATCTAGAATAGCGGATGCTACCACTAGTCCTAACCCTAACTCATGTACATGGGCTAACCTTACTATCCCCAGAATTTTCCTTAGGCCTAGTATTGGGATCCCTCCTAGGCTCAATGACTAACCTCTTCAACATTGCTATTATTTCCAAATCACGCGCTCTTCCCTCCTCTAACTCCAGCATACACTATCGCTGCCTACACACAACGTAAGCAGTCTCCATTCCTACCATTCCAATTCCAGCACAAATATCAAAAGACTCATGTTCATGCTCACCCTCACCCTTAGCCATCTCTCTTTCTCTCAATTGAATGAACTCAGCGCCATTTTTAACTAATTAATATTTAAAATATAATAAAGTCCTTGGCTTATCAAAAAAGAAATACACTCACGAAAGTGAAAGAGTAGCACACCCAATCACACTTAAAAGAAAACTAACTCACTATATGAATTAATTAGGTATCTAACAGGGCGAGCGCTGAAATTATAATCTACATAATATCACAACCAAACAACAGAAACACTTTTAGATTCCCCCCCCCCAAAAAAAAAGAACATTAACTAAGCATAAATGTATTATTCACACAAATAGACAATACTACACAGCCAACTCAAACTAATGATGAATATCAAATCTTTCAAAGAGCTTCTTCAAATGCAACCTTCCAGGAGTATGTTTCCCAACCCTGAGGCTAAATTGATTGATTTGGTCAGGCTACCTCTTTTCACACAGAACATCCATTACCCTCAAAATATGGGTCCATTACCTCAGGGTTGGAAAACATACTCCTGGAAGGTTGCATTTGAAGAAGCTCTTTGAAAGATTTGATATTCATCATTAGTTTGAGTTGGCTGTGTAGTATTGTCTATTTGTGTGAATAATACATTTATGCTTATTTATATATATATTTATATATATATATATATATATATATATATATATATATATATATATATATATATATATATAAAGCTCACTGGAGAAAATATTAGTCACCTAGCGAGAAAAACTATAACTTAAAATCTGAAACGTGTAGGAACCTTAGGCAGCCGAGAGGCGTAGCTTAGTTTACGTCGAAACGTTAGTTAGGCTTTATTAGTGTTGTGGACAGGGTGGAGATTTGTAGATAGTAAATCAGCTTAACTTAAAATGGGCCAGAAAAGCGACGTCCCGGAATGGCAAAAAGGTGAGAATGCATTTAGCCGCGTCAAAGGTCTTCCTGTCAAAGAGGTGGCAAAATTTTCCAGTGTTTCAACATATACGGTCATATGAATTTACAAACAATGGCAGAACTTCCAAAATGAGAATAACTCTCGCCAGAATTGCGGACGGAATGAGGTGTTGACAGGCTGGGGCCGTCGTAGAATGTCGTGGCATGTAATTGCAAATCGATTTGCTTCCAGGCAGGAATTGCTACAAAACGTCAATTCTGGTCCTTCGCCACCCATTTTAGAAAGAACATTACGCAGGGAACACCATGGCATGAACATATGGATCAGAGTGGCGCGCAAGAGTGACAGCAATTAAGAATAAATACACAATCCAGATATATAC